>QQOI01000002.1:0-1200000 GCA_009729435.1 Phytophthora fragariae | reverse complement strand
CGTGTTGAACTTCGGTCCTGTAGTAACCCCGAGATCAAGTCCGACAATGACGGAGTGAAAAATGACGCCGGCCTCGAAGATGATGGTCGCGACCTTGCGGCGGATATTGGCATTGTGTGCCGCAGTTTTCTTTTCAGCTGACACCACCGACAGATACGGCTCATCTCGATCGATGGAGACGCCGGAATGGTCTCATCAGAACGATTTGTGTGGGAGTGCCGTGATCAAGGCTGCTACGGCGACGGTCGGTATCAGGGTCCAAGGATTTCATTTCGTGAGGAATTTCAGCAGGCGTCACCATATACGCCCCACCTTGACTGCTTGGGGATTCGGGAGTACTCCCATCGGAATCGTTAGTGTTCGAGTCCCCGTGGCCGTGGCTGTGACCGTGGCCGTGCAGCATTGATCCCCCGCCAGCGAAGAAGATCACACTTTCAGCCTCAATGAACTGCAGGACGATCATTGTGATGAGCACAATCGCCAGACCCAAACAGCCATACTCCTCGACAATCGGCCCCAGCGCTTCGTCGCTTAGGTTTTCGATGCCTTCACTGACCATGTGGATGAGACCCGTGGCGAGGACAACACCAAAGGAGAAAGCGCGGATCGCTTCCATGAAGATCGAGTTGTGTTGCATTTTAGGAATCTTTTGCGAGATAACAGGAACCAGCGTACCGGCAGCAGACACCGCGAACATGATGAAGATGGCGCCAGTACTGAGCCCCATTGTTTCCAGGTGTGGTGTTTAACCTCTGACAGGGCACGATGAAGACTGAAGGTGTCTCTGCCACAAACTAGTCTCTCGTTCCCAGCACATAACTAGACGACCTCACTCTGAATAACGCTTCCAAGACTCGACGATGAATTTTCGTCCTTGGGGGGTCGTCCATGATAAGAGCAAGAGGCTCGCTAAATAGTCAGAAATCGCGCGATGGCATATCTGGTTTCACACTCCGAGTGATCAGTCCACTAGTTTTTCACATGATGCGTCCGTTGGAAACAATGACGCTCTAAATCTTACCCGATAACCTTTGAAACGCTCGGTAGGAAGCGTGACAGGGCATGAACGCAACACCTTGAAATGACTTGCACCCGGTTTCCAATTGTTCTCGGCCCAACGCACTACTAGGCTACCACGGTTTGTTATTTTCGTTTCACAGCGACATTTTCGAGCTTAAGGTTCTTGTCCTCTTATCCTAACGAAGTAAGTACGTAAGTAAGGTTGACTGCTACTCAGCAACTTCTTGACCTGCTTTTTCAAATATAGAGGATCGTCAGGTGCGATGCTGAGACCCTATTTGTGCGTATTTCCACGGGTAGTGAATCCAAGGAATGTCCCACGATAGTTCATGATAACTGCTCTTCACCAGCACCGAGAATGTACTTTGAGGAGGCTTCCGCCCATCGTAATCGTGTAGGAAGCCGTATACTTAACGTATCATTATGTGAGTGTTGTGCGTTAGGAACTTCCAAATCGTGGTGATGATGTTGTATATCAGCTTCACGAGGCCAGGATACTGCAGGATGTCAGTCGAAAATGCTCTGCACAACATCGCCGTTGACTTGGATATCGCACGTTGAAGTGGATGTCACTCTCCCGAGGCAGTGACACTCGTCAGCCCCAACCACTCGAAACGGTTGTCTCCAAAATTTCTTTTATCCAATCAGTGCGTCCCAATCGGCCTTTGCATACTAACTTCTGATTCGCCGAGTGAGAAGCCGCAGAGCAGAGTCGAGGGGCCCATGGCGCTGCCGGCCATCGGAGAGGACGCCAAGATGCAGACGCAGCTCGCGTCCCCGTGCGCGTCGCTTCCACGAGCTCCGTCGCTCTCGCCGTGCAGTTCGCAGCGCTCCACGTCGTCCGCAGAGCTGGTGGAAGCGTTAAAACCAGGTGCTAAAACCGCGAGTAAAACCACCCCTGGCCTTCTATGGAAGTATCCAAATTCTCGACCCAAATACCCAGAAGAAGACGATGAAGTCGTTCCTGTTCGTCGTCGATTCCACAGCTCCGACCTCATTATACGCAGCAGTGGGGCCAACTTTACCCATTTTTACAGCCAGGAAGGACCCAATTGGAGGAAAAAGATATCGGGGTTCAGTGACACGAGCAGCTACAATCATACCAATACAGAGGACCAAGATGAGCCGGAGCCGCCACTTGCGGACCCGGTGGAGCTGGCCAGGCTGGCGTTGAGACGCAGGACGTGCTCTGAGAATTTTACGAAAAGTTCGAGAATGCCGTCGTCATTTTTCCATAAGGAAAATTCATTTTACGATGTTAGGGGGAGTTTTGAGTATGGAGAGGAACGCCGCAATGAAAAGCAGGTGGAGGAGGAGGATGAGCACAAAACAGACGAAGAAGATGCACTTGCGGTGGATAATTTGCTTGCAGAGCTGAGTGAGGAGCTGGAGGACGGACCGCTGGAGGAGATGCAGCCGGTGGATGATTTCTTTGATGGGTCGTGGCCGTCGCAGGCGCTGCAGGGAGGATTTTATGGCGGGCTGGGATCCGCAACGACGTCGGGGTCCAACCACTCGGTGGAAAGTGACGGCCAGAATCTCGAAAAGCTGAGGAATTTGCAGAAGCTGTATCAGGAAGGGTTCATTACGGTGACAGAGTACTCGGACCGCCGCGTACAACTGGTGGACGAATTGAGCGAGGCTGATCAAAGTAAGCTGCAAATTTATTTTTTTCGGTCGCGGGGATTTCTCGCATCCTGGATTATTCGAACTAATATTTTTGAACGCTACTGACTTGTGGCTTGTAGCGATCGCGAAAACGTCGGATCTGCTTTCCTTAGAGATGCCAATAATTTATCGTGAGCCGCCTGACTTCGCCCTCTTGCGTGAGCGCGATGCCGTCAAGCACGTCTTTGACTCCGAGCACCGCAAGGTAAGCAAAATCTTGTGATTTGTTGTACTTGGAAGTACAAACATCTGACTTGGTGGTACTGCGTATTTGTAGTGGACATCGTCGAGAATCAAAATAAAAATTGATACGGAGCCTTTTGCCAAGGGCGGGCTTCGTCAAGTTTTCCATCTGCAAGATCTCAGTATGCCACCTATTCCATTAAGAGGAGACGACATTGACGAGGATAGCGTCATGTCAAAGTGCACCAGCTACGTGGCAAAAATCGCTATCGACCCCAATGAAAACCCGGATACGTACTTCAAGGACGTCGAGATGCAAGCTGTGGCCGCCAAATACGCAAAGCTGTACAATTCCTACAATCCCCCCCGACGCGTTGAATTTTTGGAAGCTTGGGTTCTTCAGCTGATCCCCAGCGCTGCCAGTGAAAATGGAGACCAGACTATCGAAAATCTTACGCTGAGCGGCACTATTTGTGGTGTGGAACCATTCATTGCAGGGGAGTACCACAAACACAACAACAATTTTGGCTATGTGAGCGAGCTGGAGCGCAACACACCACAGGCCTTTTCACATTTCACGTACGAGGCGTCAGGGCAACAAATACTCGTGGTAGATATCCAGGGTGTTGGTGATCACTACACAGACCCGCAGATCCATACAAGAAGAGGTAAAGAATTTGGCAAAGGGAACCTGGCGCTGCGAGGCTTTGAACGTTTCCTAGGCTCGCATCGCTGCAACCCGATCTGTCGGTATCTGAAGCTGCCATTAATCAACCCAAAGGACGAAGGCAGTAGACCGATAGACCCGAAGGGTACCATACCAGCGCAGACGTACATGAACCAGCCGCGCGTCGTGGTAGACCAAGTTGACTCAGTGTTGTGCCATTACTATGGGGACTCGAAGGCTTTCAAGAAATATAACGCGAAGAAGAAACGCGACAAGAAAAAAGCGTGAGAGGCACCAGCAGAAGGCTTACCGTCGACAGAGCAACGAAGAGAGGTGGCAGGCACATCAAGACGAAGAGGAGGCCGCCGGCGGCTGTGGTAGTGGTGGTCTAGGAATGGACACCACTGGTGGAGTTCAACAAGCAGGTAACCGGTTTGCAACGGCGCTTGTGGACCAGCAGAAATCGTGCACGACATTTGTGTGCGGCGGTGTCTCACAGTGCACAGTGTCTTAATCCTGGGCGAATAGAAGGTAGACGGCGCATGTGAAGATACAATCCAGAAACTACTAGATGAATTACAATGTACAGACAGTTGTGCTTCTATGCTGGTGTCGAGCTGCGGTTCGAGTTGTTTGGTGTTCCAGCGATGCAGTCGTCAACGGCTTTGATCTTGTTGCGAAGATGGCAGATACGCTCGGCGACGGGGTATTTACTTAGCTGTCGGCGCAGTGGGGAAGAAAACGCAAGATGGCTTGTTCTCTCTGCCTGGCCAACTTGCACCAGGGCGTCTTCATCCTCAAGAATCGCGGCGTATGGTGCCCGACCGATGCTACGCCCGTAAGCCGCAGCGTTCTCCGTCGTGTCGAAGATCATGAGCTCTTTGAGAATGGACTTCACGACCGTGTCTTTGAGAGCTTCATAACCTTTGACCATTGTCACGTGGTCGAACGCGTAGCCCATGAATCCTGGTGTATCGACGGGCGATGACGTGAACACCGGCCAGAGCGGATTATCTACCGGCACGAAAGTAATTGGCCCCACGTAGCTGGATCGCTTACGGAAGTTCATGACATGATCGGGTGTCGCCGCTAACACCATGCTGAGAGCGCTCTGTCGCTTCCAAGCTACGAATCGTGCGATTCTCGGGTCTCGAAACTCGATGATGTCACAGAACATGGCCACAAACCCGTGATTCTCGGCCGTGGCGCAGTATTGCTCCAGTGCGTGGTGTGTCGGGTATACTGCGTGTGTATGGGCGAGTTCTCGATCCAGCTCGTGCCTCAGGGAGAAGAGGTACGACTTGAAAGCCGACGTGGAGGTGATCACCGTGTGGAAGACCCGACGTTCCTCGACCAATGATCGATAAAGGGGCTCCCGGTATTGCTGGATGAAACTTCTCCAAGCAGTGTTGACGCCCTGAACGCGCGAGAGCGACTCGCCATCCAAGAAGGAGACAATCAGCAGTGCGACGCCGTCGATCGAAAGAGCTTGAAGGTGACCGTCGGAACTTACAGCAGACGCGACCCCACTTGTGTTTGCAGCTGCATTGGCGTTTATGATGGAGCTATGCACGAAGGTTGAGCGGAAGCTGCAGGATGGTGAGACAGTAACTTGCTCAAAGGCGGTTGAGGCAGTTGCAGGTGCGGCGGTGGATAGCAGGTGGAGGTGCTGGTTCACAGTGTGTTGAAGTCGCGAGGCGCCACTTTGCATGAATCCAAATAGTTCCATCGCGGATGCGCGGGCCATTGCAGTGCAGTGTTGGTGTTGGTTAGTGGTGGCAGGGTGAAATTGAGTTGTGAAATGCCAATGCTTGTCAAACTTGAATTGAACAGCAACTTCAGTGTAGCCATCTGAAATTAGCTTGGAATGGCTTGGCAAGCAGTGATTGGTTGATTGTTTTTGGTAGAGTTGGCGATTTCTGATTGGGGCGTTGGGAGGACGAAGGGAATGATGGTCAACTTCAATATGAGAGTGTTGGTCTTTTGACAGTCAAAAGCAATTTACAATTACGTTATCATTTTACCTCGCAAATGCACTACAGCGAATATATACACAGCTACAGTAATCTGCTTCCTCAGTGAACACCTGATATATATAAAACATTCAAGGATATATATTGCCAAAGGATAATGAAGTCCATGACTTCAGCTACTGTAGAATGTACCTCGAAGAGTGGGACTTCTTCAACGCCATGCTTTCTTGGAAACTATAAGGTTTTACCTGTTCGCTAAGGAAGCAGATCACTGTACTATCATGCCCACTTGCCGATGAGTGCCATGAGAGCTGCACCTGACCATAAGCAGGCGTACAGCGTGAATCTCTGCGAAGTACTTCGCGTCAGGAACTTCTGGTTCGTAGTCATGTTGTACGTCAGCAGCTCAACCAGACCCGTGTAAAGCAGAATGCCGCCGGCTACGCAGTCGAAAATGCCCTGCACCCATAGTGACGTTGCCGAAGAACTGGAGTACGAGCTGTGGATGGCGATACCGAAGGCCTGGCCAATGGGCGTCGTGACAGCAAACGCGAGGTTGAGGAGCAGCAGCTTGCTTCGACTCTCGGTTGAGCTAACAGCAGCGTTGCCGATCGCTACGCCCTCGAAGAACTGGTGGAAGCACAGAGCTGTCAGCAAACTTGTGAATTCAGCGCCGGTGGTCACCCCGAGGTCCAAGCCGATGACAAGCGAGTGAAACATGACTCCCACTTCAAAGATGAGCGTGGCGATCCTGGGGCGGCGTTTGCTGCTGGTCTCAAGCTTCTCCACTGTCTTCGCTTGGTACGGGTTCTCCGCCAGCTGAGGGGTGACAAGACTTCCTTTTGGGTACTGACACCAAGCTCGACGATATCGTGGGATTCATGAGCTTGTTCGTCGTGACCGTGTCCGTGCCCGTGGAATGCTGACCCCTCGCTGCCGAAGAAGGCCACGCTTTCGCACTCGATGAAGTGCATCAGGATCATCGTGATCAGGATAACCACCAGACCCAGGCATCCATACTCCTGTACGATAGGGCCAAGACATTCGTCGCTTAGCTTTCCGATGCCTTCGTTGGCCATGTGAATCAGGCCTGTCGAGAGGACGACTCCGAAGGCAAACGCGCTGATCCCGTCCATGAGTATTGAGTCGGTACTCCATCGAACCTTCTGCGCCAGCACCGGCAGCAATGATCCTGCCCAAGACACCGCGAAGACGATGAAGATGGCGCCAATGTGCATGGTCATGTCGTATTCCTGGGAATCTTCTACTGCGACACATCCGCAGCATTTTACTTCAGACATTGTCGAGAGTGCTGGTGCTTCGGAAGAGTGCTGGCCTTGAATACCGCTGGCCCGGAAGACCGACGGTGTTTGATGTAGCGCAAATTGCGATGTGGCTGGTTGAATGGTGTGTCCTGCCACTGGAGTGTATTGTAGATGGTAGAGGAGCTCTCACGTTACAACCAGCACTTGTTGCGACTAGCCTCCAGCTGCTACATTCTACAGGCGCTCGAGTGACCCTCGTCTGTGTTTCTGACTATCGGATAGATTACACATGAACGCATTTGTCGCTCGCTGACAAACTCTCCCTCGATTACTTTACGGCGGCAACCACATCGTGTCCGCACAGGCTCACAACTGTCATTGAAGTTGATGACGGCCAAGTGCTAGAGCTAAGAGACGTCTGGACACGATGGCTATACCAGCAGATACGATTGTGACTTTGGCGGTGTGTGCATTCTGGACGGTCCATTTCATTGGCCGAAACGTTTACCCAATCACAGCTCCCATCCGGATAAGCTTCAAGTTACAGCAGCAATAACCAAATCTTGGGTTTGGATGATTCAAATTGCATCCAAAAATGCAGCGAAGCTTTCGTTTAGGACGCGTGTGCGATCGTCGAACACTTTTCAAAACATGGCAAAGATGTCGTTGTGGATCGAACGACCAGGTTTGCGTGGAGTTGATAATCTGCATAGCAACCAGTCTCGCCGCGTTCGAAAGTATAAGTCCAGACTGGGACCATGGAGACTTGGAGCTGTGTAAGTCGTTATGAATCCAATATATCACTACTTCCTCCATGGACTGGGAGGCTGCGTTACGGGCTACAGAAATGGTCATTGTTGTGCTCACAAATTCACCGAAACACGACCGATTCCGGGCTTAAAGCGACACCTCGTTCTCCACTCGCTGGGGTTGCTCGGCGGTCCAGAGGCAAGTGCCTCCAAAATGGAGAAACTTCATGCGACGATCGCTCTTCTCCTTGGCAATACGCTCCAGCAGATCTCGGTTGTCCTGGACGGACTGCCAACCATCACGCGCACAGTCGCTAACGACATCAAACAGTGGCTGACCAACCGTGAACACGACCACATCAGTTTTGTGGCTTGGGTCCTCTTTTGTTGCACGTTTCAGAAGCTCCAGCACGGCCAAAAGCCCCGCACGCGTTATCGTAGCGTCAGAGCCAGAGAGGGTCTCCACGACGTTCCACTCTGAGTGAGCCGGAAACTGACAGATCATCTGAACGACCTCTTTACCATCACGATCCAGGGCGTGCTTCCCACAACAGATCGCAATTAGGTCAGTTTTCCCCGGGAGCAGCATGTCGTCTTTGTCAATTCTGCGGCGTTGGGCTGCCCGAAGAGCTTCAGGTCGCTCTTCATCTCGTTCACGCTTGTGTGTGATCACTGAGCCCTCGGAATCCTGGGGATTTTCTTCTTCCGCAGAAGTGTCCTCATCGCTGGAGCTAATGACGATGCAGGATTCGGGCTCCACACGCGTTATTTCTTTAGAGTTCCCAGGCATCTTGCGCCAGTTGTGGTGGTCCAAGAACTCCACGGCCTGCGCGTAGGTGGGAAACTTTTTAAGACTGTTTCCCGAGTAGCATAAAGTTTGGCTCAATGCCTCGTGCCGGTGTCTGAAGACGCCCATTCGCCGCCCCACTGCCACAGCGTATGCCGAACCACTCCACCCAACAGCAGCTTCGTTGCTGCGGTTTGCCACGCGCTCTTCTTCTTTTATGATGAACGCCTCGGCTTCTGGTAGCGTCGAAAACGAGCCAAACTTGCCACCAGGATATCCAACCGTTGCGTCCTTCACTCGACTCAGAGACGTGAAGACGCCCGAGCAACGGCCTCTCGTCACGGCGTAGAACACAACCGGATCGCTCATAGTCTGCCAATAAGCTGGAGAACTGCTCTCGGCCTCAGAAAGTTGCGAAATGAGCCCCCAATCCAAATTCTGCAAGCCAAGTTGAAGTCGTTGGGCTGACAACACGCACATGGGACGCGGCGCTGCATTCTCTAACTGCCTCATTACTGCATACATGCACAGTAAAAATTAAAAATGCTGTTTCGTCACACAGGCCAATTTTGACACACGAGGAGAATGGCGTCGCCACGCAACAATGATGAGCTGGAGGTGAACTGGTCGAAGGCCGCGGACGTGTCGAATAACGAGAGCGTCGTCTCCGCCGGCAGCGAGGAGGGTTCGAGCAGGAAGCGGAGCTGGGCCAGGGCGTCTAGCGTGGCCGCGAGGACGACTTTGACTTCGAGCATGACGTTCAGATGGACCAAGAAGCAGAAGACCGAGGCCGGCGTGCTTGCTGCAATCGATCGATAGGAATATTACAGTGGGGTTTCTATAAACGCTGGTGGTTGTTTCTTTCAGCAGGCCAAGCAGCGCCCCGTGTAGAGCGGCAGTGGATGGCGCAGGTCGGGTTAGCTCTAAATTGGATCGTATACGGAACTGATCTGGTCTATGATCAGGACTGTTGATCGGATGTGTGAACTGATTAATGTCATGGTGCAGCAAGTGTGTAGTGGTGAAGTTGCTGAATTATAGGAGTGTGCTAGTAGCTACCTAACAATACCTAAAGTGCGACACTGACTGAAGCGGTGGAGTTGTCGGAGGGAGCGACTGCTTCGGTCGTCTCCACGTCGCTCGTTATATCGGCTGAAATGTCAACAACCTCAGGAAGCTGGATTACTTCACGAGCAACGCGTCGAGCACGGCCACGAGGGACGTTGGCAACACGACGCACATACTCTTGCGAGATCGTCTTGATCACCGTGACGAATGTAGCCATGGAGGGGTACGGCGTTGGGAACCTGCTATTTAACTCCCGGTTAAACCGTTCGAGAGGATTGTTCGTCCTCGCGATCAGTTCATTGTCCAGCCCAAACACATTCCAAACCTCGATGGAGTACTGCTCGAGCCATGTGCGTTCGAAATAGCCCCAGAATTCACCCCATTTAGCTGCCGAATAGGTCACATCAGCTACCGCGCATCGCCACTTGATCTCCCGCTTCACCCATTTAATCCCTCGTTCGATGTGGCCATGCTGAATCACGGTCAGTGTGTCTAACACACCATGCGTCATGGCGATTAGACACTCCTCTTCCGGAATAGCGTAGCGCTTCATAGCGCGACGGAGTGCCTGCTTCATATGAAACAAGCACCCTAGCACAATTGCGTTAGGAAACTGGGTTTGAAGGGAATCCATTAAAGCGGCCTCAAAGTCGCAGACAATCTCAGCGGGTTCAATCTGCTGATCGGTAGCTTGGACGATGAAGTGTATCATATCCCAGTAGCTGTCCGCCGTTCAAGAGGTGCTCAGAACGTAAAACACAGGTACGAACACGCCCGACGCGCGATCATGCACCATGAACACGACGCATTGCGCGTAGCCACTCGGAACACATCTGAACGTTCCATCGACGAATAGCGTCGTTCCATGATAGCGTAAGAGCGCCACCAGTGCAGGGTGCGCCCAACCCAGAAGACGAGTAGGCTTGGTCAGGTCGTCTCGATTGGGTGTAATGCAGTGAAACTGGAAAAATGTGACAGCCTCATCGAGCGCGAGTGAGAGCGGCGGGATCTCGATTGAACCGTGCACGTTGCCGGAGTAGTGTTGGCGTCTTGCATGATGCACGCGGCGTATAACTTGCTGCTTCGACAGGCCCCGCACGACATCAGGGTTGTCCGTAGAGTAGAAACGTCGTTGCAGCTCCCCCCACACGCGACGTACAGGCCACGCAACATGCTCAATTGCTAAGAGGTCAGCTTGCGCTTTCATTTCAGCTTCAACGTTGGTGACGGAGCTAACTACAGCTGTCGCACTGCAACTGTGCGCCTTGACGCAGGTGTAGCCCATGGACGCAATCCGGAACTCCATCTTGCCGCCGCAACCCGCTCGAAACTTAGAACATCGGTATACAATCTTGCGCGAAGAAGCCCAGGCGCGAGTATACTTGTACCCCATGAAGTAACACGTTGTGCGCTCAGCACGTCTCGGGGCGTGGCTGCTCGTGTCTTCAACCGGCGGCTGAGGGCCGCTGTCACTCTCCAGCACCTCGGCCCCCATTTGCTCGTCTACCACGACTGCGTTGACACCTTCCTCCATGCCACTTGAGACCTTTGATGCAACTTCACGACTGATCGAGTAGCGAACACTGCATCTACCATGCCCCCAGCCTACCATTAGTTTCCCGATCACAGATCCGATCATCGACGCGACAACAACCCGATCATAGACCAGATCAGTTCCGTATACGAACCAAAATAAAATCTACCGCAGGTCGAGCCCTTTAAGGTCGTCAACGACGCGTACACGAAGCAACGCGACGGCCAGATGACGTCGCAGCTCCAGAATGTTGGCTCTGAAGGGTTCTGCGTGGCACCGAAGAGCCTGCGGGAGAGCCTAGCAAGCACAGACTGGATCGGCGCCGGCCTACATTGATCAGTTGCTGCCTTCGTTCAAGAAGGATTTTGTGGGCAAGGGCAAGCGTCGCGATAAGAGCCCTTCCTTCCTTACCCTCTGCTTATCTGTGTCGAGGTGTATGACCTGACAATGTGCTTGTTGCAAGTCCTGATGTTTGTTGTTGCTGGGCGCATATTCCAGACACTGGACGCCGATCAAGTGCCGCGTCGCTACCGGTAAGCTATTCGCCAAGCACTTGAAGGTGGATAAGCAGACCAACGCCCAACAATATTAGATTGGCTCCGCTCCTGCCAATTAACGTTAATACCGTAGTCATCAGCTTCGTCGTTATTGGACACTGTATCTCTAGCTGGCCATCAGCTTCGTCGTTATGCATGGGATCAACCTGTCGCACTACGGGAACTTGTCACCTTGCTTTTCGTTATACGCAAGATCAACTACACGTAGTTCTGCTGCTAGCTTGGACAGGCTGGAATGCGAGGTTTGACGATCCCGTTTCCTGAAGGCGATGGCCTGAACCACTATTATCAGTTGCTCGCGTCGAGTGGCGTGGTTCCATTGCTGGCCGTGAAGCTGATTTCCACTGCAGAGCAGTTGGAGAGCTGCTACTCCTTCCTCTCACGATCTTTTCGAACCAATTTCAGGTGCGCCATCTCTGGTCATATTATGGCCTCGCGTGCAGTATACAGCCTTTGGCTGGAAGACCAGGACCACCGTCACTACCTCAAAGCCCAAAGGCTCATCAACAGGCTGGAATCAGAAACTGGAATGCGTGTTTTGACGCGGTATGCGTCGTTTGAAAAAAAAAACTCGTAGTACATGTGTGCGCTTTTTGATGCTACCTATAGATCGAACCTGATAGAAAATAACGCCGTCAACGATTACAGTATCTGGAAGATACAATAAATGAAGTAGTGTACAGTATGTAATGTTTATTCTGGAGTGAACGGATGTCAAAGGTTCGTACATTAAATGTATAGAACAGATATTGTTCTATATGTACGTACCAGTACGTATGTATCCTTTATCTTTGCTTGTCACAACCTTGTGTCACCTTGTGTGGATATTATCTTTGCTTGTCACAACCTTGTGTCATCTCGAAACCTATCCGAAGACGGCCACATTGGGGCCCCCAACGACCACTCAAAGTTTCCATGAAGCTCACTTCAGAATTTGCGGCCTTGATCCCCTCGCCTCCAAACTCAGCCAGCTATGCGTTTGCTGTTGCTGTCGGGTTTCATCGCCTTCGCCTCCAGCTGTGGCGCTGATTCGGCTGCGACGGTCTCTGACGAAACCAGCATTTCAAAGCTCAACGCGAACATTGATGCCTGGTCACGCAGTCTGACTGCTACAAGCCAGATCCAACGTTCCCTACGTGGGTATGTTGAAGAAGTTGACGAAGGTGAAGAAAGAACTAAGGGTCTCGACAAAGCAGCTGAAAAACTAGATGACGCACTTGCCACCGTCCTGCACCTACCGGCCCCGAAACTTCCAGCGGGCTTGAGTCGTGCCTTTCTTGAGAAGTTTGACGACATCATACCTAAAGTGGAAGCTGCCATGAAGAATTATCCAGATGATCTGAGCACCGCGGCAATCAAACAATAGCGGCAAGTCGAAGAACAGAGGATCAAAGACGCCCCTCTAATTGCAAAAGTGAACAAGGATTCTGGAAAAGGACTGCACCGAGAAATGGAACCCTTCCCTGGCATGAAAGTTGCCCCTACCACTGAATCCCTGGTGGGTCGTAGCGATCAAGTGTTTAACAACGGGGGAGGTCGTATGGTGGTTTGCGGTGTCGTTACGAGGCCCGTGAGTGAAGGTGGCGGTATTCTTCTCATTTCGAGCTCGAAGCTTTCCAAGCAAAAATTCATTCTGCCTAAGGGGGGGTTGGAAAAACATGAATCTCTTGAAAGGGGGATGCGGCGTGAGCTCGTTGAAGAAGGAGGGGTACGTCACAACTTGGACTTTTATTTCCCCAATTTGCTGAAAAGTGTTAACAACTGATGGCTCTGCAGGTTAGTGCCACGTTGAAGGCGACTCTGGACGACACGACCGTCGGTGACAAGACTTACAAATCCTTCTTGATGCATGCCGACGAGACCTTCGACCAGTGGCCTGAGAGCATGCGCTACCGTGTCTGGGTACGTGACTGCTTATCTAAGAAGGTCACCGGTATAACCACGAAGCGCTTCTAACACTGTTTGTTATTTGATGGTGGATTAGTTTACATGGGACGATGCAATCACGATACTCAAGGGCGAGCACCCAGAAATGGCTGCGATTGTAGAGCGCGCACATGAGGTTGCTAAACTGCAGTAATTTTTTCCTTACTGCTGCTCTCCGGATGAGCCTGCCATGACACTCTTCAAAATCAATAGAGAAAAATCCTTTCAAACTGTGACCTGTCCGAACTAGAGGGTTGGGCTGGTAGCGCCGTTCTTATAATGCTACGTTTACGTGAAATTGCGCATCTCCTGCGCCTGCTTCGCAGCAGTATCTGCACGCGACATAGTGTACATTTATACAGTGTGTAATATCAAACCATATACCACTAACGGAAATGCCCGAACACTGCTATTTATTAGAAGCGGCCCAGATTCATGCAAAAACGAAAAGGGTATTTTATTTAGGTATGTTACTATTCCTCAATCAAAATGGTGACCTCGACCAAGGAGAGCACCGAGTAGCTATTCCTCGTTCAAAATGGTAACTACGTCCAGCGCGTCGTCAATCTACCGACGTTAAAGATATCTGCCTCGTTCTCAGCATCGGGCGTTGCCCAGCTATCCATGAACCGCTCACCGTACACGCCAGTGTGCACCAAATAATCTGTACTGGTCTTAAAATCGGGTAGGGCTTCTAATTTTAGACCGCTTTCAAAAAGGGTCAAAGGGCTTTTTTTCGTGTTGTATTCGGGAATATCCGTAAGTACATGCATATTACTACTGTCGTATTGTGAGTTTCATTCGAATTTGTGAGAATGGCCTGAATCGAATCGATTTTGCGAATCGATTTCAAATCGATTCGCGCGATATTCAGCTAATCAGAAGTCACCAATCGACCACCAACTCCAACTCAGCGTCTGAGGTGGCGCACATCTCGTGGTCCACGAGACATATGCCACCTCTGATTGGTTGGAATCGATTCAGAGGGCTCCCAATTTCCCTCCAGGTTCAACAAATTTGGGTGAAAACGACAATATCTAGTGGAAAACAGCGTTGCTAAAATACCGTTAGATCTGCGACTTGTGTGGGTCGGTCTCAGTAATCTTCCGTCGGACCAATCAGCGGTGATCTTTCCCCAACGTGGGGTGGCCCATCAACGTAAGCACATCGGCGTCCGGTGGTGAGATATCTTCACTCAAGAGAAGACTCTTCACTCCATTCGCGAATTCGCCTCGCCCCTCCCAGGTTGGTCTCCCCCTCTCTCTCCGTACACATGAAGCTCTCTGCAGTTGTATTGCTCCTCTCTATGTGGCTCTGCCACTGCACCATCGATGCATTGCCCATCACAGAGGTGGAGCTGGACGCCGAGGCCGAGTGCGTGGCTAACGGAGACGCTGCCTGTGTCCTCGCAGAACCTGTTCGAGTCAAGCTCCAGCTCTTCCACCTTCTCCTCCGTCACCGACAACATGTTCAACACCCGACGCATCGCCTTCAAGTTCGTAGCCCGTGAGCAAGGAGAAGGCGTCGGCGCCACGGTGCGTCGCTCACTGGGCTCCCAACAGCTCCGCAACTTGGACCCGTTCCTCATGCTGGACGAGTTCAACGTCGGCTTACCCGGAGGGTTCCCCGACCACCCGCACAGAGGCTTCGAGACTGTCACGTACATGCTGCCGACGTCCAAGGGCCACATGCGGCACGAGGACTTCTTGGGCAACAAGGGCGAGCTCCGACCGGGAGATCTGCAGTGGATGACACCGGGCAGAGGCATCCTGCACGCCGAGATGCCTGCCAATGAAGAGAAAGCGCACGGTCTGCAGCTGTGGATCAACCTGCCAAAGGCCAAGAAGATCATGGAGCCGAGGTACCAGGAGATCAGTCGGGACACGGTGCCCCATGTGTGGGACGACGCCAAGAAGGTCGAGGCCATTGTGTTTGCTGGCGAGGTGTTCGGCCAGAAAGGTCCGATCTAGACGGAGGCGCCCGTGACGTACATCCACTTCTTGATGAAACAGGGTGCCAAGCTCGAGTACAAGATCCCGGACGGACACAACGCCTTCGTCTACACACTGACTGGCAAGGGCAAGTGCGCGGGCGAAGATGTCGAGGCTCACCACGCTATTGTCCTCGAGCAAAACGGTGACGGCGTGCACGAGATGGCCGTCCGATCGAGTTTTGATACGAACACGCGCGATCAGGACCCTTCGTCATGACGTCGGAGGAGGAGATCCACCAAACCATTCGAGACTACCAGAGCGGAGCGAACGGCTTCGAGAACGCGCCGAAGTGGACGTCAGAGATTGGCAACCGCCGTGGAATCAGCACATCAAAATGGTAAATTGACGATGATTTTCTATGAAGTCCCGTTTTCGCTTTTGAGAGCCTTGGGTTGTCGCCAATGAGGACTTGTAACCCAGTACAGTAGAAGCTGATACTGCTGGCACACACAACAGCACAATTGTGTTTTCTAAAAGGCGCTTGCCCCTGTTGAGTGTGTTGCATCGTGTGGTATTCAGGCACAATCGCTTTGCACGCCGTGACTCATCAATGAACCATTGATGAGTCACGGCATTGGCAATGGGATCCAGACGCTATGATTGACAGGTCTATCCTATGCCGCTGTGCTGAGCGATGGGAAAAACACACAGCGACGGCTCTATCATACTTCATGTAAGCTTATCCTGAACTTCACTTTCAGTTTTCCTGAAGCGAGCGCGCCCCACCACAACTCCTGACTCAAGCACCATGAAGTTCGCCGCCGTGGCTGTACTCGCCTCACTCATGATCACCAGTATCTCCGCCATTAGTGAGAGTGGCTCGACGTCCTGCTCCTCGGTTGAGTGTCCCAAAAGTGCCCCGAGCGTTTGTGGAAGTAACGGCATCACTTACAAGAATCGATGCGTGTTCGACACGGACAACTGCACCAACGGTGGGTCGAAGTGGACAGTGCTCCACGGCGGCATGTGCCGCAGGGATGAAATCAACGTCCAGAATTGACTGGTGACCGGATTCTGTCTGGGACTTTCCTCGAGCTAACTGTTTAGTACTTCGAAGTACGAAGTATTAAAGTGGATAACTTTGCTAATGAGTTAACCTTGCAATTACAGCCTACCGCTTTCATGATTTTTTGCTCCCCGCGGTTCAACTCGCTGGTCCGGTATGATTCCAGGTTATTGCTTGGGATATTATAGTAGATACAGTCTGCTGTGTTCACCGGTAATAGCCTCTGGGTGTCACCATGAGCCTCCGAAGTCCCAAAGTCATGCCAAAGCCGCAAGATTCAGACAGCACTGCCAAACTGCAATGCGTAAGCGACAGAAATATCACCCCCGCCCACGTGGCGCGTGCTGAAGAGATAACTCTAACGATCACCAGCATGGTGGCATCGAGGCCAAAGAAGGCTCCTAAAGTAATACTACAGTAAGTACATGTAGTAAGAGCCCCAGTAAGTAGTACGTAGTACTACCTGTAGTAAGAGCCGTTGGTTTTGATCGCTTCAAGTCACGTTGAGCTTTATCACGGATAAAACGGAAAGTATCGAGTCCGGTGCAAAGAAGGCGGTGAATCACCATGAAACTACTTGACACGAATGAGGTCCTCCAGAATTAGCGTAGTTAACTCATTATAGATCAGTGTAAAAT
Source organism: Phytophthora fragariae (assembly GCA_009729435.1). Lineage (NCBI taxonomy): Eukaryota > Oomycota > Peronosporomycetes > Peronosporales > Peronosporaceae > Phytophthora > Phytophthora fragariae. The sequence continues at coordinate 1,182,965 of QQOI01000002.1, read as the reverse complement.
GCTTTCGAAGCAGGTGAATGAGCGTATTTATCACCCGTCATTATCGCAAAAGACACATGCAGCCCAAGATTCACCAGCTTACGACAGACCTCCAAGTTCCAAACCAATGGGCACGTGATCACTTCCAACGACACTTCCGCGAATGTACGACGAACGCTACGCAAACCAACCACAACGCAATTAGTTCCAAACCTTCCTGTCACAACAACCACAATCAAAATGCACGTACCACATTCGGCGTCAGATTCTCGGACACGACGAAATAGTCGAGGCGCCATCCCTTGTTCTTAGCGCGCATATTGTGGCGGTAGCCAAAGTACGAGTACTCGACCTTGTCCGGATGGAGGTGCCGGAAGGTATCAACAAAGCCGCTGTCCAAAATCGAGCCAAAGCTCGCGCGCTCTTCATCCGTAAAACCTGCGCTCTTGTGGTTGCCCTTGGGGTTGTGAATATCAATCTCTTGATGGGCGACATTCAGGTCCCCGCACCAGATCACGGGCTTGGTCTTCTCCATCTCCTTCATCTCGCGCAGCATGGCCTTGTCCCACTGGTTGGTGCGGAAGTCCAGGCGCTCCAGCTTGCCCCCAGCATTTGGGACGTACGTGTGCACGAGCCAGAATTTTGGGTACTCGAGCGCCAAAAAGCGTCCTTCTTGGTCCTTCCCGCCGTTGGCGTTCTTGCTCACCCCCTTTGAGTCATGATCTCCCACGACGATCTCATCCTTGACGCTCAACGGCTTGGTCTTGCTGAAGATGGCCGTGCTGGCGTAGCCCTTCTTGACAGCGCAGGACCAGTACTGGTGCTCGTACTGGGGCAGGAAGTCCTCGAGCTTCTGGAGCTCGTCACGGCAGATTTTCGTCTCGCTGAGACAGAAGATATCAGGGTCCTCCTGGGCCACGTAGGCACGGAGATGGACACTTTCGTCCCGCTTGAGGACAGCACGGAGACCATTCACGTTCCACGCGACTATTTTTATTTCGGCATCGTCCGACCGTTTCGAAACGTCCTCAAAAGCTGGAAACGCCTCAATTTTTGCTTTTAGGTCCGCGGAAATGGGCTCAGCTGCCATTGGACGAACACGCTCCAGCGACTTTTTACCCTTTTGGCCCGCGAAAAGGGCACCCCACGCGCTCTTGGCGTCGGTTGCGGGCTTGGACTTGGACCCATTGGGGCTCGGCGACTGCTCCGAAGAAGCCTCGACGGACACCTTAACAGCCGCGGCGACGGTCTTGCGTTTCTTCTTGGCCGGCGAGGACACCGTGACGGCCGCCACGGCCTTCTCCGCCGCCACTTGTAGACGCTTGCTCTGACGCACCATTTCCAATAATGGGCTCACATGTGCCCATATTTTGTGCAGAACACATGAACCGAATGGATACATACATGTACAGAGTTATCCAACTGAGAGGGCGAAGCTGAATTCTTGTTCATTGATCAGGAATTTGTACGAAGTTCAAGCCACGCGACCGTGGGTTGTGGTGACTGCAGCAGCAAACAACATACTGGTCTGCCGAAAAAAATAAAATCGCACTTGCTGTGAGGGTTTTGTAATATTTTATTCATTTCGCTTGTTTGCTAGCTCATGAAATATCCGTATCCAGGAGCTATTCATGTATGATACATGATGTATCTAAATCAAGTATAGCTCCAGACGAGAAAGTTCTAGCATATCGTCAAAGCTCTTGCCGTAGCGTATGCTGTTTACAGGCATCCGCTCGTAAAGGTAACAAGCCAGCTCTAAATGGTTTTCGCGTAGTGCAGAGTCCAGGGCCAACGTGATGCCAAGACCTTCCCGGTGCTCGAAAAGCCACTGACACACTTTGAAGTAACCTTTCTTGGCTGCTCCATTCAGAGTTTCGTGTGTGCATCCCTCTGACCGATTTGCATGCAACCATTTTAGCACCTCCAGGTGGCCTTCCCCAACCGCGTTTTCCATGGCTGCCGGCGAGCATCCTTCGGACCGATTCGCATGCAACCACTTCAGCACGTCCAATCGACCGTAACGTGCTGCTTCATCCATCACTGTGTGAGTGCACTCGGCTTTCGTGTTTTCGTGGAGCCACTTGACCATCTCAAAATTACCATTAGCAGCAGCACCGTCCATGGCTTTAGCTGTACAGCCTTCCCAGTGGTTAGCATGCAGCCACTTGACAATCGACAATTGGCCCTTCACAAACGCGTTGGGCTCATACTCTTTGCGATCTTTTAGCCGATTACCACAGCTCGATGCATGGGATGAGTTTCGACAACATGAAGACATGCGACAGTAGCGAGAAGTGGCCTGGTCGACGGCATTAGTCGTGCACCCTTCTGAGCGATTTTCATGCAGCCATTGTACCACGTCTAGATGCCCGTTGGCCGCAGCGTTATCCATCGCGAAAGTGGTACACCCCTCTCGCCAATGCACATGAAGCCACTTGACGACCTCTAGATGTCCGTGCGATGCAGCTGCATCCATCGCGTTTGTCGTACAGCGCCGGTAAGATTCATGACTAGGGGGTGAAGTAGAATCACCTCGTTTGCGCAACTTGCGCTGTGTTGCGTCAACGCGATGCAAAAACTTCAGTACTTCCAGGTGGCCGTGACTGGCCGCAATGTCCATAACGGTGGTGGGGCTCTTTCGCTTTATAACACGACTCGCCCGGATACCCCGAAAGAGGTCAACCGATGCGTCGCTCAAGTACCGCTCAACTAGCCACTTCACCACTTCCACCTTTCCATTTTTCGCCGCAGCGTACATCGCCGCCGATGGGTCATGTTGAAACCCAACTTTGTTCAAATGCACGAGCAAATATTCGAGCACCGAGATATGCCCAGATCCCCCAGCAGCGTCAAGCAGATAGTCAAGTCTCCGCTCCCTCTCCGAGTCTGGACCAGTCACGTAGCGATCCATCAGCCACGGGATAAACTCAAGATCTCCGACTTGGGCTGCTTTAATCCCGGCACGTGTGAGCATCCACATCAGCTCTTTGCCCTGCTCAAGCACGAAGCGCACGGTGGCCCAGGTATCCTCCCGCCCCACAGCCCCACACTCATCTCCAATCTCACACTTCTGGACCTCAAACCCTTTTGCGACCGCCCACTTCAATTGCATCAAATTGTTCTGTGTAAACGCATAGTCAGCGACGTTGGTGCCGTAGCCGAAGCCTTCTCTAGGGGGCGTCCCAACTCTCGGGTGCAGCCAGCGCACCACGTCCCAGTGTCCCCCCTCTGCTGCATAGTCCAAACTCTTGTTGCTCCAAGTGAAACCTGCGTGAGATTTATCGGTCTCCAGCAGCTGCAAGGCCCACAGATGGCCCCCTCTCGCAGCCTCCTCCACGACGTCGGAATCCACTGGACACGCCGTAAAGTGGCGCAGCAGCCACTGCACTATGTTGATGTCGGCCCGGCGAACGGTCTGCACCAGGGCGAGTGAGAACTCCCGTCGGTAGTAGAAATCCCTCGTGCCCAGCAGTTTGGCCGCCCCCCACGGGCTGCTCTCAGTCGCTCGACGACTTCGCGCCCAGACGAACTCTAGCAGCGCCAACGACCCGGCGTGACTGAGCTCAATCGCCCGAGCGAGCGAAAGGTCCGCGACTAAAAAGTCCGATACAATTGGCGCGGTGTTGTCGACTGACAGAGCACCGCCAGAAAGCTTGGTCAGCACGAGCACCACGAGCTTCAGCTGTAGCGGGGACTCCATAGCTTTCGAGGGGTCCAAACCAAAGTGAAGATCGACGTTGCTAGATGCCGATTGGACGGATTTGTGCCACATTCGCGCTACACTGTAGCGGCTAGAGATGGTTTTGGATCGGAAGACTCTTCCGCCACTAGCGGCTAATAACGGATATTCCCGAATACAACACCGACCCCGAATAAAAGCCCTTTGACCATTTTTGAACGCGGTATAAAATTAGAAGCCCTACCCGATTTTAAGACCTGTACAAATTATTTGGTGCACACAGGCGTGTACGGTGAGCGGTTCTTGGATAGCTGGGCGACGCCCGATGCTGAGAGTGAAGCAGATACATTTAGTGTCGGTAGATTGACGACGCGCTGGAAGAAGTTATCATTTTGGACGAGGAATAGCGACTCGGTGCTCTATTTGGTCCAGGTCACCATTTTGATTAAGGATTAGTAACCCTACCCAGATAAAATACCCTTTTCGTTTTTGGATGAATATAAAAACTGGACGGCACTTATGAGTGCAGGTGAAGAGGGCTACACCGACAGAAATACCGGACGGTGTTCGGGCATTCCCGTTAGTTCAAAATCGAAATTCAATATTCGGCTTATCTAAACAAGGCCGTGCAGTTGCTCGGAACAGCTCTGGATGTTCAAATTGTTTTGCGTCTTAGTTCGACGTATTGTGCCTTTCGGCTATTTTGCCCTCAGATTTAAGGTCCTACGTAGGAGTAGCGGTCCTACGTAAGACCTCCTAAAGGATAGTCTGATGGTAATAAAAATTAGCATGTCCTATGTTACAAGAGTCGATAATGGAAGATGGGTGAGCAGCAGCTCTTTCGTAGGAGTAAATGGCCGGCGAAAAATGGCCATTCGGACCTTAATTAATTGCTTAAAGGTACCCTTTAGACCAAAAGTGAGCCCTTACGTAGGACCTCAAACACAAAGGTAAATCCCAGCCATCTGCATCGCAAATCCTACCAAGAGCCCTAACCCCTCCTGCTTAGGCCTACTTTTTGTAGTCCGATTGGCCATTTGATCAGAAAGGCACAATAGAAGCAAATTACTTAGGCTTGTATAGTATAATTAAGACAAGCGGCTCGCGAAAGGGTTAACTTCCCTCGCAATGCTGGACTTGGGCACCTTTACATTTGCCAAAAGGGCTTGGGAGACAAACGGAAATTTTAAGCAGCTCGAAAACACTAGTATACTGAACTTTACCAATGGAAAAGCGTTGCGACTCAAGCGATGAAGCACCACACAGCAAAACTCTAGAAATTCCTGTTATTCTAATCGTTTTCCGTCGACTAAAAAAATCTGATGCCTGTTTGCTCCAGTAGCACGCCACGCAGCAAAAATCTAGTAATGCCTGAGCTATTCTAATCGGCATTAAAGAAAATCTGATGCATGTTGCTCCAGCGCTATAAACACATAATATGTCACAGGTATTATAGCCAAATGCAAGCTACCAAATGCAACAGGTATTTTATCTTAATCTCAACTGGATGGGTCAACATACCAGCATAATGTGGATATCAAACAGGTTATCAAAAAATACAGGTAAAAAAACAGGTATTAGCGATTACGAGTATTAATATTGACATATCGTAAAATACAGGTATTAAATCAGAGAAGAATCGTACCTCAGTGCGATCCCGCCTAGGACTCTGGATAAATCCAGAGAATTCAATATTTGGCTTATACTGGTAGTGACTTCGGTTACGAAGTGTACGTACAGCCCACACAGGATTAATTCGAGGCACGCCATATGTGGCACACATGAAATAAAAGTATACAAACTTCAAGCTAAATAGTTTAATAATCTCAAAAACCGAATGCTTTCTCAAAATCTACGGAAGAATAGAGGCTTTCGTGTTAAACAACCAACCATTTGAGTAGGATATCCGATTCCAGAGATAATGGGAAAACGTTAAGTACGATGACGCCGGGCCGGGATTTGAAGTTCAAACTTTGAACCTCTGTTTTGCGTGTGGGTTTCGTGGTTCAATGCAATATATATGTAGACTCAAGCAAGCGTTCTAAGGCTCATTCTCAACCGGGATTTTGCGTCGCATGCGTCGGAATCGAGTCTTCCTATTGGTTTGTGGGGTAGGTGGTCGCATGCGACGTAGTACAAAAATAGACGCTCGTGCGACGATTTGGTCGCATGCGTTCAACTCGTCGCACGAGACTTACCGAGAAAACACCAATCAAAACACAGACATATTCGAGTAGCGAAATTCTTCGATCCTGAGAATCATGCATACTTTCACTGTCGACCAACACGTCACTTCACAGCTCGCTCGAAACCCAATGTCCAGCCCGCTTCTACTTGCATCCGATGTGGCTCCACTGGCCGACGACACGGAGTTCTGCACAGTTGTCTTACCTATGGTTGTATTGGTCATCGCCCAATACCAGAAACGACGCGGAAGAGTTGTTCGTGTTGTGCGTGAGATAATTCGATGGGGTGATCATGCAGAGCGTTTGCTACTTGAAGGCGAATTTCAGCAATATTATCGGATGAGTTATGCGGATTTTGAGCGTTTGCTGTCGCTAGTCGGTGCTGATCTTGCCGTAGATCCCTTGCAATCGGCACGGCGGGCTCTTGGAGAGCCGCCGGTGTCTCCGGCAGGTATGCTTCAAACATGTATATCTTGGCTGGCTGGTGGCAGCTACCACCACATCCGAGTTATTACGGGGACAAGTCGTGCAGGCTTCTATCGGATCGTGCATGCAGTGTTACGGGCAATAAATGCCTGTAATCGACTATCGCTTCAATTTCCTACGTCAAATTCCGATATGGAGCATACTGCTGCTGGATTCCGCGCTTTGAGCCGGGTGAGCGCAATACCTGGCTGTATTGGCGTTATCGATGGCTGGCTCTGTCCTATTAGAGTGCCGCGTAGCAATGAATGCGGTCGCGTGACAGCATTCTTCTCCGGTCACTACCAGCGATATGGTCTAAATGTGCAAGCTTGTGCAGACTACAGTTGCCGTTTTACAGCTATGTCGTGCCGAGCCCCAGGGGGGAGAAACGACTGTGTGGCATACATGCAGTGGTCACTCAGCCGTGTGCTTCGTGAGATAAGAGGACCGTACTTTGTTATTGGTGACAATGCCTATCAGCAGACGCGAGTGGTGCTGACGCCTTTCAATCAGGCGCAGGACCAGATCGCGATATATACAACTTTTATTTGAGCCAGTGCCGGATACGTATTGAGATGGCATTTGGTCTTCACGTCAATAAGTGGAGGATTCTAAAGACGCCTCTGTGCGGTGCGCTCAAGAACATCCCTCACATAATTCACGCATGCATGAGACTTCACAATTTTTGTATCGACCAACGGGCATTGAGAATCCTGACACAGTGCGAAAAATGATTAAGGCAATAAAGGAGGAGGTGCGGACTTGGAACGGCAGTAGAGATCTGTCGTATAGCGCCACGCAGTACGAGACGGAAGGAGGAGACGTTGTGGAGCTGCTTGACGAAACGGCACGTCAATTTGTCGTTCAACACATTACTAGCAAAGATTTACATCGGCCCCGTCACAATTGGCTTCGTCGAACACGCGAGGATCTTCTTAATGAATAATGTATTGGCATTAAGATCTGGAGCTCGTATTTTTGTTTTGTGTAGTTGCTTAATAGCCAATTTGTTGTTGTTATTGATCGTGCCCGCGCAGCTTGCTGATTAAGCCCTGTCGTTCATGGAGAAGGAGATTGCGGTCTTCTTCGAGCCTTTCTAATGAAGATTCATCGGCATGAACAATCTCTCGGTCGATGTCGGCGAGTTGACGACGGATATCCCCTAGCATTGTTAGGATACTTGATTTTTCTTGCAACTGTTTTGACGCCGACGCATTTGCGCGTTCAACTTCGCTTCGTCGGTCGCTGACATAGGTTGCAAATGAAGCGGCTAAGCTATCGAGTGACTGTACCTCTCGAACTTTTGATTTGGAGGGCGTCGTATTTGACGACGACAAGCTTGCACTAGCTGAGGCATTTTCATCGAGTGTGTCAAATTGATCTTTGTCAAGCATTCCGCTCTTCACAAAGTTGTTTAGCTCCGGCTTGATCTAAATGCACCATACTTGAAATCAATAGCGGTGGCACAGCAACGCAAGAAATGCTGAATTGCGCGTACCTCCAGCCATTTCCTTAGGTATACCACATACCCGCGACTGTCGACAAAGTTTGGGAAGTCGTCTTCGTGTTGACCAGAAGCGGTGAATTTCTTCTCAGCGAGGATGTAGTATCGGTTCATTTCTTTCCACACGTCGAACAGCTTTTTAGACGAATGATCTTTAACAGTAGATGGATCAATCCCTACAAAGAAATCATGCGAGAACTCGAGAGCGTTGACGCTGTGCTCGGCTGGATATACCGTCACATGGGCCACGTGGACATCCTGCCAAAAGCAGCTTTTATCAGCAACTGCCCTCGTATCAAGATCAGCTCGAGGCGGTTTGTCACCTTTGCAGAATAGCACAGACACGTATTTGTTAGATCGACAGACCAGCAACAAGAGAGATCGAATAAATACACATTACCGGATTGACCAAACCGAGTGGCGAACTCGTTTGAAAAGAGAATGTTCAGCAACCGGTACGGGCAATGCTTTGTCCGGTTTTCAACAACGCTCACGTTTTCAGTATCCCCCACCATGAGCCCCCCATACACCGCTTTAGCGACGTCATGGCGCCGCAAAATTGCAATTCGTTCATCCTTCTTGGCTCTCCCCTTCACTTTTAGTCCTCGGCGAGTGCATTCCCTCCGAATGGCATCAGCAATCCACGTATCATATTCATCAAGTGGTTTTGGGTTTTTTGACGTAGCGCTGTTGGCTGTTTCGGAATCGGTATCACTATCAAGAGAACTGTCGGAATCTAGCAAACTCCGAGTCAACTCTAACTGATGTTGTGACACCAGCATACCTGCGGACCCGAGCGGAGACGACGCAGGAGTTCTGAACAAACGTTGCTCTGGAATATCAGGTGCAGCATGCCTTGCTGGCAGAACAGAGATCGATGAAGGTTGTGGCGTCGGCGAAAAAATGTTCTGTTGCATCGCTGATAACCCGAGGTGCTGCGGCGTGATCGTGGTGTGAAGCAATTGCTGGTAACTCAGAGGCCCATGCAGTTGCAGCGAAGCAGGAGATGGTTGTTGTATGAGTAGTGACTGTGACTGCTGCTGGGAGTCGCGTTGTTCTTCCTGTAATGCTTGTCGTGACTGGTCGGCTGATAGTTGTGATGATGCAGCTTCGTGGGTACGTTGTGGAACTCCAGACCGAGGCACCCGTCTTTTGGACGACATCCTGCAGGCGAATCGCACACATTATTTACTTCAGTTAGACCACACGGTTTCCTAATAGCCTGAATGCACACAACTGCCCCACCCACCTTGCTTCGTTGCGGTTGTTCTTGTTCAGGAGTGAGCGATGAGCCGACCCGGCGGCGGTTGAACTCCGAGTTCAACTTGAAGTGAGCTGCCCAATCCGCGAAGAGCCCCAAATTGGTCGCATGAGCAGTCTCAACCGCTGCGGTCGCATGCGACGGCATGGTGCAAAACTGTGCGATGCGATGCGACCGGGCTGCGACCGGGCTGGTTGAGAATGAGCCTAATGTGTTGTATGCAAGTAGCACTGCTAAAGATGAGATCGATGCCCCTAGCAAAAATAAATACGCATACCGCTTCAGTGCCGACGAAATCATCAAGTGGACGTAGGCTACGTTGCGTAGCTAAGGTTAAAAATAAATACCCATACGGTACCGCTTCAGTGCCGACAATAGCATCAGGGTGACGTAGCTTGAGGTTGACAACTAGCAGTAAGCAGCGTAGATAGTAGCGAGTAGCTGTGTACATCCTGGTCCGTACCGATGTGAGTCTCACTTCTTCGGCACCACAGCAGCAGAGTTTTAGCCGTGAAAACGGAGGGGGCTGCTGCGGCGACCGAAAAAGCGAGACTGGGGGTGGTGGTGGCGGCCAAAGTCTGTTTGCTAGATTGACTGATAGTGCTTTGAATATAATTGAAATTTTCGGCTCAGAATTCCGGGAACACTCCCCAAAGAGGAGTTCGCAGGAAATCCGAACACTCCCCAAAGAAGAAGAGTTCCTAGGAAAGGTGCGCGCTGCGGCCGACTTCGCTGTCGATATCGACTTGGGTGCACACTGGCGCAGCAAAGGCGTTGATGTCGTTTCCGCCGAGAGCGGTGGCGGCATCAACAACAGTCCTCCACACCACGAAGAGCCCGGGGGCCAAGCTGCCGGCGCTTCTGCGGACTCGACTGGATCGCATGCTGCGTTGGGGCGCCACGCTCATCGACGCCAAGAGCGGCTACGGACTGGAGACTGACACGGAGCGGAAGATGCTGCGCGTGTTGCACGCCGCATCGACGGGTGATGATGCTTACCCTGTCGAGATTGCACCCAACTACTGGGCGACCACTCGGTTCCGCATGGAATGACCGTAGCCATTCAGTCTGCTTCCGCTGACACTGGTGACATCGTGAGCAAGCAGATCCCGGCGTTCGTGTAGGTCAAGGAGGGCGGCACCATTTCGCCCGAGTTGATGGATGTGTTCTGCGAGAAGGGCGTGTTTAAGCATGATGACACTGGCCGCATCTCGGAGGCTGGCAAGAAGGACTGACTCGAGATCAACTCCCACGGAGATGAGATGCACCCCATGCAGTATGGTACCATGGCCGCCGATCTCGGCGCACGCGCTATCTCGCACTGCGAAATGCTGACGCCCGAGGATCGCCAGGATATGGCCGCCCGCAAGCCGGAACCTGTGTTCGTCGTGCTGCTGCCGATGACCAAGTTCATCCTGAAGTTGCCTAGCCCTCCGGCTCGTGACATGATCGCTGCTGATGTCGCTGTGACTCTCGGCACGGATATTTATCATTACCGGCCACAAATACATCAATATTTTCATTACCGGCCCGGAAACGGCTATATCAGCGTTCAAATTGGATGATAGCCTTGAAGCTGAGCACCCTTGAAGCTAAAGACGTACACGATTCGCTTTCGCTCTCATATTATAATAACTAGCAGTAGGTCGATGTCTGGCATTTGCCCGCGATATCCTCCGCCATGAAAAGAAGTCGGGCTCTCCTTTACAGCAGATCCGCGGCGATCTCACTCGGCGCTACAACCTGTCAACCCCCTGCACTAGCGACTATCGGCACCACGCTGTGACTCGGCTGTTATATAGAAAATAGAATAGCTTACGGATTGAAGCCCTCCTTCTCCTAGTTCATGCCTTCAACCAGCTCTGCCTTACCATCACGACATGAACCATGAATGCGAGAACTGTGGGCCAGCACAAACTATCTGGCCCGTTCCTGCCATCTGCCACTTTCCGGGCCGGTAATGAACATGTTGATGTATTTGTGGCCGGTAGTGATAATTATCCCTCTCGGCACTGACTACAACCCGGACGCACACTGCCCGTTGACCAGCGCAATAGCATTTTAATTAATGTATTACAATGCGATAGTAATATATTGCAGTGCAATAGTAATACATTATAGTTCTGTTGAATAGTAGTTTTATTTAGTATTACACGAACACTATAATATACTTCGAAGTATTATTTTAGATTATGTATGACCAGCGCTACCAGCCCAACCCTCTAGTCTAAAACAGCCATGATTGGCTTAAGCTAATCATGGCTGTTTTTAGATTAGTACACGGTCACTATAATAAAATATTTTGTAATGTTATTTACTATAGACGTAGCCTTCTTTAAACGTAGTAATACACGAGCACTATAAGGGTAAGTCGACCAGTTACGGGTCACTTAAGCGAGAAATGATGTAACTTCACAACAACTTATGCTATCATGAAACTACAACCTGCATCGAAATCGTTGAGATTTCACGTTTCTCGGCATGAAACAACACGCATAGAACACACATTCTCATTGAAAACGACAAGGAGCACGGCAGGACATGAATACCAGCTTTTCATTTCAAAGGCGGTAATTCGGGCCTCTTGCCCGGCTGTCAAGTATACAAAAATGAAGTGTAAGTCTAATCACGCGACTAAGATACGCCCGCTAGAGGTCACAAAAAGCTGTGATCGAATTCGCAGACTGGTGAGGTGTTTCAACGACTATCGGAGTGCCATGAAGACCTTCCTGTGCCCTTTGCGAACCTGTGTTCACAGTCATAGTACCTGGCTCAATCGAGACGGCCTCAAAAAAGAGAGCTCTTTCGACCGACTCCATCTGGCGGAACTTCAACTTGGGATGAGGCCTGCGTGTTCTAGTGGCGATCGTGTGGTTCGCGGCAACAATTTTCTTCACTGCACGTGCGATCCGTACCTAGAACGAGTTTTCGGAGCTTTTCCTCGTCACGTAGTAGCCGCTTCTCCTCTCGTTCGCGAGCCTTTTCTGCGTTCAGCCTTAGATTCTCTTGCCTCCGCCGAACGGCTTCGGTTCGCCTCTGCTGGCGTAACTGCTCTTCTTCTTCACGTTCTCTGTGCCGTTAGCAATAGCAAAGATTAATAATACTAGTTTTTGTATGTAAACTACTTCAACATCTTACCTGGCATGTGGCCCGAAATAGGAAGTGACCGGGAAATGGTGCAGTTACCCTTAATAGCTTAAGCCAATCATGGCTGTTTTTAGATAAACCAAATATTGAATTCACAGGATGTAGTCGAACATTCGGTTTTCTCTGATAAAAAACTAAAACCCATCGTTAGTTGGATTAGAGCTTCGCGCGAGTCGAACTGAGGGCTGCACGACTGTCAAAGGATGACACTGCTGGGAACGGTGTCTCGAGGTTGTAGAGGCTTCACACCTCACTTGCAGTCGAGGAAGCAGCTACTACGACATCACACTCTACCTGCACAGAGAACGAGACGAGTGCAACGTCATTCAAGCTCTGAAAGACTGACCAATTCAAAGGTACGATGAATCAGAGAAAAAACAACTATATAGTCACTTCTTGTCCCTCCAAATATGTTTCTCTTGACTGAGATACACTTCACTCACATTTTCTCTTTCCAACCCCGGGAGTCAAGCATGGAACCCCAGACTCCAGTCGATAAGCGTGTCCAAGCGTGCTTGCCAGTGATCTGCCGCAAGTGGAACCTGCAAGGAATGCCCCACCTTTTAGCCTTGGTCAACCAGTTTTTGGGTCCACCACCACGGACTGTGGCGCAAGTGTGCAAGATGAACGCACCGATACTGCTGCAACGAATCCTTGCACTGGACGAACTCGAGCCGGCGTATAGCGTGAAGAAGTACCCCGAGTTTCGGCACTGGCAATTCAAGTTCCATGGAGCCTTTGAGGGTAGCTCGGCGGCTCCATACCGTCTTCATCCATTCCGTGGGGCGAGTCGACGCCGGAGGTCCTTGCGATTCTGTTCACAAACACTTCTACTCGCAAGTCAGCACCCCCTAGCTGTCTGCGAGTACCGCCCGTCCGCTGTTGTCTCAAAATCGTCTTGCTCAACTATGCCGCAGTGGACCCATGAAACGATTGCTACCGCTGTTGCTGCTTGGAGTCGAAGCAAGGGTTCCGACAAACCGCTCTCGCTGCGAGAAGTCTCGAAGCTGTACAACATACCAAGAGAGACGCTTCGCAGCTATGTGAGGGGACAAGCAGTCGGCTCGCGCGTGCTTTCCCTCCCTCCGCATGCTACACACTTGATGCAGCCATTGGATGCGGGCTGTTTTTGATCGTTCAAGTCGGAATGGCGCAAATGCATTGCCAACTTTGCTGCGGTTACTAATGGAGCGAACGTGCAAAAACACCACATTGCTGCGCTTACGCGAGAGGCCATCGATGCTGCACGGGGTCCTCGCATAATCTTGACGTCATGGTCGAGTACTGGAATGTGGCCTGTTAATTCAGACAAAGTTCTTAGCAAAACGGTTTTGTCAAGAAATTTGTCGGGTCGTTCCAACTACGCGGGCTACACACTTACCCATGACCCCCTGCCTTTGGACACCATCAACCAGCGTTCCCTGCGTCAGCTCACTCGTGATGGCATTGACGTCAATGCATACCGTGCGTATAGCATTATCCGAATGAACATGAACTCGGCTCAAGCACCTCCAGCTGCATCTGAGCGCGTCTTTATTGACGTCACGCCAAAAAGGCTCCTTACACACGACCAGTGTATGGCGGAGCTACGGCACGAAGGAATGAGAAACGCCATTCGAGGGGGATATTTGGAAGTAGTCGAGTTGCTGCTGGTAAGTTTTCCAAGTTTCAAGGTGTCGCTTGAAGTTGCCAATGCCGCTGCAATCTATGGACGATTGGAAATCATGAAGTTGCTGTTCACTCACCACGCCACGACCGTCGCTCGTGCTGGCATCAACGTCGATCAAGATGCTGATAACGCCGATATCATTGATGACCCCCACGCTGATTTTGCTAGGAGCAGCGGTCTTGTTGGGTCAGCACTGGAACATGGCCATTTGGAACTGGCGCAGTGGCTGTTGCCTCGTGTAGATGGGGTCTCTCCTTCGTGGCTTCATGCGGCACTCAAGAGTGGGAATCTTGAGGCGGTGCACTGGGTCTATGCTCTCCCGTGCCGCTATGGGGATCCTTCAGGGGTTACTGAGGCAGCGGTGCAAGGCGGAAATGTGGAGATTTTAAAATGGCTTCTCGATCATTTTGTCGGGTTTGTGGCATTGCACCATCTCAAATTGCCCATTCCTAGCGGCCTCGTCCATTGCTTTGGTCGTGCAACCCTCATTCCGATTCTCGTGCAACCACTTTACCACATTCAGGTGTCCATTAGCAGCTGCTCCATCCATGGCAGCTCGAGTACAAGTCATACCGCTCTCCGCTAAAAGCTGCATTGTTTTGAGACGACCTTCAATGGCAGCAAGGTCCATGGCACGTACTGACGGAAAACATGTTGGTCTTTGGTACTCGATAAGCCATATAACTACATCGTCAAAGCCGTTGTTGGCAGCAACCTCGATCGCAACCGCCGTGCAACCCTCTGAGCGGTTCTCATTTAACCACCTGACCACATTCAAGTGCCCATTTCCAGCTGCGATGTCCATGGCGGCTTTCGAACAGCCTTCGGTTCTGTTTTGATGGAGCCATTTGACCACATCCAAGTGCCCATTTCCTGCTGCAGCATCCGTTGCCGCCTCTGTGCAACCCCAGGTGGTGTTTTCGTGCAGCCATTGAACCAATTCCAAGTGGCCGTGCTGAGCAGCAGAGTCGATGGCCCCCGGATTGCCAGCTTCGAATTGATAGTGGCGTCGAAGAAGACGCACTATGTCGAGTCTCCCGCGGCCAGCAGCTTCAACCGCAGCTCTTTTCAGCCCAAAGCATTTGCTGCGATGGACTGTGAGTACCCACTCGATCGTGTCGAAATGTCCACAAGAAACCACTACATTCATATAAGTTCTTAGCCAGCGTCTGAAACTTTCTTTTGAATCCTTGATGGGAACCGTGTCAAGAAGTACGGAGTTTCGTGAATAAAAACTCACCCCTCATGCTATGCTGTGCTCGGCTTAAGGTGTGCAGCGCGCTTTGTAGTGGTGCGACCCCCACGTTTTGTTTCGATGTGCGCCAGCACGGGGCACCACAAAACTCCGCCCTCGTTGAGCTCTCACAAGTTCCTCCAATATTCCGCGATTTTTTACAGCGAACCCGCGCGCTGTGCGCCATCCGTTGCGTTGCCACTTGTAGATCCACAACGTCGTCGAATTTATCGACGTCATGTTGTTCGTATAGATGTAGAGATGTTTGGTGCCTATGACATCCGACCCGTTAGCCCTATCAAGGCTATCAGGGCGCACGGCCCAATAGCTCAGCCCCACAACGTCCAAACTTCGAACATTTATTCGGTTTGTAGACGTGAGTGGCTTTTGTCGAATGAATTCGACTACGATTAATTCCCGGAGGTGTACTTGTACTTGATCCCATCAAATATGGTGACAGGTCTCGTCCCATTCTAGTTTAGTCCTACCACTGGTCATTTGATCGGGCTGGAACTACGACTCGACATCCAGCTCCGACAGCAGCTCCGAGGGTAGCAGCACCGACATGGCATACGGAGACGCCAGTAGCTACAGCGCGACCGACGAAATGGAAGTAGACGAGGACGAGGACCAAGACACGGACTGGTACTACGCCGTAGCGATCGGTCGGTGCCGGGGAATCTTCACGGCTTGGGGGACGCGTTGAAGCACTCGCGGGGATTCTCTTACGCGACGTTCAAGAAGTTCCCAACATTTGACGAGGCCCACGAGTTTCTCAGCCAATACGGACTACGAGTCGACCACGGTTACCACCACTCAGATGGATCCCGACTTTGGTTCGCTTATTTGGTCGCGCTTTGGCGGCAACGGGTGCGGATACAAAGTTACAATGCCCTCTTTCTGAGCCATGAACAGTGGAAGTGGGGACTTCCCCGACCCTCTGCATCCCAGCTCCATGGTGGCTTTCTGTGGCGGGAGTGCGCTTCGCAATGGCGAACCGGACTGCGACGCAGCGTACGCGTGTATTTTCCCGCATAAGCGAGTTTGGGACGTCGTGCAATGTGTCGGAGGACCTTGGCCAACCAGTAACCGAGCCGAATACCTGGCAGCTTTGTCTGCGTTGGAACGTGCCAATATCGAGGACAAGTACAAAAGTAAAGTGCTGTTTATATACTCGGACAGCAAGCTGCTGGTCGATTCCATGAGTAAGTGGATCTACAAGTGGCGGAACAATGGATGGCGCACGGTGAACGGTACGGATGTTCAGAACCGCGATATTTTGGAGAAATTGATGGCAGCTCAAGGAAATCGTCGAGTGCAGTGGTGTCGAGTGAAGGCGCATACCGGAGGACGATATTGGGAAGCGTTCTTGAATGAGATCGCCGGGGATCAGGCGAGAGCTAAAGCTCGAGAGAGTTAAATGGACCCCCTTTGTCGAATCAAAGCGTCGTGCAGAAGCTTAAAAACTTGGATACTCACAGTTGTCTAGGAATGACTTTCCGCCTAAGCACAAGGTGTCTGCTTAAGTTTCCTCTCCGTCAACTAGTGAGCAGCGGCGGTTTGAGCCATGGATCTTGCAACGCTCTCAGCTTCATCATGAGTTTGTTCGTGAATCCGCATCAGACAACGGGGGTCCTCCTCCGAATCGAGGAAGTGCCAAGAGATCGTGCGCTTGGCTTCAGCTTCCAGCAACGCCTTGTAGATGTCCCAGTTCACCACAGCGTTTCCATTAGAGCGTTTCCCCCCGTTGCGTCGCCAGCGGTTGATCCACCTACTCTCCCCATTATGTTCTACCATGGCAAACACCAGTCCCTGGAACCGGGTATAGATGACGAGACGCCGGTGTCGTTCCGGATCCAGTTTGTTGGCGATTTTTGTGGCTTCTTCCGCCGCTAAACAGTCTGCGCGATTGTTCGTCATTCTACCAATGACTGCTGTGGCAAAAGTGGGAATGTCTTCAAGGGGAAATGACACTGCGAATGCAGCAGTGCCACCCTTGCAACCATTGCGTGGGGCGCTACCGGCACAAAACGCGACGAGGGCATCGCCATGCTTGGCTCGTAAATCACTCTCAACAGTCTCCTCGATATGCATTGATCTGAGCAGGGTCTCCAGGGTCCCCACTCTGCCTTCGGTTTTGATATTGTCTTCATGTCGTGGTACATTCAGGCTGGAATCGGCACCGGCGTCACCTTCCTGGAACTTCTCCATGTATTCGAGTGCTTCGGCTTCAGTGAGGAACTTCTTGAATTTGGCGTCACGAACTCCCTTGACGTGCTGCTCGGCTTCAGCCCAAGTTCGGTAGATCCCCGGACGCTTGCCCACTGCCACTGCGAAGAACGTCCCCCTTTTCTTGGTCATGGTGCACACACTGCGCTTGAGGCTTCGATGGGAAAAGGCGAAATGAAGTGCTGCAAGAACGCCCAGGGCGTTGACCACGGCGTGGTCCTGGAGGATCTCGGAGGGAAGTGGGACAGTTTAAGTTTATTGGGGTACCCGCCGGGTACTACCCGGACGAAGCGTCCGGGGGAGTTCGTATTAGAACGTACACCCGTTCCAAGCACTTCGGGCCACACAAACACTCGATGCCTCACGAGAAAGAAAAAATGAAGACTGAATTGATCTGAGCGTTAGCAAAGAGCCTACCAACACTCACGGGTTCCTACCCGTTCCCATACAACGACCTGATCTCCCTGTTTCTCAGCTCTTTTCCCAACTTGACGTTGACCAGGTCTCCGATACGCATTCCAACACGCCCTCCTCGAAGATCGCTCTTCGACTGCTTAGCGTCACCGAAATTTACCACGCAAGTAAATCGGCCTACTTTTGACCGGGTTCAATCCTGAGAATCCTCGTTACCCACTCCTGTCATTTGCAGCATGTCCTTCAGACGCTTCTTATCAAGAGGTTTCGTGAACGTGTCGGCAGGGTTGAATTCACCCCGAACTTTGTGAAGCTCAATCACTCCTTTCTGCACTTGCTCCCGCACGTAGTGCCAGCGTAACTCAATGTGGCGTGTGCGCCGGCTGTAGGTGGGATTTGTCGCCATCACGTGTGCTGCTTGATTATCAATCCCAATTCGCAGCTTGACTTCATGATGCGGCAATATCTCCTGCAGAATGTTGCTTTCTGCTACAGCTTCCATGCTTGCCTCACATGCTGCTACATATTCCGCTTCTGCCGTCGACAACGCGATAATCGACTGTCGTCTCGACATCCATGCTAGAGCACCTCCAGCTAAAGTAAACACGAAACCCGTTGTGCTTTTGCGCTGCTCGGGGTCATTCGCCCAGTCGCTGTCGCAGAATCCCTCAAGTACCACGTCCTTGGCTTCTGTTTGCTTTCTGGAGTAAGTGATCCCATAGTCAAGAGTGCCGGCAACATATCGGAGCACTCGCTTCAGAGCACCCACATGCTTTGGCGATGGATTCGCCACGAAACGACTCAACTGTCCAAGTGCAAACGCCAAATCTGGTCTGGTACTTGACGCCAGATACATTAGCATCCCGACAGCTTCACGATATGGGAAGCTTGTTTCTGCTTTCTCATCTTCTTCAATGGGAGCTAGACGCGCATTCACCTCCATCGGGTTTCCCACTGCATGCGCTTCCTCGTAACCGAACTTAGCTAAGATCTCACGCGCATACTTGCCTTGACGGATTGTGATTCGCCCAGGTGTCTGCTCGACCTCCACGCCTAAGTACTGAGTCAGCAGACCCTGGTCTTTTATTCCATAAGCTTTGTTCAAGTCCTCGAACAGCTTCTCCTTGTACTGCTCATTGTTCGTCGCGACCAATATGTCATCAACGTACACGAGGACATACACGATCGTCTCTTCCTCAAAGCGATAGTACAGACACGGCTCCGTCAGCGAACGCTGATACCCACGATCGGTGAGCCACTGGTTCAACTCCGAATTCCATTCGCGTCCTGACTGCCGCAGCCCGTATAGTGCTTTCAGCACGACGTATACGTGCCCATTCACTTTACAGGGATAGCCATTGATGGATCGCAAGTACTGTCGAATTGCAAGCTTGGCATTCAAGTAAGCGGTGTTTATGTCACCACCGTAAACACTCAAACCCAGCTCAGCTGCAATTGCCAGCAGCAATCGAAACGACGACATCCTCGCAACCGGTGCGAATGTTTCCTTGAAGTTCATTCCAGGTCGCTGGTAGTTCCCCAGTGCAACTATGCGAGCCTTAAATCGGATCACATAGCCTTGGTGATCCGACTTCAGAGCATAGACCCACATAGTGTTCACAAGTAGCGCCTCTTCTGGCATCTCCTCGCCTGGAATCTCCACAATGACGCCTTTGGCTTTGAGTGCAGCCATCTCCACCATTTCTGCCATCAAGAAGAACTCTCGCCACTTCGAACGCAACATTTCGCGACGATTCTTGGGGACCCGGATGTCACTCGCTCGGATGGGTCTGCCATTCTTGTCCAAGATACGCGACATACTCTGCGCGACGTTCATCACATAGTCATCAAAGCGACGAGGCCGTCGGCGCTCGTAATACTCTCGAAGACCAGTGCGTGTCTTCTTTGGTTCTCGTTTATCCGCGTATCTCTCCACCCGCACTTCTTCTGATGAAGTCTCACTTCGGTGGTTCTTTTTCCAGTTTGCTTCGGCTGCGCGTCCGGCAGTTCATCACTCTCATCACTAATCGCATCGCTGGTATTCATAAGCTCTGCGTGTGGCCGGTCAGCTCCAATCTCCACAGCACACTTGATAGTACAGTTGTCTTCTTGTAAGTCTCCTACACCCAACGAGTCTGCCTCATTGTGCAAGTCATCAAGAGCCAACCCACTGGACACTGTTATTTCATCATCGACAATATCATCTTTGTCATCATCTACGTGTCCGTCAGTCACTGATCCACACTCTGCTGCCACCGATTCAGTAGTTCCCCAGTCAGCAACATTACCTCCTTGATCATCGTGCTCAAGACTTGTAGTAGGTTCGTAACCAGCATCAGCATCTCCATTCTCGTCTTCGAGACTTGTTACATTTCCGCCGTGCACGTCATGCTTCTCTTGGCCGTCAAATGTGTCGCGTCGATCCTCAATCACGTCTTGCATAGCGGTCTCAGCATCCTCTTGTTGCTCTTCGTCTTGAACTGCTGTCTCTCCGCCCTCCTCGAGAACAGCGCTCTCGACATCTAACTGCATTTATTCATCGTGCTCTAGGCTCCAAGATAGTTCATCATTTGTATCATCATCAGAGGCACTGTTGATGTCATCACCATCTTGGCTCTCATCTTCACCGTTTCGCGTGAAGTGTAGCGACGACAAGTCTGAATCTTCCACGTCAATATCGTGGCGGTCCCGGTACACCACGTCCTCCGCCACTCGTGGGTCTGCCACGAACTTAGCAGTGCGCTCTTCAGGAAAGAAGACGTTGCATCCCACTACATCTTCAGCATATCCAAGAACGTAGCCAATCTTGGCATTTGGATGTAGTTTCTTCCGTCCTGGAGTCAGCGGGACGTGAACGTAAGCTAGCGCCCCAAACTTCCGGATATGATGTACATCCGGCTTCACTCCAAACATCATCTCGTACGGAATGCCCTGAGTGCCTTTGTTGTAAACTCGATTCTTTACATGCACTGCATTACGCATCGCCTCTGGCCAAAGACTACGTGGAAAGCCAGCCTGCGCCATCGTCGCCTTTGTCATTCCCTCCAGCGATTGATGAGTCCTCTCGCACAAATTCAATTGCGAGCTCTTCGGTCCGACCTTCTCGTGCTCAATGCCCTTCGAATGATACCAATCGTCGATCTCGTCATTCAAGAATTCACCTCCCTTGTCTCACAAAATTCGCTTCACTTTGTACGCGGCCCCTTCGGGATTTCGCCCAGCTTGCCGCTCAGCCCATAGAACATACTCCTTCATGTACTTGTTGACCACCTTGCTGTGTTTGTCATGTAGCAAGTGCACCGTGACAAAGCGCGAATATCCATCCATAATGACAAGCGCAGCTTCGTACTGCGTTCCATTCGATTTGCCAGGAAAAAGTAAATCTGCGTACACTACTTGGTTCGGCTCAATGGTAGCCCAATCAAGTTTCTTCCTGTGCGCCTTCCTCTTCTGTTTCCCTAAATGGCACGCATCACAGGTATCCTGCTGACGCTGCGTCAACATCATGCCTCGCACTAATCCCTTGTCCGTCATAGTCTTCAAATATTGCGGACAGGTGTGGCACAACCGCTCGTGCCAGCGTGTCAATGACCCAACTCCATCTGCTACAGTATAGTTGCACAAAGGCCGGTCCTCCACTCCCAATCTCACTCCATTTGAAGTATCTGCAACTTGGAATCCCCACGTTGCTTCTTGTGGTATGGCCACAACCACAATTCTCCCCTCCATCGAGATCGTGAAGTTCCGCGTAGCATTGTCAAAGTCAAATTGAAAGCCTTGCTCGTACGCGAGACCTGGAGAGAACAATCCGAACTCGGCTCCTGGGATGTAAAATACATCATCCACGTAAATTACAACTTATTCCCCTTCGACTTCCGTAATCAAAGCTACTGTCCCGACTCCTTCAATACGAGAGGCAATGGTTGGCGTCGCCCCGCGTATGCTCCGCAAGTTTGTCGTATCCTCCGTGAAGGACACAAAGTGTGAACGATTTCCCGTCACATGTGCATTTGACGCGGTGTCGAAGTACCACCAGTTGGTACTTGAGTCCTCAGCTTCTTGATCACTGCCTTCCAGAGATATCTCCACATCATCTGCTCCATGATCACTCACTGGTTCCTCCACATGTTCTTCTTCCTGCTCGATTTGCACATCAGATGGCTCGGTTGCGGTTACCCTCGTCGTATCTGCCCTATGAGCATCACCGCTCGTCGGGCTTGACGGAGCACCATCATCTTGACGAAGCGTACAATTTCCGCGCGGCTTCCGCTTCTGTTCATTCTCATCAGCAGCGCTTTGCTTCTTCGTCTTCTCCGGACAATTCGCCTTGAGATGCTGCTCATTGCCGCAAACGTAGCATTGACGAGTCTTCTTTGTCCCGCTAGCGCTGCTCTGCTGCTTGCCACCTCCGTCCAGATTTACACCTCCTTTGCCATTTCCACGCTGTTGTTCAACTCGTTTTTCACTCTGCTTGCTTCTAAACTCCTTTTGTCTAGCAGCAGCAGCGAGGATTAACTCCCGGACTCGCTTTGGTGTGTACACACTTGGATCCGCACCGTAGTAGATGGAAGACTTCAAATTCTCAAACTCCACTTGTTCAGGCAAACTCTCAAGCAGCATATCCACCATTGTATTATCAGCGATACTGTGCTGCAAGTCACCCAATTCAGTCTTGAGATTGAACATCTTGCAAAGATGGAGATTTGCATCTCCTCCGGGCGCCAGCTTCATAGCCCAAAGCTCATTTCCAAACGACGAATCGTGTAGGCCTTGATCGCCTCGCTCTGTTTCCCTTCATTCAGGTTACAAAGCTCGGCCCACATTTCCGACCCGGTCTCCTTGTCGCGAATCTGCTGAAGAACCTCTGGCGGCACCGACGTACCAATCATGCGCATGATTTTGATCTGCTTCTTGTTGAACTCCTCCTTTTTCTCAGCACTTGCCGTTGCGAGCATCGCCAAAGTCAGATCTCCAACTGCAATGTCCTTGAGGTCGTTCTCTTTGAATACATTCATCATTGCCCACTTGTACGTGTGCCAATCCTTGCCATTCCAGTTCTTCGGCACTCCTTCACTCGTGTATTTCATAGGCTTCGACATTCTTGAACCACCCGCAGCGTTCCTTGGGCTCATAACCCTATTAGAACGTACACCCGTTCCAAGCACTTCGGGTCCCACAAACACTCGATGCCTCACGAGAAAGAAAAGATGAAGACTGAATTGATCTGAGCGTTAGCAAAGAGCCTACCAACACTCACGGGTTCCTACCCGTTCCCATACAACGACCTGATCTCCCTGTTTCTCAGCTCTTTTCCCAACTTGACGTTGACCAGGTCTCCGATACGCATTCCAACAGTTCGCAGTTCATGAGCCGAACATCTTTCTTGGCTACCGCGTAAGTGAACTCAATAATTCTCATCTACAAGTCAAACCTGTCAGGGTCCCAGCTACTACATGTAGCAGTTGGCAAATAGTAATACTATCGTGCGGAATGTGTGCTTGGACCTTGGCATGACGCGATTCCGCGGGGGCCTGAGCACAATTAGCCTAACTGTTCTTTAGACGGGGTCTAAAGATCAGTTTGATCTTGTGCAAATCATTTTTCTTTCTACAGTGAGGGTCCCAGGTGAAATCGCTGCCAAACCATAGATTAAAGCGACAAACTGCGCATAGTTTCACTGACAGTCTCCGGTCGCGCAAGCTTTCACAATTCAGCTCATGCAACACCATCAGCGCAACGACGGAAGCTGCTGTCTTTCTAAAATTGGAGCACGATAAATACGTTGTGATATACCACTAGGTAGTGGTGTCTACGCTAACAAAAAAATGCGAACTTGTCAGATAGCGTAAAAGCAGTGAAAAGTGAAAATAACGTATACAATCACTGTCACCCTGTGCTGGCAGATTTTAGGAACAGGAGCACCCACTTTCGGCATCGTAAAATTACGATGTGGTATCGAAGTACCACAACATCACGGGCGACATGATACAAAAGATGGGAGCTCGTCAAGCAGATGGGCCTTGAGGCTAGCTCGCCTTCTCCAATGACCTGCAGAGCCACAAGGGCGCCCACCGAGCTGACCGGCAAGGCAGCGCGGCCTACGGCGACATCCTGGACGCAAACAAGGCCAACTCCATGTTGCCGGGAATGGTGTCAATGAAGAGCGAGAACACGGTAGTCGGAAGCTTGCCCAGAGGTCTGCAAATTGTTTTGTGAAATGCTGGGCATGGTGCTGTTAGACCGCTGTTGCCGTTGTACTCAGCAGGGCAGGCACGCGCTCTCGCCTCACGGTAGAGCTGCCGCGGCCGACTATTTGTGGTGATATTATCGGGTCTAAATATGGCTAGCGCCGAATATTGTGGGTAGTTCATGATTGGTTGATAGATATTTGGCCTATGAAAGGGCGACAGGCACCAAACGTTATTTTTTTACTTTCGCTGAACTTTCACTTTTCACTTTCACGTCAACTGTAACGCAAAAACATTTGGCGTAGTCAGCACTATCCGTGGGCGCACAGTTCCGGACCACGAACAGTTCCGGACCACCCGTTTTCATACAAAATCTTATATAAAGCCGATTTTGCTCAATCGAAACCGTAGACATCATTTTCACGCGGATTCAGTAGTTAATATGTCCATGAGATAGCCAACGAGGAGGCGAATAGATTGCCACCGGTTAGGCATGCTTCTTTCACCGCAATCTTACAAACAAAATCGTTGCCTAAGCGAAAGGTTGCTGCTGGATCTGGGCAACATTTATGGGTATGGTTAGGGTTTAAAGCAAAAAAGGGTGATAAAATGGGGCGGGCATTATGATATATGGGGGTTTCCGAAGACAAATGCCTCCGTTTCGTATCAAGACCGAGAGAAGACCTCGCCGCCTGGACGGCATCCGCTAGTCGTCGTAGCTCGTCAGGCTGACGGGGTGGAAACGAACCTACAATGTTCAATGCCAGCCGGGGAGAAACACTTCGTTGGCTTCTGGCGAGGTCAAGCTGACATCACGCAATTGCTGAACCACCAGAAGAATGGGCTGCAGCATACTCTGAGACTACGGTTGCTACTCACATCGCAAACTCGACATCAAGGCAAGGAAAGAGCACCTGAATAAGCTCATGGCATTTTAGGGCAATATCTCTGCCACATATCGAGGATTCCAGCGCAAATTCGAGACGTCGTCCCCCATATATATAGCGCGCCTGCAGGTGGTCCGGAACTGTGCGCGAAAAAAGGTTACTTGATTCGAATACATTTTTAATGCCGTATTGCTATCCCGATGGCAACAACAAAGGCATGTATGGTCTAAGCTAACGTTCATCTTTCATATCATGCGCGCTGCATTGCTTGGCATCAATTTTTCATGAAGTTGTGTAGCTCCAAAAGTGGTCCGGAACTGTTCGCGCACGGATAATAGTAGGGCTTTGCGGGGTGACAGAGAGGAGCATCTGGTGCGCCTGCTTCGCAGCCGCACCATCGCCCCCGTGGACTGGCAAAATGTACATGTATACATATACTTGCAAGTGTTCTAGTAGAAACTGCGAGTTTAAAGCGGAGGGTGCACAAGTTGTGCAGGATCTTTTCGCGCGATCACATTATCGCCAATCGAGCTTTGCGTGGTTGACGGGCCACCAACCAGGCTGCATGTTGCCAGAATGTTGCTAAGCTGGATGTTGCCAGAATGTTGCCAAATGCAAACAAACAAACCGACGCTCCTGGCCGCCTAACGACAGTTCTTCGAACTGCGAATTGCCACGAACTTTTGCTGCTCACCGTCCGATCCATCGTGCTTTCGAACGTCAGATAAACAAACACTCGTTCGAGACGCTAAGTTAGCATATTTCTTGCGAGCTACCCACCGAACTTTTGGTAGACTATCTATCGAACGTTAGTATAAATTACACGGTCTTGTCAACGCGTACGGCATCGATACTACGAAATGAGTTGAAGCCCGAGTGGCACATCCGTTGCTTGAGTTCGCCAAGGGCATGATTCATGATCTTAGTTAGCGTACACATGGCCCAAACCTCCTCCCGTCGAGTTTGCTGCTTACTGACTTCGACTGTCGAATTGATCTCAGACCAGGCTGTCGAGGGAAGGATCTTAAACAGTGGGCTGTCGCAGTTCGCTATCGTCTTGGGCCACTCACTCTTGTAAAAATCACCGATCCATTGACACGCATGGACCGCAACAGGTGGATCCTTTGGCAACACGAGTTGTAGGTTGTCCTCGCACGGGTTGGCCATCGTACTAACAACAAAATCCCAGTACTCGTGTCCTCCGTCTTTAAAACTGGGCGATGAAACACCAAGATGCGAGAGCGCCGTGTGCTTGATGCCGTTATTAGCTACAGCGACGGAGTACGCAAACATTTCGGCAATCCATTCGCTCGAGACTTCCCGTGTCTTGACACAGAGGTGGCAGTAGTCGTCAACCATACGCAACGCATCGCGCCGTGTCATGATGTACGGAGGACCGATACTGCCATAGTATTCCGTGCCGTCCTCGTGCGAAACATTACCGCAAGGTAGACCATCGCACACTTTCTTGAGCACATCAGCCTTGTCCTTCGCAAAGAATCCACCTTTGAGTGCGTTCCAGTCCTGTGCAAGCGCAACTCCGTCAACGACAGTGTCTTCAATAGTCAATGCGTTACGACGTCCGTGGTAGTACTTGGACATATTCCTCCCAGTATTCGCTTCAAGCGGCCGGAAAAAGAAGAAATCTCCATCGATGAGCGCGATCAGCTCATGCTGGCCCCGTGGAAACGCATTCTGGAGGAAATGGCGCAAACCAAACGGCTTATTGTATGGCGCGTACGTGTCATTAGCTCCTGGCTCCGGATTGACTGCAAAACTCGGCGTGAAGTGACGTCGGAAGTCGTAGTAAAGCTTCGGTTCCGTCATCACACGCAGCCTCTCACTCTCCGAACAACCCGACACAATCTGCGTGATCGGTCCCCGTTGTCCGACCCACGAGGCCGTGAGCTGCACCACTGTCTGCTGCAGCAGCCGGTTGCGTTGGTCGCAGCTCGCGCTGAACACAATGTGCAAGTTGCTACCGTCGTGGTCGGCTGGAAATTCAGACATCGGTTGGTGTGTAGCTGGCTGCGTCATAGCGTCCGTTCTAATAGTGTGGCTTGCATTGGAAGTGTCGGACGTACCGCGCAGCAGATCGCGGACTTCCTGAAGCAATTTCTGGCTCTGTGCTTGGGCTTCGAGCACCGTCATTTCATACGGAATACCGGTACTGCTGCTCGCTTGGATTCTTGATGAAGCGAATCCATAGTAATTAGACACCGCCACGAACACCACAATCACGAGACCCACTGCAGCTTTGAGCGAGAAGGACCTTCGTCGACTTGGCGTCATCTTCGAGCTGAGACTTTTGGAATGAGCTTTCCTTGGCAGTGGACCACCAACCATTGACCGAAGCCACAGTACTTATTAATACACACAAAATAAAGCGTACTTTCTGTGGTACCAGCGCGTTCCACGGTATCCACTGGATTTATTTCCGGAACTCCTATCCTTCATGGGCTGTCTTTATGATAGGTTCCTGGAACCTTGAAGGAAAACTACCACCCGTCCAAGTCAGGCCATGGGCTGGTACGAGTACGACTCGGAGACCGGTTACGACTATTACGAGCCTTCGTGGTTCTATGCGGTGGCCGTGGGTCGTCGCACCGGCATCTTCACCAGTCACGAGGAGGCTGTGGAACAGGTTCACGGCTTTCCGAGCTTTCGGATGAGAAAATTCAACGACTACGAAGAGGCTCGTGATTATTTGGAGGAGTTTGATATTTTCTGCGAGAGCCTGACGGAAGACGGCAGTCAAGAACGAGAAGTGGAAGAAGAAGATCCAGAAGGAGAAAATGGAACCGACAGCTGGTTTTATGCGGTCGCGGTGGGGCGCACGACAGGGATTTTTTTGGACTTTGAGGACGCCAGGGACCAAATTTATGGGTATCCACGATCCAGAATGGAAAAATTTCTTGACTACGACGAAGCGGAAAAATATATTGAGAAAATTCAGATTTTATATGAAGAAGAAGAAGAAAAAGAAGAAGAAGAACGGAGAAGACCTAGTGTTTGGTTTTACGCGGTGGCGGTGGGGCGCTCGACGGGGGTCTACATGAACTACCAGGAGGCCGTGGAGCAGGTCCACGGGTTTTCTGGGTTCCGGATGAAGAAGTTCGGAGACTATGAAGAAGCGGAAGCGTACATCGCGTTTAATCAAGTATATTCAAGTGATGAAGAGGAGAATGAAGGAGAAGAAGAGGAGGAGCCGGAGGAGAAGGATATCTGGTATTATGCTGTGGCGGTGGGGCGTAGCACTGGTGTCTACACAGACTGGCAGGTGGCGAGAGCGCAGGTGCATGGCTACTCTGGCTTCCGCATGAAGAAGTTCCTCGACTACAGTGAAGCTCAAGAGTACATTGGGAATAATTGCGTTTATTACGGGGAAGACGAAGAGGAAAAGAACGACGAAGATGACGAGGAGGAGCTGGAGCAGGAGCAAGTGTGGTATTATGCTGTGGCTGTAGGTCGACGCGTTGGAATTTACACAAGTCGTGACGACGCACTGGAGCAGGTATATCAATACCCGAATTTTCGCTTGAAAAAGTTCCTCGACTACAGTGAAGCCCAGGAGTATATTGACACCAACAGAGAGTATTGTGGGAATGAGGGGTGGGAGGAGAGCGACGGAGAATCCGAAGATATGGAGAAAGAGGAGACTTGGTTTTACGCAGTTGCTGTTGGGCGCCACACCGGCATCTATACGAGCCACGACGATGCGATCGAGCAGGTGCATGGATATCCTGGTTTCCGAATGAAAAAGTTTCTCGACTACGATGAGGCGGAGGAGTATATCGACTTTAACCAGGTGTATTCCAGCGAAGAAGATTGGGGGAGCGAAAGTGAGCCTGAAGAGGAAGTTGAGTCCTGGTATTACGCCGTTGGAGTCGGACGCAGCATTGGGGTGTACACGGACTGGCAAATCGCTTTGAACCAAGTCCACGGTTACCCAGGCTTCCGCATGAAGAAGTTTTTGGATCTCAGTGAAGCATGGCAGTACGTTAGGCAGAGCAAAAATTACTGAATTGGGATGGGCCACGCAAGAGATAGACGGGATCTGCTCTTGCCGTTAGCGTCACGAACTGTTGAAGACGCTGCTTAATGCTCTGTCGTAGAAGTATGATCTACAATTAAAGAAAACTCGACTGGAATTATTACTGTCCGCGAATTCCTCTTGTTCCATACAGTTGGAGGGTGAATGATTCTAGGCCAGCTCGCAGCAATAAAACATTTCGTAATATGAAGACGTCAACTTTCATTCCGTTTGGTTGTCGCATCCCGTTGCTCGAAGAATTTTCTTGGATTGAATGAAGTCCAAGTGATAGTTAAGGACGAGCTATCTCCAGTTTTTCTCTTCCAGTCATTCCCAGTTTTACTCGTTGTCGGAAGCATGGGCGGAGGAAGAATCGTGAAGACAGCCGCAGAGCTTGAAAATGAAGTAACGAAGCTGGCGCATACATTGGACTTGGAGCAAGTGGCAGACGTCGAGATCGACAAGGGTCTCGAGCTAATCGAAGAAGTCCACAAATATTTGGAGCGGATGGATGTTGGCTCGTGCAAACGTTGCATCGCACTGCTCGGTACGACTGGAGTTGGCAAAAGCACGTTGGTTTCGCTGCTGTTTGGAGAAGGAAGACTGCTTGTCCATCACGAGAACGAATATTCACGTGTACTGGTTGCCGAGAAGCCCCTTGCTGGTGTCGATATCCACAGTGGCTCTTCCTCGAAGACGCTACTGCCGGGTGTGATTCGAACCCGTATTGGTGACGAAGACGTTGTAGTATTTGATATGCCTGGAAGTGTGTCATGACTTCCAGGCATATCAAATACTACAACGTCTTCATGACACACGTGGTCCATTTGCCGAGCTCGTGGTGCATTCAATTTTGAAGTGGATGTTGGCAAAGCATGAGCAGATGAAGTTTCTACTGGTAGCAACCCCTCCTCAACAGCGTCCACAGGGGATTGGATTGGCAAATACAATCAACAGAGTATATGACGGGAGCTCGAATGCAGTCCTTGTGTACATGAAGTGTGATGCTGATTTCGAGCCGGGAAGTACGACGATTTTGGAGGGGATTGAAACTGAGGAGCGCAAGATTCCCGCATTTGCGCTGCTGAAACCTGCTAAGTCGGACAGAGAAGGTCTTGACTATTCGTCCAAGTACCAGGTCGCCAAACGAGTTATACTAAAGCAGCTCGTGGCTGCGGTGTCATCTATCGACGTGTTTGAAGGTTCGGTCCCAGAATCTGCTCAGCTCTTACTGCAGAATTTCTGCAAACGAAGCATTGCAAAGGCGCGTCATGCTATCTCTCAGGAATTCCTCCGGGCTTATCGCCCTGACCGTTTGCGGCGTTCGTTTGACGAAATCTCGGCATCGCTTGATGCTTTGGTGAGTCAGCAAGGCCTTGGTTTCGATGCGGTGGCACAACTTTTCGAGTTAATGTTACCTCGTTTTTTCCAGATTCATAACCTGAACTCAGTGTCGAAAGCGGCTAAGAGATTGCGGCTCATGGAGCGGTGGACTGGTGGAAGGCTAGTTCTCTAGTACCAAAAATCAGCTGCGAAGTGCCTGGTATGATACAATGTAACACGGACGTGGATAGGCTGACGATAGTTTACAGTTAGCATCTGAGTTTCTACCAAATCAATAACAAGCGTACAAAACAGCATGGGAAACAAACAAACGAATTTGGAACTCAGCGACCCAACTGAGCATTTACTGTCCTAACAGCGACGGTACCGCGTTGTAGCTTGAAGACACGAACACGGCAGATTGGGAGCTGGAACTCCCACCAACAACAACGTATATTGGTTGTTCGTTGGGATGCTAATTGTGAACTAAATCCTACTACCCGCCCTCACCTGCCATTGCTGACAGTCCAAGAAAGTCGTGTAGCCAATCCCAAACCCGACCCTACAGAATCCAGTAGTGGCGCCTAGTTAAGCTTTGCCAGGATACAGGTGGTAAATGTTTACCGACCGTCACATCGGGCAGTGTTGAAGAATGCAGAGAGCAGGCTTATGACGTTAAAAGATCAGGTTTGTAACTTTCGAGAAGTGCTCAAGAAAAGGGAGACAAAGACTATGGTGATAAGGGCGTGGCACTTGCATTTGTCTGAAGAACACGTTGCTGACATTGAGGACTTTGTGAGGATAATGCACACACTCAACGCCCCTGACCTTCCGTCGATCGTTTTGGTCGGATTCTCTCGAGTTACGATCGATCTTTCACTCCGCGTGTGGGCCAATGTAATAGTTGTGAGTCCAACCGTTCGAATCGGTGCTGCTGGCACTGATTTGTCGGCTGAAGGGAAGGCTCCAGCTTGTATTCCTTCCCGTGCTGGGCCTGGAGAAGATGGCGTTCATGGTAGACCTGGTCTATACGGTGGAAATCTGGTTGTTGTCTGCAAAAAGCTCGAGAACGACGAGAACATCTTGGATCTCTTCTCGTCTACTGGACAACAAGGTGGCGCGGGACAAGACGCAGGCAATGGGGTTAATGGACGCTGTGCTGTGTACGATGTATCGAAATTTAAGGCATCCGTTGAGAATCTCATCCAACCTCTTACCTCGCTAGAGAAATGGGGAGCAGAAACGTTCCCCACTGGAATCGACTTGGTAAAGCGCTCAAAAGTGGAGTTACCTCCAAAGGATAGGCCTCTCGTACGCGCAGCAGTTGGCTGTGCGCTTGGTGGCGGGCTGCTAACAACGTTGCTCGGTAGAAAGACGAGAACGGAGCTCGAGTTGGTGCGGCGAAGTGCTCCAGGATCGAGCGGGACCCCTCCCGGTTGCCGAGGACGAGGAGGCCATGGAGGCCTCGGTGGGGAGTTTTACATCTTGGAATCTGGCAACGAACCTTTAAAACGGCAGGGCGAATCAGGTTTTGATGGGAAACCAGGTACGACTGGGAAGCATTCGCGGGATGGAAAGGCTAGCATCGCTGTGAGAGGAACCATTGTGCAAGAGTATAATTGGTGTGGACAACGGTGTGCAAAATGGTCGATCAAAGTTAGGGAGGAGATCCCACAAAACCCCTGCGAATTACGTCAGTACGGGTACACAGTTAGAGAAAGAGCTGCCCCAACTCGGAACCCACTGGTGCCTATTGATACTGCGAAGGCTCACTACGACGAGGCTTTTACGCAGCTCGTTGAAATTTTTCCTCTGTGCAATTTTGCGGATATTGTTATGCCGTGAAGCCCAGTCGAAGCTTTATTTGAAGAGAATTGAAAAGATTTTAAGGACAAAAATAATGATGTGAGGTTTTCTTCCGCTATTCAGATGGATACTTGTTGTCGGCAGCAAAAAATAGTTCGCGGTGCCAGCAGCAAACTTCGATCTCAGTCTTGAAATACCAAGAATTGGGATGAAGATGGAGACGGTAGCTCTGGAGTGGATCAGCTCGTTGGAGGTCGAACCTCGAGATGTCGTGCAGTTTGTACAGCAGCTCAAGAATGTCCCTGAGGAAGCTGTTTGTGAAGTTGGTGATATTTTCTCACGTCGATGCCGTCTAACCGGGTATGAGGGCAAGCATCGAATTCGAAACGAAGTTCACCTGAGCTGCGAGCCTCTGCTTGCTGAGTTTCTCTGCAAGAAGTTTGGGTAAGGCAGTGACCAATTTCATGTTGCAGGGAGCCTTTGCTGATTGTTCTTGTAGCAAGCAGACCCAACACGTTACCAGTGGTGAAGTCATTCGCGTAAGATGCAAGCGCGTTTACCCAGGTATGACTTACGTCCCGAATAAATAGTGTTTTGCCCAGCATTTACCCGGTCAAAATGATGCTACAGGTGTCAAGCCACTTGGAAAGCTTACAGCAGCATCAGCAAAAGCTTGTGCCAAAGCTAGAAACAGAAGTGAAGAGCTAGAAGTTGATGATCCTACGAGTGTGCAGCAAGCGGTAAGACTGAAAAGTGACTTTATACCGGACCTTCACGACTAACTTGACCCTGCTCAGGACGATACAATCCGAACTCCTGTCCTACCGATGGATAAAGTGATAGCTCTGATCGACCTCCTAGGGGATCAAGTTGTCGATGCTCAAGAAGCGTACGAGTTATTTGTCGACGCCGATGCTCGTCCACCTCAACGAATGACGATGTCGGGCCTTACCAAGGCTCTCGCTAGACTATGGTACGTGTTTTTTGCCCCAATCCTGGTAGTGATATGCTCGTACTGACGCTGATTTGGTCAATGCAGCAAAAATGAATGGACAACAAAGTCTAGCAACGCAAAAATCAGTGTCGAGAGCCTCCGCTACTTGCTGAGTAAGCTCATCGCGAGCAACAACGTCGCTGTAAGGGGAATTCCTCCAGCTACGACACTGCCATTCCTCTCGTACACGGACTTCCTGGCTTGCTACGTCGCTTTTCTTGCCAGTCTCCACTCTTCAGCATAAAAACTTCATAAGAAGTAGAACATATATAAAGTAACGTTGAGAAATACCTCCATCTAATTCCAGCATCTCCCACCAGACCGATTTAGCGTTCACACTACGAAACACTCGCCCATCTCAACATTCTCCTCCCACAATTCGAGTTATTATCTCTCTCACGCTCTCTTCACCTCAAATTCTGCTCCAAACTCTCTCTCATGAGTCTTCTTTCGTCGGCGTCAAGGATGCCTTCCTCCAGCGAGGGGTCTTCGAGTGGCGTCAAGATCAAGCGAAAGAGTCGACGACGTCGAACCAGTTCACCAGGAACCAGTTCGCCTGAAGAGCCTCAGCTTGAAGTCGAACCTCCTCGACAGCGGACGCATGGGAGTCGACGAGTCCATCGTGACGCTCTGAACGAAGATGGTTCGACCAGTAGCAGCAGGCGAAGGACGAGTATCGTGAGCTCAAATGCTGAGGGAGCGAGCAGTCGACGCACGCCAACTCACTCGCATCATCGCTACTCGAGTCTCAGTGGGGCTTCTCCATCTCAAACAGCAAAGCGCCGACCTGAACAACCTGTAGACACGAGTGTGACAGCACGAAGGACTTTGACGTCCTCCGCGTCCTCCATTCGACCATCGAACCGGAAGCGTCTGGACGAGGGTCAACTGACCGCAGTTGATACTTCATACCGCTACGGCGGACGTCAACGCAGCAGCGACAACAACAACGACGCCGAATTCGACGAAGACGAGCGTCATAAACTGACTTTCGGTAAGCTGGGAGCTGGACCCGAGAGTTTCTCGGTTCCAGGACAGGAAGACTGGTTAAGCGTAAGCAACAACAGCCATGCGGCCACGCGCGTCACGCTGCCTTCTCGTGCCAGTGAATACCGCAACTTGTCCGCAGGAGTGAACAAAAAGTCACGCGCGCGAGCTCCAGCAGTTCCGAGTAAGGATTTGGCCGACCGTCCACCATCTCGTCAGCGTCATGCCTTCCCCACCCACCTCATCGACGCAAACGCCTTCGACGCTCCGGAGACCACTGGAAGACGCGGAGGCAGCTCGAGCTCGACTACCAGCAGTCGAAGTCGGAGCGATACGTCTTCACCCCCTGACGGCATCACTGGCGACCGCCCGCCGTCGAGATACATGGTCAAGGCCAAACGCAACAGCAAACAAGGACTCACTCAAGACCCCAGTGCTCCTTCAAGACGAGGAGTTGTCGACAAGAACACCGTCTTCTCCTGTAACCAGACGCATCATGACCCCAAGACCGACGGCTTCGCAGACGTCGACGAAAGCGTCCCGCCCCCGTTCAGGATCGAAGTGACCACGGATGCTAGTGAATCAACGTTGGATTCTCCTGCTGCTACCCGCTCGACTCCACCTTGCGGTTTGAATCTTAATCCAACGACCAACCCTCGCAATGCTCGACGTTGGCCGTTCAGCAACCAGGAGCAGCTCTTGCGTTTGGCGGTGAAAGGTTCGGATGGCAGTCGCGGTAGTGATCAAGCCATGTCGGCAGATCTAGACGCCGGTCAGAGCCCTCTCCAGTGGTTCGGCAAAGACGACCAGATCAACAACGCGCACTTGTTCGAGACGATCATTTCGCTGCCAAGTCCGCGGCCTGCACTCGAGCC
This sequence comes from Phytophthora fragariae, assembly GCA_009729435.1. Classification (NCBI taxonomy): domain Eukaryota; phylum Oomycota; class Peronosporomycetes; order Peronosporales; family Peronosporaceae; genus Phytophthora; species Phytophthora fragariae. The sequence goes on along the minus strand of QQOI01000002.1, from coordinate 1,148,102 downwards.
GGACGTGGACGTAGCGATCGAGGATGACCTCGAGGACAGCTATGGCCCTCACTACCACAACCGAAAGATAATCAGCAAGCAGCAGCCTCAACACGAGCCGCATCAACACGTTGAGAACCATTTTCCTTCGAGACGAGCTGCTGCGGCGTCCAAATTGGCTGCTCCCACGACGACGATCTCAGTTGCGGACAAACCCGAGCTGCAGTGGATCCGTTCCAGCACAAACCCGTTCTTCGTTGGTACTTCGTCCACAGTCGACTACGACTCGATGGACCCGGACACTGCGATCGAACAAACTCCACTCTACTCGTCCGAGGACCTCATGACTCTAGCAGCAACCGAGATGACGGACCTGCACTTGGACGACTACACGGCGTTAGGAGACGCATCGATGCCTGCTCCACTCCCTTCGACTTCTGGAATGGGGTGGGGTGGCTCGAGACTGCTGCCAGCTTCTCGCTCACCACCACTCCGGACTTCTCTAGGCAAGGACTTCCTCAGTCTCTTCGCACAGCATTAACATGATATTGAATTAATTCTTCACTTCCTTCATCGTCTTTCATTACGGTCTGGAGTGTCGGCCCTCCACAGCTTGGAGATACGTGAGTGTGCTCATGAGAGTCGCTCCAAACACCGACACGAACAAGACGCACCCCACGCAGCAGCACAAGACTGACAAACGCAAGCACACTTTAGGCCCCACGAGCACCTTGACCATAGCTAGTGGGTTCGCAGTGAACCGCATCCGTCCGACCGGCGGAGGCAAGTACGGATTGAGATTGGGGGCGTTCTGGCCCTTACCGACTGGAGACGCCACTGCTTCGTCCTCTGGGACGATTTGAACCGAGATGCCAATGCGTCCCATTTCCATTGACACAGCAGCTTCACGGTCCGTGAAGTAGATCGGAATCCACTCCGCGTCGTCGGGTAGTCGACCGAGCCCCATGAAATCCAGCAGACCATTGAGCGCGGCCTCGGCATCCGCTTCGTCTTTCTGAGCTTTGGCGCGTTTGCGCTCTGCTGGTGAAGGCTCTTTCCGCTTTGGCAAGCCCCGCGTCGTCGGCATTCGTCGCTTTCGCGTCGATTTCTTCGGACTCCGACCCAGTAGTGCGTTGTCTTCGCGCGGAGCTAACTTGACGTCAGTGTTAGTGTTTTTCTCGTCATCGCTTGAGTCACCGTCACTGCTGCAGTTATCATCTTTTTGGGAGCTTGGCAAGTTATCAGCAGGGAGAACGGACTGTCGTGCAAGACGCTTAAGCTCTAGAAAAGGCGCCACTGAGCGATTCGTCTCGTACGCGCGACGCAGCCACTTGTACAGGTCGAGTTGGGCCTCACCTAACACGTCGTTCCACTTGAGTACGTCCTTATCCCAGAGCTGGATGTGAAGTCGCGCTAGCTCCGGCGAGCGCGGTGGGAACTCGGTCTTGAGTATCAACCGCCAATTCCAGAAGGGCTTCCCATTCGAGCAGCGCCAATGCGTGTCGGTGCTCTCCGCTCGACTGCTGCCCGAGTCTCCTCCACCTTCCATCCAAGCTTTCACGAAGTAGTCGTTGATCTCGCTCTGAGCTTGATCCTGGACGTTGTCCGCGCGCCATACAACGACTCGAACTTCAAACGTCTTCGGTGCTGGCGGGGAGATGTCCACAGGCTCGACACGAACCGCTTCCTGCGTGGTTAGAATGTCCACCCAAAGCTGCAAGAAACCTTGCGACGTTGTGCGACTCTGAGGCACGTACAGATGCCGGTATTCAATCGGTTTTAGATGGCCTTCTCCAATCTCTTGCCATTCGCGGTGGAACCAACGCTCCTCGAGATCAATCGTTGTAGATCCGATCAATTGATCCATGAGCCCCCGATCCCAGACACCAATTTCAAGCTGAGAGGCGCCAGGTAGAGTCGTCTCCAGCTCAAACATGCGGAAGAATTCTGGCTGCAACGTGTTCGGACACGCGTTAGCTCGATCGTTGATGCGGTTGCTTCCGAGCTTTAGACGTAAGTAGGGATCCGAGTATCCGTTCAAGTTCTTGGCCTGTAAGTTCTGGCCACGCAACACATAAACTCGGACGATGACCGGTTGGGGGCCATCCTGAAGTCGACGGAGCTCCAAGAACTCCTGCTTTGCTCGCTCCTCCTCCTGGGAACGCAGTTCCTTCTTGGCTCGACGTTCGATCACGGTGATTCGTCCTTTGAAAACACCAGCGCGAAGCTGCACTCGAACCCTACGAAAACTTAGTAAACTGGGTCGAGATAACACCGGTCTCTTGAGCTGGTAGGATTCGAGAGCTGGACTAGTGAAGAAGTTCTCAAGCTCTTCGCCGCCGTATTCAGAAATCCACCAGTCCCTTCCTCGCAGATAAGGCGCGCGATGAAGTTCCTGCTGGCGGGTGCTACGAGGAGACCCTAGCAAGGATCCTCGTCGCTCCCCACGACTCTGATGAGCGAGTAACAGAGCCGACTTTCCAGCGTTGTATCTTCGCTGCTCTTCTCGACGGCGTTGCTCGATCAGAGCAGGATCGGTATCGTCCAGAGAGTTGACGGTATTTCCGGAGTACAAGACGGACGGTAAGTTGAGGTCTCCAACGCCAATTCCATCGTCAATCGGGAGTTCCTTTTCAGCTTCGGGTTGACCTTCATCGAGCAATTTGTCCATGACGTCCTCTTCATCCTCCGGTTTATCCTCAGTAGCTTCTTCCTCTTGCATCTTCTTGCCTTTCTTCGAATGAGTTTTGGGCTTTGACGGGCTTCGGAATGGAGACCCGGACCCGTCCGCCACCTCAACACGATACGTTGAGCTCCAGGGCAATTTGTTCGCCAAGTCCACTATACACGAAGCGAGTGTCGTCTTGCGAAGCCCACCGAGTGTTGAATCGCACACCCGAATCTGCAGTTGTGGGGCGTAAAGCGTATCAATCGGCAGCTTGACGTGCGCCACGATTCGGTCCAGAAAGTTCGCGTTCTTGCTGCTCCCCGAAGCTCCAGAGCCCGCGGGCATGCCGGATTGAGTGCGCTTCACACTCGAACCATCCACGAAGTAGCCCCCTACAAGCTCAAACTCGACATGAGGACGGCGCACTCCCAATGTACTGAGAGCTTTCAAGTGTCGGACACCTAATGCAACGATGTCGAGGTTCGCCTCGGTGTACTTGGGTGTAATCGAGGCTGGCTGGCGGAGAACGGCAGGCGGAGTTGTGCCTGCGTGATCGATGTATTGAATTGCAACCAGCAATTGACCCACTGACCCACCACCGCCAGCTTGTTCTGAGAGCAGCAGACTCACGGAGGTAGACGAACTACTTCGAGGTCTCTTTAGCTCGTACCATCGGGGCTTCGGAGATCCTGCAGTGGCGACAGATCGCACTGCTGAAGCTAGTGACAAGCGCAATTCGCCAAGAAGACCAGTAGCACCACCTGCGAGTGAATCCTGCACTTGTAAGACGATCTCTGGTGTGTAAATCACGTCGGTCGAAGGCACATTTGCTAGGAAGACAAGTGACTCGTAGAACAATGGCGCTGGCGTGCTTTGACGCGCCGTTGTGCGCTTTAGTTGGCTACAGCATCGAACTTCCACCACTGAACTTGGGACACGCGTTATCTCGACTGGGGACTCGAGTCCTCGAGCTTGGAAAACATGGACACGAACTTCACGATGCACTCGTGGGGAGCGAAATGGACCAAATAGTTCGGTAGTGTCGGCTTCGTTAACCCACGGATGCCGCGTAGCGAACTCCACTCGGCCGAAGCCTAAGCGCAGCAGAAGAACGCCCGGGTTTTGAGACCGTTCAAGGGCAAATCGTGTCTGTCGTCGAGCGATTTCTTCGCGTAGCACGACCCACTGACACTTCCCAGTAAATCCACGTCCAAACAGCTCTTCAGCGCGGAAACGAGCAAAACTGACGCTCACAAACTCCTCTTTGCGACCTGTTGCAGCTGCGACTCCACCTACAGATCGACTGAGCGTGACGATGACATCCGGAATTTGAGTCAAATCCGCCGGTAGCTCCAAAGCCGAGCGATGCTCCATACATTGTTCAAACGTAGCCGTGCCATCCTTCGCAACTTCTTGGCTGTCAAAGACGATCGAGTACGGACCTAAGGACATCGTGACTCGAACTTGAGATGTGCCACCAGTGAGAGACGGCATTGTGCTTCGAGACAGCTCCACACCGCAGTATAAAGCGCCTCGCAACATGTACTTGACCGTCTTTGGGGTACTACGTTCATACTGCTGACGTTCTGCAGCGGACATTCGCTTCGTGTGCATTTTTTCGCCTTCTTGAGGCAGTGGGGACTCCACACGAACCATTGACACGAGTACACGGCCGCGATACGTCGAACCGAGTTCAGTGTGACGTGACACGAGCTGCTGGCGCTTTTGGTTAGTGCCGCGTAACGGAGGTCCGTACAAATTGTACCATCGAGGCGCTGCCGCGAGCTGCTGTTGCTGCTCGTGTTCAATTTGAAGTTTCTCTTGAATCGAAGCCTCACTCAGCTCTTCTCCTAATCCAACGCCTTCAGCTTCATTGTCGCTATCTCCCAGCATCAAACTCACTTTTTGCGGACTACCAGGTGCTGTACCTTCATCAACTATGACCGCTGGGACTTGAAGAAAATCATGCGATGCCACCCCCACCAATTCATTCGGAGACGTGAGATCTCGATCCCATACTGACAGTCCGATGTGCCTCGAGAACGTCGGAACCCGCACAGGTAACCACAACTCCTCGTAGAAATCGGGAGCGAGAACTCCTCGTCCTTTCACAGTGACACAGGAGCTTTTACATGGTGCGTTCGCCGCAAAACCCACTTGGACGAACGCGTCGATTCCCTGTGCACCGAGCAATAATCCTCCAGTGTCCATGGCAGGCAAGTGCTCAGCACGTAGAACTCGGACGACCAGAAAGTTCAACTTGAGCTCGATAGCAGGAGGCACCAACACAAGGGGTGTAGGTGCAGTTGGGCCACTTCCATCTACTGGGGTTTCGCCTGTAGCCTCCGCTAGCTCTTGTTCAATTTCAGCTTCTCGATCGTGTACACGCAGTGCGTCGCCTGGTCCGAGTACCACGATGCTAACGAGGAGGAATCCCTGGATGCCTCGATCTTTTTTGCTCAAGTTATCGTGAACTGCGATCCACTGTCGGTAGAGCTCGTGGTCCGGCTAGACAGCAACATTTCGAGTCAATTAGAGGATAACAAACTGAGAACAAGTGGAGAAGAACCACGTACTTGGGCGTATACGGAGAGACAATCGAGCTGGTAAATGCCGATTAGATTGTCCTTGAGCACCCTCTCCTTGTCGTAGACCGAAATCTAGCAACGCAGGAACACACAAACTGCGTAAGCAGACTTCTAGGGGTTAAAAAGTTTCCAGACATACCTTAATTGAAGCTTCTCGTAGCTCGTGGCGACCGATGTTGGGAAAGTTGAAGAATAAAATCTCGTCGAAAACGCAGCCTAATGTGTCGTATTTCGTCGACGTCTTCTTCGAGACCCCCAGGATCTCCACTTGGCAGTACGGATCCGATGTCCCGCTTAGCTACATTCGAAGTAAAACCACCCACTTATTAGCTCTATCACTCCCCACTCCAACCCACAACCACGTACGTTTTCGCCCTTCAAGTCCCGCGCCTCGATGACATGCACCTGCACTTGATAGTCGCCCTGTTTCAAGGCAGCAATGGCTGCTGCCGCCTCTCGCTCCTGCTCTTCTCGTCGTATCAGAGCCTTCGTACGGGCGTTCACTTCTTCCGCCGTCTCGTCCTCCTGACCCACCAGTAACTCCGCCATTCCTGCATCCGCAGCTCCAAGCTCCAGCTCCACCGCTGCTGGCCCAGTCTCGAACAGTCCTTGGTCGTTGGCTTTCGTGTACACCAGCGCCAGCTTGAGCTCCAGCTCCGCCCCCGTGGGTTGGCCGGCCACCCCCTTGTCTCGCAGAGAGAACCACCGCTGGGTCGTCATCCCCGGCAGACTGGCGACCTCCTCCGACGAGACCACCACCTGACCGAGGAAGTGCATCTTGAGGGGCAGTCGGTCTCGAACGGAGACCGTGACCCCCGTCGTCCAGTCCACGGCTCGGAACACGAACACCTCGTGCCATCTCGGCTCTCGAGTCTTGGTCATGACGCTCGTCTTGTACTCGACACCCAACGATGTCAACTTGACGTAGCAGCTCAGCGTGTCTCTCAGTGCTGCAGGTTGAAGGTGTCGAGCTTGCAGAACTGTGACCACCAGAGTATTGGGCAGCGTGTCGTCTGGGTCAAAGCACCAAGAACATCAGATCATTTGATGTGGATAGGATGTATCAACTGATTTGTACCAGCATCTTCGGCGAGGCGAATTTCCTTGGGGAGGATGTCGACTGGAGCGTCTTCCGATTCCTCGACTTCGCTGCGGTTGCTGCCCATTGACGCCGACCGGGAACGCGCCATGGGTGGCAGTAGGTGGTGCTTGGGATCCGATGCGTATCTTCCGAGAGGTCACGCGTGACAAGGATATCAAGAGGAGGGACCTGTCGAAACGAGCGGTGGAGGTCACTTCAACTTGGACTACCAATCAGCAACTTGTTCAAGTTTTAATACATCATCGACTACGTAAATTGAAATGCAACAAGCAGAGCGAAAGACGGGATTAGCTCGTGTTTCATGGCTGAGTGACGTCCCAACAGTCGATCGTGAGATCGCTGAAGTCGCACTTGGGGGACGTTTCTTCCAGTCGCTCGCGCTGCTTTTTGTACTTGGCTCTCACAAAATCCAGATTAAGTGCCGTGTTGTCTTCAGCGTCGTCTCCTTTCCCCGTAGCAGGTTTTGCGTGGATAAGTTTTGACTGGTCATCAAGATGCACTGGGTCGGTCGAGATGTCCCTCTTCGGCTTGGAAGTATGGTTACCGAACCAGCCTCCTTTGCAATACCATTGCTGAATGGTAGCAGTGAAGTTCGGGCTGCTGAAGCCATCTCGAGACGCCGCTCCTGGTGCTCCATCCAGACCACGATGTCCAATAGGTCCAGCGCCTTGCCAACCATCTTGAGATGATCGAATATGGACCACGCCACCTTTTCCGCCAGCCCCTCCTCGGCCACCACTTCCGGCGGGTCTTCGTGGGTTTCCAGGCTCGGGGTTTCTTGCAATTGTCAGATCCTTTCTCCCTGGGGTGCCATAAACTGATCCGGCAAGCGGTGAATCCACCGCATCGAATCTAATTAGGCGGAGACCGTCCTTCAAGTCTCTGGGTACCTTCTTACCAGTCTTAGAGAGGATTCCTCCGTGCAATTCAGCGTTGATCGCCTTCAAGAACGCATCACTGTCATATGCCGAGTCCGCACCATTAATTCCATCGGCACCGTCTTGAGCATCGCCTCCACGTTGACCACAAGAGAGTGTGGCGCGTAGGCTTTGAGCATCATCTGCGAGGTTCCCACAGATCACTGCCAAGTTGCCGCCAGGAAGCCCCGGTCTGCCGTGAATGCCATCTCTTCCAGCAACATCGTTGCACTTCTTAGCGCTCGCTGCTTGGCCCACTGCAGACAAATCGAAGGCATACTCTGTCGTTACCTGAATGGATGGACTCACAAGCGCAACATTCGCCCACATTTGAAGTCCCACGTCGACCTCGAGAGAGGCAAACCCAATGAGAATCACGGTCGGTATCATCTCGACGGAATCAATCGCCATTTCGCGTTTCTTCACGAATTTGTCAATTGTTGCCTGCTCTTCTGACAACCGCAGACGAAACGCGCTAATAACCAACGTGTTTGGCGCGATGGAAAGCTTCTCCGAGCGACGGTATACCTTCACAGCTTTTCTCAACTCCAACAGATTCTCTTTGGCAATTTCCAGTGCGATCTTGGCGTCTGGGCTTAACCACTTACCCATACTGCAGTATTGGTCACAGCTATTCAGGGTGGCCATGGTGTATAAGCGATCTCTGGCACAAAGAAAACCTTGATCCTGTTGCAAATGCTGCCGTATCGTGGGAGCAAGACTCTCCAAGAGATCCAACACCGTTTCTAGTGTCATGACATCCCCATACTTGAATTCTTCAATCGTAAGGTTTATCTTGTCAAAAGTTTCGCGGTATTTATCCCATTCGTACACCGCCAGAAAAATAGTGGACAGCTTCTCGCGAACGAATTTAACACAAGCTCGAGTGAGATGGTCCAGGAGGAGCTTTGCAGCCGCGGGTAGCGGTTTGTCGTACACCACTTGACGAGAGTGAAGACTATTCAGCGCCGTTAGAATGTTCTGTTTTCTAGTCAAATGCTCGAGGGAATAATCGTGTCCATCACGATCGTCTTGATCTGGTGCCGGTAACGCAAATGAGCAAATATTGCGCTTACTCTCCTCGATATCCAGGTCAGCCGTACTTCGGGGATCAAAATTTGTCGTGCACTTCGTGTACACCACAACCGCGTTATCCTCTCGAACGAGAGAACCATTGATTAGGTTCTGCAGCATCAGTCTCTGGGGACGTTCGTGCAGAGGTGGACTCACTAACAAGAATCGTGTCTCTCTTCCGTCTTTCAAGAGCCACTTGAAAATTAAGTGCACTATAAGCTCTGCAAACGAACCGCGTGTATCTCGACTTCCCGGCATATCCCACACAGCGACTGGGCCAGATCCGAGGTTCACATGACTCACAACTGGCAGTAGAGTCGATGAGATGGGTCCACTTCGGATTTCAACGCCTGGCAAGGCTGGATCTGCAACGAGAACACGCGAGTAGTGCCCTTCGTGTTGGACAACCAGCCGCCCCGAACCGAAGAGGAACGTCACAATCGTGCTTTTGCCCGCGCCAGTGGTGCCAAGGACGATGATGTTTGGCTTGGTATTCGACTGCAAACCGCTATCAGCTACAGAACCCTTCAAATAGGTCTCCACGTCCGCAAGCAAAAGCAACGCTCGGTGGATATTGTTCTCGCCAGGTGATTCACCTTGCGCATCGAGCCGAGCTGATAGCTCCTGGATATCGCGCTCGATATCCCCACGGTCACGAACCATATTGTTGCTTGGCTTCCGCGCTGGCTGGAAAAATTCAAAGTGAAACGTTGGCTTGAGGTGAACGTGTGCAGTATCAATCCATCATCTAGTGCTGTCGTTGGCAACTTTCTAAGAGAATGCTCAGAAATCCCTACGGTGCACAACGAGTTTTCCGACGAGAAGAATTTCGTGACGTGGAAGATTTAAACGAAAGCAGTACATTCAACTGTTCAACTTCAACCGTGACGCCTAAACTCCCTTGCTAGTCTGCATTATCCCACACAGACTTGAGGTTGCTGAAGTCGCACTTGCGGAACTTGTCTTCCAGATGCTTGCGCACAGCCTGCTGTTCGCCTTCACATATTGGAGACCAAGACTAAAGTTCTCGACCGGAATCGCACCTGCTCCGGTAGCAGGGGCTGCGTACATCAGTGGAGGAGTAGCAATCGGAGTCGGCGGCCCGAGACTGACCTCCGGGTCCGACATCGTGCCATGATACCAACCGCGTTCAAAGTACCACAGATACACAACAGCAGAGAAAGTGGGGCTCGCTCGACCATCTCGTGATGGCTTTCCGGGGACTCCATCATCACCTTGCTCTCCCATTGCGCCAGTTCCCTCCCACACTTCGGCATTCTCATGGATTCGAAGACTGCCACCTTTGCCACCAAAACCTCCGATTCCTCCGCTACCTGGTCGTGTTCCGCAAGCTCCAGACTTCGACTCTTTCACAAGGGACCATTCTTTTAGTCCCTGGGCGCCGTAGAAGCGTCCAGCAAGCGGGGAGATGCGAGACTTGTAAGATGTAATTTGTAGTTCATCGATCGTCTCCTCCTCTTTCTCTAGAAGACCGTTTTTAGTCGCACAATTAACTTCATTTTCAAAGTCCTTGAGCGAATATACCGAGTCCCCTCCGTTCACTCCATCACCACCATTTTGAGCGTTGCCTCCACGTTGTCCACAGGAAACGGTAGCGCGTAGTTTTTTTGTGGCATCTTCCAGGTTTCTGAAGACCACAAAGAGATTACCACCAGGAAGTCCTGGTAGTCCGTGTTTCCCATCTTCCCCTCGAAAAGAGTTATATCCCGACAAACTGCCGGCTTGGCCCACTGCAGATAAATTGAACGGCTTTGGAAGTGTCACGCGCACACAAGGACTCACCAGGGCAACGTTCGCCCACATAACCAGCGCCGAATCAACAGCAAGACTCGCGAAACCCACCAACAACACCACTGGAATCGTTCCGACCGAGGGAACAAATCGCTTTCGCTTCGTGACGAAGTTCTCGATAGTTTGCTCCACTTGCGATAAACACAAGTGATATGCACTGACAACCAACACTTCGGTGACAGAATGCATTGAACACTTGTCAACGCGGAGGTACCCGTTGATATCGCGGATTTGCGCAGCCAGCTTCTCTTTGGCATTTTCAATCGTCAAAAAACATTTCTGACTCAGTCATTCACTCAACCGACAGCGGACTTCAGCACCAACCAAGATCCCCACGTGATGCAGCCGTCTGCTGGCCAGAATAACATCGACATCATTGCGAACTTTATCTTCTCGGGTGGGAGTTAGGCGGGTGATAAGAGCGAGTACGTCTTTGAGCGACAATTCTTGCGAACTCTTCAATGCCTCAAGAGTCTTCTCCATGGCTTGCAGCGTTCCACTGAATACCTTCCAGTCGTACACTTTGAGAAACCTCGTCGAGATTTTCTCTCGAGCAAACGCTGAGCGGCTTCAGGCAGCGGATCTTCAAACTTCACCGAATCCGAGCGCAGTTCCGCCAATGCAGTTAAGATTTCGCACTTCTCCTCTTGATATTGAGCCGTGTAGTCGTGTCCTTCCGCGTCTAATTTCACCGGCGCTGGCAGTGCAAACGACCGGATCCCGCGCTTCGACTCCTTGATCTTGAGGTCAGCCGTGCTGTCCGGATCAAAGTCCCAGCTACACTTCGTGTACACGAGCACCGCGTTTTCAGCGCGAATGAGGGACCCATTGATCGTATTCTGGAGGGAGGCGATTTGGGGACGCTCGTGTAGTGGCGGACTCACTATGATGAAGCGCAACGTCTTATCACCGACCATCATCCACTTGAAGATGAAGTGCACTAACAGCTCCACGAACGGGCCCCGCGTGTCCCGACTGCCGGGCATATCCCAGGCGGCTATCACCTCTTCTCCCAAACGAACGTGGTTGCATATCGGGAGCAAAGTAGTCGAGTCACTTCCACTTCGAATGGCAACTCCGGGCAACGGAACCTCCGACACTAGAACGTGGGAGAATGGGCTTTCGTGGTGCACCAACATTCGACCTTTACCAAAGAGGAACGACACGACTGTGGACTTCCCAGTCCCCGTCGTACCGAGAACCACAATGTTTGCATCCGGTTTGCACTCGGAACTGCTGTCGTACACGGAGTGCGTCAAATACGCCTCCACCTCGTCGAAAAGAGACAATCCGTGGTCCAGAACTTCTTCAGTAGAATCAAGGGACTCCTCCAACTTGGCCGCAATAACCGCGATATCCGCCTCAAGCTTACAGCGGTCCATGATTTCTTTCTCGTCAGGAAAACTCCGAATGAACGGTTTAACGGGATGCAGCCACCAACAAGAAAAAGCTGAGGACAGTTCCCATCCTTTTCCACTTCAACGTCGAAAAATAGTTGGTGTCCTCCACACTAATGTACCCATTTACGTCATTTAATCAGCCAATCAGCAATCGAGTAGAAAGATGGATACATAAACTCCAAAATGGCTAACAACTGAAAGGGGAAATTGCAATTCAGTCAGGTGTTTGGGTGGGCATTTGCAAATCGGTCAGGTTGTTGCAATTCAGTCAGGTGCCAAAGATTTAGTAGTAGTCCAGTAGTAGTACTACTACCGTAACATAGTAGTAGTATACATATTTATGATAGTAATAACTGGGGCATTAGACATGTAGCATCGATGGCGGCTGGAGGAGCAGGCGGCATGGAGCTGGGACGACATGATGAAGCGCATGGAGGACCTGGAGGCGCGTGAAGCTGCCGGGGAGGGAGCGAAGGACGACGAGGAGGAGGAGGAATCTACGGAGGCGCAGGCTGCTGCACTGAAGGCCAAGGGCAACGACGCGTTCTCTCGTCGGTGGTTCCAGGCATCTAATCAGTACTATTCGCAGGCCATTGAGCTGGACCCGACCTCACACTTGCGTGTGAATTGATGCGGCGGATAGTCGTATGGATGAGGGCTCAACTGACCAGTGTTTTTGTGTTTGTGTGTGCTACTTGCCGACGTCCATGCAGATTCTGAATGGCAACCGCGCTGCAGCGTACCATCGTCTGAAGAAGCACATGCTGGCGCTGGAGGGTTCGAACGTCGCTAGAAGGTGCCAACCCCAGTGTGTGTACCGGGAGCTTCTCCATCTCCATTCTTCGAGCCTCGGCACCCGCGCTTTCTGGCCACTAATTACACCGGTCAAACTGTGACACTGGAACCGGTTGGCGAAGCTGTACAAACTTGTTGATTTATGCGTTTTAGTTAAGCTCGGTTTCCTGACATTCGTACGCGTTTTCGATTCTCTGTTACAGCAACCGGTCCAGCGAGTCTCACGTTTCAAAGCGGTTAGAGCAGCTCGAGGATCAAACTAGCCAGGCATCAGCATCCGCTATTGGGAGTTAGAACCGAACAGACTTCAGAATACGCTCTACTTCTATACATACTTCCTCTGACTGGTAAATATCGCCGAACGATAAATATGGTATTGAATGTTAAGAGCATAATGGTTGATGAAATGCAACTAATCATGAAGCTGACTATTCAGTTCTCGCTGTTGCTTTAGTAGTTGCCGGCGCTCGCACGTACGTATGTTGTGACCTCTTTCATCACAGCGTTTGCAGACAATTGGTGACTCTTCTGGGATAACTTCACCACTGCTACCAGCCCCAGTTACTATCATAGGGCTTTATACTACTACTATGTTACGGTACTGTTGTAGTAGTACTACTTCTGGGTTACTACTCGATGTCTGACTGTTCCTATATTTGGCACCTGACTGAATTGCAACAACTTGACCGATTTGCAAATGCCCACCCAAACACCTGACTGAATTGCAATTTCCCCCAACTGAAATCTCACAGTTAATCCAAAATCCAATGGCGAAGGGCGGCGGCTTCTACGCTGTGGCAGCGGGTCGCTCTACTGGGGTCTTTACGACGTGGGCGGAGTGCGAGGCGCAGGTGAAAGGCTTCACTGGTGGCAGATACAAGAAGTTCAAGACCAACGGGGAGGCGCGCACCTTCATCGACGACTACAACAGGCAGCACGGCATAGTCGCCCTCTCGGAGGCACCGGCTACAAACCCTAATTCGAACCCTACTTCAAACCCTAAACGACCCCGAGATCAAAATATTGCAGTGGGGCAACCACCCTCTCAGAAACTTAAACAAGCTGCCCAAGGCACGTTCTATGCAGTGGCCAAAGGCCTCAAGACTGGGGTCGTGACCTCCAAGCAAGAGGTGGACGCCATGACGGTCGGATATCCCGGTCGCTCGGTGTACAAGGAATTTGACTCGAAACAAGCTGCAGTCAGTTACTTGGCTACATTTGCCACTACCTCTCAAAATTCGACGTCACTGACGTCAATTTTGAAGAATGAGGCAAGTCAACCGAGAGTTTCGCAGCAGAAATCCGCTCTTGGGGATGATGTCCAGTTGAAAAATGCTGCTCCGAAAGGTTTTGCAGGGGCGGAAGCTACTGCTGATGTGGACGCTCAATTGGCTGACACTTCGTCGAAACCTGGGAGTTGGTGGTATGCGGTGGCTAAAGGACGGAAGACGGGCGTGTTCCGCACGTGGGCTGAGGCCAAGAAACAAGTGGAGAAATTGTTCAGCGCCAGTTTCAAGAAGTTCCCGACGAAGGAGCAGGCGGAGGCTTTCGTGAGCCAGCACGCTGCGGCTAGCAAGGTCCTAGCGGGGGACCCGGACCCGAAGGACCCCGACGCTTTGGTGGCTTTTTGCGATGGGAGTGCCCTGCAGAATGGACGCAGAGGCTGCCGGGCGGGCTACGCCTGTATTTTCCCGCACAACGAGGACTGGAATGTGGCCAAGCAACTTGTGGAAGAACGGGCGACAAACAATCGAGCAGAGTACATGGCTGCGCTTGAAGCTATGAAGCGTGCGAACTTGGAGGACCCGGAGGGATCGCGCGTGCTGTTTATCTTCTCGGACAGTATGCTGTTGATTCGGTCTATGACGGAGTGGGTCCAGACGTGGCAAAAGAACAACTGGAAGAAGGCGGACGGCCAGCCCGTGCAGAATCGCGATCTGCTGGAGCTGCTGATGGTGGAGAAGGGCAATCGTCGTGTGCGCTGGACCCACGTGAAGGCGCATACCGGCAAGAAAGACTGGAGATCGAAATGGAACGACGTTGCAGACAATGCTGCGCGTGGTGCAGCGTTGACAGTCGGTGCGGATAATTGAAACTAGCTATTGCAGCGTTGACGGTTGGTGCTGAGGATTGAAACTAGCCATTGGGTGGTGAGTATACGTACATGGTAAGCCATGATGCCTTTCATTCGTTGCTTGGGCATGTTGGGTGCCATGTTTGCAGGCGAAGGCTAGATATCTGGGAGGCTGCACACCACGTCAGAGTCCCATGGTTGCAACAAATGCCAAACGGTTGGGCATACTTTAGCGCGGAAACACGAAAGTCAGCCCGTCGCAGATTACTCTTGACAATGTGACCGTCAGCGCAAGCACTTACCTACCGGGGACGAGTCCTTGAAGGTGACGTGCTCGATCTTTGCTCCAACGGCGGCATCAGATACACCTCACGGGACCCTTCATCCAGGAGCTCAGTCGCCGATTTCCTCGCAGAAGCCCAAGCAGCAAGAAAGGATCAAGTGGAGCCTCGCTCGACCGCGTCTACGATGAAGTTTTCTGCGCTGTTGCTACTTTTGGTGTCGGCGATCGCTGCTTCGGTTGTCCCAAGTGCGTATGGACTCCAGGAAGACGCGAAGGGTACGGAATCGATGCTTTTGATCTCACATCACAAAAGGTGTCTAATGTTTGCTTGTATTTCTCGGACTTCTTGGACAGGAGCTCACCTGCGACAGCTACAGGACCAACCGAGTGGCCAAGAGCAGCCTGAGCAACCTGGCTTCCAGAACGTGCAGCCCCAGCAACCTCTCTTTTCGAACCTGCAACCGCAGCAACCGAATTATCTGTCTGGCTTTCCGAACGTGCAGCCTCAACAGCCAAATATGCCTTTCTCTCTGTCAGGCGGCATGAACACGAATCCCAACACCAACCCCGGCAGCAACGAGATTATGATCGCGTGCTTCCCTGGATCGTGGGATTGGCCGCGTTGTCGCTATGGTGGCGGTGGCGGGTGCTTTCCGGGGTCCTGGAACTGGCCGCGCTGCCGCTATGGTGGCGGGTGCTTCCCGGGCTCGTGGAGCTGGCCCCGTTGCCGCTGGATGGCCTGAGGCGGGCGTGAATGACGAAGCTTGAAGTGGAAGTGCATGTCAAACCGGTGTCGTGATGGAATATGTCCTGCATGAGGCAGCAACCGTGGAAAACTTTAGTTAGCAAAGCAGGATAATTCAGCAAAGAATCAAGCAATTGATGTTTTGAAAAACAAAACAATATGATGAATGAATGACAAGAAACTTAAAACCCAGACTACGCTACGTGGTACGCAGCAAGTGATCAGATGCTCAAGCAGGATCATTCGCAGTTTCTTCCTTCGTGAAGCAGGCGCCGCCGCAGCATCTTCTTCGACCGTGGCTCAAAACGTCACGGATGTTCACACATACTGTACGTGGACGCGGGAATGACCGAATTCAGCACGGGCTGCATTTCTCGCAGCTTGATCGGCCACATCATTCCAGCACGACTTCCTCCAGCAACAACTGCATCAACTCGCGATTCTTCACTGGAGTTGAGGCTTTGAAGATATGGATCCACTTCGACTTCTTTGGTTGAATCTGAGCATGCGTGCAACGACGTTCATATTCACGTTGGATCCATGTCTAGAACTGATGCGACTCCATCCTCGACCAAAAACAGCGATTGTGCTGGCCTTTGAAGACATCCAATCCCGCCGATTACCACTTGTCACCAATCGGTCATCCTAACACGCGTGTTGGACTGCTGGTGCATTGCGCCCAGGTATCGTAATACAGCGCTCACCTCTTGTCGAGCATGAGCCCAGGCACATGTTCGAAGAAGACCAACCCCTCTGAAGAAACGGCACGGCGATGTGCTCGCTCTGTTAAATACTGCACGGCGGTGCGGTTGTGTCGTGTTCAATTAGGCTACCTGGCACTCTACTTAGTCTCTAAGTATGTTGGCGGGGTAGCTAGTAACTCCTCGGCGCTGTAAATGTCATTGGACGGCGGCAAGTGGGCTAACTGGGACCTGGACTTCTTTGAACGAAGAGCTATCACCGATAGGTGACATACTCGTCGATCATGTCGAGTCGCCGAGTCCTCCGCTTGCAGTTCTCCCACATGTTCATGGTCAGAGGCACGCTCTTGCCACTCACGAGTGTTCGCATTGCTCGTCGGTCGTTGAGGTCGCCGGGGATGACCACAGGCGGGGTGGCCATGTGGCGCATGTGGCTGAGGCTGAAGCGAAGAAGCTTGCACGGGTGGGTTTCAAGGATTTTCTTCTTGAGCGCTCGAACGTTTTCCGGGAGCTCGACGGGGGCAGGGTGAGAGTGGCGACGACGGAAACTCGAGCGCTTCGAGAGACGCCGAGGAGACTTGATGGGCTGTGGCTTGGCCTGTTGAAGCTTGAGTGCGTGGATTTTGGGCTGCACTGCCATTGCTGCCTTCGCGCTGCGACTTGGGGGGTTGCTGGTGCGTTTGGAAATGTCGAGCTGCGGGTCTGGAAGAAATGAAACCCGGCACGTTCCGCGGTCGGAGATCTCTGAGTGGCTGGCTCGGCGCAGCGCGACGCGCGCCTTGTATCTACGCCAGCGCGCAGAGCTCGTACGTCGACACTTCCATCGTGATTGGATGCCGACCGCCTGTCCCTGACTTTTTGAAGCACCTTGGACACCGCCCGAAAACTTCAGTCCGAAGCAGCGACTGACGACTCCCTCTCGCGGGGAACACCGCTCAGCCTGGGCATCAGGTGCCTGGCCAGGGATTTATCGCCAAAGACAAGCCCCGCACCGCCCAAACACGGCTGTCTGCACCTACGTTGGTCATGCAAGAATTTGTTGGGCGTGTCGCGCTGGTTCGACGCGAAAGGCGACTTGATACTGTAGCTTAGCCCAGCATAAAGTTCTTATGGCAGTGAAGGCAAACAGTGCTGGGCTCTGGATAGATTCCAGTGCTGCAGAGCAGTTGGTGACCTCCTTGGAACCAGGAGGTCTTGTTGTTGCACTTTGCGTTCGTCTACGCCTTTCGCATGCCCATCGAATTCGCCTCGTCGCATTTCCGACTCGTCGCATGTTTGGGCATCCCATCCACGTCCGATGATGCCACGGCGTCGGCGCAGCGGCTTTGGACTCCAGCCGTGCTGCTTGGAGCCGAATCACGCGGTGCCGAAGCGCTGCGTCGACGGCTCGCGCTAATCTTAGCGCTGCATTTCTGAAGATTTGTCCTTGGCGTCCTGCCGGCAACAGCGGTTGCCGCAGCCTGTGGTTCTCCCAGTGTACATGTATTTAATACATGTACCGTAGACACGTTGACGTGTGCCGAAGGCGGCAGCCACTAGCCGGCAGGATCCTGCCAGGATGCAGGTACCGGTAAATGTATCTTGGGCAGCGGCGTGCTTCGGATCGCGTTCTCTCCAGTATACCAAGAGAGCTTATTACAGCTGTACAGTACAGTGTACAGTGTACTGTACCGTATGAAGATGCTCTCCACGCTAGGGTGTTATCTCTTGGCCAGAGTCTGGCCTGTGCTCACTTGTTAAGATCGCAATTAATGTTTTTAAAAATTAATTGTTCTAAGAGCATTAAAATTGTATGGACTGAAATTTATTTTCAGAGCTAAGGAGGTGGTGCGAGTTGGCGTGCGATTTTGCGAAGTCGAATACCTTGCGAAATCAGCGATCTATTTTGCATTGAATGCCAGTTTCTTTTTCTTTCCGGATATAATATCCCGCGCAAAACGATAAATTACCTGCATGTTACCTGTGTCGTCCACCTCAGCTAAGTGCGAAATCTATAAGCCAATCAGCTCAGATTTTTTAAATCTATAAGCCAATTGCATTCGTTCAATGTTGCATGAAGGTTAGCCCATGCAGTGCTTGTCAAACAAGACTTCAGGTGTGCCCACTGGCTGGAAGAAGGGCAAGAAGACCATCAAGCTCACATGTACTCGGGATACCGAAGAATGGACCCCATGCGGCTTAATTCCACGGTAAAATTACTGCGTAAGCGTAAGCTGGCCAACATTCGTACATTGTACAACATTAGGAATTGCTGCATGAAACGCGCGCAGATGCTGCGGCTGCGGAGCAGGCGCAGGAGATGCGCAATTTCATGTGAATGCAATGACGATATGCATGTATTTTTCAAAATATCATGGCCGGACATTTTTATTGAACGGCAAACAGGCTAGATGGCTGCACCTTGCTGGCCGCGCCTCGAGTACGGCGCAGTGAACGAAGTCGTGCTTCACTCCGTCCCAGGGTTCCCGATAATGGCATTAATCGCATGGCGTTTTTGAAGATGCCCATACATTATGCATTGACACATGCTCGATAGGTCCCATGCATAATGGCCATTAATGTTATTAATGGGTAATGTAATAAATTAATCGATGCACTCATGGAGAATTTTAGCACTAAATGAACATAATATACCTTACCTGAAAAATGAAAATGAAATGCACTCATGGAGAGTCTGAGCATCCCAGTAGCGGTCGTTAGTTTGAGGATCTTTGCCATTTCACGTTCCGAGAGGTGAATCCCTCAATGATGTCTCGGGGAAAGCAACCAAACAGGATACTAAAAAGGCTGCTGCTCACAGCGACTACCGGTACCGTCAAGAGAAATGGGCGACTTTGTATGGTTAACGTAGTTACGCCTAGCCTTACCTACCCATCAATAATGCACACGTAAAAACTGTTGCCATACATAATTGATGTTCAGACACCGAGACGTCTCCATACATAATGCATGGGAAAAATGTACATTAATGTATGTCAGTATGCATTAATCGGGAACCCTGCTCCGTCCCAGTAGGCTCTACATGAAGACATAACCCGTCGACTAGAACAAGTAGAGCTTGCGTGGCCGCGTCCACGCTTTCTCTCTTTTTTGCCTTAACTCATTAGCACTCGATCACCACATTATCGCAGCTAAAATTTCAGAGCTTCTCTTCGTGCGAAGCACGACTTTGTTTAAATTAATTGTTCTAAGAGCATTAAAATTGTATTGATTTATACTGGGATAGGAAAGCAACGTAGTGCTGATAAGCCCAGCCCTCACAGGATTATTGCGTGGAGTGAGCGCGTTGTCCGATCCGGTATACCGGTACTATCGGTTCGGTAGTGTCGAATGGTCTGTCATGGTCTGTCAAACCGATGCGTTTGGACTGAATGATGGGATCGCAATTGAGAAGGATCGCAGGCGGGATCCTTCTGGAGGAATAATGGCGGGCAGATGCTGCGGCTGCGAAGCAGGCGCAGTAGATGCTCGCCATTATGATGCTGCGCCTGCTTCGCAGCCGCAGCATCTGCCCGCCATTATTCCTCCAGAAGAGGATTCTTCCTCCAGAATGGCGCAGGCGCAGTAGATGCTCGCCATTCTTCCTCCAGAAGAGGATTCTTCCTTCAGAATGGCGAGCATCTACTGCGCCTGCTTCGCAGCCGCAGCATCTGCCCGCCATTATTCCTCCAAATAACTGCTAGTATCTCGATTCAATGCTCCTATCCCAGCCTTCGCGGAGCCCTAGTTATGATGAGTAGTTGATAACCTTCCGTCTAGAATGTATACATTGACCTTCATAATATCATTAACTTAGTGTTGATTCTGACATATGGTTCCTCGTGAAAAGAATATCACAATAAAAGCTTTCCACGAGTTAACGGTATATTTCAGCTCCACTGTAAATTTCATCATCAGTCCGAACATGTGAGCGCTGCAGTGCGTTGGGGTCAGTGTGTGAGTCCAGTAGGGAAGTCCTCCAATAATGGACCCCTCCCCCACCTGACTTAGCGGGATTGTTTTAACTCCCAGTAGCGACAACGTGCACTGCATGGCGCCGACCTCTTTTACGGCGGTGGCACTCGCCTTGAGCTCTCGACCTGCTGTAGCCGCCTTGAATCATGTGGCTACGTGCATCTCCTCGTACTTGGACGGGTCGGCGATGATCCCGTTGGCTTCCGCGTGCTCCTTCGGGCCGATTCGCCTGCTCGATCGCATCTGGGAGAACAGTCGTCCGGAGTCGACCAAAGGCGCGAGTTGGTCGCTTTCCCACTTTTTGAGATCGGATGTCCACTATCACCGTTTCCAGTTCTCAAAATCTCTTCTGGCGGCGGTGGCGCGTGGAGATTTGAGTGTTGTGCGGTGGCTTCTCGAACGTTTTTCGGGGTGTACGACAGACGTGGCGGTCGTGGAGGAAGACGCGCGCTGTGGTCGACGCGAAATTCTGGAATTTTTGCTCGAGTACGAGTCTCAAGAAGACGATAGCGTCGACGAACGGAATGTTATTGTGTGGGGTGGAGACGGCGTCGACGAACGGAATGTTATTGTGTGGGGTGGAGACGACATGGCGAACGCAATTGAAGCGGGGCACGGGGAAATGGTTCGTTGGCTGTATGAGAGCACTCCCGATGCTGAGAGGAACTTGTCGGCGGTGATGGGGTTAGCAGTTCGCCAAGGTGACATGTCGTTGATCCAATGGCTGATGAATACCGTGTACACGGTAGAACGCGATCTTCCTCCTCCGTCGATGAACGATGCGGCGGCAGGAGGTCACATGGGAGATTCTGCAGTGGATCTTTGAACATAACTTCGGTGGAGACTGCAGCTACGCACTCGAGGGAGCGGCCAAGAACGGTCGGGCGGATATGGTGACGTGGCTCGTGGAGAACGGGATCACGAAAGGAGCTAGAGAAGCTGTGCAGGTCGCGTGCGGTGAAGGCCACCTCTCTGTTGTGCGGTGGCTTCTGGGACGCAAGTTAGTGCAGTACCCTCACTTCGCCATGGGCTGTGCTATTCGTGAAGGACACTTGGACGTCGTGAAGTATTTGTGCGAAGTTGGCATCACGTATGAACCATCACGCATGCTGATCGACGCTGCGTCATGCGGGCAGCTTGACGTGGTAAATTGGCTATGCGATAAGTTTGGTCACGCTTCTCTCTTTCCTGCAGTTGCCGCTTCACGTGGAGGACTGTCGAACCACACTGCCATGGACAGAGCAGCCGGCAACGGGCACTGGCACGTGCTCCAAATTTTACATTCGATTGCAACCTCCATGCAAGCGGCTGGCCAAACTGGCGGGCCGACGTGCTCTGAATGGGCTCTCTCGTCGGCGTGTGCACTAGGCCATTTCGAGATCGTAAAGTGGCTGCACGAAATGTATCCTCACTTGCGCTTCCAGCCTTCCTGCACCAGTATGGCTGCTCGCAAGGGCAGTCTCGAGATTCTTCAGTGGCTTCACACGTTGCCAGGCGTCGAGTGGTCCACCGACGTCATGGATTCAGCGGCCGAGAATGGCCATCTCGAGGTGGTAAAATGGCTCCATGAAAACCGCACCGAAGACTGCACTACCAACGCGATGGACTATGCTGCACGCAATGGCCACCTGCGCGTTCTGCGCTGGCTGCACTCCAATCGGGCGGAGGGTTTCACGTCTGACGCAATGGATTTCGCGGTTGATCGCGAGCACTTTGAAGTGCTGCTTTTCTTGCGAGCCAATCAAACTGGAAGTTGCACGACTGCAGCAAAGATTTTTGCTCAAGAGCACAGACAAACTCACATTTTCGAGTGGTTGGAAGAGCACTACTCCGACTAACGTTCGATTAGATGAATGCAATATCTCTCCGCAACACCAACAAAGGTATTCGCTGAAAGGTGGTTGAGTACATGTACACAAAAAAGGTCAATAGCCGAGCATTTTGGTCCTACACTTTTGGGTACTATATTCCTTTTCACGGGTCTGTGCCACTCGCACCGGTACACCGGCCACAACTGGCTTCTCTCCCATTCATCATCTTCATTCCCGTCCAGAATCTCCATGAATACCGGTGCACCCGTGGACAAGCCCAAGCGCACGCGCTCGTCGTTCACCAACGCGCAGCGACTCGAGATATGCAACTACCGCGATCAGAACCCCAAGATGACGCAGAGTCAGTTGGCAACCTGGGCGCAGGAGGCGCTGGCGCTGCCTCGCAAGCCGTCACAGGGGATGATATCGAAACTCCTCAAGAGGAAAAATGACCTGGAGACTATGACAACTGAGGAGTTGACGTCCAAGTCGCGCCGCACCGTGCGGTTCCCCAACCTGGACACGGCACTCGCTCGCTGGGTCTCTTACTGTGAGGAGACGGGCATCCCCGTCACGGGGGAGTCCATCCGGGCCAAAGCCGCGAGGTTCGCCGGAATTCTACAGATCGAGACCCCATTGACTTTTTCCAATGGTTGGCTCTACAAATTCAATGAACGGCACGGGTTCGGGGGCTTACGAGCCCATAGAGACACAAAGTCGTGTGTGGAGGCGGCGGTGCTGGATCTGCAGCGCCGTCTGCAGAGTTTTAACCCAAGAGATATATTCAGTATGGACGAAACGGGGTTGTATTTCACAATGTTCCCGGACCGGTCGGGCAGGAAGATGACCAAGAGAGTGACAGTGGCGTTAACATGCAACGCTGACGGGTCGGAAAGGTTACCGCCGCTGTTTATCGGCAAGGCGGAGAAGCCCAGAGGGTTTACTAGCTCCACCGCGGCGGAGATGAACTATGTGTGCAACTCCAGCACTTTGATGACGCGGGAGATTTTCATCAAGTGGATCAAGGATGTGGACGCGATGTTCGCACAGCAGCAGAGGAAGTGCATTATGCTGGTTGATAGTGTGGCGGTGCATGCCGGATTCAATGTGGGGGAGTTGAGGAACGTCGAGGTGGCGTTGATCCCGCCTGGAACGGATACCAATCTGCAGCCGCTTGTTGCGGGCATTGTGCCAGCGTTTAAGCAACGATACAGACGACGCCAGATCCAGCAAGCGCTGGATCAATTGGACGCGGATGCGGACATGAGCACGGCGACAAAGTTTGACAGTGTGGGGGTGAAGCAGGCGATGGCGTCGTGCATCGAGTGCTGGGATGCTGTTCCGTCCGCGGTGATAGCTAGAGGCTGGCAGGAAACCGGTCTGCTTCCCACCAATGGAAATCTTGCAAAGGAGTATCTAGGAGAGGAAGACGCGATCTCGGAAGAGCTCGCTGTCATGCTGTCGTGGTTGCATGCGTCAGATCCGTTGACGGTGGAAGAGCTGCTCAACCTGCCAGAAGAGAAAATTATCATGGAAGAGCCCACGGACGAGGACTTTTGCGCTCCCATCGAGTCAGTGAAGGTCGCTGTTCCACAGATTAAGCTGAACCCATTAGACGAAGAGGGTGGACTCGGCGTCGAGGAGATTAAGGAGCGGCTCAAGTGGATTGCCAAGCTGCTGATCTACGCCGACGATAAGGGCATTCCGGCAGAGTCAATGAGTGGCATGCGCATTCTGCAGCGAGATTTCCGGGACCAGCTTAACAAGAAGCAGCGCGTCTCCAGCTAAGTCAAGGAAGAGCTTGCACATTTGTATCGGGGGTCAAAGCAGGCAACCACAGCTGGTATATCTATCCGTAACGTACGTTTATCGTTAACTTTGTCTGCTTGCATACTTGAGGATTCACGCGTGCTTGCAGTGCTCTCGGTTGAAGCTGAAGGAACAACTTTGTAAAACTGAGGTGAGTGATTGAAGTTGGGTTGTCAAAGGATGTCTGGGTAAGATTTGCTGGCGGTATTTGCTCGTCATTCCCGAATTCGACTCCGAAGCGAAAGATATCCTCGATGAGCATGAACGACCTCAAGTACATGGACGCATATGACTACGACATCGTCAAGCGCAAGGCGGATTTCGAGCGCAAAGTGGCAGCTGTGTACGCAAGTAATTTGCAGTGAGATGGACTAGTATTTTGTGATGGTCTCATGTGCTTGATGTTTTGGTCTCAACCAGGCGGGGTTTGATGCATGAGCTGGGCCACGATGCGGTGGTGTTGGGTCTCTCCGCCAACTTCGCATGGATCACAAGTGGTGCTCGCAGCTTCGTCTTCATGGCCACGGAAGGTGGTGTGGGGTCCATCTACGTGGACGCCACTCGTGTCGCAGTGCTCACGAACGGGATTGAGGGTCACCGCCTACTGAACGAAGAAATGCGGGGCCTTGAGGGAGAGATCACGCTCGTACAAGACCCATGGTACGCTCAACGCAGCGCCGTCGACATGGCCAAGGAACTTGCAAAGAGCGACAAAGTGGCGGTGGATGCCGCGGACTCCACTTTGGCTGCTCGTATCGCTGAAGAGCGCTCCACGTTGACAACGTACGAGATGGACGTCTTCCGTGCCCTTGGTAAAGAGTGCGGAGAGCTCATCGGAGAAGTCGCTCGGACTGTCCGTCCCGACATGACGGAGTGGGAAATCGCCAGCCAGCTCTCTGCTAAGATGTGGGCTCGTGGAATCACGCCCGTGGTGATGCTGGTAGCGGCTGATGAACGCGTCGACAACATCCGTCATCCTCTACCCACCAAGAAACGCGTGAAGAACAAGGCCATGCTAGTGATTTGCGGTCAGCGCGCAGGACTCATCGCTTCCACGACTCGTCTGGTGTACATCACTACCACGCCCAACGCTACCATTTCGAAGGACCTGCTGCGCCGCCACGAGGTTGCTACATACGTGGACGCTGTGCTTATGGCAAACACACGCACCGCTGGTGTCAAAGCTGGAGACATGCTCAAGATCGCTCAAGACGCCTACGCTCAGAAGGGGTTCGACGGCGAGTGGAAGTTCCACCACCAGGGAGGCTGCGCTGCCTACAAGAGTCGCGAATGGGTGGCCAACCCGTCAGTTAACCGAGTGACGGGCTTGAACCAAGCATACGCGTGGAATCCGTCCGTTGCAGGGACCAAATCTGAGGACACCATACTCTGCTACGCGAACGTACAGGGAGAGACCGTCGTGGAAGTCATCAGCTCGTCCCCAGGTTGGCCGATGATTGAGCACACTGTCGGGGACGTTACCATCGCTCGCCCTACGATTCTGCACTTGCAGCTTTGAGCACGAACCGTTCTGAAACATGGGTTTATCATGTCTTCCGATATCTTCAAAACTTTTGAGAGAAATGTAGCGTGAATCTTCACAGAACACTTGAGCTCGTTGGGCGGGAGGAATCCTGTATGCGAATTCGTGGAGTGCCAAAAGGAATATCGTGTTAGTAACTTCACTATGGGAATTTCTAGGCCAGTGTAACCAGCTTGGGCTAGTTGACCGTGAGATAAATACATGTATGAAAGCAATCTCCTCGTTCTACGTAGTCACCATCAACCAGCTACGGCATCAGCCGCACACTGGCGCTCCCCAGTCCACCAACGTAGCTGCTCCCGACCTGTGCGTCCTCCAGACTATTGAACGTCGTGATCTCGAAGTCGTACATGGCGATCGGGATGTGCTCGATACTCTGCACCGCCGTCAGAATGTGCAGCAGCGCGTTCTGCAGCGCCGCCTCCGTCTCCCCCGCACACAGCTCCCGCTCCTCTGCACAGCAACAGCAGCAGCAACACAAATAAAACACACATCAGCTCATTCTTCTCCTTTCAACAACGTCAACAAACTGGCCGCACCTTGTGACGCAGTTGGCGACGACGTGACCGTGAAGGGCAGGATCCACTTCTCGAACACCGTCTTCTCCTCGTTGGACATGAGGCCGAACAGCGCCTTCTTCACCTTCCGCTCGAAGAACGTGACCACGACGTAGCCGCTGTTGGCTCCGCGCACGCTGCTACTGACACCACCCACGGAGGGCTGACCGTAGGGCGTCATGACGCTGCTGCCCCCCATCAGGTAACTGCTGCCCGCCGCACTGCCGCCCAGCAGCACCACCGCCTCCTCGAAGCTGCGCACCGCCTGGTCCACCTTGCGGCTGACGTCCCCCACGGCGCACAGCGCGTACGTGATGTTGGGGAAGGCCTGGCACGTGGCTTCGCTCGGGCGCACGGGCCCCGGCGCCCGTGTGAACAGGATCGTGTGCAGCAGACACGTGACGGCGTCGCCCACGTCCTCGGCGGCTACAGGCACCTCGTCCAGCAGATGCTCCTTCCAGCCGCCGGCCGCAGCGCCCACGGCACTCGAAGCGATGCCCGGCGACCCCAGCATGTCGATTCTCAGAATATGTGACGTGTGCAAACGGAGCTGCTGGCTGCTCATTGGCGCAAAACAAAATAGTCCACTAGGTTTGTGGGTTCGAAATGAGTCCGGACGCAAAATTTGGGTTATGGTGTAGAAAAAGTGTTTTTGATACGGCTTATGTTGCACTAGACGGTCTGTACTTCGCCGGTCGTCTCGGGTGGCTTCCAGAAGAGTGAAAAGAGGTTGGTGATGATAACATCCGCCACATTCATGTCGTCCTCTTCGGCACCAGAATCGGCTTGTGCAGAATGATTTAGTGACTGCGGTTGATTCTGAGAAGCGACTGGGACTCGGAGCTGCTCCAAGTCCACAACCGTTCCTTCGTCAATCACAATCTCTTCATCCAAGTGGGTGTCCGATGCATCGTCAGCGCTCACTAAAGAAGCCCCGCCATCACTCAACGGCGCATCGGCGAGAGGAGGCATCGCACCCTGCGGACGACTCAGATCCCGCTTGAAAGTGAGTGTCAGCGGCCGCAAACCCCCTTGCAGCAACAGCATCACGTGTCGGAACGGTGCGGAATCCACCGCGTTCTTGTTTACAGCTACCAGTTCATCGTATGGCTCGAGGACGCCCTTTTGGGCAGCAGCCATGTCTGGCAGTAAACTCCTCACCGTAGCTCCAGCATCAGGAACGTTGGCTTGGAAATGAATACCAATGGGGCCAGCGTCCTCGAACACCACGTCCAAGAACTCGACATCTTCATCCTCCTCCCCTCTCGGAGATGACGGTGGCAAGAGGTCCGCATTAACCGCAGTAGAATTCGATCTAGATGCCCGTGACTCGGACGTTGTGGTGGTGGAGTAGCGAACGGGTGACTTCTGCTGACTCACGGTATTGTCAGCACTGGAGGACGTAGGTGCTGCCCCAAGCAGTCGCGGGTCCGTCCACGTAGTCGTGGTCGTGTACTTGTTGAAGAAAAATACCGCACCCGAAGCCGTCACGCGCATCTCCCAGCCAGCGGGTAATGGAGTGGAGAAGTCCTCGATCGTGTGCTTGCGTCCGTCATCCGGAGGTACATGAATATCCTCGAATACGCCATTGTCGTGGGGGATGTGTGGTGTCGAGAAAGAACGACGCATTACGTTGTCAGGAGCTGCGTAGTCGCGTGCCAGTGCACTGAAACCTCGAGTACGGCGGGTACTATTGGAGCTTGTGACCTCACTGGTCACAGGGCTGGTTTTCTTATTATCATCACCAGCAGAAACTGCAGCCGTCAAGCGCCGCTGAATCACGATCGGCACTCGAGGGTCTTCCAGCTCATTGTCACCGTCGTCGCCCTTTCGGCGGTAGCAAGCAACGCCCTCCACGGTTTTGATTCGCTCGTAATCCAATGGCAGATCGACATCACTGCAGAGAGCATCGATTTCACGCAGCCTCACTTCCATAGCCCGCTCGAGCATAGCTTGCTTGTCTGCTGCAACTTCCTCATGCCGCGCTAGCTGACCTTTAAGTTTAGCGACAGCAGCTTGGCTGGCCTCCAAATGCAGCTCTTTCTCTTTCAACTGCTGCTTCAGCGTGTCAATTTCCGCCGAGCTGCTTTCCCCATTGACACTAAGCCCCTTCTTTTTTAACGACGCCTTCTCCTGCTTCACTTGTTCCACCAGCGCCTCAGATGCGTCCAACTCCAGCCGCAACTGGTTGCTCACAAACTGCACCGCATCATCGGACAATTTGCCCGCCAAAAACACACGCGACCCCAGCACCTCCGCAAGCTTTGCAATAGCAACCTCCGCCTCTCGTTTCTGCTGCAACAACTGCGTGACCGCGTCACTGATTTTACCCAGCAACGGCTCGTGTCCTCTCGAGTTACCATCGGCCGACACCAACTCGCCCCAAATCTCAGCGAGCTGAGCATCCACCACGTCCATCATCCGTCCATTGGCCTTGAGTAGCTGCATAAAATCCGTCCAGCTCTTCTCACTCCGGTTCCCCGACAGCGGAGTATTAATTTTCAGCTCAGAAGTAGGAAGTGGCCCAATACTGAAATTACTCAGCCCACTGACGATACTACTAGCTGGGGGTGATCTTGGCGGCGGTGGAGGAGGAGATAACTCCTCCAGTTTAGTATCAATTGACGGTGCATCAGCCGTCGTCACCGCTCGCTTGGTCGGCGAAAAATATTCTAAAGTAGAATATTCTCCACTAGAATCCACCATCGGCTGGAAGATGTTGACCGTCGAGTCCGGACTGTCCGGGGGCTGCTCTTGAACCTCCTGAGAGTTATATCCAGCATCATTCTGCAGCCACTGCTTCTTTTGGGACTGGTAGGCCTGCAATAGAGCTCTTCCTCGTGCGATCAACTGCCTATCAGAAAGCATATCGTCCTCCTCAGTTAGAATCGACTTGGGACGATGAGGAATCAGATCTGATTCCATGTCCGCTGCATCATCATTGTCCACGTCGCTGGGGCTCTCGATGGCGGAGAACGGGATCGGGAGCAGCGCCGCAGAGGTGAGAGAAGCGGGGGAAGACAGCGACAGCGGAGACACGGACGGAGGGAAGCTGGGGGGGTCGCCTTGCTGCGGCGCAGACGACACGAAACGCTCCATCAACGTGTGCACAGCTCTGCAGTTCGGACAAGTCAAATAGATGGCAGTAATTCGAGAGGTCACTATTTTAATATTTAAAAATTGCGCTGTGTAGCCATTTTGAAATGGCTACACACAAAGTCGTGTTACGCTCAAGAAGCTCTCAAATTTCAGAGTTTCTTCGAGGGGTTATAAGCAAAAACTCAGACGCCAACGCAACAATAAGTCCATATTCAGTCATAGAGGCTACAAAGCCGCGCGAGCACGGAACAGCTCTGGATTTTTGCGCCGGTATTTAAACTTAATATTAAAATAGTGAGGGGTTAAGTCTATATTGCATTGCACTCGTATTAATACATTACCGGCCATTTGCAAGCCGGGTTGTATTAAATAAAACCCGGCTTCTAAATGGCCAGAAATTTTCTGGTCGATGCGTGCGCGGTTGCCCAGTATCGACCAGGATTGTTGCTGATACATGTACTGCGCCGAAAAGGCGGCGTATCAATTGCAACTGAGGTTGCGTTTGCGGCAGCAGGTACCGAGCAGTTCTGCAACCCAGATCCCATACAAAGTTTGTTTTAGTTTTAAGTGGCCTTCTATTTGAGTTTAATTATTGTCCTAGATTCCCATACAAAAAGTCAGTCACGGTTACAAAACGACGCAAAACTAAGTTATGTGGTACGTGTACTGGTGAAGGGTTGCAGAAGCATTCCGCACCATGACAAGTCGCTACAAGCTTGAGCTCGTGAAGTTCATACACGTATATTACAAGGTCAATGTGGAGTATGATACCAACAGCGTCTTCACTGTGGTGGAGCTCCACCAGACGATTTATTTTTCTGGCGCTGCGCGCAAGTTTTTCTTAAGCGCATTCGTATTCGGGTGGGATGCCCTCCTTGGATTGCCCTGGTCTGCTTCTACGACGCGGTACACGCTTAATACTACTGGATGCCATATCACAACATGGGCACAATTGCATGGAATTAAGGTTTAAAAATATGTGCCGCATACAGTAGGCAGCTCTCAGCACTAAAGTTTCTTCTAGTCACCCTGCACAATGATAAAATGCGCGGCAGACATCCAAGTCAACGGATTATATCTGGTGTATTACTGTAGATATAATCCGTTGTCGCTCGAGTGCATAAGCTGCAGCAGGTATTATAACTCAATGCAAGTTACAAAATGCAACAGGTATTTAGTCCTAATCTCAACTGGATGGGTCAACATAACTGCATAATTTAAGCATCAAACAGGCTATCGAAAGCTACAGGCAGACTTTCATAATATCTCGATGTAGTCGTACCGCTTATGCAGGTTATAAAAATTGTAAGGATTCCAACGGCATTCCCATCCCAGGTAGGACTCTGGACTCTGGATATAAAATCCAGAGAACTTCGTTTTGCTGAGCTGTTTCGTGCCGCGAAGTCCTTGCAGCGCCAGTCCGGGAAGCCCTGCCCTCTAGATGCACTTTGTGAGTCCGTGATGTCGCGCAAGAATATCGGCAAGATCACTGTCAAGGCACTTGGTGTAAAGTCAAAAGTGGGGATTGCTACATTTCGCTACCATAGTGAACCCCAAAAATGCAACTCAACGTTACCAGTGTGGTAGTCGCAGTAGCAGTGCAGCCAACGATACCCGGTGCACTCAGCTGCTTGGTACGGTATTCACTTCATCCGAGCTCTTTTACTTTTCAGCATTTGCATCACGTCGTCGTAGCCAGCGGCTTTGGCTCTCGCGGCTGCGTGTCGTTTGCTTCTTGCATCACACTTACCACGCAGCAATTCGACCATTGCCGATTGGCCTGTAATTGCAGCCGTCTCCATAGCAAACGACAAGCTCGACGTATCGCACACATCCAGCAGTAGCTTGACTACCTCTGAGTGACCGCTGGAAACGGCAGGCGCTAGTGCTCTTGTCAGCGTACAAGAGTCGACCTTGTCCAGCATCAGCCGCATCAATGCAGTTCGGCACTGCGTAGCTGCTTCTAGAAAGACTGCAGCATATGCACTTGGATCGCACTTTTCCACCAGCAACCGCAAAACTTTGGTCTTCCAATCGGATTGTGTTAGTGCCTGCCGGATCGGATCGTTTTCTGGTCGATGTGCTCAACAAGAACTTCCAATATTGCGGGACAACATGTACGCGCCTCAAACAGTGCTGCTGCGATGGCTGATGGGTTGTTCTGCTCGACAAGAATATTTGTAGCATTTAAATCACAGACCTTCACAGCCTTCATCAGGGCCAAACGGTTGTCATATCTTGCCTTGGCCTTGGTAAGGAGTTCGACCATCTCGGTGTTTTGAGCGAATTCAGCAGTTCTCAAAGCATCTTCAATGCTACGGTAGATCTCGCAACGTTTTACGTCCCTTTCCTCGCAAAGCTCGAGCAGCACTTTAGCTACAGTCACACTATTGTGCTCCGCTGCTCTAATCAAAGACACACCAAACCGCCACGAAATTCTTTCGGCAAGTAACCTGATCATCGATGCAGGGCCATGCTCCGCAGCACAATAAAATTCGTTGTTGATAATGGTCTGGATGTAGCCATCAGGCATCGGTAGCCTACTGAAGAAGCTTGGGACTACTTGAGGCAAAAGCCCAAGAAGAAACTTTGCCATCTCTTCTTGCTCATCCTCGATAGATTCTTTGACGGCATTTGCGAGTTCATAGTCGTCAGGACCAAGTTTCTTCACAATTAGTTGCACCACGTCAACTCGATTAGCCTTTACGGCAGCACCCAGGCACGTTTCGACGGTAGTACTAAAAATATGTTCGCGCTCTGCGGGCGTATCTATCGTCAACGCACAGTTTTCAAGCAGTAGTTCAATCATGTCACAATCGCCATTCAATGCTGCTTTTTCCAACGCAGGCGCAAACTCATGCTCATCAAGCATATATCTGTCGAGTATCATCATAGCTATGTCAGTGTAGCCACGTGATGCAGCCGTCTCCAATGCGTACATGACGGAGTTTAGATGGCGTTTTCTGATCATCACGGCAGCGATATTTGTGTAGCCTTCCTCCAAAGCAACAATCAACGCCTGGCCACAGTCTATCCAATAACGTCGTTCAAGGTTTGTATCACACAGGAGCTGCACCACAGCAATATGGTCATTCCACACCGCAGCAAGAAGAGATCTGGTTAATCTTTATTACCCAGGTGGAAAGCCCACGCGTGGGATCGGACTTAAGCCCACGCGTGGGATCAATCACAATGTCGGTCAAAACCATTTTTTTGAATGACAAAGGCCTGTAATGGTCTCTAGACAGGTTCTAAGTGCAGTATTGGGGTACGTGCTGTCTACCATACGCCTCCAGACCCCACACAATTTGTATTAGAGTGATTATTAGGGCAGGAGGTGAACATTACTCTATAGTATACCTAATAATTTTGAGGCCGATACGGTAAACTCTACCAAATGATATGATGCAGAAAAGCAAGGTGATGCAACCCTCGTGGTGTGTGTGTCGTTTGAGCTTCATTAAGTGAAGTTCAACACCCACGCTGACAACAGCTAATGTCATCCATGTTGAAGTTGTTGGGACTTCCAAGTTGGGAGTATACAGGGGGTCTCGCGACGCAGTATCGAGCTTTTAGCTACTAACTTGGCGCTAGCATTACTGGCTAAACACTACCATGCATTCTTAGTATTCCCTTGCACGAAAAAGCGATTCAAGCAAGCTGCTACTTTGACATGTCACCACAAAAGCTACTAAACACTTCATGGCTAACAATCACCTATAACGGCAAATATTACCCCCTCAAGAACCACCAGCTAACACGTTATGTTTTCTTTCATCTCTAAAACGGTTGAGACACGCATCGGTTGCTGTAGGATCAACGTGTACTTGCAATATCGGGTCAAATCGCCATAATTTCATTTTTTTGTTAATTACAATATCTATGATGTCATTTCTTCAAGAGGACGACCTCGTTTGAACCCGGGGAAAAGGCGCTGAATAGCTCTCTATCTCGGCTACGTGTATGTACTACGAAATGCCATATTTATCAAATACAACGGTCGTGACAACTTTTTTAAGTCAGCCCACGCGTGGGCTCCAAAGCCCACCCGTGGGCTCAATGGGTGATAAAGGTTAAGTTGTACGACCCTGGCAGGAGTCTTTCAACCACATCGACGTAGCCATTAGCTGCAGCCGCTTCCATGGCAGGTTCTACTTCGCCGAGTAAATGCACGTCTCCCTTCAAGAAATCAACAACGCGTGCTTTACCATGTCTAGCCGCAGTCGTGAGGTCCCTCATGATGTCAGACAAATTCGGGTAAAAGTCATCAAGCCACCTCAGAGTTTTGAGATGGCCGTTAGCAGCTGCTCCAGTGAACGCCTCAGTCGAGCAGCCCTCCGTTCGATTGGTGTGCAGCTATCGAAGAAGGTCGAGACGTCCTCGAGCAGCAGCTCCATCCATAGCTCCAACCGTCCACAAACGAAACTCTCCGTAGGTCTCAACTATCTGGTGAAGGTCGTTGTACACGGCAGCGTCAATGGTCTTGGGCATCAGGAAAGTGTTGATGAGGTCGAGGGTGTGGGGAAGAGCTTGCAACTGCTCAGGGATCGCCAGCGAAATGCTCGATAGGGGCGGCGGCGTTGTCATCTTTGTGGTTTAAGGGTATTTTGCGAATGCAAGAAAAACTTGTCGTTTGCCAACGCTCTCGCAAAGTTAAAGCGACAGGGACCAACTTCCACGAGCGTTCTCTCTTTTTTCTCCGGGGCTAACCGTCGTCACCCGTCCACTGCAACTGAAGTAGCATCATTCATCCACAATTCATCCACAATTCTCGTTCAACTCTGCTCACTTATTTGAAGCTCTCAGCCTCCTGTTAATGTGCAGCAACAACCGAACAAGTAGATGAATGGTCGAAGGAAGCATCCGGGCCAAGCACCAGTTCTTCCTCCTTTTGGTGCATTTAGCAAACGCCCGGAGCCAGCGTTGACGTTGGAGGCACTTTGCGCTGAATTCCTTGCCCTCGACACGCGATCTAAAGAAGAAGAGGATGAAGCTCAAAAGCGGTTGGAGCTGGAGCTCATGGACCCTGTCGCCCTTGCTCGATCGAAGGAGGAGGAAGAAGCTGCGGCCAGGCAAAACTCGGGACAAGCGACAGCAAACCCTGCTGTGTTGCATGCACCACGCCTGAGCCAACAGATTTTCAAGTTGTTGCTAGCCTCCACAGGTTTGTTAGGCAAGAAAGGACCGGAGAAGTCGCTTCAACTAACAGCATGAGCCCAGCAAAGTTTGGTTCGCTGATGAGCTGCGGCAGGTTTTGGAGACATCTGTAGATTGCTACTGATTGGCATCATTGTTCGCCACTGAGGAAGGTGCCGTCGACATCACGTCGCGGAATGAGCATCGTCAATGATCGAAGGACGGTGTGGATACTCTTGCAGGTCTTTTGCTTCGCAGCTTTCACTTGTTTTTCCACTTCGCAGATGACACAAGACACTTGAGGTCTGCAAAGCACACACGTCTCCGCCCTTCGTTTCGCCTCGAGAGCTGCTATGGCGGTGGCCACGTCCCGCTTCTCCATGCCGCTTTTCGCCGTCAAACTCGCTGCGTACAAGGCGTCCTCAGCGCGAGCTTCACTCTCCTCGCGCACGAAAGGATGAAAAGTTTCGAGTTGGCCCAACACGCCAACACTGGCACGGTCTGCTCGGGCAGCGCGCTGGAACTTCTCGCGCAATTCTCCGCGTCCACTTAGCGGTGTGCAGATCGCGACTGTCATCCCCTCAGCGCACACCACGTCACTAACCCGTGGACCCACATACTGCTCACTAGACGAACCCAGCACCTCGACACGCTCCAATCCGAGCATTCCAGCACCGCTGCTGCTCTCAAGTTGAACTCGAATGAAGCTGCCGAAGGTGTCGGCCGGAACCACCCACACGAGTTCACTTTGCGTGGCCCCGCTCAATGATATGTGCACACTTTGGCCTCTAGCCTTCGCGAGCGACTGCTTTCCGCGAAGGTCCGGGTCGAACGCGTCTTCGGACACCATGACAGCATACTTAGGACCTCCCGCAGAGCGTAGTGGTCTTTTTGTAGACAAAGTCGATCTCGCCGTCGAATTGGTGTCTTCAATGCTCGCGGACACCAGCACGACGCGAATCGACACAATGTGAGAGCGCTCGGCCAGAGCAAATTGCCAGAACGGACACGTTTCCTGCTGAGTTTGCGCGAATTTCGCAGCAGAAGTCAGCTGGGATCGGTCTTTGCCACTCGCTCGACGACTTTGCCGTCTCCGTCGGATCTCCCTTGCTGCGTGATCTCCACCCAATGCGTACTCGGCCAGAGCACTGGCATTTTGGCTGCTTTGACTGGCTGTCACAGTCTCATCGAGACACAAATTCCGAGGTCGCTCAAACATGCAGCCGACACGAGTAGGCTCCGTGATGAGAGGCACGTTCACAGCGTGTCCCGTGCTGCCACCGACGTTCTTCCCCCACGTGTACAGCTCACCTTCAGTGCTCACAAGAGCCGTGTGGGCTGGGCCACAACCCACCTTGACCATCATGACCATGGAGGACAAGCTTTTGATCTCCACACGAGTGAACTGCGGCGTGAACTTGTCCAACGCGTGATTGCTCCCAGCCACGTAGACTTGTCCTCCTCCGGTCGGCTGGCCACTGCCCCTTCTCTCCAGAGCTGTCAGCACCACAGTGTGAGCCGCGCCACAGGCCACTTCGACCAGCTTTTTGTGCCCAAACGGTTCCGCAACACGAGTCGGCGTCGGGATTACTCGAAGTTGCCCACCGTTGCGAGGCACTCGATCTTCACCGACGTCTCGTCCGTCTCCAAGTCCAAGTCGTCCTCCGTCTCCACACCCCCACACGAACAATGCACCGTCGGTAGTGAGGAGAGCCGAATGGGACGGACCACAGGCGATTTTTCGCACTCGAACTCCAGAACGGACGAGAGAAGAGAGCACTACAGGTGCTAGCGTGAAACTCTCTTTGGCCTGCACGGGGCCAATCCCAAGCTTGCCGTGGCTGGCAGAGCCCCACGCGTACACCGTTCCGTCGGTAGAAAGCGCGAGACTATGACCGAAGCCACAGGAAATTGACCGGAAGCGGACGTGGCGAACCGCAGGAATCATCTCCGCCGAGTGCACGCCGCGATGCCAGGAGTCAACAGGAGCGTCCTCTGCACTGCCATTATTACTGGTACTCTCATGCTTTCTTCGGTCATCTGCCGATGCATGGGGTTGAGCACCACCCAACCGCCCGAAGGAGCCAACTCCCCACGTATACAACTTCCCAGAGGCATGAATTGCTAGGGCATGGCGAGATCCCACCGCAATGTTCTGTAGAGCTTGAGCACCGTTGAAAAATCGCAGCTCGGGCCCCCGCGAAGTCAATCCGTTGATGTAGAGCAGCGCTTCTTCCTTGTTTCTGCCATCACTTGAACTCGTATCGCTGTTATTGCTACCGCTGTCTACAGCAACGATAGCGAGGTGTCCCTCTCGAGCCCGTCGCTTGAGCTTTTGGGTTGCGTGCGTGATTTTGCTCTTCATGTTGTTGTACTCTTCCTCGCCCTTGACGAGCCGCTGTTTTTCCGCAGCGAGCATACTGTCTCGAAGTCCACCAAGTTCATACCACAGCGCATTAGTTTTCGCCACGACTCTCATCAGCGGTTTTTCTCGCCGCTCCTTGCGATACCGCCGAGCAATTTGGTCCTGCTGCTTCATATGATCATGGAACGGGTCCCCAACACACTCAATCTCGAGCTCAAGACACTCCCCAAGCGTTTCCAGTAGCGCCATGCGCGTAGGTTTGGCCACTTCCACTCCACGCATGAAGAGCGAAAGCGACAAGTCGTCCACATCGAGTTCGGGCTCAACTGTTTCCATCAGCTCCTCCAAAGAGGGCAGGACTGGGGGCTTTCCTGCTGTCGGTGGCGCCAACGGATCCAGAAGACCATAGTATCGACCCACGAGTTGCAATCTCCTGCACTTTTCCTCCTCTGTAGGAATCAACGGAACCGGTCTTTCGAAGATTTTGGCGTACTTCAGGCGGAGTCCAAGCTGATCGTGCACTTCCTGACTTTCTGTCACTTGTGACGGTAGAGCAAACAGCCTCAGCATCTCACTGCGTGTGGTCAGCGGATGATCAAGCAAACCAGCATTTCGACGCACGCCTTCGTTGGTGGGCTCTACGACCCCACTACGAGACTTATCACCATTGCTGCCAAGCTCTTCCGTGGATGGAGATACAAGAGAAGTGGATCCACTGTCAGCAGTGACCTCATCGTAGAAGTATCGCCACTGTCGTTTGTTTCCACCCCAGCAAAACACTTCACCTGCATCCGTAAGCGCGTATGCAACGGCAGCACCTCAGGCTACCTGGGTCACACGCTTCCCCCACAGAAATGCTGTCGCTTTCGAGACCTGGCGATTCGCAAAAGCACGTGCAGACGTCTCGAGTTTCGTTCTGGAAGGAGACGGACGCGTATGATCACCGTCGTCGTCATTTCTGTTGCTGTTGTCCTCAGTATCCGTGGATTTAGCGCGTGAGGCAGAGTCCCCCTTATGTTTCGAGTTACTTGGGCTTTTGGCATCTTTGCTGCCAGCGGGGGTGGACGAGTCCGCTTTAGCACCAGCAGCACTTGCAGGAGAAATTGATGTTGTACCAGGAGGAGGGGCGACTCGCTGATGCCACAAATCGCGCACGACGCCATACTCCATGAACTCGACGAAGTCAGGCTCTCTCGGTTCACTGTCGAAGCGCTGATACGTCCCCTTTCCGAATACGTACACCTGACCCGCAGCATCCAGAGCCTCCGCCAGCGTCACCTGTGCCAGCAAACGCGCTTTTTTCACCAGCTCACGCCGTTTTGCAGCGACGATCTCGTCACTAAGCGTGTTGTTGGCCTCCAGCAGCGTCATCGCCTCCTGCTTCTCCTCCGAGTTGACGAGCATGGCCAATTTCTTGGCCAGAATCGAATTGGGCAAGAACCTGTTGAACCGCTCCCCGCGCAGCCGAAGCTCGGCCTGCACATCGACCACAGTCAGCCACGCCTTCTTGAACTGCACGTACGGCAGCATCTCCAGCTCCGGCTGCGCGCAACAACAACAAGAAGAACTTCAACGTAAGACCACAAACATAATAAGAATAAGGTGAGGTATATTGTGTTACTGAACTCCTGAAAGCTCGAACTCTAATAACCATTCCCGCTAGGCGTGTGCATCCTAACAAGTTCCGCTCCCCTCCGCCCGGTACATTCTCCTCTCCTCCCATCTTTTCATATCTCCTGTCATGAGGTCCTTCACTCCTCTGAGTAATTGCTGGTTTCCGTCGTCTTCTCCCGTCACTTGCATCATGCTTCTTCCCGTGTCCATAGCGGCATTGGCCAACCAGTCGGCCCCTTTGTTGTACGCACGGTAATGATGACTCCAGCTCATCACACCGCATTGGTCAGCTAGTTTCAGCGCTGATCTGTACCAATACAAGAGTTTCTTGGCCTTTGGCGGCCGCCGGTTCTCCATCATCTTAAGGATCAACGCACTATCCCCCACAACATGAAGTCCGCTCCACTGCTTGTTCACTGCATGGTTCAACAATCTGTGCAGCCCCACAAACTCGGCTATGTTGTTGGTCGTCGTCGACCGCCCCAACGCCGTAGCTGCCGCCCACACCACTTCATATCGTTCGCCTCGTTTCTCCATTATCACACTTCCACTGCCTCCTGCTCCTGGGTTCCCACGAGAACCCCCGTCGAAGAAGCCAACCCGTGTTTCGGTCCCCCCAGGTAGAGATGACATCAATTCTTCCCCGCTGCTCCATTGCTGGTGTATTCTTGCCACTACTTTCAAGCGCGGTAACGAGCTGCTTGTCACCGGGAACAAGCTCAATCTGTACCGCGCAAACGCCTCCGACACCATCCGCTGCAACCCCATCACTACCTCCGTCAACAACGGCACCTGTCGCACCCCTCCTCTGCCTTGGGTCGGGTCCGCTGGGACTGTTGACGAGAAGGAACGAAGCGAAGAGTCGAGACCGAAGAGACGAAGTAGTGTAGAGTAGAGTACTTTAACGATTAAGTAAAGCCTTGTTTTGTTGTTTGTTAGACAGGGGAAGTTCACGACTGAGAGACGATCAGGAAGATCGGAGGTAGCGTTCCCTCCCATGGGGACGACACCCCTTCCTTCATACCTAGGGCGCGGTTGACATGTCATCTCCAAAGACATGACAACCCGCCTTCGAAGACACTTGATAACCTTGACGTAGCTCAGCGACGCTCGTCCTCTGGGGTCCACGTGACTCCAGACGACCAAGTCGGTACGGGCGCCTCGCGCCATCATTCGGGAGCGCATCCCGCTTCCTTCTGCAAGCGTGCCATCTTCAGGGTACCTAAGCACGGTACCCTTGTCCGTAGGATGTAGCCAAGTCGGTCCTACAAGAGGGCCGACGATCACGAGTAGCATGCAGGTAGGACGAGTCCGGCCTTGGACCCGCTGGAATGGGGCCCGCAAATTGAGGTGCGGGACATTCTCCCCGACTGACGGTACGCCGTCCTCGGCAGACACTGTGCTGGACGAGTTCCTGCCGCAGCGCTGCACTCCTCTCTTCAGCAGCTCGTAGTTCGGACGAGATGGCCACCGGGTTGCGTTCGCGGTCAGCGGGTACGGCAGTCGCAGGTAGTTCTTCAAGCGCATCATGAAACGGCAGTAGGTCGTCGAGCACGTCGGCCTGCAGCCGGAGTAGGGTCTCGAGTTCAGTAGTTTGTCATTGTTCAGCTCGGGTACGCATACCCTCCAAAGCTTGTAGTAACAAAGCTGACGGCGTCTGCTCCTTGAGCGGGCCGTCAGCTTCGCCCATTCGCCAAATGCAGGAAGTCAGCCCCACGGCGAACACGATCACGCTCGCTGGCAAACCCCAGCGCGTCCACTCCAGGTAGTAGTTAGCACAATTGAACGAAAGCAGGGCCAAGGCCACGCCGACCTTGCCCAGTAGCAGCAATTCCAGTAGGTTGTAGGCGGCCAACGGTAGGTGAATCAGCAGCGACACACACAGGAGGGCGACCAGGAAGCCCACCCGAAACACTTCAGCCGTACGCTTTCCACTCGAGACGCCGGCTTCCTTGCTAGCACGCGCGTACTTCGCCGTTGAGTGCGCCGTACTTAAAGCCAGGTCGGGCAAGTAGGCGTAAAACGTAGCATAGGCGGCATCCCACCACTTCTTGAGCGCGCGACCGTACTCGCCGTAGCGGTCTTCACTCTCCGTCAGCACGCTCACGGGGACAGCGAATAGCGCGCCCCACAGAGCGTAGACGTACTGGACACCACGGAGCTGGTTCACTTCGTCGTTGGCCAGTACGGCCTGATACTGTCGTAGGCAAGCGTCAAATAGCGACAAGTTCATCGCGATCACACGCCACGCCGCCGCCATGAAAGTCCAACCAACATTACGTAATGGGGTCGAAATGACCCATACTAGAATGCAACAACATCCGGCGACACAGTACGCCGGCCACAGCTCCGCGAAAGCACTTCGTCCCCACAGGCGTCGCCACCACGTGGCGTCGTTGTCCATTTCGACTCGAAAGCAGCTCGGGTAGTTGGCGGGGTGTCCGACAGTTGTAGAATTAAGTACTAAAAGGGGTTCGGAGTACGCCTCCTCTCAGAGAGGGACGAGCCAATACACGGGTCGGCATCTTTCCGCCACCTTTCTTAGTCTTGAAGTTTCAATCAGTCGGGGTACGACGAGAGCAGCCACAGCCACTCGCTTCCAAGACTCACTCTCCAATCTTCGTCAGAACCGACACGCGGCCGCCATGAGCGACCGCAACTCCAAGCTACTCGCGCGATTCCAGAAGTGCCTGGATGAAGAGGCGAAGGACGACGCTAGGGACCAAGAGCAGGAGGCCCGGATCTCGAAGACCGTGTTCTGGTCTGAGATGAGGGACATCATTGCGGTCAACGCGCTGTCCAGCGGCCTGGACATCCTGGACGACGTGGCGAAGGCGCTGATTGACGACACGGGGCGGGCCGCTCAGGCTTTGAGCGGTCCGGTGACAATCCTGCCACACCCATCGATGCAGTCTGCATGTACGGGCGCCACGCCGCACCCGTCGTTCACGAGTCCGTCGAAGAAGAGGTCCGTACCCGCCAAGCAGGCGAAGGGAAGCGCGGCGAAGAAGCAGAAGGCTTCGGCCAGTCCGAAGTCGAGTCCTGTGGCGCCCGGTACGGCACTCATCACTTTCCCTTTGGCCCTGGGTCTCCCGAAGGAGTTCGTACGCGACCTAGAAGGCATCTTCCGCCATGTGGCGGCCGTCAACTTGAAGGCCTGGCAACGGGCGTACCCGTGGATCAACCAGCACTTGTTCTACGATCCGGTCGAAGATCCGGACGTCTACCTTGGTCATTGGCGGTTCTGGCACAACTGCCGGGCCGCGTTTTTCGAGGGGGCGCTGCACGCGCCTTTGCGTACCGATTCGGACAAGGTCCAGAGGCGGAAACGAAAAGGGCACGCCGTCCACCAGAGGCTGGTGTTCATCAGCCTCTGCATCGAGACATGGGGATATTATAACTTCCTCCGGCGCATCGAGGCACCGGGCAATGGTACGCTCATGTGGTGGGGCGGCCAGACGGGCAACACGACCAAGGAGGCGAAGGGCTACTCCTGCACGCCGATCCAGAACCTCTTCAAGTTATTCCAGAAGGACAAGGCGGCGTACCAGCGGAAGATCCAGGATGCGATCAAGCCTTTCAAGATTGACCAGGGTGGATTCACCACCATCACCGAGATGCTCGAGCAGACGGAGGCGTTCAACCCCGCGTTGGTCGAGTACGAGAAGCGGTTTTCGGGCAAGGCGTTGGCCCGAGTCACGATGGATCTGACAGCCCGACACTTCGTACCCGAGCACTGGGTTCCTTCGGACGACGTC
This sequence comes from Phytophthora fragariae, assembly GCA_009729435.1. Classification (NCBI taxonomy): domain Eukaryota; phylum Oomycota; class Peronosporomycetes; order Peronosporales; family Peronosporaceae; genus Phytophthora; species Phytophthora fragariae. Next base: position 1,106,318 of record QQOI01000002.1, on the reverse strand, counting down.
TGGAAGACGCTGTGCAATCACGACCGTATCAAGCCGCTCCAGATCAAGTTGACCGTCCAGATGCGAGACGGTGAGTACGAGTTGCCCACCGTACCTCTGTTCAACTCGAAGGAGTTCAAGCCTGACTTCTCGCCCTTGATGGACGACGACGGCAAGCTGACGGCGTTGAGCTGGACCACGGCCGTGGACGACAGCAACACCAAGTACCGCCCGGACCCGGACGAAGAGGCGGAGGCGGGACTCGCGGACGAGGAGGCCAAGGCGGAGGCGGCGCAGCAGGAAGGCGAAGAGGAGGAGGAGGAGTCCGAGGTTGAGGACGAAGTCACTATTCTCTGAGGGTTCTGGTTCTGGTCGACGTCTCCTCCGACGCAGGAGGAGTCGAGTAATACACGTGGCTCATTTTCTTCTCTTGTCAGCGTTTCATTCATAACGTCCTCCACCACCTCACGTCTCCAAGTACGACACCTTCACAAGTATATTCGGCTAATTGTCTCTCAAGGTGTCGGCTTGGGTCGCGATCAATTCCGCCCAAAGTAGTTGAAGTAGGCCCCAAAACACGAAGGCACAGCATGTAGTCATACGAAACAAAGCAGGCGTAGCCAAATCAAACCATAGGAGTACGGTATCGGACCGCACCTCCCCAAAGTAAGAAGCGCAAATTCAAAGCGTCGACGTACGGTCCCTGTCCGTACGGATTCAAAGTAAACGAAGAAAATCAAAGCGTTGACGCGCGGTTCTTGGCCGCCCGAATCCAAAGTAACTAGTAAATACAAAGCGTAGTAGCACGGCCCCAGACCGCGCGATTCCAAAGTAAGTAAATCAAATTCAAAGCATTCGCACACGGAGGAGCCCACAGACTCCTTGTCAGGTCACGGACGACATATCGCCCGCACACCACTTCCTGCTCAATTAAAAGAGCAGTTCATCTTCATCCACAGCGGCGTTCGCCTCAGCGAGACGCGCGCTTCTCCGTGTTTCAGGCCAACCCTTCTCCTTGGCCAACTCGCTCTCAAAGTTGTTCACTAAAATCGCGGACTCCGGCAGTAGCGACGAAGCGGACCACCACAGGGTCTCGTAAGTCGCCGTCAGGACCAGGTACTGCTTCTGGCGTCGCTTCACTCTCTTAGCTAGGATATCCACGATCGGGCAAGAGACGCCCGAAAAAGCAGTTTCCTCGCCTCCTAACGTCAGGCGCTCCACGAAACTGGTGGTCGGCAAGTCGTCCACCGACAAAGGTCCGTCGTCATCGGCATCAGGCCGACTCTCGACTCCAGTCGGTACCTCGGAAGGGAACGGTCTGCTCCAGCGACCAGCGAACCGCTTCAAGCGGTTCACATTGATCGACACGACCCTGTCGGGGTGGTTAGGAATAGCAACTTTGTAGGTATTGTCTCCGAGCTTGCCAACGATGCGGTACGGTCCGTGCCAGGAGAACGCTAGCTTCTTCGTTTTGCGTTCTCCTCGGCGAGCCCTAAAGTATTGATAGACCCATACAGCATCTCCCACTTCAAAAGCCACGTCGCTCTGATTCTCCAGACGGCGTCCGTGCCGCTCTTGCGCTTTTAGAAGTTGTCTTTCTACTAGTCGTCGGGTATCGCGCAGCGACAGGTACAGTCTGCGTCGGTACTCGGCGACCTCATTGCTCTTCCATTCGTTTTTCGTATTGAGGAAAGCCCGGTCCAGCGGCAGTACAGGGCCCCTCCCGTAAAGACAAAAGAAGGGTGAGTCGCCCAAAGCCTCGTGATACGAGGTGCGGTACGCAAACAACACGCGCGGTAGGTAGAGATCCCAATCGGACTGAGTCTCACTCACGAACATGCGTAGCATACCAATGAGAGTACCATTGAACCTCTCGACGAGGCCCTGCGTTTGTGGGTGGTACGCAGCTCCATACAGCTTCTTAATACCAAGAGTTTCATAAAATGATTTCGCAAGTTCCGAAATGGAATTCGACCCCCGGTCGCTCAGCAAGCGTTCCGGTAATCCATGACGCGAAAGGACCTCGTCGACCATAATATTCACGAAAGTGATGGTATCGAGGGCGGCGACTGGGAACGCTTCAACCCATCGCGTAAAGTAGTCTGCAAAAACAAGTATGAACTTGTTACCCCTTGGAGTAGTGACCAGAGGTCCGATAGCGTCTACCACCAACAACGAGAACGGTCCTGACAGCTCCTGCACGGGCATCCTTTGTATTAGTCCATTCTTCCATGGGCGGTACCCTTTTCCGCTTCAGCACACCGAACAAGCCCGGACGTACTCAATGACGTCCTTTTGCCAACCATGCCAGTACGCGTGTTTGCGTACTTTGTCTAATGTTTTCGTCTGACCCACGTGGGCGGCGAATACATCGGAGTGGCAATAGTGTAGGACCGACTCGACGAACGGTAGGGGAATCACGGGCACCGCGATAGAGCGTGCAGGCCCAGCCCGAGCTTTCAAGTGCACCTTTCGTAGCAGCATACCGTCTCGCACCAAATAGTTGTGCGCCATCTGAAGTACTTTCACCCGCAATTGGGCGTTCAGCGCGAGGGCTCCATGCCCCACGAAGGCGATCACCGCCTGAATCCACGGAGTACGCTTCTGCTCGGCGACGAAGCGCTCTCGGTCCAGACCGAACAGGTCCACTGGAGAAGTCACCACGCGCTCAGTGTCCTCTTCCTCCTCGGAGGTCTCGTCGTCGGCGTCGGCCTCGTACTCGGGGTCCAGAGCCTCCGTACCAGTAGAAGCACTCTCAGGGGGAGCCGGAGGCTCCCCGACTGAGACGGTAGCACCTTCATCAGTAGTTTCGGGGTTGAGTACGTTCGAGGTCGACGCCGGCGGCTTCTTGGCAGTGACCACGGCGGGTCTCTCCCCGACTTCGGCGAGAGTTTGCTTCGCGACCCGTAAACCGTCCTCCAGCGCTCCAGCGACGACCCTCGAAGGCTCCTCGTTCACCACGGGCATCGGGACGGACGCGTCGTCGCAGTCGGAGGAGGACCTCTCCCCGACTGGGACGAGACTCTCTCTCGGTCGACGAGACGTCCTTCACGAGCTCAGAGAGCGACACTGCGCAGACGGTCTGTGTATGCAACCGCGAGAGTCCGTCAACATGGCCCATAGCCGTACCCGGCTTGTGATAAACTTTGAAGCGGGGTTGCGAAAGCTCCATGGCCCAACGGGCTAGCTTCGCGTTGCTAGTACGGTTCCCCTCACTGAAGACCCATGTCAGGGCCTTATGATCCGTATAGAGGTCGAATTCAAGCCGGTCCAGGTAGCACCTGAACTTCCTTGTAGCCCATACAATACCCCAACATTCAATTTCTGACACTCCGTCTTGTTTGTTAATCCAGTTCCGTTCCGAACCAACAAGAAGCTTGCTAGCGTACGCGATCACGCGGTCGCGACCGTCAATGTTTTGCATTAGGCAGGCGCCTACAGCGAGGCGAGATGAATCAACATAGAGTTTGAACCTCTTCGAAGCGTCAGGGTACGCCAGGATAGGAGGCTCCACAAGTCGCCTCTTTAGTTGTAGGAAAGCTGCTTCGCAGTCATCACGCCCCACGAACTCCACGCCCTTCATCTTAAGTTGCTCAATAGGGGCCGAAATGGCTGCGTAGCCAGGAATATAGCGCCTAAAGTAACTTGTGAGCCCCAAAAAGGCTCGAACCGTGTGCAAATTATGAGGTCGCGCCACATTAATAGCAGCCTTGACTTTCTCAGGGTTGGGAAGAATTCCAGACGGAGTGACGATATGGCCGAGGAAAGCCACTTGATCTCGGCCCCACCGACACTTTTTCATCTTCAGTTTGAATCCGGCGGCGCGAAAGCGTTCGAGTACTTGTTTTAGTCGGACCAGATGCGTAGGAAAGTCGGAACTGAAAACCACACAATCATCCAAGTACACTAGACAAGTCCTCCATTTGAGGTCGACTAATACGTTCTCCATCAGTCGCTCAAATGCTGGTACGGCATTACACTGTCCGAATGGCATCACAAGCCATTCGAACAATCCGTACTTGCAAGTAAAAGTCGTCTTCTCGACGCTATCAGCAGCCATGGGTACGTTCCAGTACCCAGAGGCAATGTCCATGGTTGAGAATACCTTTGCACCAGCTAGGACGTCCAGAATGTCGTCAATTAATGGCACGGGGTAGCAGTCCTTGATCGTGACGGCGTTGAGCCGGCGATAATCAATACAAAAACGGAAACCTCCGTCAGGTTTTCGTATCATCAGGACGGGGCTAGCCCACGGGCTAGTCGACGGTCGGATCAAGTTAAGCTCGAGGTACTGTTGTACCTCAGCTTCCATATCATCTCCTTCAGCTTGCGAAACGCGGTACAGACGCTGCTTGATCGGCGCTTGCGTACCCGTATCAATCGAGAATTCCAAAAGGTCCGTACGCCCCCGTTTAAGGGACGTTTCCACAAACATGTCGCGAAAAGAACCGAGTAGGTCAGCGAGGAGTACTCGCTGCTCCCCACCGAGTTTAGAATCGGTGAAGTCCACGTCCAGTTCGGCCTCCTTGGCCGTATCCAAACCGGGCATCGGGTCCTGCGACGGGTTCGTGGCGGCAGCCGCCGCGCTGATCACGGAGTCGACCCAGGTCGTCCTGCCTCCACTTCCACTGGGCATCTGGTCGCTCTCGGTGGTCAGACTCTCCTGGTCGGCGTTAAGCGAGTCGAAGGCCGACTTCGGCACTACCGTAGCAGTAGCGAGGGCCGTACCTTTCGAGAGGACAAGGTCCCCTGTCGAGGCATTGCACACTTCCACGACGGCCTTGCCCTCGTGGACCGTACACAGCGTTCTAGCAATCTTGACGTTTGCGTCGAGCTCGGGGAGTCCTTCAAATAGTACCGTAGTTTCATCAGGGGCTTGGCCCATAACGTCCGTCACCACTAGGGCTTGACCGCCAGGACGCAGGCGCACCGCCGACGCGATCCTGGTCACATACATTTCCTCGACTCGCGGGAACCCGAGGGCGATCACCTCGCCCGAGTCCTTGAGAGTCATGATATTCTCGTCAAGATCGATCACAGCTCGGAACGCTTTGAGCGTATCCGTCCCCAGAATGGCGTTAACGTGCAACTTGTCCACAACCACGAAGGTACGGAGTTCGTATCGCGCCCCCATGCGGAGCGTGAGTTCGAGCTCCCCCTTAATACGAAGCGAACCACCCGATACGTCTTTCAGGCTGCCCTTGTAAGGTCGAAGGGGAGCCTTTGAGAGACCGAGTCGCTTTAGGAAGCGAGCATCCAACAGACTGGCGACAGCGCCCGTATCAATCAGTAGTTCAGCTGGTAGGGCTTCGATATAGCCGACAGAAACAGCTTCCAGTCCTCCGACAGAGCATGTCACCCTTTTTCCTTCCGGAACGGGGTTCAACTCTTCGACGGAGACATCGTCCTCCGGTTCATCGTCACTCTCGACCTCCACGAGACCCGGTCGTCGTCGGGGTCCCTCTGAGTTGCGTACTCGACACACATAGTGACTGATGTCGTCACTATTTTCAACATACGAGGGGCTGCTGCCCAGTGCCTCGGTTCGTTCGGCGAATAGTGAAGTACAGTCGAAGCGAACTCTGCGACGAGTTCGTACTCGACGAGGGGCTGAACCCGTACTCGCACGAACAGGGCACCGCGACGACCGGGCGGTCCTTTTTGCACTCATGTTAGGCGCTTCCTCGGAGTATGACTCCATGATCTGCTTGATCACTGCTTCCATCATGCGGTCGCCGAGCACCCCAGCGGCCGCAAGCGTCAGTAGTCAGGCTCGGGCCTCTCGCTCGACTATCGAGTACAATCGAGTACTCGAAGAGGAGCTCGATTCGTCGGACGGAGAGGTGTCCGCTTCCAGGCAGGCGGGGCAGCGTGGTACGCTCCTCTCTTCTTCTTCCAACACGATCTGGTACACCACCGTTCGGATTAGCGATCTCAACCGGAAGGGGATCTTCACAGGGTCCTCTTGAGGCGGATCTTCGACCTCAGAGCCCGAGAAGGCCACACAAATATTGCCAGCGACTAGTCGCTCGTCCGTGACGGGCTCGGGCGGCGACTCGTTAGGCTCCTTCACACTCAAGTTCATGACCTCTTCACTTATGAGGTCATTCTCCTCCGCTTTCAGTCCATCACTCCAGTCGGGCTGTACCGTCCCCACTCGGGGCGTACTAGCCGCAGCAGTAGCCGGCGCCTTGAAGTCGCGATTAGCGCGCTTGGCTTCTTCGGAGGCAGCAAGGGTCCGACAGTACCAGGCGGACCAGTACTCCGGGGCAGACAACTCGGCCGGAGACGACTCCCGCGTGCGAGCGAGAGTTTCGACGGGCAAGTTGAGCAGCGAGCTGAGCTCTTCCAGCGTCAGCTCCTTCTCCTTCGCAGCATTCTTTTTCATCTTCTTTAGCAACTCGACCTCGTCCAGAGGGAATAGGCGTTCCTCAATCTCTTTATCGTACTCCTCTTTCTCTTCGGCAGCCGGCGAAGGTCGACCGGCTTCCAAAGCGGCGAGTTCGTCCGGAGTAAACAATCTAGCGTACTCAGGGTTCGCGACCACACTGGTCTCCTCCTTCGGCAGAGGAGGGCCAGGTCCTTTCGGGTCGAGGGGGGTCAGGTCCTCAACCTCTTCTTCAGACGGATTCTCCGTCACTGATCCCACCCTGTCACGGTGCGCTAGGGCGACATCGTCATCCAGCGGACCAAGAGCAGGTTTGGTCTCATTCTCGGTTTGACCCTCCCCTCGCAAGGGTGGGTCGGGCGCCTTGATGGGGTTCGCGCCCGCCTCCAAGACGGTACGATTTTGGGCTGACCGTCCTAGTCCAAAGTCTTCATAGATTTTAGTAAAGGGCCCCTTACTCACGTCGGGTAGACCCACTAGTCTCGCGGGATTCACTCTCCCTTTGCAGGAGTCTTCTTTCGAGTCCTCTGACGCCTCGTAGTGTTTCTCATTCGCGTCCTCGGACGCTTCGTAGCAGTTCTCATTCGCGTCCTCCGACGCCTCGCAGGGGTTCTCAGTCGCGTCCTCTGACGCCTCGCAGGGGTTCTCAGTCACGTCCTCGGACGTCTCGTTGGGGTTCTCATTCTCAGTAGCAGGTCTCGTCAGGTAGGTAGTTTCTCGTTCATCGGCAGAAGGTTCGCAGTACGGCGCGCCCGCCGACTCGTAGGCAGTCACTCGTTCTTCAGTAGTAGGTTCGCAGTACGGCGCGCACGCCGACTCAAACGTAGTCTCTCGTTCTTCAGTAGTAGGTTCATTCATCATAGCGTTCACTCCGGCCACGGGGCGGTCCTCGCCAGACCCCAGGGAGTTAGCATATCCAGTCTCAGTTACAGCAAAATAGTCATCAAAGTAGTTGTCTTCAGGTACGGTCGCAACCGCATTACAGCGTTCTCGGGCACCCCCACTTTCACTCCCATCTCTCTCTCGACGTCTCGGCAGGGGTGCTCCATCCGGTGTCTCTCCACGGGCGGGTGGAAGGGGCGACATTCCCCTCTCCTCCTTGCCCCCTTCATTGTTGGCTTTGTTGGGGTCGCGACGAAGGCGTACTCGCCGGTCGAGAAGCGCCTTGTCCCCCTTGATCGGCCTGCGCCATCGCTTGCGAGACGGCCCGTACCGTGGGGCACTGAGCCACCAGGTGACCGGGTCGCTGACACGCGTAACAGGTACGGGGTTCACCGTAACGACGACCAGTACTCTGAGAACCTCCCCCGTTTCCAGTCTGATTGCGCGGCGCCTTGCACTCCACGGTGATATGCCCACGCATTCCACAATTCGGGCACGTCGACGACGTGCGGCGACAATTGATCCGACTACATCCCAGTATGTGGCATCGCCCGCATACAACCTGACCGTCCTGAGTGTACTGGTCGGGGCCCTGACGAATCCCTCGAAACGGAGCCCTTGGTACAGTAGCGTTGGTCGGTAGGTTCGGAGCCGACGTCTGAGCAGGCTCCTCATAATCCGCGGCAGCTTTAGTTGGGCGCCGAGACGACCGAGGGCTACGGGCCAGATCCTGTTGCTGCTGCAGTATCAAGTTCTGCGTCTGCTGAAGCATCTGCATCATCTGCTGTACGGCTGCATTCTCAGAAGGGGTCTTGCTCGGGGTGGCGTCGACGAAATCGGCGTTGTCCTCCACGGGTTGGTGCATGTTCTTGGCGAGCAGTACGATCACCGCTCCCTCGATCGAGTTGACCATGAGCGTATTCAAAGCAGCCTTCCATTCCTGGTTGCGAAGGCCCGATAGAAAATACTGGTACCGCATTTGCGGGTCGTAGCACTGAGCCTCGTTGCACAGACCCGAGATCAAGTCTCCCCAGACTTTCGCAGACATGCCTTTGGTACGCTTAGCATTTTTCAGACGCTCGATCATTTGCAAAGGCGTAAGACACACAAACTGGTTGTGGAATCTGGTACGCAGTGTCTCGAAGTCCGGAATAAGGGAGTACATCCACCAATCTTCGGCAGTCTTGCCCTTCAGGCACTCTCTGAAAGCACTGAGACGCAGTTGCTCTTCTAACCCGACCGTCTCTCGCTCGAAGGCGTTCCAGAACGCTCTCGCCTTCTCCACAGTCGACCCTTCCGAGTAGAACGGTTGGATCATCTTAACGGCATTCTTGATTCGCGACGGCATACCACCGTACGCCGTAGTTGTAGTCGTACCAGCAGTAGTCGGGGTCGCTCCTCCTTGAGGAAGCGACTGACTCGGCCCAGGAGTAGAAGTCGTAGCCGCAGGCGTTTGCGATGTGAGGCCCCCGGCGCCCACAGTAGCCTGGACCCCCACTTGCGGGGTACCAGTGGCGAGTCCGGCCGGCAACATGCTCGGTCCGAACCCCATCGGTGTAGTGTTCATCAATCCGGGCAGGTTGGCGGTTGGCAACCCACTCAGCGAGTACCCTCCGTAGGACGGGATAGCCGAGCGTGCCGTACTGGGCGGCACCAACGTAGAGTACCCCATCGGAGTCGCACCCGCCGTACTGGCCAGCCCCAGATACGTCCCTCCGAGCATCGGATTTGACACCATAGGGCTCGGAGTCACCGGGTTCGCTCCACCGGCAGACTGGGGAACGCTACTCGACGCCACGCTCGTCGCTCTGGAGTAGTACGCTCTACTGGGAGGCTTCGAGAGATACTATAATATATCCTATCTCAGCCTTCGCGAAGCCCTTTTAGTTGGACGCACGGGCACATTAGAGCAAGCGTGCCATCGGCCAAATAAAACTCCATCAACCATCCACCAAATGCGAAGGTTTATTAGCTGCTGCCGGTCATGCCAGCCTCGAAAACTGCAGGCTCAAGTTTAACAGATCGACCTTATCGTCTTGCAGCTAGCATCTCCGACACAACGCACGGCCCTGTAGCTAGACCGCCCGATGCAGCGACTATGTAGGCGACAGCTACCACCTGCCTGAACCTGCTTACTTCGACGGGCAGTCGCTCTTCTTCTGCGACAGGGTCAGCGCCACGATCAGGCCGTACAGCCCCAGCGCTTCCGCAAAAATCAGGATCATGTTCACAAACAGCTTCTCCTGCTGGCCCACGACACACACGCCCGCGTCGCCCACCTCGCCGATGGCCATGCCGGCCGCCAGACCGCTCAGACCACAGCACAGACCGCCAGGTGCGCGAAGCCCGTGTACAAGCCGTACTTGGGCGCGTTGCCGTTCGGAGGGTCGATCGAGCCCTTGATGATCACCGCCACGATCAGCCCGTAGATGCTCAGCACACCGGCCATGACCACAGGGATGATGTTGTGCATGGTCAGATCTGGCCGCATCACGCCCATCGACGCGATCCCCACGCCCGTCTTGGCCGTGTCGTGCACAGCGCCGAGGTCTAACAGCAACAGCAGCAAAAGCAACAGGTTAGTTTCGTTGACACATAACGTCATCACTGGCCTGACCAGTACAGTGAAAAGTCATCGAGGGCACACCTGCGACCCTCCCGCGCCTTACCATGGTGCCTGTTATTGCTGGCGCTGCCAGCCTGGCAGTCACTGTCGGTGGAAGGAAGCGCTGCTGGGCACGCGCCGCCGAATGGAGGAAAGAGTGCGGGGGGCAGGAGTGAATGTCTCTGCAATTTGACCAACAACAGCTGTTTATCCCTCCAAAATCAGATCCAAGATCTGAAAGGGGGGGGCCTTCCAGATCTTGGATCTGAACCGCTGCGTTTCGTCTTTTGGAGAATAGAATGGCTTTCTTTGTCTGGGCTAGGGTAAATTATGGATTTGAACCAGTTCAAATGGCTGCGGGAATCGCTCCAACAGTGCCATAAGGCAAAAATTTGCTTTTGCGACTGTAAATTTCTCATCAAACGGAAACTGCGCGGTGCTCACGGAGACGGCAATGAGCGCGCGCAAGCGAGGAATCGATCTTCTGACGACAAACCCAGCAGCTTCACTGTCTTCGGATGCTACCGCGAAGCCTCCGGCCACCGCCAAGCGCGCGCAATACTGTTCCAGAGCAGCGCCACAACGAATACAAGCAGGAGAAGAAAAAGATGACCACCGGTAGTCTAAATTCCATCTTCTACTAGCAGAAAATGACGATGAATAATGAAGTTCAGCAGCGTGGCAGTGTGGCAGTGGCGCGTTGAATGGCACCAAGGTTTTGCCATAGTCGTCTGGTTCACAGGTGTTCCTTGCACGCTCGCAGTCGAAGTCCCTTGGCGCTGTCCGAGGTTCACCCAGGACAGGCCAGCTCCTTGTCCGGTACGGCTGGTACTGTCAACCACGCGTTGCAGTACCATGCGAGCCGTAGCGAGTCCCTCATGGGTCGATAGATCAGGGATCGTCAAGTCAGGTCGCCCGGGGTTGGAACCCGGCGCACCCCCGCCAGCCAAGCCAGGCCTCGTAGTAGGTGGCCCCGCCGCCGTACCCAGATTAGGGGGAGTCGCCGCACGGGGATCTCCGCTCGTGTCCGAGTAAAACGCCTCGCTCACGTTGTCCTCGTGGTTGCGAGTCTCCATAGTAGTTCTTCAGTAGCGAAAGTCCACACTCCATGGTCTCGTACCGTTCAGCTAGTCTTTCTCCAGTTAGCAGCGTACCCTGCTTCTCCACCAAATGTCGCACCCCTCCTCTGCCTTGGGTCGGGTCCGCTGGGACTGTTGACGAGAAGGAACGAAGCGAAGAGTCGAGACCGAAGAGACGAAGTAGTGTAGAGTAGAGTAGTTTAACGATTAAGTAAAGCCTTGTTTTGTTGTTTGTTAGACAGGGGAAGTTCACGACTGAGAGACGATCGGGAAGATCGGAGGTAGCGTTCCCTCCCATGGGGACGACACCCCTTCCTTCACACCTAGGGCGCGGTTGACATGTCATCTCCAAAGACATGACAACCCGCCTTCGAAGACACTTGATAACCTTGACGTAGCACAGCGACGCTCGTCCTCTGGGGTCCACGTGACTCCAGACGACCAAGTCGGTACGGGCGCCTCGCGCCATCATTCGGGAGCGCATCCCGCTTCCTTCTGCAAGCGTGCCATCTTCAGGGTACCTAAGCACGGTACCCTTGTCCGTAGGATGTAGCCAAGTCGGTCCTAGAAGAGGGCCGACGATCACGAGTAGCATGCAGGTAGGACGAGTCCGGCCTTGGACCCGCTGGAATGGGGCCCGCAAATTGAGGTGCGGGACACACCCTTCTGCCTTCCGTGTGTAATCTCTCGACATTTCTTCTCCAGATAGCCGAGACCGTCACTCCACAAACCAGGCCCCATAGCTCGCTAGCCACTTCATGTATACACACCCAGTCCTCTGTTTGGCCGTCTCGCCCCCACTTCACTAGCCAGGCAGGAGTTGTTCGCAATCGAAATGTGAAGATCTCCTCCGCCACCGAATCGGTCCACTCGCCATCGTTCCTCTTGTCCTCCTTACGTCCCCATCCCCGCAGTATGTGGCTCCGCATCGTCTGCACCTCGGGACACTGCCATATTAAGTGGGCCGTACCCGTCGTCTTTGCCGCGCTGCTCTCCGCCGCCATGCATCCATATCTCAGCTCGTCCCCCGTCCATAATCTAAGGCGGTTGTATTTCAGCCGGATAAGGTTCTGTGTCTGATACGCAGTAAAGACCACCATTTTGTGAGCTCTTGTCCATGTAAGCTTGTCGAATGCTTGTGCCACCCTATCCTCGCCTTCTTTCCATGCCTTCTTTATACCCTGTATCTCCGCTTCTGCCAGTCGTTTTCTTGTCACCCTCATTAACTTATTGTACTGTGCTCGTGTTTGGCGCCACCTGCGCTTGCCCGTCCACAGTGGTTGCACTCTTGACAGCCAGCGATGAGGCGGCATCCAGACGGAATCTGCCGGCACAGCCAGCACCTTCGCCACCACTTCTTCCACTGTTTGCTCGTTTTGGTCCCAATGTAGAATTTGCGTAGCCGATCCCCACTCGTGACGAATGCACACTTTCGGTTCTATGTTAATCGAAAAGATGTGGTGCTGATCCCTTAACTGATGGTGGATTCTGAGCATGTCCTCCTCCTTTCGTCTGCATACAATTTCCGGGTAGTTGGCTAGCAGATTCATGCAAAACTCTGTGAAAAGTGCGGCAAGCCGTCCCTCCATCAGCAATTTCCACCCCACTGGTGTGAATGTCACTGCACCTTCCACTGACGCCGAGATACTTGTCACCGCCCTCACTCGCTCACCTTTGCTGGTACGCACAAAAATCAATTGCTGATAGTCTTTCCATTTTTTCTCCACACCGTTAGCATTCCACAACAAGAGCGCGTGCACCGGCACATCACCGAGTCCCTCGTGTATGAACTCTCCTTTGTTTGCCCGTCTTGTCCGCACTTGGCTCACCAAAGTGATCAAGCTCTGCCCTGCACACACCACTTGCAGGCCCGCCCGTCCCCACCTCGCAGTGCACCCCATTTTCTTCCGCATACTCCGTCTCGCTTCCCGCATGCCCCCCCCGTTCCTTCTCGTCCACCTCCATGTCCAGTAGCGCATGTTCAGCCCATGGCTTCCCGGTGGACCACAAGTCCTCCCGAATGATTAAAGGAGGGGCCCCCCGCTGTGGCTTGAGCACTTCTACCTTTGCCTGCGATGCCATTTATAGTAGATCTCCCACCACCTGCCGTCTGGGTTTCGTGGTGAGTGCACATTCTCCCACTACCATAGCACTCATGGCCGCTAGCTCCACTGCCAGGTTCGGTATTCCTATTCCCCCCTCTGTCGTTGCCTGCTCAGCTAATACTCCTTTCACCCATCCACTCGCAGCCTTATCTGTTTCCGCAAAGTACGAGTTCCACACAAAGTTCTTGATACACTTGTCCGCCTCCGCCTTCACAACCATTGCCTCCGTCGGCCATACATGGCGCGCGACGAAGAGCAACTTCGGGGTTACAATTGCTGCAGCTATTTTGGCCCGTTGAGGCGGCGTGTTCGTTTTGGCCTCTGCAAGCGCCAATCTCACTCGCAGCCCTCCCAGTGCCTTAGACCAGGCTTCTGAGTTCGTTTAGCCCGCCCCCGCCACATGACCTAAATATCGAGTGCTTGTCCGTACATCCACTTCCTCCCTTTCTTTCATATCGCTTCCTTCTTCCAAGTCTTTTGAGACGCTCTCGCCGCCTAGGTTGATCGCTACCGACTTGTTGACGTTCAACCGCAGCCCCGACACAGCCGAAAACCTACTGACCGCCTGGATGGCTACACGCTGCATTTTCCTGCTCTTCAGGTAAATTGCAGTGTCGTCTGCATATCCGGCTGCTCGAATCTCACTCACTCCACCACTCATAAGCAGCTCCAGTCCAGCCAGGCCCTCAGTAACCTCAATCTGATCATAGAGCAGGTCTACTGCGATAATGAAGAGCAAGGGTGCGAGCGGGTACCCTTGCCGAATCCCTCTGTTTACTTGCACAGACCTAGAGAGCTCCCCATTCGCCATAAACCTAACTGAGGTGTTTGCGTGAATCGCTTCGACCAGCCTGCAAAATTTGGGCGGGAAGCCCTTCCGCCGTAACACTTCTAGCAGGAACGATCGATCCAAGGAGTCATACGCCTTGGCAAAGTCCAGTAGCAGGACTTGCGCTTCGCTTAGCTGCTTCCCTTCCCTGCATCTCACTTTGATCGCCTCCAGCAAGTAAATCGCTTCGTGGATAGTAAGACCAGGTACGAAACCGCACTGCGTGCTGTGTACGAGCTGTGTAATGTACTTCCTGACCCTCCATGCCATGATACGTGTCATAATCTTGTAATCGGTGTTGAGCAACGCGATCGGTCGATAGTTGAGGGGGTTGCTAGTGTCTCCACCTATCGTGATACTGAAAATAAATGCTTCTACGAACGAGGCGGGAGTTGTGCCACCATCCATACAGTCATTGTACAGCTTCGTCAGTACTGGGACCACCTTTTCGCAATGATCTTGGTACCATTCGTTGCCAATGTCATCCGGCCCGCAGGCCTTTCCTCTCATACTCTTCTTTATCGCCGCCTCCACTTCCGCCTCGGTGATTGCTGCGTCTATGTCACTCATGTCTTCTACTTTCCATCTTGTTTGGAACTTGCTGACATATTCCTCAATACTCTGAGAGGCCTCCGCTGCCCCATTGAAGACCGGTTCCCAGCTGTCCGCCAGAATGGTTTATTTCCTGCGTAGGTAGTGAAGCTGGTGGGCGAAGCAGAAAAGTGGAACGGACGGAGCAGAGGAAAGTGTGTTTTCAAGCAAAAGGAAGGCGTCAAGGACTCAGGTTGCTACAGTACTACAGTATACATGTACATGTAGTGCAAGCTGCAGAAGCAGTAGAAAAAGGACACTGCGGCTGCGCCCAGCCACAAGTCGCCACGCGGCCCGGTTCATTTGGATTTCGTCGCTCACGCCTCAAGAGCGAACGCCTGCACAAGCATCAAGGTCAAGATGCGAAGTGTCGGTGTGTAGAGTTTTGCCCGTGCCGTCGCTGCTGCCGTTTCTTCGGCTGTCCCCCTCCCAGTCGGCTCGTTGGTGCCAGCTCGTGCACCATTCATACTCCGAGGCGCGCATGATCAAGGCCGGAAAGGACTGATGCAGATACTCACTTACATCACGTGCGCGGAGAGCGAGGGTCGGCTGGCGGCATTCCCCAGCACACATTCATCGGCAAGGCTTCCTTGGCAAGATCCCCTACCTGGGCACGACGGTCGTGCCCGACTTCAGCGTGCCGTGGGACGTCATCTGCATGCACGAGGAGGACTTCGGCACGCCCCTGAAACACACGGACGTGCTGGCGTCGCCGCCCATAGGCACCGTGCGTCGGCAGCGCCGCTTCGTGGTCTCGTGCTTCGTGACGATCGACTACTACGACTACGGCTTCTACTGGTACTTCTACCTGGACGGCAGGATCGAGCTGGAGTGCAAGGCCACGGGCATCGTGTCCACCTCGCGGCGACCGGAGGGCCTTACGAGTACGCGGCGGAGATGGCTGCGCGTCTCGGTGCGCCGTGCCACCTGCACCTGTTCTCGGCCCGCCTGGATGTCGCCATCGACGGCACCACGTGCCATGTCGACGAGCAAGGATCGGAAGAAGGTCGTGCCCTGCGACTACCACGACCGCACCATTAAGAACATGTGAGGGCACGACATGTTCGAGGCGCCGTACGGTGGCTCCAGGTCCGGCGTGATCAATTGTGGTGCGCGCGACGCCTCGGACAAGGTAGTGCAGCGCAATGGCAACAGTGCCGTCAAGACCAACGACCTCTGCGTGGAGGAGTTCGACGAGTCGGTCCGCTCGGGCGGCGACATCCCTCGCATCGTGACAGCGGGGATTGTTTTATCGGCGGCCTCGGTGGTGAGTGACTTGGAGCTCACCATGACCTACGACGACCAGGCTATACTGAAGAACATCATCGTCCAGACCTCGGACGGCCGCATCTTGGTGATGATGTGTCAGCATTTGTAGGGTGGCAACCCGCTGGGATCCGTCGGTCTCGGTGTGCCAGTACTCGGAGAGCAACGGCATCGTGACTGGCGCGGCCCCCTCACGCACAACGTCGTCGCTGTCCACGGGCACGAGCTTCGGCGTCAAGGAGGACTCGTACCACATGCAGCCCGTGCGCGTGCGGAGCGACATGTCCGTGTGGGACGAAGAGCTGCATCATAGTCGGGCTCCGGCACAGCAGTCTGCCCCCACCCGGAAACTCAATTCTTGGGGGGGGGGGGTATTCGTACACCGTTGAGGGCAGCCCACAACTCTCCAAACTGCAAGAGTTCGGCGCAGAAGGAGGAGGGACCTCCTATCTGCTGACTTTTGATGCTGCGTTTCCATCGAGCTCCTCATCGGCCATACAGCCCGCTCAGCCATACAGCTGCAGCATTTTGGCAAAACAGCCCGCTCAGCCGTACAGCTGCAGCATTTTGGCCATACAGCCCGCTCAGCCATACAGCTGCAACATTTTGGTCATACAGCCCGCTCAGCCATACAGCTGCAGCACTGCATTGGTCTTACAGCCATGCTCGGTCTCTCAGATGCCACCAATGTTGGCATGTGCTGCGAGTTCTGTCAATTCGTGGCACCACGACCATACACTCGTCAAACTCAGTACGTGGGGTGTGCGGTACATTACGGCTCCGGGCCTATAAGGGGGTTGCCATGGCACCTTGCTCCTCAAGCAAGGTACCTTCCTGCCGTTGGCCCTTAACCAAATGAACCGCACATTAACCCCCACGACTGTATGTTGGATTGAAAGGTTTATTTCCTGCGTAGGTAGTGAAGCTGGTGGGCGAAGCAGAAAAGTGGAACGGACGGAGCAGAGGGAAGTGTGTTTTCAAGCAAAAGGAAGGCGTCAAGGACTCAGGTTGCTACAGTACTACAGTATACATGTACATGTAGTGCAAGCTGCAGAAGCAGTAGAAAAAGGACACTGCGGCTGCGCCCAGCCACAAGTCGCCACGCGGCCCGGTTCATTTGGATTTCGTCGCTCACGCCTCAAGAGCGAACGCCTGCACAAGCATCAAGGTCAAGATGCGAAGTGTCGGTGTGTAGAGTTTTACCCTCCCACCATCCCTTTGTGGGGTTGCCATTCGGCACCTTGCTCCTCAAGCAAGGTACCTTCCTGCCGTTGGCCCTTAACCAAATGAACCGCACATTAACCCCCACGACTGTATGTTGGATTGAAAATCCGCTTTTTCATGCATTTCTCTAGTTGGACCTGTTACACTCTGAATCAGAGTCGGGATGACATTATCCCCGAACTTTGTACAAATTCTTTTGAAGAAATGCCGCGTTGTCTTCTTGGAACTCCATGCATTTTGTACGATAAGTGCTCTTCTCCGGAGAACCCTACGCTCTTCTTGCAGTTTGTTCAACTTTGCCAGCAGCTCTCGTCTTCTAGTCACTGCTTCCTGTGCCCCATAATCACACTCCTCCAATTTCTTTTTCACTCTCCTTATCTTTTGTCTGAAGCCGTTGTTCATCCTCATCCGCGCCTGTTTCTTCAGCTCTATCATCTCCTTCTTAATGTTCTTCTTGAATATATCCCATTGTAGAGGCGCATCCCCCATTTTCCACACCTTTGCCGACTTATTGAGCTCCTCCAACTTAGAATCAATCAAATCATGTGTAGCCGCCTGTACGTAGTTAGGCGCTGGGTATGGTTTCGCCCTCTTCTTCACCCTGCACCCCCCTCGTGGTGCGTGCAGCTCCAGTAGCACCGCCCTGTGATCCGCATTGCAAGGTGACTCTTCTGTTACTACCCCTCGCAGCAGTCGTTTAGCAGATGCCCCAAGGTACCATCGATCCAGACGCGAGGTCTCGACCGAGCCATCCGCCGCTATATGTCGATGCGTGTGGTGGTCATGTGCGTACTTGCTTATATCTTGGTGTCTGGTGCCGTTAGGCATGTTATAAAAACCAACGTCTACCAGTCCAAACTGGTTGACTACCTGTTCCAGCTCGCCGGCGCCTACGTCGTCCTTAACATTGCTGCCCACTCTGTCCACGTCTCTCCTTAGCACACAATTGAAGTCTCCTCCTATCACCACTTCCGCCTCCTCTGGTGGTTTGATATTCTGCATTTTCTGGTAAAACTTAATTCTCGCTGCCGGTTGTGACGGCGCGTACACGTTAATGAACAGAAAAAGTTTTCCTTCAATCACACCTGTAATCATCATAATGTGCTCGTTCCACAGTTTCTCCTCCCATGGTTTGGTCTCCTTCACCGCCCCATAAGGATTCACCAACACTGCGACCCCCGCCCTTCGCTCCGAACAGGACGACCAGTACGAGAGCTTGTGATCCATGGACTTCTTAAAACCCCACGTGGCCACATGCTTATCTCGAGCTCTGTCATGCTCTTCTGGGTGCAGATTGGTTTCCTGCACGAAGCTCAGAACCCGCTGCCCTCTTGTATGATGTTCCTTTAATCCCTGCAGCTTTCCACCAAACACCTCTAATTGCGTGGCCAGCCCCCTCACGTTCACCGTTGTAATTCCAATTGTTCGATCCAACTTATGCTGCTGTCGTCTCTGTGCCCTCGCAGCAGCTCCGCGTTGTCCCCTTTCCCTTCTAATCTTTTTTCCATACACTTATCAGCCGGCTGCTCCTCAGCGTGATCCGTCATCTCCTCATCTAGATCTCTTTTCACACTAGGCATCCCTGCTTTGGCTCCTTTCTCAGTCGCCCTGCGAGACACTTTTTCATCACCTGCCAGTCCATCTGCTGTTACCCATCCGATTGTTGGCTGTACAGTGTCGGATCTGGAGCCCCGTTCAGCCTGGTCCTCCCCTTTTGCCTGTGGCCCCTTGTCAAACCCTTTCTTGAAGGTGCTTGCTCGTTTGTGTATCTTGTCTAGTCGTCGTAGTTCCCGCAGTTGCTTGGCAGCTTCCTTGGCGACTTGTGTTGGCTCGTACTGGATAAAGTCCAACTTGTCTCTCCCATATTTGGCTAAGATATCGTTTCTGCGTCCCGCCAATTCCTTCAAATTCTGTGCATAGTATCTATAGCGTTCTGCATCATAGATGATCGCCTGGAAATGATTCCCCGAGTCACTCCACTTGAGGATTAGCACAGGTATGAGAAACCCTCCCCAATTAGTTCCTTCCACATTTGGATAGTGCTTCGTGTCTCCAGTGTATGCACCGTGCCCGACTCAAAAACATCTTCGTCCTCCAGCTTCACCGTGCGATAAGCATAAGCTTGCACCCTCGCTATCCCATCCGGATTCACATCTAACACGTATATCGTCTCACGTGCGTGAATGGAAATACCCTTCAAGTGCGCCGACACAAGCGCTTGTACTGATTTAGTCCGTTGCCTCACATAGTGGTTCGCCAATGCGCATACTCGTGAATCATGCGTCTCGCCGGGAGGCATGCTTATGCTGCTTGCTTCGAGTTCCACCTCCAAGTTCTCTGGGTTCTCTCCTACTTCGTCCACAATACTTGCAATCATACCATTTAGAACCTCTTTCTTGAACAAATTGGCAGTCTCTGCTGTTTCGGACGTGGGTAGGAGTACCCCCTCCCCGTGGTTGTACAGAGCTGCATATCCAGCAAGCCACCCACATTGTCCATTGGCTGCTACATCCGTCACGGTTCCCCCGAGAATACCTATCCATGTTTCGAGTGCCTCCCCTGCATCACTCCCCGGTTTCGTGCCTGCATAGACACAGTCTGAGTCCTCCGTCTCCTTTAGGTGCCCCTCCGTGTCCTCGCCATCTGCTGCTTCTTTCACCACTTGGTACGCTTGCTTCCTGGCTTCCAGATTCTCAACGGTATCCCCTGTGCTGCTGAAAACCGGAGAACCCCCCAACCTCCTGTGTTTTGATGCTGTCGCCTGAAACGTCTCTAGCAGGTACTGGTGCATATACTGCTGGTGGGACTTCTTGTCCCTCTTCTTGGGCGAGAGTTGACCCATCTTCCGCGGCGAAAGAGAGCGAGTAACTCCACTGCGCTTGCCATCTTGCTTCACCTTCTTCCTACTTCCCTCACTCTGGTCATTTCCTTCCTGTTCCCATTCTGCAGGCGCCGTTCGCTTAGGTGAAACGGACTTCCTAGTCCGTGCAGGTCCTGTTGCAAACCCATCTCGGTGCCCGTCCTGCTTCGGAGCATCAAATCTGCTGCCTCCACGAGAACCTCTGTTCCTGAGGATTCGTGTAGGCGATCGGCCACGCTCAGCCCGACTGAACGCCACTTCGTCACCTTCGTCCTTCGACGATCCTGCTTCACTCTGTGTATTCACATTCTCACCTTCGACGCTCACCTCTCGCATCTTCTCGTCCCCAGCACCGTCAAAGTCGCCTTCCGCCGCTTGTTGTTCCACATTATCCTCTGGGAGGTTCGAGTTATTCTCTTCTGGTGACATAGTCCCGTAGTAGGGCGGCGTGGATTCTTCTGTTTTTGACTCCTTCTCTAACTTGCACCCCCCGTCGGCGCACTGCCTCTCATGGTCCACTAGTTCCTCCTCTTGTTGATGCACTGGTTGTCTGTGCATTTCCCATTCCATGGGAAGTACCGGTCGATCGATCGGCTCCTGTTGGCCCCTCTTGCTGGGTGATTCGTAGAAATCGATCTGCACCAGCGCGTGCGTCTTTTTCGCCTCCTCTCTCTGCTGCTTGTAGTCCACAAGTGGTAATAGCTTAGCTGCAAAGGGCATCTTCCAACCAATCCGGCGTCCAGCCGACTGCTTGCCTTTGAAGGTGACTGTGATCAGTCTCGTCTCCGCATCTTGCAAAATCCTCGACATGGCTGCCTTGAACTCGAGTATTTCTTGCTTGTGCTGAGGGGCCGCTTCCCGTCCTGCATGTACCATCCGCAGTATCGATTCGCACGCCATATCATTATCAAAGCGTTGCCCAGGCGCTAGGTGCGCGTAAAGCGGGTATTCAATCGCATGAAACAAATCGGTGAATACAGCGAGCTCCTCCGCATCCATTGACTGTATGAGGAAAGTAGGCGGTCTCGCCAGCTCTAACTCGTGGTTCAGGATCATGATGAGCGCTCGATCTTCATCAGCAGTCCTCCCCCTCAGCTCGACGACTCTTTCCACTGGCCGCGTACATAATTCCTCCATCCATTTCTGCTCATTTGTTTCCACTTTGCCTCCGCTCATCGTCCGTCCCGAGTTAACCGCTCCCAAATACGAGTTTCCAGCCGTTCCGGAGCTTGAGACTGCCGCCTTGCTCTCCGGTCCGCCCTGGATGTGGAAGAAGTGCAGACGCCTTTCCACCTCATCCTGGTCTAGGTTCTCGGTCACCACCCACTGGAGCATGACCTAGCAAAGACCCCTAGCATGCTCAGGTACCCGTAGATCCCAATAACTTTGTACATTCTGGTACATGTCCGTTTGAGCCGCTGTCGGCTGATCCTTCAAATCCTTCTTGAGTTCCTGCTCCGTCCTTCCATCCTTTTTATGCGCCATAACCCAGTGTAGAAAGCGCCGACTACTAGCCAACTCTCCCAGTCGAATTATCGTGTGGAGGACATACTCTTGCTTGGCATCCTGCAACAGGTAGCGGCGGAGCTGTTTGAAAGTCTCTCTGCCTTTCTTGGCGTCACCTCCTTCGCCCTCTCCTCCATTCTTGCTCTGCAAAATGCCTTCGGTCTTGTTCTTGTTCTGCGTCTTCAGCGGGGAGACCTTGATCAGTCTCCCCGGCCCAGCCGTTGATGGGTCTCTTCCACCTCCACCCGACCGGGTCTTGTCGTCTTTCGTCTCTCCTTGTACTCTTGCCCTTCTCCCACCCACCGTCGTCCATCCGTCTTGCTGCTCGCTCTCCGCCTTCAGTCCCATGTCTACAGAAGCTCGGCTCCCTGCTCCCGCTGCCGCAGCCGTCCCTGCAGCCGCATGTTGCGCACCTTGTTTCCTATCCATGATCGTTTCTCGGCGCCGCCTTTTCAAAGTACTTGAGGATTGTATGACAGGGGGTTTCGGGACTTCCTTACACACCCCCCCAGATCAGTGTGTCTTGTCCAGCTAGCCTTTAGTCCGAAGAGTCGCGCGCCCTAGCTGGGAAGTCGGGAAGTGTAAGACCACAAACATCCCGTCTCACCCCAGAGCAACATGCTTCCCCACCCACATCTTCGTAGGTCGCAAAGAGTTCCTCCATCTTGTCGAGTGGCAGCTTGTGGCCGATGAACTCCAGCAGCTCCACGAACGTCCCTCGGTCGATGGCGCCCTCCTCGTCCTTGTCGAACATCTCGAGCAGGTCCTTGGGCGCCAGCGACTGACCCGACGCAAAGCCCCCCATGCGGTCCGGATTCTTGGGGTCGCACGTGTACAGCGCCAAGCGGAACTCGTCGAACGAGATGCCGCCTCGACGTCGACGGTCGCAGCGCTTGAAGTAGGCGCGGGCCTTGGGCTCCGTGAGACTCACGCCCAAGTCATGCAGCAGCACCTTGAACTCGTCAAAGTCGATGGCCCCGGAGCCGTCCGCGTCGTATTTGTCGAACAACTGCAGAGAAATGGGGTCAAAGTCTCCGTTTGGGACCCATTTTGGCTAGAAAGAGGCACGTACAGCGCGCGGATCGAGCGCTGCCAATGAGTTTGGGTCGCTCTTGTTCTCGCCTTTGAGTCCGGACTCGCCCGCGTCCAGGAGATTGGACTCGATGGGGATGCCATCCACGTACACGACACCTTCAACACACCCAATTGTGGCGTTATTCAACTGCACCGTTCGTGGGTTCTAGGACGTGTGGTATTTTAACATTCGTGGAGATTAAGGACCAGACTTACGCTTGCGCTGCTTGCGGCCGATCATCGAGCCGTCTCTGAGTAGCTACGCCGCGGCCAAAGTCACCGCTGCGTGCATCCACGACTCGCCGCTACGCTTTTGTCAACATAGGATAGAACCCAAATCGTAGATAGGAGAGCCCCAGAACCTATTACATCTACTGTTTCGTTACTATTTACTGGAAATTACTGCTCAAACTACTACTACTGGTAGTAGTTTGGGACGGGGCGCAAACTACTACTACTGTCCAACCAGTAACTCAGATCGAGGGCAAGTAGTACTGCCAAACTACTGCTAATTACTGCTTGGGCAACTGAAGAAATCCAGGATCTTGTCTTTTGACCAACGCAGTACACTCCCAGGCTTTCGCGATGGCGCGAAGCCTGTTGTTTGTATGGTAGATAGCCGGTCGATACGACGTCCGCAAGTACTACGTAGTAGTCATCGTCACACAGGGCCGCTTTAATGCTTTTGATTGACTGTAGTGTGCTTCCATTCTGCAATTTGCCATCCTGACACCAAGCCCCAAGACGTCCCCGAATCAGCGCGCCGTCCGTTCATGAAGTGTGCAAGCCTCGATTGTCCATGTGCCGATCCCACGAAGACGGACCATTCCGGCGTATGTGGTCTGGGGGCACCGCAACGACATGTACGACTCCGGCAGCCTCTTCGAGAGCTTCTTCAGCGCTATGTGCCTCTTCAAGTGGGGGACATTGACTTCGTCGCCGTCTGCATGGGGTGAGAGTACACGAACCGATAAGGAACGCGCAGAAATGCACGTTCTGCTCAGGCACAACGAGGAAGTTGAGGGTGGTTGCCATTTAGGAGGTCGACTACTGGAAATTACTTGAAGTTACTATAGTACTACTACTGTCCTAATACAGCTCGCCAATATTACTACTACTACTCTAGCAGTAATTTCGTTGGAGCGACTGGATAGTACTGTAGTAATTTAGGCAAAAATCAAGTTACTGGTCAACCCTGGCTGTCGTATCTTGCCTTGGTCTTGGTAAGGAGCTCGGCCATCTCCGCGTTTTGAGCTGATATAGCAATGCTCAAAGCATCTTCAATGCTTCGGTAGATCTCGCAACGTTTCACGTCCTTTTCCTCGCAAAGCTCGAGTAGCACTTTGACTACACCAACATAGTTGTGCTTCGCTGCTTTAATCAAAGAGTACTCAATCTGCCACGAAATTCTTTTGGCAAGCAACCTGATTATCGATACCTAGCAGCCAAATGGAATTTGTTGTCGATAACGATCTGGATGTAATGAGTAGTTTTTACAACGGACGAAGAGCAACAAGTCTGGAGAGAGGCGTGCGTTTCCCGATCGCTAGAGAGAAAGCTAGTCATTTCTAGATTGTAGTTGTAGGACTTAAGTCGACCCTTCAGCCTCATCGCGTCCGCCGTGCCGCGATTCTACGATGTCAGCTTCCCGAGACCGGCGTTCCAGCCCCGAGCCGAGCTCAAGCACCTCCCCGGCGTCCTACGTATATTGCAAGCCGACTGTTCTTCAGACGGACGGGTATGCGTACGGCAAGACCAACCTGGAGGGGCCGGGGAGGACTCCGTGTCGGTAACGCGGGTTGCCAGCGGCCGTTGGGCGGAGGTGCCCGAGATCGTGTGTCCATGCCTGCGACGTGACGTTCAAGGACGAACGGTGGAGGCGGAAGAAGCTGCCAGCGGAATAGGGACGTATGTGGGCAGTTACGTGTGTGTGGCGGGACTACATCCAGGTTCGGCAAAGGTGTGGAGCTACGGAGTAGTCACGGACTATACGTGGAATGGGCGGGGGTTACTTCACGTCTGCTTTGGGGCAGACTCTTCGTCCATTGAATTCAACACCTCAGAACTACAAGTGCTCCCACTTCCTGTTTACGCGCTGCGCCCGTGCGCAGGGGTACCCGTCCTGACCCTAATGGGAGCCGAAATGCGCAGCCGCCATGGCGCCGTCCTCGACCACTTCAATGGGACGGGGTGTCGAGCAAGTCGCAACTCCACAAGTATCCTACGAAAGGTGGGGGCCGCACCAGTTGATGAAACTACGATGATTCCAGTGTTCGACTTCTCCAGGTGCTGTGTCCAGTCGACTTCCCTCAAATACGTGCTGGACTTCTCGTATTACCACGGTAATAGTCGCCGCAGACCCCAATCAGTGATTTTGGGTGCCACCATTCTCGACGAGCCGCAACGGGCCACTGCGACAGCGACGCAGGTCCAGGAGACGTTGGGGGTAGTTGAAGAGGAGGTAACGGGGCTGGCAGCGGCACAAACGACACTAGCACCTTGCACGCCATCAGCGGCGCGGACTGAGTTCCTGCCGGGACAACTAAGCGACTCCGACGACAGCGACTGGGAAGAGACCGACCCCGCCCCATTACAAGAAGTGACGTTACTGCCGAGCGCCGAGCGCAAACGACCGCTGGAAGTAGCGATGACAGACTCTGGAGAGACAGCTTCGCTAAAGCTGCTAAAACGCTCATACTCCGATAATCCGTCTATGCTGCGGAGTATCGACCAGCTAATCGCGTTGCGGGCGTCCACAGTATCGGCGGGAGCGGTTAGCGATGTCATCGGACCGACCATCAGCTCCAGCGGTAAGTCCAAGCAACAGTTTCAGCCGTCGGTGCTCCAACGCTCTATCCACCGACACCTTGTGACCGGTACGTACGCTCTGATGGATGCTCAACTACTTCTTGAGACCCTACAAGTGCAGCATTTACTATTTGCATTCCTGCTGCACCCGGCGATCCTGCGTGCACTGTTCAGATGGGAATTTGGATTACGTGGTCTCTCAGTTATGCATTTCGCGCCAGTCACGGAATCATTCCGCCGAGACTACGCTGCGTCACATGACATGGCTGACTTTTCACGGGCCGCAGTATTGCCAGCTGCAAGGAATCCTACTGAGCTGTGTTGCATTATTGACGCACTCGACGGATTAGACAGCGTGGTAAGCAGGGTGTACCTCCCCTACGTATCAGAACTGGTTATGGCAGCGCGCAAGATGGTTGTCCGGCTGAAATCTCAAGAAGGGTTCTCGAACCACGTCGCTCGTAAGGAGCTGGTGTACTGGATCAACGAGCGTTTTGAACAATTTCGGGGCTTCCTTGCGCTAAACCGAATCGAAGAGGCCCTCTCTATCTGTGCCCAGTTCTCAGCAGCTGATTCTTCGTTTGTCCGAGTTACCCAGATCATCACGGCGGCAAGTATTGCAGAGTTACGACAACTACAGCAGACCCAACCGATGGCAAAACAACCCCCCGCGCCGGGCCCACAGAACACTAAGCACCTAAAAGCCAAGCCCCCCGCGTCGGATGATCGTCCACCGGTACCCCAAGCGGTCCTTACTGCGCTGCCCAGGTTGATCGGCAAGTCACTATGTATGCGATACCTTTCAAACTTGCCGTGTCCAAGCCGCCTGGATAGATGCTACGCCAGACGTCGTGGTCACTTCAACCCCGGTTCGCTCCCGGCTATCGTATATGACTTCATTCGTGATACTTACGGCGGCCTGAAGAAGGATTTTCGGCGGTCACCCGCGAGCCAACCGAACAATGAAGGTGCCAGGGAGTGAGAGGTAGTTTACTCACTCCCAGGCCGCCAGTAAAACCACCAGACAAAAAGAAACCCCCGGAAGTATCGTGTTCGCCTGAAATCCAGCAGGTTCGACCCCGACGGAGTGGGTTAGCAAGTAATTCCGCCGATGTGACCAGAGGAGGAGCGCATGGCTCCATTGGTCAGGACGAATCCCTATCTGTGGTGGCCTGCGGGCTATCGCGACGGGTTGGAGCTGACTTGACACCAAGGGTGTGCCCCAGCGAAAACGAGTCGTCCACGGAAAGTGCCGGTAATTCTGCGCAAAAAGCACCAGGTTGGTGTGCTTCGTAGGCCGATTTTCTATTAAGACAGAACCAACAATATGCAGCGAACCTAGCAGTACGCAGAAAGTTGTTGGAACTGCATCGCGAACGAATTTCGGAGGCTCTGGATGCAGCACTGGCTAGAGAAGGTGTGGCAGCTCCGGTTGGTACACCGCACACAAGAATATCCAACGGAAAGGTATTCCATCAGATCGATACAGAGAAACAGCGAGCCTACAGCACGTTTCTTAGGCGGACCAGAATGCAGCTTCCCGAATTCGTCAGGCTTGTCCGAGGAGAGACGCAAGAAGACTCTAGGCCGCACAAAGCTCTGGAGATCCCGTCACACCTGGCTAGCTGGTCCACCTACAAGTACCTAAAGGAGTGGGAAACTGTTGTGCAAAATGGAGTTCAGCCGGTTTGGAAGTCTGACTTTCGGTCGCTGTCGGGTCCACCATCAAACCACGCATCCGCAAAAGCTTCACTCAACTCATTGATCGAGCAAATTCGGAAAGGTCAAGATGCAGGCCACTATATTGTGCTGGATCTAGATCTGCTGCCCCATCTTGAGGGTATCACGTGCAGTCCGTTTGGAGCCGTTGCAAAGGACCCCGCATCAATGCCAGCAAAAGTCCGTGCCATCCATGACCTTTCCTACCCTGAGGAGACATCTGTGAACGATAATACTGCTGATGATACCTCAATTACTGTACAGTACGATGGGCCTCCAGCTCTGGCTCAACGGATTCTTCATGTCGAAGAAGAATTTCCAGATAAGACCATGGTAATGTCGGGTGACGTATCCGGCGCATTTAAACACATTCCCATTCACGCTGACCATGTAGGTCGATTCGCTGGAACGGTGCAGGAGCTCGGCATTCTCGTCATTGATCTGTCATGCCCGTTTGGCTGGAAGCTATCCCCGCAGCACTACTGGACAGCAGGAGCAGCTATTAGTCACGTGTATGCTTCTTCGGCGCCGAAGGGGCCTCTCCAACCGGTCCAAGCAGCTCAACCTTTCGACGCGAAGACGTGGTGCGATATCATAATCTGATTGAACCTGACATCGGAACCCGCCTGACAGAGGCGAATGTTGCCCTGCGCAGCGCTATCATCAACGTTTTGGGACCAGAGGCTATTAACGAGGAAAAGTTTACGCCGTGGTTTAAGCAAGGAAAATCACTCGGGCTACTGTGGGATATTCCGCACGCATCGCTGGCAATGCCCAAAGAAAAACTTGAAAAGGCACTGAGCAGGGTGAACTCGATGCTGATCTCAAGGACAACGTCTACAACCCAGCTGAACCAATTACTGGGAAGCTGACGACACGTAGTTACATGCGTACGGGCGGGTGCACCATTCTACCAACGACTATCAGCGCTGTCATATTCTCGAAAACGGCACGCCAAGATTCCAGTCTCGGCTGCCGCGCGAGACGACCTCCATTGGTTCAGAATGATACTATGCACTGCGAACTTCAACTCGATACCGTTGGCGCGGTTCGTTAAGACACAAGCCGTAGATTTCGAAATCTACATGGACGCCAGTGATTACGGTCTATGCTCGCTCTTCCCGCAACGCCGCGAATATATTCAAGTAAAATTTGATTCAGAGGAGCTCAAAAGTATTGCCGAGTTCCATCAGTCCGGACGCGGGGACTACGGCATCAACCTACGAGAGCTGATGAGCGCCGTATTCGCGTCGATAGTGTGGGGAGCTCGATGGGCCGGTGCCTCGGCACATCAGCTTCATCACGTTCGATTCTGGATCGACAATACCTCGGCAATCGCTTGGAACAACCGCATGAGTAGTAGAAACAGCGAACCCCAGATGCTGCTTCGGCTGCTGGCTGTTTTCGAAACGATGAACGCTTACTATGCTACAGCGGCCCATATTGCCGGCGCGGAAAATACCATGGCAGATGCAGGATCACGGGTGTGGCAATCAGCGCGGCACGAAGAGGTTTTAACTAACCTGTCTTCTGGCTGGACACTGGTACCGATCCCAGCCACATCAAGAAAATTCTCGCAAGTTTGGGAGCGATTCTGCGAGCTGGGGCCCTCGCAGACTCGACTCGAGAACACTACCGAAGATACTGGAAGCAGTGGGTTCAATGGTGCCGCTGGATGGAGTTTCCAACCTGGCTCACCGAAGCAGATATGAATGGAAACGCTAGTCAGCTCAGTGCTTTTGCAGTTTTCTTGTGGCGGTATGGCATGAACAAGTCGGCGCAAGGAAATACCTACTCAACAATTTGCGCTAAGCTGTGCGCAATTCGCTGGTACCACCGCAACAACCCGGCTACGACCCCGGGGTGAAGGCCAGCCACGCGATACTTCTGCGGGGAATCCGGCGATTTACCAGACCAGTCACCAAGCAGCATCCTCTGTCGGCCTCCCTGCTGCGGATAATCGCTAGCAGTCTAGATCTCCAGGTGCCACGCTTCCGCTTGCTATGGGGTGGAATACTACTTGGTTATTTCTTCCTCCTGCGCAGATCGGAATACTTGCACATCGGGCCCATCATGGATACATTCTAAGACTTCAGGACATCACTTTCTGCAACAGCGACGGTGGTCGATCACGTCCAAGCTTAGCCACTCGCGTGGGTATTCGACTTACTGGTGCAAAGAATGACCAGTCTGGCCGAGAAGAATTTCGCTACCACGACAAGTCTCGCGACACGTTACTCTGCCCTGTGAATGCCGCTCGATGGATTGTGAAAGGCGCCAAGTTCTTCAAGACGCGTGCGGATCAACCAGCCTTATCCACGGGTGCGACTAGCGGAATATCGGCTAAAGAAGTTGCAGCTGTGATCAAACAAGCAGCGGCAAGACAGGGCATGGACCCTGATAGATTCTCCACCCATTCGGTGCGAATCGGAGGGGCTACAGCACTGCTCAACGCAGGGGCGGACCGCTTAGTCATCAAGATCATGGGACGATGGATGTCAAGCACTTTCGAAGACTATCCCGTCCTCACGGCTCAGGATTCGACCGGCCTCGCACAATTAATGTGCTGAACGTGAAGCGCTTGCAGCAGACGAGAAGCAGCGGTAAGTATATGGGGTGCCGCCACTCCTCACCCGCTACAACACGAGACTACTATTTCCCCCACTCGACTGCGATTGTTGGAAATGGGTAGTTTCACAACGGACGAAGAGCAACAAGTCTGGAGAGAGGCGTCCGTTTCCCGATCGCTAGAGAGAAAGCTAGTCATTTCTAGATTGTAGTTGTAGGACTTACCCGCCACTCCTCACCCGCTACAACACGAGACTACTATTTCCCCCACTCGACTGCGATTGTTGGAAACCAGATGTCTGTGGCGTGGATTTCTCTGTAGCGAAGAAGGCTGGAACCACCCGAGGAAAAAGCCCAAGAAGAAATTTTGTGATCTCTTCTTTCCCCGTCTGCATAGATTCCCCGACGGCACGAGCAAGTTCATAGTCGTCAGGGCCAAGTTTCTCCACAATTAGTTGTGCCACGTCAACTCGATCAGCATTTATGGCAGCAGCCAGGAATGCCCACATCGCACCTATAACCCTGTTTGCGCTCTGTGGGAGTGTCTATCGGCAACGGGCATTTTTCGAGCAGTAGTTTCATCATATCACACTCACCATTCAATGCTACTTTTTTCAACGCAGGCGCAAATTGATACCGACGAAGCGCATATATGTCGAGTATCATCACAACTATGTCAGTGTACCCACGCGATGCAGCCCACCCCAACGCGCACTCGACGGAGTGTAGATGAGATTTTCTGATCATCACGGCAGCGATATTTGTGTAGCCTTCCTCCAAAGCAACATTTAACGCCTGGTCAGAGTGCATCCAATAACGTCGCTCAAGGCTTTTGTCACACAGGAGCCGCACCACAGCAATTTGGTCAATCCGCACCGCAGCGAGAAGAGGTCTGGTTAAGTTATACGGCCCTGGCAAGATTCTTTCAACCACATCGACGTAGCCATTAGCTGCAGCCGCTTCTATGGCACGTGCTACATCGCCCGCTGCCGGCACCCCTCTCTTCAAGAAATCAACGACGCGTACTTGACCATGTCTAGCTGCAGTCGTGAAGTCCCGTCCGAGGTCAGACAAATTCGGATAAAAGACACGAAGTGTAATGGGGCCAGGATTGGCCAGTGACCTTTTCAAGGAAAAGGGATGTTCTCTGGTGTGGCCCACAAGAACTGAGTGTCACACACCACGATGGGTACTGTGTACCAGTGGTCCTTATATAGAGTATTCACGGTAGACCTCCCCAACGTACTGAGTTAAGTTAGGTCGATCGTACTTAAGGACCCGATGCACGAGAGCCAACCGCTGAGGAAGATCGCAATTTAGACAGGGATTCAGTATACAGATAGAAAGCAGTAGATAGAACTTTATGAGTGTTATTAATACAAGACAGTTTAACTCTAACCTCCAAGTGTACAAGTCTCTTTAATACTCGGTATTAAAAGGAGACCGATAAGGCAGGGCCTTTTGTACTAAGAGCAACAGAGGCGCCAGGCATCTGTTGTGGTTAGCGTGTTACGCTTCATCTAAGCTACGGTGCGTGTGACCCCCGTCACACGAAGCCAGGACAGAGTTTTGATGTGTCCGTTAGCAGCTGCTCCAGTGAACGCCTCAGTCGAGCAGCCCTCCGTTCGATTGGTGCGCAGCCATCGAAGAAGGTCGAGACGTCCTCGAGCAGCAGCTCCGTCCATAGCTCCAACCGTCCACAAACGAATCTCACCGTAGGTCTCAACTACCCGGTGAAGGTCGTTGTACACAGCAGCGTCAATGGTCTTGGGCATCAGGAAAGTATTGATGAGGTCGAGAACGTGGGGAAGAGCTTGCAACTGCTCAGGGATCGCCAGCGTAATGCTCGATAGGAGTGGGGGCGTCGTCATCTTTGTGGCTTACCGGGACTTTGCGAATGAAAGAGAACTTGTCGTTCTCGCAGTTGAACCGTCAGGGACAGGAACCAACTTCCACTCGCGTTTCCTCTTTTTCTCCGAGGCTAACGGTCTTGAATTGAAGTAGCATGGTGACATAATTCATCTTCAATTCTCGTCCAGTTGATCGCTTTCAAGTTTGTCGTCCATAACACGCTACTACGAAATACATATCGTTGGATTCTGACGAAATCGTCACCTGCAAGAGTATCTTCGAGCCGACTGCACTTTCCTCGGTGGAGAACAATGATGCAGTAAGCAGTGTTCTAGTACTGTGGCGAGTTCGTCACTTGCGTGTCGCTACGTGTGGTGTCCACACTGCGTCACCTCCAGGCCTACCCCTAGCTACAGGACGGTGCCCAGTGGCTACGACCACTGCCGCTTAACAATACAATATACGTAAGCTATTCCTACACACACGCTAAACAGCAGCAGCCGCGTTCCTGGGTTTCGCAATGTAAGGCAGCCGCGCCAGAGATCTTGGCCAAGTCGCGCAACACTCAGCGCCGGGGGCTAAACGACCGGAGGCTAAACGACCCTCTCTTTGGTCGCCGAGTGCGCCTCGCGGGCTGCAGATACCGACGACTCTACGGGGCTGCAGATACCCGTCTCTCTTACACACTCGGGGGCTTATTCCTCACACTAACAAGCAATACACAAGTACTTACTCGCCTCAGTCTTTGCTGTATTGGTCGTTTGCTCTTGTGCACTATGCCAGTGCACTCCGCTGTCTTCTCTCTGCTTCACCGCAGATTCGCAACTGATTCCTACCCTACATATGCACTTGAAATCTTCTGTCGGTCTTCAACCAGCAACCGCGGCGCTTCGCACGAAGATCGCCACCTGCTGCTGCCCTTGCCCGCCTTGTTCCGTAGATCTTGGTTGCTGGTTCGGGGGATAGACTCACCCCCGACCCTCCGCTGGTCTCTCTGCGCCGCTGTCGTGCTGCTGTCCGTCCGTCCTTGGTCGCCTTGGGCAGAGGGGTGGAGGAGGACACGCCAAAGAGGTTTCATCCTCTTACTCTCTTCCCCTACTGCCGAATCGTCCTCGATTCGTCCTGCTCTGCTGTCCGTCGAGCTGCTCCACCGTCGCTGCCGTCCTTAGCGTCTGCGCGTCGCCGTCATGCGCAATGCGTGCGCTGCCTTCGTCGTCTTCGCTGTCCTTACCTTCTGCTTGCTCGCTCCGCACTCGTCCTTCACTCCATAGCTTCTCGTAATCTTGCTGGTTAATCCAGAGTCGCTGAGGTACTCCTGCGTCAGGTCGATCACCCAGACGCTGTACTTCGAATTCCAACACGTAACGCCCGGTACGCGTGCGGTACCGTACCTTCGGCGGCGGTGTTCCACCACGGCATCTCCGGGCTGGATGCGTGCCAGTCGCGGTTGTCGGGCCACGAGGCTGTCGGCGCCTCGCCTGCCACGCCCGGCAAATACGTAGATCCGTTCTGCTTCGTCACCTTCGTCGGCTGGGGCGACTGCAGTCTCTGGCTGCTGGCCATCTGCACGTCCGGCTTCACCAGCTTCGCTGCTGGCTCCTCGGGGCTGCTGCGCTGCAGCGGCCGCTTCATGGCGCGCTGCAGTAGCGTCTTGATCAACTTGCTGTCCTTCGGCTCCGTGTTCACCGACGCGGGGTCCTTCTTCTTGGTCGTCTTCAATGCGGGGTCCGCGGGCGAGCTGCTCATCGACGAGCTGCTCCCGTCGCTGGCCTCCGCCACCTTGGTCTTCGTCTCCGTCGCGTTCAACTGCGACTCGGCCGGCTGCTTGACCTTCGTCGCTGGGCTGGTCGGCTGCTGCACGTGCCGTAGGTCCGGCATGAGCTCTGCTGGGGCTCTCGTCTCGTCCACCGTCGCGCCCGACGCCTGCGTATGGCGCCTTTCGGGTCTCGGCACGGGTCCGTCCGGCAATGGCGTCGCCGGAGCTTGCTGGAGCTACTCTGGGGCGCTTCGTGCGCACTCGGGGTCTGTAGGGCACGGCATCGCGCCCTTGATCTTCAGGACGCTCTGCGCGTCTTCGTTGCTCTCGGGCTGGTCTGAATCGGCGTGCTGGCTGCTACTTGTCCGGTCTCGGCGTCAAGTCGGCTTCTGGCTGCTCCGTCGACTCCACAGCTGCTGCTTCATCGGCAGCAGCAGCTATTTCTGCCCTCGCGGGGGTAGCGGCGCGTGGCGTCGCAGCGTGGTTTGGTTCCGTTGCCACACTGGTCACCACCGCTGCCCCCACTGCCTCCGGGCTATTCTGGTCTTCATTCTGCGTCTCCATCTCGGTCTCCGCCCCGTCCTCGTCGTCGGAGTCGAGATCTGCTGCCGCCACCGCTTCTTCTCGCAGGTCTGCTGCGCTGTCCTTGGCCATCTGCTCCAAAAGGTGCATCGGGTAGTAGTAGCTGAGCAGGAAGGAGCAGTGCGTCACTAACTCCTGTCCTGACTCCAGCATCTGGATCAGGTAGTTGTCGTAGTCCGTGGCTTCGATGATCTTGCCCGGGCCACGCCACCTGTGGCCGAACTTCGTGATGCCAGGTCCTCGCGCTGGTCGGTACAGCCAGACTAGCTGTCCGGGCCGAAACTCACTGCCATTCCGTACGTTCCGCTGGTTGTAATACATTGCTTGTCGGGCTTGCTCTTTCTGGAGAGCTACTGCTGCCAACTCTCGTGCTTTGGACAGGTCCTGCAACAAGATTTCATGATACTCCTGTAGCGTGCTGTGGGGGTGCGTCACGCGGCTTCGCCTCAGCAGCTCCGCCGCCGTGCGCAGCTTCCTCCCCATCATTAATTCATTCGGCTGGAAGCCGTGCGTCGAGTGCCTCGACGAATTGTAGGCGTACAGGGCACTAGGTAGGAAGTCGTCCCAATCATCTTGCCCTTCATCTACGTAGAGACTCACAACGTCCTTCCAGGTTCGATGGAACCTCTCAACAAGGCCCAATAGTTTCGGCCGGTATGGCACCGGGGTCGACTGCTTGACCTGCATTAATTCCAACAACTCGGCAGTGGCCTTGCTGCCGAACTCCATCGCGCCGTCCATCATGATCTCGCGCATAGGCCCGTAGACAAAGACCACCTTGTCCATTAAGAATCTGGCAATTGCTTTTGCCGTGTGCTCACTCACTGCGGTCGCCACTGCATACCGCGTTGTGTACTCAACAGCCGCGATAACATAGCGGTTGCCACCCGCTGTCACAGGCAACGGGCCTGCTACGTCAATAGCCCACCCATCACATACGTCGCCCGGTCTCACGCTTCGCAGCGGAGGGACTACTGCTTTAGGTTTCGCCTTTCGGGACCCGCAGTCCTGACAGGCTGCCACCCAACTCTGCACTGCTTCCCGCATGCGCGGCCACCAGTACATGCGCTAGAGCCGCTCCAATGTCGGCGGGCCTCGCAGGTGACCCGCCCAGATACTGTCGTGGGCCTCCTTGAATGCGAGGGCCCAGTAGATCACTGGTAGGATAGTTCTGTCGCCGCCCTCCAATTCCACACGCACCAATCCGTCCTCAGCACGGTACACCCGCTGGTCACGGTATGCACCCTTGCGCAGCAGCGACTGCACCATCACCGATGCGCCCTGCTCACGCTTGATGTCGTCATCCGTGAACTGCACCACTCCGAGCTCTGCAGCTTCAACTCGACGTACGGCGGCAGCTTGGATCACACTCCTCGCTGCGCCGTCGACGTCCGCATCAATCTCGTCGCTCTGTTTCTCTGGCGTCGACCCGTGCATGGGCTCCGCCGCGTACTGCATGTTCACTACAGCCACCTCCTTCTCGGTCACTGACTGCACGTCTTGCAGCCCTATTACGGGGTCGTCTGCTGGACGATCGCCGTCATCTGCCCTTTCGCCGGCCACCGGCACTGGCCCTCGGGACAGGGCGTCTGCCACATGGTTCTCCTTGCCCGGCCTGTACTGGATGTCGAAGTCGTACTCCTGCAGTGTCAGGGACCACCTGTGCAGGCGTCCTGCTGGTTCTTTGGCTGTCATCAGCCATTTCAATGCTATATGATCTGTAACAATAGAAAATCTGCGTCCGTACAAATGCGGGCGAAATAGTCGCACGGCCCACACGACCGCCAGACATTCGAGTTCAGAAATGCTGTAGTTGCTCACAGTCGGGCTGTTCACCTTCGACGCATAAGCGACCGGCTGGTCGCCGTGCCCTTGGTCCTGGGACAGCACCGCCCCCAACCCCGTCTTACTTGCATCCGTCGTCAACTTAAAAGGTAGCCGGTAGTCAGGATAAATTAGGACAGGCTTTTGACTCAGCCATGTTTTTGCCCACGTGAAAGCCTCCTCCTGTGGAGCACTCCACGCCCACTCAGTGCCCTTCCTCAGTAAACTAGTCAGTGGGGACATCTTTGCCCCAAAGTCCGGCACAAATCTCCGGTAATAACCCGCGAGGGCCACAAACCTCCGCACTTGCACGTCATCCTCAGGTCTGGGGAAGTCTACAATTGCCTTGATTAATCTGTCCGTCGGCTGGATGCCGTCGGGAGTCAGGTCGTGCCCTAAATATTCCATCTTAGTCGTAGCGAAAGAGCACTTCGAAGCCTTCAGGCTGAGCCCTGCCTCGGCCAGGCGCTCAAGTACAACAGCTAGTTCAACTACATGCTGCGCGACTGTGCCCTTGGTGAATATCACAACGTCGTCGAGATACACCAAGCAGCAGATCCAAGTCAGGCCACGCAAAACACAGTCCATCAGACGCTGAAACGTGCTAGGCGCGTTACATAAGCCAAAAGGCATTCTTAAAAATTGAACACGATGCCGGCGTACTGCCGCAGTAACGCAATCACGAGGTCCTTGTCGGCGGCCTCCATGTCGCCAATTTCAAGCTTGCCCTCGTCCTGAAGGGGACGAGCATCGTCCTTCTTCAGAGCAGCTACCCACTTCGAAACTCGGTCTCTCTCCAGCTCGCCATTGAGCGACAAAATCTCCATGTCAGCGTCAGTCGGGATCCACGTGCCCAGCGCTTCACGGGCAGGCAGCTTCTCCCGCCGTCCTTCCACGTTCAGCACCACGACACTCACCATCCCGTCCTTGACCGTGTCCACGGTCGGGGCGATCAGTAGGTGCCGCTTCTAAGTTGGCTTAGGCAAAAATACACCAGTGGTGCCGTCTTCGGCGTCCACTTTCATCTGCACCACGCTTCTTGTGTTCGTCGCCAACTTGACGGTCTTCGCCAAGCGCACGACTGCCCTCCGCTCTTGTCCTGCCTGCTGTAGAGTAGACACTCCGTGACAGGTGAACGGTAAGATCACCTTCTGCCCCGTCATGTCCTGGTACTTCAGCTCACGGCTGCCGAAGTCCATCTTCACCTGCCGCTCCACCATCCAATCCTCACCGATCAGCAACTCGTCGCCCTGCCCCTCCATTAGCAGTGCCGTCGATCGTAATGCGCTGCTGGTACTGTGTCGTACCAACGAACCTCCACACTCCCAGCACTCGGCTGGTGCCTCCACCAAAGCCCTCAACGATGTCTACAGGGGCATCTCTCGTTAGACACCGCCCATACTTACGTAGCTCGACTCCGGCTACGCTGAACTGCGCGCAGCTGTCCAACCGGACCTCCTGCGTGTGGGTCCGTGTCAGCGCGAGCAGCGCTGTCGGCAAGCAGCTGGGACTACCACTGCCAGCAGCACGCAACTGTGCCACTCGCACGTCCGCCTGGTCCCCCACCTTCCGTAGCTCCACGTCACCGTAGCAGCCTTGCTGCTGATAGCAATAGCGGTGCTTCCGCCTTGACTCGTCCGCCTTCGGCTCGTTCGCGCCCTCCGGCGCCGCCACACCGACCCGCGTGACTCGACCTCCTCGCTGTCGAAGCCGGTGGGTGCGTCGTGCCGCCCGGAACCGCTTCGCTTCCTTCATGGCCCTTCGTCGGACCGCCCTCATCTCTGCCAATGTGCCTTCCTCCGGCAACTCCACCGGCGCGTTCTCAGCGAACCGCTGTACCGCCGCCAGCCACTCCTCCTCCGTCTGCGTCGCTGCCGACTGCTTGGCAGTCGGCACCTGCGTCACCGCGGGCTTGGTGTGCTGGTTCCGAGCCGCCTCCGCTTTCTTCACGACCGCCGCTGCGATCTGCGCCTCGCGGTGGTCCCACCGTCGCTGCTTCAGGTCAGCTTGCTCGCGTAGTTCGGCAATAACCTGCCGTACTACGACGCGCAGCACCTTGGCACGTTCTTCACGTCGCTCGCGCACTTCGGCAGCGAGGACTCCATGCGCTGCAGCCACTGCGCCTTCCGCCCGCCGCTTCCGTCGCCGAGCAGCGGCCGTCCGACCACCACTCATCTTCTCCATCTGCCGCCGGACCCCATCCGGGATCGGCGGCTTCTGCTCTTCTTCTGCGCCGTCATCCGTGGCCGTCGAGCCACACTGCGCAATCACCGACGCCTCCGCGTGCTCGGACGTCACGTCCTGGCGCACGCCCTCCATCACCTCCGCCGACACGTACACCGTGCTCAGCTCCATGTCCACCGCGGCGCTCTTTGACTCGCCGTCCGTCTTCGCGCCGGCCGACTCGACGCTTACTCCCGCGCCGGCCGACTCGACGCTTACTCCCGCGCCGATCGACTCGCCACTCGTCTTCGCGACGATCGACTCGCCGCCCGCCTTCACGACGTTCGAATCGCCACTCGCCTTCATCACCACTTCCTCACTCCGCCGTCGCTTGTCCAGCACGGGCAGCTCCGTCTCTCCGTCCACTCTTCCCCTGGTTTCCACAACCGGCACTCTTCCCCTTGGGCTGACCACCCGGGGCCTGCATACGTGCCGCGTTGCTTCCACCGCCGCCCTCCGTCGCCGCCAGTCGACGCCAACCTCGCTCACGCTTGGTCCGTCGCTTGGCCGCCGCGTCTTCTTCGGGGCATGCATTCATCGCGGACAGCAGAGACCCCGCCTCTACTGCCGCTGCCCATTTCCCGCCGCTGCTGCTGTAGTTGCCTGCGCGGCGGCGGCACTGGCGCCGACCGATGCGTTCGCCGCCTGCTGGTTGTCCGTCGCCGGCAAGTCAGCGATGCGCTGCGCGCACTCGCGCCACCAGTGGCCCTTCGTACCGCAGTATCCGCACGAAGTCTCCGCCTTGCGCTGTGCGATCGGACGCGTGTCTGGAGGACCGTAGTTCTCTAGTCCCCCACGTCCGCCTCCGCGTCCACGTCCGAAGCCTTGCCCGCCGCCGACTCCTCGTCCTCTGAAGCCGCCGCCATTGCTGTTACCTCGACCGCCGCCTCTGCCGCCGGCTTGTCCGCCGCCGTAGCCTCCGTAGCCACCGCCTTGTCCGCCGGCATGGCCACCGCCTTGGCCGCCTGCGTATCCACCGCCGTATCCGCCGCCTTGTCCGCCGCCGGTGTTCTGCCACCCGGCGTTCTGGTTGCTCGCCTGGTTGTCGGGCGACGACTGTTTGCCGCCTTCGCTCTTCACCTCCAGCGCCCTGGCCACTTTGGCTTTGCTGGACGCCGCCTTTCCGCCTACCGTCTCTTCCCGCATTAACCCTGCTACCACCATCAGTGCACGAAGTGCAGCCAATGAGAGCGGGTCTTTCTGGGCCGTCTTGGCCAATCCGCTTACAGCCTTGCCCTCAGTATCGAAGCTGGGAGGGGTGTCCTCGTTGCCCCCGAACCCCAAGCCCAGTTTCTTCCAGTCGAGCTGGTCCACACTCTCGGTCGTGGGCGGCTTCTTCTTCGCCGGCTGCGTGTCGTCCTCGGCGCCGTACTCGCGCTCCTCGCGGTAGCGCCGCTTCGCCACCCGCCAGTCCGTCACTTTGATGCCCACTCCATACTCGCCGCACTTGTCCTCGGCGAACTGCACGGCCTCATCGAGCGTCGTCGTCTCATA
Source organism: Phytophthora fragariae (assembly GCA_009729435.1). Classification (NCBI taxonomy): domain Eukaryota; phylum Oomycota; class Peronosporomycetes; order Peronosporales; family Peronosporaceae; genus Phytophthora; species Phytophthora fragariae. The sequence goes on along the minus strand of QQOI01000002.1, from coordinate 1,067,105 downwards.
GGTGCGTACTTGTGTCGCTGTAGTCTCATTGTTGATCCCATTAATAAACGCTTCCACGTAGGACTCCGCCGGCACGCGCTTGCCGAAGCCGATGCTGGTCAGGCTTGTCGCGAAGTCGCTCAGGCGCTCGCCGGGCTGTTGCACGCGCGCTGCGAGGCGCTGCTGAATCCGGAACATGTTGTCCCGCCGCCCGTACTTCTTCCGCATCATCTTGATCAGGTAGGCGAGGTTCTTGTCCTCCTCACGCATGTTCTCCGACAGTGTTATTAACCACTTCGTTGCTCCCTCTTTCAGGTGGGCAGTGACGCCGTAGTTCAGCTCAGCCGCTATCCACGTGTCGCCGCCGAGACTCGCCTGCCGCTCTACCTCCTGGGGGGTCGTCGCGAGCCATGCTTCGACCGACTCGCCGGCGGTCCCCTTGAAGTCCTCCAAGTGCAGACGCTTCATCTTGCATCGGTTCGGGCGCTCCTGCGCCGGTGGTGGTGCCGGTGCCTGGATCACCACCGGCTGAGGTGCTGGTGTGGCTGCTGGTGGCTGCACCAGGAACCTCTTCATCATGGCTCTCTGCTGGTTCGGCGTCAGCGCCTCCCACCAGTCCATGTCCTCCAGCTCGTCGCTCTGCTGGGTTTTGACTGGAGCTGGTGTGCGCGCTGGTTGCTGTCGTCCGCTGCTCTGCTGTTCGCCGCCGTCGCCGCCTGCTCCGCTGTGGTCGCGATCGCCACGTCCGTCTCCGCCGTTCCCTCCGGATCCGCCTCTGCTGTTGTTTCCGCCGCCGTGGTTGCCGGCGTTGTTGTCGCCGTCATCGTCACTGGAGTCGTCGTCGTGACTTCCAGCAGCGGTGATCGTGACGCCGCTGCTGACGACGACCTCATCATCGTCTCCGTCGCCACCTCCGCCGGCTCTCAGTCGCACCCGCGTTCGTGGTTGGCGCTGCATCTTCGGTGCCGGTGCTGCGTTGGCGCTCCGAGTCGTGGAGCCTGCCGTCCGCGTACTCGAGCGTCGTGCTGCTCGTGTCGCCCGTGCCGTCATCTTCGCTCTTCAGTTCCGCTGTGGTCGTCTGCTCAGTCGCTGCTCAGGTGCTGCTGCAGTGTTTTAATACACGTCTTCTGCTCTGCTCCGTCTTCCTCTGCTCAGTCCGTTCCGTTCCGCTCCGTCCTCTCACTCACTCACTCACTCACTCCGTTCCGTTCTCTCTCTCCGTTTCGCACTCTCACTCCGTTCCGCTCTCTCACTCCGTTCCGTACTCTCTCCGTTCCGTGGCTGGGTTCGTGCCACTGAGCCAAGCCTCGTGAAGGTCTTCGTCTTCAGTCTTCGAAGGCCAACCGTGATGGAAGGCCCCTGTTTGGCCACCAAGTAAGCAGTGTTCTAGTACTGTGGCGAGTTCGTCACTTGCGTGTCGCTACGTGTGGTGTCCACACTGCGTCACCTCCAGGCCCGCCCCTAGCTACAGGACGGTGTCCGGTGGCTACGACCACTGCCGCTTAACAATACAATATACGTAAGCTATTCCTACACACACGCTAAACAGCAGCAGCCGCGTTCCTGGGTTTCGCAATGTAAGGCAGCCGCGCCAGAGATCTTGGCCAAGTCGCGCAACACTCAGCGCCGGGGGCTAAACGACCGGAGGCTAAACGACCCTCTCTTTGGTCGCCGAGTGTGCCTCGCGGGCTGCAGATACCGACGACTCTACGGGGCTGCAGATACCCGTCTCTCTTACACACTCGGGGGCGTATTCCTCACACTAACAAGCAATACACAAGTACTTACTCGCCTCAGTCTTTGCTGTATTGGTCGTTTGCTCTTGTGCACTATGCCAGTGCACTCCGCTGTCTTCTCTCTGCTTCACCGCAGATTCGCAACTGATTCCTACCCTACATATGCACTTGAAATCTTCTGTCGGTCTTCAACCAGCAACCGCGGCGCTTCGCACGAAGATCGCCACCTGCTGCTGCCCTTGCCCGCCTTGTTCCGTAGATCTTGGTTGCTGGTTCGGGGGATAGACTCACCCCCGACCCTCCGCTGGTCTCTCTGCGCCGCTGTCGTGCTGCTGTCCGTCCTTCCTTGGTCGCCTTGGGCAGAGGGGTGGAGGAGGACACGCCAAAGAGGTTTCATCCTCTTACTATGCCAATCGGTAGCAATCTACAGACGTCTGAGTTCTCCAAAACTTACCACAGTTCGTCATAGTTGCTGGGCTCATTCTGTTAGTTATCTGGTCCTTTCCGGCCTAACAAACCTGCGGAGGTTAACAGCTTGAAAATCTGTTGGCTCAGGCGTGGTGCGTGCAACACAGCAGTGTTTGCTATCACTTGACCCGAGGCTTGTCTGGCCGCAGCTTCTTCCTCCTCCTTCGCTCGAGCAAGAGCAACAGGGTCCATGAGCTCCAGCTCCAGCCGCTTTTGAGCTTCTTCCTCTTCTTCCTTCGACCGCGTGTCCAGCGCAAGGAATTCGGCGCAAAGTTCCTCCAACGTCAACGCTGGTTCCGGCCGTTTGCTAAATGTACCAGAAGGAATAGCAACTGGTGCTTGGCCAGGATGCTTCCTTCGCCCATTCATCGGCTTGTTCGGTTGCTCCTGCACATTGCCAAGAGGTTGGGAGCATGGCACTGCTGGGAGCTTTTGCTTCGCAGCTTTGACTTGTTTTTCCACTTCGCAGATGACACAAGACACTTGAGGTCTGCAAAGCACACACGTCTCCGCCCTTCGTTTCGCCTCGAGAGCTGCTATGGCGGTGGCCACGTCCCGCTTCTCCATGCCGCTTTTCGCCGTCAAACTCGCTGCGTACAAGGCGTCCTCAGCGCGAGCTTCACTCTCCTCCTCGCGCACGAAAGGATGAAAAGTTTCGAGTTGGCCCAACACGCCAACACTGGCACGGTCTGCTCGGGCAGCGCGCTGGAACTTCTCGCGCAGTTCTCCTCGTCCACTTAGCGGCGTGCAGATCGCGACTGTCATCCCCTCAGCGCACACCACGTCACGAACCCGTGGGCCCACATACTGCTCACTGGACGAACCCAGCACCTCAACATGCTCCAATCCGAGCATTCCAGCACCGCTACTGCTCTCAAGTTGAACTCGAATGAAGCAGCCGAAAGTATCGGCCGGAACCACCCACACGAGTTCACTTTGCGTGGCCCCGCTCAACGATATGTGCACACTTTGACCTCTAGCCATCGCGAGCGACTGCTTTCCTCGAAGGTCCGGGTCGAACACGTCTTCGGACACAAATCTTACACTAGAGCAGTCAAAGATAATTACTTAAGTAACGCTATGCAATGTATCAACGTGCTACCCAATTGAATGTCTACGGATCACTTGAGCGACAAGAGCGAAAAACCGAGGTCGATATGGGAAACCTCTCGAAGAACCTTCGAACAAACGCTGGCGAATGGCGAGCATACATCGACTCCAAGAATTCCCACAATAATCCTCTGTTATGCACCGATCCGGATGAAAGAGCATTCGCCATGCTTACGTCGTCGTCGCGCTCCAAGCCTGTAAAGAACTCAACATCGAAATGGCCTGTGTCCACCGCGATCTCAACTGTTTGTCCTGGGTAGACTTCGTATCCATTCTTATGAAGCCACGTTACAACAGCAAAGTGACCATACGAAGCCGCGTTTCCAAAGGCAGCCTCACAGATGCGTGCATCTGTGCAGTTGTCGTGCAGCCACTGCACAACATGGAGGTGTCCACTTACTGCTGCACGTTCCATCGCGTGGGTTGAACACCCTTCCGACCGATTCTCGAGAAGCCACTTGATAATTTCAAGAAACCCGTTCTCGGCCGCATAATCCACAGCACGAGTCGTACAGCCTTCCTGTCGGTTGAAATGTAACCACTGAACTACCTCCAGGTGCCCATATTTCGCCGCCTTGTCCATGGCCCTTGCCGTGCAGCCTTCCATTCTGTTCCGGTGTAGCCATTTTACCACGTCCAAGTGCCCACCGGAGGCAGCAGAGTCCATGGCATCCGAAGTGCAGCCCTCCGTCCTATTCAGATGCAGCCATTTGACCACATCCAAGTGGCCATGACCGGCAGCACTGTCCATGGCATGCGAAGTGCAGCCTTCTGCTCGATTCTGGTGTAACCATTTGACCACTTCCAAATGCCCATTCTTAGCAGCACGGTCCATGGCTCTTGTTGAGCATCCCTCCGTTCTGTTCTGATGCAGCCACTTTACCACTTCCAAATGTCCGTTCGTGGCAGCAACGTCCATGGCTCGTGGTAGTGCAACCCTCGCCTATTGTGGTGGTAAGTAACCATTTCACTACATCCAAGTGACCGTTTCTAGCAGCACTATTCGTGTCATGTGCAGTAAAGTCAATGCCACCACATTCGTGTTCAAAAAGCAAACGTCCGAGCTCAAGTTTTCCATAGCGAACAGCATTTTTTGCCACCGATTTGACCCCCACACACTTTTCCGGATAATTTTCTAGCACCCATTCAATCATGTGAAATTGTCCTGGACAAGCCGCTAGTGATATATCCACGCTTGTATCCACATACTCAAGCAGCCATTTTAAAATGTTCGACCGCCCAGTTCCGACTGCAACGTCGACTGCCTCTCCAAGACCATCTTTGCAGACGCATCGAGTGTAAGCCCACTTGACTATCTCTAGGCTCCCGCCCTCGACCGCCTGCGTAACCACTGTCGCGTCTACCTCGATATCGCTATTGAGGCGGAAAGTATACAGCCATTGCAAGATCTCCAACCGGGCACGAAATAGAGCCCTTTCCACAGCGCCACGAGACACTTTGTACTCAGGAAAACTCAACGCAAGCGTCTTGACCATCTCTAGATGTCCAGCGTCTGTAGCGTTTTCCATGCCTCAGTCAAATTGCCAGCGACGATAGCCTGGTAGCTTCAGTAAACTATCATCTGGCTCACGTTCCACCCTGGCAATAATCGGCCGGAGCATCATCGGTGCGTTCAGCTTGCACACTTGCGGAATGGTCCTCGGAGGGGGCCCCATGAAGGTTTCGATCGTAGCTCGAATGTGGGGAATTCCATCGAGTTTCTTTCCGCAGCACAGCAAACGTAGAGCCTCTTGTAGACCCTCATGCAGATCGAGATCGATATCGTCTACGCATCGCAGCAATTCCGGATGAGAACTTGGGATCTTCATTTCAACTTCTCGAATGAGACTAAATCCTCCAATCAGACCATCGAAAAGGCCAGAGATCAACCTCAATCAATCAACGGTTGACAATAAGCGGCACATTGACTCCGAATGCCAATGCAGTGATGGTGTACTCCAAGCAGCTCGACACTCTACCATTCCAGCCAAATGAGGTGAGACGCACCACCCACGACCATGTCCCTACGCAATCAAGTCGATTGCAACTTTCCTTTTGCCGCCTCACGAATCGTCTCTCATTGGTCGAACGCCCTGCATTCTCCACGGATTCTTGTGGTGTCGGTCACTCCACAATGTGGCGCACACCAAATGTCTCGTCGCATGCGTCGACGTGGCATACAAACTCCCATACAACCCGAAACTTGAGGCGCTTAAGTTCGCGTCCGCGCTGTGCGCCACCAAAAAAGCCTGTGTGCACTTCTTCAGTTCAGATCTCGATATCCGCCTTCCCATACACACTCGTCCCCATGCTCGTCTCCGTGCTCCGTTCCCGTAGCGTGCAGTCGTCGGCCGCGGCGTCTCGCCGGTTCGCCAGCGTGCTGGCCTCCGCGCCCATCTCCAAGGCCGTGCTGACGCCCGACGCCTCCGCCGACCAGAAGCCCACGCAGACACAGACGCAGTCCCAGTACCTGCAGCGGCCTGTGACGTACCCGCTGGACAAGATCAAGGTGGTGATGCTGGAGAACATCCACCCGCGCGCCAAGGAGGTCTTCGAGCGCGAGGGCTACACAGTGGAGACGCACAAGCGCGCGCTGTCGGGCGAGGAGCTCGCGCGCATTGGGGGCGACGCCCACATCCTGGGCATCCGCTCCAAGACTCAGCTGGACCCGGACTTCTTCAACACGGTGGGCTGGCACGAGCACCGCCTCTGGGCCGTGGGCTGCTTCTGCATCGGCACCAACCAGGTGGCGCTGCAGGACGCGGCGTCCGCGGGCATCCCCGTGTTCAACGCGCCCTTCTCCAACACCCGCTCGGTGGCCGAGAAGACGCTGAGCGAGATCATCGCGCTGCACCGCAAGCTGTTCCTGCGCTCCACGGAGCTGCACCAGGGCATCTGGACCAAGTCGGCCACGGGCGCGCACGAGGTGCGCGGCACCACGCTGGGCATTGTCGGCTACGGACGCATCGGGTCGCAGGTGTCCGTGCTGGCGGAGCTGCTGGGCATGAAGGTGGTGTTCTATGACCCCATCAAGTGTCTGCCGCTGGGCAACGCCCGACAGGTGGAGACGCTGGAGGAGCTGCTCGGCATGGCCGACGCTGTGACTCTCCACGTGCCGGCCACCCCCACGACCAACAAGATGATCAACCGGGAGACCATCGCGCGGATGAAGGACGGCGCGCTGCTGGTGAACAACGCGCGTGGCTCGGTCATTGACATTGAAGCGGCGAAGGAGGCCGTGGAGAGCGGCAAGATCGCCGGTATGGCGGTGGATGTGTTCCCTAAGGAGCCTGCGAAGAACGGCGAGCCGTTCGACACGCCTCTGCGTGGCCTGCCGAACGTGATCCTGACGCCCCACATCGGCGGCAGTACGGAGGAGGCTCAGGGCAACATTGCGGTGGAAGTGGCCTCGAAGCTGGTGCGCTACATCAACGACGGCTCCACCACCACGTCCACCAACACGCCCGAGATCGATATGCTGCCCATCCGCAACAACTCGATGCGCATCCTGCACATGCACCAGAACGTGCCCGGCGTGCTGAGCAAGATTCACTCGGTGCTGTCGGACTACGGCATCAACGTGACGTCGCAGTACCTGCAGTCGGACCCTCGTCACGGTTACATCGCACTGGAGGTGGAGAAGTTCCACGCTAAGGTGGTCACGCGCGAGCTCGCCAAGATCAAGGAGACCATCTTCCTGCGCACCATCATTTAAGCAGTGAGCTTCCGCTCTTGACATGATCGTGGACGGGCTTCATCTACGAGCTGGCCAGGCTGCTGGGATGGAGGCGAGAGCAGATCAGCTACTAACCCAAAAACGAAAATGTATGTGAACGACGTCGTCCTCAAGTGGCTGCCGCTCGTGGCAGTAGGCGCAATTGATGGAGGTGACGTCCCTCCTGTTGGCAACCTGGTAGGCAGATAGATAGAGGAGACCATAGAGATAGACTGACTGACACCTGCCAGCATCCCAATACAATACCCGCCTGCTGCGTCGTTCCATCATCCGAGGGACAGACGCTGGGCTGCTTCAACACAACACTGTATGAAGTCATCATCAACACCGTCTTTTGCTGGAAGATCACCAGCAAATTGGTTCAAAGCTGCACATTATACTGATCACGACCTCACCGATCCTGTTCACCCCAACAAAAGTTAAACGAGAATCAAGAGACAAAGAGACAATAAAGTCGGTCGAATGGTGGCGTGCAAGGCCTCCGCTTTTGCTTCATTACGAACAAACTCAAAGGCGTGGTGAGACTCCGCAGCGCCTCCAGGTCGGCCGTGTCTTTTTCTCTCGTCGAGGGCAGGCCGTTCTCTCTCTCCATCTCAATCAGTCGCTAGACCACAAGGGCGATTCTAAGCCGAGGCGTCGTCGCGGATCTTGCGAAGACGAGCCAGCGTCGAGCGGACCGTGGCGGCCGAAGCCGTGTTCAGCAGGTAGGCGCCGCCAGCGATGGTCTTGTGGCACGAGCGGCACTCCCAGATGCCCGTCACGTTGCGCTTGATCGAGTCCTTGCCGCAGAACACACAGTTGTACTTGGAGTGCTGCGAGATTTCGATCTTCTTCACCACCTTACGGAGCGAAGAGCCGTAGCGCGTGCCGTACTTGCCGCAAATGCCAACTTTCTTGGTGCGCTTGCCCTGCAATAACCAACCAACGAGCCACAACGTCAGCCGCCTGCGCACACGTCTCAAATCACTGAAGTCCCGTCGCCCGCATCCTTCCGCCCGCTGTTCCTGTGTCTGTCTGAGTGGTTGAGGTCTCTGTGAAGCCTTCGCTGCACTTTGGCGCTGCATTGCGAAGCTGCTAGAGGGAGATGCAGCGTGCAACCGACACGGATGGAAACAGCAGCGCGAGGGGAAGCGGACGCACGCTGTGCAGCGGGTCTATAGCGCAGGGGAAGGGAAGAGCATGCGCACCATTTTAGCCTCTTGAGATTATCCGGAGAGAAATCGACTTTGAAAAGTGAAGAGCTCAGCGGCCTGCAAACAGCAGCGCAGCCAACGATTGAATGGCCGGAGCGCAGCGCCAGACTTTCCGCCAATCCTCACGTTGTAAGGTAATTTCCACCAATGAGGCGGTGATACCGAGTATAGCGTGGCGCACAATAATTTTATCTGAAACCTGATATGGGTGATACATGATCTGATTCAACAGGTTTTGGGTTCTATGTTGAAGCGGCGAGACATAGTGTAACCGTGAGTCGGGGATGCTCGCAGCGGCGACTTTGGCCACGGTGTAACTTAGCGACTCGGGAACGACTGGATGATCGGTCGCAAGCAGCGCAAGCGTAAGTCTGGTCCTTAATCTCCACGAATGTTAAAATACTACACGTCCTAGAGCCCACGAACGGTGCAGTTGAATAACGCCACAATTGGGTGTGTTGAAGGTGTCGTGTACGTGGATGGCATCCCCATCGAGTCCAATCTCCTGGACGCGGGCGAGTCCGGACTCAAAGGCGAGAACAAGAGCGACCCAAACTCATTGGCAGCGCTCGATCCGCGCGCTGTACGTGCCTCTTTCTAGCCAAAATGGGTCCCAAACGGAGACTTTGACCCCATTTCGCTGCAGTTGTTCGACAAATACGACGCGGACGGCTCCGGGGCCATCGACTTTGACGAGTTCAAGGTGCTGCTGCATGACTTGGGCGTGAGTCTCACGGAGCCCAAGGCCCGCGCCTACTTCAAGCGCTGCGACCGTCGACGTCGAGGCGGCATCTCGTTCGACGAGTTCCGCTTGGCGCTGTACACGTGCGACCCCAAGAATCCGGACCGCATGGGGGGCTTTGCGTCGGGTCAGTCGCTGGCGCCCAAGGACCTGTTCGAGATGTTCGACAAGGACGAGGAGGGCGCCATCGACCGAGGGACGTTCGTGGAGCTGCTGGACTTCATCGGCCACAAGCTGCCGCTCGACAAGATGGAGGAACTCTTTGCGACCTACGAAGATGTGGGTGGGGAAGCATGTTGCTCTGGGGTGAGACGGGATGTTTGTGGTCTTATGTTGAAGTTCTTCTTGTTGTTGTTGAGCACAGCCGGAGCTGGAGATGCTGCCGTACGTGCAGTTCAAGAAGGCGTGGCTGACTGTGGTCGACGTGCAGGCCGAGCTTCGGCTGCGCGGGGAGCGGTTCAACAGGTTCTTGCCCAATTCGATTCTGGCCAAGAAATTGGCCATGCTCGTCAACTCGGAGGAGAAGCAGGAGGCGATGACGCTGCTGGAGGCCAACAACACGCTTAGTGACGAGATCGTCGCTGCAAAACGGCGTGAGCTGGTGAAAGAAGCGCATTTGCTCGCGCGAGTGACGCTGGCGGAGGCTCTGGATGCTGCGGGTCAGGTGTACGTATTCGGAAAGGGGACGTATCAGCGCTTCGACAGTGAACCGAGAGAGCCTGACTTCGTCGAGTTCATGGAGTATGGCGTCGTGCGCGACTTATGGCATCAGCGAGTGGCTCCTCCTGGTACGATACCAATTTCTGCTGCTGGGGCTGGTGCTAAAGTGAAGATATCCACCCCCGCTACCAGTAAAGATGCCAAAACCCCAAGTAACTCAAAACCTATGGGGAACTCTGCCTCACGCGCTAAACCAACGGATACTGAGGACAACAGCAGCAACAGAAATGACGACGACGGTGAGCATAAGCGTCCGTCTCCTTCCAGAACGAAACTCGAGACTTCCGCACGTGCTTTTGCAAATCGTCAGGTCTCGAAAGCGACAGCATTTCTGTGGGGGAAGCGTGTGACCCAGGTAGCCTGTGGTGCTGCCGTTGCGTACGCGCTTACGGATGCAGGTGAAGTGTTTTGCTGGGGTGGAAACAAACGACAGTGGCGATACTTCTACGATGAGGTCACTGCTGACAGTGGATCCACTTCTCTTGTATCTCCATCCACGGAAGAGCTTGGCAGCAATGGTGATAAGTCTCGTAGTGGGGTCGTAGAGCCCACCAACGAAGGCGTGCGTCGAAATGCTGGTTTGCTTGATCATCCGCTGACCACACGCAGTGAGATGCTGAGGCTGTTTGCTCTACCGTCACAAGTGACAGAAAGTCAGGAAGTGCACGATCAGCTTGGACTCCGCCTGAAGTACGCCAAAATCTTCGAAAGACCGGTTCCGTTGATTCCTACAGAGGAGGAAAAGTGCAGGAGATTGCAACTCGTGGGTCGATACTATGGTCTTCTGGATCCGTTGGCGCCACCGACAGCAGGAAAGCCCCCAGTCCTGCCCTCTTTGGAGGAGCTGATGGAAACAGTTGAGCCCGAACTCGATGTGGACGACTTGTCGCTTTCGCTCTTCATGCGTGGAGTGGAAGTGGCCAAACCTACGCGCATGGCGCTACTGGAAACGCTTGGGGAGTGTCTTGAGCTCGAGATTGAGTGTGTTGGGGACCCGTTCCATGATCATATGAAGCAGCAGGACCAAATTGCTCGGCGGTATCGCAAGGAGCGGCGAGAAAAACCGCTGATGAGAGTCGTGGCGAAAACTAATGCGCTGTGGTATGAACTTGGTGGACTTCGAGACAGTATGCTCGCTGCGGAAAAACAGCGGCTCGTCAAGGGCGAGGAAGAGTACAACAACATGAAGAGCAAAATCACGCACGCAACCCAAAAGCTCAAGCGACGGGCTCGAGAGGGACACCTCGCTATCGTTGCTGTAGACAGCGGTAGCAATAACAGCGATACGAGTTCAAGTGATGGCAGAAACAAGGAAGAAGCGCTGCTCTACATCAACGGATTGACTTCGCGGGGGCCCGAGCTGCGATTTTTCAACGGTGTTCAAGCTCTACAGAACATTGCGGTGGGATCTCGCCATGCCCTAGCAATTCATGCCTCTGGGAAGTTGTATACGTGGGGAGTTGGCTCCTTCGGGCGGTTGGGTGGTGCTCAACCCCATGCATCGGCAGATGACCGAAGAAAGCATGAGAGTACCAGTAATAATGGCAGTGCAGAGGACGCTCCTGTTGACTCCTGGCATCGCGGCGTGCACTCGGCGGAGATGATTCCTGCGGTTCGCCACGTCCGCTTCCGGTCAATTTCCTGTGGCTTCGGTCATAGTCTCGCGCTTTCTACCGACGGAACGGTGTACGCGTGGGGCTCTGCCAGCCACGGCAAGCTTGGGATTGGCCCCGTGCAGGCCAAAGAGAGTTTCACGCTAGCACCTGTAGTGCTCTCTTCTCTCGTCCGTTCTGGAGTTCGAGTGCGAAAAATCGCCTGTGGTCCGTCCCATTCGGCTCTCCTCACTACCGACGGTGCATTGTTCGTGTGGGGGTGTGGAGACGGAGGACGACTTGGACTTGGAGACGGACGAGACGTCGGTGAAGATCGAGTGCCTCGCAACGGTGGGCAACTTCGAGTAATCCCGACGCCGACTCGTGTTGCGGAACCGTTTGGGCACAAAAAGCTGGTCGAAGTGGCCTGTGGCGCGGCTCACACTGTGGTGCTGACAGCTCTGGAGAGAAGGGGCAGTGGCCAGCCGACCGGAGGAGGACAAGTCTACGTGGCTGGGAGCAATCACGCGTTGGACAAGTTCACGCCGCAGTTCACTCGTGTGGAGATCAAAAGCTTGTCCTCCATGGTCATGATGGTCAAGGTGGGTTGTGGCCCAGCCCACACGGCTCTTGTGAGCACTGAAGGTGAGCTGTACACGTGGGGGAAGAACGTCGGTGGCAGCACGGGACACGCTGTGAACGTGCCTCTCATCACGGAGCCTACTCGTGTCGGCTGCATGTTTGAGCGACCTCGGAATTTGTGTCTCGATGAGACTGTGACAGCCAGTCAAAGCAGCCAAAATGCCAGTGCTCTGGCCGAGTACGCATTGGGTGGAGATCACGCAGCAAGGGAGATCCGACGGAGACGGCAAAGTCGTCGAGCGAGTGGCAAAGACCGATCCCAGCTGACTTCTGCTGCGAAATTCGCGCAAACTCAGCAGGAAACGTGTCCGTTCTGGCAATTTGCTCTGGCCGAGCGCTCTCACATTGTGTCGATTCGCGTCGTGCTGGTGTCCGCGAGCATTGAAGACACCAATTCGACGGCGAGATCGACTTTGTCTACAAAAAGACCACTACGCTCTGCGGGAGGTCCTAAGTATGCTGTCATGGTGTCCGAAGACGCGTTCGACCCGGACCTTCGCGGAAAGCAGTCGCTCGCGAAGGCTAGAGGCCAAAGTGTGCACATATCGTTGAGCGGGGCCACGCAAAGTGAACTCGTGTGGGTGGTTCCGGCCGACACCTTCGGCAGCTTCATTCGAGTTCAACTTGAGAGCAGCAGCGGTGCTGGAATGCTCGGATTGGAGCGTGTCGAGGTGCTGGGTTCGTCTAGTGAGCAGTATGTGGGTCCACGGGTTAGTGACGTGGTGTGCGCTGAGGGGATGACAGTCGCGATCTGCACACCGCTAAGTGGACGCGGAGAATTGCGCGAGAAGTTCCAGCGCGCTGCCCGAGCAGACCGTGCCAGTGTTGGCGTGTTGGGCCAACTCGAAACTTTTCATCCTTTCGTGCGCGAGGAGGAGAGTGAAGCTCGCGCTGAGGACGCCTTGTACGCAGCGAGTTTGACGGCGAAAAGCGGCATGGAGAAGCGGGACGTGGCCACCGCCATAGCAGCTCTCGAGGCGAAACGAAGGGCGGAGACGTGTGTGCTTTGCAGACCTCAAGTGTCTTGTGTCATCTGCGAAGTGGAAAAACAAGTCAAAGCTGCGAAGCAAAAGCTCCCAGCAGTGCCATGCTCCCAACCTCTTGGCAATGTGCAGGAGCAACCGAACAAGCCGATGAATGGGCGAAGGAAGCATCCTGGCCAAGCACCAGTTGCTATTCCTTCTGGTACATTTAGCAAACGGCCGGAACCAGCGTTGACGTTGGAGGAACTTTGCGCCGAATTCCTTGCGCTGGACACGCGGTCGAAGGAAGAAGAGGAAGAAGCTCAAAAGCGGCTGGAGCTGGAGCTCATGGACCCTGTTGCTCTTGCTCGAGCGAAGGAGGAGGAAGAAGCTGCGGCCAGACAAGCCTCGGGTCAAGTGATAGCAAACACTGCTGTGTTGCACGCACCACGCCTGAGCCAACAGATTTTCAAGTTGTTAACCTCCGCAGGTTTGCGAGGCCGAAAAGGACCAGAAAGGTCGCTTCAACCAACAGAATGAGCCTAGCAAAGCTTGGTTCATTGATAAACTGCGGAAGGCATTGGTCAGGTTGGCTGACATCTATATCATTGCTTTCGACCGAGAAAGGTGCAGTCGGCTTCCCGTTGAGGAATGAGCAATGTCAACGATCGAAGGACGCTACGGGCACTCTTGCGGAAAGCGATTTCGTCAGGGTTCAACGATATGTAACGTGCTATGGACAAGCTTGAAAAATGACCAACTGGGCTCAAGACTTCACGTTACGGAATGAGAATTGTCAACGATCGAAAGAGCCTGTGGATACTCTTGCAGGTGGCGATTTCGTCAGAATTCAACGATATGTAGCGTGTTATGGACGACAAGCTTGAAAAAAGGACCAACTGGGCTCAAATAAGTGAGCAGAAATGAACGAGAATTGTGGATGAATGATGCTACTTCTGTTGCAAGTGGCCGAGTGATGACGGTTAGCCCCGGAGAAAAAAGAGAGAACGCTCGTGGAAGTTGGTCCCTGTCGCTTTAACTTTGCGAGAGCGTTGGCAAACGACAAGTTTTTCTTGCATTCGCAAAATACCCTTAAACCACAAAGATGACAACGCCGCCGCCCCTATCGAGCATTTCGCTGGCGATCCCTGAGCAGTTGCAAGCTCTTCCCCACGTTCTCGACCTCATCAATACTTTCCTGATGCCCAAGACCATTGACGCTGCCGTGTACAACGACCTTCACCGGGTAGTTGGTGCCTACGGCGAGTTTCGTTTGTGGACAGTTGGAGCTATGGACGGAGCTGCTGCCCGAGGACGTCTCGACCTTCTTCGATGGCTGCGCACCAATCGAACGGAGGGCTGCTCGACTGAGGCGTTCACTGGTGCAGCTGCTAACGACCACCTCAATACTCTGATGTGGCTTTGTTTCTTTTACCCGTATTTGTTCGACCTCGAGAGGGACCTCACGACTGCGGCTAGACATGGTCAAGCACGCATTGTTGATTTCTTGAAGGGAGACGTGCTGATAGCTGGCGAAGTAGAACCTGCCATGGAAGCGGCTGCAGCTAATGGCTACGTCGATGTGGTTGAAATACTCCTGACAGAGCCGTTCGTGCAGAACTTAACCAGACCTCTTCTCGCTGCGGTGCGCAATGGCCAAATTGCTGTGGTGCAGTTCCTGTGTGATAAAAGTCTTCAACGACTTTATTGGATGGACTCTGATCAGGCGTTTAATGTTGCTTTGGAGGAAGGATACACAAATATCGCTGCCGTGATGATCAGAAAATGCCATCTAAACTCCGTCAAGCTCGCATTGGAATCGGCTGCATCACGCGGCTACACTGACATAGTTATGATGATACTCGACAGATATATGCTTGATGAGTATGAGTTTGCGCCTGCGTTGGAAAAAGCAGCACTGAATGGCGATTGCGACATGATCGAACTAGTGCTCGAAAACTGTGCGTTGCCGATAGATACGCCCGCAGAGCGCGAACATATTTTTAGTACTACCGTCGAAGCGTGCCTGGGTGCTGCCGTAAAGGCTAATCGAGTTGACGTGGTGCAACTAATTGTGAAGAAACTTGGTCCTGACGACTATGAACTCGCAAATGCCGTCAAAGAATCTATCGAGAATGAGCAAGAAGAGATGGCAAAGTTTCTTCTTGGGCTTTTGCCTCAAGTAGTCCCAAGCTTCTTCAGTAGGCTACCGATGCCTGATGGCTACATCCAGAACACTATCAACAACGCATTTTATTTTGCTGCGGAGCATGGCCCTGCATCGATGATCAGGTTACTTGCTGAAAGAATGTCGTGGCAGTTTGGTGTGTCTTTGATTAGAGCAGCGGTGAACAATAGTGTGACTGTTATCAAAGTGCTACTCGAGCTTTGCGAGGAAAAGGACGTAAAACGTTGCGAGATCTACCGTAGCATTGAAGATGCTTTGAGAACTGCTGAATTCGCTCAAAACACCGAGATGGTCGAACTCCTTACCAAGGCCAAGGCAAGATATGACAACCGTTTGGCCCTGATGAAGGCTGTGAAGGTCTGTGATTTAAATGCTACAAATATTCTTGTCGAGCAGAATAACCCATCAGCCATCGCAGCAGCACTGTTTGAGGCGCGTACATGTTGTCCCGCAATATTGGAAGTTCTTGTTGAGCACATCGACCAGAAAACGATCCGATCCGGCAGGCACTAACACAATCCGATTGGAAGACCAAAGTTTTGCGGTTGCTGGTGGAAAAGTGCGATCCAAGTGCATATGCTGCAGTCTTTCTAGAAGCAGCTACGCAGTGCCGAACTGCATTGATGCGGCTGATGCTGGACAAGGTCGACTCTTGTACGCTGACAAGAGCACTAGCGCCTGCCGTTTCCAGCGGTCACTCAGAGGTAGTCAAGCTACTGCTGGATGTGTGCGATACGTCGAGCTTGTCGTTTGCTATGGAGACGGCTGCAATTACAGGCCAATCGGCAATGGTCGAATTGCTGCGTGGTAAGTGTGATGCAAGAAGCAAACGACACGCAGCCGCGAAAGCCAAAGCCGCTGGCTACGACGACGTGGTGCAAATACTGAAAAGTAAAAGAGCTCGGAAGAAGTGAACAAGTAGCTAAGTGCACCGGATATCGTTGGCTGTACTACAGGTAACGTTGATTTGGATTGTTTTGGTTTCATTAGTAGGGAAATGTAGCAATCCGCAATTTTGACTTTACACCGTGCCTTGATGATGATCTCGCCGATATTCTTGCGCGACATCACGTACTCAAGTGCATCTGGTATGCTGCTGCTGAAAAACTCGACGTCGTCCATCCCGTAGCGCAGCACTCTTCTTACCGGTAACTATCTTCAGCACTTTGGGGGCGAAATTGCTCACAAATCCACGGATCGAAGCACTTGGCTATGAAGACCGGCAGAACGCTGTTTAGCGTGCCCTTGTCCTTCTTCTCGTCGCTGTCGCCCTGAGCGGTGTAGCCCGAAGTCGCGCCGAGCGCAATGACGCGGTCGTGAGTGGCAAGGCTAGCAGGTCACCGCAAACGCTGTCAAAGTGAAGTTCAATTCCGCGGGGGAATTCGCGCTCAGCACTTCATTGACTTCTTCCACCAAGTAAAAATTGATGACCCGGTACGCGTCCGAGACCGCGCAGGAAATCGCTGGCGTATAACTCGAATCTTCCGAACCGATACGAATATATATACCCATTTTCATGGAGATTTCTCTTAAGCACACAATAAAGGTCTAAAGGAATCAATCAAGAGGGGACGACAACATGTACAAACACTCACTCGGTAATTTCCCGCGTTTAGATGCCAATGGAAACGACCTCATGCGCAAAGCCAACCGAAGACGCTCTTGCTTTGGCGACGGAAGTCGCTGCCTTAACTAAGCGGGTTGAGAATCTGGAAAGCTGTATGCGATTGCACACGCAGCAGCAGATTTCTCGCCTGAAAGAGCTGAGGAAGAATAAACCGCTATGGAATTCGTATATGCCTCCATCAAGAGCTCCGGTCGACGAACACCTACGCAAAGTCAGCGAGGCATTCTATTCCATCGTGAAAGTCGCGTATCCCGGTGAGAGCAGCTACAACACGGGGTTTTGCGTTTCCGAAGACACATTCTTGCTCACTATTAACGATTCGCGCCGAAATCTACACGATGAAAACACGCACCAACAGCACTACGAGGTTACGTTCTTCGATGACACACGTCTCGATTGCACTCACGCCCAGAACTTCCAGTGCTTTGGCATTTCGCTATCCCTTCTGAAAGGCGATTTCCCGATCCCACCTCTGAAGCCTGACGATCTCTTTATCACGAACGAGTCGATGGCTCTCGTCCCGTTTGGAGTTGACGACATCAGCTTCCCCACACCTGTGATCACTTGCGGTTGAGTTCGTACCCCGCTCGACACGAAAGACAAGTTGGCACGGCTGGAGCTGGACACCCAAAATGGTATCAAAGCGGACGAAAGGGAAACCAAAATGAGGGGCGGCCCCGTGTTGAGCATGCGTCCTGGATACTTCGCAGGTGTTTTGACAAGCATGGAGCAGAACGGTGCAGTTCGCTTCTGTCCAGTCACGCTGACTTCGTCGACGTGGCAAGCAATTCAGCGTGCAATGAAGCAATATTGTGAAGCGCACATGATCCAGGAGCCCAGGTCGGCGACTACGAACCAACATGGTGGGCAGCGTTGTGTCAATTTTAATTGCAATAAAATCATTGAGAAAATTGGTAGGAACAATTACAATTTAAAAATTGTCATCATCTATATTATTGTATTGAATACGACAACGACTTGTCAAATGTATACCAAAACCTATCTGTAGTAGCCAATCAAATCGCCGCACTAGTCTCTATACAAATTATATGATATATACTATTTACAATTAAATGTCAGCATTGAACAATTAGTATTATGGCGCGACAGCAGATCCCAATCAATTTTTCAATGTAAATTGGCGCAACGCTGATGGTGGGTCGGACTGCTGCGTGCTGCTTTAACATTACTTCTGCCTTAATTGGTCTTGACGCAAGGTGCGTGGTGCAACATCAGGCAGTGTCAGGAATGGCTGCAATACCATTTTGAGCTATCGGATGCTCGGAGTGGAAACAAAATTATTCAATACATTGCAACTACAACGAAAAGCGTTCACAAGTTGTAAATCACAACAATGTATGTACCGACATTTCCCTGTCATAAGGGCCATTCCTGTCATAAGGGCAATCCAATTACAACCAATTGGATGAGATTATTCTATAAGTACGACTTTTACTTGTCATAAGGGCAAATGTTACAGTAGCCCATCCCGTAAGTACGGATGAAAAGCGAGTGGCTCAGGGCCGTTCTTAACGACAGGTACCACTCCGTTCCGCTATTATAGCACGGTACAGGTACTTTGTAGCCGGTTTTTACGAATTTTACAGTGTTTTTTACGTTTTTATGTTCAAAAGAAGCAGAACTATCATACGGTTCTTTTGATGTGGCGATTGCCACGGTCTTTGTATGCCAATAAAGTAAAAAAAGACAAGATGATAGTGAAAAGGCCTCGCTTAAAGCCGTTTTTACAATCTGGGTGGATTGTTAGTGGCCATTTTTTGTTTAACCATAGTGAAACCAAGTAGTTTTAGCGTGCTATTTTTCCGGAACACCCAAAAGAGTGGTACCGTGCTATAATAGCGGAACGGAGTGGTAGTTTGTTGTGTTTTGGGCTCAAAGGTAGTTTATGCGACATGTGGTGAACAACGTTTAGGGTTAAAGGGTAGTGCGGATCGTTGAGGGACTACAGCTCAACAAGCGGGGGTTAGTGCGGGTGTCCAGGTAATTTTGCCTAAAATGCACATTTTAATGCAAAAATAATTTAATTTTGTTATGACTCGCTCCACTTGTCTGCAGGCTGTAGATACAGCTCCACGGTGGCGCCTCCACCTCGGCCCTCCGACTGGATAGCGTTAGGGATACTGGCAGAAGCATTCACGACGACCAGTACGACGACCAGTGCGTTTCCGTGATCCGAATATCCGACCGACCTGGCATCGACAGCGTTAACTTCTCTCCTCCTCGACTAGTCCGGCAAGAAGTGACGTCGAGGGCTTTGAGCCGCCCATCTACAGGGGAACCTGCCGCACATAGCGGGGATTTATCGCAGGGATCATCTCCACCACTTGCGCGCGCAGGGGGGGGGGGCAGAGCGTATCGCCATCGAATCGGCATCTTCACCATGCAGCTTCATCCTGCATCTATCCTGGTCCAGGATTCTTGGATACTGTACAATAGGGACTTGTGTACTGGGACAAAGAAACCGCTACAAGTCCCTCCCCCTCTACACCTTTGCCGGTCCAAAGCGGTACCAGTCCAGAGCAAAGCGGATATTTTTAAAAATATGAACAGTGAAAGTTGAAATTGATATTTGACATTACGTAATCACAGACCAAAGCAGTTAAATCTCAGAGCAAAACGGTGAGGCCTTCAACTGGCGACCTGGGTACAACGTGTTTAAGTGCCGTACTGCATGTCTTCCATGCGCTCAGCGGCCGCCACAGCATGCTGACAGTGCAGCGCCATCTTGTTCACGAGACGAAGGTCCATGCAGCTAATGCAGCGCTTGGCGGCGCGCTCCAAGATCAGCATACGCCCCTCCGCGATCTGGCCACGAGGACGAGCAGCTACCAGCTCCTCATGGGACAACGCGAGGTCCGCCTTGATCCGAGCCTTGAGAACACTGAAACAACCCTCAATAGGGTTGCACATGGGTGAGTAAGGACCCAGGCGGAGTAGTTCGAGGTCGTCGTGCTCGACAACACGATCCTCCGTTTGGCTATGAGCCGGGGCGTTGTCGAGCACGACGACAACCTTCTTGCCCTGAAAGTGCTGTGGTATGTAGGCGAAGCCTTCACCTTCTCGTAGATAGCGTCAACAAATGCGGCATTGACATCCATCCGTATGCTGCCACGTTCGAGTCGGTGGTGTACCAATCCAATCTCGGTCGAGACGGCACACTGGATTTGGAGATTAGCTCCTTTCGACGGGGGCAGTACAACGGTCGCTCGCTTGCCAATTTTCGCGCGGCCTTGGGTGCGCTTGCAGTAAACATTGAAGTTAGTTTCATCGTAGTAAACGATGAAGTGACCAGCACTCATGTGAGCGCGTAGTTTCTTAGCAAACTCCATGCGTTTTGTCTTGTTCTGTTCGTTGTTACAAGTCATTGGTTCAACTCGGACCTACATCGTAAATAATATGAGCGGTTATTTCGATTACGTGTACGTATATGTGGAGATGTACATGTACCCATGTACCTGTTTGACGGTGTACAGCATACCGATGAGCTTGCGCGAAATGGTTGACGTGCTGATGTCCACGCCGAAGTCGTAAGCCACCATGTCCTTCATCGCCTACAGCGTGTAAGTACAGTCGTCGTCCAAGTACCTCTCGAGGGTCTCCACAATCTCCGGTGTGCACTTCACGCACGCGCCCCGCAAGCCGCCACGGGGCAGAGGCTCCTCGCGGCCACTGGTCACGATCCGGCGGGCCGCAGACGGCGAGATGCCGTTGTGCGCAGCGACGAGCATCCAGTCCTCCCCCGCTCGGTAGCTAGCGAGGACACGTGCTCGAGCTACTGGTGAGTGCGGCGGTGAAGGCATGGTGCGCAGGCAGGAGAGTTGGATCGGCGGAGATGCTGTTAGCTGGAGCCACAAATTCAGGAAGTGAGCGTAGTGAAAGAACTCGCAGGCAGTCCACTTCGTGTCCACCGGTTTGATCTCCACAAAATCCGGTTTGGTTTCCGTTTGATGTTTCGTACACAAAATTGTAAAGTAACATAAAAGGCTATTGTGATATTTTTTGCTACTTCACCGCTTTGCTCTGGACTGGCACCGCTTTGGACCGGCAAAGGTGTACTTTTTATTCTCATCGAAGCAGAAAACTACCTCGACACCCAAAACTACGAACAACCTGCACAACCAAAACTACCGTCGTTAATCAAGACGTCGACTGAGGAAGAAGAAGCTCGACAGAAGCAAGATGAGGAAAGCATCACCCCGACGGGGAGGGAGCAGAAGCCCCCCGCACGAAAAGTATACTCACATGAAAATAAGTTGCGTACGCTAAAGCAGTGAGCCAACGCTCCCATCGATACGCCCTCTTACGCGCAGGCGCCATATTGGCGTGGCCGCCAAACATTATTTAGTAGCCACATCACACAAAAAGTTGCAGCATGCTGTCAATATCACAGACACACCCCATCAACCACACTCGTAGAGTAGCGAGCCAGCCTACCCATTAACGCGCTCTCCAAAGCACAGGCGTCAAGTCGACGTGATGGTCGAGCAGTCGGCACATGCCTCGACGCTTCAGCCGAGTCCGTCCATTCGCTGAATGTGATAATCGGCTTTGAGTGCAGTACACTTATGGTTTGTGTAAGTACGACTGCATTTACGTTTTGAACACGCATTACATAACCCTAACCCTACATGCATTTGGGTACAGGTAGTACTACCACTTCCGACACCAGCTGTTGTGTATTTTTCATGTACATGAAAAATTATTGCAGGATTTAGCCAATACAGACTAATTGACGCCACTTTGAGCATCAGATCAACAATCTCGCCGTCGGTATCGCCCTCTTCAACGCCCTCGTCCTCGCTGTCTTCGTCCGGCTCGTCGTTTCCACGAAGGGGAGTCGCAAAACCAGTATTTTGCCAACAGTGCGCCACCGTCTTGGCCTCCGTAGATGACCACAGCAGCGAGCTCCATTGCATCGCCTGAAGTTGGTCTATTTTGTATGCAGACTGCACATTAACATTTGCATCAGCCTCAAACCTTTCGATCCCGTGGTCAATCTGTAACGACCTAAAGCGTGCCTTGAAGGACGCAATAAAACCGGCGTCCAGAGGCTGCAGATAGGTGGTAGTATTGGCCGGCAGCTTCTGAACTTTGATGTTCGTCAGCACCATGTCGCCGAGAGCATGGGAGGACACGTTATCAACCAGCAGCAGGATATGCCGCTTCGCAGCACGCATCTCCTTGTCCAACTGCAGCAACCAGTTCTGGTAGATCTTCGAGTTCATCCAGGCCTTGGTACTCTTGCGATACAGGTAGCCGAGCTGTTCAGCCGACTTCTTACCAAAGCACCGCGGCTTTTGGGCCTTGCCAATAAACAAAACGGGGAGCGAGTCGCTCCCGTCTGCATTGGTAGTCAGCGCTAGCGTTAGCCGAGTCTTGTTTTCTTGACGCCTTTTGTTGTTGCCGTGCAAATACTCCGCCCAGGCGCGGCTGCGTAGTACAGCCCGGCCTCGTCCATGTTGTAGGTGTCGTGGGCGTCGTAGCAGTCGGTGATCTCGTGGATGGCATGGCGTCCTTCTCTCACTACGTCGGCGTCAGCAGAGCCAGCCTCGCCGTGTCGCGGTCTGTAGCGTAGCTTGTGCCGCTTGAGAAACCCGGTCAGCCAGCCAACGGAGAGTCCGACATCGAGCGCAGGCCCGCCTACATCTTCTCGAATCTGCTCGGCCTTCCTAGTGATAGCTTTGCGGTTAAGACACAGCCCCCTCGCTTTTACGCTACCCACCCACTCCTCTAAATTCTTTTCTAAGGCAGGCGCCTTTACCTTTAGCGGCTTACGCCGTTTGCCCTCACCGTACTCTGGTTTCTTGATAGTGCTTGCGTTCTTTAGTATGTCAGATACTGTGTTGCGGGCTGGGGCTTTGCGCAAGCGGAATGCTCGCTTGGACCACCGCGCTAGCTCTGAATGGGTCATGCCAGGCTCCGCTGCGCTCTTGTCAATCAGCTCGCGCTTGTTCTCGATCGTCAGCCAGCGTCCCATTGCTCCCTCGGAAGGGGGCCACAGCGCTCAGAAGCCAGTCTGCGGCGAGTGGTGGACGCGCGCTAAGCATCCCTGTTTAAGCTGATAACGTATTATTAAGGATATTTTTTCTAGGAGGTGTCGGAAGTGGGGGTACAAGCTGTATGCCCTTATGACAGGGAAATGTCGGTATGTGAAGGTCGAATGAATGCTAGAAGTTATGGTGCTACTAAAACCATTCAAGTGTTTTTCATTTCAGTTTTAACAAACTATACTTGCTTTCATAGAGTGAAGCATGGGTCCAGCTACAGCGAAAGGAAACAGGTGCAGGCAGAGGTACGTAGGGGTTGCTGGACGCCATGTACGCTGGTGCACTTAGTGCCACTTTTTCTGGCAGCGCTTGACGTTCTGGCCGTCATCGGACCAGCGGCACTCGTAGCTTGGGTCAGCGCAGCACCTGCTGCCCGTCCAGTTCTGGCCGTCGCACTGCGACTCGTTAGTGATGCTGCACCACCCGCCCTTCTCCGGGTCCTTCTGGTGCTGCTGGTTCCACCACTTTTTCTGGCAGCGCTTGACGTTCTGGCCGTCGTCCGACCAGCGACACTCGTAGCTCGATTCGGCGCAGCACCTGCTGCCCGTCCAGTTCTGGCCATCACACTGCGACTCGTTGGTGATGGTGCACCACCCGCCCTTGGTATGGACTCGGAGGTGCACGGAGGCCTGCTCCGCCGCGTTGACAGTCGAAAGTGTTGCGATAGCGATGGCGGCGACGGCGAAGATCTTCATATTGAGCTTGGTTCTTGGGGACTGCAAGGTGTGCTTGGGGTCGTGGAGCAGATTGCAAAGTGAGTGGACAGCGTGTGCCGGCGGTGGGGGTCCCAATAAATCAGGGAGCTCTGCAAGCCTCAAGAGGCATCGGATACCATATCTGGGATCTCGGATCTCTTTCGCCTCGATTGGCTCGCGGCAGGCAGTCGCCACGACTGTCCAAGATTCCCCATGCATTTTACATGTACGTTTAGCGATGTTCCTGTACAGTATCAACCAACGAGGAACTCCGCGTTGATCGCGCACAGGACAAGTCTCAAGACCATCTTGAAGGTGAACCAAGTTGAAGTTGACATGCTTAACTAAAGACGGTCCACTATTTGGAGACGTAAATGATACATACTTTGTATACGGTAAATTACACCAAGCGAGCACTTCGCGGGGCGAAGTAAGCTTGCATGTACGTGTACTCGACTGTGGAGCTATCCATAGGAAAAAGGTAGGTGCTCATTTGCAAAAGCCTAGAGGCAGAAGCGATGCCGACATATTTGCTGTACGCACTCGACGCAGCAGTTCATGTGCAAAACCAGCATTTCTGACTACTGTATAGTATACAGAGTATACACACCGAGCCACTCGCTGTCCCTCTGGTACTGTGTGTACTTATCGTTTGCGAGGCAAGACAACTCGATGTGCTCCGAGCAGATGAAAAGGCATCGAGTCTCACATGGTTGTTCGCGGCAAGCTGTTGTTGGTCATGACGGTCAAACTGCCATCCGATCCCGTCTCTGGCGGAGCCGAAGGGAGACGGCGAGTGTTTGCGGGGGACTTTTGCCAAATGATGGCACTACCGGTATTTCAATAATCTAGACAAACGATGATGACGACTTCGCCAAATGATGGCACTATGGCACTCAAAGTTGTCAGGCTGCAGCACGTCCGTTAACTATACGTGCCAGGTTCACAAGCTGCCGTCCTCAGACCAGCGTTGTAGGACCAGCTCTGTGATCTTCGTCCTCCCTGCCACAAGTACCTGGGGGTTTCAACATGAATGAATTCTCCGTGATTGATACTCATAGGAAGCCATTAACACTTCGTGTTATGATGAACTTTGAATGTATGAAGGCACCTGCTCGCATAAAGAACTCTCAAGGGAAGCGTAGTCACCCAATGCCGTGCCCGCACCGGAAAGGTGCGAGCGGACTCGGACTTCTCTGCAGGTGACATCTCGCTCTCTGGAATTTCGGCAGAGGTTGGTAACTTCAACTCACCTGCAGGCGGTGTCTCGTTCGTTCATCTCCCCACTTCAGCCCACAACATCATCGAGCGCGAGCGCCACGTTGGTCGCGTTCAACTGGGGGAGGGTCATTCGGCGTCGACATGGCGACGGAGTGATCCATTACTGCTCCGGGGGCTACCTCTCTACCCCACGGGTTAGACGATGATTCTCCCACTTTGCCACGCATCGTGCGCCACGCCGCCACTGGCCTTGGACGCTCGTGCAGCGCCAGAGAAGAAAATTGAGCTCAAATCGCATCTCGCACTCCTACTGGCAGACCATTGAGCGTATTGAACACTGCATTGGGCGGTGCGAAAACGTTTCTACGGTATGGCCACGCAATGGATCCAGCGTGGGCATGGCCGACCGAAAATCTCGCTCCAAAAGTGCCTTTCCAGCTCCATGCAGCATGGGGGCTTGATGCCGCTTTCTGGCTCAGAGCGACCGCCGCCATCTGCCGGCATAGGCGAGCCATAAATGCTGTCGCGTCGAAACCCGCCCCGTGCACTTCACTAACAAAATACAGAAACCCTTTTCTATTGTTTCATCTTCACACAGTAAAATTCTCTCTTTTCACTAATATCGCTATACGAAGGTATCACGAACGCCAGGGGATGCAGGTGCTGAATACCTTCTGACTCGATCGTGCCCTCTTGGGCAGGACAGGGATCCATCCAGTACCGAGTTGCAGCTCCTCACCACTTGTGCTCCAACCTCGACTCTCTCATGTCCTTGGCACCCGTGGACGACGAGCAGCAAGCTCGGCTCTGCGGCCGCGCGCGCGCCAAGGAGGTCTTCCGCCCCATGCGCTGGAAACGCATCGGCTCGCTGCCCGACGAGGCCGCCAAGCTCTACGAGAGCGCGCGGCGCAGCAGCAACAACATCAACAGCAACAACATCAACAACAACAGCAACCCCGGCAGCTACAGCTTACGCGCCGTGCGGCCGCTGCAGGCCTCGCTGGCCGAGGTGGAGGCCGTGCTCACGGGCCAGACCGCCCTCCTCGGGAGGGATGACACGCCGTCGTTGCTCGCCCGCCTGCTGCCGGCCACGTACGTGTCGGGCGGGCGCATCGCCCGCTACCCGACGCTCGAGCACTCGACCAGCGAGCGCGAGAACGTGGCGCTGCAGTACGCGCGCCTCAAGCCGTACATGGCCCAGCACCAGCAGGAGACCAAGCATGCCGTGCTGCTCGAGAGCGTGGACAACCACGTGCTGCTGGGCTACACGCTGTCCACGAAGCTGCAGCGCTCGGACACGAGCAAGAGGAAGCAGGTCGGACTCGCGCCGCCCGCGTCTGTGTCGTCTCTGCTGCATTTGTTCCGTCCTGTGAGCGCCCCCGCGTTCGCCGAGAGGAGACACGACTTTCGAGCCGACAGACTCGCGAACAGCGAGTTCAGCATCACGTACATCGTCCAGGAGCTGCCGCCTAGTGACGACGAGGACGAACAGCAGACGGAGAGCAACGTGACGCTCGAAGTGGTGCTCACGTGCTCGCTGGACCCCCGACAGGTGGTGGACCAAGACGACGAGAAGGCCAAGCAGCGTCTGAACCAGCAGAAGCAGCGACTTCGCCACGACGCGCTCTGTCTCACGAGGTTGCAGCCGTTTATCGACGCCTATCGACAGGAGAAGGTCAAGGGCAACGCGACGGTCGCGCACACACGCGAGCCGCAGCACGACCCGAAGGACTGCGACCCCAACATGCTGCGCGGCAGCATGTTTTCAGGCGGACGCACGTGCGGCGTCTGCCATAGAAAGTTTGGGCCGTTCCGCTGGAAGCGCCACTGCGAGTCGTGCGAGAAGATCGTGTGCAACCAGTGCCTGTCGGTGCTGGCCGCTGCGCCGACGCTCTCGCGTCGCAAAAAGCGCGTGTGCTCTCAGTGTCTGTACGGAGAAACTGCGAACGTGGCAGCAATGCACAAGGCGGCAGCGGATGCTGCACATGAGGACGGTGCTGGGTCGTCTGAGACTACGACGATGAATGTGTTCCAGTTCCCGAGCTTGGAGTCATTGGTGACGAAGCACAAGTCGAGCAGATCAGCGGATCCAGTCACTACCGGTAGTAGAACCCCGTCAAGGTCTTCTGGTCGAGTACAGATCGACTTGGGCTTGGACCCTGCATTGGCCATGTCTTCAAGATCGTCCTCTGATCGGCGACGAGCGCGCTCTCGGCAGTCGCAGCTCTCACAAGGGTCTGTTGTAAGCACAACCTCCAACGCCAGTGCCTCAAGCAGCTTCGTCGCAGCAACTCCTGATAATCGACGCGCGACGATGGCCGACCGAACTGACCTTGATGACAGTGAATGGTCGATGCGCACTCGACGTGCCAAGACTGTCCTGATAGATGATCCGCAGACCAAGCCCACCACTCACAGGCCCCTCAACTTTATCACGCCTTTGTCGGCTTCGGCGCCGACGCATTCATTGTATTCCACCTCGGAGGAGAAGGAGGAGGAAGAACTGGAACCTGTGGTTAAGCCTCGCGCAAGCTCGTGTCAGAACTCCATGATGCAGTTTGTACAGCTGAAGACGCCCGAGCCGGACTATGAGCTGGATTTCAACTGGTACAACATCTTTCCCAAGGCTCCTGTCGATCGCAGTGCTTGTGAGATGGCTCGCGCTAAATACGTGGAAGTATCGGGGCTCAAGGTGGATGCCCGTTCTCTAGTATTCCTGCGTCACGACACTGAGCTAGAGGAGTTGGCTCGTCGTGTTCTGGATGTGACGTCGCAGTGGCATGGCTGCAGCATCAACATCGTTGGTAGCTACGAAGTGTACTGCCTCGTGACCGCCTCCAACAAACCCGAGCTGGATCTGGATGACGAGCTACTGGAGCTTGAAGCCTCCCCCGTGACGGTGGATGATGTTGTTCCGCGCGAGGAGAGCGTAAGTGCTTACGCAGTGCACCACCGCTCCCCGTTCTTCGTGGCCGAGATGGAGCATGACCCACGCTTCCGCGCACACCCGCTGCACACAGAGCAGGGAGCGGTATCGTTCCTGAGCTTCCCCATTTATTCGTCAGGCGCTGATGCCAGTGGCTCGCTAGCTGCTGAAAATGAGGCTTACTGCGTGGCTACGCTGGACTTGTGGATGCGAGACCACGTGCCTGCTAGCAGCCATGTCTCTCATGAGTGGATGCCCAGCGTGGGTGACTTACTACGCAATATCAGTGCTCGCCTAGAGGCGCTGTCGATGGAGTCGCACGCCTTCCTGAAGCCTCGTGCTCGCGCTGGGCACTCGCTTGGCTCATCCTGCGATTCTAGAGGCAGCACGCGACTAGCGGACTCGATCGTCGATCTGTATGATATCGATAGCGAGTCGGTGGTAGACTCGCCTCCTCTTTCTCAAGCGGAGACGATGGATCGGCTTACGAATCTGTCATACGCCAAGGTTCGCGGCCTCGGCTTGGGAGGCATGAGTGGTCCCGGGTCGTCGACATGGAAGTACGATAGCGACAACGAGAGCACGACGTCCAGCCAGAGCGCAAGCAGCCAAAGCTCGCGCTTCTCGTCACACCTCTATACAGCCGCAGACATGCACTCAACGATCGAATCACTATTGCACCAGGCATCGAAGACTTCCAAGTACATCAGTGAGACTGGAGTATCCATTTAGACCATAGATGTCTTGAACTAAAGAGTAAAAACTACAAGTTTATCGTGATTGTTTACACCACTTCAACATGATCGGTAGTCGTTCTTGAATCAAGAATCTTGATCTCCAACAACGCCGATAGAGGTTCGACAGTATCCCTCCCCCTGAAGACCATGCCACCGTTACCCAGATATTCGTCAATGGCCTTTTTCATGCATAATACAAGTACATGTACCATTTTTGAGCCCAAAACTACGAAGGCATGCATTATAAGAGGTATTTTCAGTTTGAGTGCGCACTTAGTGAATTTTTGCATTAAAACGAGATGATTGGCTGCTGAAGTCGATGAGTCTTGTCCACACCGGAGTGTGAAGACATCAACTCATCGCGTTAGGATGTCCAAACGCCGCTCATCCTAACGCGACGAGTTGAAGGCTTCAGTTTGGCCACAGTCGTTCATCAAAGATGGCAGTCAATAACTCCACGAGGACTTCTAGTCTAGGAGTGTATTTGAGGTCATCGTCTCCATTGCTTCATTCTTTCATTTGCTCCGCCCCCTCAAGTTTTACCCGCTACTGCTTTCCCCATGACAACCGATACGCAAGTGCAGGTGACTGTCCGCCAGTATCGTCCCGAAGACCATGCCGCCGTCACCAAGATTTTCGTCGAGAGTATCATAGCGGTTGAGAAGAACCTGGAGTACCGCTACCGTTGGGAAGAACGTCTACGCGAGGATTTGACAACCGACTTGGCCGACATCCAAGCCAGCCACATGGCTCCAGGTGGGAACTTTTGGGTCGCAGTCGCGACAACAAAAGGAACCAGCAAAGTAGTCGGCATCACCGGGCTCATGCGCGTATCTGAATCCGTCGGCGAGGTGCGACGCGTGTATGTGGACCAAACGTGCCACCGCATGGGCGTCGGCCGCAAGCTAATGGCGCAGATGGAAAGCTGGTCACGCCAGAACGGAATCAAGAGCGTGTTCCTGACGACAAACGCCAAGAATGAAAGTTCGCAAGCTTTCTACGCCGCTCTCGGCTACACGAAGGCGGACGAAACCCTGTATGCCTGGGAGAACCTTAAGTACTTCGAGGTCTACAAGTTCGTCAAGCAGCTGTAGATAGGCAGGCCTCTGAGTTCACCTTCTAAACAATGTAGCAGACGTCTATTTGTCGATACTTCTTGCCATTTTAACAATAAAAACCGTGCTGATCTTGGACAGACGCTCTGAACGTCGAGGCGATCCCAGCCATAGGAAACGCAGCCATTTGACTTTGTCGATAGGCGCAAGCCCGGCGCTGAATCCGCAGCCATGTTGGTCAGCATAACGTCCACGACCATGACCGACCTCGTTCACGCCACGCCACGCACGCCTTCCGAGTGTTCGAGCACGGTTCTTACAGTACCGTCACGCTTCAAGGAATTTCGTTCGAGACACACGACATTCCCAGCAGCTGTCCTGGTGCATCCATGTCGGGGCTCCTCTTCACTTGTGCTTGGTGTTGGTCGACGAGGCGATTGTCATTGCGACTTACGCGGTCGATCGAACTCATTCCACGAGTAGAGACCGTGACTAGCGATCAGATCGCACCGAGGACGGCACGCACCTGCTTCTGCTGGGGTGACACTCACGGGGAGTTGGTAACGGAGCCACGTCAGGCGGGACAGTCCATCCGAGTCGAGTCGCCGATCCGATCCGATCCACTTACCCATTCCACCTGCGCCACGCAGGACTTGGTTTCGAGCAGTGCAAGACCCGGTCGCATGAGCAATGGAGCGCGTCACTCCAGTCGAAGACGACTTGGAGCTCGCTGAACGCAGTCCGGAACCATCGCCGGAGTCAAGGCCGAGTCCGCCCATGCTGCCGCCATTCCGGCATCCTCAACGCCCGGCAGCGCCGCCGCCACCTCTACTAGATGCACCGATTGCAGTTCACACGGGGCCTCCTCGTCGGTCACTGGGAGACTCGCTACCTCGTCGCTCGCTGCTGGCACCGGAGGTGACACCACCTTCACCTTCGGGCGATGAATACGCTCGGGGCAGAGAAAGCGACGAACGCAAGAGCGAGGAGGAACCGGAGAGCGAGAAGTCGAAGAAACGAGATCGGAGACCGAGGAAGAAGCGCCGCAGTCGCATTCTGAGCGAACTGAGACCAGTCGATGGACCGGAGAGCGCGTTGCCCAGTGTGCCAGCTATCAACGATGATAGTTCGCAAGCCAGTGACGACCCGTTGGAAGCCCCCGACTCGGGCGAGCGAGCGAAAGAGGCGTTTGCAGCACAGCGAGTACGGATGCGCAAGTCTTTTCGCCCAGATCTACGCATTTACATGTACGTTGACGCTACGGCGGATGAAGATGTGGCGTTTCATACAGCTGGGCTAATAGCTAATTGTTCTCTGGGTGTGTGCGTAGGAAGAATGCTCACCCACTGTTTGGCATCTGCGCGGCGCATCGGCATCACCCGTATAAGCGCAGCGATCGCTCCCTCGTGCTGCTTGTTGCATTGCGTAAGTTACGTCTGAAACATTGCTCCCGGACTGTCCGCTGGAGCTAAGCTAACATTTTGGATGTTTTTGCTGTCTTCTTGATCTTTTTGTGTGTGTAGTGGTGGCGCTGCTGGTTTGTGGGCTTTACGCGATTCGAGACTGCTGCTCCGAAGTGTTGAATGTACCCGTGGCTGTAGTGAATCGACGATTGGAAGCAGATGAGAGTAGCGGACGGCTATCATCAGCACCATATTTATTGGCACCGTTGGGGCAACCACCACGCTATCTACGAGGAGGTAGAAGGAGAACTACTGCTGCTGCTGCGTCGTCGGCATTGACGAGTGAGGGCGTGCAGTGTCTGGCTTTTTACGCTGACTGCAGTACCCACTCAGCTGTATGTGCTGCAGGCTCGGTATGTCGAAAAGCTGACAATGACGGAACCAGCAAGTGCGTTCCACATGATAATCCATCGCAGAAGTGCAATGTTGAAGGCGAATTCGCATGCTCGACGGGGTGGACATGCAGTGAGAGCACCGATCTGTGCGTTCCTGCATCCAAATATGTGTGCTACCTTCCCAATTCGGGAAAAACAGAGGAGAACACAGCGGTGGAACTGGCAGGAGACCCCGATGAAACCAATACAGCGATCGAAGCCATCTTTCAAATTCTTCAGATTGCAGCCACCAAACATTCACCGGAGATGAGACTCAATTCGTCGGCGTCGGATGACAATACAGTCCAGCAATCAGGATCTCCTACGTCTTCACCGAGCGCTGCTTCTCCATCGAGTACATCAACACCTAGAGCTGCGCCACCGTCGACTACAGCTACGCCCTCTCCGTCGACTTCGTCTTCTGGCTCGGTTTTGGGATCGACAACTAGCTCTGGCCTTGATTCCCGGTCTGCCTCGTCGTTCAGTTTGTCTTCAACATCCTACAAAAACTCGAGCTCTAGCTTTGGTTCCCAATCAGCTTCAAGTTTAAGCTCGAGCTCGTCAGGATCGCTGTCTTCTGAAAGTTCGATGGTGAAGATGACTCTGACCGAGCCTCTCAATGGTGCGGTACACAGTCT
Organism: Phytophthora fragariae; assembly: GCA_009729435.1. NCBI lineage: Eukaryota > Oomycota > Peronosporomycetes > Peronosporales > Peronosporaceae > Phytophthora > Phytophthora fragariae. Next base: position 1,035,233 of record QQOI01000002.1, on the reverse strand, counting down.
GTCGTATATTATTCTGATCCAGTGGCATCTATCGCTGCTGTCTGGGCCCGACCCGGGACTCGACAAATTTCGGGTAGACTTCAGCGCTGATAACGGCGCGTTCGACACCATAGCTTCGAGTGTATCAGCCTCTTCATCTTCGGGATCAAGTCAAGACAGGAACGACACCATTTTCCAGTATGAATGGAACCTAGCGGAAAACACTTCGTGGATGTGCACGACGTGTGTACTAAGAATCTGCGCCCTGGACGTGAATTCGGTTTCGAGTGAAAACCTCTGCATACGTTCGGATGGACAAACGACCAGCGTCGAGAGCTCAAGGCGTCTCCAAGCCACCGCTGTGGACGGAAGCGGGAGCAGTGATGTCGTCACCTTCCGCATCGTTCGTGAAGCGCTGGAGTGTTCTTGCGGGTTGGCCCAGGAATCGTTCCTGCTGGCCGCAGTGATCATTGGCGTTTGCATTCCAGTCACTGTGCTGCTCGTGGAGCCTCTCGTTACATTTTACCGCGATCGTCAAGTATTCGGGCTATTCGCACGTCGTGATGGCCCTGTTAGACCGGTGATCGCGGGCTATAGTACGAAGTCTGCCACTCACAAGGGTCGAGTCGTACTCGTGTTGCTTCTTCTTGCACTTTGTGTAGCGTTCGGCTTTGTGGCAGCACAGATCTCGACAACGAACTTTTTGACGGAGAAAGGAGCCGTTGTCGTCCTATGGGTGGTAACATTTGCGATCGCGGTGGCGTTGGGAGTGCTGGTATACTCCACGCTAGTCTGCTTTGTGATTTTTGGCGTGCGTTGGTGGCGAGAGCGAGCTTATGAGCGACGTGAACCCTCGGGGCTGAGCGAGTTTCAAACCTCGCTGTTATCGGACGATGAGAAGATTAGCAACGACAGCATTACAAGTCCTCAGTGACTGGGAAGTGTGTCTGTATCAACGGTACTTAGGTAAAAGATGATCGTATGAACTACCAGTAGGGGGCGTAGAGGTAGAATAGAAGTAGAAGTTAGATAGATTTTGAAATAAAGATTCGATGAAGAAATATTCAAACTCATGAACATCATATTGAAGTTGACACAACCCGGTCGGTACCTCAAGAGCTGAATAAAAAAGTGAATAGACAATGGAATATCCGATCTCTGCCCTTACAATACACAGGCACTGTGCTGAAACGTGCAAGCCCCTCAGCGTCGAAGCATGCGCGGATGAGATACCGGTAGTAGTACTAGTAGTATAAAGTTCGTGAGCCCGACGGAGCCCACACATCAGTTTGTCTTGTCCTAACGCAGCTCGGTCCAATTGCGTATCAACGAAAACTGACAAGTACAGCCAAAACTTCAAGTACAATTTCTATATCGTGTAAACATTTAAAGCGTTCGTAGCATCCTAGTGCGAGGCGAAACTGCGGACGACGGTCTTGCGGTACTGGCGCGTGCGGCTCATTTCCTCGCCATTTGCTACGGCGTCCACAATTGACAGTTCGCCACGCAGGTCCGTCTCCATCTTGGCCTTCAACTCCTTGCCCTCAAAGCCCTTGCCCATAAGGTAGGCCAGCTTGGCCACGCAGGCCTCAATCGTCATGTCCAGAGACGTGATCACGCCCATGTTCAGCAGGTTCACACCCGTCGCGTACGTGTCCAGCTGGGTGCGGCCCTGCACGCACTGGGACGTGATGGTCACCGGAATGTGCGCGTCAATCGCCATCTTCACGAACCGCAGGAAGCCGTCCTTACGCAGCGGGGCGTTGCCCGTGCCGAAGAGTGCAAACACCAGCGCCTTGCGCTTGTTGCTGTCCTTGGTGGCATTGTGGCGCTCGATGTACGCCTCGATGCACTCCTCGTCGAAACCAGGCACCAGGTGGAAGACGCAGATGTTGGTGGACAAGTCCGTAAACACACGGAAGCGCGAGCGCGGGTACGGCAGGATGAGCGGCTGATCCACGATGGCCTCGACGCCCGTCACCGCGAGCGACGGGAAGTTGGGCGAGTGGAAGGCGTCCACCGACATGTTGGCCACCTTGGTGGTGCGGTTGCCGCGCAGCAGCTTGTTGTTTGAGTAGATGCAGACCTCGGGGATGGCTAGCGACGCCGCGCACATGACCGACATGATGAGGTTGCGGCGCGCGTCGCTGTGCGGGAAGTGCAGCGGGATCATGGCGCCCGAGATGACCACGGGCTTGCCCAGGTACTCAAGCATGAAGCTCAGCGCCGAGGCCGTGTAGGCCATCGTGTCCGTGCCCTGCAGCACCACGAAGCCGTCATAGTCCCAGTACTTGGCCTCGATCTCCCTGGCGATGGTGCCCCAGTCGGCGGGGGACATGTCGGACGAGTCGATGGGCTCGGCCCACTCGCTCACCGTCACGTGGGGCATGTTCTCGAACTTGAACTCGTCCATCTCGCTGATCTTCTTCTCCAGGAAGCCGCTGCTCGGGTGCAGCACGCCGTTCTCGTCGGGCACCATGCCGAAGGTGCCGCCCGTGTAGATGACGAGGCAGTGCGAGCGCTCGGCCTTGCCGTCCGTGCCCACGTTCAGCGGCGTGGGCGCGCGCACCGAACCGGGCGACGCGCACAGGTGCTCCGAGTCGCTGCTGAGCGACACGGCCACGGGGCTCACGCCGTCCTGCGCGCCGTCGAAGCTGGCGCTGAAGCTGTTGCTGCCGTCGCGGGTCTTGGACTTGCCCTTGGCCATGGGGTCACGAGAGATGAGAGAGACGACGGAGTGTGCGGGTCGCTGAGCAAAAGTGCGAATGACGCCGGACGAGTGGAGCTGCTCGGCCACGTATGAGGTCGGTGGACCCATCCGCAGACTCTTTCAAAGCTGATACATAGACATCATTGTTTGAAAGCGTCTTTGTATGATTTTAACGTTGGACTAGAGTTTGGGATAAACGTGAATGGATAAGGATAGAGAGGGTGTGACGAGGTACGTGTAACGAGTGGCCTGGCTATACCTGCAAGAGACAGGAGGTTGCAGTTGATATGCGGCGATTTGAGGCCTTTGCCTCGACTGCTTGCTCGGAGTGGCTGGACGTGCACTTCGCTTAGCTTTAGTTACGTTGGGAGTGACGGAGGGCATGCGTATGCGTCGGCATTGGCTTGCTGTGAAGAGGGGTCGCAATGCTCCTCGAGAACGAGGTCTGCTGGTGTTGGTGCAGCCTGCTGACCAACCATCTGAGCTTGATGGGCTGCACGATTAGAGCAGCAGGCTCCTGCGCTTGTACTGGTGCAGTGGCGGTAAACTTCAAGCGACTTGTTCGCGCAACGCTACGCTTACGACGCCTCGGGGGACCACCACCACTGGCCAGTGCGTTTCGGCGATGTCCTGGCGAGATCGTCTTTCGGTCGGGCCTAGACGCATGACCTCCAAGCAAGAAATTTTAGCGTCGAGGAGAATGTGGAGCACATTTTCCTTCGGACGGCAGGAGACCGACGCCGTCCGTGTCCAGCTAGCCAAGATGACGTAGATAATTTAAAGGATCTTCTTGGCGGTCACTACATGTACAGCGGTATGCGGAGAGTTCTGGTGGTTGGAATAAGGGGTTTCTGTTTTGCCTCATATTGTGGGTTATACTCCAAATTGGACTGGCCCGCCAATCGACCTCCCTCTGTAATTGCATTAAATATTCCTTATCAGGGTTATTTCGATCGACCTCCCTTTTCAATTGCATACCATATTTATTATCAGAGTTAGTTCCACTGCAAGACGAACAGAACGTTGACGCATGTGCATGTTTTTGTCCAATCGAAATTGGTTAGTTGATGTTTTTGTCCAATCATAAGTGTATTGGTAGGTTTGCTGGAGACTTCACCAATCGCCCTAGATATCTGGAAATCACAATACTGTATGAGAGGCCAACATCACCGTTCATTTCTGTTGAATAACGTGGCTTACCAATTGATGAGCTACCAGGGTACCAATTGAAAGTCCTTGCCTATCCAATCAGAAGACGCTGAACTTAATTTTAAGGGATTTGAGAGATTTTGCGCGATTTCTAAGCCCATTTGCGAGGTGGCCATGGGGTCGTTTTTTTCCTTACATGTACGCACTGACCACTTCATGGGCCACTTCGATCCAACTGGGGCTCCGCGAAGGCTGGGATAGGAGCATTAAATTACGATATACTATCCATAGCGATAGCAGTTATATGGTTTATATCGAAGCATGAAAGGTTCGCGCGCACACACCTTTCGTTCTTGCCCCTACGGATTACTTTTGTTTATAATGCTACTACATGTTCGGGCATCTCCTGCGCCTGCTTTGCAGCCGCAACATCTGCCCGGTATTTCTGGTCACAATCTCGCACAACTAGGGGGGCTGCGTGTCCAAGATATCGGTTTCCTTTGAACTTGCCATGCTTCCTTCCGCCTGCGATCCTTCTCAATTGCGATCCCATCATTCAGTCCAAAAGCATCGGTTTGACAGACCACCCGACACTATCGGACCGGTACTACCGGTACACCGGATCGGACAGCGCGCTCACTCCACGCAATAATCCCTGTTTGGCTGTGCTGCAAGCACTTCGTTGCTTCCTATCCCAGAATATAATTTTCATACAACAGCTTACCCTAGCGCGGCTGTCTCACTTTCGCTCACTTTCCAGTGAAATGCTTTAATCATGCACCTTCAAGAACACAGCTACCTCGTTCACTGACTCAACCACCATGAGAGGTGCCGCGGCAGGTATCATGCTGCGCTGCATAGGTTGCATTATCTGCTTCGCAGTCAGCTGGTTGCGCAAGAGCAGGACCGGTCACTACTTTCGCGTCTACGTCTGGATGTATACGCGTTGTTTCGACGAAGTGGAGAGGCATCATCTTCATCTCTATTGCGTCAGTGGTGGTAAAGGTGAGTGGGCCTGCGTCTACAAGCATCGAGCACTTCATGCACCTCGATGAGGTGGAAACGCATTGCGATCGTCGCGTGTGTGTGTGTGTGTGTGCGGGGGGGCATCTCCCTCCCTCCCTGGAGCCAATGAGCAGTTGACAGCGAAAGCAAAACTGAGTTGATTTCCATATCCGAAATCTGTTCTACCTCAATGTCGTCGTAACCAATGCTTCTCGGTAAATGCTCTAACTCGCTTCTCCGATGACAGCGTCTCTGCTGGTGTGGCGTAGCGGGATCAGCCAAAGTTGGCCGAGGCTTGATCGAGTTTCCCAACAGCGCCCAGACACCGACTAGCAAAGGGGATCCCCTTGATCCGCTGTTCTCACCTTGTGTACCGGCAGCGAGCCGGATCTGCTCTCTCGGGGCTCAGAAGATACAGCACTTGGTGAAATTTGATGGTCTTGGCGAGACGCGGGTGTGTAATGGCTTACTTAGCCCAATACTTCAGCTTACACGTGTGTGCACGTGTATGAGGAAGCGTAAATGTATTTAACTTAGATTAAATATACTTGTATCCACAAGTATAGTTGAACCTAAATAAAGGTACACATAGTAGCTTTTGCGGTAAAATGAGAACTGAATTGAATGTTAACTGTGGCTTTCCTCCTAAAACTGATATCTATAAAGAGAGGCTCTGCCAACGAGTGGTTGGCAGAAACTCTGACCTAATGCGTGATTCTTATTGGTAGAAAGACACTGCTTTCTGACCAATAGGACTGCTTCCTAATATGAATGGTGACCACACTGCGATGTGGCCCACCTGAATGTATCCATTAGAGCATGTTGCACTAACGTGAGGTTAGCCGAATGTGTAGCCCCGCTACAGGTTGGGTTTGGAGCAGCGCGGAATTCTCGCTCTGCGTTCGGGGTTTTGCCTCGATCGATTACTCTTTGCTCCAATCAAGAGGCCTGCATCTGATCCAAGGCCTGCAGTCGCCTTAGCCGATATGTTTGTCGCTTTCTATAGCGATATCTTAGTCGAGAGGATAAGCAATCGCCAGCCAAACGGCTAAATCTTGTCGATGGAGGGTTCGCACTCGAAGGAAAGGTCACTAGAGTGGACAAAGCTGGCCAATGCATTATCCAGACTTATCTCACTACTAGATCCGCTATCCTCGACACTTGTCCGCTCTGCCGAGGCTAATGTAGTTCCTGAGGCGGGTGATTTGGTGGCACATGCGATGTTTAGTGCAAATTCAACTCTGATTTACGTTTAGCCTGTACATCGTTCGGCTACCATCCCATCCTGCAACCTACAACCTGACAACCACTTGATGCTTGTCCTGGCATCGCCCCTTTGTTCATCCCATCTCAGCAGGTCCATAATCTTCGATTCCGATCGACCGATAATCCCGATCGGCCATCTCGATCCATGGCTTCCACCAGAAGCCTTGACTTTCCACCCTCGCGTCCTGACTCGGTCGTCGGCATCTAGATCACTGCCTCGTCATCCACATTATGTCATCTGTGTTGGTGTAGCGGTCTAAATACTAACCGGTACGATATCCACGCGTGACTCCATCTTCCAGATGCCTGCTTGACTCCGATCTCCAACTCGCCGCCAGCTTCCATGATGCAGCATGACAAGTCCGCATACACTCGGTTGACGATCAGTCATGACCTGTGTTGGTCGCCCTGATTCTACCTCGTCTGGCCGAGCGTTTTGGTTTCGGCCTTGACGGATGGACTCACGGCACGGATCGGTGTATGGTTGCTCCCAGACGACGGCAGGTCTCCAGTACCCGCTGTTGTCGTTAGCGCCTGTTGTGGATGAGCCCGACGACCAACTGAACGCTGGGACCATCTGACGGTGATCAAGAGGTTCCTACCCTTTTTTCGTAAGTCTATCTCCGGATGTCTATTCCTGATTGGCGACAACCGCGGAGTAAACAAGCGGCTGGCGAACGTACTTGGGGTGCCGCTAGTCGGCTGCGCCAGCCACGGCCTGAACATGGCCGCGCGGACTTGAAGCCTCACGACAGCATTATCGAAGAAGTACATCAGCTTATGCGTAAGTTGCGGACGTTGAAGCAAGCAACCAAGTTGCGGTAAGTACTATTCACTATTTTATATTGATTTTTGTATTCGTACTAAATTGGAGTCTGTTTTTGGGTATTTTCCTAAATTAGTGTCAATACCTCATTGGTCGCTGTCCTCGGACAAGATACGCGCTGGTCATCGACCTTTTCGATGCTCAAGCGCTATTTTCAGCTTCATCAGTTTATTTCGGCTTCCTCCTGTCCCGTTCAGCCCACCGCAAGCTGGAAACGCTGCTGTCAAGCCTCAGCGACGTCGAGACCGTGTCAAAGCACCTACAGGGCTACGTACTTATGCTGCTGGACGCTCGTGTCCTCAAGAGCCACCCGTCGTTCACGAAGTATCTCCGTAAGGAACATCGCTCATTATGTGTCTGACGATCTTTATTTAATTACTTGTGTTTTTAATGTTATTATTATGTATAGCTGTGGGCAACTTCCCAGCGTCCAGAATATGTCTTGATCAAACTTGAATCGGCAAATCTTGAATCTAAGCTCAGAGGGGCTCAGAGTCTTAGAGTCCCAGCTGAAAGATCTCAGCTGGACTCGACGAAGACTCGGCCGACACCTCCGAACTTTTGGCCTGACGCGGCGTGTGCACCTCCCTTGCGATCCCCTTGACGGTTCTTGCTGGGGCTACGCTTTGGGTCCAGACGTCAGTCAGCCAAATCAACCTTGCTCTCAGTCCAGTCGTCTCCGGATATCTCCAAACGAAGTCGGCTTCCCGCTCAACAGGCCTTCGTCTTCACATGTCTTGCCCCGATCCTTCCGGGTTTTTTTCAAATGTAGACACAACACCCCACAGTACACTCCACACACTTGTTTGCTTCCTCCAAGACCACAGACCTGGTCTTCCTTGCTTCTTCACTTCCTCCGAGCGGCTCCAGCTGAGAGCCGCGTACACAGGTCTTCACTCGCCCCCGACCTAGGGTGGCTCCTAGAATTGGCTCGGGTTGAGCCTGTCTTGACCCAGGGTTCTCGCCTCTGCGCCCTGGGACTTCGCACTTCAGACAGCTTGTAGTTAGTGGATCCAGTCAGCCTGGCCATCTGTGAGTTGAAAACAGGAACAACGTTGAATGACAGCAGCTTTCATGAGCAAGCCAACGTACCAGAAAATAGGGGTAAGAGGAGAGTGAGCTTGGTCACGCGGGGGGGGGGGGCTCGTCAAGTCTTGGCAAAATCAAAAGCGAAAGCGACTGGAGCTTGGTTTCCCTGCGTCGACCGAATTCCCAATGGGGCCGGCACGGTTCATCAAATTTGGACATTGCGTCGTGGAACGGATGGAACCCACAGGGCGCGCTCGCGCGCAAACGGAGCGCGCTTCAAAACCAGCTTGCAAAGCCCCACAACATTCATTTCGGTTCCAAATCCACTGCTATCCCCGCTGACATGTCAACACCGTCGGCATGATACAAATACCTAGTCAACTTCAACTCAACCAGCTTCAACAGCGACCTACACTCACGTGAATACACCGTACAAACATCATGCTTACCAACACAGCAAATCTCTCACTACCTTCGTCCTGACTTCTGACCTCCCACTGCCTTCCTACTGACTTTAAGCTGACCTCGACCCTCACGTCACGCTTACGGGCCCTGTAGATCTTGGATGTGACGGCGTCAGCAATTGGGGTGGCCGCAGCGGCACACGAACGAACGAATCGGACCTGTAGTCTACGATGATATCGCCCCACGTGCACGGCGTGGGTTGTCACGACCACGACTGTCGTCCGGCGTCTATTTGACACTTCCAGGACCGAGCCACTGGCGCGCAAGAGTGGTTGATGAAACGCAACATGACACCCAAGGGCTGTGCGTAGATCGCTACGCGGACTGGATGGCGTGTGCAACGGGCTGGTTACGGTTACGTAAGTAGGTAGAAGCCGCATGGCTACATGCACAAAAGTAGGTACAGTAAACACGGCTAGTGTGTGTACTGTTGCTGCTTGGACACATTTCAGCGAATCAGGCATCGACTTAGATCTGGGTGATTCACAAGAGAACGGAAGACCACCGTTCCCCATTCCATAAATAAACAGAGTTAAATTTGCCCTAAGACTGACACTTGGTTCTACTATCGCGAGCTTCCTCTTGCAACTATAGTGTACGCTAGTGACCGTACCTCATACACGGTTACAGCTTGGACGTTCGGGCCTTTGCGTCATGATCAGACGATAACCCTCGTCTCGAGGTCGGTTAGCATTAGATACACCCACGTGTTCAATTTCTCCCAAGTACTGGCCCTGTGTCTCGCCCGCACCAATAACCCCCTGGACCACGTGCTCCTTGCCAAGGCGGCCTTCAAAGATTCGACCAAACCGTTTCCACAATTGCCGCCATACGGGCAGCAGTTTATGTCGCACTACAACTTCATCAGGGAATTACGGAAGCTTCTAACTCGACACGGATCCACACAGTCGCACAATCCAAAGTGAGGGACCACAGGAAATATCACCACCGTAGGATTAAATTGCTCGCGAAGGTGAGCAACCGAAAATGGCCACCGCACTGGGACAAATCGACCTTGTTAACGCACAGCACGTGGGCGAGTAGCGTGTGACGAAACTCGAGACGCCGATCCACGAACGGCACGCATGGTACCAGTCGGAGACACCGTCGGTGACGACGCCGGCGATCTCGCATCTTGATGCTGACCGTGGCGGCGTCGATACGGATCAGCGGCCGCTCGACGCTCACTGCGTGAGCTATGGCGCTCGCGAAGCGGCCGTCGGGGTGGTGGGGAGGAGATCGTGGGCCCTAGACAGCAGCCGCTACCGCTGCTGTGGCCCCGTACCACGAGCCGCCAGGTCCACGAGGAGAAGTTCAACGACCACTTTAGTCTCTGACGCGGGGTCGCGTGTGCCGCGTGTGCGACCCATACCGACCGCTGTCGTAGGAGTGTTGAAAGCGCAAATGGTGCACAGATATTTAGAGATCGACCAGCTCCGATGTATTCAGAGGTATTTCGGCTAATCAAAAGTGATTTTTGAACCACATCACATAAAAGGCATGTCATTACTGTATTTTCATGATAAACAGAGAGATACCCATAAAAGCGCAAAACCATGCGAATTTGTTGCTCTCTGGCCGTTCTCCTGGACATGATGGAACATCGTTTACATGACACGTGTGGAGAGGCGGAACGCCTGTTGGCCGCCCAGGTGTATAGCGCTGTGATCCAGAGTCCAGAAGGTACTTCTGTTCAGGAAGCCTTCCACTCGGAACGCCTGAACGCAAACATCCAGGTAGCGTGTGCTCCTTGTGGCAATCCCTCGAAGATTGGTTGTTTTGAATACCAATATCGGTCTTTGGAGAAGAGAGAGGCGTCACTTACTTAGATGTAGCTCCACAGCCAAGATGGCCAAAATCAATTCAGGGTTATACACACAAATATATAGCCGTTCTTACACCAGTCAACTCTTCTAGGATACTGGTAAATCCCGGTCAGATTTAGCACACGCACCCACCCCAGAAGTACTGAGTAACAGTTCTATACAGTTTCACTACCTATCACGCAAGATGTCCTTCGATCACAATCCTGGATGGGACTTTCTTCCAATCTATCCAGGACGTATATGGGATATGAAATGTAGGATCGCCTAAGCTGTCACGTTGCACGCGAGTTGTTGAGACTCGAATTGGTTGCTAGGAAGAGAATGAAATAGTAAGTGGCACTGGTAGCTGGCTACTCGTCGGCCATGTACAGGGTAATTGAACTTGCAATGGATCAAGTTGCCATCTGAGAGTTAACTCAAATCCTAAACTATGGCTTTGACAGTGTTGCCGCGAAACTGCTGCTGGATGACAATGGCGTCCCATGGCTTCCGCAATTTCTTGTCAGAGATCATGAACAAACTTGTGGCCTCTGTTTGATACACCCCCTGTCATAGACCCGCGCTCCAGGATGCGGTCACCATATGTCCAAAACCGCAAATCCGATTGGACAACGCAAAGTTACATCGCACAGCTCGCGAAGCATACTTCGGTCTCTAATTTTTTACCGAACGCTAGTATGAATATTACCGAGATTAGAATGAGATCAATGTAGTCCTGTTTCGCTGATGGTCACGATTTCTTTCGCAGATCATTGAGTATTTATCATTGTCAAGCGGAAAAATATGTGTGTATTCGGCAATCTGTTGTGCATTAACATATATTGGTAGGACTCCTGCATCGACTATTTTAGACGATCTATGGCCTGGTTTCAATTGGCTTGTAATCTCATTTCGTGGCGCAATTGACAACCAATGATTATCAACCAGCTCCAAATCCTAAGATTAAGCGACTTTGTATCCAATTTTGATTATGGCTACATAAACATATTCAATAGACAACAAAAGCATATATGGAAAAGTGCTTATTCAGTTTTCTTATCATCCATGACCCATTTTACACAATGTGTAAACGCACCAAGTTCACAGCTGCCCACGCATCGGGCTTGCGAATCTGGACTGCGGACGTATCCAGCGGGGGAAACACGATATTACGAGTCCTCGTCCCTCATACCTAAACTTTCGATTTTACGCGGTGTATTGCTTGTAAAAAATATGATTCATCAAATATTACCAGCGGTAATCATTCTGATATATAATAATTTTGATGTACGATACACCATATATTATGTTTAACATAATGCTTGAAGATCGCTACAGCGTCAAGTTAAAGTCAACAGCAACTACCGCTCGACAGCAGTCTCCAGAAATTGGTAAAATATGTTGCTCTGCTTGAAAAATCACACTTTGTCTTTATTGCCATAGTAAAAACTAAAAATATTACTAGTTGTGGAGATATGAATGAAAGAAGGTTCAGAAATCTTTCATACCGGCATCCCTTTGTCATCACATACAACCCACCTACACCTATTTACCCTAACCGCGACAATAAGCTGAAACCCGATCTACACCTGGAGCAATGCAACGCGAATATGTACATTTATTTATCTAACAACGAAATGCTTCGTCGAAGTCATCAGCTTGGCAGATTTGTCCTACCACCTCGTCAACGACGCCCAATTCAACAAATGCTGAAATAAGATCCGCCGCACTATCAGTTAGAATCTGTCTGTTGTCGTCCTCCTCTAGTTGTACAGCCAGCAGTTTGCATCTCTTAAAGCCTCCTACAATCGTCGATCTCGACAAACTGTACCAGGCATCGCTAATCCAGTTGCAAATGGATCTTCTATCAGGTGCCTTCAGCTTGAACGCATCTCCTGTGGCATGCGCCGCCAGTTCTTTGCGTAAATGGGCGATCCACATGTTTCACAGTGCCGTCTTGAACGGTCCGTTCCAGATCGATCAGCAGGTTGAGCGACGGATGTCGCGTTTGGTGGCACCTTCATAAGATGCACGTTGATCTTGTTTGCGTATGAGACGACATCAGGGAACCAATGTCCCGAGAAGTCGTCCCACAGCACGAGGATGGGGTCCTCCATCACTGGGCGATCTCCAAAATGAAATTTGAGAAACTCGAGCGACAAGAAAGTGTTCCACCAGCCTATAATAAAAAAAATACCAGCACACACACAAAAACAGTTAATTTTGTTGCTAAATACATTCTCATTTGCGGGTTACCTTTTTCGTTTCCATACACCTCGATGCCTTTTCTTTTTGTGCAGGACGCATTTGACGCCAAATGATTATGCTAAATCCGTGGTGGTTCTTGTCGTTGAGCTCTCGGCACTCAGGAATTTGCGAAGGCTTAGCCTTGAACACCACGAATGGTGTAAATTTGTTGCCCATCGAATCACCTAAAAGCATCGCCGATGCTCGCTCCTTCTCCTTGCCCGCACATTTAACCCACACGGTTTATGCCCCTTTCTTCTCAATTGTTTTCTGTGGCAAATATTAAAAAAACACAGCTACATTCATATAACATACAGATACCTCAATTTTCATAACCTGTTTGATCGGCATTGTCAATAGTTGACACTCCCAGCTCTATTGCCTTTAGCCGCACTTATTCCGCAAAGTCCGCAGCAATCTTAGTCAGGTCAGGAGGAGTGATCTGACCTTGCCGGGTTCTTGCGCGCATTGAGAGCCGATGGCGCGCTTTAAATCGGTCTTGACAGCTCCATGAAGCCTCAAAAGTAGGAACACTGTAGCGCTTAGCAACAGATAAGGCCTTCAGTTTTAACATCATCGTTGTAACTGGTACGCCTTCTGCCCTCAGCTCATTAACCCACTCCACTAGCAGCTTCTCAGCAAACGGGGGCAATACAGTACCTACACTCGCTGGTCGAACTTTTCGCTTGTCTGCTCCGCCTTGCTCTGCGTTCAGCTGCTCAATGTTGGTACGCCCGGCCTTCCAGCTCTGGATGAACGTTTGGCGGCTCTGGTACTTTTCCTTCGGGAGTGTAGGGTAGAACTTGTTGATAGTGAGACGGATGTTGCGATGCTCGGTGAGGTGGGCAAGTACTTTGAGCTTCTCGGCAGCCGGGAAAGACGACACGGAGTACTTTACTGCCTGTCTTCCCTTGCCGCCAGGCAGGCGAGGCCGCCCAACAGGGGGCTTTCTGCTGGCCACCATCGAGGCAGTCGGCAAGTGAGCGAAATTAGTAGGCGAGGAGGGCCTGTATGTGATAACAAGTGTTCAGACGGTAATGTCTCTGATTGGCTAATATTAGCCTGTATGGCATAACAAGCAGTATGTCATGACAAAGGGATGCCGGTAAAGTTAAAACGCTTGAGACAGCCTGTCCAACGTATCGAAGTGCTTCAGGATCGCCAGCGCCATCAACATAGCGTTCTTCGCGCTTGTCTTGCTCTTGCGGCCTCGTACCAGATTCCACACAGCGTTCAAGTTTCCTTCCACTACGCCCCAAAGCTAACCAAACTCTGCCTGCGTAAAGTTCGTCATTGTCTTCAAAACGCGGGTTCCACCTTGAATGTGTAGCGGGGCTACACATTCGGCTAACCTCACCTTAGTGCAACACGCACTAAGTGGATACATTCAGGTGGGCCACATTGCAGTGTGGTCACCATTCATATTAGGAAGCAGTCCTATTGGTCAGAAAGCAGGGTCTTTCTGCCAGTAATACTCAAGCATTAGGTCAGAGTTTCTGCCAACCACTCGTTGGCAGAACCTCTCTTTATAGATATCAGTTTTAGGAGGAAAGCCACAGTTAACATTCAATTCAGTTCTCATTTTACCGCAAAAGCTACTATTTGTACCTTTATTTAGATCTAATTATACTTGTGGATACAAGTATACTTAATCTAAGTTAAATACACCTTACGCTTCCTCATACACGTGCGCTCACGTGTAAGCTAAAGTATTGGGCTAAGTAAGCCCATTACAGAATGTAGAAGGAGTCCATGAGTGGTGATTCGGACTCGACAACCTCGTCTTCGACGTAGTTAACGTAGGCTCTAAACGCTTGAGAAGATTTCTTCTTCATCCTGCTGCAGTAGACGCAGCTTTGTGACCACGTCCGCTGTCTCCACGTTGTTTTCCGAACTGAGAAGAGTATTATCTAGACGGCCTGGTAACGGGCCGAACACCAGTCATAGTTTGGCTCGACTACGTTGTAGAACCGCTTATACTACACATATTGATTTTTGGAAGTGTCTACGTGGCCCAACTATTTGGTCACAAAAAGTCCAAATTTTATACCGGTTTTTTCTTCCCACTCATAATTTTGAAATTCAGGAACAGAAAAAACGAACGCGCCTGTCCGTTCATTTCAGTTCCCCCCTCCTTCGGATGGCATCGCCGGCAGCGAGGAAGAAGGCAAGCGCGCACGGCGCGCGTCGATGATTGGCGATAGCTCCGACCCCGGCGGCGACTCCTCGTTCGGTCAGGATCACACTACCCCGGACAGAGGTGGGCAAAATGTAGCGGGAGCCTTGATTGACCTATTGGAAGGATATTGTCTACCAGCACAGGATCGTTCTTCTGACGAATAATGGGGGGGGGGCGATGTTCCGCAGGTTCATGTAAGCTGCCCGCTATTTGGCTGAGTACTTAGCTCGTTGATGACGATGGCGGTGGTATTGGAAAGGTATGATCGGTTGGCCTGTGCTCCATTCTATTCAGCAAAATGCCTAACAAAAAGTATTGTTTCTTCGCAACGTTATCAACGGCAGACGAAGTATTTAACCGCCCGGAGCCGGAGGTGCGTATTACTGACACATATACATCAGAGCGTATTGAGTCCATAGGACCCGGCATCATCGCAGGCTAGATCATCAAGGTATGTGCGATGATAGTTAGCACCTATATAGTTGGTTTGTAATTGGAGAAGAATTGGTATGTTGGTATGAAATTGGTTCAGAGTTGGTATAAATGGTATGTACCAACTAATCGCCTCTTCTTCACCAATTACAAACCAACTAATATCTTTTATATGATCGCATCGATTTCAACCGCTTATCATTGCTGATAATGCAGAACTGATATCGATGAAGTGTGTTGCAACAGTAAAAAACTATCGAACACGGACTGCAGCAAAACGAGAAGATGCAAGTGATGCAGGTATATCTGTTGTTTTCTTATCACTGATGCTTTATGCGCGAGGAATCTTCACGTTTGATACGCGTACTTTGCTATAGCGAGAAGACCAGTAAATAAAAATATATATACTCAACGCCTTCATGTCTCCCCTGCCGATAAGCGACCCATATTCAGAGATACACAATGCAAAGAAAATGATACGGCATTAAATTGGCCAAACATCGTGAGCACGGTCATGTCGGGTAAATGTCTGCATAGCGCCGTGAAGCAACTTTGGTGCTTATTCCATCTTGTATGTAGCAACGCATTTCCGTTATGATTGAATCATCAACCAGATGAAGCATTGATGCAGCCACGGTGTGACGCCTCAATTAGATATTCGAGAGAAGCAGACAGCTCACGTAGCTGGTGGGTCTCCATCTAATACTACAGCTTGGCAGTTATTTGGGTTACTGCTCGACAGGCGCTTGTCATATTATGGCTCGGTCATGAGTAGGGCGGCATCGTCACGAGTACGAACTGGACGCTCACAAAACCACCCAGTGAGTTGGTGAATAGTTGGTTCATACCAATTTTAGGAATATACCAATTCTAGAGATTGACACCGGTACGATACCGGTGCCATTTCGCCCTGTCTATATCAAAATAGTTGGTCCACGTAGTCACTGCCTTGGTTTTTTCATCATTCACTGACCTCACCATTATTTTGCTGTGCATATGACGGTATTCTTGATGTGATAAGGCTTATCAACGGCCTATCAAAGAAAGAAAGACTTGGAGGACCTGGAGCACGCTGCAGCTAGCTGCGAATGACTAGTGTCCGCCATTCGCCATTCTCTAATAAGTACGATATTTAAATATCGAATTTTGTACAGTGTTGCAAAAAAGGTGTATGTTCTGTCAGAAAAGAGTATGATACTAAATCATGCTGCACCGGCCGAAACCTGCGGTTTGTAAGGCAGCCATACCAAAAACGGCTAAACTATTAGTCGTTAACGAAGAAGGCTCTTAAAATGCCTTGTAGCGACAACATATCCAAGCAGTTCATACTACAAGCCGAGAGATTTGCCAGTCTCTACTCCAAATTTGGGGATCTGACCGATTTAACGCGCCTTGTAAATACCTCGCAGACTTCTTAAATCATCTATTTTCTACTGGAAACACGATCCTGTCAATCCCGCTGTCGATAGTCTAATCCGCCAATCCAACCGCCACAATCAAGAACATTGAGAAAAATGTCAAACCCAAACGAGGTTATATTCATCCAGTACACGCCGAGATCACCTTGGTCGCCTTTCATAGTTTTGTTAGCCAATCCCAACAAAGCCTACACGCATCTACTTACGCGCCAGCGCTTCACGAAGCAGTAGGAGCTGCAGATTTAGGATCTCCACCCTAACGCCGGCTCGCTGTGGTGACCGAAGCTTCCCTGTCGCGGCAGCCCTCTCCATTTCATTTATCGCGAGTTAAGATCGTATACCATCCTGATGAGCCTTTCAGTCGAATGCTTGGCGCGCAAGAAAGTCCACCCTCGCTTCCAGCGATTGCGTCATCATGTGCATGGACATCAAAGGGTTAAAATGTACAGGTACATGGCGGACCTCTAAAAAAGTCTAGTAGTGAAAGGGTTTAACCATTTAAAGTATGGTAGTGAAAGTGAAAGTCTGGTAGTTAAAGGGTTAACCCTATCACTACCATACTTTTTAGAGGTCCGCTAGGTACCTGTAAATTCTCCAATGAGATATACACAACGTTAGCAAATCCACCAATAAGAAAGAATAATCTACTGACGTGGCACTCACATTGCTGCTCACGGTACTGCCCTAAATTTCAAATTTCAGGTTGGCGCGTGATGACCGACAACAATTTCCCTCAGCGATCATGCATCTACTGCGGCGGCTAGCCGTATGAGCGAGAGCAGTTTGGCAAGGCTATAATCGGTAGCAGGATCCGGATGCTGAGGTGGGGGCGCAAGGGACCCATGCGCCGCCGCGCAGGACGTGCGCTTCGGCAGCATTACTTGTACAAGAGAAATGGCTGTCTCAGCAAAGTCGCCCGAATGACCGTTTCCAGTCTATTCGAGGATTGTTGAAAACCACCCACCATACTACAGCAACAGACAGCGACGACGACACTGAAGAAGGTTTAGACAGCAACCCGGGCGCAGAAGAAATTCCAGATAGCGAGGAGTCTCAACAGTGATAGACGTGGAACTTCCCAGCGCAAGCACAGGTGCAACTACAACGGATGCGGCACCCTTACAGAGAGAGACTACCACCGGACCTACCGTCGAGGCTCGAACTAGACGAAACCTCCTCCGACATAGTCGTCCTCTGCTAGAGCATTTCCAACGCAAATTTGTCTCATTGGCAGTTCCGTTTGGGTTTTGCAGCGTGGATGAAATTGGCGTGCGGTACGAGGGCAAAATTCTATATGCCACTGATGCCGAACAAGTTTACGATTTGATTCTATGCGGTTGTTAGTTGGCGTGCACTGTACGTGCACTCGATGTGGGATAATGGATCCGGGAACACTCTACCGACGTCGACGGTAGAGTGATACACCCATTTTTTTTTCACACTCCGCCAACCTTTGGAGATCCCTCTCGCGCGGCCACATGCCAACATTGAACGAACAGCAGCAACTGCGCTATGGGTAGCGATGATTGCGCACCAAATGCAGTTGTATCCTTCACAATCTGGCAGACGCCTCAATCGTCTCCGATAACTTCTACACAAGGCATGATTTGCCAAGGTCGTACTGATGGCGAGACCCGCATGCTTGAAACCGTTCGTCAAGATTGGATCGACAGATTAAACGCAAGGGTAGTCAAGGTGTCAGTTAAGCGAGTGCGCAAAACTCAAAGAGGGTCGTGGGAGCGTATTGGCGCCGTCGACAACGTTGCTGACTCGAAATATGTGAATAATGTCCGTGCACGAGCACAAAAACGGATCCCGAAGTAACTTCGTACTGAGTATTCACCCCCTGTCACGTTCTCTCCAAGAGCTGGGTTTTTCGTTTTCCACGACAAAGGGCCGTCGTGCTCTATACAAATTCCCTGTCAAAAAGTAAGCCGACAGCGAAGTGCCATGGATCGTTCCCAATATAGAGATGGACTGGAAATGAGACGCTTCATAAATAACCCTTCAATGTCCCAACTATCGTGGTGACATACGACGTCGTCATGAACGGGGTTGACCGCGTGGACCAATTTCGATCAACCAATCCTACGCGACGAAAAGAGCAGCGTCTCTATGAGTCTCGTGGGTGCTGGATTTTTCCATTATTGATGGGTTGCACTGATGAAAGAAATTGAGGCCGGACCCACGGCGCCGCGAACTCTCAGCGAATTTAAAAGACGTGTGTATGAATCGCTTGTTCAATGTCCCATGACCAAGCGGCGTGACGCCCAACTCAAGCGAGGTAGACCCGACATCCTCATGAACAGCACCGACGAAGACCGTGCACCGCATGTGCTCACGCCAAACAGTTGTGAGATCTCGCGCGAAAAGCTGGTCTGTCATTTGTACAGCCGACAGGATATCAAGTCCGTGACGTCGCGCTATGGATGTACGGAATGCCGGCTAGGGTTTCACGTTGAGTGTTTCGTGTGGCTCACCTTACGGGGCGTTCAGCAATCCAACACCAAGCACAGCGAATGCATTGCAAGCAATCCAGAGCGCAGAAAGTGGCAAAGCTCCCTCTCAGTCGTCTAAATAGCTCGATAACTCCTTAATATAGGCTTTCTCTGCCTAACTAAGGTACACCTCCACAATAGACGCTCAGCGCTTCCATACATTTTCCTTGTCCTCTATCACTGATTAATTGAGCTCTGGAAACTAGTGTCGAGGTCTCTGATATCAAAGAGTGACAATTGCCATCTCGCTACATGACAGCTGTGACGCTGTGCGATGGGGCCGCTGCGCAGGATGGCGTCCCTGTTGAAGCAGCCGAACGAGTCTGGATGCTCAATGGCCTTGATGAACTCGATGAACTCGATGAACAGCGAGATGCCAGATATGATGTGCCATTGAGCAGCTAGAATATCCCCCCCGTTAGCATAATGCACTACGCAATTTCATGCCGTGGCCAGCGAAGATACTGTTCTTCGACGTCCAATCGAAGTCATGGCGGTACGGTTTCTCTCGTAGCTCTTCAGGTCAACGTAGTCCTCGTCGTTATTGCCACCAAAGAAGACGCTGCCACTCCCCAGGATACTTCTCTTCTTGATATTCATCTGCCGGAAGTACATGGTATTACTAGAGCATTTCGATCCCCCTCGACCTTTGACGAAGTGGTGCCAATCCACAAGGCGTGATAGGGAAGGCGGGGTGACTTTTTCTTGCGTTGACGCTGGTATATACCACTACTATAGAGCAGTGTTTGAATTTCCTCAAATTGTCGCTCGGTATATTTGAATTTTCGTTCTGCGGAAACGCGATATTCAACAAGAGGATTCACTGATCCTCGTGCTTGATGGCTTGAAAGTCCGGCGAAATAAACGTCAGTCTCGATGTCTCGAAATTGCTGCTTGGATTTGAACGGATCAACTTGAGCTGGAGGCGTATGTCCAGCACGTCAGATTGCATCATGAGCTTGCGCGCCTTGTTTTCAGCCATATCTCGACTTCGCAATCTCCATCGCGTATCGAGATGCTAGATAAGGTGGTACAAGTCGGGGGGAAATATTGCCGACTTCTACTTGACGAACAACGCTGGTAGCTTTCGGGGAACCTAAATAGCACATTTAGCAGCTCTGCTCGCTCGTCACGCAGCAGGGGATCCATTCCGCGAACGCTTGCTCGTGAACTAGGATCTTGTCGCCATCCCAGTTGTAGTTCATGTATGCGACCTTGGCGTTTTTGAATCCCGCCATCTATGCGTCTTTGTCCTCCACCAAATGCGAGACGAATACACCCCAGGCCTCTGTCAATGCATGGTGACTGGATCGAGCTGTTGCGTCATACTTCATGTCCTTGTTTCTGGAGTAGTAACATTTCTGAAAGAAGAGATCAATCACGAACAAGCTCATATTCCATCCGTAAGGGATTGATATATGAGAGTGTTCTGAAAGATTAAAAAGTGGTCTACCACATCTGTCGCGACGCTGACCAGATATCAGAAGCATGAACTCATCCAGCCATGGATATCGAGTGTGCGCCAAGCGCAAGCAAAAACCCTCGTCACCACCAGTGATCGCACCGGAAGCATATCGACTTCCGGCGCCCCAAAGACTGTACATGTACACATGTTGACTTCCAGGCTGGCCTTGAACGGGTTAGGACGCGGCGGAGCCGAAACGGTGAACAACAGGAGCTGCGTCTCGTCGTTGGCGGTGGTAGTGGGAGGCTTCTTCGTGAGTGTCGCTTTCTTTTCGCTCCTCGTTGCATTCTTGGCCATCGGGACGTAGACTGCTTCGCCCTCCCATGAAAATTTAAGTAATGAAGGTGATTGCGTTGGTTCTGTAACTGGCTTGTTTTGGCGACGGAGGTGTGGGGTGTTGACGCGTCAATATCTCATCAAAATACATGCACAGAGGATATACGATTTCTTTAGGGTTAACCCGGAACTTTGATAGCCACTTTTGTATAAACGCGGGATGAACGACATGTGAGGGGTCGACGTGCCAAATCCCTATTCAATTTTGTATCTAAAACGAAAACGCGACATGACACGATTCCTGGACCAGGAATTTGAAATCGGTTCAGAGGACCTAATTATCCATTACGTAATTACTTCGTCATTTTTTTCAATTACGAGTTCTTGAACCGAAGGAGCAACTTATTTTGAATTCGCAGACGATGGCAAAAGCGAATTAAGGCACGGTGTCTGAGGATGCAGCGTAGCGCGCCTCGGGCGTAGTCGCCATAACCACAACAAATACAAGTACAAGGTGTCTGCTGCTCAGCGTCGCACTAGCATGCAACTCGTTGACTACGGTATTGACAAGAGTGAGTAGGCCAATCTGCGATCAAAGCTTAGGGTAGTACAGGGGCAGAGCCAGACCAAAATAGCAGGGAAGGGGGGGCAGATCGGTAGTTTTGCTGCCAATTTGTCGATGCATTTAGGAACTCGACAATTGCAGACAAAGTAATTTACTCCGTCGTGAGCAACACAAAAAAAACTCAAAACCAAAGTTATCGCCTCATTTTTGACCGACGTCCGTGTGGTAGAGTGCCCCGCAAGGAAACGGGCACGCCAGGCGCTGACGATGAAAGGTGCCGAGATGGATGCCGGGTGCCGGAGGAAGAAGGCGCCGAGATGGATGTCGACGGACGAGTGATGGACCTCGACGCGGCTGATGAAACGCGACGCGGATTGATGGGCGCGACGCAGGGCCAAGCTCAACGGGAAAGTCGGCGTGGGTGATTAACCGTGAGACACGGTGCCAGAATCCAGTGCGACGCGTAATCATCCGACGGGTCGACCAGCGCGCCCGTTTCTGCAAAACTCGCCGACCCTAAACCCCGCCGAGCGAAACGCGCCGAGCAAAACGCGCCGAGGCAAGATCTTGATTACGCCACGTAAATCAGGTTGAAGGACGGTAGTGCAAGCACGACAGAAGTAAGGATAGGCACAGACCGGTAGGCTTAGCAAGCAGTATTACAGAGTAGCCAGTAGCAAGGACATAGGATCGGGTAAGGACTCAGTCCCGAAATTTCTCTGAACCACAAAGACATCCCGTCTTCTCCGAGGTTCCAGGGGAACCACCAAGCGCCGGCAAGTAGAGCCGCCTCGATATCGCGGCCCCCCATCGTTTGCTGGTTCGGGAGCTCACCCCCCACAGACCCGTGCCGGACAAAAGCACGTTAAACGTATACCGTTTAGGAGGGCGCCCGATAACGCGCTGCCTAGGCGAAGGACCGCACTGGCCTGATAACCGCCGTGCACAAGACCCCCGCGTCGGCCCGATAACGCCACGCAACAAGCCCCAGGAAACGCCGGCCCGATAACGCCGCACGCCCGACGGGATCTACGAGGAAACGCCGGCCCGATAACGCCGCACGCCCAAGGATAAACGCCCTACGACAAGGAACAAGCGTCCACTCAACCCCCCAACTCTGAAGCCTGCGAACACTTGGGCCTACACTTCGAGGATACGCTACTCAATTACCGGGAAAATACTCGCCGCGCCCGCGAAACCGACGCGACGAGTTTGTGCGAGGACGAACTTACGGAAGACTCTTGTTTTCTGTGAGGGCGCTACTCCACAATGGTGCCGCGACCCGGGAGTACTACTTCGAATGACGGGCTAACGATCCAAGAGGCATCGGAGGCAGGTGTGCCGTCGGCTGGAAGGTCGGTCGACGGCAAGAGAGCACAGTGAGAGACCTGTCGCGTCGTGGAGCTCTGAGGGAACCTTCACGACAGGCCATGGAGCCAGCGACGACCAGGAGGGCTACGAAGAACAGTTTGCCGTTCCCGATGCGGCTCCCGACGAGGGAGCCGCGAAGGACCGCGACGCAAGTCGCAGTCCTACCGGTCGGCAGCCTGCAAAGGCCGACGACCAACAACCACCCACCGCCAAGGCAGCCACCAAGCGCAAGTCGCCCAAGATGAGAAAGAAGAAGGAGCCGCGCGCGTTGGACTCAGCGGAATAATCGCTGTCCAAACCGCAAGGCAAGGACACGGGACGACAGTACACCGGCGAAGAGGTGCGGTACGTCGTGGCGCGAACGGAGCTGTTCCGAGTGCTGGAGCAGGACCCGATCCTGGTCTTCCTCGAGCCCATGTTGATGAGCAACTTCACGGGCCCCTTCGTGGCGCCAGACTTCGACAGTCTGACCAGCGTCACCCACGCCGCACCGACCCTCTTTCAGATGCTGCGCGACGCGGGCTTTGTGCTGGGGGCCTTCGAGATTGAGAGACTGAGTGACTGGGACCTCAGGTTTTGGCTGCGCGCGATACGTGTCGTACAAGAGCCCTTGACGATCCTCGCCGGATCCGCCAAACAAGACGCGACGAATCCCGCGACGGGCCAGGGTGCGTTGAGTCTGACGGCGGGACCAGCCGGGGCCTCGACGGCTATGCCATCGCCTCCGCCCCAGTACCAATCGAGAGTGGACTCCGACAGCAGTTGCGAGTCGCCCAAGCGCATGCTCATGAACCGGTCGCCGCGCGTCATGCAATTATCCGCGACGTCCGTGCGCACAGAGGTGACGAAATCCTTCGAGAGCGCGATCCCGAAGGGCCTGGAAGAGGACATCCTCAAGTTGATGCAGACGACGATGATGCGGACCCCACGCGTCGTCACCGCCACAGTCCCGACAGCGCCGAAACCGCCCACGAATCGTGCCTGACGACGATCCGGGAGACAGCGGATGTCGCCACGGAGTCCGTTAGTTCGCCTTCCTCGACGAGATCTAGAGCTCGACGCGACTTGGACGAAGACCCCGACGACTTGTTCGACTTAGACATCGGGACGTCGGGAACCGCCGCCGCTATCTCAACTGCGACGGTCGGTGTAGGCCTCACCCGCGTACGCCTTTCCGCGTCGTCGGAGTTGAAAGAATTCTCGGGACGAGACGCCAGCGAAGAAAAAGCCAGACTGTGGCTCAGCCGTCTGAAGTCCGCCGCGCGGCGCGACGGGATGACGGGTAGAGAAGTGTGCCGGCAGTTCAGCGATCTGATGAGCGGCCCTGCGCGCCAATGGTATCACCAGTTGCCCAAGAAGGTCAAGAAATCATGGACCGAGCTGATGGAGCAATTCCGGGTGCAGTACTGCGGCAAGGGCGTGTCAATGGCCAGCCGTTACTACCATGCGACTCAACGCCCCGACGAGACCCCTCTGGATTACTTGTACCGGCTCAGCGTCGCGGGCTTGAGGGCCAACATCCCATACGCCAATGGCACGACCGAGGAGAAACGTGAACACGTCGAACACTTCATTCGTACGCTGAGCTCACAAGAGGCTGACCTCGCCTCACGGTTCACGCTGATGGAAGTCGCTGACTCCGTCGTGTTGGAGAAGAAGCTGCGAGCCCGACAACGTGGATTGGTCCACCAGAAGAAGACTCTCTTTGGCTCAAACAAGTTCCGCGCGGGGCGCGACCGGTTCGAGGCGATGCTGTCGCACGAGAGCGCGGAGGCGGCGAGCCCAAGTGGGTAAGCGCCCACGGGTGCAACTAAGTCGGCGGGGAGGCCGCCGACGGGTAGATTGGTGGAAGACCTCGACTCTGGGAATGGCCGGGTCGAGGGGTTGGATGAGGGAAGTGTGGAGGACCAGCCTGTTGCTGAAGATGGGACGGCGGAGGGTCGTCTCATAAAAGATGTGAAGAAGTGGGAAGAAACAAGGGAGAAGACCAAAAGTAACATGTTGACGTTACGATTAAAACAACTACGAGCTACGGCGGCTGCTGATGGGCAACTGCGCCGACAGATTCGGCCTATACCTGCGGGGTGAACTTGCCTGCGAGGCGAGGCACATGGTACGCGGGATGCGCACGCGTCACCCGGCAGCGCACATTGGCCTCCAGTTCCGCCAAGGTGAGCGGCGACCGAAAAAAGCGACGCCAAGGTTCCTGTGCGTCGATGTCGTCGAGCGCTGCTTGCAAGGTCGTGTGCTGTAGGTCGGGGTACCATCGGCCGATCCGCGAGTGCGCGGGCGGGAATTGGAGCATCATGGGGTCCAACTAGAGATCCGCGTCGGCGAGCCCACGCCGAAACAACTCGACTGCCAACTGCAACACGCTGTTGAGGTGAGCGCCGGCGTGGGATCGACGGGAGTAGCGTGCAGTGCGCCATCGACTCCACGCGGTGCCTTGCAGGAAGAGCTGGTGGGTAGACTCCCAGTAGGCTTGTGCCCAACTCTCGATGTGGCGGCGGAGCCGACGTGAGAACGGCCGGAAAGCCGCGTTGTCGTGCGCGAAGAGGAGTGCCTATACGGCATGGGCCAAATACCGCCACGGCGGAGTCGCGTACAGCACCACGGCCGAGTCGCGTACAGCGCCTCGACGTTGGCCAAGGTCAACAGCGCCCGGTTCCAGTTCGCGGGCTCGGGGGCAGGCTGGCGAGGAAAGATCCAGCCGCGCGGCGGCAGGAAGAGGTTCCGCAGCACCTGTGCTGTGACCAAGTGGAGACGGAAACGCCGAATCCGCCTAGGCCAGGGGGCATAGCGAGCATGGTGCCAACCAGACGGCGACCCGGCGGGCGGGATCAATGGGCCGATCAATGGGGCCACAGGGGCATTCCCCGCCGAGCCACGGGACGTAGATCTGGAGGCCGAACTTCGGTTCGACGACGAGGATGATGGCTCATCGCCACTGGTGCCACCCGAGTCGCCCGAACCGCACCCCGACCTTGATAGGGACACCGGAAGGCATGGGACTGCCGATCTCGATGAGTGCGTCAAACTCGCCGACGCCGAACGGGCCGAGCCAGCCGAGCCGACAGAATGCGCCGACGACACCGAGGGCGAACGCGACCGCGAACGGGAGCGAGAACGGCCAGTGGGGCGCGTCGGCGAGCGTGGTCGAGAGATCCGTAGCGCTGAAGGCGCTGACGCTTTGGCCTCGGCTGGATGGCACTGTCAGATTACTCCGACCCAAAGAACGCCGCGTCCGCGCGCGCCTGGGCTGCGGCCGCAGCCGACGAGGTTGTAGCCGGCGATGTTTGCGCGGCCGCGCTGTCCTAAGCGGCCGTGTCCGCCACTGTGGACAGAGCCGCCGTGGCGGAGAATGAACAAAGCCCGCTCTGGAAGGGCTCGAGGAACGAAGCTGGGACCCGGAACGACTGGACCCGTCGCGTCGAGGCCGACGGAGACCTGATGTGGTCGGCGAAAGGGACGCAGTGCTGGAGGGAGACGCAGGAACCGAAGGAGCCGCGAGAGAAGGCACGGAGCTGGATGTAGGTAGACCCCCCAACGGGTGTGGTCGAGATCACTCCGCTGCCCGAGGTCGGCACGACGGGAACAGGGACGACGGGAGTAGCGAGGGCCGCCGTTTGACCTGGATCGGCCGGAGGCAGGGGAATGGCGACGTTAACCTCCGCGGTAAACGTTGCCTCGAGTCGACGGACCAAGTCTGTGGCATCAATCTGCCCGCCGACAAACACGACGATACCGGCGAGCCGATTGGCGAGCTCGTCGCGCACTCGTTACGCCATCTCTCGGTCTCGACGCGCTTCCCGGAACATCCGCCGCCATGCGACGGCACGTTCGTCATGCTCGCGGACAGCCAGGTCGCGCTCTTCCTCCAGCTCGGCTAACCGGATGCTGAGGCGGCGGACGTGGGCATCCACAGCTTCCCGTCGCCGCTCGGACGTCGGACGCATGCGCAACCATCCCGCTTGATACAACGCGAAGCGAGACGTAGCCTGGAGCTCGCTGGCCTGCGCCCTCGCCATCTCCGACTCGGCGGCGACACGGAGAGTCGCTACCGACCCTTCAAGCTCGTGGATACGCGTCGTGCCCCGACGGAGCTCTTCGGTGTGAGCCACGAGGAGGCCGTTGACCCGCCGGAGGCCGTCCTGCAGCGGGGCGTTTAGGCGTTGAGCCGACTCAACCTCGGTGCGACTCTGAGAGAGCGAGTCACGCGCGACGCGGAGCTCCTCGATCGTAGCGGCATGCTGCTGCTCGAGAATGGCCGACGCTTGACGAGCCTGATCTCTCTCCGCGACTGCCGCATTCCGCTGGCGTCTCAAGGTCACCGAAGCCCGGCGCGCTTGATCTCGCATGCCGACGGCGCTGTCTCGCTCTTGCTCGACGATTACCAAAGTGCGACGGTGTCGGTCGCACTCGGCGAAGGCGTCGTCACGCTGTCGCTCGACGAGGCCGACTGCCTGCTGCGCCAGATTGCGCTCGGCAACGACAGCATCCAGACGCGCTTGGGCGAGGGAGCGCAGCTTGAGCGGTCGCGAACTGGACGCGCAAGTCATCGCGCTCGACGCGCAAGTCGTCGTGTTCAGCACGTGCGTCGGCGCGTTCGCCTTGCGCAGCGAACAACTGCGCCAATGAAGCAGAAGACGCCGAGGGGTGGGCCGCGGTGAGCTGCGCAGTCAGGTCCGTCACCAGGGCTTGGGAAGCAGCGAACTGGTCCTGCAAGGCATGGTACTGCTCGGCCGTTGCATCTTCCGACGCTAGACGACGCGCCACAGCAGCATCAACCCGGCCGGCGCGATCGCGAAGGCCTGCGACACGATCTTGCAGTGCGACGCACTCCTGCTCGGCACGCTCCCGAGACAGGAGCGTGTTCTCCAACATTATCATGTCTTCACGGCAACCCTCGTGCGCGCGGCGCAGGAACGCGAGATTTCGGTCATCCAGCACGTACGCGTGGACAGCCATACCGGCATTGATCACGAAGACGAGCTCATACTGGGCATGCAGAGCCTGGTTCTCGCGCTCGAACACGCGTTCATCAGCGGCGAGTTGGGACACCGAGGGGACGGGAGCTCCATGGGCCGGAATGGAGACCTGGGGAGGGTCAGGAAGGCGAGGCCGGTACACCCCGCTCGTACAGATAACGCATGCGTCGGCCTCGAGGTCGCCTGTGTCGAGCTCGTCCTCCTCGTCGAAGAGATCAGCGCCACGTGCCATAGAGCTTGGAAGACAGCGACGGTGGCGAAGTGCGGAACTGTAGACAACGTCGCAAGTGAGACTACGGCCAATACGCAGGGCACGGTCTGCAACGACGCACCCACCTGGGGAGTGCGCGCGCATGGCAGCGGGACGGATGTGGTAGAGTGCCCCGCAAGGAAACGGGCACGCCAGGCGCTGACGATGAAAGGTGCCGAGATGGATGCCAGGTGCCGGAGGAAGAAGGCGCCGAGATGGATGTCGACGGAAAGAGTGATGGACCTCGACGCGGCTGATGAAACGCGACGCGGATTGATGGGTGCGACGCAGGGCCAAGCTCAGCGGGAAAGTCGGCGTGGGTGATTAACCGTGAGACACGGCGCCAGAATCCAGTGCGACACGTAATCATCCGACGGGTCGACCAGCGCGCCCGTTTCTGCAAAACTCGCCGACCCTAAACCCCGCCGAGCGAAACGCGCCGAGCAAAACGCGCCGAGGCAAGATCTTGATTACGCCACGTAAATCAGGTTGAAGGACGGTAGTGCAAGCACGACAGAAGTAAGGATAGGCACAGACCGGTAGGCTTAGCAAGCAGTATTACAGAGTAGCCAGTAGCAAGGACATAGGATCGGGTAAGGACTCAGTCCCGAAATTTCTCTGAACCACAAAGACATCCCGTCTTCTCCGAGGTTCCAGGGGAACCACCAAGCGCCGGCAAGTAGAGCCGCCTCGATATCGCGGCCCCCCATCGTTTGCTGGTTCGGGAGCTCACCCCCCACAGACCCGTGCCGGACAAAAGCACGTTAAACGTATACCGTTTAGGAGGGCGCCCGATAACGCGCTGCCTAGGCGAAGGACCGCACTGGCCTGATAACCGCCGTGCACAAGACCCCCGCGTCGGCCCGATAACGCCACGCAACAAGCCCCAGGAAACGCCGGCCCGATAACGCCGCACGCCCGACGGGATCTACGAGGAAACGCCGGCCCGATAACGCCGCACGCCCAAGGATAAACGCCCTACGACAAGGAACAAGCGTCCACTCAACCCCCCAACTCTGAAGCCTGCGAACACTTGGGCCTACACTTCGAGGATACGCTACTCAATTACCGGGAAAATACTCGCCGCGCCCGCGAAACCGACGCGACGAGTTTGTGCGAGGACGAACTTACGGAAGACTCTTGTTTTCTGTGAGGGCGCTACTCCACATCCGCATCCTGCTACTAATGAAGTGGATCAACCATCTCGCCCTCACCATGAATCCCCGCCGATTTAAAAGACGATGCTCTGTCGATACCCTAGCCCCATGCCGCGTAAACGCTGTGGTGAAGTCAAGAGTGAGAACTGCACGTAAAACATGTAGGAGATTAGTAACTTCCAAAGTTCGATATATATTAACACCCTGCAGCTCTGCAAAAACTGACAACTTTGTCAAGCCCCCCCTCCCGTCGCCGCTCGGCAATATGCCAGCATCAACGCCCTGCAGCTCAGCATGAAAGCCCACTGTTCTGACCTGATCGTGATTGCGATTTCTCTACTACAGTAATCATGTACTTTGCTCAGCGTATTTCAGTGAGTGAGCCGATTGAGATCCTGTGTAGTATAATGTATTATATAGTGCAAACGACGACTACCTGGTTGACAACTCCGATGTGATGACCTTCGCCTCTTACCTACAGCAAATGGATGTACACACTTTGTCCCCGTCACTGCAGTTCGCGGGCGGCGGGTAATCCGTGACAGTAAACGCTGTCGAGTGGTGGCACGAGGTCTAGCGCCAGAGCATCGCGTGTGTGCAACAGCAGGAGGCAGCCAACGACCCTGTCGAGGAGAAAGAGCAGCCCAGAAGCAATAAGCTGTGGCCGCTGATGGCGCGCCCAGAAGAAGACGTCGGAGCAGGAGCCGAGCCCACAAGACAGCGGTCAATTGGCCTCCCGTGATACCTTTGAGAACCTCCCTGGGGACACTTGAAATGACAGAGCGACGGGTTTCTTTGTGCAGGCTCTGCATTTGATTCTTCAGGCGATGACAAAATGTCCATGACATAGGATCACGAGCAGAGCCTCGCCGGAATGGCCTTCGCTGCTGCAGGTTTGTTCTATGCTGGGTGGAAGTAACTCGTTCCTCCCCATTTAAAGAAGGCTCTGCGTTAGCCGTCCTCCATCCTGGCATCGGTGTCGACTTTGTCATGCACCACTTACGCGGCCTCTCGAGGCTGTCGCTCCCAAAACTCAGTTGATGGTGCCGATTTTTCGCGTCGCCAACATCGCCACCACTCTTGAAAGCACTGCAGATATTGGGCGTATCTGCGAGATCCCAGCAGCTCCCATTTGACCATTTGAACTGCGAGAGCGTGATCTGGCAGAGTTAGACTAAGTACGTCGTGCTAGCTTGTGGCAAGAACGGACACTAGATCAGCCCCACAGTCACGCCTACAACACGAGCCCCCAGAAGTGCTTTGTCACAGATTCGATGATTTTGTGTATCTCGTAGTAAGTCGAATGGTAACGGAATCTGAACGAGAAGAACAAGCGAGTGAAAGTTTGACTTCAATAGGTATCCACACCAACATACCGCACACAGATTTATATTTATGAAGGTAATGTATAATTAATGATACGCGTATTCCAAAGATTATGGTTTAGCTCGTAAAATACACTATACACATTGTCCACATTCGTAGCGATAATCCTGTTTTTACATCCTTGCTAAATATACAAATACTTAGCTCTAGTGTAGGAGCGGTTTCGAATCTGCCAATTGCTACTAGCGGTCACATTTCCAACAGCTACGAGCACTTGCAGTGACGGCTCCAATTCGAAATCGGCAACACAAGGAAACGAACCATTCTATTAACCAGGAACGTGTTTTCGCACAAAAAGTATATATAATTTTACTGAGAAGTTGTAAGCAAACTTAGCAACCACAAAATTTCTATCGACTCCAAAGCGATTGCGAATATGTATATGGAATTCAAGATTGCGAACCAAAATGCAGGAGAGATACTAGTTTGTTTAATTATTCAGACTATCCTAGAAAAACACCCTGATGTCAGCGAGATTAAACTGAGCGTTCTCAGGACCTTTGTCCAGGAAGCGCAGTAAGATGCAATGTCGAGGACGCCAGTCAATGCTGCCGAACATGAGAAGGTATCCGGCGCACTGGCATCAGGCACAGCGTCAACCGACTCAACTCAGGCCAGCGCAGCAACGGCGGATAACACCGTGCAACGACAGGAGACGGAAGATCCAGCGACATAGAATGCGTGAAGCACTGGGAGGCGTTGCCATGCTAAGCTCGGACAACACCGCGCAACAACATCACGCTAGGACGAACCTGGTACAGCTGCCGTTGTATGTGGAAAAGCAGATTGCGCTACTAAACAACACCGTCAGGTACGACTCCAACTATATATAATTGCTCCTATGGTAGCTCAAGCTCATCTAGATTCGTAGTGGTTCTGTTCTTATTGAGCCGCGTGTGCACAACCGGGTCACCTGCTGTTGCACCACAGACTGCGTCGAGAGTAGAGCGCACCGTCACCGAGGAAGATGGGAGTGCGTCACGGTAGTGGAACGCACTGAAGCACGCCACGTGAAATGGAAAAGAACGTTGCCATCAGCCCGTGGCCAACGCACCGTACTTTCCGTGCAATATAATCCGCACAGTCCCCAGCGTGCGCATTTCGCCATCAGTAAATCGTAGGAGCGTCCTGGCACGGTTACGACGAGTGTAAAAGTTATCACACACGAGCAGTCTATGACCGTTTGGTCCTGCAAATGTCTTTACCAAGCGACCACACATCGCTACCCACATGGACCAACAAGATGCAAGCTCCCTGTGAGCTTGCGTCGTGTGTATATGGAATTCAAGATTGCGAACCAAAATGCAGGAGAGATACTAGTTTGTTTAATTATTCAGACTATCCTAGAAAAACACCCTGATGTCAGCGAGATTAAACTGAGCGTTCTCAGGACCTTTGTCCAGGAAGCGCAGGAAGATGCAATGTCGAGGACGCCAGTCAATGCTGCCGAACATGAGAAGGTATCCGGCGCACTGGCATCAGGCACAGCGTCAACCGACTCAACTCAGGCCAGCGCAGCAACGGCGGATAACACCGTGCAACGACAGGAGACGGAAGATCCAGCGACATAGAATGCGTGAAGCACTGGGAGGCGTTGCCAT
Source organism: Phytophthora fragariae (assembly GCA_009729435.1). Taxonomy (NCBI): domain Eukaryota; phylum Oomycota; class Peronosporomycetes; order Peronosporales; family Peronosporaceae; genus Phytophthora; species Phytophthora fragariae. The sequence continues at coordinate 1,003,166 of QQOI01000002.1, read as the reverse complement.
GCTAAGCTCGGACAACACCGCGCAACAACATCACGCTAGGACGAACCTGGTACAGCTGCCGTTGTATGTGGAAAAGCAGATTGCGCTACTAAACAACACCGTCAGGTACGACTCCAACTATATATAATTGCTCCTATGGTAGCTCAAGCTCATCTAGATTCGTAGTGGTTCTGTTCTTATTGAGCCGCGTGTGCACAACCGGGTCACCTGCTGTTGCACCACAGACTGCGTCGAGAGTAGAGCGCACCGTCACCGAGGAAGATGGGAGTGCGTCACGGTAGTGGAACGCACTGAAGCACGCCACGTGAAATGGAAAAGAACGTTGCCATCAGCCCGTGGCCAACGCACCGTACTTTCCGTGCAATATAATCCGCACAGTCCCCAGCGTGCGCATTTCGCCATCAGTAAATCGTAGGAGCGTCCTGGCACGGTTACGACGAGTGTAAAAGTTATCACACACGAGCAGTCTATGACCGTTTGGTCCTGCAAATGTCTTTACCAAGCGACCACACATCGCTACCCACATGGACCAACAAGATGCAAGCTCCCTGTGAGCTTGCGTCGTGTGTATATGGAATTCAAGATTGCGAACCAAAATGCAGGAGAGATACTAGTTTGTTTAATTATTCAGACTATCCTAGAAAAACACCCTGATGTCAGCGAGATTAAACTGAGCGTTCTCAGGACCTTTGTCCAGGAAGCGCAGGAAGATGCAATGTCGAGGACGCCAGTCAATGCTGCCGAACATGAGAAGGTATCCGGCGCACTGGCATCAGGCACAGCGTCAACCGACTCAACTCAGGCCAGCGCAGCAACGGCGGATAACACCGTGCAACGACAGGAGACGGAAGATCCAGCGACATAGAATGCGTGAAGCACTGGGAGGCGTTGCCATGCTAAGCTCGGACAACACCGCGCAACAACATCACGCTAGGACGAACCTGGTACAGCTGCCGTTGTATGTGGAAAAGCAGATTGCGCTACTAAACAACACCGTCAGGTACGACTCCAACTATATATAATTGCTCCTATGGTAGCTCAAGCTCATCTAGATTCGTAGTGGTTCTGTTCTTATTGAGCCGCGTGTGCACAACCGGGTCACCTGCTGTTGCACCACAGACTGCGTCGAGAGTAGAGCGCACCGTCACCGAGGAAGATGGGAGTGCGTCACGGTAGTGGAACGCACTGAAGCACGCCACGTGAAATGGAAAAGAACGTTGCCATCAGCCCGTGGCCAACGCACCGTACTTTCCGTGCAATATAATCCGCACAGTCCCCAGCGTGCGCATTTCGCCATCAGTAAATCGTAGGAGCGTCCTGGCACGGTTACGACGAGTGTAAAAGTTATCACACACGAGCAGTCTATGACCGTTTGGTCCTGCAAATGTCTTTACCAAGCGACCACACATCGCTACCCACATGGACCAACAAGATGCAAGCTCCCTGTGAGCTTGCGTCGTGTGTATATGGAATTCAAGATTGCGAACCAAAATGCAGGAGAGATACTAGTTTGTTTAATTATTCAGACTATCCTAGAAAAACACCCTGATGTCAGCGAGATTAAACTGAGCGTTCTCAGGACCTTTGTCCAGGAAGCGCAGGAAGATGCAATGTCGAGGACGCCAGTCAATGCTGCCGAACATGAGAAGGTATCCAGCACACTGGCATCAGGCACAGCGTCAACCGACTCAACTCAGGCCAGCGCAGCAACGGCGGATAACACCGTGCAACGACAGGAGACGGAAGATCCAGCGACATAGAATGCGTGAAGCACTGGGAGGCGTTGCCATGCTAAGCTCGGACAACACCGCGCAACAACATCACGCTAGGACGAACCTGGTACAGCTGCCGTTGTATGTGGAAAAGCAGATTGCGCTACTAAACAACACCGTCAGGTACGACTCCAACTATATATAATTGCTCCTATGGTAGCTCAAGCTCATCTAGATTCGTAGTGGTTCTGTTCTTATTGAGCCGCGTGTGCACAACCGGGTCACCTGCTGTTGCACCACAGACTGCGTCGAGAGTAGAGCGCACCGTCACCGAGGAAGATGGGAGTGCGTCACGGTAGTGGAACGCACTGAAGCACGCCACGTGAAATGGAAAAAGAACGTTGCCATCAGCCCGTGGCCAACGCACCGTACTTTCCGTGCAATATAATCCGCACAGTCCCCAGCGTGCGCATTTCGCCATCAGTAAATCGTAGGAGCGTCCTGGCACGGTTACGACGAGTGTAAAAGTTATCACACACGAGCAGTCTATGACCGTTTGGTCCTGCAAATGTCTTTACCAAGCGACCACACATCGCTACCCACATGGACCAACAAGATGCAAGCTCCCTGTGAGCTTGCGTCGTGTGTATATGGAATTCAAGATTGCGAACCAAAATGCAGGAGAGATACTAGTTTGTTTAATTATTCAGACTATCCTAGAAAAACACCCTGATGTCAGCGAGATTAAACTGAGCGTTCTCAGGACCTTTGTCCAGGAAGCGCAGGAAGATGCAATGTCGAGGACGCCAGTCAATGCTGCCGAACATGAGAAGGTATCCGGCGCACTGGCATCAGGCACAGCGTCAACCGACTCAACTCAGGCCAGCGCAGCAACGGCGGATAACACCGTGCAACGACAGGAGACGGAAGATCCAGCGACATAGAATGCGTGAAGCACTGGGAGGCGTTGCCATGCTAAGCTCGGACAACACCGCGCAACAACATCACGCTAGGACGAACCTGGTACAGCTGCCGTTGTATGTGGAAAAGCAGATTGCGCTACTAAACAACACCGTCAGGTACGACTCCAACTATATATAATTGCTCCTATGGTAGCTCAAGCTCATCTAGATTCGTAGTGGTTCTGTTCTTATTGAGCCGCGTGTGCACAACCGGGTCACCTGCTGTTGCACCACAGACTGCGTCGAGAGTAGAGCGCACCGTCACCGAGGAAGATGGGAGTGCGTCACGGTAGTGGAACGCACTGAAGCACGCCACGTGAAATGGAAAAGAACGTTGCCATCAGCCCGTGGCCAACGCACCGTACTTTCCGTGCAATATAATCCGCACAGTCCCCAGCGTGCGCATTTCGCCATCAGTAAATCGTAGGAGCGTCCTGGCACGGTTACGACGAGTGTAAAAGTTATCACACACGAGCAGTCTATGACCGTTTGGTCCTGCAAATGTCTTTACCAAGCGACCACACATCGCTACCCACATGGACCAACAAGATGCAAGCTCCCTGTGAGCTTGCGTCGTGTGTATATGGAATTCAAGATTGCGAACCAAAATGCAGGAGAGATACTAGTTTGTTTAATTATTCAGACTATCCTAGAAAAACACCCTGATGTCAGCGAGATTAAACTGAGCGTTCTCAGGACCTTTGTCCAGGAAGCGCAGGAAGATGCAATGTCGAGGACGCCAGTCAATGCTGCCGAACATGAGAAGGTATCCGGCGCACTGGCATCAGGCACAGCGTCAACCGACTCAACTCAGGCCAGCGCAGCAACGGCGGATAACACCGTGCAACGACAGGAGACGGAAGATCCAGCGACATAGAATGCGTGAAGCACTGGGAGGCGTTGCCATGCTAAGCTCGGACAACACCGCGCAACAACATCACGCTAGGACGAACCTGGTACAGCTGCCGTTGTATGTGGAAAAGCAGATTGCGCTACTAAACAACACCGTCAGGTACGACTCCAACTATATATAATTGCTCCTATGGTAGCTCAAGCTCATCTAGATTCGTAGTGGTTCTGTTCTTATTGAGCCGCGTGTGCACAACCGGGTCACCTGCTGTTGCACCACAGACTGCGTCGAGAGTAGAGCGCACCGTCACCGAGGAAGATGGGAGTGCGTCACGGTAGTGGAACGCACTGAAGCACGCCACGTGAAATGGAAAAGAACGTTGCCATCAGCCCGTGGCCAACGCACCGTACTTTCCGTGCAATATAATCCGCACAGTCCCCAGCGTGCGCATTTCGCCATCAGTAAATCGTAGGAGCGTCCTGGCACGGTTACGACGAGTGTAAAAGTTATCACACACGAGCAGTCTATGACCGTTTGGTCCTGCAAATGTCTTTACCAAGCGACCACACATCGCTACCCACATGGACCAACAAGATGCAAGCTCCCTGTGAGCTTGCGTCGTGTGTATATGGAATTCAAGATTGCGAACCAAAATGCAGGAGAGATACTAGTTTGTTTAATTATTCAGACTATCCTAGAAAAACACCCTGATGTCAGCGAGATTAAACTGAGCGTTCTCAGGACCTTTGTCCAGGAAGCGCAGGAAGATGCAATGTCGAGGACGCCAGTCAATGCTGCCGAACATGAGAAGGTATCCGGCGCACTGGCATCAGGCACAGCGTCAACCGACTCAACTCAGGCCAGCGCAGCAACGGCGGATAACACCGTGCAACGACAGGAGACGGAAGATCCAGCGACATAGAATGCGTGAAGCACTGGGAGGCGTTGCCATACTAAGCTCGGACAACACCGCGCAACAACATCACGCTAGGACGAACCTGGTACAGCTGCCGTTGTATGTGGAAAAGCAGATTGCGCTACTAAACAACACCGTCAGGTACGACTCCAACTATATATAATTGCTCCTATGGTAGCTCAAGCTCATCTAGATTCGTAGTGGTTCTGTTCTTATTGAGCCGCGTGTGCACAACCGGGTCACCTGCTGTTGCACCACAGACTGCGTCGAGAGTAGAGCGCACCGTCACCGAGGAAGATGGGAGTGCGTCACGGTAGTGGAACGCACTGAAGCACGCCACGTGAAATGGAAAAGAACGTTGCCATCAGCCCGTGGCCAACGCACCGTACTTTCCGTGCAATATAATCCGCACAGTCCCCAGCGTGCGCATTTCGCCATCAGTAAATCGTAGGAGCGTCCTGGCACGGTTACGACGAGTGTAAAAGTTATCACACACGAGCAGTCTATGACCGTTTGGTCCTGCAAATGTCTTTACCAAGCGACCACACATCGCTACCCACATGGACCAACAAGATGCAAGCTCCCTGTGAGCTTGCGTCGTGTGTATATGGAATTCAAGATTGCGAACCAAAATGCAGGAGAGATACTAGTTTGTTTAATTATTCAGACTATCCTAGAAAAACACCCTGATGTCAGCGAGATTAAACTGAGCGTTCTCAGGACCTTTGTCCAGGAAGCGCAGGAAGATGCAATGTCGAGGACGCCAGTCAATGCTGCCGAACATGAGAAGGTATCCAGCACACTGGCATCAGGCACAGCGTCAACCGACTCAACTCAGGCCAGCGCAGCAACGGCGGATAACACCGTGCAACGACAGGAGACGGAAGATCCAGCGACATAGAATGCGTGAAGCACTGGGAGGCGTTGCCATGCTAAGCTCGGACAACACCGCGCAACAACATCACGCTAGGACGAACCTGGTACAGCTGCCGTTGTATGTGGAAAAGCAGATTGCGCTACTAAACAACACCGTCAGGTACGACTCCAACTATATATAATTGCTCCTATGGTAGCTCAAGCTCATCTAGATTCGTAGTGGTTCTGTTCTTATTGAGCCGCGTGTGCACAACCGGGTCACCTGCTGTTGCACCACAGACTGCGTCGAGAGTAGAGCGCACCGTCACCGAGGAAGATGGGAGTGCGTCACGGTAGTGGAACGCACTGAAGCACGCCACGTGAAATGGAAAAGAACGTTGCCATCAGCCCGTGGCCAACGCACCGTACTTTCCGTGCAATATAATCCGCACAGTCCCCAGCGTGCGCATTTCGCCATCAGTAAATCGTAGGAGCGTCCTGGCACGGTTACGACGAGTGTAAAAGTTATCACACACGAGCAGTCTATGACCGTTTGGTCCTGCAAATGTCTTTACCAAGCGACCACATATCGCTACCCACATGGACCAACAAGATGCAAGCTCCCTGTGAGCTTGCGTCGTGTGTATATGGAATTCAAGATTGCGAACCAAAATGCAGGAGAGATACTAGTTTGTTTAATTATTCAGACTATCCTAGAAAAACACCCTGATGTCAGCGAGATTAAACTGAGCGTTCTCAGGACCTTTGTCCAGGAAGCGCAGGAAGATGCAATGTCGAGGACGCCAGTCAATGCTGCCGAACATGAGAAGGTATCCGGCGCACTGGCATCAGGCACAGCGTCAACCGACTCAACTCAGGCCAGCGCAGCAACGGCGGATAACACCGTGCAACGACAGGAGACGGAAGATCCAGCGACATAGAATGCGTGAAGCACTGGGAGGCGTTGCCATGCTAAGCTCGGACAACACCGCGCAACAACATCACGCTAGGACGAACCTGGTACAGCTGCCGTTGTATGTGGAAAAGCAGATTGCGCTACTAAACAACACCGTCAGGTACGACTCCAACTATATATAATTGCTCCTATGGTAGCTCAAGCTCATCTAGATTCGTAGTGGTTCTGTTCTTATTGAGCCGCGTGTGCACAACCGGGTCACCTGCTGTTGCACCACAGACTGCGTCGAGAGTAGAGCGCACCGTCACCGAGGAAGATGGGAGTGCGTCACGGTAGTGGAACGCACTGAAGCACGCCACGTGAAATGGAAAAGAACGTTGCCATCAGCCCGTGGCCAACGCACCGTACTTTCCGTGCAATATAATCCGCACAGTCCCCAGCGTGCGCATTTCGCCATCAGTAAATCGTAGGAGCGTCCTGGCACGGTTACGACGAGTGTAAAAGTTATCACACACGAGCAGTCTATGACCGTTTGGTCCTGCAAATGTCTTTACCAAGCGACCACACATCGCTACCCACATGGACCAACAAGATGCAAGCTCCCTGTGAGCTTGCGTCGTGTGTATATGGAATTCAAGATTGCGAACCAAAATGCAGGAGAGATACTAGTTTGTTTAATTATTCAGACTATCCTAGAAAAACACCCTGATGTCAGCGAGATTAAACTGAGCGTTCTCAGGACCTTTGTCCAGGAAGCGCAGGAAGATGCAATGTCGAGGACGCCAGTCAATGCTGCCGAACATGAGAAGGTATCCGGCGCACTGGCATCAGGCACAGCGTCAACCGACTCAACTCAGGCCAGCGCAGCAACGGCGGATAACACCGTGCAACGACAGGAGACGGAAGATCCAGCGACATAGAATGCGTGAAGCACTGGGAGGCGTTGCCATGCTAAGCTCGGACAACACCGCGCAACAACATCACGCTAGGACGAACCTGGTACAGCTGCCGTTGTATGTGGAAAAGCAGATTGCGCTACTAAACAACACCGTCAGGTACGACTCCAACTATATATAATTGCTCCTATGGTAGCTCAAGCTCATCTAGATTCGTAGTGGTTCTGTTCTTATTGAGCCGCGTGTGCACAACCGGGTCACCTGCTGTTGCACCACAGACTGCGTCGAGAGTAGAGCGCACCGTCACCGAGGAAGATGGGAGTGCGTCACGGTAGTGGAACGCACTGAAGCACGCCACGTGAAATGGAAAAAGAACGTTGCCATCAGCCCGTGGCCAACGCACCGTACTTTCCGTGCAATATAATCCGCACAGTCCCCAGCGTGCGCATTTCGCCATCAGTAAATCGTAGGAGCGTCCTGGCACGGTTACGACGAGTGTAAAAGTTATCACACACGAGCAGTCTATGACCGTTTGGTCCTGCAAATGTCTTTACCAAGCGACCACACATCGCTACCCACATGGACCAACAAGATGCAAGCTCCCTGTGAGCTTGCGTCGTGTGTATATGGAATTCAAGATTGCGAACCAAAATGCAGGAGAGATACTAGTTTGTTTAATTATTCAGACTATCCTAGAAAAACACCCTGATGTCAGCGAGATTAAACTGAGCGTTCTCAGGACCTTTGTCCAGGAAGCGCAGGAAGATGCAATGTCGAGGACGCCAGTCAATGCTGCCGAACATGAGAAGGTATCCGGCGCACTGGCATCAGGCACAGCGTCAACCGACTCAACTCAGGCCAGCGCAGCAACGGCGGATAACACCGTGCAACGACAGGAGACGGAAGATCCAGCGACATAGAATGCGTGAAGCACTGGGAGGCGTTGCCATGCTAAGCTCGGACAACACCGCGCAACAACATCACGCTAGGACGAACCTGGTACAGCTGCCGTTGTATGTGGAAAAGCAGATTGCGCTACTAAACAACACCGTCAGGTACGACTCCAACTATATATAATTGCTCCTATGGTAGCTCAAGCTCATCTAGATTCGTAGTGGTTCTGTTCTTATTGAGCCGCGTGTGCACAACCGGGTCACCTGCTGTTGCACCACAGACTGCGTCGAGAGTAGAGCGCACCGTCACCGAGGAAGATGGGAGTGCGTCACGGTAGTGGAACGCACTGAAGCACGCCACGTGAAATGGAAAAGAACGTTGCCATCAGCCCGTGGCCAACGCACCGTACTTTCCGTGCAATATAATCCGCACAGTCCCCAGCGTGCGCATTTCGCCATCAGTAAATCGTAGGAGCGTCCTGGCACGGTTACGACGAGTGTAAAAGTTATCACACACGAGCAGTCTATGACCGTTTGGTCCTGCAAATGTCTTTACCAAGCGACCACACATCGCTACCCACATGGACCAACAAGATGCAAGCTCCCTGTGAGCTTGCGTCGTGTGTATATGGAATTCAAGATTGCGAACCAAAATGCAGGAGAGATACTAGTTTGTTTAATTATTCAGACTATCCTAGAAAAACACCCTGATGTCAGCGAGATTAAACTGAGCGTTCTCAGGACCTTTGTCCAGGAAGCGCAGGAAGATGCAATGTCGAGGACGCCAGTCAATGCTGCCGAACATGAGAAGGTATCCAGCACACTGGCATCAGGCACAGCGTCAACCGACTCAACTCAGGCCAGCGCAGCAACGGCGGATAACACCGTGCAACGACAGGAGACGGAAGATCCAGCGACATAGAATGCGTGAAGCACTGGGAGGCGTTGCCATGCTAAGCTCGGACAACACCGCGCAACAACATCACGCTAGGACGAACCTGGTACAGCTGCCGTTGTATGTGGAAAAGCAGATTGCGCTACTAAACAACACCGTCAGGTACGACTCCAACTATATATAATTGCTCCTATGGTAGCTCAAGCTCATCTAGATTCGTAGTGGTTCTGTTCTTATTGAGCCGCGTGTGCACAACCGGGTCACCTGCTGTTGCACCACAGACTGCGTCGAGAGTAGAGCGCACCGTCACCGAGGAAGATGGGAGTGCGTCACGGTAGTGGAACGCACTGAAGCACGCCACGTGAAATGGAAAAGAACGTTGCCATCAGCCCGTGGCCAACGCACCGTACTTTCCGTGCAATATAATCCGCACAGTCCCCAGCGTGCGCATTTCGCCATCAGTAAATCGTAGGAGCGTCCTGGCACGGTTACGACGAGTGTAAAAGTTATCACACACGAGCAGTCTATGACCGTTTGGTCCTGCAAATGTCTTTACCAAGCGACCACATATCGCTACCCACATGGACCAACAAGATGCAAGCTCCCTGTGAGCTTGCGTCGTGTGTATATGGAATTCAAGATTGCGAACCAAAATGCAGGAGAGATACTAGTTTGTTTAATTATTCAGACTATCCTAGAAAAACACCCTGATGTCAGCGAGATTAAACTGAGCGTTCTCAGGACCTTTGTCCAGGAAGCGCAGGAAGATGCAATGTCGAGGACGCCAGTCAATGCTGCCGAACATGAGAAGGTATCCGGCGCACTGGCATCAGGCACAGCGTCAACCGACTCAACTCAGGCCAGCGCAGCAACGGCGGATAACACCGTGCAACGACAGGAGACGGAAGATCCAGCGACATAGAATGCGTGAAGCACTGGGAGGCGTTGCCATGCTAAGCTCGGACAACACCGCGCAACAACATCACGCTAGGACGAACCTGGTACAGCTGCCGTTGTATGTGGAAAAGCAGATTGCGCTACTAAACAACACCGTCAGGTACGACTCCAACTATATATAATTGCTCCTATGGTAGCTCAAGCTCATCTAGATTCGTAGTGGTTCTGTTCTTATTGAGCCGCGTGTGCACAACCGGGTCACCTGCTGTTGCACCACAGACTGCGTCGAGAGTAGAGCGCACCGTCACCGAGGAAGATGGGAGTGCGTCACGGTAGTGGAACGCACTGAAGCACGCCACGTGAAATGGAAAAGAACGTTGCCATCAGCCCGTGGCCAACGCACCGTACTTTCCGTGCAATATAATCCGCACAGTCCCCAGCGTGCGCATTTCGCCATCAGTAAATCGTAGGAGCGTCCTGGCACGGTTACGACGAGTGTAAAAGTTATCACACACGAGCAGTCTATGACCGTTTGGTCCTGCAAATGTCTTTACCAAGCGACCACACATCGCTACCCACATGGACCAACAAGATGCAAGCTCCCTGTGAGCTTGCGTCGTGTGTATATGGAATTCAAGATTGCGAACCAAAATGCAGGAGAGATACTAGTTTGTTTAATTATTCAGACTATCCTAGAAAAACACCCTGATGTCAGCGAGATTAAACTGAGCGTTCTCAGGACCTTTGTCCAGGAAGCGCAGGAAGATGCAATGTCGAGGACGCCAGTCAATGCTGCCGAACATGAGAAGGTATCCAGCACACTGGCATCAGGTACAGCGTCAACCGACTCAACTCAGGCCAGCGCAGCAACGGCAGATAACACTGTGCAACGACAGGAGACGGAAGATCCAGCGACAATGATGACACAGGGGTGGTCACCGGCACGCCAGCGCAAGGCATGGCGGCAACCGACACAACGCTGGCCATCGCGTCGACGGCGGATGAGATCATGGCTACGACAGGAGACGGAAGATCCATGGCTGTAGTATGCGTGAAGCACTGGGAGGCGTTGCCATGCTAAGCTCGGACAACACCGCGCAACAACATCACGCTAGGACGAACCTGGTACAGCTGCCGTTGTATGTGGAAAAGCAGATTGCGCTACTAAACAACACCGTCAGGTACGACTCCAACTATATATAATTGCTCCTATGGTAGCTCAAGCTCTTCTAGATTCGTAGTGGTTCTGTTCTTATTGAGCCGCGTGTGCACAACCGGGTCACCTGCTGTTGCACCACAGACTGCGTCGAGAGTAGAGCGCACCGTCACCGAGGAAGATGGGAGTGCGTCACGGTAGTGGAACGCACTGAAGCACGCCACGTGAAATGGAAAAGAACGTTGCCATCAGCCCGTGGCCAACGCACCGTACTTTCCGTGCAATATAATCCGCACAGTCCCCAGCGTGCGCATTTCGCCATCAGTAAATCGTAGGAGCGTCCTGGCACGGTTACGACGAGTGTAAAAGTTATCACACACGAGCAGTCTATGACCGTTTGGTCCTGCAAATGTCTTTACCAAGCGACCACATATCGCTACCCACATGGACCAACAAGATGCAAGCTCCCTGTGAGCTTGCGTCGTGTGTATATGGAATTCAAGATTGCGAACCAAAATGCAGGAGAGATACTAGTTTGTTTAATTATTCAGACTATCCTAGAAAAACACCCTGATGTCAGCGAGATTAAACTGAGCGTTCTCAGGACCTTTGTCCAGGAAGCGCAGGAAGATGCAATGTCGAGGACGCCAGTCAATGCTGCCGAACATGAGAAGGTATCCGGCGCACTGGCATCAGGCACAGCGTCAACCGACTCAACTCAGGCCAGCGCAGCAACGGCGGATAACACCGTGCAACGACAGGAGACGGAAGATCCAGCGACATAGAATGCGTGAAGCACTGGGAGGCGTTGCCATGCTAAGCTCGGACAACACCGCGCAACAACATCACGCTAGGACGAACCTGGTACAGCTGCCGTTGTATGTGGAAAAGCAGATTGCGCTACTAAACAACACCGTCAGGTACGACTCCAACTATATATAATTGCTCCTATGGTAGCTCAAGCTCATCTAGATTCGTAGTGGTTCTGTTCTTATTGAGCCGCGTGTGCACAACCGGGTCACCTGCTGTTGCACCACAGACTGCGTCGAGAGTAGAGCGCACCGTCACCGAGGAAGATGGGAGTGCGTCACGGTAGTGGAACGCACTGAAGCACGCCACGTGAAATGGAAAAGAACGTTGCCATCAGCCCGTGGCCAACGCACCGTACTTTCCGTGCAATATAATCCGCACAGTCCCCAGCGTGCGCATTTCGCCATCAGTAAATCGTAGGAGCGTCCTGGCACGGTTACGACGAGTGTAAAAGTTATCACACACGAGCAGTCTATGACCGTTTGGTCCTGCAAATGTCTTTACCAAGCGACCACACATCGCTACCCACATGGACCAACAAGATGCAAGCTCCCTGTGAGCTTGCGTCGTGTGTATATGGAATTCAAGATTGCGAACCAAAATGCAGGAGAGATACTAGTTTGTTTAATTATTCAGACTATCCTAGAAAAACACCCTGATGTCAGCGAGATTAAACTGAGCGTTCTCAGGACCTTTGTCCAGGAAGCGCAGGAAGATGCAATGTCGAGGACGCCAGTCAATGCTGCCGAACATGAGAAGGTATCCAGCACACTGGCATCAGGTACAGCGTCAACCGACTCAACTCAGGCCAGCGCAGCAACGGCAGATAACACTGTGCAACGACAGGAGACGGAAGATCCAGCGACAATGATGACACAGGGGTGGTCACCGGCACGCCAGCGCAAGGCATGGCGGCAACCGACACAACGCTGGCCATCGCGTCGACGGCGGATGAGATCATGGCTGAGTCCATGGCTGTAGTTGAAGCACTGGGAGGCGTTGCCATGCTAAGCTCGGACAACACCGCGCAACAACATCACGCTAGGACGAACCTGGTACAGCTGCCGTTGTATGTGGAAAAGCAGATTGCGCTACTAAACAACACCGTCAGGTACGACTCCAACTATATATAATTGCTCCTATGGTAGCTCAAGCTCTTCTAGATTCGTAGTGGTTCTGTTCTTATTGAGCCGCGTGTGCACAACCGGGTCACCTGCTGTTGCACCACAGACTGCGTCGAGAGTAGAGCGCACCGTCACCGAGGAAGATGGGAGTGCGTCACGGTAGTGGAACGCACTGAAGCACGCCACGTGAAATGGAAAAGAACGTTGCCATCAGCCCGTGGCCAACGCACCGTACTTTCCGTGCAATATAATCCGCACAGTCCCCAGCGTGCGCATTTCGCCATCAGTAAATCGTAGGAGCGTCCTGGCACGGTTACGACGAGTGTAAAAGTTATCACACACGAGCAGTCTATGACCGTTTGGTCCTGCAAATGTCTTTACCAAGCGACCACACATCGCTACCCACATGGACCAACAAGATGCAAGCTCCCTGTGAGCTTGCGTCGTGTGTATATGGAATTCAAGATTGCGAACCAAAATGCAGGAGAGATACTAGTTTGTTTAATTATTCAGACTATCCTAGAAAAACACCCTGATGTCAGCGAGATTAAACTGAGCGTTCTCAGGACCTTTGTCCAGGAAGCGCAGGAAGATGCAATGTCGAGGACGCCAGTCAATGCTGCCGAACATGAGAAGGTATCCAGCACACTGGCATCAGGTACAGCGTCAACCGACTCAACTCAGGCCAGCGCAGCAACGGCAGATAACACTGTGCAACGACAGGAGACGGAAGATCCAGCGACAATGATGACACAGGGGTGGTCACCGGCACGCCAGCGCAAGGCATGGCGGCAACCGACACAACGCTGGCCATCGCGTCGACGGCGGATGAGATCATGGCTGAGTCCATGGCTGTAGTTGAAGCACTGGGAGGCGTTGCCATGCTAAGCTCGGACAACACCGCGCAACAACATCACGCTAGGACGAACCTGGTACAGCTGCCGTTGTATGTGGAAAAGGATATTGCGCTACTAAACAACGCCGTCAGGTACGACTCCAACTATACCGTGGTGCACCGCGTTTTCGGCACCGGTATGGGTTAATAACGTGTTTGAACTTATAAATTAGGTGTTTGCGCAAGTATTGGCCATTAGATGTTTGCGCAAGTGGTGCCCATCACCCTTCTGAACCCCCCCAAAGGTTTTCCCCTCCCCGGGGAGGGATGACGCGTCCATCATGAAATGCTCGTGTATGCTCCTCTGGACTAGCCTCATACACAAGTTCTTACTTTGAAATTTACCATGGCACGTCGCCCAGCCTACACAACCCTGTCTCTTGGCCAGAAGGAGGCCCTATTTGCGAAGGCCGACTCTGAGCCGTCAATGACACAAACCCAACTTGCCAAATGGGCGACCGACGAGTTCGAGAGTCCTGTCGGCCGCTCCACCGTCGGCGGCATCCTCAAGCGCAAGGCAGAGTTCGTCGACGTGCCGGAGCCGCTTCAGCAGCGCAAGCGTCACTGCTCCGACAACGTGAGAGCGGCCGACGGGCTTCTTCTGCAAGAGATCGCCGAGTACAAAGCATGGCACGACAACGGCAGTATCAACGGCGTCACCGTGCGCTCGATGGCGTGGGACACGGTCGGTGGCGACACAGCGCCGAGCCGGGGCTGGCTGTACCGGTTCCAGCAGCGCACAGGGCTCTGGTTCGCGGTCCGCCACGGTGAAGGCGGATCCGTCGACATGTCCGTCGTGGAGGAAGGAAAGAAGAAGCTGAAGGAGCTGGTCTCGTCCTACCGCCCCCAGGACGTGTTTTATATGGACGAGACCTCCTTCTTCTACCGTCGAGAGCCCCGCGGCACGCTCACTACGGACAAGAAGGAGAAGGGCAAGAAGCAGAGCAAGCTGCGCGTGACGGTGTGCGTGGGCACCAACTCCGACGGCACCGAGAAGCTGCCCCTGCACTTCGTGGGCAAGGCGAAGAAGCCGAGGCCGTTCAAGAACCACAACGTGTTCGAGGAGACAGGGGCCACGTACACGAACACCCCCAAGGCGTGGATGAACGCGGTCAAGTTCTGCGAATGGCTCTCTGACCTCAACGAGGCTATGCGGCTGCAGCAGCGGCACGTGCTTCTACTTGTCGACAACGTGTCTTCGCATGACGAAGCCGGCGGGCAGCTTTCCAACGTCAGACTGGAAAAGCTGCCGCCCAACACGACAGCCGTGCTGCAGCCCATGGACCAGGGCATCATCAAGAGTCTGAAAGACCACTGCCAGACCACCAAGACGGCTGCACACCTGAAGGACTTCCGCGCCGGAAAGAAGTACGTCCCTGTGGACTTGCTGACAGCAATCAAGTGGTGTGCCCAAGGCTGGCGGGAGGTGTCTGCAAAGACCATTCGCAATTGCTGGTGCCACACCGGGTACATTTCCAAAATGGATGTCCGGTTTCTACTGAATTAAATTACGTTTAATCAGTAGAAATATTCATGTCTCGGCTTATCAGACTGTGTGCTTTTCTTTGTCGACCCCACCAAAGTTAATTGCCTCGTAGCGTATATATGGTCCGACCTGCCGAAAACGTGGCCCACCACTGAATATAATTGCTCCTATGGTAGCTCAAGCTCATCTAGATTCGTAGTGGTTCTGTTCTTATTGAGCCGCGTGTGCACAACCGGGTCACCTGCTGTTGCACCACAGACCGCGTCGAGAGTAGTGCCCACCGTCACCGAGGAAGATGGGAGTGCGTCACGGTAGTGGAACGCACTGAAGCACGCCACGTGAAATACCCGGTGGCAGTCAGTTCAGCCAAAACGTGCTTTCACTGAGAATCCACGCAGACGGCACATGTAACAAACTAGCCTTCCTGGCAAGCGGCGCTTCGACTTTGGTGTAATCGCATGGATATTATCGTTGGCATCAGCTACATTACTTGAGGGTTGGGCTGGTAGCGCGTCATTCATTGCTACGGTTTTAAACGTAAAAATGCAACGATGGACGTGCTCGGAGAATTCCTTACCGTTCGGGTCCTTCGGCACGTCCAGCGTCGGGTTGCGGTCGGAGAAGCCGTCGGGACGGAAGCTGAAGCCCATGTAGTCCACGGGCATGACCGGTCAGTCCTCGACTCGAGGGAAGTGGGTGATGCCGAACCTTTGCCAGACTACGATGTCCTCGCCGTCGACCGACCGGTTTCCTTGGCGTATGACGGCAGACCCACCTGTCCCGGGTGCCGGTTGGGCGTGTAGCCGGCAGCCCATATCTCGTCGCGCGCGTACTGCGTGACCCACAGGTGCTTGGTGGTGTACTGCACGCGCATGTTGATGGAGCTGTCGTCATCAGCCAGCAGTAACGGAGCTCCCTCGGGTACACCACGTAGCCCGTGGGCCTACCCAGACGGTTCCTTCTCGCTCGAGGCGACCAACCAGGCTCGCCCCAACTTGTTGTCGCTCTCGCACTCCAGGCGCGTGAGCACCCGCTTGAAGGCGTTGCCCACGGGGTTTTCGGGGCTGATCGCAGACGCCGTACCTCGAGCTCGTCGACGTGGCACTTCACGTCCGGCTGAGTAGAGAACAAGTGCTGGTGGCACCGCGCGCCCAGGCGAGGCGCCATCAAGGTCGTACTCGCCCTCGGGACGGCCCGACGAGAATACGATGCCCGTGGCCTTGCACTCGAGCTCTATCTTGCCGTCCAGGTAGAAGTACCAGAAGAAGCCGTAGTCGTAGTTGCCCACTGTCACGAAGTAGGAGATGACAAGACCGAGCCCTTGGAGGTGAACACGTCCGTGTGCTTCCAAAGCGTCCCGAAGTCCTCCTCGTGGATGCAGATGGCGTTTGGCAGCAGCACGGGCCCCCCGAAGTCGCCTGCCACGGTTGCATCCAGGTACTTGATCTTGCCGAGGCGGTCGCATTGGGTCAGTACCATTCATAGTCAACATTCAAATGCCCGTTAACTGTCACAAGTTGATTACAAAGCGATTTGACAGGGAATTTGTAACGGGGTAAGAAGTACCGTCACTAGCGTACACTATATATGCAAGAGGAAGCTCGCAATAGTAGAACCAAGTGTCAGGTTTGGGGCAAATTTAACTCTGTTTATATATGGAACGGGAGCGGGGGCTCCCGTTCTCTTTGTGAACCACTCAAATCTAAGTCGATGCCTGATTGGCTGAAATGGGTCTGGCTCCCCACTTCCATCCAATCAGGTAATGACAACAGGGCACACGCTAGCCGTGTGCCTGTACCTACTTTTGTGTATGTAGCCATGAGGCTCCTATCTACTTATGTAACTCTGTCTACCTACTTACGTAACCGTAACCAGCCCGTTACATCACCCCCCTCTCAAAGTTGCACTCACCCACGGTGAGTGCTGTCGCAAGCGGGACGGTGATTGAAGAGACGAACTGGCCATCGGGCGCACGCAGCGGAGGCGCTGCGTGCTCATTCTGCAATCCAACATGTCCTCGACAAGCGAGTCCGGCGGCGGCAGCGCCGGACCTTCGGCGTACCACGTCATGGAGCGCGACCTCAAGCCGTGGGACCTCTACAGCCTCGACGGCGCTGAGAACCCCGATCGTCTCGACATCATGAAGGAGTACTTCACGCGCTACCGGCAGCTCCGAGGGAAGAAGACGAACAACGCCTACACGCACGACGCGCTACAACGCTCGTGGTGCGCCTTCATCTGTCGCTGGAACGCCGCTGGACGTGAGGGCTTGTCCTTCACGTCGTGGCTCGAAGACCGCGAAGCCACGCGCAGCACACGCTCTATTGGGGACCTTCGGACGCGTGTGTGCGAGATGTTGCAGCGCGAGTGGCGTCTGTGCTACGTGCACCTGGTCGAGTGCTGCACCAGGTGCCAAGATCGTCCGAGGCCAACGCTCGAGGAGTGGGAGCGCCAAGGGATGGGCTGGGCGCTGAGCGAAGATGAGCGTCGCTGGCTCGGGCGCTACGACCGGGCTCGAAGGGATCTTGAAGTTGCTGCAAGTCGTGGCAGTGGGCGTCGTGAGACGCGCGAGCGTGCTCGCTCGCGCAGTCGCTCTCGAAGTCCAGGTCATGTGCGCTGGCGTCGCAGCCGCTCGCGCTCGCCAGTGCCAGCGAGGCCTCGTAGTCGCTCACGAGATCGGGGACGTCTTTTAAGAAGGCGGCTACGGGGCTCCCACGTATTCTCAGCCGGCGAGTGTCCAAGCCAGCGCACCCGATAGTGCTTCTCGGGTGCCTGACGACGAGTGGCGCGCGTATTCGCAGTACCAGGGGAGCCGCGAGGGGGGCTCTCGCGGTTGGCGCGAGTATCGTGATCAACTAAGCGCTCCACGACGTATCGCCGCGCCCCCGATGCATCCACAAGCGGCGGGGGCCCATCACGCTGGTACCGAGTTTGCTGCAGCGCCGCTTGGCTCCGAGCGGATCGACGCCTCGGAGCACCTGACGCCTCAGCAATACCGGCTGATGGTGCGGGAGGCCGACCAGGCGAGGGACGAAGCAATGGAGGCTCATAACCTCGCTGAGTCTGCGCGCGATCGTGCTGCGGCGGCGGAGGCTACTGCGACTCGTTCGGAGCAGGGTCGGCGCG
Source organism: Phytophthora fragariae (assembly GCA_009729435.1). Classification (NCBI taxonomy): domain Eukaryota; phylum Oomycota; class Peronosporomycetes; order Peronosporales; family Peronosporaceae; genus Phytophthora; species Phytophthora fragariae. Next base: position 984,777 of record QQOI01000002.1, on the reverse strand, counting down.
AGATGATGGAGTGGCTCCGTCACTTGGAGTCGATCGTGTGCGGCGCGCCACGTTCGGCGACGCCCTCGCGCGAGGAGCAAGGGCTCTGGCCGACTCGGCGTCAGCGTCGGCAGCGGGGCAGCTCCGACTACGCGCCGGCTGCGGGGACTCAGGTTCCGGCGCAGGAATCGTCGCAGGAACGTAGGGCTTGAGATGCCCGACGTAAAACGTCGGGTGCAGACGCATAGCGGTAGGAATGTCTAGCGTGTAGGCATCTCCGATAACCTTCAAAATTTTGAACGGCCCAATAAAACGTGGCGCGAGTTTGTTTGCACCCAAGTTCGTCACTGCAGTGCCTTGGATGCCTTCTGTAGATAGAAGCACTCGTTCACCTCACCGGAAGGACGACGTATTCTTCCGGCCCCTTCTGTCGATTCACAGCAACTTGGAGCGCGTCACGCACAAACCGCGTGACGGCTTGACGATGCAGTAGGAACTCGGACACTGCTGCCGAGTCAATGGGCGTCGGAGTTGCTGCCGGGGCGAAGTTAGCCACGGCGGACGTGGCGGGCGAAGCCACGTCGACTGCGAAGGCGTCCTCGTATGCCACGCCATGAAGGGCGTGGCCCTCGACTGTGGCGTCTCGAGTGTTGGGCTTGACCGGCTGGGGCAGCGGGGGTTCTCTCGAATCCTGCGCCGACTTCGATGTCGGTGCCACTCCTCTCCCACCAAGAGTGGAGACCGCCGCTGCATTCGAACTTCGGACGGCCAGCAGAGTCGGAACGCGCGGGTGCCGGGCGTTGTTCACGAAGAACGGCGTCAGGCCTGTCGACGCGTGGGTCGAGTTGTTCAGTGCAAACTCGGCCATCGGCAGGAAGGAGCTCCAAGAGGCGAAAGACGTTGCGTAGCTACGCAATACGTCCTCGAGGACGCGATTCACGCGCTCCGTTTGCCCATCCGTCTCTGGATGGGCCGCCGTGGACATAAGCAAGCGGGTGCCCAGCAGCGGAAACAGCCGCGTCCAGAACGCGGATGTGAAACGGGGGTCACGATCCGAGACGATGGACTCCGGCAGGCCGTGGTGGCGGAACACCAGGTCGAGGAACAACTCGGCCGACTCGTCAGCCGTCACTTCTGCTGCGACTGGAGCAAGATGGACCATCTTGCTGAAGCGATCCACAAAGACGCGGACACGGGTGCGGCCTTCGGCGTCACGTGGAAGGCCAAAGATGAAGTCCATGCTGACAGATCGCCACGCGCTCGTGGCGATGGGTAGCGGACGAAGCGGAGCCTGCTTGGACGCTGCAGGCTTCACACGCTGACAGATCTCACAGGAACGGACCCATTTCCGTACCCACTTGTACATCCGAGGCCAGAAGAAGTCGCGAGAGAGTGCTGCGAACGTCTTCTCGCGCCCGAGATGACCGCCGGCGGGTGCATCGTGGTACTCGTGCACCAAACGAGCACGAAGGTCGTCATCCACGGGGATGACGACACGCGGCGTATCAAACGTGTCGATGGCATACGTCAGAAGGTCGCCGTCGAGGTCATAACGCGTGATCGCATCACGCGTTGGGCGCGTCAAGGTGGCGAGCGTGTCTGCCGTTGGATTACGCAGATACTGGATGATTGCAGCGTAGAAGGCGTCATCTTCGTACGCGTCAGCAATTTGCTGACGCAGCGGCAGAACGGGGCTTGACACTGTGGCGTTGATGCCCAGCGTCACGCAGGTCGCGCAGTCATCATCGTCGTCATCATCGACAGGGATATCCTGATGACGCGTCAAGCGCCGAGGATCGTAATCGGGTCGTCTCGACAGCGCATCGGCAAGAATGTTATTCTTGCCCGGCTTGTAATGCACGACGAAGTTGTACTCGGCAAAGAACGAGAGCCAGCGCGCCATGCGTTGAGAGAGATGCGGGCTCTTCATCGCCGTCCGTAGCGAAGCATGATCCGTGTAAACTGCGAACGTCTGCTCGCCGAGGAGGTACACTCTGAATTTGATCAGAGCGTAGCGCATCGCGAGGATCTCCTTGTCGTGGACAGGGTAGTTCTTCTCCGCCGGCTTCATCTGTCGTGACTGATAACTCACGACGCGCTCACAGCCCTCAGCATCGAACTGCATGAGGGCACAACCGATGACGAAGTCACTCACGTCGCACACCACGTGGAAGGGTCTTGACGTGTCGGGCGGCATCAAGACAGGCGCAGACGCGAGGCTCTTCTTCACGGCGTCGAATGCGTCCTGGTGTTCAGGACGCCAGTTCCATGCCACGTCCTTCTTGAGCAGTGAAGACATCGGCTGGATCAGGCCGGCGTAATCCTTCGTGTACTTGTGAAGGTAATTCGCGAGGCCCAGCCATTGGCGCGGCTCCGTCTGGTTCTTGGGCGTCGGCCAAGAACAGATCGACGAGAACTTCTCAGGGTCGGCGCGCACGCCGCTCTTGCTGACGTAGCAGCCTAACACCGGAATCTCCGGCGCACAGAATACACATTTCTTGAGGTTTGCATACAACTTGTTCTCGCGCATCTTCTCGAAAACCTTGCGCAGATGCCGGAGATGCACGTCGACGGCGCTGAGTCCGTCCTCAGCGCGGCTGTGCACGGAGGTGTCGTCGAAGTAGCTCCGTGCAAAAGCACGGAGCGGGCGCAGCACATGCGAGACCATCCTGTTGAAGGTAGCCGATTCTTCAAACCCTGCGGCATCACGAGCCACTAACAGAGCATGCCGCTGGGAGTGCTGACGGCCGTGAGAGGAATATCGCTCTCTCTCATCAGGATCTGATAGAAGCCGTCTGTCAGATCGATCGCACTGTAGATGACGCTGCCAGACATGGTGTCGAGGACCATGTCCTTCCGAGGAATGGGCGTCTGCGCGGGAATGGTGGCGTCGTGCAACTTGTTGAACGCATGGACAATGCGCCACCCGCCAGTCGCCTTCTTCACGCAGAACCTCGGACTTGAGTGCGGAGAGATACTCTCTCGCACATGGCCAGCCTTGCGGCGGCCTTCGAAGAAGTCATCGATGGCCTGGACCTGATCCCGCGGCAGTGGCCACTGCCGCGTCACGCAGTACTTCGACCCGGGCACGAGGTCGATCTCGTGCCGGACACCTCTCTCAGCAGGAAGTTCCGCCGGAATCTTCTCGGGGAAGATGTCCTCGAACTCGCGGGCAAGCGAGTAGACGGGGTTGTTCGAGTCTTGGAGGGCTTGCCAAGATTGTGCAGCGAAGCGTGCCTCGCGAACGGACTTCGCCTCAGCCGCCTTCGGTCGCGACGACGAGGCGTCGTTGCTGACCGCATTGGCCAGCACGTCGGGTTGGTCGGAGCCGGTGAGGAGACAGACTTGCTCGATCTTACCGGCCTTCAAGTCGCGCAGGAAATGCTTCCAGGAGAGGCCTGATAGCCGCGTGATGGTCGCCGCGTCGGTGGGAGGATTCGCCACCTCGATCGATCGAACCTGGTTCGGAGAACCCTCCGAATACTCGACGACGTTGAGGATCTCGCTCGACGGGGCCTGAGCGACCACGGTAGACCTCCGGCGCAGAGGGCGGCGTCCGGACCGGTTGCGCTTGGACTTCCTCAGTCGCCTCGAGCCACTGCTCGAGGCCTAAGTCTCGCTGGATGACACTTCACCCTCCTCTAGGCATGGGAACTCGGTCTTGACCATGCCGGTATCGCGCAGGCTCGGCTGCGCGACGGAATCATCAGCGAACGGGAGCCCCTGCTCGACCGCGTAGTTCTCGTACGGGAGCCACTGCTCGACCGTGTTCTTCTTCAGGCCCTCGCGCGCTCGCGAGGGCGGGTTGCTGACTGGACCAATGACGGAGGCCGCGCACTCCACACAGCGAGGGCCATCGCTCTCTCGTGGTGGGGGCTGTGTCGTGGATGTCCGATCCACGACTGCGACGTGACGCGACGGGGCGACGAGTAGGTGAGTGAACACCTCACTGACGTCGTAGCCGACACGACGGCGAACTGAACGGGCTAACCAGTCGATCTCGGGCTGGTAGCGAGCGAGCCACGGCATCCCCAAGATGCAGTCGAAGGCGTAGTTCAGCTCGATCACCAAGAAGTCGTCGTTGGTGGAGAAGCCGTCGAAGGCATACGCCAACGACACAGCCCGCCGCGGAGCGCGGTGGGGCTTGCCGTCGGCCAACTTCACGACGATCTCGCCCGGTCCTTCCCGCACGCGCACATGCGACGGGAGGAGGGCGAGGCAATCGTCACGAATGAAGTTGTTCGTGGCCCTGGAGTCAAGCAACGCGCGGTGCGGACGCTCCGCGCCGGCGACATGGAGACTGATGAGGATCGGTCTCGAGTCGCCGTTCGTGGTGGTGGCATTGGAGTGTGCGTAAAGCACGGGGGGGGGGGCTAGGAGGACCGGTTGCCACCGGGGGACCAGGTCCTCCATTCCAGCCAGTTGGGCGCCCCGCACCTACTGGTCCCGACCGTTTTTTGGTAGAGCGGTCGGGAACGTGTCGTCGGCCTCGCCGACGACTTCAGCGCTTGCCAGGACTGGAGCTGGCGCGCGGCACACCGCTGCGCGATGTCCGGACTTGCGGCAGCGGTAGCAGACCAGTTGGCAACCGTCACGCGGACGATTGTCGTTGCTGAAGCGTGGACCGCGTGCGGTCGAGGCCGACCGCGACCTCGACTCGGCTTCGATGGCATCAGCCTCCAGCGTCCGGCGTCAGCGCTCGCGCGTAGGAGGACGCGACCATGTAGTCCTCGCGCAGCGCGAGTGCAAACGCGGCTTCGAGTGTCGATGGCTCCGCTCGCGTGAGGCAGTACCGTGTCATACCCTCACGCATCCCGAAGATGAAGACGTGCACTTGGGAGGCGACGTCGATCGGGTTCGTGACTATACCCGAAACCAGGTGTCGGAACTTCTGCACGTAGTCGCGCATGGACATCTTGCCCTGCCGAAGGGCGAAGAACGTCGCACGCGTCCGCGACTCGTCTTGCGGAGGCTCGAACGCGAGTCGGAGGTCACTCTGGAGACTCTCCAGAGTCGGGAACGCATCTCGGTCGACGACGAGATTGCCAAGGGCCCACTCCTTGGCCTTTCCGGAGAGGCGAGACAACAGGAAGTTGACTCTTGCCGTCGGCGCTTCGATCAACCTCGAAGCGATCGCGATGTCGATCTCGCGGAACCAGCGGTTTAGCGGGAGACGGTCTTGCCCGGCGCCGGAGTAGGTCGACGTTTCCATCTTCACGGCGTCGTTCCGTGAGGAGTGCGAGGGAGTTGGTACTCGCCGCTTCGCTTCGGCGAGCTCGCGCTCTATGAATTCTTGGATGGCTTGGCGCTGTTGGTCGGGGGTCGCTGAGCTCAGCAGCGACGTGACGACGAACTCTCCGGACACCGCCGCAAGGCGGTGTAGCGCTTGCCACTCAACGGTGGTGAGGTGGGGAACTGCCGTGTGCTCCAGCGTCATCGCTGGGGTCACCGACGGCGTGCCTTCACTCATCTCGATCTTGGTCATTGGAAGGACTACAAAGTGCTACCAGGTGTAACGGGGTAAGAAGTACCGTCACTAGCGTACACTATAGATGCAAGAGGAAGCTCGCAATAGTAGAACCAAGTGTCAGGTTTGGGGCAAATTTAACTCTGTTTATTTATGGAACGGGAGCGGGGGCTCCCGTTCTCTTTGTGAACCACTCATATCTAAGTCGATGCCTGATTGGCTGAAATGGGTCTGGCTCCCCACTTCCATCCAATCAGGTAATGACAACAGGGCACACGCTAGCCGTGTGCCTGTACCTACTTTTGTGTATGTAGCCATGAGGCTCCTACATACTTATGTAACTCTGTCTACCTACTTACGTAACCGTAACCAGCCCGTTACAGAATTAATAATAAAGATCACTTCTACGCGTTGATTGACTGCTGGATCTACAAATATAAACGATCGGGTATTGGCCTATAAAGGGTACGTCTGTACTTAATGGTGGAACCACCACGGGCTTCTTAGAAACTTTCCGTAGGAATTCCGAGTTAAGAAGGTCAAAGCACTATCAATCAATCCAGCGAGAAGGCTTGACCGCCACCACCGCCAGTCTAGCTTTTTCGGTCGCCGCAGCAGCCCCCCCCCCGTACTCACGGTAAAATCCTGCTGATGTGGCGCCGAAGTAGCTAGACTCACGGCTCACAACTACTCGCAACCATCTACGCTACTTCGACCGTACACCGCTCAAGCAAGGTCGGCCTGATGCCATCGCAGGCCTCTAATACAGCGCCAGCGGTCCTTTGTCGCTAGCAGTATGTGTATTTACATGTTAATTCATTGCCAGCGATATCTCCGGTGACAGTGCTCTTCTAGTAGCGCTAAGGATTAATTGCCAGTGGTAGCGCTATTCTAGTAGCCCTAAGGATGTTAATGCTAGTGTTGGCAGCTGTAATTTCACAGTTGTTAACTGTGAATATAAAATTTGGTTATTAACGGTGAATAACGGTGAGATTCAATATTTCACATTATGATGGATAGGCGTCACAAAGCTTGGAGCAACATGCATCGTGTCAAGGAGGACGAAGGCCAAGACTCTTTCGGCTTCGCGCGTCCATCCAGAAGCCCTGCACCCAGGAGGCGTTGTTCCGCGCCGAGTCACGGCGCGACTGGTTTATATGGACATCTCGGACAAGCCGGAGTAGCTGCTGCAGAAGAACGCGGTGGGGCACAACGGCATCCCCGTTCTCAAGCACTTCAGCAGCGGTGGCACCGTCATCGTGGACCTCAACACGGTCTTCACCACCTTCATCTGCAGGCAGGGGGACTAGAAGCCGTACCCGCGCAAGATCATGGCCTGGTCCGAGAGCTTCTTCTCGCCCTTCTTCTCACGCGTGTTCTGCCCAGACCTGGGGCACACGACGTATAGCTCTGTTGCTGTGGTTGGAAGGCGCTATACAGATTGGTTGCGGCGCAACTGCCGCAGTTGCAGAAGCTTGCACTGCAGTTCGTGTACCTGCTGCAAATGACGTCCGTAGCCTACATGTACGACAAGCTGCTACCGTACAATACATGTACCAACAAGTGGTTCAAGTCGGGGGCCATCGTGGACCTGTGGCAGAGTGCCAGATCAAGAACTTCGAGCTGCTGTGCCGCATGTTCATCGACTACCAACTGCAGCCAGCCCTGCAACTGCGAGCTGCGCGAGAAGGCTTGCTGCTGGTACCGGTACGCCGTTAGCGAGTCGCGCGGCCACGGGATCGGCTAGCTAATGATCTCCGCTGTCCCGTTTTAAAGTATGTGTTGTCTATGGATGGTAAATAGCTCTAGAGATCTTCATAAAAGTAATAAACAAACGGAACGTGCATGCTATATTATCGTGTTTGCCATGTTACCCCTCTGATTGTTTGAGAAGGTGGAGTCGCATATATATTCTCCAAGCCGTCAATTGTAGCGTGTCGGATCTGTTGTCGGCCTTCAGCGTCACCCGACAAAGATATCCTTCTTGATATCGCTTGGCGCTGGGTTTCATCGCTCTTCTCTTCATTTTCGGCGTCACTGTCGTCGCTGACGTCACTGTCGTCACTGTCATCTGGATAAAGCTGGTAGAGAACTTGGTTCGCTTCTGATTTCCGTGCGATGTTGGTATAGATGAATACAAGCTTGTTGACACGCTCTGGGGTAAGACGGTTCCGTAGTTTTGTGTATGAAACCATGTATACTCCAACTACGCTCACTGGAGGCCGATGACGTTGGAATATACAACAGTAACTTTGCGAACTCCTGCACCAATGCATATTTTGTTGTCGTCTCCAACGATCACCAAGCAATTGGACTGTGCGCGATGTTGTCCTCGCGCAATTTCCAACGCCACGCAGACTTCGCGAGGGCAAAGTCTTGCAACTGTCTGTGAAATTTATCTGCCAAATCTGCAGGTACTAGGTTCAAGTCCTGGGCAAGCTGCTTCGCATCATTAATCAGGGTCTTAATGTCCGTGTCGCTCGGGTCATAAATCGTCTTGGTCTGGTCAAGCAAATATGCTATTTTCACCGCCGTCGTGCACATCTTTCCTCTCCGAGTCTTCATCAGACTCAACACCTCAACCTGCAGCGATATAGGACAACCGTCAAGTGGTTCCGTATAGGCAGGATGCTTACACAACCAGTCGAACTGGTGGTAGACCAATGATAAGCTGCAGTTGTCGCGCTCAAATGCAGCAAGACACTCATTGATAGGCCGGATAAGAGCCAAGACAGCTCCCGATGCTTGCCAGAAATCTTCATCGCGAAAGTTTTTAAGGGCTTCGTCTAATGAAGACCCTTTATAACTTTTGAGCAGTGCTGTGTCCGAAACAATAGCCGCAATGATATATTTGTTGTGATACACGTTAGATACGCACTTCTCATGTGTATACCACCGGGTTGGCACTGGTGTTGATAGACGCCGCCGTTTCTCCCCTTTCTTCCTGAGAGCCTTTTGTAAATCACGAAATCGTGACCACAATCCACGGTGATCCTTGATGAAGCGAGAAAGTTGTTTCGCTTTGTCAAGCACATCTTTAAAAATGGCCAAGTTGAACATGTCTTTCATAAGCAGGTTCGCACCGTGCGCAGCACACCCCGTGCACACAAGACCGACGCGCTCCTTTCTGACAAGCCGCCATGCTTTTATCATTTTCGCCGCGTTATCCGTCACCACAGCCGTCACCGCGCCAGTACCAACCACCGACTCAAACTCAAAAATAGTAGTCCAAATGGTTTCAGCGATGTACTCAGCGGTATGCGCCTCCGCCTTTGTATTTAGCGACTTCCAGAATAGAGGTGCTGTTCGTGGGTTCACGAAAACAAAGTTAATAATGCTATCCCCATTTGTGTTTGAACATCCATCGGTAATGAGAGCCAAGTTGGACACACCACTTTCACATATCCTCAGAATCAGCTGAGCCTTTTCACGGTCGTAAATAACGTCAAGCAAGCGCCCGGAAACTTGGCGACGGGACGGCAATTCGTAGTCGAACATACCTTGAAAAAAAGGATCCTTCACAACGCGAAACGGAATACCTGTCGCAATTAGTCCGATTGCGACTCGCAAATAATTTTCTTCCTTGATCTCTCTGGCTGTTTTTTTCGAAGTGCGACTTGGTGTTGATGAGGACCGAGGTGTTTTGTTGCACGGCTGGGGGGAGCTACTACTATTAAAGAGCCTCTTGGTCAATGTTGGAGTGCGGCTTGCACTTGGGCGTTGCGTTTTGGCCGGGGTCGTCAGCTTCGCGGCTTGCTTGTGCCGAAGCTCTGCGTCATGTCGTCTCCAGGGTCCTTTTATCTCCTCATCTAGCTTGTCACACTTGATCACATGCTGAAGCATATTTCGCGACGGCTGAGCGTTCATAAGCACTACGTCGCATGCCAAGCACATGGCATCAGGATGCGGCTTCACGCCTTTAATTCTAGGCGAATGCTCACGAAATAGAGCCCAAATTTTGTGCTTTGGAGGGGCCATTGTAGTCACGGCTTGTCAACAGACTACCGAATCTGTACCAAATCGTGCAAGCGTTAAACGCTGGAGACGCGGAGGCCGAGTCCGACGTTGTAAGGCGGCAACACTGACGACGTACGGATACGGTAGGGGTTGTGATGAGTGTCGTCGGATTTAACGTCGCAGGAGAACCGTAGAGAGGAATATATGAAGTAGGATACGTACGTCGTCAGAGCCACGGGTGTCAAGAAAGCCGTCGAGATGACGTGGAAAGCTACCGCTCGCTGTCGGTTGTGGTGGTAGGACACGGGGATGGCTGTAGAGCCACAGGCGTCAGGGAATCCGTCGAGGTGGCGTGGAGGGCTGCGAGCCGCTGTGGATTAGAGCGACTATGGGGTAGCGGGGGTCGACAGCGGGCTTGATGGGGGGGGGGCGGAATGTGAAGTAAACGATCCGTGGATTGCAAAGCATAGCGGGTCTTCAATATTCACTGTGAGCATCAGATGTGAATTACCCGTGAATATCGAATGTCACTGAATTTAACTGTTAATAACTGCTAATTAAACGTGAATTGCCAACCCTAGTTAATGCAGCTTATACGGCAACAGCGCGCCATTATTAAGTCTAAATCGCATCGCACCACACATGCCATGGGCCCGGTGAACCCCGTGAACTTGTCACGCGAAGCTAACTTCACGCCGACTTCGACCTCTTCGATCTTATATCTGCGTAGCCTTGACATCGCATAACTTGTCAAATCAGATACACAAACGTGTTTTTATTATAGATTTCTCTTGAAAATTGTATTGGTCCACTTAGATACGCTGTTGTGGTCCACCTATTTGAATTAGTCCCCTAAGGGCTGTACGTACAACGCACCCGTTGCACTACCAGGAACATAGCGTTCGGCTGGAGCCGCTTTCCTATATTGCGTACGCATACAAACGTTCCTAGCCAACGTCAGCGTAAAATTGCACGCCGTACTTATCAGGCTTGGATGGCATAAAAGGCTTAGCCACTGAACGTGCTTTTGTACGCACAGTATTCTAATCTAGGCTTACGGCCCTCACCGGAACTGCAACTGTTGCAAACTTATCTTGAATTTGACGCATTAGGCGTCGGCTGTGCCACAGCGGGTCTTGTTCACGTTGTTCGACGTCGACGCTGCCAGGTGCGTGAAGCTGAAAGCGCGCACGGTGCTCTCAAATCGGTTACTAGCCATAGTCGCGGTTACGTCAGATTGCCCCATGAACAGTTATGACCAGAGCTCTTTCATTTCGGTTACTGGGCTGAAGCTCATTGCGATTTCCAATCCAATATTTGCGTCTAGCTCATACAGGGTAGTCTCCGGCTTGTCGTTCACCTTTAGCATTTTGATGGTCCAGTTGTGCGGCGAGTCGCTAACTTCTCTAGTGAACAAGAGAGAGAAAAGACCCACCCCCTCGCTCTTTGTAGGCAGATTTTACCTCATTTTCACGAATGATGTGAAGGCCACTATCGTGGATAAGGCCATCGACATACAGACTGCCTGTTCGGCGCGCGGCTGTAGGCGGGCGCCCTCTGCTGATGCCGTTGCGCTGTCGGACTCAACTGTAACGTCTCCCGCGTTGTTGGTTTCTGCTGCACCCGCCAGCTCTATCGGAGGTCTCAAAGTTCCAGTCAGCTCCGTCGTCGTCTGCATCCCGAAGATCTGTGACGTACATTGTCGAGTCGCCCGAAGATTTCAAAGTGGGCAAGGATTTTTAAAATTCAAACTAGCTATTGTGACAGCTACTGTACGTCGTGGGAGATATGCTACTACGGGTCTGCAGCGGACCTGTTAGTCGTGGTTAGCTGCTGCCCCAAAACCTTCCGTCCGACTTTTGCCCAATCAACAGCATACAGTGATGCTGTTAGAGGTCTGTTGTGGTCCTCTAAGTGGCCTGAGCTGATCCTGGAATGAAATGTTTAAGGTGCTAATCACAACAAATATTATATTGACGCGAGCGGTAGATGGTCATGCTGCTAAGAATCCCACCGGTATCACTACCAAGTTTTAGCTACGTCACGAGCAAGTTTGTTATTGGACTCACTGGATACGAGGCCAAGGCAAATTGGGGGCTATTTCGATAGCGAAGAGATTACAGCCCATGAACTCGAGCGCTTACGCCGGATCATTGGTTCCTACTTCCACACGAACGTCTACATGATCGAGATCGGCTCTTCAACGACGAAGGGCTGAATGTGCATCCACAAAGCTTTTGAGTAAAGCACAGGAAATCCTGCATCTCGCTAGCCGTTTGCACCAACCCCAGGTATACTGTTCCCAGAAGCTACTTCTTTTATTCATCGACAAGCCCAGCAGCCCGCTGGCTCCAGAGCAAGCCGGTCGACATCGACTACGAGCCAACACGTCCAAGGCGTGTATGGCCACGGAAACGTTCTCGTCGCGGCTGTAGGGCCTTTATAAAATGATATAGGCCCAAACCAGGCACGGTCTGCTCCTATTTGATAATGCTTCATCACATTGTGAAAAGGGTGCTTTACTTACTTAAAAACAAAACAGACCACACGACTTCCAAGTTGCAGCCGCTGGACCAAGAGGCCACATAGTATCTATAACGATAAGTGCTTCCTACTAAAACGAACCATGCACTTGTGAAGATCCATGAGGGCGTGGAAAACTCATGGAAGGTCGAGGTACGTCAGGGTATTAAGGGGTCTGCAGCAGCGTGATGGGTGTATTCCGGAGGTACGATCAAACGCGGTTGGTTGTATTGTACGCTAATCAAGAAGAGTGACCAAGGGATTATTTTATCATAACTAGCTGCTAAACCCTCTACATGTACTTATAAAATTGTGAACGGAAGCCAAATGCACTATTGAGGTATCGCCTCGAAAAAGATGCGACACAACTCACTTACTTGTTTTCGCCTCCCATGCTACTGCTGTGCTCTCCTGTGCTCAGATGAGCCCCCACCATGATGATACAGTTCTGGCTTGATCAAAGGTGGTACGAGCTGAACAGCGGACGACAATGCTCCTGGTTCAAAAACGTGTTGTGGGATACACCCTCTCATACAACAGTTGTACGAGATCGAGCCAGATTTGAGGTTTTGGACGTATGGTGACCGCATCCTGGAGCGCGGGTCTATGACAGGGGGTTGTATCAAACAGAGGCCACAAGTTTGTTCATGATCTCTGACAATAAATTACGGAAGCCGTGTGACACCATTGTCATCCAGCAGCAGTTTCGCGGTAACACTGTCAAAGCCATAGTTAAGGATTTGAGTTAACTCTCAGATGGCAACTTGATTCATTGTAAGATCAATTACCCAGTACACGGCCGACGAGTAGCCAGCTAGCAGCGCCACTTTCTAATTCATTATCTTCCTTCTATACAGTTTCACTACCTATCACGCAGGATGTCCTTCGATCACAATCCTGGATGGGACTTTCTTCCAATCTATCCAGGATGTATATGGGATATGGAATGTAGGATCGCCTAAGCTGTCACGTTGCACGCGAGTTGTTGAGACTCGAATTGGAACGAGTGAGCGTAGCTCTTAATACCCGGTTGACGCGCTCAGTTTGTCCGTCGGTCTGCGGATGATCCGCAGTCGACATGGACAGCTGCGTGCCAAGAAGTTCAAACACTTCTTGCCAGAAACGCGCTGTGAAGCGCGGATCACGATCAGACACGATGTCGATCGGCATGCCATGGTGTCTAAACACCATGTCAACAAACAGACGTGCCGTCTGCTTGGCTGTCACTTCGGCTGGTACTGCAGCAAGATGTACCTTATTGCTGAATCGATCAACAAAGACCACAATACCAGTCCCCCGCTTGTTGTCAGGCGGAAGACCAAACACAAAATCCATTGAGATGGACTGCCAACACTCCGACGGAGTCGGTAGTGACTGAAGTGGAGCCTGCGAGAAGGGCGCAGGCTTCACGCGCTGACAAACCTCGCAAGCACGAACGTACTTGCGTACCCACTTGTACTGGTGGCTCCAATAGAAGTCACGCGTGAGAAGCAAGTATGTCTTCTCACGACCCTGATGTCCCGACGTCGGGGCATCGTGATACTCGTAAGTGATCCTGAGCTTCAGCTCATGATCGTCCGGCACGACAATGTGGTCAGCGTTGTCGTCGATTGCGCTGTAACGCAGTAGACCATTGTGTACACGATAGCGGTGTACACGTGCCCGGAGATGTTTCGCCAGCTTCTGACGAGACTTGTCAGAAGGCGCAGCGAAGTAGTCCAACAACTGCTTCGCATCCGCATCCTTCGTGTATGCGGACCGCACGTCGTCTAACAAAGACGACGAGGGAGTAGACGTACGTGCGATGCCAATTGCATTGGCGTCGGCCTTGTGCACTGCGTAATCAGGTCGACGCGATAATGCGTCGGCCACAACATTCAACCTGCCAGGTTTGTACTCAACCTGGAAGTTGTACTCCGCAAAGAATGAGAGCCATCTCGCCATTCTTTGTGAGATGTGCGGCGACTTGATCGCCGTACGCATTGATGCGTGGTCGGTGTAGTCCACAAATGGTCTACTCCCAAGTAGATACACTCGAAATTTCGCGAGTGCATACTTCATGGCAAGGAGTTCCTTGTCATGTACCGGGTAGTTGCGCTCAGCTGGTTTCAGCTGACGCGACTGATAGTAGACCACGCGGTCACGTCCCTCGTGATCGTGTTGTATCAGAGCGCATCCGATTGCGAAACCGGACGCGTCACACACGACGTGGAATGGGCGATCTTGGTCGGCCACTGCCAAGATCGGCGCCTCAGCCAAGCCCTGCTTGACTGCATCAAAGGCCTGCTGACAATCAGCAGTCCAAACTCATGCAGCATCCTTCTTTAGGAGCTGCGACAGCGGGCGAATCTTGCCCGCGTAGTTGCTCACGTACTTGCATAAGTACGTAGCGAGTCCAAGGAACTGCCTCAGTTCCTTGCCATTGGAAGGCGTAGGCCATTCATTGATCACTCTGACCTTTCCTGGGTCAGGACGTACGCCGTTCTTCCCTACGAGACACCCAAGGACGGGTATCTCGCTAGCCCCGAAGATTCACTTCTTCAGGTTCGCGTAGAGCTTGTGTTTGCGCATGAGTGCCAACAACTTGCGGAGATGCTCCTTGTGCATCTCCACTTCCGACTTCCCGTCCACAGCCCGGCTGTGGATGACCACATCATCGAAATAGCTCGGTGCGAAGTCGCGCACCGAGCGCAACAAGTGCGTGACGCACCTGTTGAACGTCGCAGGGGCATTCTTTAGTCCCTGCGGCATTACAAGCCACTCCCAGAGCATACCGCTCAGGGTGCTCACCGCCGTGAGAGGTATATCGCTCTCACGCATGAGGATCTGATAGAATCCGTCTCTCAGATCCAGAGCACTAAAGATAGTGCTCAAAGCCGTTCAGTTTGTTGTAAGCATGAACGATGCGCCACCCGCCCTGTGCCTTCTTGACACAGAACGTAGGCGCGCTGTGCGGGGACTTCGATTCCCGCACTTGCCCAGCCTTGCGACGACTCTCAAAGAAGTCGTCGATCGCTTTGACTTGCTCTCGCGGCAGTGGCCACTGCCGCGTCACGCAATACTTCGTTCCCGGCACGAGCTCAATCTCGTGCTGAACACCCTTGTCCTGCGGCAATTCCGCAGGGATATCGTCCGGGAGTACGTCTCTGTACTCGCGCAAGACCTCGTAGAAGGGGCTCGACTTCAGTGAGTCCCAGCTCTGCTCGTCGAAGCGTTCCTTCATCGACTTGGCGCTGAGGGCGTCGACGCCCTCAGCGACGAGCTGTTTCAACTCTTCCGCTTCGCACTTCATCCTCTTGATATCCGAGAGGATGCAAATCTGCTCGATGCGTCCATCGTGCAGGTCGCGGGCGAAGCGCCTCCAGTTCGTGACTGGAAGCGAAGTCAACTCCGACGCCAACGTCGGAGGGTTCTCAAACTTCATATTCTTATACTGGAGACCAGTATTAGTACGCGTCAAGACACTCAGAGTCTCGACGGTCGTCTCCAGTTCCTGTGTCTGCCCGGCAGACACTGCTTGTAGCGTCTCGGTCCCTGACCGAGACTTGCGCAGCTTTGCTTGCTTGCGCCGTTCGATTCTTGTGCGGAACCCGGTTCCGCGCGTCTTGTTTTGTCCGGGCCCGGCCGCGGACAGATCTTCTTTTTGATCGCCGGCGGGTTCAACCCGCGGGCGCACGCAATCAAGCCCGTCGTGATCGCGTACCGCTTCGTCGTGCAGCCCGGCTGCTCGCGAGCACGCAAGCATTTCCGGTGCGGGACGTTTGCAACCGTCCGCACTGCCTGCAGCGTCGGCTCCCAGAGCCGGTGCCCTTTCTTTACCTCGACGCCTGACGGCGGAGCGTCTTTCGATGTTTGGGCCAATCGCATCAGCTCCCTGAGCTGACGCGCCCGAGTCACTGTCCTTATTAGTGATTGGCACCTCTTGTTGAACTTGTGTGTCGACACTAATAGTCGACACGACCGCGTCACTCTTGACGCTTCGAGAACCTCTCGAATCCGATCGAATCTGAGTCTTCTGATTCGACTCACAATTTCTCCCGACGACTCTCTCAGTCGTCGGTGTCCGCGCAGGGTGACCGGAGACAGCCGCGCGTCGCGCCGTCTCTCCTGGTGGGTCGCGTGCACCGCGAGGTGCACGTGCTGCGCCGACAGGGCCATCGCTCACTGTCGCGCTGCTACTCCCGCAGTGCACGATCGTGCTCTTCGTCCAGTCGATCACCAGATCATGCCATACAAGCCACGGCATGCCCAGCAGCATGTCGAACTTATCGTCTAAGTCAAGTACGATAAGCTCGTCCACGAACTTCTTCTCACTAAATACGAGAAGCGTACGCGTACGACACGCTTCTCGGTTCTAACAACGACACCCGTTGCTAGTCATACTTCCAATAGACTTCGAGGCATTACTACCTCCTCGAAGTCAAGCCTCGCTAGGCTCTGCAGTCGAACAAATTTGTTCGACGCACCACAATCCACTAACGCATGAAGAGACTTCTCTCTCTTCGAGTTAACCTTCAGGATGACAAGGTTTGGCCTGTCATCCTGCTTCTTACAGTGAGAGTGACTCTCACTGGGGGCAGCAGTCTTCAATACGGCGTGTCCGATATCGACACGCTCGACTGCATCACCAGCAGCCCGTGCCTGCTGGTCGTTCTAGTTTTTTTATTGCCCGTGGCGATACCCGGTATCGTCACGCCGGCCCTTGGCCGCCTGCACAGGCGCTGTGCATTCACGGGCGTAGTGGCCGTTGTTTCCACACCGGAAACGGCGGACATTCGTTGGTCCACGACGCTGCTGAGACCCAGCAGCCGTCGCACTCGAGAGGTCCATTGGTTCGGGACCTCCCGTCGGCTTTACCATCGGCGCGGCATCGGCCGCGGGACGTTTACATGGAGCTTAGCCTGTCGCAGGCTAAACTCTTCTTGCATAGCAAGTGTAATCGCAGATTCGAGAGTACTTGGGTACTCTCGGAAGAGATAGGTCTTCACAGGCCTATCTTTCAGGCCCTTCATGAACGTGACGACCTTAGTCGCCTCGTCTATCGGGTTGGTCACGATGTTCGAGACCAAGTACCTTGCCCTTTGGGCGTAAGCATGCACGTCATGCTTGCCCTGTTGCAGGTCGAGGAACTCGGCCCTCGATCTGAACTCATTCTGCGGGGGCTCAGACAAGCGTTACGACTCACTGATCCGACGTGCTTTAGCACGTCGGATCAGTGAGTCGGCGTCCGTACGCCCAACTCCTTGCTCGCCGGCCAAGGCATGACATGGCGAACGCAACTTTCGACAACGGGTCGACGATACGTCGAGCCGTAATGGCAGTGTCGACTTCGACAAGCCAACGGAGGAGAGGCTCGCCCTCTCTTCCTACGTAGCTGTTCACGTGGAGCTTCGATGACTCCACGAGCGGTATGGACGGATTCGACACCGTAGCGCGAGCAGCGGTCTCGCGCTGATCCTTCATGATGAAGCCTAGAGCAACACCGTGTTGCTCTGTCGGCGATAGCGTGCGTAGCATCGTCGCTGCGGCCGCTTCTCCAATGACCGCCGACAGTCGTTGGAGCGCCTCCCACTCTGGATCCGCCAGGTGGAGGCAGTCTTCGCGTGCAACATGCGTTGCACCCGTGGTTGGGTTACCAGTGGACATACTGGCGTCCACAGGCAGGTCCTCGGCCCCGTATCGAATTTCATACGATACGTAACTAGTTGGTCGTTGGACGGACTACAAAGTGCTACCAGGTGTAATGGACTTACTTAGCTCAATACTTTAGCTTACACGTGAGCGCACGTGTATGAGGAAGCGTAAGGTGTATTTAACTTAGATTAAGTATACTTGTATCCACAAGTATAATTAGATCCAAATAAAGGTACAAATAGTCGCTTTTGCGGTAAAATGAGAACTGAATTGAATGTTAACTGTGGCTTTCCTCCTAAAACTGATATCTATAAAGAGAGGTTCTGCCAACGAGTGGTTGGCAGAAACCCTGTCCTAATGCTTGACTCTTATTGGTGGAAAGACCCTGCTTTCCGACCAATAGGACTGATTCCTAATATGAATGGTGACCACACTGCGATGTGGCCCACCTGAATGTATCCACTTAGTTAGCCGAATGTGTAGCCCCGCTACACTTGGGCTGTCTGGCGGACAGCGGGAACGGGAGGCTGCAGCGGGGATACTTCTACTCGCAGCGCCGGTGTAGGGTCGAGTCCACGATCTTGGGGTGTCCGGGTCGAGACTCCCAGGCCAGTGTTGATCTGGACCTGGGGTTGCCTTGGGGTCGGTATGTGACCTTCCCTTGCCTTTCCTTGCTTGCCGCTTCCTTTAGCGGTGGGTCGTAATGAGGGTTGACGGACGCTGGGCCAAGCTATCCTGGCGTCCGGGGTGATACGATTCTGGAGGGGTTCGTCGACTTGCGTAGCGTCGGGTGGGCCAAAGTATATCCCGTGCCCGGAAGAGTGAAGGCGAAGACCACTTGTGATGTAGAAGGAAAAATACACTCTGTTTAATGTGTTGGCCTTTGCCTACAACCTGTCTTACCATTCTAGTGTGCTCCTCGTGTCCACCAAGTACTCTCCCGGGCTTGGCGCGTCCTCATTGGTTCCCATGGTCGTCTGCCGCCTTGTTGACTCTCTGCCGGATGTTTACGGTGCACGTGCCACCGAGATTCAGTGTCAATCTTCAAGATTGGCATAATCCTTGCCAAGATCGATATTGCTGATCGGTATCGAGTATCACCGGAGTTGGTCCCTTGGTTAACTGGTATTCCCGTGGTGGCCATGACAGTCTTGCTAAACGTCTCTGGCACTCGCGCGAGGGGTTACAACCGTTGGCCTGAGTGATAGATCGAGACGTGTCGACATTTCTTGTCCCGCTCCACCACAAAGGCCTTTTGTTGTTCCTCGAGACGCTCACGAATTGTCTCGTTCTTGGCATTCAGAGCCAGCTGATTGTCGTACTGTTGCTGCAAGTAGTCTTCAGTCTGCTTGGCCGTTGATTGCTGCTGCGCGTACAGCAGTCCCATCTGCTCCACCGTACTGTGGTGGGCGGCTGCCGACATTTGAGCCAGCTCCTCCACTTGGCGTTGCTAGTCTTCTTTCGCACTCTGCGCTAGTGACGCGACGAAAGTCTTCCTCTTCACGAAGCTCTCCTCCGTCACTTCAACACCTGGTTCCGCGGCACCCGGCGCCGCATCCCCTTCTGCCGAGTCCTTCCTGCTCCGAGGACTCGTCAGCATGCCTTAGCACGATCGGCTAATGAATTCTTTGTTGTCGCACCAAACAATTGACCTTCATGCTCCGTAGAACGCTGATTACAAAGTGATATATAAATAAGTAAAAGAGCTAGCTACATGTAAGCAGCTTGCGCAACCGGGACTTGCGTTTCGGCTGACCGCGTTGAAGTACCGCTTGAACTTCAGCTCCACCTGGATACTAGTCTGGCTAGTACAACACGGCGGCTTGGTCATCGCCGACTCGTACTCGATCACAGCCTCATCGTGGGCTCGACGAGTCCAACCCGACCTCGACGCGTTCGAGCAGCTGCTGTCACGCGTCTGGTCGGTTCAGCGTTGGCTGTGCTCCACTTCGTGCTGTGACAGCACTGTTTCAATACATGTAGCGGCAGGGAAGAGAACAGTTGGAAGAGCAAGACTTGTTATCATAATGATACGTGCATTAATACATCTAAACCCTGCATGATAGCTAGAACATTCGCTACGGGAAAAAAAACTTAGCGCAGACCAAAACGATCACGACACGTGGAGCTCGTTCAGCTGGCGCGCTGAACACGCAGCGCGTGCACCGGTCCTTGGTGCCCTCATGCTACGTCGCCTGTGCCGATGCGACACGACACAACCCGCCTCGCCGCGTCTGGAGAGCGCGTCTTGAGAGGATAGGTGCGCGCCGGTGCCTGTCGTCGAGCTCGCTTTTTGCCGAATGAGTGGTTTTAGGGTCATTCAACCGGATATAAGTTTTTACATCACCACATTAGTTTTCACAAGCGAAAATAAGTATTTTCGCTCTGACCATCGATAAATGGCAGTCACAGCTGGTCACATAGTCGTACTTTCTCTTGAAATTGTATGTGACATCAGATACTCCGAACATTATTTATATCGTGGTCCAGTCTTTGTAAATCGACCAGATCGCTATGTGAAAACGACAAGCGCATTGCAAAGCACAATAACTGTTAGAATACATAAGCAAAGTCGCGCGGGACACGAAGAGGCTCTGAAATTTAGGTAATGTTTAAAGGTAGAGATGGCGCGGCAGTCTTCAGAAACGTGCTCAAGGTGCCAAAGGCACAGGGCTCGCGAAGACTTGAGCAACTTGATAAACTAACTTGAGGGTTGGGCTGGTAGCGCTGTTCACACGGCATAACGTTATTGTAATACTACATTTGCATGGAATTGTGCAGCTCCTGCACGCACATACTGGATACAGTGTATCATATACTTAAGTAACACTTTGAGGTAGTTACGTCATGTGCATGATGCCAATTGCTGAAATCACCATTCAATTGGGGAGCCAGAGCCTCTCTCCGGAAAGTTGGCGAATTTTACAAACAAAACATTTAAAAGCCTGTCAAACCATATATATTATCTAGTGGAAAACAGTGTTCTCCCTGAGCAGATACGAACGGGCGGATTTATAAGACCGGTCACTTGAAGTTTGTATTTGCGTTATATCAACCAACAGCAACAAGATTTTGCCTTGATCGTCGCCGTTGGCCTCAGTCGGCGCTTCGACCTTTTGAGATATGGTACTACCTTCGCGCAACCCGCATGTCTATTAGAATTTCGCACTTATACGGGAGGGCGACGCCTCAGGCAACACGCACGTAATAATATATAAGATAGTAGTACTACTACTATTATTAGTGGCTTTCAGAAGTACCGGCATTTTTAAAAGGAAGTGTCTACGTGGACCAACTATTTGGTCACAAAAAATCCAGTTTTAATACCGGTTTTTTCTTCCCATTCATAATTTTGAAATTCAAAAATAGAAAAAACGGACGCGCCCCTGTCCGTTCATTCCAGTTCCCCCCTCCTTCGGATGGCATCACCGGTAGCGAGGAAGAAGGCATGCGCGCATGGCGCGCGTCAATGATTGGCGATAGCTCCGACCCCGGCGGCGACTCCTCGTTCGGTCAGAATCACACTACCCCGGACAGAGCTGGACTACATGTAGCGGGAGCCCTGATTGCCCCGTTGAAAGGCCGAAGACTACCAGCACAGGTTTATCTGAAGAAGAATGGGGGGAATTATGTTCCGCAGGTTCATGTAAGCTGCCCGTAACGATTTAAATACTCAACCCGTAGAAGACGATGGCGGTGGTATTTGAAAGGTATGATCGGTTGGCTTGTGCTCCATTCTATTCAGAATATGCCTAACAAAAGTGTTGTTTCTTCGTAACGTTATCAACGACAGACGAAGTATTTAACCACCCGGAGTCGAAGGTGCGTATGGCTGACACATGTACAGCAGAGCGTATTGAGCCCATAGTGTCTGGCGTCTTCGCAGGTAAGAGCATCAAGATATATGCGATGATAGCTATCACCTACAGAGTTGGTTTGTAATTGGTATGTTGGTATGAAATTGGTACAGAGTTGGTATAACTGGTATATACCAACTAATCGCCTCTTCTTCACCAATTACAAGCCAACTATTATCTTGTATATGATCGCATCGATTTTAACAGCTTCTCGTTGTTAATAATGCAGAACTGCTATTGGTGAAGTGTGTCGCAGCAGTCAAAAACTTTCGAACATGGACTGCAGCAAAACGAGAAGATGCAAGTGATGCACGTAAAGCTGTTGTTTTATCACTTAGGCACTATGCGCGAGGAACGTTCACGTTTGCTACGCGTACTTTGCTATCGCGAGAAGAGCAGTAAATGGAAAAATGTAAACAACATATTTATGTCTTCCCTGCCGATAAGCGACTCATATTCCAGAGATAATGATACGGCATTGAATTGTCCGAGCATTATGAGCACGGTGACGTCGGGTAAAGGTCTGCACAGCGCCGTGAAGCAAATTGGATGCTTATCCCATCTTGTATGTAGCAATGCCTCTCCATTATGATTGAATCATCAACCAGATGACGCATTGATGTAGTCACCGCGTGACGACTCAATTAGATATGCGAGAGGAGCAGACAGCTTAGGATCTCCAACTGATACTTCAGCTAGGCGGATATTGGGGTTACTGCTCGACAGGCGCTTGTCATACTGTGGCTCGGTCATGAGTAGGGCGGCATCGCCACGAGTACAAACTTGACGCTCACAAACACCACCCAGGGAGTTGGTGAATGGTTGGTACATACCAATTTTAGGAATATACCAATTCTAGACATTGACACCGGTACGATACCGGCGTCATTTCGCCCCGTCTATATCAAGATAGTTGGTCCACGTAGTCACCGCCTTTTCAAAATCACGTGGTGAAAATCACGTAGGGAGATACCGCGTTTTGACTACGGGATTTCCGTAATGAAGTGCTGTTCAGACAACCCAAAACCACGTGGTAAAATTACGTAGTGCGACTTCTCGCGCGAATACAAAAAGTCGCGTGAAAAGCAAACAGAAACCACCTCACCTTGCTTCCTCGTCCTGCGGTATCGTCGGCAATGGACGACGAAGACACACTCGCGCTGGTTCAAACTGTCCAGGAGGAAGAGATCGCTACGCTTATCCTGTTCGAGCTCGTCCTTAGTGCTCCTCTATCGTATCGAGACCGCCTTCTAGTGCCGGATTTCCGCCTTGACATTCTCGCCATGCCGGCCAAGAAGCCAATGACCAATTGCGCTTCATCATCTGCGACTTACAGAAACTGGTTCAGCATCTGAAGATTCCTGACCCTGTGATTACCAAGGAAGGCGTCCGGGCTACTGCACTGGAGCCTTAGCCGTTTGCATTCGCCGCAAGATGTATCCCCAGCGCTGGATCGACATGGCTGCGATGTTTGGACGAGCGCCATCCACGCTATATCATATCTTCTATTTTGTAGTTGAACACCTGGACAAGACGTTCGCGGACCTGTTGTACTTCGATGCTGATCGAATCACGAAGAATTTAGATCGCTACTGTCGGGCGATTGCAGCAAAAACGCCCAACTACATTGACGGCATTTGGGGATTTATTGATGGGACCGTGAGACCAATATACAGGCCTGGCGTAGGCCAACAGGCTGTTTACAACAGTGTGCTCACGCTTTTAAGTTTCAAACAGTAGTCGCACCGGATGGAATTGTGGTGTAGCGGGATCAGCAAAATCTGCGAGATCGCTAGTCCGGCTTACCAACTGCGCCCGAACACCGACTAACGGAGGGGGTACTCCGATCTGCCGTGACGTGTGCTGAACTGGGTCACCTTGTGTACCCGTCGGTAGGGCTAGATCTTGCTCTTCTGGTGTCTTCCGAAGTGTCAACGCCTTGAAGTCGAGACAGTCTTGGTGAGACGCGGGGATGGGGTGGAGCGGCGCGGAAATGTTCACGCAGCTCGAGGTTGTACTTCCAGATCAAGTAGTCTTGCACTTGGATCTGGCGGCCTGGATCTGGATCCGGGCCGTGGGGTTGCCTTTACGGGGTCTTGTCCTTTTGCGTTCCTTTACGCTCCTTTCCTTGCGATGCTTGCCGCTTCCTATAGCGGGATCTGTGGTTGTTAAGCGTCGAAGACCCGACCGGCCAAGCTGTGAACTCCGGTGGATCTGGGATCTGCACTTGAGGGTAGGTCACTAGGAAGGTCTAGATCTGGCCAATATATTATCCAGACTTTACCAACACTAGATCCCTTACCGCTACCTCTTCTTCTTCTCGTAGGGCCAATGTAGTTCCCGTTTCCAAGCGAAGGCGGTTGCGATATCCAAGGCAAATTCGATACTGATTTATGCTTAAGTCCGATCCCATCCTATCTGCCTATCCTTCTATCCAGCTATCATCCCATCCATACCTACCGGCTCTGTAGCCTCCCTTTACCTCCACCATGGCGTCACCCAGGCCTTGGGCGTGTCGTAATCGACAGATCCGCAATGTCGGATCTGGATCCAGATCCATGGTATCAGATCTGATCCCGATCTGGGCTCCAGCTCCAAATCTCTCCAATCCTCCCAGGCCTCTTCATCTGGACTGCGACCGCTTGACCTTCACTTGTTCCAGCCTTGCGGTGCTCGTAGGCTATCTCCCTGCAGCACGCCGTTCCTTCCTTCGCGTAGATCCCGTTAGGTCAGTGTCTCGGATTAGTGACCGACCGGGTCCCAATCTCTCACTTGCCAGTCAACTTCGATCTCCGTTTTCCCCGATCTTACTTCTCCACAGAATTATTTGCCACACATATGGACCTGTTGATGGAAGGCGCCATGACATTTATATGCTGAGGGAGAGCGGTCTGATGCCACTACTGGAAGGCAGTCGTGCCTTTCACAACAAACTCATATATGGCGACCCTGCCTACGCTGCACCAATGATTTCTGCTGTCCGTTCAAGGGCTGCCGGATTGATGCACCTCAACAAGAGGTAAACAAGGTAATGAGCAAGATGAGGGTATCAGTGGAGTGGTCATACGGGAAGATCACCCGATACTTCTCCTACCTGGACTTCAAGCGGCAGCAACAACTGGCTACGACACCTGTGGCAACACTCTACAAGCTCGGCATACTATTCACCAACTGTATCACCATCGCAAGAGGCAGAAACAACAACTCCAAGTACTTCAACTGCCCGCCACCTACATTCGACGAATACTTTAGCTCCACAGCTTAGCAGCCAGGAAAGCTCAGCAAAAAATATAATTCGTGTTTGATCTTTAACTTATTCTCGTTTTCAACTAAATGATAAAAGGATATGCATCGTAATTGCTGCGAGAGATCCCGAGAAAACTGTCATCATTCGGGTTGTGCGTCGTGCTGTGCACGGTGAGTGCGCTGCTGGGCTTCGAATTGGTCTCGGAGCAGCTGGAGCTCTGCTTTGCGTAGCTCCATTTCTTCTCTGCGAAGCAGTACTTCTTCCTTCCATCGATTTTAATTGATCATCTCCTGCTTCTTTTTGAAGGCGAACTCTTGCTCCCATCTACTAGCGTCAGCACTTGCTCTGGATTTTAGTACTTCAATCTGCTCGCACTGAAACTGCCTGTTGCTCTCACGGTTCTCTTTCTGAAAGTCCATAAACGCACCAATCATCCCAGCTGAATTAAGCATTGACCTTGCTGACCCCTTCGTTTCTGTATGCGGCTTGTTTGCGCCACTTGTCCTTTCACCAGTGTCCGTGCTGTCCTCCGATGCCTCGGTTGCTGCGTCACCCCTCTCGCTCCTGCGCGTCACAGCTTAATCTCGAAGAATGTCACCTTGTGTTTGCAGCGCAGTCGCCTTTTCCTTCTTTTTCTTCTTCTTCTTTTCCTCCTCAACATCGCGCATGCTGTCGGATATGTCTTCAAGAAGCCGTTTGTGCTCCGTGTGCAGCTCATCAACCCCAGATTTCCTTTGATATGACTGGTCATCGCTTTTGAACTCGGCTAGCAATAAATCCAAGCGATCTTTCACTGTTCGGTCGCACAGCGTCGCCTTCAGATGTTCGCTCAAATTCTCAGCGACTTGCTCGTACCGCTGTGTCTTGTGACCGTATCCGCCTGCGTAAGGCTCAATGCTGAGCAATCTCTTTTAAAAGCGCAAGATCGGCTTCTTGGGTGAAGAAAAACTTATTTGTCTTCTTTGTTTTTTTCACCTGCTTGCTGCCTTGCTGACGTTTGCCCTTCCCTTGCTTTTTGGGTAGAGTTATCGAGGCTCTCACGGCTTCTGTCGAGTGATCACTGCTGGCTTCGTCGTTCTCGCAAGCCCCTTCATCCGCGTTGTCACCTATCTCAGGCACTCCCACAGCTGCATTGCCAACTTGTGTATCGTCATCCGATTCGCCAAGAATATTTTTAAGTCTCTCGGCGTCCTGTGCTCTAACGCGCTTGTTTACGAACCCGCTAACGCCAATGGTGCAGATTGCATGACTGATGTGGCATTTGCCTGCGTGTTGTCGAACGTAGTTGCCTCGCCCGATATGTCGCTCGCGTGTGCGCTAGACCGAGTGGGGGGGCGATCTTCAGTGCATGCTGGAACAGGCCCATTGAGGTGCGAATCACCGGCTCAAGGACGCCGGGACTTAGTAACCTTCGCCGTCATTAAATGACCAAATTTGGGTTTGAGAGGGAGGCTGCGTCTGAAGCTTGGGCACGCCGGGATGGTTTCACCTTCTTGGATTTGGGACCAGTATATCTAAACATCGATATTCAAAAATCCTATCCCAGCCTTCGCGAAGCCTTAGTTTTGCGGAAGCGCAGCTGGATGACAGTAATTTTATGTTTTTATTTTTCTGGTCATCCGGCCTGTCAATCTCAATCTGGCAAGTTGTCATTTGCTGGAATGCAATGCAACGTGCCGTTTTTTTTCTTCCAAAGGTCTGGATACAACCTCATTAAATGAGGTGTCACCCGACGGTCAAGCTCCGAACCTCGTTGTCGCAGAAGAGCATCTACCATGTTGAAATGTTCAACATGGCAGACGCTCTTCTGCGATACTGCATCGAGAAACCAATTTTGCTACCAAGCCAGAGCGCAGCCAGACTTCTATTATTCTCGTAACCGCTAACAGCTTGGCATACAAAAGCCTGCATGCACCAGCACACAGGCGTATAAAACTCGGCGTCCAGGGATCAGATGTATCCGCTCTACGCACCGACATCCTACAGCTTCTTGGCGTTGTACGCCAGACTCTCCTAGTTCAGCGAATTGTCGGGCGAACGGCGCCACTAAAACACACACACACAACAATAACAGCACAAAAGCAATCAAAAATCCAACATCCAACCCGCTTAGCCCGCAAAAAACTGCGTACCAGTTCACTGAGCTTCTGCTTGTACTGCGAGAGCTTGAGTCCCGGGTAGTCCTCCCTGAGCTGTGGCATCATGACCTCCTCGAAGGCCTTGTACGCGGCCTTGGCTCCGGGTGCTTCTCCATCCCATTAGCACTCACAGTGAGCAGATCCAGCGCCGCATCTAAACTGCGCGCCTCGCTGTCCTCGTCCTGGTTCCGGTTCTTGTTGGCCTGGAAGTTGTTGTCGAACTTGATGGCCTTCCTGCCGGGCTTGGCGGCTGTGCGCGCCTCCTCCGCCTCCCTGAGCGCAGCCATGTCGGCCTGCGTAAGCTTGCCGCCGCTGGGCCCCGCCGCGAAGGCCGACGGCTTCTTGGACCCACGGTTGCTCTTCTTGGCCCCGCGGGCTTGAGCGCCTCCTCCCAGGGCATGACCACCTCCTTCACCGCCTTCTTCTGCTTGCGGATCACGTGCTTGTCCTCGTCCAGCGCGTGCTCCTCCAGCGCCAGCAGCTTCTGCTTCTCGACCTTCTTGGCCTCCGCCTCGGCGCGCTTGCGCACCTCCTCCTGGCGGCGGCGATCACCACGCGCGTCCGCGCCCTTGGACCACTCGGCGGACTTGGCAGCGGCTGCGGCCGCGGCCTTGGCCGCGTCCTTGGAGGCCTTAGCAGCGGCGTTCTTGGCGTTGGCCCCCTCCACCTTGGTGTTCATACCGCCCTGCTTCTTGGCCATGGTTGGTCGTGGTAAATTGGATACTGGGATAGGTATGAGGTGAAGGTGCGGAACGTGGGGATGGTCGGGATAGTAGTATAAATGACTCCCGACCTCTAGCAGCTAATAATGCTTTTATATTTGTATCTTGACAGGAGGGGCGGATGTTTACAATATTTTTATGTGGTGTCTCAATCCAATCAGAATATTTGATTGCACCAGTTTTCTGTATTGCATATTATTCGAGAGTGTAGCCATGTCGTCGTACAGCAAGACGGTGGGGGCAAGCTGCAGCTCAAGGGCGGTCTGATGTCAAGCCTGTCAAGAAGCACAAGAATAATAAGAAGGAGAATAAGAATAAGAAGAGAGAGCGGGAGGAGGAGGAGAAAACCCGGCGAAACCGTTCAAGCTGGTCAACACCCTCGGCTCCGGCCGCTTGCTGAGCTCAGGCACGACGCTCATGGGCCAAGTGGGCTCCAAGTTCCTGCAGGAGCTGAGGGTGGGCGACGCCATCGTGATCCAGCACCCGACGTCGCTACTGGAGGAGACGCTCATCGTGGGGATGGTGCTTAGCGACGTCTCGGCCAGTGTGAGCTCGGCCTTCAGCTCGGATTTGGTGTCGTCCACTCCATTTTACTTTATCAAAGCCCCGCCTGAGGAGGAGAAACATCAAGAAGAAGAGAAGGAGAAGAAGAAGAAAAAGAAGAAAATGGACGAGCAGACGGCGTTCAGTACATATGCTGGGGGCACGGAGAAGGGCAGGCTGATTACGTACCGAGTTGTTACCCGCCATCGGGTACGTCTCCCGCTGAAAAACGGACCAAAGAAAGTCGTTGCGAAACTTCCAGCATTTCTACAGAAACGGACGTCCCTGCAAAGGGTACCCCCCCCAGCTAGCTTTCAGATTAATATCACTTCAGATTTCTACTTCGAGAGCTCAAGTCAAACAGGAAACAACACGGAACACGAGTCAAGAAGAGCGGCGCGTACCAAGGATACGCGATTGTCAAGGAGGTGCGGAAGCTTTTGTAGAGGATAGAGAGGTGTAGAAGCTGATTATTTGTTATTTATCTTTTTTGCTGCTGTTGTGTAGGATGCGAATGTGGAGAGGAGTCGCGAGGACCTGCTGGACATTCGTGCGAAGAAGAAAGGAGATCGACACTGCATGTAGCCATGGGCTGAGGTCAATACACAATCAGTGAAACAACGTAACCAGTTTGACAGCTTACGCAGGATATCCAGCCGCATATTGAGGATCTAAGGCCATTGTCCACGCCCAGGTTCTGCATCATCGTGTTGGGTTGGGTCTCGTATTCTTCCAACTATACATGTAGTAACATAACTATGGAAATGTACAGGCCAGCGACACCAGCATGAATGAGTTTTGACCGCCTATATACAGGGGCAGGCTAGTGCAACCGAAATCACACAGTCTAAAAACATCATTTTCGGTTGCTTCGGTGCAACTTTGGTTTCATCGACGAATATACGGAGCGCCGCATCACCAGCTGCTATCACGCAGGTGCGCAACGAAAAAATAACTTCGCCGTACTTAAACGAGCGCAAAGGAAAAAAACTAAAAATTCTGATGCTCTGAGCCCTCCATTTCAGAATCCCCCTCTTCCGTCGGTCGCCATGAGTGCAGGTCTCATCCGCGATGGTACGTCAAGCGCTCGCTGTTCGGCTTACATACCTGGTTGTCTGACATGTATTGCTATACACGCAACCCACTGAAGCCGGCCTCCCCCCTTATCCCGGCCACAGCAAGCGGGACAAGTCCCCCGCTCCGGACCCGCCAACAACAAGCGAAGGCGAGGCGTGTGAAGATTCGCGTGGACAGTCGACATATGCGAGAGGAGGTTGCACCGTCGGCAAGGCGTCACGGCGGGAAGAGGCTCACAACATATCAGGAGCTCGTGCTGGGTGAGGCGTACGGCGACTACGTCCGGCAAAGACAAAAAGAGAAAGAAGAGAACGAGGCGTGGGAGAGCCGTTTGCTGCGATCGTTGCAAAGCGAAACGACGGAGCGCTCGGCTTCTGTCATGAGCGAGGAGCTGAAGCAGGTGCTGGATCAACTGAACTCGGTTAATGGCAGGAAACAGGAGCATGGAGCTGCCAAGGCATCCGAACCCGCACATCAAGATCAAGATGATGACGTCCGTCAACGTGCACCGAAGATACACCAATCTTTGGCCGAAGCACCGAAGGTGGACCGAGCAGCAACGTCGACTCACACCGTCCAGACGTCTGGCGACACCGCGCTTGCCGAGGCGCTGAACCAGCTTGCCGAAGAAGATGAGCTTGCGTCGCATGAAGATACAGATGATATGGATTACGTGGACGGGAAGGAGAACGTGGACGAGGAGGAGAAGACGTCCGACGTGGAGAGTGAACATGACGACTCGTTCGAAGATGCGGTATGTACCAAACGCAAACCAAAGATTCACCGAACGCAGCCCAAGCAATCCACGGACACGCCGAGCAGAGCGCCAGATACTTCCGAAGTGGAGGCACCAGCGGCAGGAAGCTTTTTGGAGGGCTTTCCGATATTCTGGCCGTCGTGAAAAGCATTTGACGATGTATTCGCCGACTTCCAGCAGCAGACCTTCCAGTTGTTTTCGTGTCGTACGAGCACATCGATTAAGGCTCGCAACAAAGTCATTCTTGAGTAGCAAAAAAGCGAAGAAGCCGGCGAAAAAGATGAAGGGGAAACGCCGGTCGAAGCATCGACGGACAGGTTGGACGCTCCTTCCTGAAGCGTGGGAAACGTACAGTCGAACGCTCTTGTGTACGCACGCCATTCTGTTTACGGGTGTTCTGCACGCGTGAACGTCCGTGTGTGCTTGCGGCCTGGCGGCAAAGGAATTCACTTGGTTGTGAAAGCGTCTGGAACCCACGACCACGCTCTGTCGGAACACCAGTGGTATTCATTATGCCGAGAACCGTCGCATCGAAGATCCACGGCTACGCGAAGACGTTGCCGTGATGTCCAAGGCTGGGGCGAAACCGAAGGGGATCCTTTCGTATGTTCGCGCGAAGACAGGTGTGTCGTGGGGTTTTGGTGGTGAATTGGTGCATTTATGGTGACACTGAACTCTGTTATTATTTTACAGGCAAGCGCACAGCCCTAAAGGACATCCACAACATGATTCATGGAACAAAAAGGACCTTCCTCGGCGGTCGATCCGATGCTGAGCGCTATTGCGGTGCTGGATGAATTTATCGAGAGCGCGCCTGGAAACACGGCCGAGTTCATCGTCGACAGCGAGAGCAATGTCGTTCGTGTGGTGACATTTCAGTCGGCGAGGCAGAAACGTCTGTTTGCTGCTTTTCCCGAGGTGGTGCTAGTGGACTCGACGCATGACACCAACGTGAACAGGTACAAGCTCTTCAGCTTTGCAGTGCATAATGTCTTCGGCCGGATAAGTTTTAGCTCACAATGTATAGACCAAAAATAAACCAAATGTACCAAAAACTTACTGATTGTGTGTGTTATTATTCGGTAGGGTCAATACCTTCAACACGCGCTCGTACAGACGGAGGAGAAGCCTAATCTAGCGCTGTCGGTGGCAGTGTTCAAGAGAAACAATCCAGAGTGGGCTAACATCCGAGTTGTCATGACGGACAAAGCCCTGCATGAGAAAGACGTGCTGCACGAGGCCTGGCCGAATGCAACCCAGTTGCTATGTCGGTGGCACGTTGAAACGTGGCTAAAGCGGCAGTGTGCTCGCTTGGGTGGCTTGGATCAACAGGGGACAAAGCGCCTGAAAGTGATCATGAAAGGTCTTATGAACGCGGAGTCCCAGCAAGAATACGATGATGGAAAGGTCGCGTTGTTGGAGACCCTAGACAACGACAAGGGAAACCACGTGTACATGAGTTTTATGCAGCACTGGGACACTGCTACGGACGAGTGGGTCATGTTCAATCGCGGTGGAGTGCCCCATTTGAAGAACAACACGAACAATCGGCTTGAGACGTAGTGGGGGCGCGTGAAGGAAGTCGTAGACGGCAACTTTACGATTGATGAATTGGTGACCATGCTCATTACGATCCAAGAGTACGCAGAGAAGCACTATCTGGCGGAATTTCATCGCGTTGGCAGCAGCACAAATTGGTCATTGGTCCGACGGTGACCTATGATATTAAAGTGGACGGTGTTAAGACAACTCTAACGAATCCAGGGACGGGGAAACGCACGAAGACAGTGCAAGGGTACGCGTTCTGTATATTTTTGTATTTCGGTGTAAATTGGGTTTATGAAACTTACAACACTTTGCTGTTGCAGCTCTCCTCCTGTGACTGTATCTTCAGACAGACGTGCTTGCTTCCGTGTCGGCACGTTATGTACGTTCGAAGCAAAGCCAACTACGAGACTGTGATTCCCCCGATGCGCACATTTTCATCGAGATGGATTGTTCAAAGTCCGGCGAACAACATTGACACAGCTGCAGTCACCCCTGGAGGTCTCAACCGTGTTAACTGCCCGGTCATTCGAGCGCTTCCCCCTGTTGACAGAGATACCAAGTACAGTCGCTGCAAGCTTCTCACTGAAAAGATTAAGGATGTGATGTCACTCCAGCCGTCGACTACATACCGGCTGGCAATGACCTGGCTGGAAGACTTTCACGTCGCGCTTCACACCGGCAAGCTGGATGAGTTCACAGGGCACCGAGGAGCTGATGCTCGTAACAGCTTCCACAATCTATCGCAGATCTCAGTCCCCGACAGCGTGACGCTGTCGCAGCTCTCCTTTGCCGATCAAGGCGAGTGCCCACTGCTTGAAGACAAACAACCTGTTCCTGAAATGGACAAGTCGGATAGTCAAGAGAAGGCCGCGGGACCAGCGCCAGCAACTTCAACTATCACGTCGCCTATTGTGGCAACGGAAGGAGCTGTCGCTGAAAGTGAAGCAACCGACGCTACAGACTCAGCACCAGGTTCTGCGAGTGCTCCGATTGTGTTTGCCTCGCCTCCCAAACGCAGAGGATTATCTCTCCGTGCAGAGAAGAAGTAGGAGTCGAGGAAGGGGATTAAAGCGGCGAAACGCATCATAGCCAGCATTCGAGAGGGAAGAAAGTCTCGCGCTGTTAAGCTTTCTCACATGGAGATTCTCAGCGCCCCCTACTCTAGACGAACTACGATGCCACTGGTTGAGAGGTTGGGGCTACCACCATTTGAAATCACGGGCGTGTTGGCCGTAGTCAAATACAACGTCGGTCAGACCGTTCCTGTCATCAAGGCGATCCCTCAGGCGGAGCGTCTAGGTCACGACGTTGTTGAAGTGGTACGACTCTGGCACGCCATACAGGCTATCGACGAAACAAACAATCACGACTTGCTCGCGACGTGGGATGACTACGGTTACGCAACATGCGACCAGTTGCAGCTGATGGAAAAGGTGGTGGTGGCGAAAAACAACTTTGCGCTCGTGCAGGCGACTGTCGACTGGATTGAGACGGTCGAGTTTCAAGTGGAGGATATTGTGGAACCGTTCAAGGACACTCTGGACATCACAAAGGTAAACGTGCATGTTACCAAAACTACACCGAAAGTTAACATAACTTGTACAGAACTAACAATACTTCATGTATGACTAGGTCGACTACAAAGCCGCTGTTGAGGTTCTGAATCTGGGCGAGTGGTTCTTCGGACGGCATCCACTCCACGGCTGCGAGTTCCTCGACTTTCGCGAGAATCTGTGGCTACACACTGGTTCCATCATCGGGGCGCTGTTTGTGCTACGTGAAACCTACGAGGACGTTGGAATCATCAACCCCCGGTTCCTGGACTTTGACACGATGGAGCAAAGGTCTCGTATCGCGCGGTCTTATGGAGCAGCAGATCCTGGCGCGAAGCATGTGATAAGCGTCGTCAACCTCCAACACCACTGGGGGGGCGTTCTTCGTGGACCAGCGCCGGAAACGATGCTACCTCTTCGACCCCATGCAACTGAAAAGCAGCATTTCCACGCTCAAAGATGCCGTTCGGAGCGTCGTGGAACCGATGCTGGACATGACGGACCAGCTGCAGATTGAGACGATCAATGGGTGCGAGCAAAACGATTGCACGTCGTGCGGTCTGTGGTGTTTAGTGGTGATGGAGCTACTGCTGTTTGGAGCTACACCTGAACATTGGAGCAGCTACTGGAACGATTCCCTCAACAATGCCGTCGGCTGCCTGCGCATGCGGTACATGCTCAAGATACTCAAGCTTCACAATTACTTTGGTGTTGCCGAAGCCGAAGGAGGTGAGGATAAGTAGGAGAGTTAAGCGCAGCTGGTAAGCCACCAACAGACCGATTTTCGTTTTTCGTACACATTTTGTTTCGGTAATATTTTGGTACGAAACCAAAAGTTCACACACTGCATAGGACTTCGAGTTTTTTGCGCGTGCGCGGACCAAGTCAGGTCAGCTCTAAATTTAGAGCAAAAATTGTGTTTTATTACTCAAGCGCTATATTATTTTCGAAAGCTGGTAGCGCGGATGCTTCAGGGTGCGATTTGATTTGTTGTTTTGAATGCTCACTATAAAGATAAAGCCGTATAGCATACCCATCAACGTAACTTACCCGCTTCTCGTATTCTATTCGAGTGACCATTTTCTGTAGCTACCAGAAAAGAGGACGTTATCCATCATCTTGAGGATTTGCTCCCCAGTTTTGCCGTTCCATTTTCGGTTGCTCTGGCACGATCCCTATATATAGCGGGTGGAAAAAGTCAAGACCCACCCCCTAATTGCACGTACGTATGGTATACTCTAATCAAGTCAAACATATTTGTGCTTATTTGATCTTTGCGTTTTGGACCACAGAGTTGTCAGTTTGTTTCAGTTTTTCACCAATCAACCATCATGTGGACTTCATATTGCAGGAACTCCATTGGTTATTAAGGCCTAGATTCTGACAAATCATTGATTGAGTTGAGCACCCGTATGGATGGCCGCCGACACCAATCTGAGTTTATCTTAATTTTTGTATGGGATCGCCAAGTGATGCGGCTCGATTGATTTGCAAACAGTGAGGAATGCCCTTGAACCCTGCTCGATATCTGAGCCATTTCTTGGTTCCTGGGGCTCTTGCTCTGCGTATAGGGACCGCCACATTAGTATATTTTACCCCATGTGTACATTGCAACGCTACGGTCGCTAGAAATAATTGTGCGCGACGAAACGCTGTGTCACGAGGCTTGCAAATCGGGTTAACTTGGTTAAAGTATGCTATACGTACGTGCAATTAGGGGGTGGGCCTTGACTTTTTCCACCTGCTGTACAGATACGATCGAAAAGTGCGGTGCTGTACAGGTGAAGTCAGCGTTTGTTGGTGCCCATGGGCTCGCTCTCATATGCAGCGGAGCGCTGTGAATCTCAACTCGACGAGCCAGACTTCTTTTGAGAGGACGATGGTTTAAAGTATTAGCTGCGTAATACATACAAGTACTGTAGTTCAAGGGAAGGTCAATATAATCCAAGAGATGGTTGGAAGTGTGGCTTTCTCGGAACATCCACGCTCGATATTTCCTGTCATTATTCATTATTGCCGAACTTTGTGATATTTTGTTATTAAACCGGCGCCTTCATTGCTCCCCGTGTGTTGGCTACTTACTTGTGAGAGCCCTGACGTTCAACAACGGCCTGAATACTGTATACTATAGGACCAACATGTGCACTGTACTTCTGACGTTAGTTGTGGTGTCGTAGGCAGCAGGCAGCACGACACGAAGTACTTCGTAGTAGTACCGAAGTAAATGCCTCCGTACCAGTCAGCTAAACTTGTGCTATTGGGATATCATGAGAAACGGTTTGTCATGGTACTTGGCTACGACTGGGTCAACATTTGCCCATTGTTGAGATACGTTTGAAGAATTTAGTCATCATTACAACTATTCTAGCTTATACTTCAAAGTACTACAGTACATGTACTTTAAGTAGTATCGTAGGTAAGTGTAAGGTAATAGTACATCATGGCAAGAAATTTCAAACACGTTTTCTTTTCATACTAAGGCCATGCAGTTGCCCGGAACAGCTCTGGATTTGAAGCTGTGGGGGGATGTACGCTGTGTGTATTGAGATAGGCGGTAGCAATAGCTTACTCACGTACGACTCGGAGTAATCGGTATTCTCAGGGGAACTTTCGCAGTACGGGGGCGCTAGTTGATCCGTGGGTAAGTTGCCGTCGTCGAAGAGCAAGGCTTTGGGTGTTTTTTTGGGGAAATAAGCACTTCAACCTCTACTTTTGCGATATAAGTACTAATCTATAGTTCCTTGATATATCTGCCGTCTCACTCACAGCAATGAATGTGTTGCAACTTCTCGTAATAGTCGTGCTCTCACACTGGACGTGACGTCCACTGATGCGGACCCCAAAAAAGTGATTACCCAAGCCGGTTCACCTTTTGTCTCCAGGTCAAAAGCGTACGGGTAGCATGGGTACAATCCTACCCGTACGCGCGGGCTCTAATATGTTTATATAAATATTTGTATAGAATTGCATATGGTGGACAAATACAAAGAATGAATATGGATTCAGGATTAGAGAAAACGATCATACTTTCTACGAGGTATTCGTAGGAATGTTTGATACGCTCGTTTGACTCGAGAGCTTAGCGCATTGACCGATGTCGATATCATTCAGATTCCCCAGACATTCAGCTTTCTTATCCACTAGTTCGCTGGTCGATTGCATCATTGTAGCTTTCAGAACTATATTTTGAAGAAATCTACCACATCACCTGACTTCAGCTTTCATTTTCTCCACGATACCCCCCCCGGACAACGCTGAAAAACAAAATATAGATTATCTAGGATCTCCTCTTTATCATACTGCTCTTGGATTTACGTCAGCACCTCTGTAGCCTTCAAATTGTATTTTTAAAGTTGAGCCTGTACGCACGAGACTCGTTATCCTACCCCTGGAGACAAAAGGTTAAGGCGTAGCCGTTTAGAAATACGAAAGTGCAAATTCATAGTGGCACTATCCGTCACAGATGATGTGCCTCCTTCAGCGGGGTTGTTGTGTAGCCAATTTATGGTATTTAAGTGCCGCACTATCAATTTCAAACTTAATGATCCGCATTCATGTGTGGTTAATGGCTCTCTTCTTAATTTCAGATTTGAAACTATAGAGTCCTAAAAACGCTGTAGACTATATCTTCCATCCTACCCAATTCAATGAATGTGTGGCAACTTGTCTTAATAAGTGCTATCCCGTCCTAAATGGTTCAATCAATGCGCAGTTCCGAGTTTCCGAGAAGTTCCAAAACCATTTCTGGCGTCCAACCATGGCGAACATCAACCACAGAAAACTCTTCGATGTCGAAATTACCAGGGGAATACTCTAGTATCGACCGCACTACGTGTAGCGTAGTGCTCGAGCGAGCTCCAGAGATTTTCCCCGTGTAGCCATCCTTGGACTAAAGCAAACAAAAACGCGCGTTGGGAGCAACCTTCGCGACGGTTGAGGCGTAGCCATTCAAGATCATGAATATGCCCATTGGAAGAGGCACTATCAGAGCAAGACCTCGTTCACATGACGCATTTTTCATAGAGGGCATGTTATCTGCCTTGCACAAGGTCATTGATCATTTTGTACTACGACTTCTAGTTCAATGAAGAAGATAAAGCTTTAAAGGTTAACACTATATGAGAGGCTGAAATACATAGTGGTTTCATAACCGCTTAAAACCAATCCTAAAGGATATTATTTGCTCGGTGTTCTTTATTGAAGCAGAAGACTGTAGTGTTGTCCTAGAATTCGATTCCAACTACTTCTGCGGCTACGTAGCGAGAAAGTAGGTAGGTCCGCGGTCACAGACGCAGCCAACGCAGCACGTGTGTTACCACTTCGTCTCGATCCGGGTCCTCAAAGACGCAGTGGGAGACGCTGTCGAACACCTCGAACTCCTTGTCAGCGTTGGCCACGCGGCTGAAGAAGTATTGCGCGACCCCTGGTCGGCGATGTGGTCTTCGGGCCCAGTTAGTAAGAGGACGCATAGCTTGCAGACGTCGCTGGCTGGCTGCTCGATCTGCTTGCCGCGCAGAGTCTGTTCATTGCGCTCAGAGTGTTCTGACCGTGATGTCCTCGGTGGTTCCCAGAACATCGGTCTTGAAGTCCTCCTTGATTGATGGCCCGCGATCAGCCAGCACGAGAATGCCACATGCGAATGCAGTTATACGAAATGGGGTGTCGCGTGCCTCCTCCTGCCAGGGGGTCTAGTACGCTGGGGCTTGTCAGGAACGGTGTCGAGGAACGGTGGTGTAGTGTTGAGGCTCGTAGGAAGGTTGAAGAGGGATGTAAAGCTCTTACAATGCAAACGTTCTTTCTTGTTTGGTTTGTTCTTGACAGGGAAAGTTCACGACTGACTAGCTAAGCACACAAAGCTACCTTACAAATCTCGTCAGCTCTGCCTGAACGTCCTTGGAGACCACCAACGCGTCCTCTTGAACCTCTGCGTGACAGCCCTTCCTTGGACCTAAAGCACAACATTAATACAGGCACTTGACATCCGTCCTTGGGGCACTGCGAAGCTGCCGGTGACCTCGGAGGGTACCACTCAGGAGGGCGCCTCGCGCCATCAAATGGCCGAGTAGCCGGATCCGAACAGTGCCTAGGCACGGCGCTCGAAAGAGTGCATCGAGGGTCTGGCGGGTTCGCCGCACGAGCCCAGCACACGGTCCTTTGGCACGCCCCTGTCACGACCGGGTTCGGGATATCCTCCCCGACTGCTAGTTTGCCGTCCTCGGCGAACGTCCGGGTGCTGGACGAGCTCGTGGCGGAGGAGGTCTGAGCGTTCCTCAGCGGCACGCAGCTCAGCCGAAATGGCAGCGGGGGTTCGTGAGGGACCTTCGTCAAGGATCACGGGGTCGTCGGAACGGGCGTCGTAATACTGGGGTGGGACCTCAGTGTCGGCACC
This sequence comes from Phytophthora fragariae, assembly GCA_009729435.1. Classification (NCBI taxonomy): domain Eukaryota; phylum Oomycota; class Peronosporomycetes; order Peronosporales; family Peronosporaceae; genus Phytophthora; species Phytophthora fragariae. The sequence goes on along the minus strand of QQOI01000002.1, from coordinate 946,386 downwards.
ACGTAGCCGTTCCAGCTCCTCGGTTTCAGTGCGCGAGCGGTCAGCGGCACGCTCTCGCACCTCCCTCAGTCCATCGACAATGATAGTTGTAGGCGATAAGCGCTCTCGGTCAGATCGACCCTTGCCCCCACGCCAAATGTGCGTCACGACGCCGACAGTTACGAAGACCACCGACGCAGCGACTCCCAGCGTAGTCCACACGAAGTAGTAGTTGACCAGGTTAATCATCAAGAGGGCGAGAGCCACGCCGGCTTCGCCCAGTAGCACAAACTCCACGAATTCAAAGACGGCCATCGGCGTGAAGAACGTCAGGGCCAGTAGGAACTTGACGATGCGCAGCACTTCACCCGCCCGGCGCCGGCACGACGCAGCAGCGTCCTTGGTTGCGAGAGCGTAGTTCTTGATGGAGCACGCCGTGTTGAGCCCGAGGTCGGGGAGGTACGCATCGTACGTCTCGTAGGCAGCGACCCACCACCTGCGAAGCATGCGACCGTAGTCGCCGTAGCGTTGATCGTTGTCGTCGAGGACCTGCATCGGCACGGCAAATACCGCACCCCACCCCACAACGCGTAAGCGTACGCTACGCCACGGAGTTGGCGTACCTCGTCGTTGAACAGCCCGCTGTTGTACTGCAGCAAGCAGTCGTTCCATAGAGTCTCGTTGAGGCTGGCAACGCGCCAGACCTCGCCTGCAAAGGTCCACCCGACATTCCGCATCGGGGTCGAGATGACCCATGTCAGCACGCAGCCGATTCCGGCGCAGCACTAGGCAGAAAATAGTTCGGGCGTAGCGTAGGTCCGTAGCCATCGAGCCACGGTCTCGAGTAAGACGCTCATCGTCGTCAGGAAGGTTCGTCAATGAGTACTTTCTCGTCGTCGTTCTCTGAGAACGGACGAATGAAGGGGGTACGCCAGTTGGGACTAGTACGATGGCAGGGCTGAATCCATCACTCAGTCGGCACCTTTCTTCTTATCCGGGTGTGGATTGCTGTGCTGCCAGATTGAGGCAATCCGACCTCCGCACGGGCCCTGGAAATTCATCATTCACGAATCTGCCGCCTGCCGCTGAAGACACCGCTCTCCGCGCTGCCTCGCCGTTGAAGACACCACTCCCGCTGCCTCGTTGCCCCGTAGTACCACACCGTACCGCCGCCATGAGCGATACTCACGCCGACATGCTCAAGAAGTTCCAGACGTTTCTGGAGCAAGAGGAGAAGTCAAGAGCGCCCGGGGGCACGACAACCGCCGCACGCCTCGCCAAGATGGAGCTCTGGCGTGAGATGCGACAGCTTCTGGCGGTGAACGACTCGTCGGTCGGATTGCGCGTCCTGGCCGAGCGGCCGCCACGTTGAATACACCCGTGCTCGTCTTGCCGTTGCCATCGAAGATGGCGTCCACGGTGGGCGCCCTGCCGCACCCGGACTTCGAGGATGTCATCATTCCGGCGGGCCCAGTCACTGTACCGGCCGCCGTACCTCAGAAGCGTGCATCATCAGGGACTCCGGCGAAGGGGTCCAAGTCCAAGAAGCCGCGTTCGTCTACTGGGTCGGCCAAGTCGAGCAAGTCGGACTCGGGGTCGTCTACCGAGACCGTGTCATCCACGCTGGATTTCGAGCTGTCTCCGGATACGCCTGCGGTCGTTCGTCAAGCGATCGAGCTGATCTACGCCAAGGCCGAGGCGGCCAAGAGGGCACCGTACCAGTTGGCGTACCCTTGGGAGGACATCCCATTGTGGTACGAGCCTGAAGATTTCCCCGGGGTTCACGTGGCTCATTGGCGTTTCTGGAACGCGTTCCGCGCGACGTTCCTCGAGTGGGCGCTCCACGCACCACTGACTTCGTCTTCGGCGCAAGCGCAGCGACGCAAGCGCAAGATGGCTGCAATCCGCGAACGTCTGTGCTTCCTTAGTCTCTGTATAGAGACTTGGGGGTACTATAACTTTCTGCGGTGTCTGGAGGCGAAGGGCAACAGCACCTTTATGTGGTGGGGTGGTCAGGCCGGGCCGGGCGGCGCACGCCGGAGGCCAAGGGCTACACGTGCTCCCCCATTCGGGACTTGTTGGATCTCTGTGAGACCGAACCCGCCGAGTACCGTCGCAAGGTACGCGACGCGCTCAAGCCGTTCCAGATCGACGCCGGTAGCTTCGAGACGATGACCGAGTTGCTGGAGAAGACCTCGTCGAGAACGACAAGCATCTCAGTGATACGGCCTTGGCGCGCATCATCGTTGACATTTTGAGGCCGGTTGCCGTGCCAAAGCACTGGGTTCCGACAGTCACGGAGGGCGTCTGGCGGAAGCTCCTGGACAACAAGCGTCTCGGCGACTTGGCGTTGAAGATCTCGCGGCAGCTGCAGAATGACAAGTACGAAGGCCCGCTTGTCCCCGAGTACGACCCGAAGGAGAGCAAGATCAAGGGCTTTACGCCATTCATGCGCCATTCATGCTCCAAGACGGCACGGCCGCGGGCCCAGCCACGGAGGTGGACGACGACGACCCGAAGTACTGCCAGACCCCGGATGAAGAAGTGGCGGACGCGTTGGCGGATGCGGAGGCGAAGAGTGCTGCTTTGGAAGCTGCGTTTGCTGAAGAAGACGAAGAGGAGGAGAGCGGCGAAGAGGACGCCACGCAGAAGTCGGCCGACGAGGACGGAGACGAAGATTGAGCCAACTTTAAAGAGGCGAGAAGAGCCCGTGACGAAAGTCGTCACTAAGCAGCGAAAGAGGTCGTCGTAAGTAGTTGTCTGCGTTTCTTTTCCATAAGTAACGCAACTTCGCATTTTGGCATCTTCCATCTTGTCTCGAAACCGTACTTGCAGAACTTGAAAGAGGGCACGGTCACTCACCGTACTAAAATTAAAATCCACGAATCCAAAGTAAAAGTAGTCAAAGTTGAAGTAAAGCGAAAGTAAAAATCAAAGTTGTGGGGCCTGCAATTTTTCAAAAGCAGCGTAGCCCACCGTTCTAGAGCCGAACGGTGGCCCCGTAGACCACGTGAAGAAGCCCTTAGAAGAGCAACTCGTCTTCATCGACGGTCGCATTGGCATCCACGATCCGCGCACTCCGTCGTAATTCAGGCCATCCGCCAGCCGTTCTTCGTTCGTCTTCGTAGATCTTAATTAGAGGAGCGTAGTCGGGTAGAAGCGAGGAGGTGGGGCGCCAGCAAGTCTCATAAGAAGCAGTGAGCACAGGGTACTGCTCTTGGCGGCCCTTAACTCTCTTCGCCAGCGCTTCCACGATGGGGTTCGTCACTCCGGAGAAGACGGTCTCCTCGCCGCCCAGCGTCCGGCGTTCTACGAAACTTGTCGTAGGTAGGTCATCCACGGTCAGGGGGCCAGCGTCATCGGCGTCAGGTTGCCGTCCCACGCCGGCGGGTACTTCGTTCGGGAAGGGGCGGCTCCACCGTCCCGCAAACTTCTTCAAACGGTTTACGTTGACCGACACGACGCGGTCGGGGTGACTAGGAATCGCGATTTTGTACGTGTTCTCACCAAGTTGACCGACGACACGGTAAGGACCGTGCCACGAGAACGCTAGTTTCTTCGTCTTCTTTTCACCACGCCGAGCCCTGAAGTACTGATAGACCCAGACCGCGTCGCCCTCGTTGAACTCGACAGCCACTTGGTCGGAGCGACGACGAGCGTTCCGGTCCTGTGCCTTCAGGAGTTGTCGTTCTACAAGACGACGGGTGTCCCTCATCGCCAAATAGAGTTTCCTGCGGTACTCCGCCACTTCATTACTCTTCCAGTCGTTCTTGGTGTTCAGGAAAGCCAAGTCTAAGGGAAGCACGGGGTCTCGCCCATACAAACTGAAGAAGGGCGTGTCGCCCAGCGAATCGTGGTACGAAGTACGGTAGGCGAACAGCACTCGAGGCAAGTAGAGATCCCAGTCGCTCTGGGCCTCGCTCACGAACATGCGTAGCATTCCAATCAGCGTACCGTTAAAACGCTCCACTAAGCCCTGCGTCTGAGGGTGATAGGCCGCACCAACTAGTTTGATGATCCACAAAGTCTCATAGAACGACCTGGCCAACTCCGAAATGAAATTGGTGCCACGGTCGCTCAACAAGCGTTCCGGCACGACGTGGCGGCAAAGTACTTCATCTACCATCACTCGCACGAAAGTCAGCGTGTCTAACGCTTCCACGGGGAACGCCTCCACCCACCTCGTAAAGTAATCAGCAAAAACTAAGATGTACTTCTGGCCACGAGGAGTAGTCACAAGGGGTCCGATAGCGTCCACCACTAGAAGCGAGAACGGTCCAGAGAGCTCTTGGACGGGCATACGCTGCATGCGTCCGTTCCTCCAAGGATGATAGCCCTTCCCGCTTCTACACACGGTACACGACTTCACGTATTCGATCACGTCCTTCTTCCATCCGTGCCAATAGGCGTGTTTTCGAACCTTCTCTATCGTCTTAGACTGGCCCACATGCGCAGCAAAGAGATCGGAGTGACAGTAGTGTAGTACAGTCTCGATGAAGGGGAGGGGTATCACAGGAACGCTAAGGGAACGAGCGGGACCACCTCTAGCCTTCAGGTGCACCCTCCTCATCAGCACGCCGTTCTTGACCACGTAGTGGGGAGCCATCAAGAGTACCTTGACACGCAACTGGGCGTCGAGGGCGAGGGCGCCGTCCTCCGGGAACGCAACGAGCGCTTGAATCCAAGGGGTACGCTTCTGCTCCTCTTGGAAGCGTTCTCGATCTAATCCAAAGATGTCCACGGAGGACGAGGCGTTCTGGGCGACGTCGTCCTCGGGTAGTTCGTCATCAATGGCGTTGGCGAGGGCGCCGGGAGCATAATTCGCAGCGTCGTGTTCGGAGTTAGCGGACGAGAGGGGGGCTGGAGGCTCCCCGACTTCGTTCAAAGCGTCCACTGCTGCCTGTACGGCTTCATCCAACGCCCCGGCGGTCACGGGTGAGCTCGCAGCCGTACTCTCGCCGTTCGGGCCCAGGGAGGAGCCCTCCCCGACTGGGACGGGACTCTCTTCAGTCGACGAGGGGTCATCGTTGAGCAGGTCCGCGATTGTTAGCGCGCAGATCGTGTCGGAGTGGGGTCTAGAGAGACCGTCGGCGTGCCCCACGACCGTACCAGGCTTATGGTACACTTTGAAGCGTAACTGCGACAGTTCCATAGCCCACCGTGCCAATTTGGTGTTCGTGGTGCGGTTATTCTCATTGAAGACACACGTCAGTGCTTTATGGTCCGTGTAGAGGTCGAATTCGGTACGGTCGAGGTAGCATCGAAACTTGCGGGTGGCCCAATCAATACCCCAGCACTCGATTTCGGACGTCCCGTCCGTCTTGTAGATCCAATTCTTTTCCGAGCGCACTAGTAGCTTACTAGCGTAGGCAACTACTCTTACTCGTCCGTCCACCGTCTGCATAAAGCACGCCCCCACTGCGAGGCGAGAGGAGTCCACGTAGAGCTTGAAACGTTGAGAGAAGTCGGGGTAGACGAGGATAGGTGGCTCGACGAGGCGTCTTTTTAGCTGGAGGAAGGCGGCCTCGCAGTCAGCGTTCCAGACGAACTCCGTTCCTTTCACCTTGAGACGCTCGATAGGAGCTGAGATAGCAACGTACCCGGGTATGTACCTCCTGAAGTAGCTGAGTGACCCAAGAACGCTCGCACCGTGTGAGAATCATGCCGTCGCGCAACGTTCATTACGGCTTTGACTTTCTCTGGGTTCGGTAGGATGCGCGTAGGAGTCACGATGTGGCCCAGGAACGCCACCTGGTCACGCCCCCAGCGGCACTTTTTCATCTTCAGCTTGAATCCAGCGTTCCGGAAGCGTTCCAAGACCTGGCGTAACCGTACCAGGTGGGTAGGAAAGTCTGAGCTGAACACCACGCAGTCGTCAAGGTACACTAGACAGGTACGCCACTTCAGGTCGACGAGTACGTTCTCCATGAGCCGTTCGAAAGCGGGTACGGCATTACAGAGCCCAAAGGGCATTACAAGCCACTCGAATAGACCGTACTTACATATAAAAGCGGTTATCTCCACGCTGTCGGGGTCCATGGGAACGTTCCAATACCCAGAAGCAATATCCATAAACGAGTACAGTTTAGCCCCCATTAGTACGTCCAGAATGTCATCAATTAGGGGCATAGGGTAGCAGTCCTTGATCGTAACAGCATTCAGGCGACGGTAATCAATACAGAAGCGTATCCCGCCGTCAGGTTTCCGTATCATGAGCACAGGACTCGCACACGGGCTAGTTGAAGGCCGTACCAGCCCAAGTTCGAGATACCGGTCGATTTCGGCCTCCATTACGTCACCTTCAGCGTTCAAGACACGGTACGGTCGCTGTTTGATGGGCGGATGCGTACCCGTGTCGATAGAGAACTTCAGAAGGTCGGTACGCCCCGGCTTGAGCGAAGACTCAACGAACATGTCCCGGAAGTCGCCCAACAGAGAGCGTAGCAGCTCTTGCTGCTCTCCGCCAAGCTTCGAATCGGTAAAGTCGGCCTCCATCTCGGCCCGGTACGCTTCCTTCAGCCCGGGCATCGCTTCCCGAGGCGGGTCGGACTCCCTGGCAGCCGAGCTAATCACGGAGTCGACACCCCGCGTACCAGACTCGTTCCGGTACGCTTGCTGAGTAGGCAGGAACGCCGTCTTCGGCACGACCGTCGCAGCAGCGAGAGCCGTACCCTTCTGGATCACCATGTCTTCTTCGGAGGCGTTGCATACTTCGACGATTGTCTGGCCGTTCTGTACAGAGCAGAGTGACCGAGCGACCTTCAATAATGGGTTGAGCTCAGGTAGCCCTTCCACTAGCACCGTAGAGTCCTCTGGTGCCTTACCCATGAGGTTGGCGACCACCAACGCTTGTCCTCCAGAGCACAATCGTACAGTAGAATTAATACGAGACACGTACATCTCCTCGACTAGAGAAGCACCCAACCGGAACGTCTCACCAGTCTCCTTGAGCGTCATTACGCTCTCCTCCATGTCAATGACTGCACGGAACGCTTTGAGGGCGTCCGTTCCGAGAAGAGTGTGCACATGTAGGCGGTCCACGACAGCGAAGGTGCGCAGCTTTTCTAGCGTACCTATACGCAACGGGAGCTCAATCTCTCCCCGAATATGGAGAGGATGACCAGACACGCCGTTCAAACTGCCGTGGTACGGCCGCAGTGGGGCCTTCGCCAGGCCGAGCTTCTCTAGCACGCGAGAGTCGACGAGGCTTGCAATGGCGCCGATGTCGATGAGAAGCTCGGCCGGGAGGCTGTCGATGAACCCCACCGACGTGGCCTCAAAGTCTTCCACCGAGCAGATGACGCGCTTGCCTTCAGGTACGGGGTCCTCCACGTCGGCGTTCGGGCTCCCTCCGGGTGTCGGACGATCTTTCACCTCCACCAGGCCCGGCTTACGCTTCTCTTTCTCAGCACCCCCGTCCTTTACGAAGCACACGTAGTTAAGAACGTCATCTGGGTCCTCGACGCGCCCGGTGTGGCTTCCGAGAACTTCGGAACGTTTGGCCGCTAGAGACGAGCAGTCGAACCGTACTCGGCGAGGTCGAATGGGCTCTCGAACAGGGCGGTCACACCAGCAGGTCCTTCGGCGCTCGAGCCTCTTTGCGAGGGTCGAGCCGACCGACTCAAGATAGGTCCTCGAGATCTCGCGCAAGACCGTCTGCCTTACGCTGTCTCCGAGCACGCCAGCTCTCTCTATGACGAGCTCGCGGGCTCGAGTCAAGAGCTCGGCCGAGAAGAGTCCAGGTACGAAGTGGCCACGCGGTTCAGCTTCAGGAGGGTACGCTTCGGGGTAGTGGCACCTCGGGCAGCGCGCTCCGTGTTTCGCTTTTTCGTCTAGAATAAGGAGGAACCCTATCGACCGCACCAAAGTACGCAGTCGGAAAGGAAGCGGGCGGGGCCCGTCCTCGTCCTTCCGTTCCGAACCAACACGAGGTACGCCAATATTGGCGATAACTCGGCGTTCGTCCACAGTTGTTGCGACCACACGACTCGAAGGAACGATGGAGGCGACGACCTCGTCCAGGACAGAGGCGACCTCATCGCTCGCACCTTCCGATTCGGTAGGTCTACTCAGTCCAGGTTCGGCGCGCGTCTCCTCCTTGGTCGAAGGAGAGTTGGTACGGAAGTCGCGATTAGCCCTCTTGGCCTCGGTTGACGCCGCCAGCGTCTTCTTGTACCAGTCTAACCAGTATTCGGGCGTCGACAGCTCTCCAGGGGAAGCTTCGCGAGTACGCTGAAGGGTCTCCACAGGTAAGTTCAGCAAGACACTCAGTTCCTCAAGAGAGGGCTCCTTAGCTTTAGCAGCGTTCCGAACCACTCTCTTCTCCAATTCTACCTCGTCGAGGGGGAACAAGCGTTCCTCCAACTCCTTGTCGTACTCCTCCAATTCGAAGCCCACCGTCGAAGGCGTTCTCGCCTCGAGAGCCCTCAATTCTTCCTCTGTGAAGAGTCGAGAATGAGGGGGGGGAGGTTCTTCGGGTGGCGGAGCCGCATCCGTACTCGCAGCAGACTCGCCCGGCGTCTCGCCGGATTCTTTTGTCGACTCGACATCTTCTTGGCCATCCTCGGACGCCGCACCCACTTGTTCGAGAACGCTAGGGCATGCGTTTCGATCATACGCGGGCGGCTTGGGCAGAGGTACGCCAACTCCCGTGGCTGGGGAGTCGGACTCCTCGCCGTCGGACTTCTTCCTCGCGGGGGCGGTCCACTTCTCGCCTTCGGTTTTCTTTGAGGGCAGGAAGCTCACGCGCTCCTTCACAACAGGTAAAGCTTCGAGTCAGCGGCACCGTGCCCCGTTACATACGTTCACAGTAGGTTTTCTTGTAGTTTCTTCATTATCTCCAGTAGTAAGGTCGCCGGTAGCGCTATCGCTCGGCTTCCCCATTCGTAAGCAGTCATTTTCCAGGTCGTGGGCGACCTCCTCAGTAGTAAGTGCGCCGATAGCTCTGTCGCTGGGCTCCTCCGTTCTCAGATAGGGTTCTTCCAGGTCGACTGCGACCTCCTCAGTAGTAAGTACGTCGGAAGCTCTCTCGCTCGGCTCTTCGTTCACAATTTCATCGTTCTCCAGGTCGTAAGCGACCTCCTCATTCGCAAGTACGCCAGTAGCTCTCTCGCTTGGCTGGCTCTCCTCAGTAGTTGTAGCGTACCCCACAGTCACGGGGCGTTCCCCTTTAGTAGTCTCCAAAGTAGTAAGTTCATCTTCATAGCGTACGGTCGACGCTTCATCATCATGGTCCCAAATCTCCACATTATCATAGTTGTTCTCAACAGTTTCTTCGTTATAGTCAAAAGTAAGCGAGGCCTCGGCCTCATCCTCGTTCACGGGTACGTCTCAGCCTTCATCATCGGTCTCTAACGAGCCCCTGGCAACGTACCCCCCAGTGTCGTTCCACGGGCGAGAGGGAGGAGCGACACTCTCCTCCCTCATGCCCTCTTCATTGTTGGGCACTGGTCGGGCCTTGTCCGGCGGCTCCAGCAGGAGCGCTCGGGGCCGTCGACTGCATAAATGCCTTCAACGTCGGACACTGGGCAGCGTAGTGATCGGGGCTGTTGCAGGCCCAGCAGGACCTGGACCCTCCAGGACAGCGGTTTTGACTGTAGTTGCCGCCACCGTTTTCATTGCCGCGCTGAGGTGCCTCGCACTCGGGTCCAACGTGTCCGCGCGCCTTACAATACGGGCAAGTAGCGTTCGCCCGACGACAGTTGATCCGGCTGCAGCCCAGAAGTTGACAGCGTCCGCACACCGTGCGTCCATCCTGCGTGTACATATCCGGTCCTTGGTGGATGCCACGGCCGGACCCTTGCGGTACGCTAGCAGGCGTACCCTGAGGGTAACTCGGCGCTTGCGTCGGAGGTGCAACGTTCTCGAACGCAGCTGCAGCGTAGTTCGAGCGTCTTGGCGACCGCGGAGACTGCGCCAGCTCGCGCTGTTGCTGGAGGATCAGGTTCTGGTTCGCTTGCATCATCTGCATCATCTGAGAGAGCAGCGTGCCCTCAGCAGCGATCTTGGAGGTACTTGCGCCACGTCGGCGAAGTCGGCGTCGTCCTCCACCGGGATGTGCATGTTCTTGTACAGCAGGACGGCGACGGCTTGCTGGATTGAGTTGACCATGGCCGTGCTCAACGCCGTCTTCCACTCCTTGTTCCGCAATCCGGATAGGAAATACTGGTAGCGCATGCAGGGGTCGAAGCACTGCGCTTCGTCACAGAGTCCTTGGATGAGGTCACCCCATACTTCCGCTGACATCCCCCCAGAACGCTTCGTGTTCTTCAGTCGTTCTATTATCTGGAGGGGTGTCAAGCAGATGAATTGGTTGTGGAAACGCACTCGTAGCGTCTCGAAGTCCTCGATCTTCGAGTACATCCACCACTCCTCACCAGGCTTGCCCTTGAGGCACTCACGGAACGCACTGAGGCGCAGTGACTCGTCCAACCCGACGGTGGCACGCTCGAATGCGTCCCAGAACGCTCGGGTCTTGTCCACAGTGGAGTTCTCTGAGTAGAACGGTTGAATCATGCGAACAGCGTTCTTGATGTGCGAGGGCATGCCGCTAAAGCGGTACGTCGTAGCGGCCGTACCCGTAGCTGGGGTCGGAGCGTTCGTTACCGGAGGTTGCGCTGGGGTCGACGGCACAGCGCTCTTGGGGTCGCTGGGCGTAGCCACGGCCTGAAGAGCGTAGCCACCGTACGCGGCAATAGCCGTACGCATGCGCGGAGTCGGCCACGAAGCCGGAGCTTGAGTCGCACTCCCATAAGCAGGAGTCGTAGTCCACGTAGGCACCGAAGGCAGTAGCGAAGCACCGGCACCTCCTAAGCCGAACGTCACTGCTCCTTGACCAGCGTAGGGGCGGAGGCCTCGGCCGCGGAAGGGGAAGCAATCGTCAGCACGTCGCTGCCGGTCCTGGGCCCGGATCCGCGGTCGCTCGAATCTCCTTGGACGGCGGTCGTGCTCGCAGCTGCAGGAGCGGAACGAGGGCGAGCGTCGGACTACGCTCTCTCCGAGGCACGGTCAGTGTGCCTGCTCGTGATGTCGAGTGCGCGTTGTAGGATCCCTCTGGCCATTGCCAGTCCTTCCGGGGTCGACATGTCCGGGTCTGCCAGGTCGGGGCGCGCTGGATTCGTCGCTATGGCGCTCGGTCCTCCATGGCGAGCGCGTCTCCTGTCGTTAGCAAGTTCTTCGGAAGGCGCAGCGGCGGGGAATGTCTGAGGTTCGCCCCCCGTCGACTCCGTCGAGTGGAAGCCTTCACTCATCCGGTCATCTTGTTCTCCGTTGTCGCCGCGCGTCATGGTCTCGTCAATTGGGTCAATCACCAACCCGTTTCAACCGTAAGTGGAGTACGCTAATTAAGTCTCCTAGCGTTCCTTGGGCGTCCGTTCTCGCAGTAGTTGTCGCGATCACAGAGTAGAGTCCCTCTCGACAGTCTCACAAGAGTTCCTTCTTAGCTAGCAGCGTTCCCCGCTTCTCCACCACGTGTCGCGTGCCTCCCCCTTCCAGGGGGTCTGGTACGCTGGGGCTTGTCAGGAACGGTGTCGAGGAACGGTGGTGTAGTGTTGAGGCTCGTAGGAAGGTTGAAGAGGGATGTAAAGCTCTTACAATGCAAACGTTCTTTCTTGTTTGGTTTGTTCTTGACAGGGAAAGTTCACGACTGACTAGCTAAGCACACAAAGCTACCTTACAAATCTCGTCAGCTCTGCCTGAACGTCCTTGGAGACCACCAACGTGTCCTCTTGGACCTCCGCGTGACAGCCCTTCCTTGGACCTAAAGCACAACATTAATACAGGCACTTGACATCCGTCCTTGGGGCACTGCGAAGCTGCCGGTGACCTCGGAGGGTACCACTCAGGAGGGCGCCTCGCGCCATCAAATGGCCGAGTAGCCGGATCCGAACAGTGCCTAGGCACGGCGCTCGAAAGAGTCCATCGAGGGTCTGGCGGGTACGCCGCACGAGCCCAGCACACGGTCCTCTGGCACGCCCCTGTCACGACCGGGTTCGGGACAGGGGCTTCACTCTCTCCAGGGGAGGCTTTGCTACGTATGTATTCGACTACATCGAATACATACATAAAGAGTCTCGTCTCCGTAGTCGACTACATACATAAGGAGTCTCGTCTCCGTAGCAAAACCTCCCCTGGAGAGAGTGAAGCCCCATTTTTGACCATGTAGTTTAGTCCACTCTTGTATACAAGGCAATCCTTTCACTTAACGTCCGAAGCTGATGCTAGTGACAATATACTACCAGAACGATAGAGAGCATCACTAGCAAAATTTGCTTCTCTGATAAAATATGGTGCAACCTGTTCCAGCAACATACTAGGCTTATCACCTTCCACGGATATTATTATCGTGGATAGGTCAACATACCAGCATAGATTTAATTAAAATCCGCTTTTCTGACAAAACAAAGTCGCGCTTCGCACGATGAAGCTCTGAAATTTAGAAAGTTGTATTGTTTGTTGTCCATGATACTACATTTTCTCTCTACTGTATAAATACCAGCGAGTTGTGCAACCGGGTTTGCTACTTTCTCTTGATTGGTTAAAAACACTTTTTTGTCTAAGCACACAGACTTGGATATCTGCCGCCATTGCACAGGGCTACTAAAAGAGCATTTAGTACTGAGAGCTGCTTAATGTATGCGGCACAAGCTTTTACAACCTCATTACCAGTAGTAAACGTGTAACATAAGCTTTCGCTAAACTCTACCGGACGCCGAGCTAGTTTGGTCTGAATTCACTTCAATGGGCTTGACTTGGGCCCTACACGACGCCCACGGCATGAAAACCTTCCAGCCATTCGCAGAGTCGATGGACGAGGCACAGTTCCTGAACGGCAAGCGCTTCAACCAGCCCATGTGGTACTGGAAGCTGCGTCGCTGGCTCAACGTGGGCGACGAGAAGAAGCTCAAGAACCTGCGCGTGATCGACGAGCACTTGATGGGCATTATCGCAGACGCTATCGAGCGTCGTCGCCACCGTGTCGAGGAGATGGAGGCCGGCCGACCGGCTGCTATGACCGACAAGGACATTGCCTCGATCGTGCTCGACACGATGGAGGCCAGCGGCCAGCCCGTGAACCCCGTAGAAGTGCGCAACATCGCTTGTCGCATCGATCATCGCTGGCCATGACTCCACTGCCGACTGCATGGGCTGGCTGTCCCACCTACTGAGTGAGACCCCGCGTGTCGAGACCAAGTATCCCCTAGCATCCGAAGGCGCTATAGAAAAAATGACGGTCTGCGTCGGCGCGCAGCGCCAAAAAAAATCGTCTGGTGGAGGAGCTCCACCATGGTGAACACGCTGTTGATACTATTCTCCACATTGTCCTCTAACTATACATGTATGAACTTCACGAGCTTGTAGCGACTTGCCATGGTGTGCCATGCTATACCAGTACACGTTCAAAATAACTTAGTTTTTGTTCTCTGAAATTTATTTCAGAGCAAAGACACGATCCCGCTGACCGTCCTTTTTTCGATAATGTGATCTCTTGGTAATTTATGTATCTTTTTGTTGATACTATTAAGAGTCTATACTAAATGTAAGTGGTAATACATTGTCAGTCTACAGAAGTCAATACCCCTACTATCTTATATATTACGTGCGTGTTGCCTGTGTCGTCGCCCTCGTATAAGTGCGAAGTTATGATCCACTCGGATCCCTCCTTAGCTCTGAAATAAATTTCAGAGAATATGGTGCATGTTGTTCCAGCAGCATAAGTTTTATCATATTCCAGAGGTATTATCGTAAACAAGTTTTTTTATCTTAATCTCAACTGGATGGGTCAATATACTAGCATAGTTTTAGCACTACACGAGTTATAAACATCTACAGGTATTACCATATTTCACATCGGCAATGTTGGGTTCGATTTCGACAGGGTATTAAATCAGTCAATAATCGGACCTCAGTGCGTTCCCGCCTAGGACTCTGGATAAAATCCAGAGAACAGGTTTTCTGAGGGGCTGGAGCCTGTGGATGTGATGACAACGGAGATAACTGTGGAGTGGGCTATAAAAACTACTGTAGTAGAAGCAAGCGACAAGGTTTCCGAAAATTGTACAAGTAGGCCAAAATTGTTCGAAAACAGCATTCAGATACTGGACCGATTCCCGTGGGCTATTTTCGTACAGATTTCATCAATGAACCACGTGGCTCGAACGGGCCCGCCATTTGTTTAATGAGCGTCTTGCGGCAGTCGAGGGCCGTGACATTATCACGGCATTCGACTGCGTAACTATTATACGTTCTAATGCCGGTGTCATCGAGTGGGAAGACTCGCTGCCCCGTCACCCGTGTTCTAGCGGTTGAAATCGGCCAAATACCACAACGTGACTGGAGGACGAGGCCAGCTTAAACGCAGCGTCATTTCCCAGCAGGAGACAGAAGCAGCCTGATGAGGGCGTATTTACAGGGATCTCGAGTTCCGTGGCAAATCCACCCTCATCAGACTGCTTCTGTCTCGCTGACACCGCTTGCGGGTGGCCTCGCCCCTCGGCGGCATTGCGGTGGCAGCGCTCGTAGACGCGTCGATGAACTCGTCTTCGTCGTCCACAGTATGCTTGCCAGTGTCAACGGCCCCAGTGACCAGTGCAGGAGTGAGAGAGCAATATTCACAATTCTAGCCTTACCATCTACACATCTAGAAATCTGTCGGAGGGTACCCCCCCTCCGACAGAAGTGAAATCTGTCGAGTCGACGGCGGACTCAAGTTGTCTAGAAATGGCCGTTTTATGGAATTCTGTACGAAATCTGTACAAAATGGCCGCGACAGATCCTACGGGAATCGGTCCACTTTCTAGGTAATATATCTGGGGATGAATAGATTTTTTTTCGGACAGGTCAGTTGGAACGATTTTTTTCTCTATTGACTTTGAGGACTGTCGTGGTAGGCTCATCCGGAGAGCAGCAGCAAGAAAATAACTACTGCAGTCTAGCAACCTCGCGTGCACGCTCTACAATCGAAGCCATTTCTGGGTTGTTACCCTTCAGCATCGTGATTGCATCATCCCAGTTAAACTAATCCACCATCAAATAACAAACAGTGTTAGAAGGGCTTCATGGTTATACCGGTAACCTTTTTAGATAAGCAATCACGTACCCAGACGCGGTAGCGCATGCTCTCAGGCCACTGGTCGAAGGTCTCGTCGGCATGCATCAAGAAGGATTTGTAAGTATTCTCACCGACGGTCGTGTCACCCAGAGTCGCCTTAAACGTGGCAGTAACCTACAGAGCCATCAGTTGTTGACACTTTTCAGCAAATTGGGAAAATAAAAGTCCAAGTTGTGACGTACCCCTCCTTCTTCCACGAGCTCACGCCGCATCCCATATTCAAGAGATTCATGTTTTTCCAAACCCCCCTTAGGCAGAATGAATTTTTGCTTGGAAAGCTTCGAGCTCGAAATGAGGAGAATGCCGCCACCTTCACTCATGGGCCTCGTAACCACACCGCATACCACCACACGGCCGCCTACGTCGTTAAACACTTGATCGTTGCGACCCACCAGTGATTCAGAGGTAGGGGCAACTTTAATGCTCGGGAGTCTTCCATTTTTCGGTACAGTCCTGTTCCGCCCTTCTTGTTCACTTTTGCAATTAGAGGGGCGTCTTTGATCCTCTGTTCTTCGACTTGCCGCAATTGTTTGATTGCCGCTTTGCTCAAACCTTCTGGATAATTCTTCATGGCAGCTTCCACTTTAGGAATGATGTCGTCAAACTTCGCGAGAACGGCGCCGCTCAGAAAAGTGCGTGGCGTGTACACAAACCAATTGCGCCCAATCTGATTGCTTTAAATTGTTTATTTCTACCAATGATGTCATTGGAGTTTCGGCATAATCATGCCTGGTCCCCGGCATAATTATGCCATTTGGATACTGTTCACTGTGTGTATACTGTAATGCAATTATGCCGGAGGCAGAACTGCATGCAAAGGATATGGTAACTGCTCCGTGAGGCAAAATGTGTCTGGGGGCAGAGGCATCGACTTTAAACAACGAAACAGTAACTCGAGTACAGGTATGTACAAATTGGGAGCACAAGGATAGGTCCAGACGAAGTAGTAAGTTAATTAAGGTATACAAAGCGAAGTCCACTGGATCGTATCCCACTCCACGAAGTTCTGCGGCTATATATGAACATGTATAGCTACACGCAGCTACATATAGGTTGCCATGACGTACTGTATACAGGTAGTGTACAATGTACGCGCTAGTGCATGTACACTGTACATGCACTAGCGCGTTAGCTGGTATAGCTTAATTCAGATAAGCGTTCATGCACCGGCAGAAACGCACTGATCGTTTTAAGCTTGTATACCACTCCATTGCACAGTCCACCTTTGTTGTCCATGTTGTCCTCACCAACCTTTTGAGTGCATTTAACATGGATCGATTTATTTCACGTGCATTTTACATATTAGCGTTTTTCAAGGTAACTTGTGAATCAACTGGGGGTACATTGCAAACATGTACTTTACAAGTTATTAAGCCATGCATTGCTCGTAAACAGAAGAGCAAGTATGCTGATGCTCGTTCGTTGTGGCTACAACCAACCCTCGAGCTAGTTAAATGCTTTCGTACAGGTCATGTTAAAATTAACATGTATAATAGACTGACATTCCACCAACTGATTGTACAATACGTATATATGTGCATGTTGCTTCAGCCGTGCCTTGTCGGCTGGTAGTCGACGACTACCGTCCGTTCAATGCGTCATTAATGATAAAAAAAACTAGGCTGTTCGTTGATTATCAATAGCACCACACTGTTGCTGTTCCCAGTTTGCGCTTAATGAATACAGATATAGAAAACAACACTTGTCCAGCTATCGCTGCCAAATGATTCCCTACAATAATATCGCCGATGTCGTTGGTGCCATCGATTTCTGCTTGTGCAGTCAAATATTATTCATTATATTGCCCGACTGCGTTAGAGTACCTGTAAGACATTCTGTCCATGAGCTGGCAGAAACGTTACTGTACTATAATACTGCACGAAACTATCGTACCGGTACTTAAGTATATCTGAGCTTCGTGAAATCGGTGGCGTTGCGGGCTCGTTTCTGTGGGGTACTGTATGTGCATCAACACCAGTCGATTTTCCTGCTATCACTTAACTACCCTACTATTGTCTACCGCGGAATCCAGCTTCGGAATAGGGGGTCGAAGCGCTGCACGGTTTGGGTGTAGTGGCCAATGATGCGTTGGCATACCGGCATAATTGTGTTGTCGCTTGCTCTTGTCTATGCCAAGGGCGCCTGTCTTTGTTGAGTGTGCTGCATCTGGTTTGGGAGTGGTTCCTGCAACCTTAACCTATGGTCGTTTTAACGAATCTGAGACATGTACGGTTGCTGTACGAAGGTTTCAAAAAATTCAGGAGAATATATTTCTCTAAAAAAATTAAATTACCGCTTTCGACTAAATACGTATTCCGTAGCGTACAATGTCTCTTAAATACGATTTTTAACTAAGTACGATGTTTTGAGAGCCGTTCATTTCCCGTTCATTTCCAGAATCGCTCGACGGGGCGGATCCAGACACGGGACCGGCGGAGCTTCGACGCGTACGGTGCGGAGAGCGGCAGAACAGCGACGGAGAGGCGCCCTACACGCTACGCGTCATTGAGGGGGGCATGGCTGAAGCAGAGAGTGGCACGTCGACAGGTAAGATGATCCCTGCTTGGGTATATCGAAGCGTGCGAAATTTGACTTTATTTGAGTATTTATTAAGGGCGGAGCACCCCAAAGCGGAAGGGGACCGAGCTAAACTACATGTATGCCACGCGTGGCATCGAGCGGGACGACAGCAGCGACGACGACTTCGTTTCGGACGAAGCGGACGAGGATGGGGACGACGATCAAGTCTCTGATGACTTCTCTGGCGATTCAGAAGAATTGCCAAATCTCGGTACGCCTACGTCTGCTTGTTTGATGTGAACGTGGAAAGTTACTGATGGCTTTACGTCTAGGTCGCCAAGGGAAGACGCAGGCAACCAAAGGCGGCAAGTCGAGTGGAAACTTGTCCGGTATTGTTGCTGTTGTTGCATTAAGCTTATGGTTGCTTTACGAATAAAGGGACCTGATATAACTTGTTATTGTTGCTTTTGACAGCTACCAAGGACGCCAACCGGCAGCAAGCATCTTCGAAGCGACGGTTTTCTCCACATGAGATGCAACCCTCCAAGAAGAGCAGAGTGGTCTTGGAGGACGAGACTTGCAGGGGCAATGACAGTGCAAGCGGAGACACTGACCGCGGCCCAACTGCTTCGACTCGCCCCGAATACACGCCTCGCAAGCGTACCAGCAAGAACCTGAAAGAAATGGAGGCGATGCGTGCACACGGCGATGAAATTCTCAACGTCGTCCCTCCGTTTCCATCCGACTCGACCGCGAACTGGAAGGAGTTTGCGACGCTTTTCAAGACCTACACGGAGCAAAACAATATCAAGTTTCGAGTCCGCAGCTCGGAATCGACGGAGCGTTACTACAGGTATGTATTTTTTATCGTATTTTCTTGACTATAGTTTAACACGATTGATCTTTTGTTGCTTTGTAGCACTCACGACGACCCAATACCGACCGATTTTCTATGGGCACACAAGATATTCCGCTGCACCCACGGCGTTTCGCAGAGTTCCCGTTCGAAAGACCACCGCAACCGCAAGACTCGTTACTGTGGATACAATGCTCGGTTCACTGCAGTTGTGGCTCCGACAGATGACGGTGAATTTATTATCAAAATCATCAATAAAGTACGCTAATGTTGCTGTACATTTACTGTGGTATTCTAACTTTGATAATTTGTGACTAGAACCATACCCATTCGCACCCTACGACTGCGTCTCAAGCTTCGTCATACCTGACAACCAAGACGCTCCCTCTGGATGAACAAGACCGGGAAGATGTGAAAACTTTGGCGGACGCACGAGTTTCTTCCAAACATATCTCAAACTTCTTGAACGAGCGAATCGGTGGGTAAAGGAAGCTTCTATTTATTGTTTTAGTGGTATTTGGTTTAACACGTTTCATTGAATTGCTTTCCTCCTTGCTTTAAATTTCAATGCGTTAGGCTGCAAAGTTACGCCCCAACAGACCCGCAACCTCATCCGCCACATCATGGGAAATGATTCCGCAGAAGAGCGCTTGAAGACAATGCTGCATGCTCTTCGTCAAGTGGACGACAGCGATGTTCTCGTACTGCAACACCATTTGGGACTCAGGACGGCGATTGTAATGCAGACTAAAGTGCAGAAGATTATGTTCGACCACTGGGGCGAGACGTTGGCGATGGACTTCACGCATGGCACAAATAACCTGGGTTATCACTTGGGTGCGTATAGAGTTTCTTCTAGCAACTTTATTGATATTTGTATTGCAACCATATTTATTATACAGCAACTTCACTTTGCTAACACAGCTCCATCTTTCTATTGTGCTATTTAGGAAGTTTGGTTGTCACAACAGCTACGGGCACAGGGTTCCCTGTTTTTGATTTCGTTTGTCTCAACGAGCAGGCCCTGACAGTGTCGACGATATTGAATTACTTCAAGGAGAAGAATCCAGGTTGAAGGCGCATTGAATCTGTCGTGATTGATAAGGATTACGTGGAGTGGAGCGTACTCAAAGAATTGTTTCCAAGAGCCAAGATACTTGTGTGCCAATTTCACGCGATCAGTTACTGGAAGAAAGTGATGAGGCGTCCCGTATTTCGCCTGAAAGTTTCCCAGTGTGAGGATTTGCTGGTTTTGATGACAAAGTTGCTTTACAGGTATGCATGTTTCCGCTTAGAGGGTCATGAACGCTAATCTAGACTATACCTAACGTTGTATCTGTGTGTTTGATTAGCACATCTCCTCTACGGTACTACTTTCACTATGATGCGTTGCGTCAATACTGTAAAACCCAGAAACGCCAAGCATTCTTTGATTATTTCGATAAAAACTGGGATTCCTGACGGGATATGTGGGCCAATTTTGCTAGAGGAAAAGTCTCCACCGCCGGCAATACCACCACCAACAGAGTCGAGTCGAACTGGAACCAAGTGAAGATGCTGCTAGGGCACAAGACAAGAATTGACAAGACTATCGCTGGCCTGTTGCAGCATCAAATCACGGTGGTTCAGAAGATCGTTTTGACTATTGGGCAACAACACTCAACATCGCGCGTACCCAAGACTGTGCCTAAGTTCTTAAGAGCTGTTGCAACTAGGTTGTCTGCTGATATTTTTGCGAAAGTGAAAAAGGAGTGGGAACGCTTTGTTAATTTGATGGTAAACGCGTCGTGCAAGCGAGTTGTAGGAAGTGTTTCAAGCTGGAAAGTTCACTGCAACAACAATACTTTCGTGTGCCACGACATTGATTGGACATGTACATGCCTATTCTACAAAAGTCATCGCCTACCATGTCGCCACATCATGCACTTGGGTGAATTCGGGCACAATTTTAAAGTTCTACCTGCTATTACGATCCATGATCGGTGGAGTACATACGCCGCATTGGATGTAAAACGAGAGCTTGCAGCAGCGGCCGACTTACTGAAGTCCATTGTACAAATTTCCAAGTTAAAGTCGCCGAAGATAAAGTTGCCCGATGACGAACACGCAGATGAACGAATTGGTGATCAGGAAGGAGCTCCCACACAGACTAGACAAGCGAAAGAGGTCGTATACGTCCGCTTGTACCGGAAAGAACGTGCCAACCAGGTAGTTTTGTCGTCGTCAGAAAAGTATTCCTATGCAAAAGCGATGTTGGAGCCACTTCTCGAGCATTTGTCGTGCTTATCAAGTGCAGACTTTTACCAAGAGCTAGCCGGATGGAGAGATACGGTGGAGGTTGGTCTGAATCGTTCTAATGCTGATGAACAGAAGCGTGGCGAGACGGAAAACGATGTCGACAGTGATGACGAGAGTGAAGAGGGTGGCTTCTCTTCTCTGGGCCCTTCGGACGCAATGGAGACAGTGAAGCTTATGGATGAGCTGGAAAATTATGTGCCTGCCATGGACAGCCAAACAGATGATGATAACGAGTCTGAGTCAGAAGAAAATGTTCCACCTACGCAAATCTCAGCACTACAAGAAGATATTCGTCCATCCCCACCTCCACCTTCCAATGCAGATCTCGACAAAAACGACAGCGATGCCGGCGCGTGCAATAAGGAAGAAAAGAAGTCTGAGGAGCAGACACCTGCCACCCCAATCCGCGCAGTTGATATTATCAATATCCCAAAGCCAAAACGTCGAGGAAATTCAAGGGTGACGACGAAACAACTCAGACAAACGACACTGACGTCGGGACAGCAACGCCTTGCTGTTCACAAGTATCCAAGTGGTCTTTCCGTGACGTTAGATCAACTAGTGATTTGGGCTCGAAATACTGCCAATTTGAAGTGCGTGGCGGAGATGCTGGACAAGTACCCGATCCAGTTTGAAGATGCTTATTTGAGAGGACGCAGCATCGAGTGCAATTGGGAAGCAATGCGGCCGTCGGACTACATGCATTCTTTCGTAATTCCAGTGGATCTTACACGCTCTCTCCAGGCCGCGATCACGACAGCAAGAAAAGAACAGCGCAGCCCACCAGCGCTTGTTGACAGCGTGAAAGCACAAGGGTTTGTGCTGGATGTGGTCGCTACAATCGACCCAAAGCTTTGGAAGCACAGCGGGTATGGTTGCTTTACCCTAAGGTTGTTTCATAAAGTTGCTATATTGTGGTCGCTTTAACTATATGTTCTGTTTGCAGGCGATTCGTGGGTGCTTTAACGGGGTTCCATGGCATCAAGAGCAAGTGGCACGTGTGGGTTGAAGACAGAAAGTGGCTGGAGCAAGATTGGCGGAGGGTCGAAGCGAATGTGAGCCTCTTTTCCGTTCAGGCCAATACTACAGGCATGTCTGTAGATGCTGCTTGCCAAAGACACCGCATTTTGGCCAACGAAGTGATTAGCAAGTTTGCTTCAAGCAGACTGCGGACGGAGTTCATCACACAGTCGGGAGGTGGAACCATCACCTTTGAAAACATGGTTGGAGGACTGTGTCGTGGGTGGCTTAACGATAGCCACGTCGACTTCTGCCTGCGGACACTTGTAAGCATGGAGAGTGGCATTCACGTGATCTCATCGCTGATGTGGGATATTGGGTGGCCGAGTACACCCAAAGTTGCACTTGGAGATATCAAATTTGTTCTTCACCCGGTAAATCTGGACGAGAGTCATTGGGGGATAATCATCATTCGGCTCCAAAATGCGGGCGCGGTTTTACGGGCGCAAGTTTACATGTACGAGCCTCTAATTAATGAGTGCTACCATGATGGAATGCGCACAGTTTGGGAGGGCATACCAAAGGTCAAGAACGAAGGAGGAAAAGAAGGACTCCATGGATACATGAAACGATGGCACGCAGCTTCCATGCCTGATGTGAAACTTTTATTTCAGAAGGTTAAGTGGCTGTTCACCCCTCAACAACCGGATTCAGCGAGTTGTGGTGTTTTGATCGTAGCCCAGGCGCACAATTACATCACTGGAAACCTTGAGCAGCAGGACTATACAGTCTCTAAGAACGACGTCAAGGTCATGCGTTTGCGCATGCTATGGGTCATTACCCACTATTCCAAGGAGAGAGCTATCTCCAAGTCTGATGCTGTTACGACAAGTGTAATTCTTCAGAAGCTTAAAAAATAACTGGATTAAGTAGGTTTACCTGCATTAAGCTTTCAATACATGTCGTGTCCATTGCATTACAATTTCAGCTTGTTGACAGCCATCTCCAGCAGCACTCCAAACGAAAGTTCGTCGTCTTGGTCGGCCCTCACTTCGTGTAATTCTGCTTTCAACCCGTAAATACGCTCTTGTTCCTCTTCAAACCGGTCTTGTAGCTCCAGCTGAACCGCCAAGATCTCACCCAAGCTGCGTTGTATCTTCTCCAACATGTCCCTCAACTTGTCCAGCTCGCCCATGCGCGCGCGAACCAGCTCACTTGCCAGCGTTCTCTGGTTCATTGCACGCAAAATCTTCCTGGGGAATAAGAAAAATCGCTAAGTGTGAGATCTCGTGGTGTTCCACATAAATCTGTGTCGACCACATCGATATAGCTTCTCTAAATATAGACATTCCTTGGTGACGGAGGCCACATGGCTTTGGTAATTTAAAATATATTACGGGGCGCCAGCTGCTTTGCGGTTGCGTTTAGTCCTAAGGTTGCCACAATTCCTGTCGTCATGTCGTATTTACGGTTGCAGTAACGCCATTCATCTGGTTTTATTTGTTTTATTCAGGGATGCAACGACATTTTTAATATTTTCTCGACGTACATGATGCAGATGGTGCGCCTGCTTCGCAGCCGCACCAGATGCCCCTGTTGGTCGAAGATCAATGCGGTTGTTTGACAAACCGCTAAACTCTGTCGTAACCAAACAAACATGTCGTGTAAAATCATATTAAATATGAGGAGGCTAAATTTTAGCCTTCCAGCATACAAACTTTTGCATCTCGCAATCGTACCTACTACGTAGTATGAATAAACAGCACTACCAGCCCAACCCTCTAGTTGTATGAGTATATTCAATGTCAAAAGCCTCGGGCCGTGTGGCGTCACTAAATCAAAGTAATTAAGACGTATAGCACCATCTGCCCTCTAATGTATGGGGTCTGGGTGGGAAGCCAACCATGGCACGTCGAAGGCTATTTTTTCTAGCCACGGCACACACCACAACGCTGCGGGGTCTTGTAGCTAGCTGGCGGTCATGGCTACCTTAGGATATATTGTGGGTCTCGTTGGGTGGTCGAAACGGCCGTGAGAGCGGCGCATGTTGAGCCCATACCGCATGGAGCAAACGTGATGGTGACCATCATTCTTGTGTTGTACTTGATATTTGTATAGTGTGCGTATAATTGATCGCGGTGGCAAAATTGATCATTTGTATACTAGCCCCCTCTTTAACCCCAACAGCTCAGAAATCTAGGACAAATAAAATGACCAAAAGTTAGAGGCTTACGTAGCCAAGAGTTTGAGGAGATACACGAGCTTATTATTATGGATAGAAACACTACGATTAGATCTATAGGGGGTATGTCTGCCATTGTGTCCTCCATTGTCCTTCAAGTTTGAAACACAGCTTGAAAAGTGTCACTAACATATCCATGTTGAGTTTTGTCCAACCCCCTGAAATAACTTGATCTCAGTATGGGACTTCAACTCGGAAGGCCTCCGATACTATCACTGCATTTGTTATCAGTGACACGCTCCCATTCCATCAAGTCTGACGTCGGCTATATAAACTTCAAGTCACTTTGGTCCTTTTTTGCTGGTTCAAGGACAAAACCCGGTAAAGTACGTCGTACTTTAACGAACTTCCGTCCTGGATTCAAGGACAAAAATTGTTGGGGTTAACGAGTCCGCTAAAACGTGCACTAGACGTGCTTTTACACGGAGATAAACATATCCAAACAGCAGCTGTTAATTTGCATAACTAACTGTGCTACGACTTAAAATTTTGGTGTGCGTATACACGTGTAATCATTGGTCTATCAGGTTCGCTCTACAACAGGAAGGAAAGAAAAAAGATTTGACATGTGACAATTGAATTCAAAGATGCAAAATGAGATAACACCTCGATTGTAGCCTACAGTATAGCACCTCGATCTCCCTAACGATGCTGAGAACCCCGAGATGTTCGTGCAGACGCTGGACTCGAACATCATTACGTTCGAGCGCGTCATTGACACGAAGCTGAGCGACATCTTCAAGTCAATGATACTTCAACATGCACTGCCTGCATCGTGGGAGTACATTGTGCGTGGCTGGCTGGACCAGGCCAAGACTCTTTCGTACGTCAAGCTGATGGAGCTGGTGAGCTCCGAGCTGAAGCGACGCCGTCCAGAAGGCAGTGGCCAGGACAAGGACAAGGCTGAGAAGGCTTACGCAGCGGTGGAAGCTAAGCCTACTGGTGGCGCCATTGAGCGGAAGTGCTTCGCGAGCAAGAAGCAGGGCCACCTCGTTGCTGACTGCCCCGAGAACCCAAACGGGTACGGCTTTTTTCCGCGTGTGATTTGTCTGGTCAAGGTTTTCCGCGTGTGGCGGGGTTTTCTCGTGTGCGGTTTTTTCGCGTGTGGTTAGGACACGATATATTCCGAGCGGGAGTTTCAGCTTAGGGAGGGTGAGTATATTTATAATTTATTTTTATCGATGGTTTCCACTGTTCATTTCATCTTCACTTTCAGATCTGCTACACTCCACTCTATGCTTACCAAGGTCATGTCCTCGGCAGAAAGTGAAGATGAGCTAGTTCCCGACAGCGATTCGTCGTTCGACTTTGACCTGACACCTTCATCGTCATCTTCGGATAGTGAATCCCTCGATGAAATTACGGACGGGGGTATGGATTCAAACCGCTCTATTGACACCGGTGCAAGCGTCGTAGCAGCAATCAACTGGCGCACAGCCCTCTCGTTGGGCACATTTTCGTCTCGCAAGGAGGCGAGGATTCGTCTGGACACCATAGCGAAAGCTCGCTTTAAACACAAACACAACTACCAGACGCTTGAGAACGCCGTGACGCAGTTCTATTGCAGCTCTCACGCTGAATGTGGTCGCAAGGCTCGCATAATAGTTCCGAAAAAAACGTCTGGAATATTTGAGGTAGTCGTCGGTGGTCTTCACGGTGTCTCCGCTGCCGATCAGCCACGTACTGGAATTGACAAGATATTCGAGATCGAGTGTGACAATCTGCTGTTAGGAGGGGCTTCCCAGCGCGATGCTTAGTGATTCTTAACGAGCGATACGTTAGTCAACCAGAATTGCTCGAGCTTTTGCCAGATGCAGATCAACTTCGGAACAGAAGTTCCGTGCTGAAAGACAAAGGACGCTTTGACATTAAAACGTTGACAGAAGTCAACCTCTGGGCTTCTCCTAAAATGTGTACTTCGAAGGAGCGGTTCGCTCAAAAAGGTGAATGATCGCGTTTTGAAGAATTTCGCAATTTGCCTAACGCCTACCAAGACGAGTTACTAGTGCTGCATACATTTCAAGAACCATTACCAGACGACGAAGTCTCGGTGGGTATCGTCTTCACAAGTCGTCGCCTATTTCGCAATTTGCAACTTGCTCGAGAAGGTCATCGTCACCGTGGTCTGGTTGCTTCGGTTGATGGAACTTACCGAATCCACCACGGCGGATGGCCGCTAGTTCCCTTTGGCAGTGTTGGTGTCTACTTTGACCAACGGCATGGCTATTGCCACCGGTTCTTCCCTATTGATTACATGTTCGTTCGAGCTGAGACAACACCCGCCTATGATGCGTTCTTCAATGCTATCAAGCTGTGGTGCATGGAATTTCTGGGCTGGAATCTCAAGATTCAATTCGGAACACTCGATCATGCCGATTGCATTGCCTCCGCATACAAGAAACACTGGCCTGGTATTGTGCTGCTTAGCTGTTGGCCACATCTCGCCTCCAATTTGACGAAAAAGATGGCTTTGCTGAAAGATCGTAAGAAAAACGAGCAGAACGTGCGCGAGCAAGTGAACTATCTCCACAAGGCTCGCTGTCCAGGTCAGTTCCGTGCTCTGTCCGCTCTTATCTTGAAAAACTGGATCAAACTTAACGAAAACGGCATTGCTTCCTGGTTCAAGGCGGAATATTTAGCAGAAGACTGGAAGTTCTGGTATTATTCTGCCAGTACAGCTCCTGGAGTTACGCCGAACCAGAATCCGGTTGAGGCTCACAACCGAGATATCAAGCGAATCATTGGACCTGACAAATACGCCGCGACTGAGGTGGTTCTGTGCACCACCCTTCCGAGAATATTGGTCTACATTGGCTCAACCCGGGATCGGAATGGTAGTGGAATTCACGGTACTCCCCTCCCATCAAGCCATAATCGACCGGGCCGGTTTAGATCGAATGCGTACGTAAGGCAATGCTTTTGGCAACAGAAGGGAACTACAGGGTACTGGAAAAAAACAGAATCGTGGTTGGAATGCTGTTCAACACGCGTAAATTTCTCATTGGGGGCAGAAGTGTTGAACCTACTCGAGTCGATGAAGACAGAGCTACAGCGTTCAAAGCTTCGCTGCGCGGAACTCTGGACAAGCCAGACATTGTTGAAAACATACTCCCTCGCTACTTGTCGCTGCACTTGGTTCGCGTCGAAGCGAGATTGCCGTTTACTCACAGTTGGGATTCTCCTAACTGGTCTGAGTCGGAGGTATGTATTATTGTTGGCTTTGAGCGACGACACATTATTTCACCACTAACCATTGACACTAATTCTATTTTGTTATTTGGTTTTGCGTATCCGCCAAAAGTATCGCTGTGACTGCAACGCATTTTATGTCTCTGGGTGGATATGCTCCCACATCTTGGCAATACTTAGTATCCTTGACCGGTTCAGCTTGAACATTTTGTCAAAGTCGATTCCAGCACGCAAACCACCAGACCGACCTCGCAAACAACCTAAAGTTGGACAACACGACACACCATACACTGGGCAGAACGCGATACCGAAACTCTTGAAGAAGCTGACCGAGAAACCAGGCTTTCCGACGAACTGGAAGGTGCTCGTTCCACTAGAGATTGAGAATGAGCAGGGTGTCACTACGAAAAACTTCGACGGTATTGTGCGACCATGGTTCACTAGAGACGGCAACTACTTTTGGGAGATCGACTTTGCTAATGAGGACATTTCAACGGAGCCATACGACATTCAAGAACTGGCGCACGTTCTGAATTTCACCGCACGGTCCGGTTATTCGTTTATCTGAGCTGGATCTATCATTTCTTTATTTTAGACATCCTACTTAAGCATCAAACACGGCATTTATTTTCCATGCAACTTTCGGGCATTGGTGTTGCTTACAGTTAGTAGTGTGTGATAACAAAGCCTAATCAAGCATTTGTTGATCTTGCTGCAGGACGCGGCAGAACACTCGCGGTAGGACAGGTCTTGCTGTATAGTGTCGGGTTCCATCACTAGGTAAAAACAAAATACGGCAAATTAGGTCGAGAAACACGTTATCACACGTGAAAAAAATATCACACGCTGAAAACCCGCATACCACACGCGGATTACACGGCACACGCGAAAACCAGCGGGCACACGCGCAAAACAACTTTACACGTGGAATACCCCGCTCGAGCGAAGCACACGCGATAAACCTAAAAATCACACGCGAAAAAAAGTGCTGCCCGAACCCAAACAGGGGCGAGAAGGTCAACACCTCCGAACCTCCCAAGAAGAAGCAGAACACGGGCAAGCAGTTCAGCAAGAAGGACACCAAGTGTCATGATCACAGAGATCGTGGTCACAAGCATGACGAAGGACGACGTCACGACGATGGACGACGTCATGAGGTCGCCACCACGTGGACAAGCGTCGCATGCAAGTGGTCAGTGGACCAGTGGACCAGTGGGCACAGTGGTGCTCACGATGGTGACCGAGGACGTCAAGACTATGGTGGTTACGGTAATCAGAGGGGTCAACCTTTTGGTTACGGACCCCCCCCCCTCAATACGGCGGTGAGCCACGTGGGTACGGGTATGGAGGTCCAGAGCCCCCGTATTATAATCAGCCACGTGGGGCTGGTTACCGACCTGCATCCCCAGTTCGTGACGAACGCCAGCATGGCTATCCAGCACCGAGGTATGATGATCGTGGATACAATCTACAGCATTATGCCGGACCGCCACCGCAGTACGGCAACACCGGACCGCCACAGCAGTACGGAAACCAACAAGGTCCACCCTTCCGGGCTGGTGATCAACGTGGACCACCACCCGGACGGGGCTACTCGCCACCACGTGGACCAAGAGACTTTCTCCGGCGCGCGGACGGGGACGCTCACCACCGAGAGGTCGCTCCCGCTCACATGAGCGTCAGCAAGGCAGTGGCCATCCTGATGAGAGCCGTGGGCGTTCGTACGACCGTCGTGGTGACGGATCACCCCGTCGCCGACACTCATACGGCAGTCCGCATTTCCCTCAAGGCGGAGGCCGGCAGTCACCCAAGCCCCGTGATGAACCGCGAGAGCTTGGGTACTTTGTTAGTGCATTTTCCCCAGCTCCGCCAAGACCGTCGGCTGCACAGTGGCGCACCGAGTTCCAAGAAGGAGAGAAGGCCGCCCACATTCGTGGCAAGGGCATGGCATGTATTCGTCGTGGTGACGGTACTTACGAGTACAAGTTCGAGCGCAACCGCACATCTAATTCCGGGGAGGAAGAGGACAGTGATGAAGGCGGACCTTCGGGCGTTCTATTGATCACTCGTGAAGATATCATTATAAACATCAACAAGAACCCGAAGATGACACGCACAGAGAAACGACTTACTCATGCCAGTGTCAAGAAGCGCTTCGACCTCGAAGCTCGCATGGAAGCTAAGCGCTGGGGTTTTACCGACCGCCAGAAAGCAGTGAGACGTGCAGTTCGTGCTATTCGACGTGGAGACAACCCCACCAATTGGCGTCAAGTGCTTGGTGGCTCGCCACTCTCACCCGAGGACCCCTACGCGAGGGATAGTGTTTACTCGGAGGAAGGAATGCGGTTCCTCTCAACTGCTGAGGCTCAAGAGAAACAACAAGAAACACTTACGAGCCTGGAGTCTCAGCTTCGTGAGGACATGCGCAAACGTGAAGAGGACAAGGCAGTGGCCCCGTCAATTCCTGCGACTACGGAAGGTGAAGCAGTGGCTGATCGAAATCCAAGCCAACCAAGTGTAGCAGTGGCTGCCGATGCAAGTGCTCAGGCCAAGCCAGCAATGGGCCTGGCGAGTGCGACATCGACGCTCAACATGAACGAGTTGACGTGGGTGGTCGACACGGGAGCGACGTCGCACATGTGCAAGGACATTGAGTTGTTCGTGCAGTTCGAGCCCATTGAGTCGAGCATGGAGACGGCTGCCAATCCACTTCGCATTCTCGGGAAAGGCACCGTTCGCTTTCCCGTCAAGGACCCTTCCAATGCTGTGCTCACGGTGGAGCTCAAGGACGTGAACTACGTGCCGCGTGTGGCACACAACCTATTCTCGGTGATCAAGGCCCTTGTGAACGATGGCTTTGAGATTTCGATTGACAAGCGGGAGTGTACCCTGCGTCATGAAGGAGGCGGATATGTGTTGTCCGCCCCCGGGGGTGGGGGAGTGGATCTCTACCTTCTACGTGGCATCGGTAAGCGTGAGTGTGCTCTGCTTGCTGATGGGAGTGCTAATACTAAAGAGGCTTTGCGGTGGCACGGGCGGACTAGACACCCTGGAGTGAATGCAATACGACAACTTCATCAGATCTACTTTGACTCGGGAGCGGTGAGCTTCCCTAAGTCCCAAATCAATGATCTTTTTTGCGAGTCATGTGCATTCGCTAAGTCCACCCACCTGCCCTTTAGTAAAGCTATTACTAAGATGACCACACGTCCTGGGGAAGTGTTCCACACGGACATTGGCGTCTTACCAATTGCATCTTTCAGTGGTTACAGATACTTTATTGTCTTCGTGGACGAGTACACACACTGCGTGTTTACCTTCCTGATGCGGAAGCGTGACGAAGTCTGCCACGTCTACGAGGACATACGGAGAAATATCAGAGACAAGATCAAGTACATCTACACAGTGGTGCCAGAGTACGACGATGAGATCAAGATAGTGCAAAGTGACAATGGCAAGGAGTACGAGAAGCTGGCACGTATAATTGTGAAGTACGGCACTCGCTTCCGCTTCACTCAAGCGTACACTCCGCAGCAGAATGGCATGGCAGAGCGGCGCATTCGCATGGTGATGGGGAAGGCTCTTTGCTTGCTGTTTGAAGGACATTTGTCCGGTGCCCTGTGGGGCGAGGCCATGATGACCTCAACTTACCTCATCAATCTTACGCCGAGTGCGGCAATTGACATGATATCACCTTACCTGCTGTGGCACAATCGTCTCCCACGGATCAACAAGCTACGTACGTTTGGGTGTGCTGCGTACGCTTGGATTCCAAAGGACAAAAGGAACAAACTCGAAGCACATGCAGTGAAGTGTATATTCGTGGGTTATGACGAAGATGACCGTACTGGCTACAAGCTACTACGGCTCCTCGACTGTGAAGTCATTCATTCACGTGATGTGAAGTTCAATGAAGACGAGTTTCCCCGGCTTGCAGACAGAGTGCTGTCGGCTTTGCCAGATGGGAGACAACGTACCTGTGGGTGCCATCATTGTGACGACCGCTTGGCGCATGCGACAGCTTCAGTGGAAGCTATCCTACGTGCAGAGGATGCAGCGACCAAGGAACGGACAAGAAAACAAGGGCGAAAGACCGGTGAGGTCATCAGCTCTAGGTCCAGTGGGACCGATCCCATAGACACACAGTCTACCAGTGAGGCACGTGAGATCCGAGCCAGTGAGGCTCAGCTCACTAGAACCCAAGGGGCTCCATTACCGAGAACCAGTGAGGCCATCGGAGCCAGTGAGGCGTCGGATGCTTGGAGTGGACAGCGGACAAGTGCGTCAAGGCTGGAGCAGCCGACACAGGCAGGTAGCGCGCAGGTCGGTGAGACCTTACTGCCGAGAGTCATTGAGAGTGGCCATGACATGATGGTGGATCCGCAAAGAGCTGTGAGTTCTCGCAGTGGCGAAACCTTACGTACGAGGACTGATCATCCAAGTGCATGGAGCGTGGAAGCTCAAACAAACGGAACCGCTATCGGAAGAGTCAGTGATGCTCAGTCTAGCCACGCGTGGCATCCAGTTTCGGTGGACGAATCGAGGAGCCAAACAGACGTGCAAAAGCAGCCTACACTAAGCAGACAAGTGATATTGCGGGCGAATCCGGTAGATCCATCCCAGCCTCATGGACTTCCAGTGTTGGACGAACGAGCTGTGAAATGGTTCCAGCAATTCATTGCAGAGGAAGTCAACAAGAGACTTCATCAAGACAAGGGCAGTGGTCACATGTCATTCCTATTCTGTGAGAGAGTAAGCGGTGAGCCCTCTCTTGCTCCAAGCTACAAGTGCAATCATCAAAAACCAAGCCAACACTGTGTGTGTTGCCGTCTACGACAAGATGCTGTGTACGCTACGTCCACGGGGGATGGCGTTGGTCAGTGCGAGACACTTTGCAGGGAATGTACCGACAGGCAAGACATTGTTGCGTCCAAGGTGGCACGGACTGCAGAAAGTGGTGGGCATAACAGGGCGTACCCCGGTCGGCAAGGCACTGTACTCGAGCAAACCTCATCCGCTGTGTGCGATCAGACCAAGGTCAGCGGACGGCAACGCCGCAAACGGAGAAGAGCTGATCGACTCCTCAATGAGCAGGCGCTAGTGGAAGCGCAACGTGATTCGGACCAAGTCAAGCGACGAGGACGATCATGCATGTGCTGCTATGAGGACGAGGGAGCAGTGGCTCTCGTCGCCCGTGCTGGAGTGAGTGCACTCAATGTTGAACCTACTTACACCCTTCCATCCGAAGAAGACGCAGTGCTTGACTACCTCCGTACGTCTGGCATTGACACCAATCAGAATCCTGTCAAGTCGGACAAGGACATGCCAAGCTATGAACAGTTCGTGCATGCTCTGCTTGCTATCAAGTACGTGAACGAACCACAAACATACAAGCAGGCTATTGCTAGAGGCGAGGCTACCCAGTGGGGAAAAGCTGTGGTGGAGCGGGACAGGAAATTTCGACGCGTCTCGATCTATCACTCAGGCCAACGGTTGTAACCCCTCGCGCGAGTGCCAGAGAGGTTTCACAAGACTGTCATGGCCATCACGGTAATATCAGTGAACCAAGGGACCTACTCCGGTGATACTCGATGCGGATTATCAATATCGATCTTGGCAGGGATTATGCCAATCTTGAAGATCGGCACTGAATCTCGGCGGCACGTGCGCCGTAAACATCCGGCAGAGAGTCGACAGACGCCCAAGGGAGCCAATGAGGACGCGCCAAGGTCGGGGAGTACTTGGTGGACACAAGGAGCGCAGGAGAATGGTAAGACATGTTGAAGGCAAAGGCTAACACATTAAACAGAGTCAAAATTTCCTTCTACATCACAAGTGGTCTTCACCTTCGCACTACCGGGCACGGGATATACTTTGGCCCACCCGACGCTAAGCAAGTCAACGGAGCCCTTCGAAATCGAATTACCTCGGACGCCAGGAACGCTTGGCCTAGTGTCCGTCAACTCTCACTACGACCCACCGCTAAAGGAAGCGGCAAGCAAGGAAAAGGCAAGGGAAGGTCACATACCGACCCCAAGGCAACCCCAGGCCCAGATCAACACTGGCCTGCGAGTCTCGATCCGGACACCCCAAGATCGTGGACTCGACCCTACATCGGCGCAGCGAGTAGAAGTATCCCCGCTGTAGCCCCCCGTTCCCGCTGTCCGCCAGACAGCCCAAGACTCTACCCCAAGAGCGTATTCCGAGATCACCCGAAGAGCGATCTAGCCCTCCGACGGGTACACAAGGTGAGGATCAACACACTTCACGGAAGATCGGAGTACCCCCTCCGTTAGTCGGCAGTTCGGACGCCGTGTGCAAGAGGATCACAGCGATCTGCAAATTTCGCAGAACCACTTCGACACAATGGTGCGCGTTCCTGGATCTTTGAGTGACTCCGGATTTCGCCGTGAGTCCCTTCAAGAGGATGCGCAAGAAGAGTTTGGACAAGATAATGATGCGTCGACGGAAATCGGATCGCCGACGACGCCTCTGAAACAAGATCGATCCGCGGAGCGGCGGGGCTTTGGGAGGGGCTCCACCGACGGAACTGAGGAAGGTCCGGCTACGGACCTCGAGGAAAAACCTCTACCACCTCCCTAGGTCCCTTCGGGGACCCCCGCGGGCTAGATTCGCATCTAGACCCGCCGGACGAAAGTCTACCGGCGCAAGCCGGGGTTCATCCGTCCACCGAGCCGCTCAGTGCAAAATCAACAGCCACGAAGAAGTCGTCGAGATCGAAGTCCTCGCAGATGAAGATGAAGGCGCCTGACTCCGATGCGGACGACTATGCTGATCTTACGCTGAAGAAAATCGAAGACGATCTGGCTGTGGCGTACTACAAGAAAGAACTGTACGCCGTTTTGATTGAAGACGTTGGAATGCAGATTCTCCGACCGAAGATTGTCGGGGACCTTCGAGGTCCAGTATCGAGACCGACACCTGGATCGAACAAGCTGGACGCAGCGAAGGCACTGCTACACCTGCTCAAGGAAGCAGGCATAGTGGCGGGATCGTTCGCGACGGGGGCTCTCTTCGACCTACAACTCAGCGAGATCGAGCACACCAGCCAGAACTTGTTCTCGCTTCTGAAGCCATTGGTGGGCGAGGACGTCGGATCCAAGGATCACTTGAAGCCGTTAACAACAAAATCGGCAAGGCCAACAACGACGCCAGTGAGATCGACACCAGCACTCAACCCCGGAGATCAGACAGCGATGTCATCTCCTTCTGTGTCGGCCACCGAAGAGGTGGACTCCGAGAGCGCCGATGACAGTCCTCGCATGACACTGGGCCCGTCGGGTGCAGCCATGTTACGAGATCGAGCCGAGCGAACGCAACAAGCAACAACTTCATCGACTGGCAGTGCCAAGATCGCAGTCGCCGACCAGAAGGCTCGCTCGCCGGAGAAGCTCGAATCCTTCTTCCAGTCAGCTATGGAAAGGTTCTTGAAGGAGCAGCAGGCACCCCAGGCGCGCTTGAAGCCGAACCTGAATGGGGATCAAGACGTGGAACTGGAGTCGGTTGAATCACCAACTCGGTTCCCTCCGCCAGAAGAGTACGATCCGGACGACCTCGATCTCGGTCAACCAGCTCGTGCAACGATTGCGACGACGACGACGGCTAGAACATCGACCGGGGCCTCGCGTCTTCGTGTATCGGCCATATCGGAGCTGAAGGAGTTCTCAGGGAAGGATGGCGACGAAGACCGAGCCCGACCTTGGGTTGGGAAGGTGAAATCGGCATTCATCCGTGACCAAGCGCCTGATGAAGAGAAGTGCTTGGTCTTTGGCGATCTTCTCACGGGACCAGCCCGTAATTGGTATCGCCAACTCAGTCGCACAACCCGCAGCATCTGGAAGGATCTATTCCAGAGCTTCCAAGTTCAATACTGCGGTCGAGGTGTCTCCGTGGCGCGGCAATACTACCATGCCCGGAAGCGATCTGATGAATCACCTCTCGAATACTTGCACCGTCTCAACGTGGCAGGGCTTCGCGCTCGCATTCAGGTCAAGGACGGTCCGTCAGAAGTTCGACGGGAGCATGTGGATCGTTTCATCGAAACGCTTGATGACCGCGACCTGCAGACCAACTTGCCTTGATGCGAATCCCGGACGCGGACACACTAGAAGAGGTCCTGCGATCTCGCCAGCGATCCAAGTCGCGGCAGAGCAAGATAGTGTATGGCTCCGTCAAACCCCGTCAGAAGCCGCCCACCGCCGCTGGTGCCGGAGCAGTGCGTGCAGTTCAGGTGCACGCTGACAGTAGCGAAGCTGAGATCGAGTCGGACAAATCCGACGGTGATGGATGTCTTCGCCGTGTGTACGTCGCCGCAGCCGAAAATCGTGAAGAATCGCCCGATCGACGCCTGCCCCGCCAGGAGCGGAGCAATACCCATCAGGACCGCGACCTGGGACAACACCCCAAGTCGGCCGACATGGGGGCGCCCTCTAAGAGGGGCTCACACTGCGGGTCCCAGAAACACGACGATTTGGGATGCTGGAGAAGGTTGATGTGCGAGAAATGTGGCAAGAGGGGGCACCCGTCGGATCGATGCCTCTTCGTCTGCAAGGCATGTGGTGAGATCCACGAAGCTGGAAAGTGTCCTATGGAGGAATTCTACAACTTGATTCGTCAGTGGTACAATCCCACCAAGCATGCAGGCATGTTACCAGATTCGGTGGAGAAGATGTTAAACTAGGACGCTCGCCGGGGTTGAATCCGATACGAGCCGAGCGTTCTAGGCTCTGCATTTATGCATACATCGAGAAGCAGTCGGAAGGGACAGTAAGCAGGCTGATCGAGAATACACGTGACCTGCATGGAAAATATACCGCTTCCGTGTCAAGTCTTCGCAAGATTGATGATTATTCCAGATCGGACGTGAAGATGGCCTTGGAGATCTCGTCGGGAGAGTCGCGGGGTTATTGGAAATACCACGTTCCCGACAAGAAGTTCAAGCAAGCGAAAGCTGTGGGGAAGATCAACAATGAAAAGGCAACTTTGTTGTTTGACAGTGGCGCCGAGGTGTCTATTTTAGACATCGCCTTTGCTCGTAAGTTGGGTGCTACGTGGACAACAGTCAAACATTGGAGTGTGAAGGAGTGGGCGAATCCCCGTACATGGCTGAGGGACGTACCCGTCTCAAGATCACGCTTGCTGGATCGCTGGTGTACTTCTTCGACGTGTGGGTGGGTCCTCCAACCGGCAGCCAAGACCTGATACTTGGCATGGACTTCATGGTCCCCGCTGGTATCCGCCTTGATTTAGCTGATGGGTCAATATGTCTTCCTGATGAAGTGCGAATCCAGCTGGCGGGGCGACGCCCGATGTACGCGACAAGGTTGTGCAGGTATTCCTCGACCAACATTGCCAGATCAGCGTCGGAAAATCGGCAGAAGTGAAGCTACAGAGAAGCAGATCAGTCCAACAGAATCTTTGGGTTACGCGTGGGGATCGATGGGTACCCACTCTGACTGCTGGTCCAGGCGCGACGCGATTCCTGCATCTCACCAACGTGAGCGATCAAGAATTAGTGCTGCACCGTGATTTATGAGTCGCAATCTGGCTTGAAGGAGATCGGGTGCCACGCGTACCTGGGTATGTCTCGGTTGGGTATGCCCGGTACGCTGAGTGGCAAAACTTGGCCTACCACGCAACCACCGATGAGGAAGCAGAAGTCCCGGCATCTGCGGAGGAAGACGAACCTGCAGTCGAGCGGCCGCAGTATGCAACACCTACCGCGATTTTGAAGCGCCCCCCAGGACTGACAGCAGAGACGATGGCGGCTTCGAAGTGCAACCCGATTAAGAACATCGCCGAAGTCGGTGCTCGCGACGTACAGACTGTCGCAGATGAGACGTGTCCCGACCTCGCCCCGTCGACGGATGAGAAAGGCTCTCGATCCGCGACGGCCGGAGTCGAAAGTCCGGTCTGCGACAACGCCGGCCCAGTCTGTGTCACCAAAAATTTGGTAAATCAGATCGACGACCAAGATCGACATGATGAGACAGGCGCAAATCAGGCGTCTGGTCCAGATCGACGTGGTGGGACCAGGCCTAATCTGGGACGTAATCAATGTCGCACGCTGGATATGGGCGACGAGTCGGGAATGCGTAAACCAGTACGCAACAGTCGCGACACGCGAGCCGTTACGGATGGGACGCGTGACGATTCTGCCTTGTCGACAGAGTGGGAAGGCCCTCGGGTGTCGATGAACAGGTCGGTGTCGTGCAGAGAGGTGACCCCCATGCATGGGACGCCGAAGCTCAGCAGACGCAGCTTCCGGAGGCCACTGCCACGGACAAGGAGATCAAGACCGAGGAGGCCGGCGTCACGGACAAGCAGGTAAAGACCGAGGAGGCTGGCGCCACGGACAAGGAGATGCCGGCGATCTCTACGCCGAAGACGTCGAGAGTCAGCTTGCGATGCTCCCTGAGGTCCCAACCACGACCGAAGACATCACGATCGAAGACATCCAAGTGGGTAACCCTGGTGAAATCGACCCAGAAAAGATCGACAGGTTGCGAAAGATCATCTGGCGCCGACGACATCTACTGATCGGCAAAGGGAATGCCTTGCCACCAGCGGCAAGGGGGGGATCTGCGATATCGACGTGGGTAACGCCAAGCATGTCGCCCAACGCGTCCGCAAAGTGGCCTCGCAGTTCCGCGAGAAACTATCTCAGCTGCTCAAGGGACTCTTGTCGGCCAGGATTATCCAGAACTCGACGTCGCCTTGGGCATCACCGATCGTGGTGATTATCAAGAAGAAGGGGGTTGACATTAGACTCTGTATCAGCTACCGGCTGACCAACAGTCTGACACGACTGATGGTTTATCCCATGCCGCTGATCAACGATCTTCTCGATGATCTCGACAAAGTGCTCTGGTACTGCTCGCTGGACATGGCCAGCGGATTCTGGAATGACAGATCGGGCCCGGATGATCTCGGCATTTATCACGCCTTTTGGATTTTTTGAGTGGAATCGGATGCCCTTCGTTTTGAAGAACGCACCGCAGATATACCAGCGACTTATTGACAACGCGCTGTACGGATTCTTGAAGATCACGAACAGTCAAGACCGTCAAGCCAAGAATGATCCCAATGAGCCCAATCTGGTCGATCTATTCAAGGAAGGCGAACCGGATGAGGATAAGCCTACCTCTGTGTTGGGTCGTCGGTCTTACATCGATGACATACTGGTCACTGCTGGATCGTGGGAGAATCTGTGCGAGAAGGTCGACAACCTGCTGGACGCATGTGACGAGTGCAATTTGTCCATCAGTGTGGTCAAGAGCTTCTGGGGCATGAAGAGGGTCGACTATCTGGGTCACAGAGTGTCAGCGGATGGGATGGAAGCACGACCCAAGGACTTGTCATCGTTGGCTAATCTACCGTTCCCGACTACTTTGAGATCGATGCAGTCCTTCTTGGGCAGTCTCAACTCCTACAGCAGATTCATCGAAGATTTTGCAATCTACGCTTCAATCCTGTATGAGCTTCGAGAGGCGGATTTTTTCGAGGCGACCAGGAGGTCCAAGATCAATCCTGAGGTCGGTTTGACTGGGGACGATGACAGCCAGCCTTATTGCGAGGACAAATGGGCTCGATCAATGACGGCATTCACGGTGTTAAAGGATAAGCTCGTGCGAGCACCAATTCTCCGACACTTTGATCCAGACCGAAGACTTGTGGTAGTACTGTATGCCAGCAAGTGGGCAATTTCGGCAGCGTTGATGCAAGAACACGATGGGGTATATCAGCCGGTGACCTTTACCAGCCGCACGCTCAAGCCAAACGAGATTAATTACGGAGTCGTGGACAAAGAGGTACTACTCAGGGTACTAGATGTCTGCTACACGCAGCTCGTGACGAGATCAATCAAAGTACTGACGCGTCATTCGACTTTATCGTGGCTAGTGAACTCCTCGGGTCTGCAAGGTCGGCTGGGTAGATGGGCGGCGCTTCTCTCGGGATGGACACTGGAGATCGTGAAATGCACCAAGGGCGAAGACGAGATCTTCGGAGTGATGGCCGCAAGCATTACACCCCGAGAAGAGGTTGACACAATCTTGACCTCGATTGCGCCCCGGAAACAGCCCCGACAAGCGATCACCATGCTGCCTCCTACGGTGGAGCTCGACGAAAAGTTGTTAGTCGTGAGTTTCGACGGGTCGGCGCGTGTCAAACGCAGTGGGGGCGCCTTCAGTGCGGTTGTGTGGAGCTTACCAGAATGGACGGTGATCTCGGCCGCTTCAAAGTACAAGGCTGATCTCACGGTAAACGAAGCCGAGTACCACGGAATGCTGCTCTGTTTCGATCTCTTGTCTGATTTAGACAGGGGGCGGCTCATTGTTTGTGGAGACTCAAACCTGGTAATTCGGCAGATGCGCGGGGAAATCGAATGTAAAGCCCCGAGTCTGAAGCTGCTGCGCCAGAAATCCATGGAGCGACTACGATCTTGGCCGGACCACGCGTTTCTCCATGTGGAGAGTGACTGGAACCAAAGCGCAGATCGGCTCGCAGGTGCAGCGTTGCAACGAGAAGATGGAGCAGTGGTTGTGTCCGACGCCGAGAGAGAAGATCTAACGACTCTCAATCGACTAGATGAGTTGCTGGTACCTCGTAAACGTGCAGCAGTTCTCAAGATTGCGGCAGTAACGAGACCACGGCGGCGGCTGAACCACGAAGTGCTACAAGAGACACTCGTTCAACGGCTACGGATTGAGAGAATTGCTCAAGCTCAGGACGAAGAGAAGTGGGTTGTCGATCTGAAGAAGTTTATACTCGGGGACGTGCAAAGTCTCACCTCAGCGGAAACCAAGTCGTGCGCCAAAGTCGCCGAAGATTACGAGGTTGACGAGGCCGGACTACTGTTTTACTGTCCGCCGTCGAAGCAAGCAAATGAAGATCGCGATCAGGTGACACGACTGGTGATTCCAGAAACTTTACAAGAAGATTTCCTGCATCACTATCACGCAAGTCTAGAAGCTGGACATCAAGGTATCGGAAGGAAATACCAACGACTCCGAGCCCATTTTCATTGGCGCGGCCTCTATCAGAGTGTGCAACGCTACGTTGGCCGCTGTGTGGACTGCGAGACGGGGAAGGGGGGGCCAACTATGAAGGGAGAGTCACCTGGGAACCTCCAGGCTACTTTCCCTGTCTAGATCATTGGTATGAACCACATCCCATTATTGCCCAAGTCATACAAGGGTAACACGGAATTGCTGATCTGGGTTGATCTCTTCACTGGGTATGCGATCGCGAGAGCTAGTGCGTCTCGAACTGCCCAAACCATCGCAGAAAGCTACGAGGAGTGCGTGTTCCGCAGATTTGGTGCGAGTGAAGCGATCAGGCACGATCGAGAACCGGGAATAATGTCAGACTTCTTCTAGTCGTTCAACAAGATCATTGGTCAGAGACAACGTGCGATGATGGCGTATCGGCCGCAGGCTAATGGCACCGCAGAGCGGATGGTGCAGACGTTGACTCGAGCATTGAAGATGTATGTCGCTGACGTCAACCAGCGAGATTGGGATGAGTACGCTGAGCGGTTAACGTTCGCACTCAATACGGCACAATATCGAGTACGTGGAGATACACCTTTTTACTTGGTACACGGGTGGGATCCCCGCAGCACTTTGGAAGCAATGGTCCCACTCGGATCGACCCTTCGACGCGACTGCCAGCCTCGGAGATGGAGATACCACATTCAAAAATATTACCAACAAGCCCGAGAACAAGTCAACGACAGATTACGGGAAGCGATCCAGAATCGAGCGGATCAGCATAACGAACCAGTACGGTCCTGCGAGATGGAAGTGGGGGTGCAGGTGTGGCTCTACCTCGACAGAGTCAAGGAAGGCTACGCACGCGAACTAGAGCACATGTGGCATGGACCCTTCAGGGTGGCAGAAGTAATTGGCGCCCACGCGGTGCGCCTGGACATCGCCGGGTCGGAATACCGCCTGTTCCCTATAGTGCATGTCACCAAGTTGAAGCCAGTACGCAATTTTCCAGATCGCCCAGGGACCAAGCTCGCGAATCAAGACCAAGATCGGTTTGATTTTGATGAAGCGTTACTACCTGAGGACAGTTGGGATGTGGACTTAGCGGAAGACGAGTATGAAGTGGAGCGTATTGTGGGTATGCGATCTGGACGACGAACGCGCTATGGGCGCAATCTGCGGGAATTCCTGGTACACTGGAAGGGACCCAAGTTGGGTTGATGAAGCCGATCTTAATTGCGGAGCACTGCGGCACAGTTATCTACGAGATCAAGCTAATCGGCATCGATTCGGCGTTATGCAGTCCCATGAAGAGCCGTAGCGGCAAGGATCGCGGGTGAGTTGGTCGCTTGGCGAGTGAACGGGGTGAAAGACGTGCAGGGTGGCTGCAAGTCAAGAAGACTGAAGGTGTGTATGCATGAAAGTAAAATGCGGTTCGTGAAGATCACGCCAAGAAGGACACTGTGGTGAGATGTGCGAACAAGAATATGACCTCTCCAAGAAACAAGACAGAGATTGACTGAACAAGATCGAGACAAATGGCTTAATGAAGAATTACTGAGGAGCGATAAACTTTCCAGCGAGGGGAGCGATCTGCATGGCAGGATGATCCTGCGGGTTCAGCCAATACTGAAGCCGCCAAGGTTCCTCGGCGTCCAGAACCTCGAGCGCGTCAGCAAGCGTCGTTGCGTTGCCCGTCAATCTTGGATACCGCTTCGTGAGAACACAGGGCTTTGGGAAATGCAAGAAGAAGGGGTCGAGCAATATGTCGACGTCGCAAAAGTGACGCCGTATGGCTGGCACGACGTATTTTGCCAAGAACTGTCTCCAGGCGACGCCCGCTCGACTACGCCGCTGACGCCTTTGTTCGTGATACGCAGCGAGTAGTGGATCAGACAGGCACATAGCTTCGGTGATTGGCAAGGTATGCGTGGACTCCCAGATCGATTGAAGGTGACGATCCTCGTACTCCAAATAAGCTTGCGCGAAATTGTGTGGCATTCGGCCACGAAGATGGGGAATGAACGTCAAAGGAGCTTCCTCGTTGTTCAGGGAGGCCCATGGTAGAGGAGAGAGATTCATCAGAACGTCCACCGCTGCGCCAGTAATCAGATGCTCGTACGTACTGGGATGTGGATGAGCCGAAGGAGCGAGAGTCGGGAACAACCACGCAGAGACGTCTAGCAGAAGAGTAGTCAGCGCGGGTACATCGATCTCGACGGCCAGCTGGTGGCTCACGTTGTCAACATCCCACGGAGCGACGTCGGCGGTACGAAATAGTCGGTGCACGCGATATCCGGGGATCCAGAGACTATGAGGTACGGTCGTGGAGGGCAACGAAGCTTCGTCGTCTTCATCGATCTCGGTGGAATTATCCTGCCCAGCCGAAGTGTCATCTTCATCAGCGGGCAGTTCACCCCTGCCCGTCATCGATCGCGCGATCAAGTTCTGCATCACCAGAGTCGTCGGGGGGGGGGCTTTCAGG
This sequence comes from Phytophthora fragariae, assembly GCA_009729435.1. NCBI lineage: Eukaryota > Oomycota > Peronosporomycetes > Peronosporales > Peronosporaceae > Phytophthora > Phytophthora fragariae. Next base: position 903,735 of record QQOI01000002.1, on the reverse strand, counting down.
AGAACCGCCGGGGCCGGCACCAGATCCACGGACGACCAGAGGCTGGCTGGCTGATCCCGTACCAGAGATCGAACAACTGCGGCGACGTTGATTAGACCGACAGCGAGAGAGGGCAGCCAACATCTCCTCATCTGCGTCGTCCTCCTGGCCGGGAGATGCCTCGTCATCAGGGGACGCTTCTTCGGCAGGAGACGCGTCCGCACCGTCTTGATCAGGAGATCCCTCCTCTGCTGAAGATGCTCCCTCATCACTTCGATCTATGGGTGGCGAACTAGGTGATCCTCCACCGATGCTGCCAACATCATCATCTTCGTCGGCCCTCGCACCACCAACGGGACTCTTACGGACTGGAGATTGAGAACGGGGCGATGGAATGTTTCGAGCGGCGGATGATGCAGTAGCCGTGCGCTGCGTTTTCCGGGCGCGTCTGGGTCCAGCGGATCCACTAAGCGTATGTTGAGCAAGTCCAGACGGGTCCGGAAGATCAACGTTCTGGCCCATGGCGGCAGCCACTGCAGAGAAACGGTTTTAGGCGTTCGCGTAATGATCTTGGAGGAGACGGTAGTCAGTCACGACAGCATCACGGTCACGGACAGCATCATCTTGACCCTGAAGAGCGAGACCGCGGGACCTCCGAAGGGACGCAGCACCTTGCTGTACAGCCGCCAGCCGGCGCTAGGTGGCGACGCTGGTACTGCGCCATTGGCCCACTTGCTGTTCAAGGCGAGAAATGGAAGATCACATGGATTTAAGATGTTGATCTGGAAGCAAGGAACATATCAAACCAAGATTCAGACGACGGTAAGCCCCGCAAGGACGAAGCAGGACACTTACCATGGGCATGCAGATCGGAACGTGCCTTGAGAGTGCGGTCGACCTCGATCTGTTGCCGCTCCACTGCCTGATCCCGCTCGCGCATAGTAGTATTCAACTCGCCTTGGAGACTGTCTCGTTCCTCCCGAAGACGAGTGACGCGACGCTGGAGAGAGTCGACTTGGCGACGCAACTGCGTTGCAGCCTCAACTAGAGCGTTTTCGGATTGCTCAAGAGCTTGACAACGCTGGTGCGCTGCGTCCCGCTCTGTGGTCAAGGCCTCCACCTCTCGGACCTGTACTTGCAGAGGACGAGCCAAGGCAGGTGGTGGAGCGGGCCCTATGTCAGGGAAGTTGGTCACCGTTGCAATCTGGACTTCAAGATCTTGTATACGTCGACGGAGTTGCTGGAGTGCGACCTCAGACGAAGATCGCAGCCGATCCAACTCGACCTGGAGAGCATCGGCCTTGACCGCTTGTATCTCCAGAACCTCCATCTCCACGTTACGAGAAACCAAGAGGGCGTTCGTTAACTCCAGCTATTGAAGCAAGGCAGCATGGCGATCCTGGCAGAAGCGGACGAAGGATTCGGCCGTCGACTCCAGAGTGCCCAGACGTTGATGGAAATCACTTGTGTGCCGCAGCGACGCCATGTGGGCGCGTTGAAGTGCGACGTGCTCATCCTGGAGCCGCTGGGATTCCTGATCTTGATCAAGGCCCCGTTCAACCCGCTGGGTCGAAGCCTGAATCGACTGAAGAGACGCGCGGACTGCGGCGAGGTCAACATGGGGATGGTCTATGGGCACGGTGGGAGCACAAGCCGCCTGCACGCAGACTCGGCACCGAATAGGCTCTGCAGCAGGAGGAGCGGACTCGGCAGTTTCATCGCCGACAGCTACGATCGCGAGAAGGTTGAGCTTGAAGTCAGGATCGTCATCGCCGCCCGGGTCCGGATCGGCTACCGGAGGCGTGTCTGGCAGAAGAACATCGTAGGCAGTATCTTCGTGACGCGAAGGCGAAGCGACCGAGGCGGGAGCTGGCGAAGACGGCTCTGGATTCAAAGCTTGATCGGAGGGAGGCGAGTGGTCGCTACCGCTAGGTGAAGTAGACATGAGACCCAGCAGCGGAGCACGACCGGCGCGATCAGGAGGGGCGAAGCGAAGGCGTGTGCCGAAGCTTGGAAATTCGTGAATGATGCAACGAGCGAGCTGCCGTTGTGCGGCGTTCTCTCGTGCAGGGGACGACTGTGGTGGAGCGGGACAGGAAATTTCGACGCGTCTCGATATATCACTCAGACCAACGGTTGTAACCCCTCGCGCGAGTGCCAGAGAGGTTTCACAAGACTGTCATGACCACCACGGTAATATCAGTGAACCAAGGGACATACTCTGGTGATACTCGATGCGGATTATCAATATCGATCTTGGCAGGGATTATGCCAATCTTGAAGATCGGCACTGAATCTCGGCGGCACGTGCGCCGTAAACATCCGGCAGAGAGTCGACAGACGCCCAAGGGAGCCAATGAGGACGCGCCAAGGTCGGGGAGTACTTGGTGGACACAAGGAGCGCAGGAGAATGGTAAGACATGTTGAAGGCAAAGGCTAACACATTAAACAGAGTCAAAATTTCCTTCTACATCACAAGTGGTCTTCACCTTCGCACTACCGGGCACGGGATATACTTTGGCCCACCCGACGCTAAGCAAGTCAACGGAGCCCTTCGAAATCGAATTACCTCGGACGCCAGGAACGCTTGGCCTAGTGTCCGTCAACTCTCACTACGACCCACCGCTAAAGGAAGCGGCAAGCAAGGAAAAGGCAAGGGAAGGTCACATACCGACCCCAAGGCAACCCCAGGCCCAGATCAACACTGGCCTGCGAGTCTCGATCCGGACACCCCAAGATCGTGGACTCGACCCTACATCGGCGCAGCGAGTAGAAGTATCCCCGCTGCAGCCCCCCGTTCCCGCTGTCCGCCAGACAGCCCAAGACTCTACCCCAAGAGCGTATTCCGAGATCACCCGAAGAGCGATCTAGCCCTCCGACGGGTACACAAGGTGAGGATCAACACACTTCACGGAAGATCAAGATCGGAGTACCCCCTCCGTTAGTCGGTAGTTCGGGCGCCGTGTGCAAGAGGATCACCGCGATCTGCAAATTTCTCGGAACCACTTCGCCACAAAGCCATGAATCGTGAAATCCATTCCCACGAAGAGAACGAGACATGGGTCCTCGTACCGACCAAGAGGGCTCAACACGCTCAAAATCCGGTGGGTTTACGTGATTAAGTACAAGCCGGATGCGTCAGTGGACCGCTTCAAGGCTCGGCTTGTAATCAAGGGTTTCCTACAGAAGTATGGAATCGATTACACGGAAATCTTTGCGCCGGTGGTGCGTATGTAAATACTACGACTACTTCTAGCCCTGGCGGCTGCTATGGATTGGGAAATAGAGCAGATGAACGTGAAGACTGGTTTCCTGAACGGATTCCTCGAAGAGGATATCTACATAGAACAACCAGTGGGCTATGTCCAACCTGGCAAAGAGAACCATGGGTGTGTCCTCAGGAAGAGTCTCTACCGGCTCATACAAGCACCACGTGTCTGATACTATACCTTCTACGAAGCCATGATGGCGGAAGGATTCGTGCGGCGTATCAAGGACCACTGCGTGTTCATTCAGACAAGAGGCAAAGAAATCTGTATTATTAGTGTCTACGTGGACGACTTGCTGGTGATCGGCAGTAAGGCGTTCGTGTCAGAGATGAAGGACATACTCAAACGACGCTTCCAGATGACTGACCTCGGTGGAGTCAGCTATCTACTCGGCTGGCACATTGAAAGAAGCCGCAGTGAGCGCATCATCTTCGTGCATCAAGAAAAGTACGCGACCAAGGTGTTGGATCGCTTTGGCCTCGCTCAGTGTCGACCGGTGAGGTCACCGGAAAAAAACCTCGCAAAAGCTTAGTGAGAGCGATTTCCCTCAAACTGAGGAAGAGAAGCAAAACATGGAGAAGTTCCCGTACCGAGAAGCCGTGGGCAGCTTCATGTACCTGATGATGGGGACCCGACCGGACCTTGCGAACTTTATTCGTCAAGTCAGTCGCTACCTGCAGAACCCAGGCCCCACCCACTGGAACTATGTAGTTCGTGGCCTCAAGTACCTGAACGGCACGAGGAACTTTGGCATTACGCTTGGTGCACGTGACGTGACCAAAGCTAGCCTAGCACATGCATTGAGCGCCTACAGCGATGCTGACTACGCGAACAGTGTCGACACACGTCGCTCTGTTTCAGGTTACGTGACGTACCTGTTCGGAAACTCGCCTATTTCGTGGCGGAGCTCCCTTCAAAAGCTGGTGACGCTTTCAACTACGGAGGCAGAGTATGTGGCTCTCTCCTCCACAGTGCAAGAGGTCCGGTGAAAATTGGCGAAGACAACAAATCTACAATCGGATTTCCAAGAACCCGGAGCATCATGGGCGGTACACGCACATTGACATCCGATTCTTCTTCGTGCAAGAGCGACAACACGCACAAGACATAGATGTTTTCTACTGTCCTACCGACAAGATGCCCGCCGATATTCTGACGAAGGCATTGACTCCAGAGGTGTACTGACGTCTACGTGACCTACTCGGCGTGCAATCCAGGACAGTGGTCCTCGGTGACATGAACTAGTTCGGTTCTACAACTATTTCTACAACCCGGGTGGTTTTTTTGCCCAAGACGCTTCGTGCAGTGGTGACCTGCTAGAAGTGCGAGATGAGTGCATCTCCATGTCAAGGTTTCCCCACACCAAGTGAGGCTGTCAAGATACCGGTTTTGCGGTCTATTGGTTATGGTGTGGGCCACTTGACAGCTGAACTTCAACCGTGGTTTTCCCCCTCTATTCGAGGTTTTTCCCGGGGTACTATATTAGGTGATGTTATATTAGGTGATGTTATTTGTAACTGGCCTACAGAAGAATCCTCACTTGGGCTTTTGCCCCCAACCAGACAAGAGCTGCCTTCTTCTCCCCATAGTGGCTGGGAGTCCTCTGAGTGATTTAGTGTGGACCACTCAATTTGCTAGGTACATGTACGGTAAGAATATGCTGTCTTTTTTGTCTTTCCAAGTACGTGCAGCTTTTCTTATACATGTACAAAACATGCACAAGTCGTGTTTCTGGAGTGCGAATTCCACCACGCAGAACAATTCCGGTCTTAATTCCTAAGTGTGGATTTCTGATTAGTAGCTAGCCGTGTAGCCCCATGTCTTAGCTACATTTTGAGCTATCAAACGACCTCAGATGAGCAGTGTGTCGACCAGGGTGCCGCTTGGCGCGAACCGACCCCGTTCAAATTTCAAAAAATGTGTGTTTGCTTTTATGTCGGTATAGGTGTAATTTTTACGCGCAGATTCCGAATCTGCAATCCATTTAGCCAAAATTGATCTAGAACCCTCTTTAAAAGTGAAAGCATTGTAATAAAAACACTTGCTAGCGTACACTATAGATGCAAGAGGAAGCTCGCAAGCAGCATCTTTGCTGCTCTAGACCAAGCGCAGGCCCCGCCGAGCTCGAGCATGTCACAGCCGGCACACGACCCGGACCATTCAGTCTATCGAGGCCGACTGGCGTGTTTTCGACGCTGTTCTTGCGCATAGTGCACTTGGCTGTACGTAATGCTGCAGCACAATTTCAAAAAAATTGTTTTTTTGCTTTTATGTCGAAAGGCGAGTAATTTAGGACGATGCTCCTACGATAGAAAATAGACGGCCATCAATTGACGTGCTACGGTAGTTGGCTGATGACGTGATAACAGCTGGCGGATACATAACGTGGGTATAGGGGAAATATAAAATAACATCTGGTTGGTGTGGCCTGTGCACACCACGGTGTCTCTATCTTTCCAGGACAATTCTATATTTGGGAACTGTCGGACTTGGGCGTTTTTCGTGACCGCCAGACGTAGTGTGAAGTTTCGGTACTACATGTCAGACGCCGATACAGGTTTCAACTTCGGAAGCGGAGCGGCTGAAACTTCGAGGAGACCTCCAGCGACCACATCTCCTTCGGCGATATTGTTAATCGCACTGTGGACGATCCAGCGGGCAGGAATTGACTTCATCGGAGGATGCAGCCAATTCAGGATCTTCGTCTGGTCCGCGGGGTCTGCTCCCAACGCGATGGTACTCTGCGATGTACTGGTCCTCCGCGTACTCCTGCAGCGAAATCAGTGTCGTAACTAGTTCATCAATGCTGCTTGTGCCTTTGATCACGCCCTTGATCTTGCCCCAATTGGATTCAATGCGATTGTTTGTGTTGTTGGTTAGGTGCGGCACGTTGCCGCGGAGGTACGAGACCCATTCCTCCTGCGAGTTGTCCCAGTTGTCCAAAAACGTCTAATACAGAGGATGGGTTTCATCGCCGCCCAAAAGTTCCTTCATCGTGCTCCTTGCCTCGTCGTACTCCATCTTGCTGCGTCCCATCATCGCCTTCACTTGTTTCTTCACGGAGGAAGCCAGCCAGCCTGGCTGCTTGCTTTTTAAGCCAAGTGACAACGTGCCACTGACATAGCAGCTGACGTGCTTGGGGAAACTCCTCCTTCAACACGGTCTTCTCGTGCATGGTCTTGTCGGTCATGAACACCCGAACCTTCTCACACTCAGGGTTGTTTTTCTTGAAGATCTCGATCACGCGCCGCAGGTTCCCTTTGTGCTCGCTCTCGACGAGCGCGTGGTGGACGTATTGTCCCTAGAACATAAGTAGAAACAAATATGGTTAAGTTTATTAAACGAAAGTATTAATTCCTTGCAACAGTAGCCCACCTTGCCAAAGACATCATGCACGACGAAGCTGAAAAACTTGTATCGATTCGCGTTGGTGTCGTGCGTGGAGTCCACCAGCACCACTTCGGAAAACGCTTTGAAGAGACGCTTCATCTTTGCTGTCTGGAACGTCACAATACGCGCGACGTCGGTATCGGAATCGACAACAATCTCAGCTGAGTTGCCCCCGTTTTGGCGGGAGAACTCGTCCAGTACGGCTAGAGCTCATTGCGCGTCATTGAGGCCGGCCTGGGTTTTGACGCGTTGCCTCTGGATCATGTTGTGGACATCTTTCAGCTTGGTTCTCTAAAGTAGAAAAGCAAGACTCATTTACCTGTTCGCTCACGGAGATACTGCAGAATGCCCTTCGCGGTTGCACCAGCCTTGCGCAACACTTCGACGTCCTGCTGCGAACTCGCGTATTTCACAGTTCTGTTCCCCCAGTACTCCTCCCACACGTGCTCGTTGAGATCATGGTTGTGGGACCCACTGACCTTCACTCGAAGCACCCACGAGTCGTCCAACCTAGCCTTAACGCGAGCATTCACCCGAGCTGAGCATTCAGTTCTACGGACCTTCTCGTGCTTCCGCCGCCCTTTTCCGCGACTGTGGTACGGTTGGCCGTGCGTACATACAAGGGTCTTTGAGTACTGGCCCCACTCTTCCGGCAAAACATGTTCCTTTTTTCGCTGCTTCTTGCCCTGGTGCTTCAGCCTCAAAGCAGCCCTCTTGATCTGATTGTTGCGGACAGTTACAGAGGTACTCATGCGTGAGAAGTGTTGGTACGTCTTCACCTGATACGCCAAGAACACTTCATGAAAATCTTGCCAGCTGCCAAAGGTCGTAGGGAAGTTTTTGAAGAGCGACAGCGCGGGTTTCTTCTTCTCTCCCGCCCGACTTCGGTGAAATTCGGTGGGACTTCGGTGTCTTCTGATCCATCTTCAGATGCAGCGTTCTCCGACTCTTCCTCACCGCCTTCTTCCTCCTCATCTTCGCCCGCGTTTTCCTCCATGTATTCCGAACCGTCTTGTTTCTCACCGCCTCTATCACCCGAAGCACTGCTCTTCTCTCCTTTTTCTCCAGCTTCTTTGCCACCACTGAGGACATCAGTCTCCTCTCCTCCATCTCCAGGTTCTTCACCACTACTGAAGACCTCAGTCTCCTCTCCTCCGTCCCCAGCTTCTTCGCCAACACTGAAGGCCCCGGTCTCCGCTTCTCCGTCTCCAGCTTTTTTGCCACCACTGAGGACCCTGGTCTCCTCTCCCGCGTCATCGTCACTTGTATCGGGAGAGATACCAAAGGTTTGTCGAACCACGGGCATGCTGGAGATGCGACACACATCAAGCGCGCCAAGGAGGTGATCGGCGCCTTGAAGAAGAAGGACTAATGCAGGGGCAACAGCGAACGTGTACGAAGTAGTGAGGCGCTATCATTTGCATTGAGTTAGTGTTGTACGTAGCTCTAAAGTCTCACAAATAAACTACTCATGCTCCGATTCTTGCCCATGATAGACTTGATGTTGTTGCACGTCTTAACTAGCAATGTAATCTGATCAAGCAACTCAACTACATGAATTGTAATGCATTGCGAAGCACAAACTAGCAATCCAGATTCGCTGACAGCCCCATCACGCCTGCGAAGGTTGTCCGGATTTGTGAGTCCGTACACGGTGGTTAGATAAGCGAAACATGTTGTTCAGGCGAAGCCCCGAAGCAGCGGGTCGTACGGAAGCGGGAGGTTCGGCCGGCAATATACTTTTTGAACACTTCCCATGCCCACTCCGCCGCCTGCCTCGCATAGGTGATGACGTTGTGAAGGGTCCTCGCCGAGCTCCGCAGCGACGGGTGCAGGCGCTCGATGTAGCCGTCCTTGATCGGCGTAAGGATGCGGCAGACCATGGTGGTGGAGCAGGGGAACGCGGAGTCCAAGACGACGTTCTTGCTCGAGTCGGGGCAGTACACGGTGTCCAGCAACTTCTTGCTGACTCAACCAGGAGGCGGAAGACCTCACGGCAATCCTCGTGCAGCGCCTCGCCTTGCCTCACGAAGGCGTCTACGAGCAGTAGCAGCACGTCCGAGTCTTCATTGGCCATCTACGGAGGTAGCTTGTTCTCGACGAGCGCAAAAGTCAGAATGAGGAAATTTAGAAGAAATCCAGAGCTCGGTGTGTCCGAGATAAAGTGACGGGTACAGTCCTCACTGTACCAACGACACGGTTGCCACCGCCTGATTCAGGGCACTACCCGTCGGACACATGTATCGTAAAAATCGGATTGAGTGAGACAGACGGATCGAGTGCGATGCTCGTAAAAACCCGCATCTGATTCGCAAAAATGGTCGAAATGCACACAATTATAGGGGTGACACCCCGTCCGGGTCAACGATAATTAACTGTTTTTATCCATAGCGTGCTCAATGGGAGTATCTTCACCCGAGACTTCTTGAACGCGAAATCTACCACTTCGGTCGCGCGGTCCGTACGGCGTGATCCCAGCCCTGATAAACCCCTTCCTAATTGTTTCCTCCGAAACATTACCCCATGCTTCACTTACGAACCGCGACAAAAGCTCTCGCCTTTCGTCAGCATTCTTCGGAAACAGGTTCGATTGGTGATATTTCTCGTAGCTGGCACTGCATAAAAAATAGGAAAAGTCAGATGTAAACCATTATAAGAGCGATAAATTGCCACGTACCAGGTGTGGTCTTTGAATGGTTTCATCACAGCGACATCCATAGGCTGGCAAATGCCAGTGACACCTGGCGGCACGAACTCGACTTGCGTGTAACTGCGTTCTTGCAGTTCGTGACGAACTATATCCATCTTATGGATGTAACAGTGGGGCCGGCTCGATGGACCCCACTGCGGCAGACGGTGATGGTGGACGGCGGCGTGGGCGCCTGGCGGTGACGAAAGCGACGCGGATGGCGGCTCGGAGGTGACGGCGGATGCGGCGGCGGCGCCGGAGGTGGGTGCAGTGGCGATGGGCGGCACGCAGGCGCTCGAGCTGACCAATGCAAGGAGCTTGTGTCGCCCAGGCGACGGGTAGTGGCACGGTGGCGACGGTCGGCACGAGCTGCAAGCTGCAGTCGTGTCGACTCGACACATTTGGCGTCGGTTCGGGCCGCCCACAATCCAATCTGCCGGCTCGCACGCAAAGCGCGAGCACGACGGAAGGTGAACGGCTTGGCCTCGACAACTACGCGGCCCGGAAGTGACGGAAGCAGCAGGAAGCAGGACACGAGCGCGGAGCGACGTCGGACGAGGCCGGTGTACCTGTAGGACGAGTGCAAGCACGAGAAGAAGACGTAGAACGTGGGTTAGTGTTGGCAAGTAGCTAGCATTGACTTAGGTCTACGTAGGCCGTGTAAGTAGGCTAATAAATACGGCTGGAAACCGCGAGGTGGACAGTCGGGCGCAGCAACCGGTGTTGCTGTCGGCCAGAAGGTGTCGAGACGGCCGTCCAAGTAGGCGGGCCCCTGCAGCTGGAGCTGTGCGACCTGCTTCACAGCCGAGCAAGATAAGTTGCCTGTTACATGGTGGTCATACAGGGGCCTACTTTATCTGCTGGCGAAGCTACTCGGGCTACTACGAGGGCGATGACGACGATGTCACCGGTGCGGACGAAAATGGCGGCCAAGACCGGCAAGTCCAAGCGCCTGCTGAAAACGAAGACGAAGCGGAATGATGAGGACGATGAGTCAAGTGGTGGCGAGACGGGCGCTCGACAGAGTACTAGCGACGTGCCGCTCAATGAGAATGAGAATGAGGAACCTGGTGCGACTGTTTATGAGCTAGCCCTGTCAGGCGAAGCCACAAGAGCACCACCGGCTGTGGTGGATACACCGTCAGCGGAAGAGTCGCCGATTTCAAGACCGACGCACCCACCAATGAACGAGGCGCCGAGCGAGTCCTTGAGCTCACCGGCAACGGAGAAGACTGTGGTGAGGTGCGGGCAACTTCCCAGCGTCCAGAATATACCTTGAGCTAAACTTGAATCAGCAAACCTTGGGCCTAAGCTCAGGGGTTTTCAGAGTCTCAGCTGAATGACCTCAGCTGGACCCGACGAACACTCAGTCGACACCTCCGAGCTCGGACTCTTGGCTTGACGCGGCGTGTGCGCCTCTCTTGCGATCCCCTTGACGGTTCTTGCTGGGGCTACGCTTTGGGCCCAGACGTCAGCCAACCACGTCCACTTGTTCCTTGTCCAGTCGTCCTTGGATGTCCTCCAAACGAAGCCGGCTCCCCGCTCAACAGGCCTTCGCTCGCACGTGTCTTGACCCGATTTGCCCCGGGGTTTTCTTAATGTAGACACGACTCCACACGCACTTGTCTGCTTCTTCCGAAACTGCAGACCCAGTGTCCCTTGCTTCTCCTCTTCCTCCAGGCGGCTCCAGCTGAGAGCCGCGTACACAGGTCTTCACTCGCCCCCCGACCTAGGGTGGCTCCGAGAGTTGGCTCGGGATGAGCCTGTCTTGATCCAGGGTTCTCGCCTCTGCGCCCTGGGACTTCCGCGCGGCACTCAGGTTGAGCGCCGCGTACACAGGTCTTCACTCGCCCCCCGACCTAGGGTGGCTCCGAGAATTGGCTCGGGATGAGCCTGTCTTGATCCAGGGTTATCACCTCTGCGCCCTGGGACTTCCGCGCATCACGTCTTGACGTAGACGACACGGCCGAGCGGGGAACCACTATCCCAGGCTCAGCGCCACACGAAATCCTTCCAACAACAATGAGAACCACTATCCCAGATGCTGCTCTGCCGAAACCTCAGAGTAGATCACCTTCTACCCGAAAATATGAAATACACGCTGAGTGCAGTCGCTTAGTTCGACCTGTCGACGTGTAATGAAATGAAATAGCCAAATGAGTACCCCTTCACACCGAGGTACACCCACAAGGTCTATATGGGGCTTGCGTTTTGGTTGAGTCTCTCCTTAGACACCTTGTTCCGCAGCAACACACTTAACGCTGTGGCCTTCGGGGCAAATTGGATTCTGATTAATACTTTACACATGCAAACAAAGGCCTATCAAGGGGGGGGCGCTCGGCTTCCTTCGGAGCGCACCCAAACAAAGACAGAAAGATATTATGGCGAGCGGCCTGCAGTCCATTCGGCGTGCGGCTCTTCAGCGTTGTCCTAGCTCCCAGGAACCTGCGGTGCTCAGAGTCTCCACCCGGATCTGAGCTCAGCGATTGGCTGGGCTTCGTTAAAGTCACCCGTGGCGTCAGCAATCTCGTGATCACATGTCAGCAAGCTTATGATCACATGTCGGCAGACTCATGATTAGCCCTCACTCCACACCTCTGATTGGTCGAAGAGTGCGCGTCACGGGGATGAGACGGTGCGTCATATGGGTTCGGACATGGGTTGAGTCTGATTTGTGGTCAGTCATCATTTGATGACCGCCTTTTCGCAGCGACCGTTCCCAACGCCCCATCGCTCGACTTGCCTCTGAGCTTCTGAGCTACTGCTGAGCCAACAACTGGAGTGTCTCCAAACATCCACTACCACCATGCTGAGTCTTCATGGACTGAGAGAGACTCCACTGAGCCTCGAAATATCTCAGAGTGTCCTCCAATGTCCTCCTTCCGAGAGTCACCGGGATTCTGCTGAGGGTCTGATGACTCAGCGAACGGTTTTCCGCTGAGCTACCAGTCATGGTGGGAACGAGTCGGCGGAGTCGAGTTGTCACATAACCAGCTGGCCACATTTCCTCCAATCACCATCCATTTTGATGGGTGCGGGGGGGGTATGGCGGCCGGGCGAAAGGTCGACTGGGCCTAAGATTCGAGCGTACCTCGTCACAACCGTCCCTTATGAGACCCGGGGTCAACGAGTTCAACCGCGACTTGATCTCCGCTTTCATAATCGAGGATGCCGTCAATCGCCCCGTCCCGTCCCCGTCAACTTTTGCCGAATCTGTGGGTCATTCTTCCTCAACACTCAGTGGCTTCACAGCCCAGACTGCAACCACACTCGCAGTTCACCCACGCCGTGCCCAAGCTCATGTCCGACAACCTCGTCGTTGCTCCGCATCCCTCCGCCTCCACTTCTGGTGACGGCGGTCAAACTCCGGCGCTGCAAGGCACCCCTGCGGCTCTTACAACGCTTGTTCAAGCCACTACCTCCTTGACGGCCGCACCAAGCAGCGGCAGTGATCACGGAGTAGCATCCTCGGACATGGGAACCTCCACCAGCGTGCCTACTACGTCCAACGCTCTTTCGGCAGCTCCAGCGGCTCGTCCGCCGCCACTTTTGGATCTGGCAGTGTGATCACTACGTCGAGTATGGTAGGAACGCCCCTTTCACTGCCGGCGGCCACCAGTACGCTTCTGGCGGTATCAGGGGTTTCCGCGCCGCTCACTCCGACGCCTGCCGCACTTTTGCAGTTGGCAGCAGCTGCGGGGGGAAGTGCCGCCACTCCACTCGTCACCTCTACGCTGCAGTCTGCCTCTACGGTGCAATACACACCCGCGCTGGGCGTCTTGACGCGGCCCGTGCCCAAACTTGGTGCTGGTGTGTTGCCTGCGCCTTCAGTCGCCCAGGTACCGGCCTCCATTTACGACATTCGGCGCGGAGAGACACTGGTGGGCATGCCAGACGGTCTTGCTCACTCCATCCCTGTCCCTCACTTATCGGAGGAGGAGTTGGCTAGGCTGCACGCTCTCGGCAGTGCCGACGCCGAGCTTCTCCAAGCAAATCCGCTTCGGCCCGTCAACTTCTCTGACGCGCATGTCCGTCTGGCTGCCGAGCGCGAGATGCTAGCGTTAGTTCGCTGCTACGGTGTGGAAAGCTTCGCTGCTCGTGTCATGAACACCACCCGCTTGTTGCAGCTGGCCGCTCAACTTATCCTAGTTTTGGAGGCTCAGCCAACCACTCAGGCGGATTCCCGGACATTGATTTTCATGCTCCGGACTGAGTGCGCTGGTCTAGTGAGCGCGCTGTCCAAAGAGCGTGATGCGCATGCCGCTACGTCCCAGTTGTTGGCGGATGAGCGTTCTCGATCTCAGCAACAGGCATCAGCTGCTATCACACTGGTCGAGGCAGACGCTCTGAAGTCTGAAGTGAACAAGCTGAAGAGTGTGGCTGGCCGGCCCAGCTCAGAAAAGTCTGACTTGCAGGATCAGCTCCTGACAGTCACTAACAACTTCGCCGAGCTGCAGCGAAAGCATAACGCCACCCTTCGCCACGTCGGGGATCTGGAAGCTCGGTTGTCGTCGGCCAGTGCTTTTTCGCCAGACAAGTTGATGGATTTCATTGCTGGAGGCGTGACGTTGGGAGGTCATTGGAAACGGCTTCACCAACTGCTGCGGCTTTATCGTGACGGGTCTCCGATTCCCCCAGCTTTTCGGACCTCCATCCAAGTCTCAGCTAGAGATGAAGACACGGATGACGTCGGCCCATATGTGCTGCAGACTGATTCTCGATCTAGCTCACGTTCTACTGGTTCGCAGTCTCCGGCTTCGACCACTCCCAAACCAGTTCAGCCAGCGACGCCTTCATCCGCTTCGTCAGCGACGCCCAAGTCCACTATCTCCTTCCGAGACAAGCCTATTCGTCAGGCGAGACGGCTGTCTTTGACTGGGTCACCTTCGAAAGGCAGCCCTTCACGGAGGGCGGGAGCGAGTCAACCCGATCCTGCGCCAATTGATCTGACTGGATCGGCGCCCAGCACACCCCGGGGAAGTCGTCTGATGCGATTGTCGGACCGACTGAAACTGCAACTCCGGCCGAGCGTTCTTCGGCAACTGAAGGTTCGGGCGTTAAAACGATCTCCGGATCAAGTGTCACTGGTTTGCGCTCGGCGTGTGGTTCCTGCTCCGTTCTCGTGGGACAAGATTCGGGCTGACATCCGAGAGCTCTTACTCGCTGGCGAGTCGTTCTGGGACGCCGTTGCAGAAGCCCGGAAGAGTCACATGCTTCATGATCGGTTTGATAAACGGGCTCTGGTGGATATGCTGGTCTCAGCGACTTATTGGCAAGCTCTAGATCGGACTCCGTGGATGAACTTCGTCCCGGAGGGATATTAGCACGCTGCTCAGGAGAAGCTGGAAGACCCAGCAATGACCGAAGTCCCAGAGCTGTGGGAACCATTGCCAATAAAACCAGCGCCCGGTTCTCCCGACAGCAGTTTGAGCTGGCTCCACTCCTCCGATGACGATGAAGTCGACGACAAGTTCGACAAGACGTACAATGGCAAGACTACAGCGCCTTCAGGTCCCATGTCAGCTTGATCTCAGTCAGGTGCAAGCGAAAACGCCCCAGGGGTTCTGGTTCAGTGGGTAAAGGCTCGGCGACCAAAGTCGCTAAGACTTCGACTCAGAGTTCAGCGGGGTCTACCAGTCGTCCCAAGGCTAAGCTTCCTGCTCCCCTCCCAGATGACGGCATGATCGAGCCACCCAAAAAAGGTAGTTGGTGCCACTACGGGATCAAGGTGCAAGCTCTCAACCACCAGACTATGGGTTTTCCCAGCTACATGCCAGTCCAACCGCTTTTGCAGCACCTCCACATTCGCTGGGTTCCGATCGAGTATTGGGAGGTGATTCAGACTTGCCCGTGGGACGATATGTGTCAGCGACGGATTTATACCCTGGATTTTTTTTCAAGTTCAGCGAGATGTCTTCTGAGATGGTGGAGGCGATCCAGCTCGTTCTGAATTTCATGAGTCGCTGGCGTCGTGAATACTGAGAACGTTATCACTGGGTGACCATGGATCCCGATTTTGATTACTACGCCACTCCTGAACTCCGAGCTATCCCTGAGCTTTCGGACATGTACCGTGACCGGAAAGACCGACACTCTGACTTCGACACTCATCGGAAGAAGATGATGGCAGAAGTGGAGAAAACGCCGGGCTACAGTGATCGAATTTGGTTTGAACCGGGTCTGTGGGTGGTCCCTCAGAACCCCTGCTACTGGATCACTCGGGACCCTGAGCTTCAGATCTCTCTACAAGACCAGCTTGCCACCGTCGACGACTTGGAGCCAGCTCGGACTCAATGGGTCACTCGTCAATCCGAAGATGTGTTCCTGAAGCAGGCCCCCGCTCTGCTTCGCAACCAGTTGCTGAGCGAAACTGAACAGCTCGAAAACCTGCTCCTTCCCAGTTCCAAGTACGACGAGGACACCTTGGCGGATGTTTTGGCCGCGGTCAGCAAGAAGAAGAAGTAAGCTTCAGTCGTTCCCCAAGTCGCTTTCATAGCTAAACTTGCTGCATAACAATACATTCGACCTCTTTGCTTCTGGTTTGGTCTTGGATTTCATCTCATTTGAAGTTGTCAATCTCCTTTCTTTCTTTCTGGTGCTCAACTCCACTCTCGGACCGTCCACTTAAACTTTCTGATGACACAGATTTTTACAAATAACTTCTCATATAAAACACCACACACACGCGCACATCTCTCCTTCATCTCAACCTGGGTTCGCTACTGAGTTTCAGGCTCAGGTAGCTCATCCCCAACTTGCATAGCGCGGAAACGTGCTTGTGCATTGGCGCTTTGGTTGAAGTCATAAAGTAGTGCTCCGCAGTTCAGTTGAGACATAGCTAACCAATCTGTTTCAGTATAGCCCTTCCACTTCACCAAGTATTCTCGGACTCGTTTCGAAGTTCGGGTCCTCTTTACCCAGCGGACATCTTGGATGCTCTCAACTTCATATTCACTCTGAGCTTCATCCGGGCTGTCCACGTCCTCGGCTAGAAGTGCAGCGTCGAAATCGTCTTCTTCGGCCACCTCTACTTCTTCAGTCGGGCGATCTGGGAATAGAGCCCTTGGCTTCAGTCTACGCACATCGACCCAGGGATATAACTTATACCCTGAGCCCTCGATCTTCAGCTTACATCTGAAATCGTCCGACGTCTCTAAGATGCGGAACGGACCGTGCCACAAGTGAGCGAATTTCTTAGTCAGCCCGGGCTGGACCCGAGCTAGATACAACCAGACCGCGTCACCTACTGCGAAACCCTTTTTGAGCCTCTCGGATAATTCTTGCCAGATCTTAGTCTGAGCTTCGGAGCGTTTAGCTTTAGCCTGAGCCTGCAGATCTTTTGCCCAGGCTTGAGCGTACTCGTATTGACGCTGGACTCCTCGACGCCACTCGTAAGCAGTTCTCTGGTCCAGACCAGTCGGACGAGGGCCAAGCATACCCGATACCGTACTCTGGGGGTCCTAACCATGATTTAAGTAGAATGGGGTGTCAAGACGAGTGGCGTCTAAAGACGTGTTCAATGTCCATATCAATTTCACCACCTGGTCGTCCCAGTCACTCTGATCGGGTTCAGCTACATAAGCTCGAACAGCTCGGATTACCGTCTGGATCGATCTCTCTTGTTGCCCATTGGCCTGAGGTCTGCATGCCAGGGTGGCCCGCTGTCGGCTTCCCAACATCTCTCTGAACTTCGCGAACACCTCGCTCATGAATCTAGAATCGCGATCGTGACGAATCATCTCACTAGCACCAAAACGCTGAAATACCCGTTCCATGTAAGCTTCTGCTACTTCCTGAGCTGTAGTCGAGCGCATAGGTTTACAGATTACGAAACCCGAGAACATACACTGGAATAGCAGAAGAAAAACGTTCCCACGATCCGATTTGGGCAGATGAGTCACGAAATCCATAGAGACTGCTTCAAACGGCCGATTCGCTAGAATGTTTCCAGGCGACGGGCCGTGATTGGGCGGAGCTCCTTTAGCAGTCACACAATCTACGCATTTTTTTACGAAACGCTCCACATCAGCGTACATTCCAGGCCAATTATATTCTCGGCGCAGCCTTTCAAACGTCCGGGTAAAACCTTGATGGGCGCCTTGAAAATCTTTATGATTCAGATGTAGAAGATCGGCTTGGAGCGACCGAGGGACTACCAGCCTCAAGGTGTCAGCCTGATCTCGCAGGCGATTTGGGGTGGCTCGGCTCAAATAATACAGAGCACCACGAGCATCCAAGACGAATTGATTTGCGATCTTGGCTACGTCTTCAGCTTCGGCAGAAGACAACTCGGTCAGATTCCCTCTCAAATAATTGCGCAGCCTTCTGATCCAGAGCTCGGACTCTTGTTGAGCCAAAATACGACGCCATCTCTCAGTTATGGCCATGGCCGGGGTCGCAGTTTCAGGGGGAAATCTAGTGATCTCTTCCCCAGGTACTACTACCTCTCTCTGAGACACGTCCCTGTCTTCCTCTGCAACTCCTTCCTCAGCTCGTGCCTGGTTTCGGGTGACTACAAATATTGTAGCGTCCGGCGATAATGGATCGGCTGCTTGGGCAAGTGATTCCGGCTCAGGCACAACCTCTGATTCCACTTCGGCTGAACTACTGAGCTCACCTTCAACTGCGAGGGGTTGTTCTCGGACCAATTTCTCTGCGATGCGATTCAGCTGCATCAGCAGGGCTAACTCCACAGGATTATCCAAAGTAATTGTACTTCGAGCCACTAAAGTCTTCGTCGTCAAATAATCGGCGGCGGCATTGAACTCTCATTTGACATGAACTAACTTCACCGATTTAAACTTTTGGCGTAGTTCCTCGAACTCATTGAGTAGGAGTTGAAGTCTCGGATTCAAACATTGGATGAGCCCTTGAGCTTGTTGAATAGCGATCCGGGAATCTCCGACCATCACTATATCCGAGATCCCTCTAGCCAGAGCCATTTTGGTTCCTTCAATCAAACCATGATACTCAGCTTCATTGACTGTGGCGTCCTCGAAATGAAATCCCCGGGCCTCGATCACTTCCCATGAAGGTAATTTCCACAAAATGCAGCCCGCTGAGCCCCGTCGATCCGACATCTTGGCCGCACCATCGAAACTGAGCAGCCAACCTTCATAGTCGGCCTCCAGCATCTCTAGACTGATAGGAGGAGCTCGAACGACTTGTCCCTTGGCTGGGATGAGATTTGAATATCCATTTCAGAACTGAGTGTCGAGTATAGACTTTGATCAATTTGGTCCCGACTAGCATCGTATAAAACACTCGAAGAACCCGAGTCAACGCCACCACTTCCTTTTCAGCTGGGTGATATCGGAGCTCTTGATCGTGCAACACTCTCCCTGTGAAACGAACTGGGAAAATGACTCCATCATATTCTTGGCCCAGAACTGCACATGCAGCCCACGGGTTGGCATGAATGATGATGACGAACGGCTTCTCTGAGTCAGGGTGTCTGAGCAGAGGAGTTGATACTATTTTCCGTTTCAGAACTTCGAACGCTTCCTGAGCTCGGCTGAGATCTCGGCCCGCTCGAATCTGCTCGTCCGTAATTCATAAAGAACTGCTGCAACAACTGGGAGATCTTCGATGAACTTATTGTAGTAGTTCAGACTTCCCAAGAATGATTGCACTCCTTTCAGCGTCGACGGGAACGGCAAGTCTTTCACGCTTTGGCAATCTTTGGCTTGGCTCGGATTCCTTCAGCTCCAATCTCATGAGACAAATACGAGATCGTTTTCTTGCCGAACTCACTCTTAGGCAGACTCACCGAAATTCCCCAATATCTCAAGCGATACAGAAGTCGACCCAGATCGATGCATTGTTGATCCCAAGTCTCTGCTCCGTACGCGATATCATCGATATATGAGCTTCGTCCCAGAACTGGGTTCAACTGAGGCGGGGCTGGGATATTCCTCTGAAATACAGTCATGCTATCAGTTAGAGTGGATAAATCCTCTTCAACTGAGCCTCCAACTTGAATTCCCAGGAATTCCAACACGTCCGCGTCAACCTGAGCCTCTTCGGAGGCCGGGAGGCGTACGAAACCCCACAGGCAATTGTCCAGCATTTGCTGATAAATCAGCGGGGCATTCTTCAATCCGAAAGACATCCTAGTCCACTGGAAGTGTCCAAGTGGGCAGATAAAAGCTGAGATATGCTTCGCCCTCAGTGTCATCGGCACCGCCCAAAACCCACTGGCATATCCAAACTCAGGAACCACATTGTACTCTCAAACCCAATCAACAAATCGTCAATCAAAGGTAAGGGATAATGCATGAGCTTGATCAGCTGATTCACCAAACGATAATCGATACAGAGTCGAATGTCCACTCCGTTCTTCTTCATCACAACGACGATTGGCGAAGCCCAATCAGAATCGGAGTACTCGACCAACTTGGTCTGAACCAGCTTTTCAAGTAACTCGTAGACTTTCCGGAGGTGCTGAGGTCTAATGGGTCTAGACCTCTGGGCTACCGATTTAGCGTCTCCCACATCCAAGTCACACATTACGCCTCTGGCTGGGGCCGGAACCGCATTCCCATCTCCCAAGAAACTAGCATGGTGTTTCTCTAAAATCGTTCGAACTTGAGCTTCCATTTAGTTAGTAGTCACTCCGGATTCTCCGATGTCAGCTGTGGCCAGATCGGCTTTCGGGCTGAGATCTTTCAGCTCAGGGAGTGCAGCTAACTGATTTCTCAGATCGTTCAATAGCTCAGTGCCCTCGTGGAGGTACACCGTTGCTTCTTCTTCATCAGAGAAATCAATTTCTAGCCGCATACATCGTGCGAAGGACTCTTTCAGTCGAAAGACCGGCTCAGCCACGAAATCGACTGACTCAGCCTTGAAAACGGTGGCCAATTCCTTCCGAGCGTCCTGAGCTGCAACACCTCCTCCGACCATTCTTCTCGACCCGACTTCTGATCCGGATTCGTCACTGGTCGTGTTACCCTCGTCTTCGTCTCCCAGTACGCTGACTCCCGTTCTGGGTTCAACTAAACTGGGAGCTTCGGGAAGCTCACTTGTTGCGAACGAGCCTGCCGGAGAGGTGAGATGTTCGTCACATGTTGACTCACTTCCACTAGTTCGATTTGTTTCCTTCATCGAATCGTCACGAGGTAGTGTGTCCACTAAGTATGCTGAAGCTTGAGGCTCAGCTTGCCAGACTCAACGCCTTCCTTTCCAGGTATTCGTTTAGTCAACAACAACTTCTTGGGCCAAGTGTGTGTTGATCTTTCCACTGCGGGTGGGCCTTTGAGTTCAGCCTGCCGTGCAATTAATTCTTTCGATAACCAGCGGAAGGTTCAGCTTCGTCAGCTAAAGCGGCCCATTCAGTATACTTCTGAGACTTGGGCCTGGCGAAATGTTCTCCTTGGGGCAGATATCCTTTCTCGACCAGGCAGGCTACCACTGTATTTTGATTCAGGCTAGCCACTCCGTCGGAAACATTCACCACTTTGACTGCTCTGGGTTTCTTTCCTGAGCCGTAGATAAATTGGGTCACCCACTGATCACCTCGTCTAGCCCATTCCTGAACTTTGTCTGGTTTGGATTGATAATATTTGACTGGAAGGGTCACTGATCTTCCTGGCTGGAGCCATACTGACTCAGTCAAAGAGACATCTACTTCCAGTCCGACATGGTCGATTTCGGGACCCCCAACCAACAGCAGCGATTCTTCATCTGGGAGTCGAACTACACCTTAGCGGGCACAGATTCGCACTCCAGCGGCTACCATGAAGTCCATTCCCAGCAAACAGTCCAAACCAGCTCCAATGTTGCCTACCCAGACGTTCATCACGTAAACTACTCGGATACCGAGCGTCAGTTTGATTTTCGCTTGAGCGGTGGCATACGTCGGGACATCCCCGAATCCCACGACTCGGAGTCGGTGACCACGACTGAGCTTGAGCTTCAACCTACGTGCAAGGTCTAAGCTTATGATACTCGTCGTAGCTCCCGTGTCCAACAGGATCTGAGTTCGGTGATTGAAAATTGCTCCATGCACCATTGCCATTTCGCGTTTTTATCCAACCAAAGTATGCGTACTCCACCAACCATAGCGTTCACCATAAGTCAGAGCGAATTCAAGATGGTTCTCAAACTCTAGCTCTGAGCTCAGGTCATCAACTTCGGCCGTACCAGAAAAAACGCAAGCTTCATCAGATGAATTCATACATTTGGGGTTATCGTTGTGCCAACATGGAAGGGCTGGGCCCACATATCCAAATGCACACAACGCTTGGGACTTCGGCTCGTCACGTACTGGTTCCCTAACCAGCGAGCCTATTGGTTTAACGGCGTCTCGGGCTCCGAGCTATCCAGCAGTTGCCGGATAATCTCAGGATCAATGCCCTCGAGGGCCCCCCAGCACGTATAGTCTCGCGTACTGCTTTGAGTGCCGCCCACATGTCACACAACCCCCGACGATGATACTCGCCGCATTTCGAACACGGCTGACGTCTGCAATACTGACTGGGATGGCCTTCGTCATGGCAGCGTCCACAGATGAGTTTACTCCAGCAGTTTTCAGCGTTGTGGCGTTTGCTCCCGCATTCGCTACACTTGAATTCTTCGCGTTGGAGCGTCCCTCTCCCGTACGATAGTGTATCCGCCTTTGGCTTCGATGCCAGGCGCTCAGCAACCCGGAATATATCTTATTCGGTCACCGCGGCTGAGAACTTGGGCTCAGTTCCAGATGATGTCATTGTTGGGTTCGACTGAGGTTCGGAAGTCTCAGCTCTCAGAGCATGATGGTTCTGCTCAACTTCAAATTCTTCCTCGTATCGAGATGGAGTCTCATCCGTGAAATGGGCGTGTCGTTCAGCATCACTATCAATATTTCCACTCTCAGCTAAGAAAGCTCGACCTTCAGCACGTCGTGGCTGGGGTTTGAATCTGCCGAACTGTAAATTCTGCGCCGGACATTTCTTCTGTTGGTAATCTCGGTCTTCGTGACGCTCATCTTGCCGTAGAGCTTCAATTCGTTTCAGGGTCTCTTCCAATTCGCTCAGTGTGTCAAAACGCTGACCTTGTAAAGTCGTTCTCAGACGAGTGTCACTCCATGCCTTGATGAAACGGCGGATGTGAGCCTCTCGTTCTGTGGTTGGTCTCTCGAAAGCTATATCAGCCTTCTTGGCGGCTCTGTTGAGCCGATACAAGAACATCCGAGGGGTTTCCGAGTCACGAAGCTCCATCGCTTAATACCGCTCAGCTTTCGACCCGGTACTCCGACACCATTCCTTCTTGAAAACATGAGACAACTTCTTCCAATCCGAGCGGGTTGAGTTGGGGAGTTGGGCACACCAACCCTTCAATGAACCGGAGAGCCTCATTCTCAGCTGGACTATTCGAGTCTTCTCATCCCACGGGGCCATGGTAGCGTAATACATGAAACGCTCCCACCAATTGACACGATCATCAAGCGGGCCTCGTTCGTCAAACATCTCGAGGGCATCGTGGGGAATCATAGCTTGGACCACAACTCGAGTTCCTGAATTAGTATCCGAGTTCTTGGTCTGAGCTGTAATGGGACCAGGATTGGCCAGTGTCCTTTTCAAGGAAAAGGGATGTTCTCTGATGTGGTCCACACCGACCGGTGTGGCCCACAAGAACTGAGTGTCACACACCACGATGGGTACTGTGTACCAGTGGTCCTTATATAGAGTATTCACGATAGACCAACGTACTGAGTTAAGTTAGGTCGGTCGTACTTAAGGACCACGATGCACGAGAGCCAACCGCTGAGGAAGATCGCAATTTAGACAGGGGTTCAGTATACAGATAGAAAGCAGTAGATAGAACTTTATGAGTGTTATTAATACAAGACAGTTTAACTCTAACCTTCAAGTGTACAAGTCTCTTTAATACTCGGTATTAGAAAGAGACCGATAAGGCAGGGTCTTTTGTACTAAGAGCAACAGAGACGCCAGGCGTCTGTTGTGGTTAGCGTGTTACGCTTCCTCTAAGCTACGGTGAGTGTGACCCCCGTCACACCTGGTAGCACTTGTAGTCAATCACACGACCGACGCGGTTCTCTACAATCAGGGTCTCTTTGAGTATGGAAGACTCAGGGAGTCGGCTGCCGGTGCGGCAGGACTTTCCTCACCTCTCCGATGCCCACTGGGCTACGCTGGAGAAGATGGTCAGCCTCCTGGGCGAGGCAGCCTTCGCTGGATTCCCCAACCTTCCTGCTGAGCAGCAAAGGGCGCGCGTGGAACGCTTCGACAAGTACGAGTCGTCGCTGATTGCTCACGTGAGCGCTGCTGCGCAGGAAGCCGCTCGTGCGACGATGCGAGCTGAGGCACAGAGTGCGGCACAAGCGTCCGCCACGAATACGGCCTCATTCGCTACGCGTCCAACCACGACGAAGCCCGTCAAGATGTCGGTTCCGACGTTCGACGGCAAAGACTCAGATAGTCTTGTCTTCTGGGTTCGCGAGATCGAAATCGCGCTGAGCGCTGGACAGATTTACGACGCGCGGGCTCAAGTGGCGTTCGCGCTATCCAACCTTGGAGGGCGCGCACGCACATGGGCTATGGCCCGTGAAACGGCAACGCCGGGGTACTTCCCCTCGTGGTCGTTCATGGAGCAGGAGCTACGCTCCACCTTCCTCCTTGCCAATGTGGCGTACCGCCACCGCTCCAGTTTCTTGCGGTGCAAGAAAGGAAAGCGGTCGCTTCAAGAATACGTCATGGAGCTCCACAACCTCGAAGCCGCCATGGCCGGCGCACCCCTCTCTGAGGACGTCAAGGTGACGGTCTTCATGGACGGTGTCCGCACGGGTCCGGTTCGCTCGGAGCTCTTCCGGCGTCAGCTGAAGACCTTTATTGAGGCGGTCCACATTGCCATGTTGGAGGACCACTGCGTGCGCTCCGCGCAAGGGCACACGCCTCATGTCGAAGCAAATGAGGGTCCCACTCCGATGGAGATCTCTCTTGCCGAGTCGGCACGTCCTCAGAAGACGCAACGGGCGAGTGGTCGCTGTTTCGGTTGTAACCAACCTGGTCACTTCCGTCGAAACTGCCCCACCAACCCATGGAAGGCGCCACGCGAGAAGAAGTACGCGGCGCGTCCGGCTCTTAATAGCCTCGAGGCGACAGAGTCGGAAAACGGCGACTCCCAGTAGGGGCTGGACGCCCTGCTGGGAGACTTCGCTCCTCGTCGAGGAAGGTGAGTCCCTCACCAGCCTCTCCAAAGGAGCAAGTCCCTGGGACGACACTTCTGTGTCTCTCCGTGGCCGCTGCGCGGTCTAACCTCGTGGTCGTCACCGCCAGCGTGAAAGGGTATCCGGAACCAATGACGGTCCTGATCGATTCAGGGGCGTCGTTCAACTTTGCGACGAAAGCCAGTGTTGCTAGGAACAGTGCATTGTATGCTAGTGCTTTAGAAGCTTCTAAGAGTAATACCAATGTATCTGTTCGCTTAGCGACTGGCTCCATCGTGTCTACACGCAAGGTTACCATACCCTTAAGCGTGAAGTTTGATGACTTCAATTCGGTCGAACCGTTCATTGTCTTGGACATGGATGATCGGTACGATCTTATCCTCGGCATGCCTTGGCTTGCTAAGCACGAGCCGTGGATAGACTGGCGTAGTCGTACCATTGGTGCCAGCCACAACCCCCTCGCGGACAGAGCCCTGGCGGGTCATGTCCCCTCCTCTTCCCGAGACGGGTTTGTCCATGAGCACCGTGGGTCACGCGGTGAACGGCAGTTTGCCGGCACTTCGGAAGTGTTGGAATTGCCCATGGCAATGCCTCCACGAGCGCGACAGCTCGAGGTAGGTGGTGGAGAAGATCTGCCGGATCCTAGTACCTCTCCAGTTAGGGGGCAGGGTTCTGCAGTTGGCAACCGAGTTGCACTTGCCCAAGGGGCAGTGAACACTCAAGGCGTGGACGCTGTACGAGCTCGCGCAGGAAGGGGTGGTAGCGTCCGAGCTCCCCCTATGCAAGGCGTGGTGGCTGGTTCAGCTCACGTCGAGAAAGGCGCTGGAGTTGTTGCTCGCGCAAACAAGAGTGGTCGAGTCGGAACTCCCACTACGCAGGGCGTTGTAGCTGGTTCAGCTCGCGCGACAGAAGACGCTAGAGCTGGTGCTCGCGCAACCACGAGTGGTCGAGCAGGGGCTCCTAGTTTCAAGGACAGCAAGGGTGACAAGGTCACGAGCACGTCCAAGGCAGAGGCGTCTAGCCGCGATGCGGATTCCGCGGTTGGGGACAAGGTCCCTCAAGTAGTCGACGTCTTCACGGGCGAACCCAAGGTGGGGGAGGTGTTGACTCCGTTACCCACAGTAGCAGAGCTACTTGAGCTCGAGGAGCTTTCGTATGTGGAGTTTATGGATTCTCTCAAGGCGGGAGAATTGGCAGAAGTGGTTCTGCTTCGCCCAGTAGGCAGCTCACTGGAGCTCAATTCATCGTCGGTCATGGACCCCGAGGTGTTAGAAGACGAACGAACCTCTAAGAGGCAGACGCGGTATGGTGCTGCCATCTTGAAGGACCCCTCGGATCCGTATTACGCCCTTCTGAAGGAGTTTTCGGATGTCGTGAGCGACGATCCCCCTTCGGTCCTTCCCCCGGATCGGGGCGTGCGGCACGAGATTGACTTAGTACCCGGTTCTAAGTACTGTACCACGCGGCAGTGGCCGCTTCCGAAGGAGCAGGTCGACGTCATCGACGCCTTCTTTGCGGCAAAGCACGCCGCTGGCATGGTGCGCGAGTCCAAGTCGCCACATTCGTCACCGACGTTCTGTGTGCGCAAGCCCAATGGGAAGTGGCGCATGGTGCACGCCTTCAACAAGTTGAACGCGGCAACCATACCGGCGTCGACGCCTATTCCTCGGAAGGATGTGTTGCAGAACAACATGGCGGGTTGCACGGTCTTTAGTGCACTCGACATGGTCGACGGCTACTATCAGTTGCTGATGCGGGAATCGGACATCCCACTCACTGCAGTGAGCACTCCCAGCGGGATGTTGTGGGAATGGTTGGTCATGCCCCAGGGGCTGTCCAACGCACTCGCCACGTTCAACAGGCTCGTTACGCAGCTCTTCAGGCCGATGGGGCAGTTCGTACAGACGTACTTCGACGACATCTTCGTGCACAGTCGTGCGTCCGAAGGGAAAACGGCCGTCGAAGCCCATCTTGGCCACCTCCGTGAGGTTCTCTTGTGTATGCGCGAGAATCGCCTCTATGCGAACATCAACAAGTGTATCTTCGGAGCCGAAGAACTCCTTTTTTTGGCTGCTTCCTTGAGAAGGACGGTGTCCGTGCGGACCCGGAAAAGGTGTGTGCCATTGCACAGTGGCCAGTGGCCGTCTCGCAGAAGGACCTGCGGAAATGGCTCGGCTTGGCCAACTACTTACACAAGTATAGCGCCAATTACGCCGAGATGGCAAGGCCACTAACGAATCTTCTCAAGAAGGATGCCGTGTGGTCATGGACCCCGGAGGCTCAATAGGCTTTTGAAGCTATCAAGAGCAGCCTTCAGAGCGCTCCGATCCTGGCGTTACCCGATGAGGAGCGTCCCTTCAGCGTGGTATGCGATGCATCTGACTTTGCCATCGGCTGTGCCCTGCTACAGGTGGATGCCGAAGACAGGGAAAGGGTAGTGTCTTTCCAATCTCGCCAATTGAAGGCGGTAGAAAAGAACTACCCTGTCCACGACAAGGAGCTCTTGGCGATGAAATACGCCTTGGTTAAGTTCCGGGTACACCTGTTAGGTCAAAACCCCTTTGTGATCTACACAGATCATGCCTCGTTGAGGACGGCGACGTCATCGCCTCACCTCTCGCAGCGCATGGCGCGGTGGCTCTCCTTCTTCGCTGAGTATAACTTCACGGTGGATTACAAACCGGGCAAGCAGAATGTCCTAGCGGACGCGCTCTCTCGGCGGCCAGACTACGAGTTGGCACATCTGGCCTACCTTGAGTCACCGCTCTATGAGCTTATCCGCGAAGCGTATGCCGACGACGTCGACCTTGCAGGACTAGTGGAGGCGCTGAGCGCTCCAAACAAGGCCGTCGAGCTCACGGCGCGACAACGCTCACGTCTGCACCGCTACTCGGTAGTGGAGGGTTTGCTCTATTACCAAGTAGACGGGGGCGACGAGCCTCGCATTGTCGTTCCGAACGACGAGGACCTGCGTCATCGTGTCCTCTATGAGGCCCATGATACGCCGCTTAGCGGTCATCTGGGGCGGGAGAAGACGTACACGTCAGTGGCCCTCAACTTCTGGTGGCCCCACATGTACAAATGGGTACGTAAGTACGTACAGACATGTGAGACGTGTCCGCGCGTCAAGCCTGCGCCATCGGTGTCCGCTCCTTTGATGAGCTTGCCGGTGCCGGTGGACTGCTGGCGCTCTGTGAGCATGGACTTCATCTTTGAGCTTCCGGCTGATGCAAGGGGCCACACTGGCATCTTGGTGTTTGTTTGCCGCCAGTAAGATGGTACGGCTGGCCGCTGCGCGGAAGAGCGTGACCGCACCTCAGGCAGCGCAGCTCTTTGTGGACAATGCCTTTCGTAACCACGGCCTCCCCGAGGCTTTCGTGAGTGACAGATACCCAAGGTTCGTGTCCGACTTCTGGCAACACCTCTTTCGCCTCTTAGGCACGAGGTTGGACATGTCCACAGCGGACCATCCTCAGACCGATGGTCAGCCTGAGCGGGTGAACAGAGTTCTAGAGGACATTCTTCGCAGTGTCTGCGCAGCAGAGCCCACCAAGTGGAGTGTGCTACTTCCACAAGTGGAGTATGCGCTCAACAATGCCGTGCATTCGTCCACGGGCTTCACCCCGTTCTATGTGAACGGGCTGCGGCACCCGTGTACGCTACTGACGTTGCCCTCGGCCTCTAATTTGGGTGGGGGAGAGGCTAACGCCGAAGACCCAAGGGGTCTTAAAGGCCTCAGAACGTCCGTCAAACGGAACCTACTCTCGTTTATCGAGACCGGTGAAGCTGTCAGACAGCGCATCCATGACGCCATGGCGGCCGCTCAAGAAACTCAGAAGGAACACAGTGATCGCCAAGGGCGTAAGAACACGCTTATGTTTAAATTAGGAGACCAAGTCTTATTAAATCCTAAGAACCTTCCTACTCAGGCGGTCTCTGCTGTGGGCAGCACCAAGCTGCGATCTCGCTTCGTGGGGCCGTTCACGGTCATCGGGGTCCACGGCCACGCCTACACGTTGGATATGCCATCGGCCATGACCACGCACCCAACGTTCTACGTTGGCTTGCTCAAGCCCTATCGCCCGGCGGGGGCTGCTAAGCCTGCGGAGCCGACTGCGTCGCAGAATACTGCTGAAAGGCACTCGCCATCATCCGAACGAGATCTTCCGAGGGAAGCTGGGCAGGCGCAGGAGCCGGATCAGGAGCACGAGCCGCTACGCGGCGAGCCTCTTGCGCCTCCAAGTAACCCAACCGGTCGTACAGATCACGGAACCAGGCGAGGTGCCTCACCAGGCTCTGGCACACCTGCTCGTCGTTCTCCTCGCCTCGCGAACATCGGCCACGCAAGCGGTCAACGTCACCACCCAGCTGCCGAGGCAGATCCCAGACGCGGTTCCGCAAGCAGTCCAAGTCCCCTCGGACACCCTGGAGGTTCTCCAGGCGGGCCTCCGCATCTTGGACGCGAGCGCGAAGCGCCACCATCTCGGTCCGCTGACCATCCAGCAGTCGCTGACAAGACTCCACACCGGAGAGAAGGCCCTCCAGGTCAGGACGAGAGCCAGTCGAACGACGCTGAGCGTCTTGGTCAGATACCACTGCAGCCGCGGGCTCCGCCGCCACTGCTTGGTAATGAGGGCGTCCTCTACTACCATGTCGAGAAGCTACTGAAGCGCCGCGGGCGTAGCGGTCAGTACCAGTACCTGGTAAAGTGGCGGGGCTACCCGAGTAGTCGAAACTCGTGGGAGCCTGGGGCTCGCCGCGAGGAGGACTGCGCCGACCTCGTGGCCTCTTTTGAGAGTGCCCACGGACCTAGTCGGCGCTGACAGGGCCGAGAACACTCTTTGGCTCTATCGGCTGCGACTGCCAAGACTTCTGAATCTTCTGAAGAACCTCCTGGAGGATGACGCCCGGCATGGGCTTGTGGCGATCAAAGAATCGGTTCGGCCACGTGTTGTCAGCGATCATCTTCGCCATGGGAAATCGAAGACGACGCTGAGCCAGCCAATCGATCCGATAAGGAGAGTTCAAGAACTCGGGCCTGGGATAGCCCAAGTGGTCCAACCACCCCTCGAACTCAGTCTCATTTCTTTGGCGGGAGAAACCGATGTCCACCAGGAGCACGACCGGACACTTGTCGCACTGCGGCGCGCCTGGGCCAGGCATGCGACTCTGACGAAGGTGTTCGCGGTACTCGTCCCGAGTCCAGTATCGCAGTGCGAGTAGCTGGTCTTGGGTACGTGGGGCGTGGGTCTCGCGATCCCGCTTGGTGCCCACCGCCTGAGAGGCCTCCTGATGAGTACGATCGGCCAGGTGTTGCCGATTCTCGGGGTGAAGCAGCTCAGGAGGGACTCCCTCGTCGACACCGGCATTGGTGATGACCTGGGGCTCCGACACCACAGCGGGCGGGTTGTCTCGACGAGACAGGGACTCCTCCAAGAGTCGGGCGCGTTCCACCGCCACCACAGTCTTGGGAGACATGGGGCTTCCCGGATGGAGGACCCGCTGGGCATCAGTGATCCGCTTGGGCGACCACTCGACCTCGCCGTCCTCGTGGTGCACGTCGGGCTCCGACTCCTTGTAGTCTACCTCCAAGGATGGATGCGGCGACGGACTACGCCCCGGAGGGGAAGTGGGCGCGTCCTTCGCGGAAGCCGCATCGTCCTTCGTGGACGTCCGAGCTCGAGGAGCAGGCGAGTCGGCGCCGCTGACATACCCGGGGTTCGGGGTGTCCGTGTCGGACGAGTCGCTGCTCACGTCCTCGTGAGGGCCGGGCAGCAGCACATCAGTGCGCTTGGGCGGCAGCTTCTGGGTCTCCGGGTCCTCCTTCGATGCGCCCTTCGTCTTCGGAAGCTGCTTGGCAGCGGGCTTGGCAGCAGGCTTCTTTACCACGGGCTTCTTCGGAGCGGGCTTCGAAGAAGCAGTCACCTTCTTCGCCTTCCCCGGGGCCTTCAGCGAGACGGGCGTCTTCTTCGCCTACGCCTTGGCCGCCGCGACCTTGGGCTTCTTATAGGCAGGCTTCTTCGCTTCGCCCGCGCCCTTCGCGTACTTCTTTGAAGCTGGAGTCTTCTTCGCCTCCTCCGTGTCATTCGCGGGCTTCTTGGAAGCCGACGCGGCCTCCGCCACCTCCGGATCGCCCGAGTTCTTCTTGGAAGCAGGCGCCGGAGGCTTCTCCTCCACTGTCGCTTGGAGTGGGCGCGTCGGCGTGGGTCTTGATGGGGCCTACAGCCCGAAGGGCGTCTGGGGCGGGTCGCACGATGATCCGGGTCTCCGTCGTCATCCCCAGTGGGCCTTGCCGTGTGCGCGTGTGCTCGGAAGAACGTGAATCGCCGAATGAGGCTGTGCTCGTGTTTCCGCTGGATTCCCCCTGGGAAAGGTGCTTCCCGTTTGGGTGAGGGAGGGTGTAATGGGGCCAAGATTGGCCAGTGTCCTTTTCAAGGAAAAGGGATGTTCTCTGATGTGGTCCACACCGACCGGTGTGGCCCACAAGAACTGAGTGTCACACACCACGATGGGTACTGTGTACCAGTGGTCCTTATATAGAGTATTCACGATAGACCAACGTACTGAGTTAAGTTAGGTCGGTCGTACTTAAGGACCACGATGCACGAGAGCCAACCGTTGAGGAAGATCGCAATTTAGACAGGGGTTCAGTATACAGATAGAAAGCAGTAGATAGAACTTTATGAGTGTTATTAATACAAGACAGTTTAACTCTAACCTTCAAGTGTACAAGTCTCTTTAATACTCGGTATTAGAAAGAGACCGATAAGGCAGGGCCTTTTGTACTAAGAGCAACAGAGACGCCAGGCGTCTGTTGTGGTTAGCGTGTTACGGTTCCTCTAAGCTTCGGTGCGTGTGACCCCCGTCACATGAGCTGCAGTGCCAAATGGCCTTCAAGTTCATCCTGGGAGGAGTCGCTCGAGCTCGAGCTGTCCGATACCCAATCATCATCATCGGGCTTCTTAGATCTCATCGTACGGGTTTTGCTGTTTCGTTTTGATGCGGACGTTGAGGTCCGAGTCGACGACTTGATTCGACTGCTCCGGGGTGAACTTTGAGCTTTAGTGGTCTTATCCTGCGAGTCAGTGGCCTCAGCTTGACGTTGATTCGTCTGCACCATCTGATGCATGACTTCCGTCAGCCTGTCAAGTTTCGCCAAGACTGGGTCGATCACGGTTGAGATCACGGACAATTCAGCTGAGGTTCGGGAGGGATTCGGTGAACTGGTCGAGTTGCTCCTTTGAATCCGCAAGCTTGCTTGATTACGAAACTGTCCCTGATCAGCTTGCAGCTGCCGAAGCTTTTCCTCACGTTCAGCTACCGCTTGCTCATGCATTGCTTGTGCTTGGGCATGTTTTTCTCTTAATCTCAGCAATTCTGCGTCATGCTCGGTTCGTGCTTTAGCTGCGCTCTCGACATGAGTCCTCTGTAATTCCTCTTGTTTGGCTCTGATCTCAGCTTCCTGAAGTTTCTTTTGCACTCCCAGAAGGTACTGGGCTCGGGCTTCGTCCTCTTTGCGCTTCTTGTATTCAGCAGCCACTCGCCGTTCAGCTCATTTCTCCAAAGCTTCGATCTGCTTACGCTGTTCAGTCTGAGCTGTTCGTTGAGCTTCAGACATCTGAATGTTCGCAGCTTGCAATCTCTGATGCTCTTCGCGGAGCTTAGTCTGCTCTCTCCGGTTGTCCTCCAGTGTGGCCTGTAAACGAGCCTCGGTAGCTTCTCGCTGGTTTTGTTCAGCGTTGAAACGGGCCCAGGCAGCTTCTTTCAACTGTGCTGCTCGTTCGATTGCCAGCTCTGCTCATTCCTCAGCCGCAGCATAGGCAAAGCGAAGACTTTCCATGTTAGAACGATTCGCTGACGGGGTTGGTCCCAGGTCAGGTTTCGTATCGGGATCTCTTGGTCGCCATTCGGTTGTCCGCTTAGACTCTGGACTGCCGGGCAACGGGATCTGAGCCGGATGATCAGCTATAGAGGTTCTTGATTCCACTCTTGCTTGAGGGGCACTAGGTTGGGGCTGATCTGGTGTAATAGAGATCGTCATTCCCGGGAATGAACTCCGGGCGGCTCCTGTCACCGATCCACGCATTACTGTAGCAGTTGACATGGGGAGATGCGTCCCTGTTCCAAGCATATAATCTGTGACCGACATCAGAGACGAACCTGACGAGCTGTATGACATGTTTCCACTTTCATCCGTCGCCATCAGGGAGAGATCGGAGTTGGGACCGGCGCCCACCATGCTGGGTACTGAATCACTCATGGCTTCAGGTCGATTCTCGGCCGCAGCATCGCTGGAATCACGACAACTCGGAATAGAGCCTCCCGCCGAGGACCTTATCAACAATGGACGTTTGCGGGCCGGTTCTTCTTTAAGGCTCGAAGCAGGGCTTCTGGGTCTGAGACCGGTAAGCTGAAGTCGCATGACTAGCTCGGGGCCCAGGAACAGCTGAGTGTCTTCATCCATGATAGCGTCTCCATCTTTGTCCAATACGAAACCCGCTCGGGACTCATTCATCTGGACTGAGAGAGTCAGCTGTGGGTCTGAAGACGAGCGAACGTAATACGGCGTTGATCCTACTGCATACTTCCAAGCAGTCAATTCAGCTCGGATAAAATGTCCGATACGCTCAACCTCCATCCTGATCTGGGATTCAGGTACTCCTGATACTTCCGATAGTGTATGCCAGGCCGGGACTTGGTTCCGGAATTCATACTCAGCTTCATGTAACATAGTCTGCAGCAGGGCGACACACGCGAGCGGCGGCATCAATCTCAATGAGACCCGGACTGCTTTGAGGTCAGACACCACTGGGATCCGACGGCGTTCGGCATTGAAAATGTTCAGCCACCGAGCTGCAGGAGACCGCGTCACCGACATTAGATGTCTAGCAGTCGTATCAAACCCCAGAGGTCATATTCTTCATGACGCGGCGCATACGCTACATCCACTGGATGCACTGTTCCAGGAGGGAGAGACATCCATAACTCGAGCTGGGACCGGCCATATGCGATCATCTCAACTTCAGTCATCCCAGGATAGTGAGCTAAAATCATATTCTGAGCTTCTGCACCCTCAGGAACACCTCTCAGCCGTTGGAATGGTCGTTGGTCTGGCCACAGTGAGCTTGACCAAGCTCCACCACTTGTCGAACCAAAATAACCAGCTCCCGGGGCATAGTTGAGCCGAACAGGGTCCGTCCCAGACCAAGCATGACTTGGCTCTCTCGCCTGCAACTCTCGATTTCCCAGTAAGCTCAGAGCACCTCCCTCGACTTGGCTACTGCGAGAATTCGCAGCTTTTGGCTCCGGGTTAGCACTTGAGAGTCTGGAAATCGCTGTCGAAGCCTTCAATTCATCTTGATGCGCAACATTCTGGTGCTCGACGGGCATAACTTGGCTTCGACTCTCATCATTTCGGGTACTCGGTTGAGCACCCGCTTCATCACCTTGGTCGACCCCAGACGGCTTCATCTCGGGCGAATTCAGTGATGGCACAACATCTTCCGGCATCGGGGGGGCTTCAGGTTCAGCGCTTGGTTCAGCTTCACTTGGGCGTGATGCTTCTACTTCAGTGCTGGGTACTGAGACTCTCGAAGTCGAACGACTTGGTTCGGGCTTATCAGTTTCCTTCGGCTCCACCTCAGCCTGCAATCCAGCAACGCGCAGGCTCCGCCGAAGCGAAGACTCGATCTTCTCACCTTTTCTCTTCGACGCACTTGGACTTGGCTTAGTCGACATAGTTGACTCTCGTCCGTCCAAAGTCGTATCCTGATCCGGGCACGCGCACCAGTTGTGGTGAGGTGCGGGCAACTTCCCAGCGCCCAGAATATACCTTGAGCTAAACTTGAATCAGCAAACCTTGGGCCTAAGCTCAGGGGTTTTCAGAGTCTCAGCGGAATGACCTCAGCTGGACCCAACGAAGACTCAGTCGACACCTCCGAGCTCGGACTCTTGGCTTGACGCGGCGTGTGCGCCTCTCTTGCGATCCCCTTGACGGTTCTTGCTGGGGCTACGCTTTGGGCCCAGACGTCAGCCAACCACGTCCACTTGTTCCTTGTCCAGTCGTCCTTGGATGTCCTCCAAACGAAGCCGGCTCCCCGCTCAACAGGCCTTCGCTCGCACGTGTCTTGACCCGATTTGCCCCGGGGTTTTCTTAATGTAGACACGACTCCACACGCACTTGTCTGCTTCTTCCGAGACTGCAGACCCAGTCTCCCTTGCTTCTCCTCTTCCTCCAGGCGGCTCCAGCTGAGAGCCGCGTACACAGGTCTTCACTCGCCCCCCGACCTAGGGTGGCTCCGAGAGTTGGCTCGAGCTGAGCCGGTCTTGATCCAGGGTTCTCGCCTCTGCGCCCTGGGACTTCCGTGCGGCACTCAGGTTGAGCGCCGCGTACACAGGTCTTCACTCCCCCCCCCCGACCTAGGGTGGCTCCGAGAATTGGCTCGGGATGAGCCTGTCTTGATCCAGGGTTCTCACCTCTGCGCCCTGGGACTTCCGCGCATCACGTCTTGACGTAGACGACACGGCCGAGCGGGGAACCACTATCCCAGGCTCAGCGCCACACGAAATCCTTCCAACAACACTGAGAACCACTATCCCAGATGCTGCTCTGCCGAAACCTCAGAGTAGATCACCTTCTACCCGAAAATATGAAATACACGCTGAGTGCAGTCGCCTAGTTCGACCTGTCGACGTGTAATGAAATGAAATAGCCAAATGAGTACCCCTTCACACCGAGGTACACCCACAAGGTCTATATGGGGCTTGCGTTTTGGTTGAGTCTCTCCTTAGACACCTTGTTCCGCAGCAACACACTTAACGCTGTGGCCTTCGGGGCAAATTAGATTCTGATTGATACTTTACACATGCAAACAAAGGCCTATCAAGGGGGGGGGCGCTCGGCTTCCGTCGGAGCGCACCCAAACAAAGACAGAAAGATATTATGGCGAGCGGCTCTTCAGCGTTGTCCTAGCTCTCAGGAACCTGCGGTGCTCAGAGTCTCCGCCCGGATCTGAGCTCAGCGATTGGCTGGGCTTCGTTAAAGTCACCCGTGGCGTCAGCAATCTCGTGATCACATGTCAGCAAGCTTCTGATCACATGTCGGCAGACTCGTGATTACATGTCGGCAGACCCATGATTAGCCCTCACTACACACCTCTGATTGGTCGAAGAGTGCGCGTCACGGGGATGAGACGGTGCGTCATATGGGTTCGGACATAGGTTGAGTCTGATTTGTGGTCAGTCATCATTTGATGACCGCCTTTTCGCAGCGACCGTTCCCAACGCCCCATCGCTCGACTTGCCTCTGAGCTTCTGAGCTACTGCTGAGCCAACAACTGGAGTGTCTCCAAACATCCACTACCACCATGCTGAGTCTTCATGGACTGAGAGAGACTCCTCTGAGCCTCGAAATATCTCAAAGTGTCCTCCAATGTCCTCCTTCCGAGAGTCAACGGGATTCTGCTGAGGGTCTGATGACTCAGCGAACGGTTTTCCGCTGAGCTACCAGTCATGGTGGGGACGAGTCGGCGGAGTCGAGTTGTCACATAACCAGCTGGCCACATTTCCTCCAATCACCATCCATTTTGATGGGTGCGGAGGGGGTACGGCGGCCGGGCGAAAGGTCGACTGGGCCTGAGATTCGAGCGTACCTCGTCACAAGACGGCGGAGATGCACGCGATCACGTCGGCGTTGTACCAGCTCACGTCAATGGTGGCAAGCCTGCAGTCTTCCGCCGTCGAAACGAGGAATGAGATGAGGAACGAGACGAGACGAGAAACGAGATGATGAATGATGAACGAGATGATGAAGCGGCCCCGACGGGCCCTGTAGATGCGCAGGGTGATGACGAGTCGGTGGCAGCACCAACGAGGGAGGCGACTGCCGACGGGCAGCCGTTTCCAGCGCGAACGACGCCAACGGACACGGCACCAGCCGATCCGGAGGTGACGCTGAATGCGGGTGTGACGATGACAGGCGGCGCGAACGGAGGCGACCTGCAGACGATTACGACGGTGCTTCGTAGGCTCACGGGACAACTCGTGGACCTGCGTGAAGCGGTGAGTAGTGTGGTGACGGTGGAACGAGCACCGACGATGCACCAGGCGACGGCGGCAGCGACGCGGACGTCGACGACGACAATGCCGCCAGCACAGGCAACGACGACGGGCACGAGCGACGTGGCCGGAATCAGCGTGAAGCTGAAGGTGGTGGTCGCCAGACCACGCACCACGGTCGGCGTCGTGGCAGTGGACGAACGGAGCGACGAAGGACGACGGAGCGGGACCAGAGCCGTCGGACAACAGCAGCAGCTCGGACGACTCGTCGGGCGGAGACCGTCGCCCGAGGAGTGGGCGACGCCGGACCGACAGCCGCAGCGAATCCGAGAGCAGCTCTAGCGAGGCGCCCAGCTCGGACGACGATGGTGACGGCGACGGTGGCGGACGACGAAGACACCGGCGTCACGGACGACGAGGACGGCAGCGCGAACGCGAGCGGCGACCGGAGCGACTCTCACGACGCAAGAGCGTCAAGGACCTTGAACTGCCGATGTTCACGCCCTCACCGAAGGTCTCGGTGTCGACGCGGATCGACCGTGTCGACTTGGCCTTGCAAGGCGCTGTGGAGTCCGGACGGGGCCGCTGGTCCGACAAGTCCTTGTACTTCATTCTCGGGAACAAGTTGATGGAAAACGCCGCGAAGTGGTGGGTCGACATAGACCACAGTCTGCCCGAGACGAAGAGGACGTGGACGAACTTGAAGAAGGCATTGCTGCGGAGGTACGGCGAGAAGCTGGACAAGTCGGCTGCGGAGTGGCGAGTCAGCATGCGCCGCATGATGCCGGGTGAGACGCATGCTGACTTTGCTGCTGGCCTACGAGATGTGGTGGGTCGGAACAAAGTCAGCGAGAGAGTCTAGCTAGCGCAATTCTATCGCTGTGTGGATAAGACAACGAAGAATCTTGTCAAGCAGTCTCCGAAGCCGAGGACGCTGGAGGAGGCGGTCGACAAGGCGACGGAGATTGATGACCCGATGGACAATGTTGCCCAGGGCATGATCAACATAGGGCAGGCGTGGACGACGGCGCCGAGCCGCTACGTCATTCCTATGAGCGGCACTACGGGAGAGACCAACGTGATCGCTGGGATCAGCGGACCACTACCTACAGAGAGGATGGGCGGTACAGGCGGCGAGGCGATGCTACGGTCGGATGTGGAGCATGTGGCGTTGTTTACCAACCCCCAATGCCTACTCGGGGACCTGGGATCCGCCGGCGGGGCACGCGTCGAATGGGAAGTATTGGTATGAGCCAAGGAAGACGGCGAGGAAGACGAAGACAGCCGGCAGCCAGGCAGAAGCCAAGAAGCCAGTAGCTAAAAATAAGACGCGCAAAGAGGTAGTAGCCTCCAGCAGCGACGGGTCGGACGCCAGTCCGAGGCGTAAGAAGGTGAAGGCCGCGGTGAAGCAGTCGGCAGGTCGAGAACGGAGCGAAAGTCGCTCTGGTAGCGAAAGGTGACGCGGTGACGATGGAGGGCAGGCGAACAACACACCGTGCTACATGTGTTGGCAGGCGGGCCATTGGGCAGCTCACTGTCCGACGGGTCCTAAGTGTTTCGCGTGTAATCGGAATGGGCACTTTGCGCGTGAGTGTCCGAACGCGGAGGCGAAGGCCAGGAACGACTCCTACCTGCAACAGCGCGAGGCGAAGTCCAAGACGACGGCGGAAAACCGGGGACGGACGCCGTAGAGGGGTTACGGCGTCCGTGGAGCAATGAGCATCCCCGACCAACGAGGACGAGAATGATCGGTGACGGCGAGACGAAGGAGAGCTCCTCCGACGTCAAAGGCGGAGTCGAAGAGGTGAATGGAGTGGCGAAGCGTAGGACGGTGACGGCGAGTGACGGAGTGAGCGGGGTGATGGAGCAGATGAAGACGGATGCGGCGGCGAGAGACAGCGATCGCGCGGCGAGATACGTGGTCACTGTGCGGCCAGTGATGTCGGCAGTCCTCTACGTGCAGGCGGATCGTGAAGAAGAGCTGGAGGGCTCGGACGTGGGCAAAGGCGACGGAGTTGAAACTGGAGAAGGCGCATCCCGAGTCGCAGTGTCGGCTGCAGTATGCAGCCAGAGTGCTGGCGATGAGGAGCGGCGCCAAACTGGAGAAGGCGCGTGGGTAGTGGAGGTGACAGCAGCGGCGAGGCCGGTCAAGGCCGTCGAGTTGGCGAAGACGACTGAGTCGGACGACTCGGCCGAGCACCACGATACTGAGGGGCCGTGCGACGAGATGGCGGCGTTCGCCACCAGCCCGTGGCGAGTCAGAGCAACGGAGGAGGCAGCAGCGCGTACAGCTTTAGAAGCGCGGAGACGTCGGGCGCGATGAGTGTGGTGGCGTCAGGTGAGTCGGCGACGCGTGCACCAGCGACGGTAGCAGTGTTGGCGTCTGTGGCGACACAGGCGACGAATCGGGAAATGGAGGCGGTGCCTGAGGTGCCGATGCAGGTGGACACGCCCATGACGGAACCGGAAGCTTCGGAGAGGGCGACGTCGGTGACAGCACCCATACTAATGACCAGACGGGAGTTGGCGACGACGCTCAAGACGGCGGCGACGATGACGGGGGTGGGATCGACGTCACGGACGGCGGCGATGTCGGACGTGCTCATGATGGAGCCGACAGTGCTAGCGGACCGGCCGGCGGTGGAGTCGGAAACGACGGAAGCGGCGGAAGGGCGTGAAGCGGCGACGCCGAGAGCCAGGTCAGCACCGGAAGTCACGGCGACGGTGGAGGCCGCCGAGACGGCCACGGTGGCGATGCAGACGGCGAAAGCGGCCGACGGATGTGGGATTGCGGGCACCGAGCTGTCAGCAGTGGACGCTGACTTGTCGAGCGGCAGTGACGACCGAGGAGTAGTGTGGAGCGGGTCAGCGACGGGGTCGAGCAGGCCAGGCTCGCACGACAGAAGGCACACCAGGCGGCGAAGCGGCTGCGCGTCAAAGCACTGCTGGTGAAGCGATGTCGGGCGGAGAAGGAGACGGACGAAGCGCGGCATCGAACCGAAGAAGCGGTGAAAAAATCACGACGACGAGTGGCTGCTGAGGCAGTAGCCGAACTCGACGCCATGAGGCAGAGACGGCAGCACGATGAGGACGGCGGTAGAGTGCGACAGGCTGGCGCGGCACGCGTGAGTCTGGTCAAACACCAACGGGGAGGTTACCAGGCGGAACGGACGACGGAGAGGCCGGACGTGGAGTATGTGGGCGCCGACGACGGCTTGCCGACAGCGAGCATGGAGGTGAACGGCGTGCAGCGGCGCGTGAAGCTGGATAGCTGCGCGCGCTACACTATCGCGGGCACGTACTGGATGGCCCACGGCGACAAGGTGGACGTGAGTGCGCCGGTGGACTACGTGGAGGGCATTGGTGGTCTTCTATTGGACGTGGTGGGCGTGTGGAGATTCAAGTTGCGTACGGTGTTCAACGAATATATTGAAGTTGATGCCTGTGTAGTGTCGGGATGTTCCGACGAATTCCTACTTGGTGTCGACTTTATGAGGGCACGGGGAGCTCCCATTGACTTCGACCGCAACGACGTGCGGTACAGAGATGGCCAACGCGCGGTGGTCTTCCCCTTTCGCACTCATGATGATGTTGAAGGTGCCCGAGTCGCACCAGTGCGGATAGTTTGTCGAACGCAGCTGACGAGCCACGCGGTGACACCCGTGGAAGTAGCGGTGGCAGCCGAAGACGGGGAACGGGGCCTATTCCTACCTACGCAGTACACCGGGGCGGTCATGCTGGCTGCTACAGTGACTACGGCGCGGAATGGAAGGGCGTGGGGGCCTGCTATCAATACGGGCAGCACGTCTGCTCGTCTGCCTAATAAGAAAGAACTTGGCACCTGGGTGCCTGTGAACGATGACATGGAGATACTGTCTATGAGTGGGGAGCTCGACGCCAGCCGAGTCGGGCAATGGATTGATGACTTAGGTGATAGTGCCACACCTTTGGACGATGAAAATGAAGTACAAATTGGAGTTGAAGAGCCTCAAGCACGTGTATTAGTTACGAAATTGCTTCGAGTCTACCGTAAGTTGACTAGGAACGTGGGAGACTGCCCTCCTGCGACTGCATTAGATATCCACCACCTCATCGACACGGGCATCTCAGCACCGAACATGTTGAAACGCCGGCGACAAGCGCAGCTGCAGGGCCAGATTGTAGACGAGAATGTGACTAAAATGCTCGGGGCCGGGGTTATTGAGGAAGGAAATGGAGCCTGGGGGTTCCCTGTAGTGCTCGTACGGAAGAAGGACGGCGAAGTAAGGTTCTGCGTGGACTACCGCGCGCTGAACAAGATGATGAAGAAGGATGTCTACCCCCTTCCTCGTATTGATGAAACGCTCGAAGCGTTGGGCGGTGCATTACTATTTACGACACTAGATCTGAGGGCTGGCTACTGGCAAATACGGGTGGCGCCTGAAGATCAGGACAAAACGGCGTTCATGACTAGGCGAGGGCTCTACACATTTGTACGCATGCCTTTTGGCTTAACAAATGCCCCTTCGACTTTTCAACG
Source organism: Phytophthora fragariae (assembly GCA_009729435.1). Taxonomy (NCBI): domain Eukaryota; phylum Oomycota; class Peronosporomycetes; order Peronosporales; family Peronosporaceae; genus Phytophthora; species Phytophthora fragariae. Next base: position 862,666 of record QQOI01000002.1, on the reverse strand, counting down.
CATGATGAATGGCGTCCTTCGGGGCTTGACCTGGGTGACTTGCCTGGTTTACCTAGATGATATCGTAGTCTTTACGCGCGGAGGGATTGAACGAGACGTGGTGGAGCTGGCCAATGTGTTGGAACGGCTGTCCCAAGCTGGACTGACGCTAAAACTAAAGAAGTGCCAATTTGCTGCTAAATCTATGGAGTATCTAGGCCACGAGTTGAGTTGGACGGTGTACGACCTTTGCCGCGGCTGATCTCGGCCGTGCAGGAGTTTCCACGACCAACTGATGCGGTGGAGGCCACACGCTTTGTGCATCTGGCCGGGTATTACAGGCGCATTGTGGAGGGCTTTGGGGCGATGATGGCGCCCATAACGAAGTTGCTACGGAAAGACGCAGAGTGGGAATGGACTCCGGTTCAGGAGTCGCCGTTTGAACACGTGAATATGATATTGACGTCGAAACCTCTACTTATCTACCCTAACTTTCAGCTGCCTTTCTGAGTGGCAACGGATGCGAGTACGGCGGGGCTAGGCGCTTGCCTCATGCAGGATCACGGCCGAGGGTGGCAACCTGTAGCATACGCAAGCAACGTAAACAGCGTTGCGGAAAGTAAGTACGGTATCACGGAGTTGGAATGCTTGGCGGTGGTCTGGGCGATCAAGCTCTTCCGTTCTTACCTGTATGGCAGACACTTCACGATAATTACTAACCATTCAGCGTTGAGGTGGCTCATGACGAGTCCAAACCTCACGGGGAAGCTGCATCGGTGGGCGCTTACCTTGCAGGAGTTCGAGTTCGAGATTGAGTATCGGCTGGGCAGCACGAATGTGGTGGCGGATGCGCTCTCACGAGCCCCCGCTGTAGCCATAGTAATGGCATCGATAGGACGGAGGCGGCGAGCGAGGCAGCGGAGTGCGGTAGGTGAGACGGCGGTGGTAGCGAGTGCGATGGCGGGGTCGACGGAAACGGCGACAGTGGCGGTGACGTCACCTGCGGCGATGGCGGCGGTGGCAGACGAGGGCACGGCGCAGACGGCGAACGCGGTCGACAAAGTGCAGTCGAACGCTGACGGAGACGTCCTGACGACAGCGGTGGTGGAGAGCGACGAAACGCAGTTGGGCGAAGACAGCGAGTCGCGAGCGGCGACGGCGGTGACGACAGCGGGCGCAGTGAAGACGGGCACGGGTGGCACGAGTCGACGAGCGAAGTCGACGGAAGCGGCGGTGACTGCAACGCGGCCTCTCACGCGTGCAGGCAAACGTCGGAGTGATGAGCGGCGGCGTTGGAGCGAAGGACGTGCAAGTGCGACAGCCACGGTGGACGATACGGCGGCTGATGCGGGCAGTAGGCTGGCTGCGGTGCACGATGTGACTGCGCCGGACGGCGCGGTGGTGAAAGCTCCCGACGCGAACCTGGCCAGTGAGGAGGTGAGGTCGAGGACGAACGGCGCGATGGCGTCGACAGCGGGCAATGCGACGCGTAAGCGCGTGACTTTTGCCGTGATGCCCGATAGCGACGTGGCTCGCGAGGCGGAGTTGACGGCAGCGGCAGCGGTGAACGACGGAGTAGTGACGAACGTCACGAGGTCGGGTGACGGTAACGAGGCGGAGTCGGGGACGGCGGCGCATGGCGTGGGAACGGCGGTAGACACGATGCTGGGCGACGACCACGAAGCGAGGCCGGTGACGAAAGCGAACGGCGTGGTGGCGGCAGACGGTACGGTGTCGGACGACCACCAGCGTGCCAGTGGCGCGGACGGAAAGACGTCGAGAGGAACGGAGGTCGCGTCGAGGACGACGAAGACGCGGCGACAGACGAAGGCTCGAGGGGACGGCAAGAGTCTGTGACTCGGCGCCAGAGTCACGAACTCCGGAGACGGCGGAGACGACGACGCCGAAAGCGTCGACTGTAGTGAGCGCCGCGGGCAAGCGACCAGCCCGGGCGCGACGGCATGTTGAAGGCGACGACCAGGGTGGCGGCGGTGTGCGACTGGAGACGGCGAAGGCTGGCGGGGGCGAGGAGAATGGCGGTGGAGCCCGACGGAAAGCTGCCAAGCAGCCCAGAGTTGGGAACGCGACTGCTGGGCAGCCTGGTGGAGACGAAGGCGAAGCAGTGCAACGACCTGCAGGGGGACCAACCCTACAGCTCACCGACGCGGAGATTATGGATGCCCAGGCGAAGAGTCGGCTGGTATAACGGCTGCTCGAGGTGGGAAAGCACCAAGGGCAGGAGGTGACGCGGCAATTTGGGCTGGTAACTATCAAGACGCCCACGGGGCAACGAGTTGTATTACCACCGGCCTTATGGCCTACGGTTATGAAGGAATGTCACGATTCAGTGTGGACAGGGCACCTGCGCGCCCCGCACACCTATGCTCGGATAGCTCAGGCCTACTGATGGCCGAGTCTACGGCGTGAGGTGAAGCGCTGGGTCCTTGGGTGCCAGGAATGCGGCAGTCGAAAGGTGCGGCCAAGGGAAGTGATTCCTCCCTTGCGCAGCCTGCGCGGAGGTGATGTAGGTGATAGGTGGGCGCTGGACGTGGCGGGTCCATTGCCGACGACCGACGGGGGTGAACGCTATGTCATAGCGGCCGTAGAGTATGTCACGAGGTACCCGGTGGCGATCGCCGTGTAGCAGCACACGGCGGACAACGTGGCGGCCTTTTTGATGAAGAACGTGGTGCTGAAGTTTGGGGCGTTTCGAGAGCTACTGACCGATGGGGCGCCGGAGTTGACCGGCAAGGTCATTGAGCAGCTGGTGATCTTGCTGCAGGCCCAGCAGACTAACCCCGTGCCCTACAGATCACAAATGATCGGGTTAGTCAAGAGGTTCCACCGGACGTGGAAAGATTATATCGCGACGTACATGAGTGATGAAAGACAGCGAGATTGGGACGTGTGGGTAGACTTCGTGGCCTACGCGTACAATTCGGGGCAGCACTCGACGGTCTTGCTATCCCCGAACAAGTTGATGATGGGGCGACGTCTACGCAACCCCAGTGACTTACTACGTAGCGCTAACGTGACGGAGGCGGGGGCGTTGATGAACTACCACAGACGGCTGATTGCCGCCATGAAGAACAGCTCGGCGTGTGCTGAGGCGGCTCGCAGACGCGAACAGGAACAGCAGAAGCGGTATTACGACTGCAAAGTACGGAGCTGGCGGGCGTTTGCCGACGGCGACAGGCTGTGGCACTTTAAGCCACCACGTGGGCCGAAGGCCTCGAAATTGGTGCATCAGTGGTTAGGACCGGTGCGTGTGTTGGAGTCGGCCGGCTACGACAACTATCTAGTGGAACGAGAGGACGTGGCGGGCGACCCCGAACAATTTATAGCTCATGCTTCGTTTTTGGTGATTTATCACTCACCTCCTACACTACTGGCGACGGCGGCGGCGGACATCGAGGCGCAGCTCGAGCATGAAGGCACGCTTAACCTCGCGGGTGATGTCGCGCAAGACGGAGAGGCTGTGGGAGCAACGACGGCTCGCGTGCACGCAGCAGTAGCAGCAGGAACGGCAATACGCCGTGGACGAACAGTGGCGAGTGCGGTGCCAGGGCGACGGGCGGGTGCAAACGTGGTGGAGCTACGGCGACGAAGGCGGCGCAATGCGGCCGGACAATACGTCTTGGAGTTCGAGGTGCAGGACGTCCGACCTGCAAGAGCACGTCGGAAGACGGAGCGCGCCAAGCGTTGGATTTCCATCCGACAATACGATCAACTACTGCAGGATGGACGGGTTGTGGAAGACCCGAGGTTTGGAGAAGTCGTGTAACAGTGGGGCCGGCTCGATGGACCCCACAGCGGCAAACGGTGATGGAGGACGGCGGCGTGAGGCGGCTGGCGGTGACGAAGGCGACGCGGATGGCGGCTCGGGGGTGGCGGCGGCGGCGCCGGAGGTGGGTGCAGTGGTGATGGGCGGCACGGAGGCGCTCGAGCTGACCAATGCGAGGGCTCCGAGCGGCGCGTGGGCCGCCCAGGCGACGGTCGGCACGAACTGCAAGCCGCAGTCGTGTCGACTCGACACATTTGGCGTGGGTTCGGGCCGCCCACAATCCAATCTGCCGGCTCGCACACAAAGCGCGAGCACTTCGGAAGGTGAACGGCTTGGCCTCGACAACTACGAGGCCCGGAAGTGACGGAAGCAGCAGGAAGCAGGACACGGGTGCGGAGCGACGTCGGACGAGGCCGGTGTACCTGTAGGACGGGTGTAAGCACGAGAAGAAGACGTAGAACGTGGGTTAGTGTTGGCAAGTAGCTAGCATTAACTTAGGTCTACGTAGGTCGCGTAAGTAGGCTAATAAATACGGCTGGAAACCGCGAGGTGGACAGTCGGGCGCAGCAACCGGTGTTGCTGTCGGCCAGAAGGGGTCGAGACGGCCGTCCAAGTAGGTGGGCCTCTGCAGCTGGAGCTGTGCGACCTGGTTCACAGCCGAGCAAGATAAGTGGCCTGTTACATGGACTTTCAAACTATCAAGAATAAGAAGGCGACAGGAGCTGATACTTGGCTTCCAAATCTATTATAAAATAGAGTAAATGTCAAGATCAAGAACAATATTTGAAGCAAAAACAAACATCTTACTCTCTCAATCCATTCCAGCATTACGGCTTCATCACACCATGCTTTCTTCTGCACTGTGTGCGGGACGTCACTGGATCCAAATTTCGTGTTCCACACTTTGTGGGAGACAGCCCCCCCCCCATCGGTACACCCGCGAAGATGATGAGTGGGGGCAATTTCTGATCCGTCCCAGATGCAGCCAAAAATACTGAGGCACGAAATCCATTTATTTCGCCACCTTAATACCAAGAACAAATAGCAGTTAATATTAATCCGATAAAACGAGTAGGATTGTGCTTTACCTTGAACCACATCAATGGTTGGGTTGATCACGAAGTCAATAGTGGTTTTACCCACCATACCGATGATCACAGCAGTTTGATCCATGTTGAAAACGGATGCAATCTTGTCTGGCCCGCTCTCGCCTGAAAGAATTCCTTTTTCTTTAATTGTGTGCTGAATAGAGTGTGTAAAAACATCAGTAACAAGTTAATAAAACAACTTTAGTAGTGTACAACTATGTTTTTGATATAATCAAGCATACCTCCATGTCTGAACGCTTTTTCCTGCCTTTGTGGGTAATTCGCCTAACAGAGAGGCGATTTCGCTTTAAAAATCGCCTAAGAAAAGACACGTTGTGCCTCTCGTTCTTCGATTTGAATTGCTTAGATCTAAACGCGCAAGGATAATGATCAAACACCGCATAGATACACAGAGAAAGCTATTTTTTTCGCATTTCAATGATCCAATCCAGCAATCTAGAGAATAGTTAGTAACACAGAAACTATCATTATGTTCGAATTATTAAAAATCACTGTTTTTTTAGGCCTGGGTTGCGTACATACATGGCCACTCTCTTTGTTGATGGAGTTAAAAACATGTTTGGCGCCTCTTTGGCAGCCGTTTGGATCGTGTTTTCTTGTTTTTTTCACCTATAGTAGGTGGAGCGGCGTACACGAGATGCAGCTGCTGCGACCACAACAGCGATGCCCGCTTGTGCCTGCAGAGCACTCAGTTTGGTCTTGTTCGTGTTCTTGGGACGCCGTGGTATCACGCCTGAAGGCTCGCCTGAAAGGCGCGTGAGGGGGGATGCCAAAGCGAAGAGTGCCGTCGGTCGACGAGCGCCACACCAACAATACTTTTTACGGCGTAAATATTCTCTTTAGATTTGCGCATTTTCTTAGGAACAGAAGTTTTTACAACTGTCTCACTCAATCCGATTTTTACGTTAGCACTTTTACCACCTTTGTTTTGAAGATTTTTTGCGATAACACGACATATATCTTTTTAAGTCGGTCTTAATCGCTGCAGATAAGCCGCCCGGGTAAGCCATATTTGACAGGCGTCCACTTTATAAGAGAAAAGTGAAAGGGGGAACTGCAAGATATAATTTTTTTAATTCATGCTGAGCAGACGATTGTCCGAGTCGACTACATGTACCAATCCCGAAAGGCTAGAACGCGGCTACATTAACCTCACGGAGACACAGCTGCGTAATAATTTCAGCTGCCGCTGTTCCTACTCGTTTACATTGCTGTAGCTGCAGCATGTAGACTACTTTACCCATATCCGTAGCCTATATTACCATCGTCATTGTACTACAAGTGCTGCATTTGCCCTCCATTGCAAGGCAACAGCGTTTTTCTGTTGATGTGCGAAACCATCCTCTTAACCTCCATTACGATGCACGCAAGGCTTCGTGATGAGTGAAACCGATATCCAGAGCTTCCCGGCAACGCACGGCATCAGCATCATTATCATAGTCCGTAAACCTCACTACTATCGAACCCTGGTGGTGCTGTCTACTCTATAATATACCGGAAGGTTTACTCTTACGGATACCGCACAACTATAACTTGTTTGTACGTTACTGGAAAGCATAAAAAGCAGTCCAATCTACGCCTAGTTGTGGTCGTGAAGGAGGCGATTGATGATTTTTGTCTGCTCAGCTTTTGTCGCGAGCAGTGGTCGAGCGCGACGGCAATTCTAGCAGCCATGACAACTCTGGTGACGAAGTACGGCAGCGTTAGTCCTTTATGAAACGCGGGAGCCCAATAGAAAGCGTAAAGTGGCGAGTGCGTACAAAGCGTTCTCACCTGTAAAGCGGGACATTGTCAGCGCGTTGAACTTCGGGCAGGCGCATTGAGTTTCGTATGATATCGACGTGAGGGCCAAGGTATGCAGGCTATTTGATCCTCTGCAAGGTCACAAGAAATGCACCGAACTATGAATGACTATCGAGGAGGTTGTGAAGCCTCTCTTGTCAATGAACACGGAGCTGAAGTACTACCAGTTCACGCCGTGTGTTCAGCAAGACAGTGACAGTTGTGAGCTGCGGCGTCTTGTCGTGTTGGAGCTCGCTCTTGCAAATTATCTATGGACAATGCGCTATGCAGGGTTGTGCCGTATATTTGGTTTCGCTTCTTGGATATGTGTACGAGCTTTTTCGAGAGCGACGCGGATATTCTTCACAGCAAAAACTCTAAATTTAGGAAGAGATACATTCCGGCCTCAAGCTGGAGAGTAGCCATCGAGTGCAATAAGAGCGTGTTCGCGTTGTACTATAGATGGATATGTTGGTCGATATTGATCTCCAGCTGGTTTGCGTTGTATTCATCTCCAGATACAATCTAAGCCAATGACACAACAGCTCCTCCAGCGGGGCCCTGCAAGCCAGTTAGTTTCCTGTTGGACGGAATCCCGACACACATCACTCGTGCGGCCGCGCGTGCGCCAGCTTCAGCTTCACAAGCTTCTCACACTGACTCACCGCCTGCTCGCGACAAAGATGTGCCCACCCCGCCTCAACGACGCCCCTGGCAGCTCAACAGCAGCCCAATTTTGCTTAGACCTCAAAGGCAGCTGAGGCGCTGCTGCGACTTCGATTCAGTGTCATGAAGCAGCGGTTGCAGGGGTCGAAGAGCTCCAAGCAGCTAGCCGCTGCATGGAACATGGTGGCGGCTGAGACCTAACGCGTTGGGGGTCTTGAGGTGGACGCAGGGCAGTGCAAATCGAAGGTTGGTAGTGTCGTTACTAGACTGGGGCTGACTAATTTAGCTAACTCATTATGATTCTCGTGTTGCGCTACGTTGGCAGCTGGAGCGTATGCATAAGCAATACACGGTATACCGTGTTGTTGTCGAGTCCACTAGCAACACTGCAGAGAAGCCGCTGAAGGTGCCGCTATGCTACTCCGCAATGTGTGACGTGTGGGGAGATCTTGAAGGCATGGATACCGACGCGTTTTTCTCCAGTGATGCTGCAAGCAACGGCGTTCAAGAGGTCAGCCGTTGGTAGCCGCCGACCTAAGTACATAATGTCATATGGACCAATCTAACTCCAGCAATTCCTGATATCAGTTTCACAAGCGATTAAACCTCGATTGGAAATGGTCAACTTGCGCGCGGTTAAGCACCTCATACGGCCCGTATGAGGTGCTTAACGAGGGTAGAGCTCAAGCAGATAACCATGCTAACTCATCATGAAAGTCCCATCTAATATCGCTTCATATTCAATGAATTACGACAAAAAAACTAACCATGTCCAAAATCTTGACTCAAAAAGTCAAGTTATTTGATTCTGTGTGGACGGTGATTGGCTCAAAAACGTAGATTTTGTATCCGTGAAAGATAAGCTCTCGTTTGGTGGTCTTTTCGCTGAAGACGAAGTATAAATACACAAGTTATCCTGGTAGTACAACGGGTACGCTGTACGGTAAGCCCTATAGGAATTAATTCAGACGCGAAAAAAAGGTACCGATTCGATACAGAGTTCAAGTGACCGATTTTATAAATCCACCAATTTGTATCTACTATGAGAGAACACTGTTTCCACTAGATAATATTTACGGTTTAACCCCTCCAAACCGGGAGCCGAAAGGAACATGTAAACTGCATATGCAGCGTAATTATACTTCATGTTTATATACTAAAAATGGTTAGGGACGATAGGATGCACGATGAGGAGCGGCAAAGGCGTGCTAAAGTAGCATATAAGCTGCATATCGTCCCTACTGTAGTGTTTTTATGCTGAATAATGCTACTTATCGTGAAAATGGACATGATACCCGCCGAACAGAAACTGGTGCCTCGATAGTCCTCATTTCCAAAAAATTCCAATTCAGAACTTCCCATACAAATGCGTCAACAAGGAGTAGGGGTGACACCCCTATATATTTGGTAGGCTATTGATGTGTCCAGTGATGTTCTATGCACTATACACAAGTCAAGAGAAATCGACAGTCGTAAAAAGTATTCGTGGGGCAATCACCTGACACGCTCAATCATGCGGGAAAACAGGACTGCTTAGATGCAGTTTATGATGTGAATGCGCGAAGAAAAGTATGTCGCTGTGAAGTTCAATGGAGTCGACAGAGAAGAAGTGATTGCAATCACAAGGTTGATCAACGGGAGAAGCATCGACCTTAGATTCGTAGGCTTGAGTACGGGCGATCTTCTGCGTTCTAACTGAGTCGCCTATATGTTATTTTAGTTGGCAAAATGAGCGGTGCTGTACGTGTATTTGTAAGCAAGTACAACTCTGAATTTGTTTGGTAGACTTTGAAAATGACTGTCGTTGATGAATACAAAGTTGATCAACTCAAGTACCATGTCAACAAGTCTGTTTGAAATGAATTGTGCTCACCGTGTGTAGCACTGCAAGCGGGATCTGTAGTGGGTATCCATGCTCAATATGATTGCCACCATATTAGACATGCTATTTCAACAACGAGTGCGTTTGAACTCTCCATTATTATTTTGGATTACGTACTTGCATCTCATCTTCGTCGTAACCACGTCCTTGTTTGCTTCATCACCAAGTTCAATCGCTTCGAAGTAAGTATTTAAAGTCTTGTCAACGGGATTCAAGTTGTCGTCGCTGTACACCAGGAATTCGTTTCCGGGAGCAGTCAGTTCATCATCATCGTCTTCGGCATCTACAATATGAGACACATTGACATGCAGTACATCATTCAGGTTAGAATGCATCATTATATGGAACGTAACATTCAGCATAATAAATAACATACATGTTCGTTCCATGGGCACGCGTCGTGGAGACATCGCCACGCGCTGTGATATAGTGGGTGCAGCATCTCGGGCAGGTGCATTCACTCGGGCGGGGGTATCAGCTTGGGCTAGAGTAGCAGTTCGAGCCAGATCAGCAGCGTGACACGATGATCGGGGGAAGCCGCTTAAGGGGGATCAATAGCAGCTTGAGAAGGTGTAATGGGGCCAGGATTGGCTAGTGTCCTTTTCAAGGAAAATGGATGTTCTCTGGTGTAGTCCACACCGGCCGGTGTGGCCCACAAGAACTGAGTGTCACGCACCACGATGGGTACTGTGTACTTAGATAGGATATCTCCCTTTGGCTCCCCAAGAAATATGTTAGTTAGGGGCCGGTCGTACTTAAGGGCGTCAGCATACGAGAGCCAACCGATGAGGAAGATCGCCATTTAGACAGGGGTTTAGTATGCAGAGAGAAAACAGTAGATATAAACTTGAGAGTGTTATTAATACTAGACAGTTTAACTCTAACCTATAAGTGTGCAAGTCTCTTTAAGTACTTGGTACTAAAGAGGACCGATAAGGCAGGGCCTTTTGCACAAGCAGCAACAGAGACGCCAGGCGTCTGTTGTGGTTAGCGTGTTACGCTTCCTCCTAGTTATTGTGCGTGTGACCCCCGTCACACCTGGTTGCGCTAGTAGTCAATCCCGCGACCGACGCGGATTTCTACAATCATCAAAATGGCAGCGCCATACCGCGTCTGCCTCTTAGAGGTTCGTTCGTCTTGCAACACCTCGGGGTCCATGACCGACGAAGTGTTGAGGTCCAATGAGCTGCCTTCCGGGCGAAGGAGAACCACTTCCGCCAACTCCCCCGCCTTGAGAGAGTCCAGAAACTCGACATACGAGAGCTCCTCGAGCTCAAGTAGCTCTGCTACTGTGGGCAAGGGAGTCAACACCTCCCCTACCTTGGGTTCGCCCGTGAAAACGTCGAACGCTTGAGGAACCTTATCCTCAGCCGCGGAATCCACGTCGCAACTAGGCGCCTCTGCCTTGAGCGCACTTGTGACCTTGTCACTTTTCTTGTCCTATCATGCGGGGGTACCGACTCGACAACTCTTAGTTGCGCGAGCAACAACTCCAGCGCCTTTCTATACATGGGCTGAACCAGCCACCACGCGTTGCGTAGGGGGACCCCTTCCTGCGCGAGCTGTCTCAACGTCCGCGCCTTGAGTCTTCACTGCCCCTTGGGCAAGTGCAACTCGGTTGCAAACTGCGGAACCCTGTCTTCCAACCGGAGAGGAACTAGGATCCTGCGGATCTTCTCCACCACCCACCTCGAGCTCCCGCGCTCGTGGAGGCATGATCATGAACAATTCCAACACATCTGAAGTACCGGCAAACTGCCGTTCGCCGTGTGGCACACGGTGGTCATGCACAAACTCGTCTCGGGAAGAGGAGGGGGCATGACTCGCCAGGGCTCTGTCGGCGAGGGGGTTGTAGCTAGCACCAATGGTGCGACTACGCCAGTCTATCCACGGCTCGTGCTTAGCTTGCCAAGGCATGCCGAGGATAAGATAGTACCGATCATCCATGGCCAAGACAACGAACGGTTAGACCGAATTGAAGTCATCAAACTTCACGCTTAAGAGTATGGTAACCTTGCGTGTAGACACGATGGAGCTAGTCGCTAAGCGAACAGATACATTGGTATTACTCTTAGAAGCTTCTAAAGCACTAGCATACAATGCACTGTTCCTAGCCACACTAGCTTTCGTCGCAAAGTTGAACGACGCCCCTGAATCGATCAGGACCGTAATTGGTTCCGGATACCCTTTCACGCTGGCGGTGACGACCACGAGGTTAGACCGCGCGGCGGCCACGGAGAGACACAGAAGTGTCGTCCCAGGGACTTGCTCCTTTGGAGAGGCTGGTGAGGGACTCACCTTCCTCGAAGAAGAGCGAAGTCTCCCAGCAGGGCGTCCCGCCCTTACTGGGAGTCGCCGTTTCCCGACTCTGTCGCCTCAAGACTGTTGAGAGCCGGGCGCGCCGCGTACTTCTTGTCACGTGGCGCCTTGCATGGGTTGGTGGGACAGTTCCGACGGAAGTGACCAGGTTGTTTACAACCGAAACAGCGACCACTCGCACGTTGAGTCCGCTGGGAACGTGCCGACTCGGCAAGAGAGATCTCCATCGGAGTGGGATACTCACTTGCTTTGACGTGATGTGCCCTTGCGCTGAGCGCACGCAGTGATCCTCCAGCATAGCGATGTGGTCCGCCTCATTAATGGTCTTTGGCTAACGCCGGAAGAGCTCCGTCCGAACCGGACCCGTGCGGACACCGTTCATGAAGACCGTCACTTGACGTCCTCAGAGAGGGGTGCGCCGGTCATGGCAGCTTCGAGATCGTGGAGCTCCATGACGTAGTCTTGGAGTGACCGCTTGCCGTGCTTGCACCGCAAGACACTGGAGCGGTGGCGGTATGCCACATTGGCAAGGAGGAAGGTGGAGCGTAGCTCCTGTTCTATGAACCACCACGAGGTAAAGTACCCCGGCGCCGCCGTTTCACGGGCCATGGCCCATGCACGTGCGCGCCTTTCAAGGTTGGACAGCGCAAACGCTACCTGAGCTCACGCGTCGTAGATCTGACCAGCGCTCAGCGCGATCTGGATCTCGAGAACCCAGAACACAAGACTATCTGAGTCTTCGCCGTCGAACGTCGGAACCGACATCTTGACGGGCTTCGTCGTGGTTGGACGCGCAGCGAATCAGGCCGTATTCGTGGCGGACGCTTGTGCTGCACTCTGTGCCTCAGCTCGCATCGTCGCACGAGCGGCTTCCTGCGCAGCAGCGCTCACGTGAGCAATCAGCGACGACTCGTACCTGTCGAAGCGTTCCACGCGCGCCCATTGCTGCTTAGCAGGAAGGTTGGGGAATCCAGCGAAGGCTGCCTCGCCCAGGAGGCTGACCATCTTCTCCAGCGTAGCCCAGTGGGCATCGGAGAGGTGAGGAAAGTCCTGCCGCGCCGGCAGCCGACACCCTGAGTCTCCCATACTCAAAGAGACCCAGGGCCCTTCGGATCCGTATTACGCCCTTCTGAAGGAGTTTTCGGATGTCGTGAGCGACGATCCCCCTTCGGTCCTTCCCCCGGATCGGGGCGTGCGGCACGAGATTGACTTAGTACCCGGTACTAAGTACTGTACCACGCGGCAGTGGCCGCTTCCGAAGGAGCAGGTCGACGTCATCGACGCCTTCTTTGCGGCAAAGCACGCCGCTGGCATGGTGCGCGAGTCCAAGTCGCCACATTCGTCACCGACGTTCTGTGTGCGCAAGCCCAATGGGAAGTGGCGCATGGTGCACGCCTTCAACAAGTTGAACGCGGCAACCATACCGGCGTTGACGCCTATTCCTCGGAAGGATGTGTTGCAGAACAACATGGCGGGTTGCACGGTCTTTAGTGCACTCGACATGGTCGACGGCTACTATCAGCTGCTGATGCGGGAATCGGACATTCCACTTACTGCGGTGAGCACTCCCAGCGTGATGTTGTGGGAGTGGTTGGTCATGCCCCAGGGGCTATCCAACGCACCCACCACGTTCAATAGTCTCGTAACCCAGCTCTTCAGGCCGATGGGGCAATTTGTACATACGTACTTCGACGATATCTCCGTGCACAGTCGTGCGTCGGAGGGCAAGACTGCCGTCGAAGCACATCTCGACTACCTCCGTGAGGTTCTCATCTGCATGCGCGAGAATCGCCTCTACGCAACTTCAACAAGTGTATCTTCGGGGCCGAGGAGATTACCTTTTTGGGCTGTGTCCTTGGCAAGGACGGTGTCCGTGCGGACCCGGAGAAGGTGTGTGCCATTGCACGGTGGCCGGTGCCCGTCTCGCAGAAGGACCTGCGGAAATGGCTCGGCTTGGCCAACTACTTACACAAGTATAGCGCCAATTACGCCGAGATGGCAAGGCCACTAACGAATCTTCTCAAGAAGGATGCCGTGTGGTCATGGACCCCGGAGGCTCAACAGGCTTTTGAAGCTATCAAGAGCAGCCTTCAGAGCGCTCCGATCCTGGCGTTACCCGATGAGGAGCGTCCCTTCAGCGTGGTATGCGATGCATCTGACTTTGCCATCGGCTGTACCCTGCTGCAGGTGGATGCCGAAGGCAGGGAAAGGGTAGTGTCTTTCCAATCTCGCCAATTGAAGGCGGCAAAAAAAATATCCCGTCCACGACAAGGAACTTTTGGCCATGAAGTACGCTTTGGTCAAGTTTCGGGTGCACCTGTTAGGTCAGAAACCCTTTGTGATCTACACAGATCATGCCTCGTTGAGGACGGCGACGTCATCGCCTCACCTCTCGCAGCGCATGGCGCAGTAGCTTTCCTTCTTTGCCGAGTACAACTTTACGGTGGAGTACAAGCCAGGAAAGCAGAATGTCCTCGCGGACGCACTCTCTCGGCGGCCAGGCTACGAGTTCGCGCATATGGCCTACCTTGAGTCCCCACACTATGAGCTTATTCGTGAGGCATATGTCAAAGACAACGACCTTGCAGGTCTGGTGGAGGCGCTGAGCGCTCCAAAAAAGGCCGTCGAGCTCACGGCAAGACAGCGCTCACGCCTGCACTGCTACTCGATAGTGGAGGGTTTGCTGTACTTCCAAGTAGACGGAGGCGACGAGCCTCGAATAGTCGTTCCAAACGACGAGGACCTGCGTCATCGTGTCCTCTATGAGGCCCATGACACGCCGATTAGCAGTCATTTGGAGCGCGAGAAGACGTACACATCTGTGGCCTGCAACTTCTGGTGGCCCCATATGTGCAAATGGGTACGCAAGTACGTACAGACATGTGAGACGTCCCAGCGTGTCAAACCTGCGCCCTCGGCATCCGCTCCTTTGATGAGCTTGCCGGTGCCGGCGGATTGCTGGCGCTCCGTGAGCATGGACTTCATCTTCGAGCTTTCGGCTGATGCGCGGGGCCACACTGGCATATTGGTGTTTGTGGCCGCCTTAGGAAGATGGTGCGGCTGGCCGCTGTCCGGAAGAGCGTGACTGGGCCCCAGGCGGCTCAGCTCTTTGTGGACAATGACTTCCGTCACCACGGCCTCCCCGAGGCATTCGTGAGTGACGGAGACCCACGGGTCGCGTCCCACTTCTGACAACACCTCTTCCGCCTTTTAGGCAAGAGGCTGGACATGTCCACAGCGGACCCTCCTCAAACCGATGGTCAGACCGAGTGGGTGAACCGGGTTTTGGAAGATATCCTTCGCAGTGTCTGCGCCGCAGAGCCCACCAAGTGGAGTACGCTACTTTCACACGTGGAGTTTGCCCTAAACAATGCAGTGCATTCGTCTACGGGCTTCACTCCGTTCTATGTGAACGGGCTGCGACACCCGCGTACGCCACTGACGTTCCCGCCGGCTTCGAATTTGGGTGGGGGAGAGGCTAACGCCGAAGACCCAAGAGGCCTCAAAGGCTTAAGAACGTCCGTCAAACGGAATTTACGATCGTTTATCGCGACCGGCGAGGCTGTCTGACAGTGTGTACGCGACGCCATGGCCGCCGGCCAAGACACTCAGAAGGAACAAAGTGATCGCCAAGGGTGTAAGAACCCACAGGTGTTTAAACTGGGAGACCAAGTCTTACTAATTGCTAAGAATCTTCCTACTCAGGCCGTCTCCGCTGCGGGCAGCACCAAGCTGCGACCTCGCTTCGTGGGACCGTTCACGGTCATCGTGGTCCACGGCCACGCCTACACGCTGGATCTGCCATCATCCATGGCCACGCACCCGACGTTCTAGGTGGGTTGCTTATGCCCTATCGCCCGGCGGGGGCTGATAATCCTGGGGAGCCGACTGCGTCGCAGAGTAATGGTGGAAGGTACTAGCCATCATCCGGACGAGATATTACGACGGAAGCGGGGCAGGAGCCGGAGCCGGAGCCGGAGCCGGAGCGGGAGCACGAGCCGCTACGCGGCGTGCCTCTTGCGCCTCCAAGCGGTCCACACGGTCATACAGAACTCGAATCTAGTCGAGGTGCCGTTCCAAGCATTGGTGCACCAATTCGTCGTTCTCCTCGCCTTGCGAGCAGCGGTGCCGAAAGCGGTCAACATCGTCACCAACCCGCTCAGGCAGAGCCCAGACGCGGTCTCGCAGACGATCCAAGTGCTGGCGGACTTCCTGAAGCTTCTCCAGGCGGACCTCCGCATCTTGGACGCGAGCGCGAAGCGCCACCATCTCGGTCTGCTGGCCATCCAGCAGACGCTGACAGGACTCAACAGCAGCCAGAAGCCTCTCCTGGTCAGGGCGGGAGCCAGTCGGGCGACGCTGGTCGGACGCCACTCCCGGTGCGGGCTCCGCTGCCTCTGCTTGGTAACGAGGGCGTCCTCTACTACCATGTCAAAAAGCTACTGAAGCGCCGCGGGTATAGCCGTCAACACCAGTACCTGGTAAAGTAGCGAGGCTGCCCGAGTAGTCGTAACTCGTGGGAGCCTGGGGCTCGCCTCGATGAGGACTCCGCCGACCTCGTGGCCGCTTTTGAACGTGCCCACGGACCTGGTCGGCGCTGACAGGGCCGAGAACACTCTTGTGTTCTATCGGCTGCGACTGCAACGACTTTTGTACCTTCTGAAGGACCCCCTCGAGGATGACGCCCGGCATGGGCTTGTGCCGATCAAGGAATCGGCCTGACCAAGTGTCGTCAGCAATCAGCTTCGCCATGCGAAACCGAAGACGACGCTGAGCTAGCCAATCAATCCGAAACGGAGAGTTCAAGAACTCGGGCTCGGGGTAGCCCATGTGTTGCAACCATCCTTCGAACTCTGTCTCGTTCCGCTGATGGGACAAGCCGTTGTAGGAGACCCTGTCTCGTCGAGACGATCCTCCTCCGGCTGCACCAGAGTCCCAGGTCATCACCAATGCTGGTGTCGATGAGGGGGTCCCTCCCGAGCTGCTCCAGCCTGAGAATCGGCGGCACCTGGCCGATCGTTCCCGTCAGGTTGCCTCTCAGGCAGTGAATAGTGAGACGAAGCGGGTGAACGCTTTTATCGTCCAGGATGTATAGCGCGCCCAGGGGTTGGATAACTGGTATTCCAGAATGGACCAGCCCCGGTTAACTCGAAACACACAGTAGAATGACTCGAGTCGGCGTGTGACCTTGTGCAATCCCTATAGGTGTCGATTAATTCGGCGGACCGTCTTTCAACCGGAAAACGTAACAATCAATTAGATACAAGAATACAAAGAACTTCCAAGTTCCTTTCAACTGGGAGATCCCGAATGGAGGCAAAATTACGAGCAAAGACCTTTCCCCAAACAACCACTGTCAAAATAACCAATAACAATACAAAGTTCGTATATACAATATGCAGTCTGTCAACTTCAGGTTACAACCCGGATACAGAGAAATCCGGGTTGCCCAACGCGCACCACCCTCGAATGAACGAGGGAAAACACAAATACAGTCCCAAAACAAGCAATCTAACTCGGATATCAGGGGGTGATTGCTACAACCTCCTGAAACTACAGATAGAATATGGAATGCAAGGGTCCTCCTTTCGAGTGTCCACAGGCAATTTAGAGATATGAAATGGGTAGACCAACCCGAAAGCAGCCTATTTGGGTACCCAATTTGATTTGAAGCGTGTAGGTTAGAGTTCCTTGTGCGGTTGCACGACCTTGGACGTCCGTTGGTGTACGCGGCTCCCGGACCTTCCTTTGGATTCTCCTTTGGGTAGCAGAAATATGGCGTCGTCGTCCTCGGCGAATATACTCTCCAGAACCGCTGGCAAGCAAACACGAAGTCCACTTGGGATCTAGAAGGCAAAACAAACTCGGATTATCTATTATCTCTCTCTTTCTTTCATTATTTTATGGTATCTGGGTTTTCGGCGGTCTCCTCTGCTCGAATCGGAATCGCATGCACTCCTCCCGGATGACTGGGTTTCAGTATACTTGGGATCATGTTGAACTCGTGGAGGGCCGCTCACTCATCTTGCACTGGTGGCGGTCTTGAACAATCGCACTTCGTGCGCTGGCGTGCTGGCGCCGCTTGATTGGCTTGTCTCGAAGATCCCTGGCGTAGGCGTGGCACTGTCTGGATCTTGGTCTCATGTTCGCATGGGTGCCTGATTTGGCACGCCCCTGGGGCGTCAGTGATTGGTCGATTCATGCTTGGGTACGCTTGCTATCCGGGGTGACATTCATCCGGAGTGGCATCTTGGTCATTCGGATTGTCCTTCATCATTCGGGATGTACGGGGTGTGCTTCATCTGGGTTACTGCGATGTCGTTCGGGGTGTTCCGATCTTAGGGGACTGAGTGATCACTCGGCTCGTATGGGCAGGCCGCTTTCCGGGATACATTCTACCGGAAGCGTTTGGCCCCTTCATGTGGGTACCTGCCGCAAAGGGAAGTCGGCGGCCGGACCGGGCGCTATAACTCCATCCCGAATCCTTGCTTCGGGTGGGACGCCTCCGTGTCTGTGAGCCTATACGTGTTCCGAGTAACCGTCCTCGCGGTCTTCAACCAGTCAACACTTTCGAGTGCACCATTCTTGTGCCACTCTGAATCCAGATCTCCATTCGACGCTCCCCGGCTCTGTACCCTGGGCAGCTGCGAACTGGCCACCCTGGAAAACTTCCAGTTGCCTCGCGTCAACCGCCCCTCTGGTCACGGACCCTCACTCAGAGATTTATCTTCGAAGTGTCAGACCATGAGCAGATCCACTTGCGATCGCAGCCGTCCTGGGCGTAATGCCACCTCGGCTCGCCAACCATCCAACAGACTTCCCGGATTGTCCACCATCCTCCGTCCCGCCCCGGATCCAACTGTCGCACCCACTATTCGTCCAATCTCCAGGCGCGACCAACGAACATATCCAAAACGCAAAAACTCTTCGACGCGGCACTTCGCAGACACCCCCATGACAAGCAGCAACGGCGACGTTGACCGTGATGTGGACGACGTGTCCCCGCACGCCCCTGAGCAACTCCCGATCACTCCGCCAATCGAAGTCGGTACTTCGGGCTCGGGTGGCGTTGCCGACACTCCTTCAGATCAAGCAGGCGACGTGCCCCAAACGGATTCGACGGTGCCAGGCGAGTTCCACTCACGTAAGAATGCTCCAGAGCAGGACGACATGCGGCCCAACTCTGAGGCAGTTCCAGGGCCACCGACTACGGGTGTGGACTTGTCCACTATCGATGATCCGGCTGCCACGGCAGCCGCCTTTGCGTCAGTAGGCCAGTTACTGGTCACTCAGCAGATCATCTCGGAGGCCACCGCGAAGTACATCTTTCAAGGTGAGTTGAACTTGACACAGTCAAACTCTGCTGCCGCTGCTGCCGCAAACCCAACGCTACCCGGCGAGGTTCCACCTTCGCGCTTCGGGGTGCGTCAGGACCCGTCCAGCTTTGTCGTGGGTATCCCCGCTAAACACGCAGACCGGCTCTCGGAGCGCTTCATGCGGGAAGGATATGGCGGGTTGGAAACGTTGACGTTCGTGGAAACTCTTTCGGATGAGGATGTCCGTGACCTCTGGGAAATGACCGACTCGAGGTTGGGTATCCGCCCCGAACTTTTGTTGCCTCGGCCTGCCGACTCCACCGGTACCGTGTCAGAATTCCGTGACTTGTTGGGCAGTCTCGATGGGCGCCGGGAATTGGCGTCGTTGCTTCAACACTACCCTGTAGATGGTCTGGCTCGAAAAGTGTTCCGGATCTCTACTCTCCTGAAGCGGACTCTCGAGCAGCTCAGCATCGCTCGAATGGTTGCCAAGACGGAGTGGTGTTGTTGGAAAAGCTCACTGAGATCAGCAACATGAACACGGGCTTCGCTCTCCTGAATCAGCACTGGAAAGATGCGTTCGTAACCTCAAAACGCCAACTCGATCAGGAAATCTCGGACCATGCTCGGGACTTCAAACACGTGGCGCAGATTCACGAACGAGAGGAGGAGGCCCTACGCACGAGGCTCGAGATTGCTTCTCAAGAACGAGATGATGTCTTTGCGTATACCCGGGTGCTGAAAAAGCAGCTGAAAGCAGGCTCCCTGAATGTTCCTCGCGTGATGACTTTCCTGAATCAGCACCAGACTCAGGTGGTGGGCAATAGGCCTCGCCTGAAAGCGCTCCTGGAACATCTCAAGGATCACAAGGCTCCCCCGGATTCTTGGACCACTCAAATCAGGGTCACTGCTATCGACGATTACTCTGCACAACCCGGACCCTTCACCACCCTGGATGAAGATGGCCCAGACGAGGAGAAGAAAGAGGGGAACGATTCTGGATCAGGGAGCGGTTCCAAGAACGCGCCTCTCGATTTCACCCAGGATTCCACGCCTCCTAGACTCCTCCATCCAAGCACGGCAAGGCATCGTCTGCAGGTTCTCGGAAGTTGCAATTACGCCCAGATTCGTATGCTCCCAGCACCGAGGATGTCCTGGATCCCTGTACGTTACTCGCTCGGACGGTGGATGAAGCTCGCGCACCCCTGGCCGACCACGCTGTGGTCTGGGATAAGCAGCGCACTGATCTTCAGTTGGTCGTGCGTTCCGGGCTGGATTATCTGGATGCATTTGAGCTCGTTAACGGGGATCATGTGGTTCACCCGCGATTACCAATCCGGGACCTCACGCTCATGCTTGTCCGGATGATGTATTGGGGTAAGCTGAACCAGACTCCATGGGCTCGGTATGTCCCGAGTTGGTGCTACAAGAAAGCCGAATCGCATCTTGACCATTTGGTCGGCACTCCAGCTCGCTGGCCCGCGCTCAAAAATTGCGCCTGGATGACTCTGCAGAAGTAATGGAAGCGTTGTTTTCGAAAGTGGGTGACAGTGAAGACGACGAGGATCGGGATGGCACGTTCCAATCCAGTGTGGGTTTCATGTTCCCGAACCAGCGGACCACTCCACCCCGGGAGGCAAAGCGTCGACGCACCTCCATCTCTTCGACCTCAAGTTCAAACGCCCCTGTTCAAGCGGATCCACCTTCGGACCCGCCTGCCCAACGCCATCATCCAGCACAGGACCGCAGGCGCTCCGTTCTCGCCCGGAAGGAATACTCCGAGTTGTCCTCGAATGAACTGGCTCTGGTTGAAACGAGTCATGTCGTGGCGGCAGTATGGCATTCTACTGAAGTTTGCGCCCGGAACTGCGAACGCCATCGAGCAAACAACCGGCTTCCCGGATTACACTCCCAACCTGGCCAAGGTCACCGAGCTGGAAGCTGTCCGGATCCGGTGGGACCCTGCTTCGTTCAAAGTGTTGTGGGACCTCGCCCCGTGGGATGACATGTTCAACCAACGTTTGAAGTTCCTAATCCTGCATCAGCTGGATCACTTGAATGTTCAGGCAAAGTCTAGCTTGGTCGACATAGTGGAATTTATGTGGAAGCATCGCCGGGCTTTCTGGTTGACTGGTCATTGGTTTTTCATCGACCATCGACTCGACGACTACTCGGCTGAGCTCCACGCTGATCGCAAGAAGGAGTGCGACACTGCCAAGAAAAACTATAGGAAGCTCCGGGATGACAAAGTCCGGGATGGCCTTCCTGAGTCAGTTCTGGAAGAGCCGGGCATCTGGACTTTCCCGGCCAAGGTTTGCTCTTGGGTATGGATGGACAAGTCGCAGCTGAATGACCAGGGGCGCCCCTTTTCGCTGGCGGAGCAACTCCGTATTGTTGATGAGCTGGAACCTGCCCGGGTGCAATGGAACTCGTGCGACTCGGATGCCCAACGTGTGGCTCACCTGAATTCGTCTCTCCGGAAGAAATTGCTCCCTGAGTCCGAGCGCCGCCACTACCCAGTCTCCACCCAACGTCCGTAGGACTCACTCGCGCATCGTAAGGGGCCTGATCCCGGGAGTTCGTTCCATTTTCTGTATATCACGTCTTATCTCCACTAATATCTCTGACCCCTCATTCACGTTCCATTTTTTTATCTTAATCTTCTTCGCACGCGCAACTTCATGTTATCACTCTTCAAGCCTTTCTTCTACTTCGTTGTACATTCTCATCCTTATTTCAGGTAGCCATCTCCATTTCCCACTCGAAATCAAAACATTTTCAGTCAAATTCACAATTCCGCGATCTGCGTCGGTCAAGTCGGGTTCATCCGAGGTGCCTATAGCCTAGGGTGATCATCTCCAGCCTGCATAGCCTGGAAACGTGCCCTAGCTTTCGCTCCTTGGTTGAACTCGTACAGGAGAGCGCCACAGCTCAGCTGAGATACTGGTGTCCAATCTGGGTCATCATAGCCCTTCCACTTCACTAAGTACTCCCGAGTGCGCTTAGCCGTGCGTGTCCGTTTGACCCATCGTAGATCCAGGATTTTCTCGACTTCGTGTTCATCATTCGAGCTGTCTGGTTCCCAACTGTCCTCCGGCAACAGGGCTGCATCAAAATCATCGTCGTCTTCCAGATCGAGCTCCATCGTGGGTCGTTTCAGGAAGACTGCACGCGGTTTCAGGCAGCTCACATGCACCCAAGGGTTGACACGATACGCCGTGTCCTCGACCTTGAGGCGAACTCGAATTCACTAAAGCACTTCATCGCTGCTGCCTCCTGTCCTGCCGTCCCTCGCGGGATGTCAAGCCCTCTTGCCGCTCACTGCATCTTTGCTAATGCTGCTGGCGCACCGCCACCAACGATACAATCAAAACACGGGTTGGGACTTTGTGTGAAATATGTGTAATGTGACATTTATACTTGTGATTTGTATCGGACATTATTTCATAATGGGCTTGAATTCCCAAGATAATTGGGAAATTGTTGGGACTCTCGAGTAGACGAGCATTGGCTAAAATATGTGATGCACTTGCGATGATTGGATGTTTTTCACGTCAGATGTGCGCCCCAAATATCAAGTTGGGAGCAAGCTTACTTAACCTACAGTAATGCCAATGTTCTTTCCGACCAAACTGTTGTTTCCGAGAGAGAGAAACATTGACGATGTGCACTGCGCGTGACCCGAGTCATCCTATGAAGAGTGTTGTTGTCTGCTGTATTCTAGAGCACGCACAGCACTCGGTCGCCTGACCACGAAAAACAAAACCAACCGACAACCCGAGACTCTTGGGCCACGCCGAGATAGGTCCACGGTCCACGCTGCATGGCAGGCCTGTTTAGCCACGACGTTGCGCGGCGAAAAGTGTCAGCGAACTTCGTTGATTAAGCGTCGACTACCGCAAACAGACGCTCTCTAACGAGATTGCGGCGAAGTGACAACATCAGAGCGGGCTATACAAGTCATGCGGCCCAGGCCCAATACATGTACTTCGAAGTACACAGTACATGCACAGCCAGCATGGCACCCTCAACAGTAAAATGAAAGGCTTGCTTAGCATTTCGTGTACTGTACGCCGTGGGACTTTACATGTAGATAAGCAGCCTAAGAAATTGAAGGAATATTGTTGTCGCTACGTCAATCATTCCCTTGACGATCTGAAGCAGCTGGCTCCGTTAGTCGCGCTAATCACCCTCTACGTTGCTTCTCGACCACCACAAGGTCACGAGGGCGTGGCCGACAGTAGCCCTCAGTGTGAAAGCTGGACCAACACAGCCTCGTTTATTTAGTGCTACATGCAATACACTGTGTACCAGTGCATGTTTGAACTCATTTCTTCCTGCTGTAACCCTTGTCCGGAGAAGAGAGCTCGGCTCAAAGAATTACTTTCCCGTTTACGTGTATGTACGCGAGGTGCTCGATTCCAACTGACATACATGTATCGGCTCGAGGTGTAGATTTTGTGTCCTTTGAGCGCGGCATTATAGGCGTCAAAATTAGAGAGTGACTGCTGTCCCCGACTGAAGTATACGCCTTGTTTACTTCTGTCCGGAGGGCATAACCAGTGCGCATAGCGAACGCAGCGAGCCGAGTCCCGCGCGAAGCGCGGTAGGGTAACACCGAGCGAGCGTAGCGAGCCGATCCCCGCGCGAAGCGCGGTAGGGTTTAGGAGCCCCATGCCAGGGTTTTTGGGGTCTAGTCAGGGATGTACTAAAAATCTCTTTTTATCAGGACACGTATAGACGGCTATATAAAGGTGCGAGTCGGTTACAGTAGAGAGGCTACTGCAACACGCAGTCGGGGACAGCATCACGTGCCCAAAATTTAACTATACTATTGGAGTTTAAAACTTGTATCTATTATGGATGAATATCATTTGTTGTATATTAATTTACAATTAATTAATAATACATATACCAATTAGGAACGCAATTACTGGGTGTCACCTGAAATCACAAATAGTATTTTGCCTCTAACACAACATACCAGTTCTACCGGTCGACTACCTCGTCGCTTTTCTAGCGTGAAATCATATTTTACAACCAGCTAATTAGAATCAGACTGTCTCAGACAGTCTCAGATAGGTGCCCGGGTCGTTGGTGACGCTTACTGGCATTGACCACGCGAGTTTTCGCAGACTTCTATCAAGATTCAAACCCCTCCACGATGCATTTACTCCCTATTCAAATCCGGACTCATAAAGTGGAAGTCAGCTCATGTCGATAGCGAACGGCCGAGCTCAACGGACGCCGTGCATTGCTTGCCGTTGGTGCTGGTCTGAAATTCAGACTCTGAACTAGAACCCGAGGCTCTCAAATGCGTCTAACGATCATGCTTGGCAATGGGTGGACCCATGATCACTAAGTAACAAACGTGCTCGCCTTTGCGGGGATAACTGTACAAAGCGTAGCGAGAAGAGCGTTTACTTAAGCCAGACCCACGACCACCGGCAGATGCACTACGCGGGGTCTGATGGGTTGGAGTGGCTTGATCGCTTGTGTTGCTGCCAGTTGTGCTCATTTCTAACGGAGTTTCTACAGTAAGTTGTGCGTGAGCGTTTAGCTTGTTCGATTGCTCTCGAATCATGATCCGATTGTTAGAGATCACGAAGGCTATTACCTACCTTCGTGTTTATATTGGCCCCCGCTACGCGGCGGTGTTTATATTATCTATGTCAGTTTTATTATATTAGTCGAGTCCCGCCGCTACGCGGCGGTGTAATATGCCGCCTCCGTTCCGCTCGCCTCTTCGGCTCGCAGCACTACTCGCCGTGCTATATTAGTGAATTTGATGAAGGGCGGGCCCTTCGGGCCCGCAATAACCACCGGTGGGGCCGCCTTCGGCGGCGGGGGCAGCCGTCGCTGCGCTCGGCAGCTTTTTGGTCAATCGGGTGCCGCCATCGCTGCGCTCGCCGGCCCATGGGTAGGGTGTGACGCACCGCCTGACCCCCCCACACACACACGCAGACAGACTTGATGGTAACTCTAGTAGATGTTTAGGACTAGCCGAGCGCCGCCGCTTCGCGGCGGTGGGTTTAGTTTTAGTCCCAGTAGTGTGGGCTGCCCGCCTCCGCTTCGCTCCGGCGGGCAACAGAACTCTTAAGTTGAGTACACGCCTCGCTTCGCTCGGCTGAAATTTAATTTTATCAAACTCAAGCAATACGAAAGTCTTATCAAACGTTATGCAAATGTATTATCAAACTGTCCGATTTCCTTACGCAGTCTCGAAAATCTGCCTGTACACAATGTTCGCAGTGTACACTCCGTCATCTTCCTCCAACTCAGGATACTCAATCAGCGCCTTGATCTTGGATCGAGCGGTAACTCGGGAGAGCGCGACATAGAGTTGGCCGTGGGAAAAGCACAGTGACGCTAGGTACAACCCCAGATTGAACACCGATTGTCCTTGCGCTTTGTTGATGGTCATTGCGAATGCTGTCTGAACTGGAAACTGCTTGCGCCTCAAACGGTAGGGGAAGTTTCGAGCATTGTCGTCGCTTATGAAAACGATCTTTGGAATCAACACGTCCTGGCCGCGACGCTCCCCGGTCATGATCGTCGCGTGGATGACGTGTGGTTTGAGCTCAACAACCCGTAGTCGTGTCCCGTTGATTAATCCTAGGTCCGGGTTCAAATTGCGCATAAGCATGATCGGTGCTCCCACTTTGAGCGTCAGCTTGTGCGGCGGGATTCCGTTGATGTTCACTGAGTTCAGCACCTCCTGCTCAAAGAAGTTATTTTCCTCGTCGTCCTGCACTGAGTCAATCGACCGGTACTCGCGGGCATCACCATCCAGACGCGCTGATACAGCATCGTTGATACGATGAACCATTGCGTTGGTTGTCGTCAAAATAGTACGGTTCGCGAAGTAATCGTCCGTTGCAATGGTCGGGTTGTTAATATCAGCGTACATCGCGTCGACAATCCGAGTGAGTCCAATGGGGACCACACCTGGCGCAATTTCGGCGTCCTCGTCACGTTCTTCGGGCGGGTTCTCGACCAACATGTCACGGGGGAGCTTCATGTAGTCGCCTCCCAGCGCGCGGTTTACCTCATGCCTCCCTTCACCAACTTGAAGGGGATAATCTGATAAGGCCGCCAGTTCTGCAGCCGTACTTGCACTGTGGGCATCCCGCACGCGCATGTTCTCTGTAAGGCGAACTTGTTGGAAGTGCGGCCACAGAGTGGAGGACTTTAGACAGGCGTCAATTGTTTCAGCTGGAGTTCCTCTTACTACAACGGAGAGGATTTGGCGAAAGTCTCCAGACAGTACGAACGTTTTTCCTCCGAAGGGCTCCTGGTCATTGTCCAAGATATCGCGTAGGCTCCGGTCAACAGCTTCAAAGGCTTGGCGGTGTGTCATCGGTGCTTCATCCCAGATGATCAAACTGGCCGCTTGAAGTAACTTCCTGAGCTTGGATTGCTTGTAAATCGAACACGTCGAGTGTTCATTTAGCTTGAGAGGTATCTTGAAGGTAGAGTGAGCTGTGCGCCCTCCCATCAACAGTAGCGCTGCAATACCGCTAGAAGCTACCGCAATTGCGATTTTCTTCGAAAGCCGAACACTTGCAAGGATATGCTTCAACAGCGTTGATTTCCCTGTACCGCCAGGTCCGTCGACGAAGAATAGTTTCTTGCCAACCTGCGGACGTTCCACTGCGTCCATAATTTGGTCGTAAATGGCCCGTTGTCCATCGTTAAGCTCATCAGTTCGGTCATGAACTCCTTGCAACACATCGTGATTGTACCCCTCCAATTCACGGCGGATGAGGTTGTTTTCCAGAAGAGAGGTGAGAACCAATTCCCGATGTTCGCATAACTGTGGGAGCTAGATGTGGTGTACGGCATACCCGCTGATTTGCAACAGGTCGTTAAGATCCTTGAGCGTGTGGAATTGGATGGTGTCCTCCTTGGTCTGTCCTTCAAGGTTGCGGTATGTGAACGCAAAATCTCTCGATAATTCGCCGTAGAATTGGTCCCATAGTGCGCGGACGTCGGAAACTTGGGAATACACCAGTAGTGTGGCAAACAGTTGTCGAAGTGCTTTCGGCATCTTAAACGATGACGCTTCCGACATGCAAGCGACCCACTCTTGGTCATTCTCGAGGAGCCCCGCACACATCGCCGCTTTTTGGAAGGTCGGGTGAACGACCCCGTCCACGGTCTGCAAATCCTTGAATGAAGTCGGTCCCCTTCGGTGGCACAGTAGAACCCGCAAGTAGAAGCGCTCAATGTCTCGCGGAGAAACATGGATTAAGCGCCCAATAGCCGCTTGGTATTTCGAGCGACGAACCCACTTCTTCGCCTTGTTATCCCAAGAAAATTTCTTAGGAATTTCATGATACAGCATGGTCTTGGCGATCTGGTCTTCTGGTTCTTCACTCGCGCACAGTTCGAAAAAGCTGGTAAGTGTTGTGCGGCGACCCCGCTCTGCAACTACTGCTGGGTCATCAGTGGGCTCGAAAACAATCATCTGACCACCTTCCAAGTGCACCGTAAGCCTGATGATAGAGTGCGTCTTGCCCTGGATCTCGAACGCCAATAGACGCATACATGCCTCCACGGGTGATATATATCTTGCGTTAAGAAACCGCAGGATCTCGTTCGGCTCCTCGCGAGGGTTGTTGGGATTGCGCACGGCCTCAATGGTGATTACCGCTCTATCGGACCCCTTGTAGACGTACTTGTACATGTACTTGATTGCTGTGATCGCAGTACACACTTCCACATTGATGTGGCAATCGTACTTCTGCGATAGGTAAGGGTTGTACGGAACCACCCACTGGTTTACAGTCTCGTTGAAGTAGGTTTTGCCCTTGTACGTCAGAACACCTGGTTCACGACGACGCCGTCTATACACCGGGTATCCGTCCGGGTTTGCTCGCGTAACCTCTACCAACGGCTTTGGAAATCCCTTCGAGCACTTTCCGTCCTTCATGGATGGTCTAGAAGGAAATGCTTCCCCACATGGGCCATGCATCATGCAAGTCATGACCGTGTCGAAGAGGTCAGGGTTGACGTTCTTGTCAGGCAATCCAGTAGACACCAACTTGTCAATAATCTCCCGGGTGCGAGGCTTGTCTTCGTCCTCCAGAATAATGAGGATATGGGCATGTGGTAGCCCGCGCTTCTGGAACTCAACAACGTAAATCCGCGCCAGTAGACGTCCCAGGACACCCTCATCCAAATCCTTTAAAAGCGCCTTAAGCTTCTGTTGCCACACGCGGGCAACAATGTCAGGGCGGTCTTGGGCACTCTGAAGAGGGTCCGTGATCTTCTCTTCAATCTCTTCCCACTTGGGATTGCACGTCATGGTCACGAAGACGTCGGGCTTTCCATACTCACGAACAATAGCCATTGAATCTTGGTAGGCCTTGTACATGAAGCGCGGGCCACCCACATGTGAGTCTGGAAGGATGACACGCTTGCCGATCTGGCGTAAAAAATGATCTTCTCGGTGCTGCCGGTCGGGGTGTACCAACTCGCCGCGCGTACGGTCGTATTCAGACAGGAGTCCTTCGCCTTCATCCAGCGTAATGGTGTTCTCGTTAAGGAGGGCATCTTCAACACCATGATACTGATTTGCCCGAATCTCTTTCTGATGAGTTGCCACCCACCGTAGTTGTTCCTGTTCACACTTGGCTCGCTGATCAACGACCCATTGCTGGAAGAGGCGCCCGCCTTGGTGAAGTGCGGACTGATCGCCCACCTTTTGGAACAGTCGATACGCCGTGTGTTCGCGTAGAGCCATCTTCCTTTTGTTTCTGTAAACGGCTCCGTCCGCGAACGTAAGCGTATGCGTCCATCCGAGTTCACCGTGGGGGAACAGCAGTGGGTACTGGAGAGGATCATACTTCTCATCTGTCTCAAAGAGTCGCAATAACTTGTGATCTCTAGCGAGAAGAAGCAGGTCGCGTGGCTTGGCAATATTTCCATCGTCGATCAATGCAGCCCCTACTTCAGACACGGTTGGCAAGTTGTGTGTCCCAGGCTGCGACGCTTTAGCGTGCAGTCGATATTGAATGTCCATCACATCGACACCATTAGCCAAATCCTCCCGCAGCTTTCCCCCGAAATTTAAGAACTGCTGAGCAAAGGGATTACACCTCTCCATCATATCCTCGATATCTTTCAGCGCCACATTGTCCAGATCGGCGTAGATGCTTTTGCGTCTCTGAGCTCGCGCTTGCATGTCGGGATCCACGATATAGATCTGCGCGAACTTTGGTGTAGTTCTCTCACCTGTAGCTGGGTCCACGTACGGCAGCATTGATCCCAGGTAATGACCCATCGCTCCTTGAATACGATACGAATAGACACTATGTTGTCCCGCGACATCCTGGTCTTGGTCGACAGCTCGAAAGGTGTTGTCACTTGAAGAAGCACCAATGGACGTGAAGGCAAAGGCTTGGTTGTACGCCCGGATGTGGCGGCGGAACTCGCTCTCACCGTACAGCTCCAGCAGTCGCCCTGGTGCAGGCTGAAGAGGATGAAGTCTCACCCTCCCTTTCATACAACAAATGAAGTCGGACTCGTCGGGCCACTTCCAAGCTTGGCACCATGGACACACTGCTGTGGGAGGGAGTCTGTGGCGCCCGTTCACCACGTTCTCTCCTGTTACCATTGAAGCCCTGAAGTTCACCTGGTTTACATGACCGTGACAACGCTTGACTGACTTGCGTCGAATGCGTTCATGTTCTCGCCGCGCTTCGACTTCTTCTTCCGTTAGTGAAGCCCGTCTGTTGGCTTGCCGTTCTCGGTCGATTGCTTGTAAGATCGATCGCTCATCCTCGGTCTGTTCTTCTCGCCTGGCAGCATGTCGCTCTCTGTCAAGGGCCTGAGAAACGGCGAGGTCTTCCTCAGTCTGTTCCCCGCGTCTGATAACCTCTCGCTCTCGGTTTAGTTGCCTAACAGCTTCACGCGCTTCTTCGGTCTGAGCCGCAAGCCTTGCTGCCTTGCGTGCACGGTCCGCTTGCCTTTCAAGTATGCGCTCCGCGGAGCTCTGTGCCGCTCGGTGAACTCGTTGCTGGATACGATTATGTTCGCGCTCATTCTCCCGCTCTGTAAGCGTTTGTTGCGCCCGGTGCTCTTGTTTCCGACGACGCTCGGCCTCTCGTGCTGCGATGCGCTGCTCCTCTGTCTTTCGAGCCCTCGAAGCTCGCGCCCGCTCTCTGTTTTTAGCCTTAGTGCGTTCCTTCTGTGAAGCGGACATATTAGCTCTGTGCATCCGCGCCCGCTCCGCGTTTCGTGCTCGTAAGGCAGTCGCCCTCTCATGCGAAGTCAGAATCGGAGCTGCGCTCGGCATAGCCTCTGACTCGGCGGTACGTTGCTCCTCAGCGTACGCTGCAGCATACCTTTGCTGGTGCTCTGGTGGGTTGTCCTCTTCCTGCTTGCCTTCCTGCTCCACAGTAGCCCCCTCAGTCATCACCACGTCAGGAACGTTAGCTGTCGGGACGTTGGCATCAGCTGCGTCTATGCCGAGAGCTGCAAATTCCTTGTCCAAGTTGCGTTTGTGGTAGTTTCTCCGCTTCCGCCGTTTCTTCCTGTCGTTTGCGTCTTCCGGTTCGGCAGGTGTGGCATTCACGCGCGTGTTTTGCAGCAGGGCTTCTTCGACCTCCCTTCGCGTGCGCTTGCGTTTGGGTCCCATGACTCCCTACACACGAAAGAAAACGACACAACACAATACGTTAGATGAAACGGCAATACATGTGTAAAACAACAAACACATATAATTATCTCCAATTCAGCCGAACTAGCAGTATACAACACAACAGAATTCCCACGACGCCACTGAGACAAATCCAACAGCGTTTGACCAACAGCATGCATGCGTTTTCATCTTATAATCGTAAATTCCAGGTACGACTCACAGACCAAGCGATGGTAAAGCTCCTCATATAGCCAAGCTTCCATTCCAATTGATTTTTTTTTCTTTTGTGCACCGCACCTCCTCGTTTACCACCTCAAAGCACGACTCGCCTGTGTTGCCTCTCAATACCTTTGGAGAAAGCAACAGCGAGCTTCTTTGGTGCTACAGCGTCAGCTCATCGCACTAATTCTTTTGTGTCACTTTCCTCGGTGACAGTGCGTGAGCCTCGGCTTGATGCCACTGAGCTTGTTTAGCCCAGGCAATTAACCTTTTTGGTTGTAGAGGGGTAATGGATCAGGTGTTGGTGTTTTGGTTTTAAATTGGAACTTCCACTGGCATCATAAGAGTTGAAGGATCGCTCAATCCGCAAGGCGCACCCGAAATTCATGACTATTAGACAACGTGCATCCACGCAGTCAAAGTCTACACAGATTGGGCTCGCTTTAGGCATCGTAGTACTATCCATCGAATAGCATAAAGTCATCCCAGTGAACGGACCCCAATACCACCGCCTCGAAGAAGGTGTCCTTGTTCTTGCGAAGAGACGGCCTTGTTCTTGTAGGGTGTTGGGTATGATAGTTGCCACACGCCCGCCAAGCCCCCTTCCATAATAAACCAATCACTTTCACTCCTTCAACGGGCCTCACACCCCGGAGTGGTATTCATTGCACAAAGTGCCGTTGGAATTGCCGGGTTGGGGCAGGCGTACGGTGGATGTGGTCCTTTGCGTATTCCGCCCGTGCACATCCCTCTAGATTTCGGGGGCTAATCGTCCAGGGACGTGTACGGGATTAAGAAATCGCTCGGCTCCTACTGGCGGAAAGGTGTCGGTTAAGTATGGTCAATAGGCAGACGCTAAGTGTGCTCTCGCGCAGAGTGGGCGGTGGGTTAAATACTCTTTAATAAACAGTACTAATTAAGACTAAAAATAGTCCAAATAGTTCAGTCTATTATTTTTTTAAACCCCTTAGCACGCGTCCCCTGGGCAGGACCCCCCCCCCCTCCCGCACAGGCAACTAAACATTACCCTAACCTCTCGCCAGGGACCTCACGCCACCATGGTATGGTTGTGGATACTCAGGCTATCATGCAGTACACGCAGCGTACCTTGTCCGCGAGGTGTCCGCGCGCGCGTCCGATTTCAAAATGGGGTCAAAAATTACATTCAGACCTAAGTGACTCTATAAAGTGCGATTGGTGTAGTCCACAAAAACGTATTTTAGTGAATGGGGGCCGCCTTCGGAGCGCTCGGCAGCTTTAGGGCCAATGGGGGGCCGCCTCCGGCGTCGAAGGCAGCCAATCGGTGCCGCCATCGCTCCGCTCGGCGGCCCATGGGCAGGGTGTGACGCACCGCCTGACAGAACACAGACAGACAGGGTGCTCCTGTAGATGTTGAGGACGAGACGAGCGCCGCCGCTACGCGGCGGTGGGTCTATGTTAAATTCCTAACCATTACGTTCGCTGTTCCAGCTCGCTCCATTACCGGATACAACTCTACGTGTATCTCGCTTGTAACATATCCTAAACTGCTCCCAGTATCCTTAGTCCGACTCAGACATCGCTATGTTTGGTCTTGATCCAGTTTGCTCGCTGTCCCAGCTCCCTTCACTACTCGTATACGTTAAGCCTTAATCTGTTCCATTCACTGTTCCAGTTCCCTTCACTACTCGTCCTATGTTTAGCCTCACCCCGTTCCGCTCGCTGTCCCAGTTCGCTCCACTACTTGGCTTTTGTTAGTCTCAACCCTAGTTTATCTTACTACTGGGTCAATATTGAATATCAAGCCGTCCGGTTGGTTTCAGCCCGTTCTACGCGTTTTAGTTCATTTCGCTCGCTATCCCAGCTCGCTACACTACTGAGGTCTGGTTCATCGTTACCCCACGACAACGACTATATCCACACTTGTGCCCATAACTTTTCTACATTCCATCCTCAAGCGATCACTTCCTAGTACTACAATCCCAGCCCGTGACGTTTACCCGCCCCCCCCTTGCCCCTCTCTCTCCCTCTCTCTCTCTCTCTCTCTCTATCTATCTATCTCTCTCTATCTATCTATCTATCTGTCTGTCTGTCTATCTATCTATCTGTCTGTCTGTCTGTCTATCTGTCTGTCTGTCTGTCTGTCTGTCTGTCTGTCTGTCTGTCTGTCTGTCTGTCTGTCTGTCTGTCTGTCTGTCTGTCTGTCTGTCTGTCTGTCTGTCTGTCTGTCTGTCTGTCTGTCTGTCTGTCTGTCTGTCTGTCTGTCTGTCTGTCTGTCTGTCTGTCTGTCTGTCTGTCTGTCTGTCTGTCTGTCTGTCTGTCTGTCTGTCTGTCTGTCTGTCTGTCTGTCTGTCTGTCTGTCTGTCTGTCTGTCTGTCTGTCTGTCTGTCTGTCTGTCTGTCTGTCTGTCTGTCTGTCTGTCTGTCTGTCTGTCTGTCTGTCTGTCTGTCTGTCTGTCTGTCTGTCTGTCTGTCTGTCTGTCTGTCTGTCTGTCTGTCTGTCTGTCTGTCTGTCTGTCTGTCTGTCTGTCTGTCTGTCTGTCTGTCTGTCTGTCTGTCTGTCTGTCTGTCTGTCTGTCTGTCTGTCTGTCTGTCTGTCTGTCTGTCTGTCTGTCTGTCTGTCTGTCTGTCTGTCTGTCTGTCTGTCTGTCTGTCTGTCTGTCTGTCTGTCTGTCTGTCTGTCTGTCTGTCTATCTATCTATCTATCTATCTATCTATCTATCTATCTATCTATCTATCTATCTATCTATCTATCTATCTATCTATCTATCTATCTATCTATCTATCTATCTATCTATCTATCTATCTATCTATCTATCTATCTATCTATCTATCTATCTATCTATCTATCTATCTATCTATCTATCTATCTATCTATCTATCTATCTATCTATCTATCTATCTATCTATCTATCTATCTATCTATCTATCTATCTATCTATCTATCTATCTAGTTTGGATGTTCTATGCGTATCTATTATGACGGAAAACATAATGGTGCCCCCACCCCCGTATATTGATTAGGTCACCCATATATACCGTTTCGTTTTATATAGTTCACGATAACTAATAGAAAATAACAAAATTAAATTTCAGCCAATGGGAGCGCTGTATTTCAAAGTTATTGCTGCTGCCTCTGCTTCTTGGCGTTGCGGGGGCGGAAGCGGGCCCCGCGCTTCCGCTTCTTGGGCTCTTGGAGGGGGTCCGCCGCTTGTGGGATCAGGGGCGCCGGGTTCATGGCTTTGAGAACCTCGGCCTGGCGCTCCTCGCGCTGGTGGCGGTTCTTGTCGGGTGCCCGGTGCGGTGGCAGCTTCTTTTTGTGCCAAAAGAGCTTAGCCTCGGGCCCCGCCTCGCACGCCAGGCACCTGCGCGTAGGACGCCGCGAGGGCTTCTCCTCGCGCTGGCAGAACGCCTCCCGTAGGAGTAGCTGCTCGCAGCACGCGCACCTTCAGCGCGTAAGGGCGCTACCGCCCATATCTAGCGGCGGCATGGCGACAACGACCGTGCAGTGAGCGCATTTCACGTGCTCCATCGTGAAATGTGTGTGTAGCGGCCACAAATATATATACGCCAATAGGAACACAGTCATTTTCAACCAATCATATTCTGTATTGTGTAAAATCTACTCTTATGTTAGCGAGTATATGCAGGACGGGGGCCTAACCCCGCCAAGTCGCTAACCTCTCCCCAGGGACCTCAGACCACCATGGTATGGTTGTGGATACTCAAGCTATCATGCAGTACACGCAGCGTACCTTGTCCGCGAGGTGTATGCGCGCCCGTCCGATTTCGAAATGGGGGCAAAGTTTACATTCATACCAAACTAACTCAGTAAAGTGCGATCGGTGTAGTCCACATTAATCTTATATTAGCCAATGAGGGCCGCATTCGCTGCGCTCGGCAGCTTTGGGGCCAATGGGGGCCGCCTCCGGCGTCCAAGGCAGCCAATAGGGTGCCGCCATCGCTGCGCTAGGCGGCCCATGTACCCATGTTACACACGGGACTGACAGACTGGACGGTTCCTCAAGTAGATGTTGAGGACTAGCCGAGCGCCTTCGTGTTTATATTAGCCGCGCTTCGCGGCGGTGTTATAATTAATTATGTCAGTTATAATAAAATTATTAGCCGAGTCCCGCCGCTGCGCGGCGGATTAATATCACGCCTCCGTTCCGCTCGCCTCGTCGGCTCGCTGCACTACTCACAGTGCTATGCCAATGAGTTCGATGAAGGGCGGGCCCTGCGGGCCCGCAATAACCACCGGTCGGGCCGCCTTCGGCGGCGGGGGCCGCCTCCATCGCTCCGCTCGGCGGCCCATGGGCAGGGTGTGACGCACCGCCTGACAGAACACAGACAGACAGGGTGCTCCTGTAGATGTGTAGGATGGGGGTAGATGGATCAGGAACGAATGTGTTATTATAATCGATCTCGACCATCACCTCATTAATCAATTCGCCATTTAAGCAACAAGTGACTAAGCACCCCAACAACTAAGTGTTGCAGCTCTAGATGTTCCAGTCCTTCGTGCCGTTTGCTGCGGCCGCCGCCTTCGTTATTGCGACCGCTTCCGCCGGGGCGTCCCTGCCGGACCGCTCGTGGCCTTCCAGCAAGGGTCTCGTGCAGTTCTCGGAGGTGCGCACCATCAAGGCTGGCGAGGTCTTCGACGGCAAGATGCAGACGTTCGAGCGCTCCAACGTCAAGTGCAACGGGCAGTCGGAGAGCGGCTGGCAGACGGGCGTATTCTTCGTGGAGGCCGGCGGTCACCTCAAGAACGCCATCATCGGCAAGAACCAAATGGAGGGCGTCCACTGCGACCAGCACGACTGCATCATCGAGAACGTGTGGTGGGACGACGTGTGCGAGGCCGCCCTCAGCATCAAGGGCGGCTCGGCGTCGAGTGTGTCGAAGATCATCGGCGGCGGCGCCCGCTACGCGGACGACAAGGTCATTCAGCAGAACGGCCTTGGCAAGGTGATCATTGACGGCTTCTACGCCGAGGACGTGAGCAAGCTCTACCGTTCGTGTGGCACTTGTGGCCCCAAGGCGCGCGAGGTGTCCGTGTCCAACGTGCTCGCCGCGAACCCGACCAACGCGGTGGTGACCGTCAACAAGAACTGGGGCGACAAGGCCAAACTCAGCAACATTTGGGTCAAGTCGAGCAAGGCCAGCGTGAAGGTGTGCCAGTGGTCGCAGGGCAACGCCAATGGCGAGCCCAGCATCATTGGACAGGGTCCTTCCGGAGACCTGTGCAAGTACTCGGCCAGCGACGTGCACATCAACCAGGACATCAAGCAGGCGAAGCAAACGTCGCCGCAAGACCCGAAGCAGACCTCTCCGAACCCTGACGATGAGTACACCTCTCAGACTGACATCACGCCGGCCCCGAAGACAAAGGCCTCTAAGACGACGGCTCCCAAGGCGACGACCCCTACGGTGACGAAGGCGTCGAAGACGAAGACCCCCAAGACGAAGACGCCTGCTACTACTCCCCCGAAGAAGACGAAGGCCCCGAAGACGAAGGCCCCCAAGACAAAGGCGCCTGTCACTAACCCTCCGAAGAAGACGAAGGCACCCAAAACGAAGGCTCCCAGCCCGGACCAGCAGGACGTCAAGCAGCAAGACCGTTGATCCTAATCTGCTCGGCTGAGCATGTCACGGGCAGAGACTTCCACAGCAACG
Source organism: Phytophthora fragariae (assembly GCA_009729435.1). Taxonomy (NCBI): domain Eukaryota; phylum Oomycota; class Peronosporomycetes; order Peronosporales; family Peronosporaceae; genus Phytophthora; species Phytophthora fragariae. The sequence continues at coordinate 826,309 of QQOI01000002.1, read as the reverse complement.
AAGATTGAACTCGTTCACGACTTACACTACAATATAGAGTGCATCGGATAGTTGCACCTATTTGTGGTAGCGTATACTGTAAGTAGCGTTAAAATAATTGATGGTGTGTTGATAGATCGCAGCTTTCTCATGTTGGCAAGACGCCGTCGAACCTCGTGGATGGTCGGTTGGGAAGGCTATGCAAGTACACGCAGAGCGACATTCACATCACCCAAGACTGAATTCGTTGACGACTGACATTTATAGCAGACAACAAGCATTATGTGGTTTCTGTAAGAAATGAGGAGTGTGAATACAATTGATGATATATGCGCTCTACGAAATCCGGCAATATTATTTTTACCTATTTTGAGGGTTTTGTAAAATTCATATCTGTGTCAGTATCGCTAAAAAGAAAATGAACTATTTCCGGTAAGATAGTGTAAAAATTGATCAGCATACAAAAATGAAGACAAAAGCATTGTTCCAGACAATAAAAAACGTGATGGCCATCGATTCGGCGATAAATAAATAATTAGTACCAGGTACGATAAATATACATATATTCCCATACATATATTGCTCGGCTTCCGTATGCAATACTACTTACATTCAATAGTATTTGTAGTCGATGGTGATTCGTCCATTTTTAGAGCAATTCTGCAGCTCAAATTGACGTGGCGTGCACGCGTCTAAGATGTCAATACCCGGGTGGCCCCCACTCACAGTCGCCGCGACCGCGGAAGCCACAGGGACTACAACCGCTCACTTGTGGCTTTAGCCAAGTGGGCTTCGCGTCATGCCAAGAGAAACCCTGTAAATTCACAAAAAGTACCTATCACTGCTCCGATTGAACAGACACACACCCGGCAACTTGCTGTCCGGGGCAAAGTGTTCGAGCGAAATCTTTCGTTCTCCTGGTTACGAGGTTTACTCGGGTTCATATCTCTCGCCTTAGTTTTTTCGGATGTGCCTCGTTCAGGTACGGGGATTTCCAGTCTGGGTGATATATACCCCTTGCTTCAGCCAAACGAAATGATGTCCTTTGGTACATCGTGGAACTATTCCGTGTTCGCATCGACTAAAGCGGACGCTTTTAGTGGTAAAACTTCAGCGCGTGTGTGGAGCTACAAGTTCGACTCAACTTCCGTTGTGTTGCGTGCTTTTGGTTTTTTTTTGTCTGTTGCACATTTTCCGGAATGTTTTTACTACGTGTAGTAGATTCCAGGTGTTCCACCTTGGTATCACCGCAGCAAGACCCTGACAGTGCTCTCGAGTGAGCCCAGTTGCCCATGGGTACACTATCTGCGGTCAGCCAGACTCTCAGTGTCTGTGCCTGGCTTGCAATCTGCATATAGGAATTTGTATGCCAGCTGCATCTATATATTAGCTCTCCAGTAACGGTTCGTGTCGCTCAGCAAGATCCTGTCCACGACCGTTCGACAGAGAGGCAACGAGAGACGTCTCGCAGCCTCAAGAGCTCACTCTTTAAATCTTCTCGCTATCCAATATACGTGGCTACATTTCCGTGCGGGTTTGCCCCCGCATCGCCGTGTGTTTGGATTTGTTCTGAAGTCACAAGACCCGGGAAACACTACAAAGAATTCTTTAGTGAATTCACTGCTGGTTGGCAGCAGCATCCCTCGTTGCGCCACTTGGCAGTGCTGAAGATTAAACTGACTACAAGCCACCTCCACTCAAGATCCGACGTAGCAGATATCCTGAGTTATGGCGGACGCTGAGGCTACGGATGGTGACTGGCCGGTGGAGTCCGTCCCACTTTTCGCACCGCTGGCAGCTCCAGAGATCAGCAGCACCTCGCATCAAGCGCTTGTGAAGTGGCGACGCGAACGCCGTGAATAAGAGTCAAAGCTGCGCGCTCGCTGCCGTATCTATGGTGAGGATTACGCTGCCGTAGTCCAGTCCATCAAGGATTCCTTCAACAGGGATCTTTTGGACGGATACTGTGAGCTAAGGTTGGGGATCAACTCCGCTGATGTCACAGATGACTTGTTGTCCGCGGAGATTGAAAGGATTGTCTCGCATGTCAAGAACGACTCGTTGCCGGACATAAAACAACTTTTCAAACAAAAGTTGCGGCTCAATATGGGTAAATCCGACGTCGACGCGCGTGTTCTGGACTATTTCGTTCGTTTCAAGACACTTGTGGACGAAAATGGACTTGGGGAATGCTTCAGTGGTGCTGATGGAGCTCGAGAGAAGTGTAAACGATTGATAGCTTCGCTGCGCCCCAAATCCCTGAAAGCTGACGTCAAACAGTGTGCTCGGTACACACACAAGTCTGCGGCGTCCGACGCGAACCAATTGTTCAAGCTGGTCATTGATAAGGCGAAGGAGCAGGAACGCAGTTTTCAACTGGCTAAAAAGCCAAAAAACGACCGTGCTGGGCGCGATACCGAAGCTGGGAAACTGACTAAGCCCTCAAAGACACAGAAGAAAAAGTGGAGCTGCTTAACTGCTACAGCCAATGCTAAACCTTCCGCCAAGCCGAGTATTAAGCCCTCAAGTACCCACAAAGCTTCGCTTTCTTCCAAACGAGATCTTCCACCTTCGACATGCCCCAAGTGCAAGGAAATGCATTGGTTACGCGAGTGCACGACGGCTACAGATGAGGAGAAGGCTGCGCTACGAAAGAGCCTGAGAGATGCTCGTCGATCAACTAAGAAGGCTCGTTTGAAACGTCTTGGTGAACTGATGCCACCTCCGGACCGCAAGGTGACGCTCAATGGACTTCTCGAGCTGCATTACTGTCCTGATAGCGGCTCTGAGTACACCGTCATTGGTAATTCGCACTGGGAATTATTGTGCTCAATGGATTCGAGTGCCGAATCTGTCCAACTCCAAGTTCCAATTATGAATCAGGCCTACGGTTCCACTTGGGTGTCTGCCAATCGCATGGCAAAGCTGCAAATTCTAATTCACACCGCTGCTGGACCCGTGAGACCGATGGAATTGTGGGAGGTGCTCATTACTGATGTTGATGATGAATTTATCGTTTGAAACGATCTTTTGAACGCGCTGGGAATTGATGTTGAACGCCAGCTCGAGCAACTAGCCACTCGCCCTGAAGACGAAGTGGTGACCCAATTGCTCTGGAGGACGATGATATGCCTGTACCGGCCAACGAAGATGACCAGCCTGATGGCAGCGGAAAAGATAACATTTTTGCCGCTGTTGAACGCCTTATTAGTCGTGCAGTGGAGAATGGGTTCCCTAAGGAACGTGTCGAGCAGCTTCGCACCATTTCCCACGCCTATGATATATGGCGACTCGAGCTACGTGGTGACCCACCAGCAAGTGTGCCGCCACTCGAAGTGCGTTTGCGTGACGGGGCTCGTCCAACAAAATGTAAGCCCCGGAAGTATGCTCCGCACATCCGACATTTTTTACGTGACTTTAACGATCGCTTGGTTGCCCTAGGAATGGTTTATGAGAACCCACGAAGCCGATGGGTGAGCCCCGTTCTGCCAGTCAAGAAATCAGCGGCTCTATTGGACCTCCGACAAACGACAGACTATCGAGTACTCAATGGACAGACTGAAGTTTTAGCAGCCGTGATGCCAATCCTGTCGGTAGTAGTGGAACATGCACGTGGAATGAAGCATTTTGGTTTGTATGATTTCCTTAAGGGGTTTTGGCAGCTGCCACTTTCGGAACTCTGTCAAGAATTTTTTTCTTACATGACGGACCAGAAGATTTTTACACCTCGTCGCGTTCCACAAGGTTGTAGCGATGCCGCTATCCATTTTCAAAAAACGATGGAGGATTGCTTCTCCACCTTGCTTTATGAGCATCTTTTGATGTGAATAGACGACCTGCTACTTTACGCGGCAGACATGGACATGTATCTAACGAAGTTGGCCGAGCTGTTCGCGTTGCTGAACACCTTTGGTTTGAAGCTGAATGTGAACAAAAGCAGTCTGTACCAGACTAAGGTGAAGTGGTGCGGCCGCATAATCAATGAGCACGGCGTACACCATGATCCGGAGCGGATTGACACATTACGAGCAATGCCTTACCCGCAAACAGCGGCGGAACTGCAACAGTTTTTGTGTGGAATTATCTGGATGCGTGAAAGTCTGATAGATTTCGCTAGGCAAGTTGCACCTCTTCAACGGCGGCTCGATACAGCTCTCGCGAAAACCAAGCGAACAAAACGGGCAGCAGCTACCATTGCAATGGAGCTGAACGAGGAAGAGCGAACAGCATTTGATCGTGTCAAGGAAATGCTGGCATCTTCGGCAACATTGGACTTTCCAGACGACCAAGCGACTACTTGTCTATTTAGCGATGCCTCGTCCGATGGTTGGGCCGTTATCGTCACACAAGTTGCCAACTTTGACCCGAAGCTGCCTGCTACGAAGCAACAGCATCGCCTTCTCCACTGTATGAGTGGCACTTTTTCGGGCAGCCAGCTTAACTGGTCTGTCATGGAAAAAGAGGCGCTACCAATTGTAATGGCCTGTGACAAGTTGGGTTATTTACTGCTGAGAGCAAAGCCATTTCGTCTATATTGCGATCATCGCAATTTGATTCACGTATTTGCCCATGAAAGGATCATAGCACGAATGACTTGCAGGATATCACGGTTGATGCGTTCTACGGAGCCATTGATCCACGGGCAATACGCAGAAGAAAACTTTTGCTGCGTGCGAAGTCTCCTGCTCAGTTCTGCTATCACCTCATTCTTGAAGTGACTCCCCTGATCTGATGCCCAGCTGGGAGGAATTCCGTAGCGGGCATGCCATGCTAGTAGGGCTTCTGTCACAACGTTGGCGTCGGCTGTGTCGGCCACAACTAGTTCGCAAAAATGCGTAGCATGATCTTTCAAAGCTAGAATGTACTTGGTGCTACCATAACTTTCACCCATGTACAGGAAATCGAAGTGTAAAACTCCATTGCGCTCCTTGCAGTCAATCTGTTCGCTCCAAGGTCTTGGAATAATTTTTCCTCCACGCAAATGCAGACACAGCAGGCATTGTTTTAGGAACTCAGCAACTATTTTAGAGAGATTGTCGATGGAGAATAGTCGTTGAAGGTGGTTAATCATGGCTTGTTGACCTCGGTGGCCTTGGCTACCACAATGCGCGACAACACAAAGCCTCTGGATGAAATCAGTTTCGCCAGACGGGATCCAAATTCTTTGATTCACTGTAACAACACCATTAGCATCTTGTTCTGCCCCGGATGGTGATGTGTGGCTCTCTTGAAATTCTGCGATCTCCGAAAGCGTTGACCATACAAAGTTCTCATCCTCTAGCGGTCGGAGAGGACGCGAGGTCGGATCGGATGATCTAGGCCGGGTAGGTACAGACTTAATCCGCTTGAGTGATACCCTTGCAACGTGATTACCTGCCCATCGGGAGAGCATATCAGCCCATACATTGTCAGGGCCAGGCACATGCTCCACAATGTATCTGAAATTCATGAGTTTCATGGCCCATCGCAGTAATTTGCCCCGGATATGCTTTTTGACGGACTCGTGAGACAAGATTAGTTCGAAGGATTGGGTTTATTTGGTCCCGATGGTCCAAGCTAATCTCAACCATACAGCTCTTCCATCGCTAGGAAATCGGGCTCCTGTTGAATTATTTACTGGTCTCCAATGTTCGACCCCCCTGAATGAGTTTTATTTGCCTGGTCAAGGAAAGTTTCGTGATATTCCGGAAAGTGGTGAAGTCGACAAATTTCTGGATGAGCTCAGGAGCAGCTTAGCGGAAATGCATCAGGACGTTAGCGATCAGAAACTCAAGCAGCGACTACTCAATCAGAAACGCAGAAGAGGTGAAACTCTCGTCAATTTTGCCGAGGGTGACTTTGTTTTACGCTCTCGTGTCGACGAAAGACATGGAGATAAACTCCAGGTAACGTGGATTGGTCCCTACCGGATTTTGCGTGCCGACCCTCACTCGTTCCGAATTCAGCACTTGATAACTGGTAGTGAACTTGATGTTCACGGTTCTCGTTTGAAACTATACGCTGATGACAGTTTGGAGGTATCGGAAGAATTATTGGAGCACATTGCATCACAGGGGATCATCCTCGCTGTCGATGAGCTTAAAAACCACCGATGGAATCCGCTCACCAAGGATTTTGAAATATTGGTAGGTTGGAAAGGTTTACAACCAATTGAGGACTCGTATGAACCGATGAAGATCCTTGCGAAGGAAATTCGTGTGATGGTGCAGAGCTACGTAAGTCGTGCAAATGACGGTAAACTCAATGACTACTGGAAAACATTAGCTGGAGACCTGCTAATTTCCAGTGCAAGTGACGAACAGCAACCTGGTGAACGAAATTCTTCCATCCTATCCAACACTGCTGCGAATTCGGTGAGCAGTACCAAACAACAAAAGAAACGACCAGGTAGCAAGCAGCGACGTCTCCAAGCGGTAAAAAAAACTCAAATCTGGTATTTCGGGGGGAGAATGCAAACGTGGTGTGACCGAAGACGAGCCGGGTGCTGATCTTGACGAACGTGAAGCGACCGAGGGTTAGCCCTTGGGTGCTACGTTCGGTGAGAAAATGTGACCGAGTTCTCGCCTGTTGCGGGTGCTCATGTTTCGCTTTCGTTGTACCAGCAACGACGAAGACAACATTGTTGGGTGTTCCCAATCTCAGCATCTTCGATGCTACCACTGGCCACTTGGAGTATTGTACCCCTACTCCAATGTCTCTCACATGGAAGTGACCATCTCGCCGTTCGGATCACGATGAAAACCAAAACCTTGCTCATTAATCCGGCTTGATTAATGTTCATGGGTTTACGACGTGCTTTGTAATGGGCTTACTTAGCCCAATACTTTAGCTTACACGTGAGCGCACGTGTATGAGGAAGCGTAAGGTGTATTTAACTTAGATTAAGTATACTTGTATCCACAAGTATAATTAGATCTAAATAAAGGTACAAATAGTATCTTTTGCGGTAAATGAGAACTGAATTGAATGTTAACTGTGGCTTTCCTCCTAAAACTGATATCTATAAAGAGAGGTTCTGCCAACGAGTGGTTGGCAGAAACTCTGACCTAATGCTTAAGTATTACTGGCAGAAAGACCCTGCTTTCTGACCAATAGGACTGCTTCCTAATATGAATGGTGACCACACTGCAATGTGGCCCACCTGAATGTATCCACTTAGTGCGTGTTGCACTAAGGTGAGGTTAGCCGAATGTGTAGCCCCGCTACACCATCCCCCCGCTAGTACTTGATGTGCCGGTCTCGACACATCAATCCAAAGTCTTCTTCGGAGAGAACTTCGTGCTCATTTCGAAATGAGCACGCCAACGACGCAGACTTCCGACGAGCTTGCTGCACCTGCAGCAAGCAACGCGGTCGTCGCTAACACAGCGACGACTGCCACATCGTCAGCCTCTTCGGCGTCCGTCGTCACTTCCACGGTGACGACGTCAAGCTCCCCCCAAGCGTACCATCTCGGTTGGGGGGTACCACGAGAGGGCGCGGAGCAAGCCGACCTATGCCAACGAGACCCTCTTTGATGGCATGGAGGATCTCGACATGGAGGAGGGCGAGGAGGAGCAAGACTCCTCGACTTCAGGGCGCAATGAAGCAAGCGTGGGGACGCGTCGTCCCCGCGAGGACGACTCGGACGCTTCGAGCTCAAAGCGCTCGCGCAGCGGTAGCGATAGGCCGCTCGCTGATGCCGGGGCTCTGTCTACTCCGCGGGGTGGAGGCGACGACGACTCCACTCCGTCTGCTGCTGTGATGTCGCGCACTAATCCGGTGCGCGACCCGTTGATGCCGTCTCCGAGCGAGATCCGATCTCGCTACGGCAGTACCACGCCGGCCAGTCCGTACGCGTTGTACTCCTGCAGCGCCATCGTTGATGACGATGTCACCAAGGAGCTCGACTTTGATCCGGCGACGGATCAAAGACGTGATTATTACATCGGGCTCTTCCACGAGCTCCGATTCTACGGGAACAAGAAGCATTCCGGTAAGAGTAAGGTGACAGAGTGGGAGGCACTCTGTCAAAGCTGGGGGATGTTCGTCGAGAACTTCAACAAAAATCCCTCAGGCTATCGCGAGCGGGTCCGCTCTGCGGGTGAGCGCTATGAGCGCTACTCGAAGCGGCCCAAGATCTTGCGGCTGCACGATGGTGCAGTCGAAGCGGGGATTCCGTGCGCAGTGCCGACTGGCGTTGCGTGCGAGCGCTGCCACGCTGGGGCAGTGCGGCTGTCCGAACGGGACCTTAACGGGTACACTGGTATTAGTGTGCCTGTGGAGTTGAAGACACTGCGTGAGAAGTTAATCACGCAGTTGTCGTCTGAGAGTACTGAGGGTGAGCGCAACACTCAGCCGAGGGCTGTAGGCAACTACAGCTCTCGCTCAAGTTTTACGCCCTTCGGCGGAGCTGCTGGTGGCGGGATTCGTACTCCGTCACCATTTCCGGAACGTCGCTCATCAGGACGTTCCGCGGCTCCCACGTATCGTGGTCAGGAGAGTATCCTAACCAACGAATACGAAAATGAACCGGACCTTGGGTCCGGATCTGATGACCAACGATTCGCTGGACAATCCAGCGAGTTTCCCCGCGTGCGTCTCGCAACGGGGGCGGTGGCGGCGGGAAGACAGCACGAGCCGTCGCCGGCCGATGTCTGGGATCGTCTGGAGGCGGTTGAGAACCTCCAGACGGCTGAGCTCGCCGAGATAAGGCAGGAGCTGAAGCTCTTGAAGGCCCGGATCTGTCAGGCTGGACAGACCGCTTCGAATATCCAGGTCGACCTAGGGTCGATCGTTGCGCGTTTGGGGCAACGTGTCTCCGCGCTCGAGACGAGGGTCGCGCCGAGTCACCGGGAGTAGGTGACTCGTGTTGCGAGTAAGGCTTCAGCCGCCCAACGTAAAGGTTGGGTGGAGGCGCATGCTGGACGGTATGTCTAGCGTGTACGCGTTGCCATGCTTCGCCAACACGGTGAATGGCCCGATGAAGCGCGGGGCAAGCTTGCTTGCTCCGAAGTCGGAAACTGCATGTTTAGCTAGGTTCTGTGTAGCTAACAGAACTAATGAACCCACTTTGAATTCATTTGTGTTTCCTCTGCCATTGTTGTCAGCATTCAACTTCTGTCGATCGACAGAAGCTGCAATAGCATCTTGCACAAACCGTATTACGTCTTGGCGGCGCTGGACAAAGTCCATTGCCTTCGAGTTGAACTCCTTGTTCAACCCGTTGTTCTTGTTCACTACAGGCCTGGCCTGTGTGGTTGTTGTTGTTGAGAGTGTCTACGCCCGGCGTAGCCATTGTGCTCTCGTCGATTGGACTACGCGCAGTCCGTGCGCGTGTCGACACAGCTGATATGTTGCTCGTATCAGCGTGTTCATTCGGTTTGGTTGAAACCGGATACCCTCCCCCACTTAAGGAAGGAACTACCGCACCGAGTACGCTCGGTACGCGTGGATGCCTCATGGCGTTCACGTAAAACGGTGTGTGTCCTGTCGAGACATGCACCGAGTTGTTGATGGCAAACTCTGCCATCGGCAAGCAGTCACTCCAGTATTGGAACGAGTGAGCGTAGCTCTTCAGAGCGTCAACCAAGACCCGGTTGACGCGCTCAGTTTGTCCGTCGGTCTGCGGATGATCCGCAGTCGATATGGACAGCTGCGTGCCAAGAAGTTCAAACACTTCTTGCCAGAAACGCGCTGTGAAGCGCGGATCACGGACAGACACGATGTCGATCGGCATGTCATGGTGTCTAAACACCATGTCAACAAACAGACGTGCCGTCTACTTGGCTGTCACTTCGGCTGGTACTGCAGCAAGATGTACCATCTTGCTGAATCGGTCAACAAAGACCACAATACCAGTCCTCCGCTTGTTGTCAGGCGGAAGACCAAACACAAAGTCCATTGAGATGGACTGCCAACACTCCGACGGAGTCGGTAGTGACTGAAGTGGAGCCTGCGAGAAGGGCGCAGGCTTCACGCGCTGGCAAACCTCGCAAGCACGAACGTACTTGCGTACCCACGTGTACTGGTGACTCCAATAGAAGTCACGCGTGAGAAGCAAGTATGTCTTCTCACGACCCTGATGTCCCGACGTAGGGGCATCGTGATACTCGTAAGTGATCCTGAGCTTCAGCTCACGATCGTCCGGCACGACAATGCGATCAGCGTTGTCGTCGACTGCGCTGTAAAGCAGCAGACCATTGTGTACACGATAGCGGTGTACACGTGCACGGAGATGTTTCGCCAGCTTCTGACGAGACTTGTCAGAAGGCGCAGCGAAGTAGTCCAACAACTGCTTCGCATCCGCATCCTTCGTGTATGCGGACCGCACGTCGTCTAACAAAGACGACGAGGGAGTAGACGTCCGGACGACGCCAATTGCATTGGCGTCGGCTTTGTGCACCGCGTAATCAGGTCGACGCGACAACGCGTCGGCCACAACATTCAACCTTCCAGGTTTGTACTCAACCTGGAAGTTGTACTCCGCAAAGAATGAGAGCCATCTCGCCATTCTTTGTGAGATGTGCGGCGACTTGATCGCCGTACGCAATGATGCGTGGTCGGTGTAGACCACAAATGGTCTACTCCCAAGTAGATACACTCGAAACTTCGCGAGTGCATACTTCATGGCAAGGAGTTCCTTGTCATGTACCGGGTAGTTGCGCTCAGCTGGCTTCAGCTGACGCGACTGATAGTAGACCACGCGATCACGTCCCTCGTGATCGTGTTGCATTAGAGCGCATCCGATTGCGAAATCGGACGCGTCACACACGACGTGGAATGGGCGATCTTGGTCAGCCACCGCCAAGATCGGCGCCTCAGTCAAGCCCTGCTTGACTGCATCAAAGGCCTGCTGACAATCAGCAGTCCAAACCCATGCAGCGTCCTTCTTTAGGAGCTGCGACAGCGGGCGAATCTTGCCCGCGTAGTTGCTCACGTACTTGCATAAGTACGTAGCGAGTCCAAGGAACTGCCTCAGTTCCTTGACATTGGAAGGCGTAGGCCATTCATTGATCACTCTGACCTTTCCCGGGTCAGGGCGTACGCCGTTCTTCCCTACGAGACACCCAAGGACGGGTATCTCGCTAGCCCCGAAGATACACTTCTTCAGGTTCGCGTAGAGCTTGTGTTTGCGCATGAGCGCAAACAACCTGCGGAGATGTTCCTTGTGCATCTCCACTTCCGACTTCCCGTCCACAGCCCGGCTGTGGATGAACACATCGTCGAAATAGCTCGGTGCGAAGTCGCGCACCGAGCGCAACAAGTGCGTGACGCACCTGTTGAACGTTGCAGGGGCATTCTTTAGTCCCTGCGGCATTACAAGCCACTCCCAGAGCATACCGCTCGGAGTGCTCACCGCCGTGAGAGGTATATCGCTCTCACGCATGAGGATCTGATAGAATCCGTCTCTCAGATCCAGAGCACTAAAGATAGTGCTCAAAGCCATCGAATCGATGATCACATCTTTTCGCGGTATCGGCGTCTGCGCCGGTACCGTTGCGTCGTTCAGCTTGTTATAAGCATGAACGATGCGCCACCCGCCCTGTGCCTTCTTGACACAGAACGTAGGCGCGCTGTGCGGGGACTTCGATTCCCGCACTTGCCCAGCCTTGCGACGACTTTCGAAGAAGTCGTCGATCGCCTTCACTTGCTCCCGCGGCAGTGGCCACTGCCGCGTCACGCAATACTTCGTTCCCGGCACGAGATCAATCTCGTGCTGAACACCCTTGTCCTGCGGCAACTCCGCAGGGATATCGTCCGGGAGTACGTCTCTGTACTCACGCAAGACCTCGTAGAAGGGGCTCGACTTCAGCGAGTCACAGCTCTGCTCGTCGAAGCGTTCCTTCTTCGACTTGGCGCTGAGGGCGTCGACGCCCTCAGCGACGAGCTGTTTCAACTCTTCCGCTTCACACTTCATCCTCTCGACATCCGAGAGGATGCAAATCTGCTCGATGCGTCCATCGTGCAGGTCGCGGGCGAAGCGCCTCCAGCTCGTGACTGGAAGCGAAGTCAACTCCGACGCTAGCGTCGGAGGGTTCTCCAACTTCATCTTCTTATACTGGAGACCAGTATTCGTGCGCGTCAAGACACTCAGTGTCTCGACGGTCGTCTCCAGTTCCTGTGTCTGCCCGGCAGACACTGCGAGTAGCGCCTCGGTCCCTGACCGAGACTTGCGCAGCTTTGCTCGCTTGCGCCGTTCGCTTCTTGTGCGGAACCCAGTCCCGCGCGTCTTGTTTTGTCCGGGCCCGGCCGCGGACAGATCTTCCTTTTGATCGCCGGCGGGTTCAACCCGCGGGCGCACGCAATCAAGCCCGGCTTGATCGCGCATCGCTTCTTCGTGCAGCCCGGCTCCACGTGAGCACGCAATGCGTTTCTTGTTGTCGCCGGCGGGTTCTTCCCGCGGGCGCACGCAATCAAGCCCTGCTTGGTCGCGTACCGCTTCGTCGTGCAGCCCGGCTGCACGCGAGCACGCAAGCATTTCCGGTGCGGGACATTTGCAACCGTCCGCACTGCCTGCAGCGTCGGCTCCCAGAGCCGGTGCGCTTTCTTTACCTCGACGCCTGATGGCGGAGCATCTTTCGACGTTTGGGCCAATCGCATCAGCTCCCTGAGCTGACGCGCCCGAGTCACTGTCCTTATTAGTGACTGGCTCCTCTTGTTGAACTTGTGTGTAGACACTAATAGTCGACACGACCGCGTCACTCTTGACGCTTCGAGAACCTCTCGAATCCGATCGAATCTGAGTCTTCTGATTCGACTCACATTTTCTCCCGACGACTCTCTCAGTCGTCGGTGTCCGCGTGGGGTGACCGGAGACAGCCGTGCGTCGCGCAGCCTCTCCTGGTGGGTCGCGTGCACCGCGAGGTGCACCTGCTGCGCCGACAGGGCCATCGCTCACTGTCGCGCCGCTACTCCCGAAGTGCACGATCGTGCGCTTCGTCCAGTCGATCACCGGATCATGCCGTGCAAGCCACGACATGCCCAACACCATGTCGAACTTATCGTCTAAGTCAAGTACGATAAGCTCGTCCACGAACTTCTTCTCTCGCTACGAGAAGCGTACGCGTACGACACGCTTCTCGGTTCTAACAACGACACCCGTTGCTAGTCTTACTTCCAATAGACTTCGAGGCATTACTACCTCCTCGAAGTCAAGCCTCGCTAGGCTCTGCAGTCGAACAAAGTTGTTCGACGCACCACAATCCACCAACGCACGAAGAGACTTCTCTCTCTTCGAGTTAACCTTCAGGATGACAAGGTTCGGCCTGTCATCCCGCTTCTTACAGTGAGAGTGACTCTCACTGGGGGCAGCAGTCTTCAATACGGCGTGTCCGATATCGACACGCTCGACTGCATCACCAGCAGGGCGCCCCGCGCCTGCTGGTTGTTCTAGTTTTTTATTGCCCGTGGCGATACCCGGTATCGTCACGACGGCCCTTGGCCGCCTGCACAGGTGCTGTGCATTCACGGGCGTAGTGGCCGTTGTTTCCACACCGGAAACAGCGGACATTCGTTGGTCCACGACGCTGCTGAGACCCAGCAGCCGTCGCACTCGAGAGGTCCATTGGTACAGGACCTCCCGTCGGCTTCACCGTCGGTCGCGGCATCGGCCGCGGGACGTTCACATGGAGTTTAGCCTGTCGCAGGCTAAACTCTTCTTGCATGCCAAGTGTAATCGCAGACTCGAGAGTACTTGGATACTCTCGGAAGAGATAGGTCTTCACAGGCCCATCTTTCAGACCTTTCATGAACGTGACGACCTTTGTCGCCTCGTCTATCGGGTTGGTCACGATGTTCGAGACCAAGTACCGCGCCCTTTGAGCGTAAGCATGCACGTCATGCTTGCCCTGTTGCAGGTCGAGGAACTCAGCCCTCGATCTGAACTCATTCTGCGGGGGCTCAAACGCTTGTCTGAGCTCCTCCTTGAACACCTCGTACGTGCTAAAGCACGTAGGGTCAGTGAGTCGGCGTCCGTACGCCCAACTCCTTGCTCGCCCGCCAAGGCATGACATGGCGAACGAAACCTTCGACAACGGGTCGACGATACGTCGAGCCGTAATGGCAGTGTCAACTTCGACAAGCCATCGGAGGAGAGGCTCGCCCTCTCTTCCTACGTAGCTGTTCACGTGGAGTTTCAGCGACTCCACGCGCGGTGTGGACGGAGTCGACACCGTAGCGCGAGCAGCGGTCTCGCGCTGTTCCTTCATGATGAAGCCTAGAGCAACACCGTGTTGCTCTGTCGGCGATAGCGTGCGTAGCATCGTCGCTACGGCCGCTTCTCCAATGACCGTCGACAGTCGTTGGAGCGCCTCCCACTCTGGATCCGCCAGATGGAGACAGTCTTCGCGTGCAACATGCGTTGCACTCGTGTTTGGGGTACCAGTGGACATACTCGCGTCCACAGGCAGGTCCTCAGCCCCCGTATCGAATTTCATACGATACGTAACTAGTCGGTCGTTGGACGGACTACAAAGTGCTACCAGGTGTAATGGGCTTACTTAGCCCAATACTTTAGCTTACACGTGAGCGCACGTGTATGAGGAAGCGTAAGGTGTATTTAACTTAGATTAAGTATACTTGTATCCACAAGTATAATTAGATCTAAATAAAGGTACAAATAGTATCTTTTGCGGTAAATGAGAACTGAATTGAATGTTAACTGTGGCTTTCCTCCTAAAACTGATATCTATAAAGAGAGGTTCTGCCAACGAGTGGTTGGCAGAAACTCTGACCTAATGCTTGAGTATTACTGGCAGAAAGACCCTGCTTTCTGACCAATAGGACTGCTTCCTAATATGAATGGTGACCACACTGCAATGTGGCCCACCTGAATGTATCCACTTAGTGCGTGTTGCACTAAGGTGAGGTTAGCCGAATGTGTAGCCCCGCTACATGCTTCGAATGTGACTACGCCCACTACTTCAACGGTAGCGGTGATACCAACCTTCGGGGGCTGTGTAGTAGATTCCAGGTGTTCCACCTTGGTATCACCGCAGCAAGACCCTGACAGTGCTCTCGAGTGAGCCCAGTTGCCCATGGGTACACTATCTGCGGTCAGCCAGACTCTCAGTGTCTGTGCCTGGCTTGCAATCTCCATATAGTAATTTGTATGCCAGCTGCATCTATATATTAGCTCTCCAGTAACGGTTCGTGTCGCTCAGCAAGATCCTGTCCACGACCGTTCGACAGAGAGGCAACGAGAGACGTCTCGCAGCCTCAAGAGCTCACTCTTTAAATCTTCTCGCTATCCAATATACGTGGCTACATTTCCGTGCGGGTTTGCCCCCGCATCGCCGTGTGTTTGGATTTGTTCTGAAGTCACAAGACCCGGGAAACACTACACTACGAGAGTCAATGCGCCAACAAGACTTTCGGCAGCGACGTGGCTTTTAAAATGATCGATTCTCTGGTAGATGCCGTGGCGAACACAAGAAACCCCAACGTTGCTGCTGGCTCTGGGCCTGTGGGACTGACATTACGCACCGAGAGCGAATTCATTGATCGGTTTCACCAGTACATTCTACCAAGACTGTTCACCACAATGAACTGGCGCACGAACCAAGCGCTGTACTATTCGCCAGAGCTTCTCACGGGAATGGGTGCAAGTAGTATTTGTTTCCTTGCTAACGGGAAATTTGAACGAGCTCCTCGGTTTTGCCAGGAATTATGGATTAACTTTCAACGATCATGCGCCGTGACTGATTTTAAAGGAAGGAGTGGACCGATTCCCGTAGGATCTGTCGGGGCCATTTTGTACAGATTTCGTACAGAATTCCATAAAACGGCCATTTCTAGACAACTCGAGTCCACCGTCGACACGACAGATTTCACTTCTGTCGGAGGGTATCCCCCCTCCGACAGATTTCTAGATGAGAAGGTGGCATGACTAGAATGGTGAATATCGCTATATCACTCCTGCACTGGTCACTGGGGCTGTTGGCACTGGCACGCATAGTGCGGACGACGAAGACGAGTTCATCCACGAGTCTACGAGTGCTGCCGCTGCGCAGGGCGAGGCCACTCACAAGCGGTATCAGCGAGACAGTAGCAGTCTGGTGAGGGTGGATTTGCCACGGAACTCGAGCTCCCTGTAAATACGCCCTCGCCACACTGCTTCTGTCTCCTGCCAGGAAATGACGCTGCGTTTAAGCCGGCCTCGGCCTCCAAATTCACGTTGTGGACCTTTTGCAAAACATTTTGGCTAATTCCAACCGCTAGAACACGGGTGACGGGGCAGCGAGTCTTCCCACTCGGTGACACCGGCATGAGAACGTATATCACAACCCTCGACTGCCGCAAGACGCCCATTGCACAAATGGCGGACCCGTTCGAGCCACGTGGTTTATTGATGATACTTAGCAGCACCATAGTATCGAAATCGCTGTATCCCTGCGGTCCCTGCGGGCCTGCCGCGCTTGCTTGCAGGCGCCATGATCGCTGCTGAGTGGTGGGGCTTGCCAGGGAGTGCAATTGACGTGAGTGGGTGAGGTCACTTCAACTTGATAGTGGCTCCTCGGATCTGTACCGAATCTAGACATTTATACAGCAAGTGGCCTGTGGGCTGTACGAGATCTGTACACGATTTTTTAGATACAAAATCTGTACGAAAATAGCCCACGGGAATCGGTCCAGTGTTGGACTGTTATATGTTCATGCAATGCGACGTCTTCGGGAGGTAAAAGCGCGCTTTCCGAGCTTACTGGTAGACTTGGCTTTTCTAGAGAGTCTGGAAGACTTACAGACATGCCGAGGTGGGCTAGGCTCCGCTGGATATCGACGATCGGATGTGACCACGATTATCCGTGCTCGAAACTGCAGCAACAGAGACGCTTCCGCCGCGTGCGAAACCTTGTACGTAGACGATTATCGATACGAGACCAGTTTCCTGTTGTCGGATGTGGTTGAATGGCATCGATTGGTCGTAGCGCTACGCGTTATTGGTCAGAGCTACTTCTGGATTCGCGGAATTGGTTTGATGTTGAGTTGCTACTTTGTCTTTGGAGTCGCCAAATCCGAAACTCAAGAGCTGACATGGACTCGGCTCAATAACGCATGCTGTCTATTCATGAAAGTACCGAAGCAATGCGTCGTGTATGGGAGTCCGTTCCCTGTGGTATGCTACGCGCTTGCTCACTTGTTGGATGCTTCGTTCATGTACGAGGTGTTCAAAAGTCGGTACTCCACACAAGCTGGCAACTTGCAAGTCAACCTTCGCTCCTTCGTTTCGTACGCAGTGGTGCAGATGCGAAACGTGTGGGTTTATGCCTTGATATGGCAAATCGTCGTGACGATGACAACATCGCGGTGGCTCAGTCGAAGCAACCGACTGCACAATGGAATTATCGGTGTACCGGCATTTTGTCTGAGCGCGATGTCAAGTACGACATTGTTTGCACAGTACCGATCAACGTCCTTCCGCTCCACGAAGATCCTACATACCATGATTCTACCTAGTAACGTTGGGCGTGGCTGGGTCGCCAGTAATTACCAGTACAGCTCTGCGCATCGGGGACAAGGTTCTACATTGCTGGGAGGCGTGGCTATCGATGTAAAGTTCCTCCTTTGTTGCGTCCTCGTCCTGGTGGTCGCATGGATATTTCGGCTGGTGTGGTTTCGTATTAAACGAAAGGAGCTTCGAGGCTCGTGCTGGTATTTCCTTGCACCAACGCCTGTACCGTATTCGGCTGGAGTGTTGTGGCCTACTGCGAGCATGTGTGTACGCTGGATGAGCAGCTTCTTCTGCATTCAGGACGAGCACCGACGACTCCCGCGACAACAGCAGAAAGAAGTTGAGTCTGAACATTTATCGCGGAGATTCCGACTGCTACGATGGAGCAGATTCGATGGAGTAGTCGTCCAGTTTGCTCCCCATCTTCCTTCACACCAATTATGGGTCGAAAGACTGCAAACGGACTATAAATCAATATTTCGGTCTTCGCAGCAGAGTCGGAATACCTACCGCCTCCTTCAACATCGGATGCAATGTGTTCACATACGTTCTGACGACGTCGAGGCAAACGTGGCATTGATGAACGCCGTGGTCATGAGCGATCCTCTCGTGTACTTCCGCATGACACTTGGCGAAAGCCATTCAACCCAGCTTGCTTATTATCGATCAATATGGCCTCCGTATCGAGTTACACTACTGCGGGTAAGAGGTAGTGTCTAATACAGGTCACAGGGGGATCAGGTCACACCTTGCACATTTCTGAGGGCTGTGGCTACAGGAACAAAGCAAAACGTGTGGCACTGCTCCAGTTTGTTCATTAGGGTATTCTCGACTACACTGACTTAAAATGCACGAGGACTGGTGCATGTAGGCTTCATGAGCGCCCCGCAAAGTTCCTCCCACCTTGGCATCGACCATATTCGTAAATAACTGAAAAGTTGCGATTATCTTGGGATTGTATGTGACCTATGTGTGACCTAGCCGCTCTATGACCTGTAATGGACGCTTCGGGGTAAGAGTTGTCGGTGATCACAACGAGTATACCGCTGGACTGAAGTTGCTTCGCCGAGTAAAAACGTCCGAGCTGGCATGGACGGAACTCGTACAGTGTGGGTAGTGTGCCTGGTGCTCATATTAGGTTGAGTGCTGAGGCTGCAAATACTCACGCAACATCCTTTCGTTGGCAAATCTAACCGCATTGCATAAGTTCTGGCTGGTTATGAGAGATCCGATGCATTATTATAACTCCATGAAGCCTCCGAACCCCAGCGTACAAGGCTAACACTATTGTTTACCCTTTTTCCTGAACAAAGCGCGCACCCACAGCCGCGGGCCGTCCAGGGTGGGCAAAGCGCAAGCGAGGAACATGAATTCGATTACCACTCCACCTGAGTATATTAAATTGTACCCCAGGAAGAGGAAAATTTCCATTTAATGTTCCGCATCTTCGAGGGATAAAGTCGTATATTTGGCTGCTTCCAAGCGTGGCTTTGAACCTGTTGCATACCTAGGACCTTAAACGATGCGGTTCTAGCAAACAGCGCGATACGAAATTGTGGTAAAACCCCAGTATTAATAATTCATTTCCTTCCGGTGCTATTTTACGTGGTCGCGATAATTTGTTTGATGCTTTATCCACGTATCGCCTAATAATTCAGAATAGCACCACTGGACAATCGGACAATGTCGGAGATTAACGAGGGGTTCATGGTCTCACAGGAGCAAGGTGCGTCGATATTGATGAATTTGCGAGCCCATATAATAGAGACCTTTTGCTCACGTATTTTACGCGTTTTCGAGCACATGTTTCCACACCAAAACGCGTGAAGTCGTCACGTTCAAACGAAGATTGACGGATTGTTTACTGTGCTATACCTCTTATATATGGTTTAGATAATCCATACGCAATATATAATATCTTACAGGTTTTGGGATGGCATTTTTGTGCGCATTCCGCACTCTGATGAGTTCCGCCGCCGACGACACCGACGCCGTCACGGCCTTCCGCCCGCTCATGACGGACGCACACACAGAGCAACAGCCACGTCGCACATCCACAACAGGAGCTACCACCAGCCACCATGTTAAGATGGATTTTGATTGGATAATATTATCTAAGCACTTTAAGCCAATAGAAAAGTACGGCACCCCTGACCACAAAAGTAAATGCCGAGGGATGTGTAGAGTGAGTTGGAAGACGTGTGGTGCTGCCACTGCAGTCCCCCTCACTTTGAAACTGACGGCCAATAGAGGAGGTCTAACATTTCAGATACGAACCCAAGAACCTCCGTCCGATCAGCACTGGTCACAATAGGGGTGGTCCAACTCTCGGGCTGGAGAAGTTCATGGCTAGGGATGGGGAGTACCCGATGTGGAAGGACAAGTTCCTGACCTACATCAAGGAGTTGGACTCTGCCTATGAGCGCGGGCTTCTGGAAAAGGAGCAGGGCCCCGCTACAGTGAGAATGGTGGATTTTCTGGATAGCCATCCGGAAGAACCGGTCATCCGATCTCGAAAGAGACATCTAAGGAAGAGGCTAAAGAGATGCGCTGGCGTCTCCAGCACTGGAATAGGGCTAATGGGGGTTACTTAACCTGTTTAACCAATCCCTTACCAATATGTTTCTCACGGGTTTACCTGACAATGTGTCTAACATGAGGCCGTGTGACATCTGGAAGGAGCTCGAGATCAAGTATGGGGCTGGGGATGCTGGGGGTGTAATCGAGCTGCGCCGACAATGGGACCGCATTATTGCGTCCAACTGGAGCAATTTGGGGGCCCTATTCACCCAGCTGAAGAAGGTGCGCAACGAAATCAACCGGAAGATGGCAGGGTTGGTGGGCAAGGAGATGGTCTCTGAGCACTGGCTGTGCATGGAGGTGCTGGCTCAGCTTCCAAGCGAGTTCTGGGGAAGCAGCATCAGCCTGACAGAGGAGTGGTTCACGGTGGAGAACGTTGAAGTGAGCCTGCAGCGCGTCTTTGCGGACCGCAGCAAGAAGGAGATCAACAATCTCACCAACAAGAGGCACCCGGTGGCGATCAACGTGGCGAAGAAATTCACCGGGAAGAAGCGTACCCAGGATCAGGCGGAAGGTGAGAGCTCAAGCTGCTACTACTGCTTCGAGATGGGCCATCGGAAGAAGGACTGTCCAGTCATGGCGAAAGATCGCGATCCAGGACGAGCGGGTGGTCAGCTGTTCCGCTCTAACATCCGGACGGAGCCGAACGCGAAGAAAAAGCGGCTGATGTCGGTCAAGAAAGGAGCCGCGACCAAGCCTAAAAAGCCGAAGGTTGAAGCCACGGACGAGGAGATGACTACGCTGGAGGCTCATGTCTACGACGAAAACCTGGCTAAGGCGATCGCGGATGCGGACGAGTTTGAGTTCAAGGAGAAGGTACCCGTGAGTGATGGCGAAGAGCAGGAGGATAAGCCGCTCACTCAAATGGACATGGACACTGAGGTAAGGAAGAATTTCGGAGGGTACTTATCCATGTTAAAAGGGCTCGATGTGACTGACAATCTATGGGTGGTTGATACAGGAGCTGGACATGCCATAAGCTCGGACCGGCGGTGGTTCAGCTATCTCAGTAGAGGTCAGCCTCACACGTTTGAGCACGGTAATGGAGGTACCTCAATGAGTGCACTACAGGGAACAGTGAGATTGAGTGTACTCAAGCCGCAGGGAAATTACAGTGATATCTCAATAAAGAATGTTGCCTTTGATAAGAAGTGTGGTAGTAATTTGTTGAGTGCATATTACTTTTGCCACACAAGGGTATTGGCACATCCAAGCTAAGACTGGAGAATTCCTATACTTTGTTGATAATAATAACAGATTCGTATTTGCCGCGGTAGCAATCGATGAAGTGTACTATCTACCGAGCAAAATACCTGGTGATACCACAAAAGTACTATCTGTCGGAAGTACTAATCCGGTATTTACTTCTAATACTATGAAGGAATGGCACCTACGCTTAGGGCATGTTGGGAGGGACAGATTAATAAGCATTTTGTCCAATGAGGTGATTGATGGAGCACCACGCCTGTTAAAGAAAGACATGGCCAAGGTGACTTTCTTCTGTCGCACATGTGCGCTGGCTAAGTCTCGTAGGATGTCATACAGGAATATGATAGGTAAAAAGGCAACCGAGCCACTGCACACGCTCCACATGGACTCAATAGGAAAAATGAAGCCTCAAGGGCTATACGGCTCTGGTGGGTACAAGTACGCGTTGGCAGTGGTTGATGATGCAACCGCATATAAATGGTATTTCGTGATGAAATCACTCAAAGAGGTGGGAGGAAAATTAACAACTCTTATTACTCAACTGGAAAGACAATTCCCATATAAAGTTAGAAGGATTAGAACTGATGGTGGTACTGAATTTATAAACAATGTGGTGGAAAAGTACTGCTCTAAGAACGGTCTTCTCTTTCAGAGATCTAATGTAGAGTCTCAAGAGGAGAATGGGTCAGCTGAACGGGCGCACCAAACTATCATGGGGAATGTACGATGCGCCTTGGCAGGATCTGGTATGGCAGGGAAATGGTGGCCTGAAGCGCTAATGTATATGACTGCTGTAGCTAACAGAGTGCCTATGGCAAGACTGAAGGGAAAAACACCCTATGAGGCGTTATATGGAACAAAACCAAGTGGGTTGGCACTTAGAATATGGGGTAGTAAGTGCTACGCTCATATACCAAAGTCAAAGCGGGCAAACAAGAAGCTAAGTGATAGGGCTATTGAGTGCAAACTCCTTGGGCTTTCCGAAAATTACAAAGGATATCGCCTATTAGATGTCAAAGGGAATAGGTACCTCATCGCTCGAGATGTGAGGTTTGATGTAACTTCCACGGCCAGCCTGATTACCAGGTCGTTTCCATCAGCGAAGATTGAGGTAAGTGATGAAACCATAAAAGAGATATGTGTGGGCTAGGTAAGAGGGTGCGGGACCAAGTTGCACATGCACCAGCTAAACAAAGACGGACCGTGGAGCACCCTCCGCCTTCTTTAATGAGTACAGAAGCAGTGGGAGACCAGGGCGACTGTGAGGCAATACCTCCTATTCCCAGGCCTCGCCGCAAACGCAAGCCGAATTCTCGGCTAAAAGACTATATTGTAGCAATTAACACTGTTACACGAAGTATTAAAGTGATACCTATTCCTAGGTCCCTCAAAGAGGCCAGACGAGGGCCGCATGCTCAACAGTGGGAGACGGCACTCCAAGTAGAGTACCGAGCCTTGGTTGAGAATGGTACATGGGAACTTGTAAAATTACCGAAAGGAAGGAAAATACTCGGATGCCATTGGGTATTTGATGTAAAGTATAACCCTGACGGGACAGTCGACAGATTTAAGGCTCGGCTAGTAGTAAGGGGTAATACGCAGATTTATGGAGTGGACTACAATGAGATATTTTCTCCCGTCGCGAGGTATGAGTCGCTGAGATTGCTTCTTGCAATAGCCACTATTGAGGACTTACATGTTCACCAAATGGACGTTTCAACTGCGTTCCTCAATGGAACGTTATTTGAGGAAATTTACATGCAACAACCTCACGGCTTTCGCCATGGGAGTGACTCGACCGTGTGTAAGCTAAAGAAGAGTCTATATGGACTGAAACAGGCGCCACGGATTTGGTATGCGCTCCTAAATAAGTTCTTAATAAAACTTGGGTTTTCCCGGTGCAAAAAGGAGTACTGTTTGTACCGGCAAAAGTGGGAGGTAAATGGAGTGACTCACGTAGTACTTATCTGAGTGTATGTGGATGATATCACTATTGCTGCAAGAAATATGATACTCATGGATGAGGTGAAGGCCAAACTAGCGTCTCGGTTTACTATGAAGGACGTGGGCGAAATTCACTATCTTCTAAATATGGAAATTAAGCGAGACAGGACTAATAAGATCCTTAGTATGTCTCAACATAAGTATATATTGGACTTACTACAAAAGTTTAATATGACTGAGTGTGCTACAGAGCCAACCCCTCAAGCAAAAAGTATAGTACTTGAGAAAGAAGAAAATATGAGTTCAGAGCAAATATCAGCTCAACCATTCGATTATAGAGGTTTAGTGGGTTCTTTAATGTATCTTGTGCGTGGTACACGCCCTGATATAACAAATGCTGTGAGAGAACTAAGTAAGTTCCTGTCTTGCTATAATAAGAGCCATTACGAGGCAGTCCAGAGAGTACTAAAGTATCTGAAAGGAACGTCGACGTATGGTCTCGTATTCGACGGAAAGTGTAAAGAAGTAATATATGAGCTATACACAGACGCGAGCTTCGTGAATGTTAATGAGAACCGAAAGTCAGTGACTGGGTATGTTAGTATTATGGCAGATGCGTGTATTACTTGGAAAAGTTCGAGGCAAGATACAGTAAGTCTCCACACAGCACAAGCTGAATTAATAGCAGCAAGTGAGGGTCTAAAAGAAAGTGAATGGTTGTGGTTTCTATTGGAGGAACTAGGCTTTAAACAGAAGCAACCGATAGTATGCTGGTGTGATAACAAAGGCGCAATTAGTATAATAAGGGATCCAGCTAATCATGCTTCAACAAAGCACATTGATATTAAAGGGTTATATGCGAGAGAGGTTCATGATAAAGGACGAATAGTAGTTTCGTACGGTAGTACTAATGATATGGTTGCGGTTGCCCTCACAAAGGCACTGCCTCAAACTCAATTTGAGAAGTTGAGGAGTTTAATGGGGGTCAAAGACCTAAGCCTTCCCTTACCACAGTAAGCATGGGTTGATTGAGATCACGGATACTTTAGCGCTTGGTTATGTGAAACAATCCGGTTCATGAGCGTCAGTACTTTCGCTAGTACGCATTGAAGTTCCACCATGTGGTCAAGATTAAGCCAGCCGGCTCCAAGTTGAAGTGCAAAGATACTTTTGAGCCAAGGGCAAAGACTTATGCGGTTAAGACAAAACAATAAGACGCAACGTTATCATATTATTAACTCTCAATATGCTTAAGCTCAATGGTTAAAGACTAGACTAGGACGAACCATACTAATATGGTCCAAACACAGCAAGAGGGTCCATTGACCGCAGCAAGGAAGGGAGGGGGTGAACCCAGCCATGGTGAATCGGAACTTTGCCATCAACCGCCTCCAAGCCTCTGGATGGGATCTACCGCAGGCACACAGGTCCTGGGCGTTGTTACCGCGTTTGTCCTAGCCCCCCGAAGGTTTAAGTGCGGCCAGAGGCGCATGTCGAACCAGTGCTTTAAAGCAAAATTGAAAGTGAGAGATTAAGGGGTCAAATCGACCAGTCATGGCCAACTTGAGCCGAGATAAGAATTAAATTAAAGGCAGAAGTCATAGGAAACCCAGGAAGTCATATGCAACGTAGTTGTTGTAAAAAATTAAATTTGGACTTTGACGTATGGTTTGGTGGTAATCGAATCATATGCTAACCTAAATTTTGTCATATAGTGAAAGGTGATATTAACCAAAATATGTTTTCTTGGATTCGTGAGAAAAGTACGAGAAATCCAGGGCAAATTACAAGATAAGACACAGTTTCCAGCCGTCCTAAGAAAATTCCGGAAACTGTAAACAAAGAGTAAACATAAAGGCTGTTAACCCGTATGTCCTAAGAAAAGAGTAAACTTTAGGAAAACAAAGAGTGAGTTAACAGTCGTAATGAAATAATGGGAAAACCATGTGATAAGCGTAAGAAAGGATGTGAGATAGGATGTGCCAAAGCTTTTAGTGGGAGTGTTAAGATGGATTTTGATTGGATAATATTATCTAAGCACTTTAAGCCAATAGAAAAGTACGGCACCCCTGACCACAAAAGTAAATGCCGAGGGATGTGTAGAGTGAGTTGGAAGACGTGTGGTGCTGCCACTGCAGTCCCCCTCACTTTGAAACTGACGGCCAATAGAGGAGGTCTAACATTTCAGATACGAACCCAAGAACCTCCGTCCGATCAGCACTGGTCACAATAGGGGTGGTCCAACTCTCGGGCTGGAGAAGTTCATGGCTAGGGATGGGGAGTACCCGATGTGGAAGGACAAGTTCCTGACCTACATCAAGGAGTTGGACTCTGCCTATGAGCGCGGGCTTCTGGAAAAGGAGCAGGGCCCCGCTACAGTGAGAATGGTGGATTTTCTGGATAGCCATCCGGAAGAACCGGTCATCCGATCTCGAAAGAGACATCTAAGGAAGAGGCTAAAGAGATGCGCTGGCGTCTCCAGCACTGGAATAGGGCTAATGGGGGTTACTTAACCTGTTTAACCAATCCCTTACCAATATGTTTCTCACGGGTTTACCTGACAATGTGTCTAACATGAGGCCGTGTGACATCTGGAAGGAGCTCGAGATCAAGTATGGGGCTGGGGATGCTGGGGGTGTAATCGAGCTGCGCCGACAATGGGACCGCATTATTGCGTCCAACTGGAGCAATTTGGGGGCCCTATTCACCCAGCTGAAGAAGGTGCGCAACGAAATCAACCGGAAGATGGCAGGGTTGGTGGGCAAGGAGATGGTCTCTGAGCACTGGCTGTGCATGGAGGTGCTGGCTCAGCTTCCAAGCGAGTTCTGGGGAAGCAGCATCAGCCTGACAGAGGAGTGGTTCACGGTGGAGAACGTTGAAGTGAGCCTGCAGCGCGTCTTTGCGGACCGCAGCAAGAAGGAGATCAACAATCTCACCAACAAGAGGCACCCGGTGGCGATCAACGTGGCGAAGAAATTCACCGGGAAGAAGCGTACCCAGGATCAGGCGGAAGGTGGGAGCTCAAGCTGCTACTACTGCTTCGAGATGGGCCATCGGAAGAAGGACTGTCCAGTCATGGCGAAAGATCGCGATCCAGGACGAGCGGGTGGTCAGCTGTTCCGCTCTAACATCCGGACGGAGCCGAACGCGAAGAAAAAGCAGCTGATGTCGGTCAAGAAAGGAGCCGCGACCAAGCCTAAAAAGCCGAAGGTTGAAGCCACGGACGAGGAGATGACTACGCTGGAGGCTCATGTCTACGACGAAAACCTGGCTAAGGCGATCGCGGATGCGGACGAGTTTGAGTTCAAGGAGAAGGTACCCGTGAGTGATGGCGAAGAGCAGGAGGATAAGCCGCTCACTCAAATGGACATGGACACTGAGGTAAGGAAGAATTTCGGAGGGTACTTATCCATGTTAAAAGGGCTCGATGTGACTGACAATCTATGGGTGGTTGATACAGGAGCTGGACATGCCATAAGCTCGGACCGGCGGTGGTTCAGCTATCTCAGTAGAGGTCAGCCTCACACGTTTGAGCACGGTAATGGAGGTACCTCAATGAGTGCACTACAGGGAACAGTGAGATTGAGTGTACTCAAGCCGCAGGGAAATTACAGTGATATCTCAATAAAGAATGTTGCCTTTGATAAGAAGTGTGGTAGTAATTTGTTGAGTGCATATTACTTTGCCACACAAGGGTATTGGCACATCCAAGCTAAGACTGGAGAATTCCTATACTTTGTTGATAATAATAACAGATTCGTATTTGCCGCGGTAGCAATCGATGAAGTGTACTATCTACCGAGCAAAATACCTGGTGATACCACAAAAGTACTATCTGTCGGAAGTACTAATCCGGTATTTACTTCTAATACTATGAAGGAATGGCACCTACGCTTAGGGCATGTTGGGAGGGACAGATTAATAAGCATTTTGTCCAATGAGGTGATTGATGGAGCACCACGCCTGTTAAAGAAAGACATGGCCAAGGTGACTTTCTTCTGTCGCACATGTGCGCTGGCTAAGTCTCGTAGGATGTCATACAGGAATATGATAGGTAAAAAGGCAACCGAGCCACTGCACACGCTCCACATGGACTCAATAGGAAAAATGAAGCCTCAAGGGCTATACGGCTCTGGTGGGTACAAGTACGCGTTGGCAGTGGTTGATGATGCAACCGCATATAAATGGTATTTCGTGATGAAATCACTCAAAGAGGTGGGAGGAAAATTAACAACTCTTATTACTCAACTGGAAAGACAATTCCCATATAAAGTTAGAAGGATTAGAACTGATGGTGGTACTGAATTTATAAACAATGTGGTGGAAAAGTACTGCTCTAAGAACGGTCTTCTCTTTCAGAGATCTAATGTAGAGTCTCAAGAGGAGAATGGGTCAGCTGAACGGGCGCACCAAACTATCATGGGGAATGTACGATGCGCCTTGGCAGGATCTGGTATGGCAGGGAAATGGTGGCCTGAAGCGCTAATGTATATGACTGCTGTAGCTAACAGAGTGCCTATGGCAAGACTGAAGGGAAAAACACCCTATGAGGCGTTATATGGAACAAAACCAAGTGGGTTGGCACTTAGAATATGGGGTAGTAAGTGCTACGCTCATATACCAAAGTCAAAGCGGGCAAACAAGAAGCTAAGTGATAGGGCTATTGAGTGCAAACTCCTTGGGCTTTCCGAAAATTACAAAGGATATCGCCTATTAGATGTCAAAAGGGAATAGGTACCTCATCGCTCGAGATGTGAGGTTTGATGTAACTTCCACGGCCAGCCTGATTACCAGGTCGTTTCCATCAGCGAAGATTGAGGTAAGTGATGAAACCATAAAAGAGATATGTGTGGGCTAGGTAAGAGGGTGCGGGACCAAGTTGCACATGCACCAGCTAAACAAAGACGGACCGTGGAGCACCCTCCGCCTTCTTTAATGAGTACAGAAGCAGTGGGAGACCAGGGCGACTGTGAGGCAATACCTCCTATTCCCAGGCCTCGCCGCAAACGCAAGCCGAATTCTCGGCTAAAAGACTATATTGTAGCAATTAACACTGTTACACGAAGTATTAAAGTGATACCTATTCCTAGGTCCCTCAAAGAGGCCAGACGAGGGCCGCATGCTCAACAGTGGGAGACGGCACTCCAAGTAGAGTACCGAGCCTTGGTTGAGAATGGTACATGGGAACTTGTAAAATTACCGAAAGGAAGGAAAATACTCGGATGCCATTGGGTATTTGATGTAAAGTATAACCCTGACGGGACAGTCGACAGATTTAAGGCTCGGCTAGTAGTAAGGGGTAATACGCAGATTTATGGAGTGGACTACAATGAGATATTTTCTCCCGTCGCGAGGTATGAGTCGCTGAGATTGCTTCTTGCAATAGCCACTATTGAGGACTTACATGTTCACCAAATGGACGTTTCAACTGCGTTCCTCAATGGAACGTTATTTGAGGAAATTTACATGCAACAACCTCACGGCTTTCGCCATGGGAGTGACTCGACCGTGTGTAAGCTAAAGAAGAGTCTATATGGACTGAAACAGGCGCCACGGATTTGGTATGCGCTCCTAAATAAGTTCTTAATAAAACTTGGGTTTTCCCGGTGCAAAAAGGAGTACTGTTTGTACCGGCAAAAGTGGGAGGTAAATGGAGTGACTCACGTAGTACTTATCTGAGTGTATGTGGATGATATCACTATTGCTGCAAGAAATATGATACTCATGGATGAGGTGAAGGCCAAACTAGCGTCTCGGTTTACTATGAAGGACGTGGGCGAAATTCACTATCTTCTAAATATGGAAATTAAGCGAGACAGGACTAATAAGATCCTTAGTATGTCTCAACATAAGTATATATTGGACTTACTACAAAAGTTTAATATGACTGAGTGTGCTACAGAGCCAACCCCTCAAGCAAAAAGTATAGTACTTGAGAAAGAAGAAAATATGAGTTCAGAGCAAATATCAGCTCAACCATTCGATTATAGAGGTTTAGTGGGTTCTTTAATGTATCTTGTGCGTGGTACACGCCCTGATATAGCAAATGCTGTGAGAGAACTAAGTAAGTTCCTGTCTTGCTATAATAAGAGCCATTACGAGGCAGTCCAGAGAGTACTAAAGTATCTGAAAGGAACGTCGACGTATGGTCTCGTATTCGACGGAAAGTGTAAAGAAGTAATATATGAGCTATACACAGACGCGAGCTTCGTGAATGTTAATGAGAACCGAAAGTCAGTGACTGGGTATGTTAGTATTATGGCAGATGCGTGTATTACTTGGAAAAGTTCGAGGCAAGATACAGTAAGTCTCCACACAGCACAAGCTGAATTAATAGCAGCAAGTGAGGGTCTAAAAGAAAGTGAATGGTTGTGGTTTCTATTGGAGGAACTAGGCTTTAAACAGAAGCAACCGATAGTATGCTGGTGTGATAACAAAGGCGCAATTAGTATAATAAGGGATCCAGCTAATCATGCTTCAACAAAGCACATTGATATTAAAGGGTTATATGCGAGAGAGGTTCATGATAAAGGACGAATAGTAGTTTCGTACGGTAGTACTAATGATATGGTTGCGGTTGCCCTCACAAAGGCACTGCCTCAAACTCAATTTGAGAAGTTGAGGAGTTTAATGGGGGTCAAAGACCTAAGCCTTCCCTTACCACAGTAAGCATGGGTTGATTGAGATCACGGATACTTTAGCGCTTGGTTATGTGAAACAATCCGGTTCATGAGCGTCAGTACTTTCGCTAGTACGCATTGAAGTTCCACCATGTGGTCAAGATTAAGCCAGCCGGCTCCAAGTTGAAGTGCAAAGATACTTTTGAGCCAAGGGCAAAGACTTATGCGGTTAAGACAAAACAATAAGACGCAACGTTATCATATTATTAACTCTCAATATGCTTAAGCTCAATGGTTAAAGACTAGACTAGGACGAACCATACTAATATGGTCCAAACACAGCAAGAGGGTCCATTGACCGCAGCAAGGAAGGGAGGGGGTGAACCCAGCCATGGTGAATCGGAACTTTGCCATCAACCGCCTCCAAGCCTCTGGATGGGATCTACCGCAGGCACACAGGTCCTGGGCGTTGTTACCGCGTTTGTCCTAGCCCCCCGAAGGTTTAAGTGCGGCCAGAGGCGCATGTCGAACCAGTGCTTTAAAGCAAAATTGAAAGTGAGAGATTAAGGGGTCAAATCGACCAGTCATGGCCAACTTGAGCCGAGATAAGAATTAAATTAAAGGCAGAAGTCATAGGAAACCCAGGAAGTCATATGCAACGTAGTTGTTGTAAAAAATTAAATTTGGACTTTGACGTATGGTTTGGTGGTAATCGAATCATATGCTAACCTAAATTTTGTCATATAGTGAAAGGTGATATTAACCAAAATATGTTTTCTTGGATTCGTGAGAAAAGTACGAGAAATCCAGGGCAAATTACAAGATAAGACACAGTTTCCAGCCGTCCTAAGAAAATTCCGGAAACTGTAAACAAAGAGTAAACATAAAGGCTGTTAACCCGTATGTCCTAAGAAAAGAGTAAACTTTAGGAAAACAAAGAGTGAGTTAACAGTCGTAATGAAATAATGGGAAAACCATGTGATAAGCGTAAGAAAGGATGTGAGATAGGATGTGCCAAAGCTTTTAGTGGGAGTGTTAAGATGGATTTTGATTGGATAATATTATCTAAGCACTTTAAGCCAATAGAAAAGTACGGCACCCCTGACCACAAAAGTAAATGCCGAGGGATGTGTAGAGTGAGTTGGAGGACGCGTGGCGCTGCCACTGCAGCCCCCCTCACTTTGAAACTGACGGCCAATAGAGGAGGTCTAACACACCAGATGCAC
Organism: Phytophthora fragariae; assembly: GCA_009729435.1. Lineage (NCBI taxonomy): Eukaryota > Oomycota > Peronosporomycetes > Peronosporales > Peronosporaceae > Phytophthora > Phytophthora fragariae. The sequence goes on along the minus strand of QQOI01000002.1, from coordinate 795,320 downwards.
GGGAGCCCAGCAGTAGCAAGCCCACACTGCCAGATCCAGGAACCTCATTGGGCACTAACGGTGAGGGCCGTAACAAGCAGCCGGGGACATCATGAGCACTCAGTGCGACCGGGGGGGCTACAGCAGATTGATTTCAGTTTTCTAGAGTACGGGGTTTTGCCCATACACACGTGCAGCCACTGCAGGTCCTAGGTCCTATCCAACCTGGCAGTCTCGATTGGCCGTGAGCTCGGCCGGTGGGCTCCACCAGTTGATAATCTCCGCGATAGACATCACCGTGATGCGTGAACCGACTATCATGGCGTCCTCGAGAGCCTGCCCGTTGGTGTTACACATTTTGATGATCGGTTTCAAGACCCTAATTGTGACTATGACGAAGCCATGGGCAGCACGTTCACCGCTGGCGGCAATAGTTGTGACGGCGATGGAGTTTGTGGTGATGACGACGAAGTTCGTGGTAACGGCGATGGGGTTTGTGGTGACGGCAATGGAGTTCGTGGTGACGGCGATGGAGTGCGTGGTGATGATCATGATGTGCACCGCGATACCGCTGGTGATGTTGAGCACAGATGCAGAGAGCTCAGTGACGATGCTCGGAACCTCGGCGATGACGAACATGAAGGGCTTGTCGGCCAAGGTGACGGCGAGCAGGGTGACGACGAATACGATGAAGCTGAGCAAGATGACGAAGGGCACGCTGATGACCCCTCGACAGTGGATGGGCGGCTTTCACTAGAACTGGAGCAGCAGATAATTGAAGCAGCTGAGAAGATGTTGCGCCAGACGCCGAGGAACAGCATCGACACTTGGGTGTTGTATAGAAGGCTACTCCGTTATCGACAACTACGTATGTTTTCGCGTGCTGTAGCGTGTGCGCTAGCAATGCAGATGCGAGATCACGAACACGAGATCCTTCGAGGAAAAGTGCCAGACATCCGATTTTATATCAATCGTTTGTCGGAGAAGGACTGCATCAACCGCTTTCGGTTCCGCAAGGTGCATTTAGCGTACTTGCTTATGCAATTCCGACTGCCACCATTTTTCTCTTCTGAAGAAGGATATCGAGTATCTGGCATCGAGGCGCTGTGTATCACGCTAGCGGAGAAGGTTTCCTTTGAGGGTATCCTGTCAGAGCTTGACATTCGTACCTAACCGAATATACGTTAGCAAAAGGTGTCGTTGGCAAATTTACAATTTACGAATCCCAGGAGAGGCAGCAAAAGACGTAAAATACGTGGGCAAAAGGTCTCTAATAGTACTGACGTCGGACTGCTGAAAGCCTAATCCGCCTCGACAAACTTGTCTGTGTTCCTGGCTTTCCAGAAACGTAATACTACGTAGTATAATCTGCTGCCTCTCCATCCAGTTGACCTGGGGCTACGTGAATGGGTTTCAATCAGAACTACGACGACAAGGAGCACGCCCAGCGTTGTGTCAATTTTAATTGCAATAAAATCATTGAGAAAATTGGTAGGAACAATTACAATTTAAAAATTGTCATCAACTATATTATTGTATTGAATACGACAACGACTTGTCAAATGTATACCAAAACCTATCTGTAGTAGCCAATCAAATCGCCGCACTAGTCTCTATACAAATTATATGATATATACTATTTACAATTAAATGTCAGCATTGAACAATTAGTATTATGGCGCGACAGCAGATCCCAATCAATTTTTCAATGTAAATTGGCGCAACGCTGAGCACGCCGCCGCCGATCGCCGCGCCCAGTAGCAACCCCGTGTCGCTCGCATCATCCGACGACCCATTTCCGTCCGACTGTTTGGTCACCTGCACTATGGTCACTGCATCCAGGAAGTTTTCACGTTAGCATCAACCGTCGGCTTGCACCACCGCTGTGCTTCGAAGTGTCATCGTGTGTCCAAGAAGCCGTCCGATATTTCAGCCTACACAACATAGCTTTTTCGATTAGGTTGAGTCGAGAATCCTATTGTTTGGAGACTTCGGTCGAGACGCTCATTCGTGAGCTCGAAGGTCTTTACTTCCTCTCCGATTACTTCAGTAATCTCGGTGTACGAAAGTGAATCAAGGTCACGTCACTGAAAGAGACTGTGCGGCTACGCTTGGACCAAGTCTTTCCACAGGACCCTAAGAAAAAGTTAGTGCGGTACTCAGCCGCATTGTACAAGTTCCGGCCAAGTCAGCTCCGAGGCATTCACCCGTCTAAGCAGTTTGAGCCTACCCGTGTACTCATTGTGCTCGCCGACCACCACCACAGGCAGGAGCACAACCTGGTGTGGCCGCAAGAGCGATTGATAATAGGCCAACTCGGTCGACCGATCTCTTCCGAGCAGCGTGCGCAAATACACGATAGGATCACTCATGACCACAGCGTTCATGAAGGCCACATTCGCTTCAACGTCGTCCGAGCGCCCATGCAAGCACTTCATCTGATGTTGGATATACCGGAACGTGTTGACGTTCATCAGTGCGGACGGAGTGCTGTATTTGTACTTGTGAATCTGCAATCGTAACACGGCGACCGCTAGCTGCTTCGCGCGAAGACTGGCGGTCAAAGGAACTACTCGACCTTTCCCACCTTTTAGCTTCAGTACCCGCAGTTTGCTTGACTGACGCTGTTGTGACTGTAGCTGCTGCTGTTGGAGCAGTTTGCGCTGCTTCTGCTCGTCTCGGATGCAGAAAAAATCGCTCGTCCAATGTACGCACATGCTCACAGTAGGCCTCAAGACTCCAGCCGAGTAGGGAACAGGAGTTGGGGCGAGGATAAACCAGTGCGAGAATCGATACTTGTCCCCACCAATGATATAGTTGACCCAGATGACGCGCGCGAACCATGCCCCAGCGATGACAAACACTAGGCAAATGAGGAACTTGAGGTCTATGATCACCCCACCCAGCAACACACTGCCGCTTCCTCGGTGCGAGAAGCCGTACTGGTACTTGGTCGCAACCCACGCCCGCGCTAAATTGTCCGGCATCACCACCATGTTGACAATTTTTGACGAGCGGAACGATGTCGACCGATACTGAGCAACCAGCGTCAAGCTTGATAAGGCACTCAACAAGAATTCGGGAACGCCGACGATGCCGCTGCTGAGCTGGTTATTGCGGGCTAGCCAGCGAGAAGTCGTGACACTCACGACCATGTGCCACACCAAGGCGTAAATCCACACGTTTCTCATTTGCACTACTGCGTACGAAACAAACGCCTCCGGACGGATATCCAGGACCCCTCCCTGCGAGAAAAAGTGGCTCTCGAGTACGTCGTATGTGAACGGAGCATCCAGCAAATGGGCAAAAACGTAGCAACTCACGGGAAATGGGCTGCCAAACACAACGCACTGCGTCGGCACTTTCATGAACAAATGACGCGCCTTTCCCACTCGCGTCCAGGTTGATAATTTTGAGTTTGGAGTGCCGTGAACAAAGTAGCAGCTCAGCATCAGTCGGATCCCACGCAGTAAGAAGTACGTCTGGCCTATAATTCGGAGAGCAGCCACCACTCGGTACCACTGAACGATGTCGGAGATCAATAGTCCAGTTTCGTATCGGTAGTCTTCCACGAACACAGTCTCACACGAGCTCGGCAGTTTGGCGTCACTGCAATTGCGTGCGCGGATTACTGCACTAGCATCTGCTCGTCGAAATCCCAGCGATGTGAGCCCCCCTCGACAAACTTGCATGTCCTCTTGGCTTTCAAGAAACGCCAGATCAAATGTCAAGTTCGGAAAGCGGGCCTGAATGGCTTGGAGACGCTCCATCGTGTGCACGTACAAGAGCCCAACACTTCTGCCTTCACGATCACTCGGCGCGCACGATCGATCCAAATTCGCCCAAAGATCAGTACAAAATCGCGGCGTGCTGGCTCTACTACCGGTGGCAGGAAAGCAAAGAGTACGGGCGTTTGTCTGCGCCAGAAGCTCCGGCGAGTAGTACAATACTTGGTTTGTACGCCAGTTAACGTTGATGAACCAGGACGGAAGTATGAATTGGTGGAGCCGGTCGATGTACTCGTTTTCGGTGCGTAGCGTGAGCCCCACGGGCCCGGATCGTGTCCCTTGTGAGTCTTTTCGATCGTCGCTCAATCTGGCGACCGCGCTCACGAGAGAGTCAATCATTGTGAATGCCACGTTGCCACTGAAAGTCTGTTCGGGGCATACGCTCTTGTAGAAAAAGCATTCCGGGAAATTTGGTGCCTCTAAAAAACTTGCTACTGCACGCCAAGTGATCGACGTCGAGTCGAATTTGTAGCTCCACACGCGCGCGGTCGTGTTTCCGCTTACCGCTTCGTCTTTGGTGGACGCAAACACGGAATAGTTCCATGATGTGCCAAAACTTACCATTTCGTCGGGCTGGAGAGAGGGATAAACTCCTTGAAGATTTGATACGCCAACTCCGGACCGGAGGACATCTGAGAAAACTAATGCGAGCGAGACAAGCCCAATGAAGAAGCGTAGCCATGAGAACGGGAGATGTCGCTCAAATACTTTTTAACGAGCAACAAGTTGCCGACTGTGTCCGTTCAATGAGCGCAGCTGGAGAAATTTTCTTCTTGGAGTTCAGCGTATTTTTCTCTGCATGACGCGACGCCCACCTGGACAACGCCACAAGTGCTCGAGTGCCATCACCTCGACTTGGGGTGACTCGACTGTGAGGCATGCTGAAGCTAAACGTGAAGCGAAACCCAGTGATTGCTGCTCCCCATACAAAAAAACTGCGAAGAGGAACAGCGTCAATTGCTCCGTTGCATCAGGTTCAGTCCCACCTGGGCAACTATAAATATGAATCACCAGCAGTAGTTGTGATGAATTGGTGTTCGCTTCGTCCGTTTTAGTCGGGAGTTGCAACGAGGACTTGATATTTTAATGGCCTACGTGGGCCCGTGCTTTCCACAGCATCCAGTCGTATCTACCGCCATGGTCCACCTGCGTTTATCGTTTAAGCGTGCGCTGTTTCTCCGCGTGGACGACGATTTTCTCATCGCGAGACAGCCCCTTCCGCTTACGCACCGCCTCGATGTAGCGCCTCACGTAGTTGTGTTCGTACACGCGCTCGCCGTAGTCTTCACGCTCCTCCTCCGTTTGCGGCTGGAAGAAAGGGTCCATGTCGATGGTGCCCCAGTGCGAAAAGATGAGCTGCGGGTTGCTAGCAGCGCCTGACGTTTGGATGAGTAGGTCGGTGGCAAACCCGAAGCTCTCCACGACCGGCAAGTGGGCCTTCACTGTGAAGAGAGCGGTTCCATCTGACAGCTCTTCCGAGTAGATATCGCCTCGTCGCTTTGAGATCACGCTGTAAAGCTTACCCAGTTGCTCGGCCTGGCACTGCACCGTGCATTCGTACACCGCCTCCACCAAGCGCACGGGCTGCTTCACGAACGCCATGAGGCACGTGGTGCGCATAATGGAGATCACCTGTCCACTCAGCGGTCCGTACTTGCCCGCCTCCGCCTTTTCCTCCTCGGACCTGTCCTCGTCGCTTGTCTTTTCGTGGAAAGCGACATCTTCGATGATGAAAGCCACGCCCCACACCGGCTCGTCGCACAAGGGTCCAGCGGATGAAGCCATTTGAAAGCCCGTCACGATGCTGTTCTCCAGCTTCCTCATCTGCTCAGCTTTCTCCGAGTCTTGCACTTCATCCACTGAGTCAGCTGCTGGGAACAGGCACCCACTCGCATGGTAGCCCTGGATGTTGTTGATCAACATGTTCGGGCCAACTCGTCGAGGACCGCAACTCCAAATCTGATCCAGCGGAAGCGACTTCAAGAAGTTGCTTTCGCTCGACTGAAGCGACTTTTCCAACTTCTTCTTGAAAGCTGAGACGTCTTCAGCAGCAGCTTCTACCTCGATAGACGACTCAGTGCCGTTCGTCTCTTCAGCCGTCTTCCTACTGTGCGTCACCCGCTGCAAAAGCGCCGCGCTTTCTTCCAAGAGCTTTGCAGTCTCAAGAGGCAGCGGCAGTGCTCGCAGCTTCAACGTTAAGGTGCCGTCTGGAGTAGTTCCCAGTGCGACCTTAGGATCGACATCTTCAACAGCTTCCGCGGCGTTCTTGTCCGGTTGCTCATCTTTCGGTCCGTCCGGATTGAGAAGTTCTTTAAACACAATATTCTCCTGGAAGGACGAAACCGTGCCATCGACAACGCTTTCTCGGAACCCAACCAATGGCTCGGAGACCTGCACCGCTACCTTAGCAAACCGTTCCTTCAGATCCTTGATGCATCGTTCCAAGTGCAGCTCACCGAGTGCCACAATAACGTGCTCTCCAGTCTCCTGCACGTGCACTTCAACAGTCGGATCAGACCGATACAATCGCTGCAGACCAGCCTCTAAGGCGCTGAAGTTGCGAGGGTCTTCCGGCTCCACCGCAACACGGACAATTGGCTTCGCTTGATAGGGCATCTTGGTTAGTGAAGGACACGCTAGCGTCGACGACAGTGTCGCCGTCTTCAAAACGTGCTCCTGCAGACCCACGATGCCTACAATATTTCCCGCGGGGACACGATCCAGCTTGTGTAAATCGCGGCCCATCATCATGTACGTCTTGATTAAGCCGCTGCCAATGCGCGCGACGTGCTTCACGGATGCGGGGTCGATCGTTTCAACGTCAACGTCCCCAGGAACACCCTGGAACTTGGGGTCCATCACATACACAGGCTGACCCTCGCGAAGCACTCCAGAATAGACGCGACCCACGCCAACGTAAACTTCGTCAGTAGCAGCAAGACCGGACTGGTGGTAGTCGGACAGTACGTTGGCTTCCACGGAAATGACCTTGCAAATGTAGATAACCAGCGGTGCGTCTTCCGAAGTCTGGCACGATTGCAGCGAGTTGAACACCTTGGCGTGTTGCGGAGACTTGTCCAACTGCTCCGAGGAAATCGTGCAGAGCTTCTCCGCTCGCTTCACTTGGGCAGTCACGGGGCTGGGCAGCACGCGCGTGACCATCTTCAGAACTGCGGCAGACAACGGCAGCCACCTCCGCATAACAGCTTGAGTCGCATTCTTCCGATCCGTCTGCTTCAGGTCCCTGTCCGTGACCAGCTTGGCGACGCGCAGTTGACGCGTGAGCTTGCGCAGGGTCTCCAGGTCCGCATCCGTCTCGACGGGTCTTATCATGCTCGTGTACGTCGTCCAGATGAGCTCGAGAATGAAGGAACAGAACATGGTCTGGCTGTTGGAGGTCGGGGGCTTGGTCACGATCTTCTTGGTCTTGCCGTTGTAGTAGAACTCTCCCCACAGCGCTTGCCGCATGACGCGAGCAGGTATATCCATTTTCTTGGCGTAGAACGCCGCAAAGTATCCGATACCGAAGGCCCATCCGTCCGTCGCACTGGCGAAGATGACGTTGCCGTTCGACGGCGAGAAGAGCATCTCGTTCTCGCGTTGCTCCGTCTCGTTCGAAATGGCTTCATCATCCATCGTGAGCTCAATTTTGTCGGCACTGACGCCGTCATCTCCCTCCTCCTCCTTGTCTCCGTCTTTCTGCTCCTCTTGATCGTATTTCTCCAGCACGTCCATCCGGATCATGGAGCTCAGCACGGCGTTGGCCTGTTCCACAATCCGGTTGAGTCTCTGATACGCCTCCATGGGCGAGAACTGCAGCTCGAAGATGAGACGGTCCATTTTATTGATCACGAGGCACGGTCGGATGCCTTCTTTCCAGGCCTGACGGATGACTGCATGGGTCTGGGCACAAACTCCCTCTACAGCATCAATGAGCACCAATGCCCCGTCACAGAGCCGGACTGCAGTGGATACATCGAATGAGAAGTCCACGTGACCGGGAGAGTCCACGAGGTTGATGAGATACGGAGCTTCTGGTGCTTTGTCGGCCACAGACTCGGGCTGGTACACGAGCGAGATGGCGCTGGACTTCATGGTGATGCCGCGCATCTGCTCCTCCTCCGTGTTGTCCAGGTAGCGCACCTGCAAGAAACATGGGTACATTTATTTATTTGTTGGTGAGTAAGATGGCTACATGGGGTGAGAAACATGGCTACATCTATGGACCTTGCCGGCGAGCCGCTCCGAGATGATGCCGTTGGCCGACACGAGGCTGTCGCTGAGCGTCGTCTTGCCGTGGTCCACGTGCGCCAGGATGCAGATGTTGCGGATGCGCTCGGGCGCGTGCTGCAGCGCGCCCAGCAGCTCCGGTGTCACCCGCGTCGTCATCTGCGACCGAGGGTTGAATACAGAACTTGGTGAATGGCCAAAGGGGTCTAGAAAAGGAATGGGTACAGTTGGGTACACAATTGTGAAACAAATTGACAATTTGCTATGACTTATATTTAGAGTACAGCATTAACACAGTCTGTGCCAAATTTGGTTTTAGGTCGCAATTTTAGGAAACATATTCGCATTAATATTCTGAAAACTGCACCACGTTGTAATTATTTGTGGCACAGGGCACCTGAAAATATTGGTCGCTTGGTTACCATACACATACCACATACGGTATATTCATGGAATAGTGCACGTAGTTGTGAGCAAGTATCACGCGGTGAAGGCTCACGAAAAGCAGAGGATATCGACACATCTGCCGGCAACTCACTTGGCTCGCGATGGCGGCAGTTTTCCGGCCTAGGCGCAGCGCATGTCCGTTTCCAATGGCTGGCAGGTCTGTCCGACTGGGCACATCGGGTAGTCCCACTCGTTGGTGCCGTCATGCTGGCCGCATAGCTCGCCATTGCCCAGCGTGGCAGGCTTGCACTGCCAGTAGCTGTCCGAGTGCTGCACGCACCAATTGGTCGAGTCGGTACAGACAGCATCGGACGCGCTGCAATCGCCCCACACGTCGACGTACGACTTGGTCGGTGCCTCCTTCTTGTCGTTGTCGGTCCCCACGGCATACTCGCCATCGTACCAGTCAATGGCCTGGCAGCGCTGGACGTTCTGGCCGTCGTCCGACCAGCGGCACTCGTAGTTGGGGTCGGCACAGCACGTGCTGTCCGACCAGTTCTGGCCGTCGCACTGCGACTCGTTCGTGATGGTGCAATAGTCCCAGTCCCTTTGGGGAATCGCCTTCCTGCGGTGCTTCTTGTTGGTGCAGCGGAAGTCCGTGCCCTTGGCGGTGCACTTCTGGTTGCTCGGACACTTGTCGTACTTCCAGTCGTTGGCGGCATCTTTCTGGCCGCAGAGCTCTCCGGTCGGCAGAGTAGCCGGCTTGCATTGCGAGTAGTAGTTGGAGTACTTGACGCAGACGCTCGACGCCGTCTTGCACTTCTTCCCGCCGGAGCAGTCGCGCCAGTCGCCAACGGTGCCGCCACCGCCAGTGGTTCCAGTGCCGCCAGTGGTTCCCGTGCCGCCAGTGGTTCCCGTGCCGCCGGTGGTGCCCGATCCCTTCTTCTTCTGGCAGCGCTGCACGTTCTGGCCGTCGTCCGACCAGCGGCACTCATAGTTGGAGTCGGCGCAGCACGTGCTGGCCGTCCAGTTCTGCCCGTTGCATTGAGACTCGTTCGTGATGGTGCACGAGCCGCCCTTGTCATGGATGCGCAGGTGGATGGATGCTTGTTCACTAGCCTCCACGGCGGAGACGGTGGCGACCGCCGCGACGGCGAGGGCGAAGATCTTCATGTTGGTATTGGAGCTTGAGGACTTGAGGTCGACGGCGTAAATTGCAGACTGAGAGGCGATGAACGTGAGGGCTTGCCCACGAGTTTGGGTTGGATTCGAGGAGAGAATCCAAACGAATAAGATCGGGCCCGGGGAATTCGTCGGAGCGGCCGCACAGGCGTGGGGTATCATGTTGGAGCCGTCCGATTGGTCTCCGTAAGGTTTCCGGTGGGTGTGGCCAAATCTTTGGTAGCGAACCGGCGGAAAATATCCGCAGAGAACATATTATGTTCTCTGCGAGCATTGGGCGAAGATATGATTCTTTTCGCGATGATAAACATGCCAGTGAGGTCTCTGAAGCAGTGGTCATTTGGATGAGCGTCAAATGGAGCAGCTACTTTTTGAGCACCTTGATTCAGACGTTGGGTTCAGATAGGACGAGATCTGTACACGACTTTTTAGACACGAAATCTGTACGAAAATAGAACGTCGGAATCGGTCCATCTAGGCAATTTTACGAAACTGTTATAATAGTGTGTTTCGCATATTATGCGAAACACACTCCTAAATCCCAACCCAACGTCGAAATCAATGTTTTAACGTGTCAAAATGCCCCCCCCCCGGATTTTTTGGGCGAAAAGTGCATTCCTGCATTGCTGCAGTTTTGGTGTGAAGGTGGCAGCCATACGAACTCGAGTGAGCGAAATCCGATCCGGACCCCGAAGAATCGGCGAAGATCGGAGACCTTGGGTGCGAGAGTAACGCCTGCAGCGTCCCTTCAGACACTTTGTTGTTAAGACGGATAAGTGGTAGGTTCTTCACCTCACACTTTCCACCTCGCCTTCAAACCAGCCTCTCCAGTCGTGTTCCTGCACTGGCATGAGGATACTCGCCCTCACTATCTCGGCAGCCGCAGCTCTCTCTACTGTAGAGACCGCCATGCAAGCATCCGTCCGCCTTCGTATCCACAAGAAGGAATCCTCATGCACCATCACGAACGAGTCCCAATGCGACGGCCAGAACTGGACGGGCAGCACTTGCTGTGTCGACCCTGACTATGAATGCCGCTGGTCGGACGACGGGCAGATCGTCAAGCGCTGCCAAGCTATCGACACAACCAAGGACTACATCGACAGACAGACCGCGTACATCGCCGACTGGGGCAATTTCACCAGCTCTGACGCTGTTTGCTCCGAGCCTGCAAGCGTGTGTCTCGAGCAGTCGGGCGCCTTCTGGCGGTGCATGCCCGAGACGCTGCCTCCGGGCGGCGCGATCTGTCGCATGAAGTACGACGAGTACGATTGGTACTATCCTCACTGTCCAAGCGGGGAATACTGCAAGACCTTCACTACACTCTCGTTCTGCAGTCCAAGATCAGAGGGATGTAGCAAGTGAGCAGGTACAGTACTAGTAGACCGCTCTGAGTTGAATGCACATTGATTGTTTTCATAGTGACGCATTGGTCATATAGAGATATCGACGATCGCCGGGATCCGGACAGCCAGCCCGACAGCTACAGCACGACGCTTACGCGCGGTGGTGCTGGCGGTGGTGGTGGTGGTGCTTGGCCTTGGCCTTGGTGCAGCGGAAGTCCGAACCGTTGGCCTCGCAGCTCTCCCCGCTCGTGCAGAACGGGTAGTACCACTCGTTGGTACCGTCACTCTGGCCGCAGAGCTCGCCCGAAGGCAGCGGGTACGGCTTGCACTGCGCGTAGCTCGAGGAGTGGTAGACGCAGAAGCTGCTCGGGTTGGTGCAGCCCACGTCGTCCTTGGTGCAGTCAGCCCAGTCGTCCACGTAGCTCGAGTACTCGATGTCGTCGTACGAATCCGAGTAGTCCGAGTAGTCGTACGAATCCGAGTAGTCGTCCGAATCCGAGTAGTCGTCCGTGTAGTCCGACGAGTCCGAGTAGTCGGAGATCTTCTGGCAGCGCTTGACGTTCTGGCCGTCGTCCGACCAGCGGCACTCGTAGCTGGAGTCGGCGCAGCACGTGCTGCCCGTCCAGTTCTGGCCGTCGCATTGGGACTCGTTCGTGATGGTACACGAGTCGTCCTTGCGTGGACTCGTCTTCTTCTTCTGCTTCTTGTTGGTGCAGCGGAAGTCCGTGCCCATCGCCGAGCACTTCTGGTTACTCGGGCACTTGTCGTACTTCCAGTCGTTGGCGGCATCTTTCTGGCCGCAGAGCTCTCCGGTCGGCAGCGTGGCCGGCTTGCACTGCGAGTAGTAGTTGGAGTACTTGACGCAGACACTGGTCGGGTTTGAGCACTTGAGGCCGCCCGTACAGGCGCCCCAGTCGCCAACGGTGCCGCCACCGCCAGTGGTTCCAGTGCCGCCAGTGGTTCCCGTGCCGCCGGTGGTGCCCGATCCCTTCTTCTTCTGGCAGCGCTGCACGTTCTGGCCGTCGTCCGACCAGCGGCACTCATAGTTGGAGTCGGCGCAGCACGTGCTGGCCGTCCAGTTCTGCCCGTTGCATTGAGACTCGTTCGTGATGGTGCACGAGCCGCCCTTGTCATGGATGCGCAGGTGGATGGATGCTTGTTCACTGGCCTCCACGGCGGAGAGGGCGGTGACCGCCGTGACGGCGAGGGCGAAGATCTTCATGTTGGCGTTGGAGCTTGAGGACTTGAGGTCAACGGAGCAGATTGCAGAGTGAGTGGTGGAAGATCGCAATAGGAGACTCGAGCGCCTCGCTGGCAGCGAGTCGCTGTCCGAAGGGGTGCAAATCATGATTTTAATTTGGGGATTATATTGGTCATGTTGAAGCTGGTTGGATCTTTGAGTACCGCTTACCACATAAAAGATCAGTTTAATACGTTGAAAATGTATGTATGGAAATGATATTTTGCAGAGCACGGTACTGTCCGCTCATCCCTACTTTACTTTTGGGTTCTTAATTTGGGTTCTGCTCGGCGATTCGATGGGTTCACGTGATTTTCGTGCAACTGAGTTGAACTCGACTGAGTTGCAGCCGTTTGGGTTCAACAGTTCGATTTTGACCTGGGTGCGGTGTAGTTTCTGTGAAGTTGTGGCCAGGGAATGGTATCGGTGACACCGTGTCGGTGCATCCACTGAGCGCAGAGTGTGAAAAAAAACACGTTTTGAACTTGGTTGTCAGGTGAATTGGGATATGCAGTGGTCGGCAGGCTATGCGGCATGAAATGCAACAACTAGGGCCTACAGAGGATGCCGACTAGCGTGTGGTGAAGCTTCGCCTTGCACGGTGCAAGGTGCAAGTTGCACCGGTAGTCCGTGTCCTCGGTCGAGCACGTCTCATTGCTGGGGTAGTGGTCGTACTTCCACACATTCGTGTTGTCGTCCTGGCTGCACAGCTCGCCCGAAGAGCGTATCGGGCTTGCACTGTGCGGCATCGATTCATGGGCCCGCGCGATGTGGAGCAACTTACAAAGTGCCCTGTGTAAAACCAAGTCTCCAACGCGACACCAGTATGTAGTGTATCCAGGATAAATGTATGCGCACTAGGATATTCGACCATGCCTCATGGCGCACTTCGAGCGGCGGTACCGAATTTGAGCTTTCCTAAAGCAGAGCTTTCTCCTAAATGACACCCTAAAAAAGGGGCAAAAACGGACAAAGAATACACGAAATCGCAAGAAAAGTACTAAATTGGCATGACCTTCAATAACCCTGGGGTATCATGTAGGAAATCTCAAATTCGGTAAACCTCTGGGATGTGCCCAAATTAACTTCGTTTGGACTCCTTAGTTTGGGCTTCATACGTCGAGTAGCGAAAACGCATGGCTATGCACTCCAGGATGGCTTACAAAAATCAAGTGCAGAGCAGTGTTACGTGTTTCACACGGGCTTTTTGCAAAAAGCGGAGCCCTCAGCAAGTTTCTTGCATTTTGAACCTTTACTTGCAAAAAGCGGAGCGATTCCAATTTGGTTTTGCAGAAATCATGCAGAGATACGAATGATGCTTAGATCTGTCTACCCTGAAGGTTGCATTCAACAGGGAGGCAACCGGGCGGCTCCGCATCAGCTCGTCCTATGACGTGCAGCTCCGTTTGCTGTGGCCTGATTGTCCACATTGACTGCACTGCATTGTTCGCTTGGCCTTATTAACTTGAAGTGTTGCGTCGCCTCTGCTGGGGAGACGTGTCTCTCTTTTCTTACCTTTCTTGCTGATCAGCTTCGGCGGCCGATGGGATGCATTAATCGCCAGCTCTTCAGGGAGAACTACAGTAGTTGTTGGCGGCGCCGAGCTCAGCAAGCTCAGGGGTGGCGGTGGTGCCATCCTCGTTTACAACTGAGATGGCTCGGCATGAGTGGAGCTAAGAATAGCAAAACCAAATTGGAATCGCTCCGCATTTTGCAAGTAAAGGTTCAAAATGCAAGAAACTTGCTGAGGGCTCCGCTTTTTGCAAAAAGCCCGTTTCACACAACTAAAGTTCTTGAAGCGAGAGCCCAAAATAAGGGCATGCACGTCATGTGGCGGTGATCCGGGAACTCATCTCATCGCATTAATTCACTCCGGCCAATGGCAAGCATGGCGGCTAGAGATGGCCTGCTGTAGGGCCGTGGCTAGCGTATCGCTATTACTGGTGTTTTGATGCATGCACGAAAGTCGACAGGATGCATCAAAAGTGCATCAAATTATTAAGATGCATGCATCTTAACAGCTCACGCAACAGAAACCGTAAAATTCATGGTAAGTCCTAAATAAAAAATCATGTTACGAACTCATGCATGGCACACGACCACTGAAGTGTTGGTGCTTGGCCGTCAAACAATCCATTGCGTCTCCTGCTCACCGACCTCTGCTCTAAAGTGGTCTTCGTCCCCCCAGTGTTCACCATCAAGAGTGGTTTGGGAGGGCCCCTCCCGGAGGGGGGGGTTGCACTTTGCGCAGCATAGTATGACAATGAATGCACGTGACGTCCTTGTACTTGCCACCCTTGACGACGGTGAACTCCGACCAAATGGGCAGTGCTGGACGCTCGCGTGGCCTGCTGAGTGCCAAGAGCCACAGAGTGGCTGCTAGAAGCAGCCCTGCTAGCACGGACATCGGCGCTCGCTCCGATCACGGTGAGGAAGCTTGAAGATCAATATTGGCGGGAAGTTTAAATTCGAGAATAGCTACACTCAAAGTGTGTACCATAATCAGAGTACACACTTTGAGTGTAGCACTTCGACCCGCCTTAGGGGCGGGTCGAAGTGAGAAAGAGATAAATTTGAACAGCAAAAATAGAGCATTGCCGGTCGACGTAAATACCGATTAAAACACCACATTTTCCCGGTATACCGGTATAGTAGTATGGTGATCAGGCACGATGAGCACGCCTTCTCCCGACACGGCTCCCGCTGCCGATCCCTCGCCTCCGGTTGGGCTACTGTGCTCAAGCCCCCCCCTCCCCGGCTTGCTTGGAGCGTCGGCGCCTGAAGGCTCTACTGTACTGATGGCGACGCAGTGGGGGTCAGTACTGTAGAGCACCAAGCGGGTGGCGAGCTTGAGGCGGTCCTGGGTGAGCTTATCGACGGAGACGGCAGTCACGACGACGACCTCGATGACGACGCCAGCAGCGATGCCCCTGTTGCGGCCGCTGTAGTAGAGGCTGGGCGTCACGAAGCTATGCGTAATATACGCAAGCTGGACCTGCCTGAGGCGTTAGTGAACTATGGGATCAACGCTAGCAGCGGCATTAGCTGCACCAGAGCACACCGGTGTCTCGACGCAGCATGTGCGATTAAGGTGTCAAGAAAGGTTAACGCTGCTCTGCTCGCTTTTCTTAGCAACACCACTCCAGTAGTAAAAGCCTACTTGTACATGTATACTTCACCTAACATTCATGCACTCCTGGTTCTCGTTCGTTCTGCGCTTTTTTGTGAAATCGCACAAAAAACACCATCGCTTGGTCGTTAAAATAAAGCGATTAGCGCACCTCCCGTGGACCAATCAGATCGCATTTATGTATTTAAATTTATCGCTTTTTGTACTTCGACCTGCTCCTTATAGTATTGTGAGTTCTACTCAAAATTTCCCTGCGCGGTTCTTCGAATCTATCGAGCAAGCAATCCGCAAGCCTCTATAAATGCATAATCCATGTGTTTATAAGGGTTATGGGTGCGCTACACAGTCTAAACTGTGTCTACCACTCCACAGAAGCCCACCAAAATGGTACACTGTACCTGAAGCTAGATCCAAAGAGGGTACAATGTACCACACACAGCAATTTTGGCCAATCCGTGCAGGGCGTGGGTTTGATGTGCGATTCGGCCAGTCGGCCAGAAAGTGTAATTTTGGACGGGAATCACAATAGCGATACAAATCAGACTGCGGCGCAGTTCCTAGCGCGATGGCTATCCGGATAGGTGCGTCCAAAGCAAAGCGGGATTTGTGTCTGTATCCGTTAGCTTGGCTGTTCTCGGGCCATCGCGTCGTATGGCCACAGCACTCTCAGCCTTCACACTGTTCGGTTCGGACTTTCATCCGCGCTCGCTTTGCAGTGGTCATCAATATTGTAGAAATGAACGCGTGATAGTATACCAGCGTTGAGGAGGTGTGATAGGCTTGCTTGCCGTGCTTCGAGATGCAAACTGATGTGGGAATCGGCATCGGTAGTTGCCCCGCATCGCATACTGTATCAAGGTGTCTGGACGTGCTCCACAGGCAGCCCAGTTGGAAATCCATCGCGGGTCAGAAGAAGAATCCAGCGGGGATTTACCAATACACCTACGCGGCGACACGGTCCCAGGTTAGGGCTGCATACAAAACGCGAGGACGAACCCCACGCACGTCTGAGCGCGCTTGGCACTTGTCTGGCCCTGCAGGTAGTGTGTTGGTGCAATGCATTACGTCCACGAAATTAAGGGCTACAGTCATTACAGTAATTAGTCTGTCCCAGACTAATTTTTGTGAGCAGCTTTTAGATTGACTTTCAAGAAATAGTCTGTCATCACTGCGTACAGACTAACAACTCTGGCTAGAAGCCGAGTTATTGGTAAAAGTAGGGGTGTACGTATACTTTTGGCCAGGAGTGTAAGTACAGAAATCTGCTTCAATAAAGAACACCTGGATGTTATTTGCTCAGTGTCCTTTAACCAAGCAGATTTCTGTATTTATCTTCCGAGTTTAACTACACTATTATAGCGCCTCGTTGCCTGCAGCATTTATCACCACTGGAAGCATCATTTCGTTTTTTTCGTGAGCCTCTTACATGTAAACGAGGTATGCTTCTTCATCGATGACCACAGTGTCTGTAGTTGGGGCGCTTCCGGCAAACTCTTCAGGGTATTTCATTTTTTCTGGAAGTGCGGGAACAACTGCGCTGTACGCCAAGTTCCATCAACTCTAACCACCATATCTAGCTAGCCCTTTGCGTCCCTAGCTTGTGCCAACTAATCACCGCATGCAGAGACTCGAGCCCGGGTCCGTGGCAATGGAGCGGACCACTTCGCCAAGACGAGCCCGATTTTGACAGACTAATTTTGAAGTTTTGTTGACAGACTAATTATGAACCTTGGGTTTTCCGAACAACAGGAATTAGTCTGTCCTAGACTAATTATGAATACAGACTAATTTTGAACACAGACTAATTGCTGTGATGACTGTAGTTCCGTTGTGAGTTTCCCTCCCAAGAAATCCAAGAAAGCCTCGCGCACACCAGTCTCCGAGACATGGGTCATGCCAGTAACGTGTGAACCCAAGCAACAGCGCTTCATCGCAGGAAAACGCACAGCAAAATTTCTTTTGAAGTGTTTTAATAGCAGGACTGGCACGGGGTACCGCAGAAATTTTGACTTTGCACAATCCCAATCATTTCGGTATCAACACTTGTCCGTTGAAGTCGAAACGAACTTCAGTTGTCCGTTATGCATTTTCAACCCTGTAGCACCGGACAACCCCCGGTCCGTTGTGAAGTTGCCATTACTGTCACCAGCGGTGGTCTAAGGCACCGAGAGCTTGTGCGTTGACCCTCTTCCTCACTTTTCAATTCGCTTCACAGCTTCGACAACAACCCCCCAACTGCCAACGTCTCCCAGTCCAGCTTCTCACCAACAATGCACATCTACGTGCTCGCATCCATTGCTCTCGCAGCCACCGCCGCTGTTCAAGCTAAGGATGTGAACGGGTCATCGGTTAACAGCACTTCGTCAGGTTCCAGCGCCTATGAGGATGCTGAAGCAGGCGTCGGCTCGGGTGTTACGTACACCACGCTCGTGGGCGACTGGGAGGCCTGTACCGAGGACGTGGGCTGCGAGTCGTCGACCAGCGTCTGCGTTCAGCACTCGAAGTACTACTCGCAGTGCAAGCCTGCTGTGCTGCCCTCGGGAGACTTGTGCGGTCAGTCTGATGGCACCAACGACTGGCTGTACGACCACTGCCCCGCCGACGAGAAGTGTGACACGAAGGGAACGGACTTCCGCTGTGTGAAGCCGGGAACGCGTCGCCACCACCACCACAAGCGCTCTGTTCGGAAGGAAAGGTCTTCGACGGTGACCACGGCGGCACCGACACTACAGGTTGGTGACTGGGAAGACTGCTCTAAGGCAGGCTCGGTGTGCAAGATTTCGACCAGCACGTGCGTGAAGCACTCCAACTACTTCTCGCAGTGCATGCCTGCAGTGCTCCCCACTGGCAGTCTGTGCGGTCAGAACGACGGCACGAGCGTGTGGAAGTACGATACTCACTGTCTGACGGGTGAGACCTGCCAGGCTGTCGGCACCAATTTCCACTGCAGAGCCACTGCGACATCTGCCCCAACGACGCCTCCCCCCTCAACACCGGTGACGCTCGTAAATGACTGGGAAGACTGCAGCAAGACCAACACTCGATGCAAGACCACGACCAGCACCTGCGTCAAGCACTCCGACTATTTTTCGCAGTGCATGCCCGCAACGCTCCCCACTGGCGGTTTGTGCGGCCAGGCGGACGGCACCAACTCCTGGAAGTTCGATCACTGCACTACCGGTGAGACGTGCAAGGCCAATGGCAAGGATTTCCGCTGCACCAAGTGAGCTCCCAGTAAACCATCGACGTCGAGTACTCTGCTTCTCTATCAGAGGCAAAGTCACCTTCAACACTCTGCATTCTATTCATTTTGCATGTTCAGAGTACGCATTCCGTGCTTTTAGGTTCTTTTAACACGAAGCATTTCACTTTAAAATGGTTGCGATTGATCAGGGTTAAAAAGCTCTAGATTTTCATTCTACACATAGGCTTCAGAGTTGGATTATCTTGTAAACATCATTTCAATCGCAGGGAAAACTGGGGATACGCGACAAGGTCAGTGCAAGGATGACTTATGTTTCTCAACACCTTGAGAGCCACTACAGCCCTTCAGAGAGATTCCAAATACACTAAAAATGAACTACTTGCTGGTCGTTGAGAATCAGATAGGAGCGAAAGACTTTGATGGAATGTTATCAACAGTAGCCGTGGGGGCTGTTCAGTTGAACTATGCATTATTGAATCATCACCTCCTCAACAACCAAACACACACATACACTTACAAAAAATATCTCAATCGGCAAGCTCAGTTGGAAGGCAGCAGAAAGTGATTTTGTTTTCAGCGGCAACACGATGATCGCCTCAAACAAACACAGATATCCTTTCTTTCATCCTCGCTCACACACACCGCCAATACAGCCACATAAATTGATGCACGGACTCAGGCAGTATGAATACAATAGCAGTCCACACGAGCTAAAAGCTTCTCGGAAGGTGTCTCAAGTTTGAGTGTCATCCTCATCCGTATGCGCAACTCGCCCGAATAAATATATAGCCATGCAGATAAAATCTTATACACAAGTACATACAGACATACAATTGGAATTGGATCGATCAAACTAGCTCCAACGTCCTGGCAAAAGGACGTCAGGTCTTTCGGTTGTACTCAGCGTCGGTCGTATGGGGAAAGAAGTTTGTCCTATCATCTCGATCCTGGGGTGAAGGGGCCTCGAAGATAGGAAATTGGCAATGAGCAGTGTATGAGAGAGCACCGGGATACAGTCGCGACCGGAGACGGAGCCACCAACGGATACGGGCAGAAGCACAGCCAGTCGTTGACGAGCTGTCGTCTAAGTACGAATGTGAAGCACGGTACATGTACTGGTATTAATACATGTTTCTTAATTAACACGAAGCAATTCATTTTATCAACAAGATTTGTAGACGGCACAGTTTTGATTCACAGAAGACAAGCCTGAAGTCACGGAACACCAGCATGATACATGTACACAGATTATCTCTACATTCCGATGAACTTGAAGAATATCAAGCACGCCGCCATTAAGAAAGTCCCGAAGAGCGCCCCCGCTGACACCAGATGCATCCGTCCATTAGCGTACAAGAACGCGGTAGGAATCAATTCCTTCACCGCAATACCAACAATCATCCCCGACGACATCCCGTACAAAATTGCTTGAGTGAGATCATCAGCGTCCATCCCCATGCTCATGTATGCGATGACTCCACCAATAAACTGCGCGATAGCCGACCAGAAGCACCACATCAGCGCCTTACAACGACTACCAGTAGCGAAGTAGATTGGTGCCGCGACCGCTATCCCTTCCGCGATGTTGTGCATGCCGACACCAATCGCCAACGATACACCGATGTACAGCTGCTCGGAGGAAGCAACGAAGGTTGCCATGCCCTCAGGAATATTGTGGATACCCACAGCGATAGCACTTAAAATGCCCATAGCCTGGAGCTTTTGCTTCGCCAACTCGTCCATGCGAATGAAAATGTCCAACCCGGGGTCCTCGACAAACTCCACCGTGGGTCTACTTTCCACCTTGCCTCTTGATGTGTCTATGGAATCACGTGTCACTTCTTGAGGGCACGTAGCTCCGTTGAGGCTTTGACCGGGGGTAAGCTGTTGCACGATGAAGTCGATGAGGTAGCTGATGAGAATCCCTGCACCGAAGGAGGCGGTTGCCGCCAACCAGGCGTCACCCTCGATGGTATCGCTGTCGTCTGATCCAGACTCACTATTTGACGTGAAGGCGTCACAGAACTCCGACCTTGAGTTCGTGAAAAGCGGCACGAGGGCGATGAACAGCGTGACTCCTCCTGATGTGCCGAGCGCCAACGCCAGCACCAGCGGATTGGCCGCCCGCAGCAATTTACTGCTGAAAACCACCATCCCGCCCACCATCATCATCAACGCGGCGGCCCCGTTCACCCCGAACGCTACTACCAGGTTCAGACGACCGTCTTTCTCGAAGGTCATGGTTGCTTGGTCCTGCTCTGCTTGCTACTTGGACTTGCAAGTTGGTGAATGACGACTAACCAATGCTGGACTTGGCCATTGTCAGGTCAGTGGCCAGTTCGCCATCAACGAATTCACGAAGTAATTCTTAGGCGGCCGGACTCCGGCCTCTACTTACATTACCGAATAACTCTGCAGCGCTCATTAGGCGTGGGGAACGCATGGCGGGCGACGCAGTCCAGTTGACACGCGCGAGCTGAACTCCTCGAAAGTAGCCAGCACTATTTCGGGCGCTCTCACTACAACTTGGCGAATTTTGGGTACCAAATATTAATTTTGGGTTGCGGTTGCACCTGTATCTGGTGCTGGAAACTTACGACTGTATTCACTACGAGCTCGCTTACACAAAACTATCGGGTTTACTAAACACTGTTCTCGTCCTTCTTACGCTCAGACGCCAATGTACTTGAAGAAGATGAGACCAACAGCCATGAGGAACATGCCGCCCAGCGTCCCGGCCGACACGAGGTGCATCCGGCCGTTGGCGTACATGTACGCGGTCGGGATGATCTCCTTCATGGCGATGCCCGCCAGCATACCAGCGCATAAGCCGTAGAGAGCTCCTTGAGTCTCGTTGTCGGCGTTCATGCCGAGCGCCGCGAACGCAATGAGACCCCCGATGTGTTGTGCGACGGCAGACAGGAAGCACCACAACAAACCGCGGCACGTGCTGCCCGTCGCGAAGTAGATCGGCGCCGCGACGGCGATGCCCTCTGCGACGTTGTGCAGTGCAACGCCAATAGCGAGGGACAGACCAATCCAGGCGTGCTCGGAGGACGCCACGAAGGTGGCCATGCCCTCGGGGATGTTGTGGATGCCCACCGCGATGGCGCTGAGGACGCCCATGCGCTGGAGCTTCTCCTTGGCCGCTTCGTCCATCTTGATGAACACGTCGCTGCCTTGGCTCGGAACGAGCTCCACGGGCGGCTTCACCTCAACGGGGCCGTCCTCGAACGACAAGCGTTCGGGTTGCATCCGTGCCGTGCCGTTCATGTTCTGACCGCGGGTGAGCTTGTGGACGATGAAGTCGACCAAGTAGCTGACGAGGATGCCCCCTCCGAAACACCCTGTCGCGGCCAGCCATGCAGTCCCTTTGTCTTCGTCGTCTGTGGTGGAGCCGCTTCCGCTGTCGTTGGCGGCGAAGGCGTCGTCGAACTCGTTGAACGAGTTGGCGAACAGCACCACGAGCGCCTGGAAGAGCGTGATGCCACCGGAGACGCTGAGCAGCACCGCCATGAACATGGGGCTGGCCAGCTGCAGCAGCTTGTTGCTGAAGATCACGCACCCGCCGAGCACGGTGGCCAATGCGGCCAGTGCATTGAGCCCGAACGTCGGGGTGAGGTCGAGTTGGCTCTCTTCTTGGATGGCCATGTCTGCTGCCGGATGCAAATTGGATAGTGGTCGGCGACGGCAAAGTCGCCGCTGTCGCCTGGCTACCGGCGCCGCAGTTCAGATGGCGTCGATTTTTGGGGACAGCCCAACGCGCACAGGTGCATCCGACCAAGCGCGAAGTCTGACATGGCGGGGGCTTGAAGCCAGGATCTCTCTCAAAAACCAGCGCAACTTGCGCTACTTCGAGGCGCAACTTGCCTCATATCTCGCGTCTTAGGCAGGGCGGAGGTAGGCTGCCTCATCTGGAAGCTCAATTTTCGAGTTCGGTAAAATTCTAAGTGCGACGTGACGTGCTGTCAACAGCTAAGGGTAGTTAAGCAAGGGGTATCTCGCCACAGATGATCGTCACTGCCCCCTCTGCTACCTTTGAAGTGACCGTGTCCACCGCACTCGGTCTCCGTTGCGAAGTTGTGGCGACTTCTTGTCGCTAAAGGCGATCAAGGTGATCACTCGTATCCATGCAGAACTTCTACTCCGAACAATAGGAACTTGGTTGACCCTGCAGCTACTGTACAATCGCAGTGAGGAGCCAACGCTCAATCGACTGTCTCTGCCCTAATGACAACGCAATGAGCCTCGGCGGTACGCAGTGGGAGCAGAGGACGCTCGCCACGATTTTGCTGCTGGGTACTGGCCACTCTAGAAATGTGGGCAGCGCTGTCGTGACAAAGCTATCGTTGGACGTCTATTAGATAAGAGCGAGCTACACGCCCATGTACTTGAACAAAATGAGGCTGGAGGCCATGAAGACCATCCCGAAGAGGCTTCCAGCGGCGACGAGATGCACGCGTCCGTTGGCGTACATACTCGCAGTAGGGAAAACCTCCTTCATGCTGATGCACGCGAGCATACCCGACACGAGGCCGTAGAGCATTCCTTGCGAGAAGTTGTCGGCGTCCTTGCCCAAAATGCCAAAGGCGAGGAAGCCCCCGAGATGCTGTGCGATGGATGCCACTACGCACCACATGACCCCCTTCCACTTGCTACCCGTGGCGAAATACACGGGCGTCGCCAAGGCGATGCCCTCTGCGATGTTATGCAGACCGACACCAATCGCTAGTGCGAGTCCGATAAACGTGTGCTCGGACGACGCCACCATGGTCGCTACCCCTCCTGACATGTTGTGGATGGAGATCGCGATGACGTTCAGAACCCCCAGGCGCTGCAGCTTCTCCTTCGTGGACTCGTCCACTTTCAGAAAGTGGCGACTTTGCATGAGGTCAATCGGGGACTTGAGCTCAGGGATCCCGATTTCGAGGGAGGCTGGGAAGGTATCACCCGCGTGCATCCGCGCGAAGAGGCTCTGACGCTGACCCGGGGTCAATTGCTTGACCAGCAGGTCCAGGCAGTAGTTGAGCACGATGCCGACTCCGAAGCAACCGGTTGTCGTGAGCCAAGCCTGCCCCATGATGGTGTCGTCGTCTCTGCCTCTAGATTCATCGCTGCTGAAAGCGTCCGTGAACTCGAGCAACGAGTTCGGGAAAAGCACCACGAGGGACTGGAAGAGGGTGAGGCCACCGGCGAAACTGAGCCACACCGCCATCGCGCGCTGGTTGACGACTCGCAGTAAAAACGGGCTGAAGACGATGAATCCACCCAACAAAGTACCTAGCGACGCCCCCAAGTTGATCTGGAGCGCCGCCGCGACGTCCATTGTCTCCTCGATCGCCATCTCGATCGTCTCTGAAGCAAATTCAGATCTGATTGCACTTCAAGAGCGACATTCCGTTGTCAACGCCAGCGACGGAGGGGCCAGCACAATTTCCACCTTGTTTGGCCTGCAATCGTCGACCACGACTTGCCAGTCGCGCGAGTGGTTCAGGAAACTACAAACCAGACGCCACTGGACTCAAGTTTTGCTAGTCAGCACACTATCGCTACTCCAACGGCTAGTGATATCAATGCACGACTTCAAATCAACTACCTCCAGAGTCAAAACATTTTTTTTTCATATCCGCAGTCGAGCTCTAAAACACTGCAGACTGGACGTGTTTGCCCTTCTTCGGGAGACTGGCTCCGGGTACAGCGTCATACGGAGAGTAATACGGCTGTGCGCCGCTGCCATTCCCTGTTTGAACCTCCTGAGCCTCTTTAGTAAACTTGAATGCAGTTTTGGTCGGAGGTGGCGACGGTGGGCGGAATACCTTCGACTGTTGGTGGTCTTGGTTCGAGTTACCAGCCCCAATCGGTGTAGTCGGTCGACTAAGTGTCGGCAAAGATGTTTGTCGGCCGACGGCACTTGAGCTTGATTTCGGGCGCTCCTTCCCGATGGACTTGGCCGGTGAGTGTGAAGGCGAGCGAGAGCCTATTGAGCGGTTCGTGGAGCCTCCGTTCAGCACCTTTTCAATTGTCTTGGAGGCTTGATGCCACTTTTTCGTGATCTTGACGTTCTCCATCGTGCGCATGATCAGATCACGCTGAATCTTGGTCTTGATCGCGAGCTGCTTCCGTCGATTCACGAGCGATTCCTTTTCGTTCAGCATGTGCTGGGTACGGGCTTCGGTGTCTTGCATTTTGCGCAGCATCTCCAGCCGCTGATACTCTTGAATCCGCTTCATCCTCTCCACCTTGTCCAGTTTCAACTGTGCCTGCAGCTTTCGATACTCCGTGCGTAGAGCGCGTTGATTCTGCTGGGTCTTCTGCACCTGTTGTACATTCAGGTCAATCTCTCGTTGCCTTTGAAGCAGCTCTTCTTTCTTCCGAGCTTCTTCCCGTCGGGCCTCCTCCAACACTAATTGGCGCTTGCGTTCCAGCGTTAACTGCTGCTGCGCCTGTAACTCCTTCGATCGACGCTCTTCTTCCTCGTGAGATTGACGCAGAGCTTCACTAGCTGCTTGCTTTCGTTGGATTTCACGCTTGCGCTGTGCTTCCAGCTTCTTCGAAGCTCGAAGGTTTTTCCGGATCCGTAATGTGACTTCGCGACGACGAGCATCCATCGCTACAGCGCGCTCAGCTCGCTGTTGCTCCACCATTTCCTCACGCGCCTTCTCTGCCAAGTCCAGCTCGCGCAGCCGAGCTTGAATCTCCATCTGCTGCGCCTCAAGCAGAGCTTCTGTTTGCGCTCGGTGCTCTTCAGCCTTAATTTTGCGTTCTTCCTCCCGCTCCCGCGCCTCGATCCGCCGTAGCTTGTCGTGCCGAGCCTTTTCTTCTGCTAGTGCACGATCTCGAGCAGCTAAATGCGCTGCTAATTCCTTTCGACGTTCCTCTTCAGCGTCAAGTTGGGCCTTCTTCTTGATCTCCCGAGCTCGCTTTTCAGCCGCCAGCTCTTGCTCAAAGCGCATTCGCGAGCGCTCCATAGCCTCATGCTGCCTCTTTTCGCGCTCCATCTTCTCAGCAGCTTCCTGCTGTAGTCGATTCATCTTCATCTCGAACTCCAGCATTTGCTCAAGCTCGCGTTCCTGTCGTTGTCGGACCTTTTCCAGTCTTTGTCGCTCAATTTCCAACAATGCTGAGGAGCCCTTCTTAGGCAAGCTCGATGCCCCCGATGACATTGACGGGGGTCCATTAGCGTTGTCACTTGTGCGCGCGGGTGCTTTCGCAGCTCGCTTTGACCCAGAAACAGCAACAAGCCGAGCTGGCATTGCATTTCCAGCTCCGCGATCCTCAGCCTCAATCAATTTTCGCTTCTCCGTTCTCAACGCCTGCATTTCCTCATGTCGCCGCAGTGAGTACGCCTCGTGACGCATCCGTTGGACGGCTGCAGTGACATCCGGATCGTAAAACGAGTCTAAGTCTCGAATCTTCAGCGTTTCAGGGTTTACACCACAGCGCAGACACGCTTCAGCCGAGCGTGGTGTGAGCACAATACGCTCTGGCGGGGGATTCAGCCCCGAAGACCGGGCATTACTGAGCGTCGCGAAGACCTCCTCAATAGTTTGGGCCCGAGGTCCACGTCGTTTGCGGATTTTGGCCTTCTTCTTGGGCTCCTCTTCCTCCTGTTGCTGCGACTTGAAACGATCTGCGCCCGAGATATTCTCCAGGTCCAAGTGCATTCCGCTCGCTGAGGTGTCTGGTTGTTTGGAGTATTGGCCATCTTCAGGACTCGGTGAAGCCATGGAAAAAACCCCACACACTCGCGAAATCACGCTGCGACTACCCGCTCGACGTTTTCGCACACTCAACGCTGCCACTCCTGAGCACTTGCTCGCTAAAACGTTCTCGAAGCCTCGGCCAGCTTGGAGCGTTTGAGGACTTAGCGCGTTTGCTGCCTCGCTCCTCTTTTTTTAGGCCCTGACCATGAAGGGTGCACGTGGATGAACACGTGCTCACAGGTGGAAATAGCTATTTTCCCTCTCTGCATTGCATTCCTCTCTGCATTGGCTCGCAAATATAGCTAGCTCACACCTTCGGGGTCGTGTTGATACCTGGTCCTGAATTGGTGGGCAGCATCAGCGTCAGCAAGATGGGACGCGAGTTGCTCGCTGTTCCTTGTGGAAATAAGGCACGGCGCGCACAACTCGGCCAACTGCTTGGGTGCTGCCTTCGCGCAGGACTAGCGGCAAGTCCGGACGGATGTACTCCGGCCAGTACATGAACTCAAAGCGGCACATCGTCGTTGCAGGCGGAAGCGTCGACGGTGACGAGGCTGAGCTCGTGGGGGCTCCTAATCGCACGATCTTTGCCATCTGCCGAACTTGACCCGCGTGGATGACCGCCTGGAAGTTCTCGCGAAACGTGCGAGCGTCGGGCAAGAAGTGCAGCTCTGCATCGAACTGACGCGTAGCCGTCGGCCGAACGCTCGGGTGCACGAGCATGGTGCCCTTCCTGATGCGGTGAGCCGGCTGAGCAGCAGACAAAAAGCGTATGAGCACCGCGCCAGTCTCACCGGCGCTTAAGCTTTGCGCCGCCTTGTGCTGCACTTCGATGCTTTCCACCGCAACATCGCAAAATTGGCCATGGGCGTCTGGTCCGAGCAGCATTCGCTCGCCCACACAGAATGTCCCCGCCTGGACAAGTCCTGTTACAATGGTGTCTTCGTCTTCGCTGTCGTAGGCTTGGCTGACCTGAAATTCAGCGGGTGTCTTTGCCGTGCCAGCCCACACCCTCTTAGGCTCTAGAGCGGCAAGATATCCTTGCAACACGTCCAAACCTCTACCGTCCACGCTCGACACCCGGAACACTGGTATCGTGGACGTCTTGGTGAGTCTCAGCAGATCCTCCTTATCGCCCAGCCTCGTGTCGGTGCTCTCCGGGGCCAGAATTACCCTCTGGCAAGGGCAAAAAACCTTCAGCAGATCGGCAATCTCAATGAGCGACTGCTGTATTCGCTCTTCGGTCGCGCGATCCGTCTTCGTTATAACCACAAAAATGGCGACCTCCAGCGCAGTGGCGATCTTAACGTGCTCCCGTGTCATGTCCCGAACACCTCGAGCAGCATCCACCACCAGCATGGCGTAGTCGGGGAACTGGCCAGCCAGCCCCGACGCCGTGCTCTTGAGATACTTCTTGTGCCCGGCGAGATCACTGAGCGTGATGAAGCTTTCCTGCCTCCTCGGCTCCTGCACCTCCTCTGCCTCTTCATCGCTGTCGCCAAAGTCGCACGTGGCCAGCTCGTCCGTGCAACGGAAGTGGCCGTCGGCAGCCACTGCGATCGTGTGCTCACTCACACTCGACGTGCAGCCATTCTCGAGCTCGTGGCGGTGGCGACACACCTGCATCCTGGCGAGTCCGGCGCCGTCGTCCAAGCAGCCGCGCGTCAGCACCCCCACGAGCGTCGACTTGCCGCTCTCAAAGTCCCCAATCACCGACACTGCAGTAGTAGGCATCAAAAGTGTCAGCAGCCAAGTCAAAACAGCAATTAGCTGGGAAAACGCACCACGGAGTCGCTTGGTCGAGTTGTGCTGCAGCACCCGCGAGACTTGGACCCTCACTGCGCGGTGATCAGCGTCACGTCCAGCCCGGAACTCGGACAGCGTCATCTCGCCGTGCACTACGCGGCACATCCTGCATCCATCATTCAGTCGATTAAGATGGCTACACTTTTCCAGCCAACTTCAACTTCAAGTAGTACTTTGGTAATAGTACTTTCAACAACATAAAATAGTATAGTACTATAGAAAAATACTACATACCGAGCCAGCGTGCCCAGCGAGCGCAGTAGCGCGTCCTCCGAGAGCCCCAGCAGCTCCCCGTTGTCCCGCACGCCCAGCTCGTAGAAGGCGGTACCGCCCCCTTCATTCAGGCGCCAGTGCATCTGTGTCGTCAACTGCCGCAGCCGCTCGGGCGCCGGCTCTAGCAGCTGCTGCTTGTACTCGACGTTGCCCTCCTCCACCTCCTCGGGGAGGCGCTCTATATGCACAGCGGCCACATACTGCGGCTCAGCGAACTCGCTGCGCACTTGGCGTAGCAGAGCTGACAACCCAACGTCGTCGTCCGCTGGTGAAGCCATTTTGGCGACTGACTGAGAGCCGCGAATCTTGCGAAACTGAAAATGACCATCACTCAGACAAGATGGGTTCATAAAGGCAAGGACGCCATCTTGTCCTTCCCACAAGAAGTTTCACCTAACGTTAGCTTTGATCCCGCCAACACGGGCAGGAGCGAGTCACCGCCCCCCCCCCCCTGCGAGGCGAGATATTGCACGGCTTGAACCAACGCAGCCCGAAAAGTATTGGGGGTAAAAAAAATAGGGCATGGTGGCCTATAATCGGGTATAATCCCCACTGTTTGCCTAATTTCAGGAAATCCGAAATATTTTTGAACGTACAGACACCCCCGCCTAATTTGCCGGAGTGGTACTTATGAAGGCTGCGAAGCTACAAGATTTGCGAAGGGTTGACATAGATGCGATTGTACTGACTTACTTTCATTTGACACTGCAAGCCATCAACTTGCACATGCAGGTATCTTCCCGCAATGGGACACTTCACCCATTGGCCTCATCTAAGTCAGTACAGCCACATGGGTAGCGGTACAAATCCTGAGAACGGTCCGCACTTCCTGTGCGAGGTACATCGAGAGATGCAGTTGCAAATTAGGAGGGGACGGGAGGCTGTGACAGCCATAGATCAAGCACGAACCATCTGGACGCCCAAGATCGGCTTTCGAGCTGGGGAGCTCTGCAGTATGGACCGACATCTGATTTTCGTGCGCCGTCGCCGACTCGCTGTACAGTGCAGTGTTCATGTATTACTGACAGCGAGTCGGCGACGGCGCACGAAAATCAGATGTCGGTCCATACTGCAGGAGGACGCGTTACTTTTACCGTACAGTGTTGTACCTGCACCATAGATCTGTGTCAGCACCACAAAATCAAGAAATCACAGAACAGTGTTGTGATTCCACCATAGGATGTGGGTGTTTTGACACGTTGTGGCTGTTCTGCACAAGTGCACAAAAGGGTCCCGTTTGCCGCGAGTTATTCTTGACCTGGCATTGCCAGGCTGGCAAGTTGTTTTTGAGCGGGCAAGTAATTCCTGACCTGGCAGGTTGTCCTTCACCTGGGAAGTTTTTTTTTGAGAGGGCAAGTAATTCATGACCTGGCAGGTTGTTTTTGACCTGGCAGGTTGTTCTTGACCTGGCAAGATATTTTTGAGTGGGCAAGTAATTCTTGACCGGCAGGTTGTTTTTGACCTGGCAAGTAATTCTTGACTTGGTAAGTTGTTTTTAAGCGGGCAAGTAATTCTTGACCTGGTACGTTGTTTTTAAGCGGGCAAGTAATTCTTGATCTGACAGGTTGTTTTTGACCTGGTAGGTTGTTCTTGACCTGACAACTTTTTTTTTCCAAACAGGCAAGTAATTCGTGACATGACAGGTTGATTTTGACTAGAAATGTTATTTTTATTTTGTAAGCGACAATCTCGTGGTTGTGGGCATTCAAAAACTGAAGAGGGGTGTCGACTAGGGGCTGGAGGGAGTGCATTAAACAAAGAGAGCGGCTGGACCGCGTACGGGGAATCAGAAGATGCCGAAGCGAGTGGCTTGGAGGGCAATTGCTGTTAACGTAGCTGAGGAGGAGGCAGATAGAGTGCGCGACAACCTCAAGACACATCAGATAAGCAAGAGTGACCCCACGACGTGCACTATTTGCAGCGATGGCGAATCCCACAAAATGCGGTATAGACTGCTAACCTGCAAGTCAGAATACTGTTCGATGGAGGGATCGGGGCCGTGCCCATGGTGTGGAAAGCTGCTTGTGTGCCTTTCGACTGGAACGGCATCCATCTACGAATTCAGAGAGCACTTCAACCGAGTATCCTCGCCCAGACGACTCAAGCTAAGTAGCGCCCAGAAAAGGTTCTGTCGTGAGCTTACAGAGAAGCGTCTGAAACCGATGCGGATTCGTCACGCTCTCTCCAGGAAGTTTGGAGTTTCACTTGAAGACTTGCCAAGCCTAGTTAGCGTCCAAAATTACGTCAATAACTATGCACGCACTCAGCTTCACAATCACGACCGAGTCGCCGACATCAATAAGTGGATTGGGGACAGAGCGTTCAACGGAGCCGAGTCGATATCGCAGCCTTTCACTTTCTCGTGGAATATGGATTCGAAAGGAAGGCCGGTGATCGGAGATGGATCCGATGAACATCCTTTTCTTGTGGGCTTGTCGACGAAGGCTATGATGGTGAGACTTTTGATGCCACCCGAGAGCTTTGTTCTGCATAATGACGCCACCTACAAGCTAAATCGACTTGATTACCCGGTTGTTGTGGTTGGTGTATCGGATCGCTCCCGTGGATTTCACCTGATTGCTCTCTTCATTGTGTCACAAGAGATACAGGAAATCTACGAAGCTGTGCTACGCGCTTTAAGCCGATTATTCACGTGGATTACTGGACAGCAATTGTCTGTCCAATTTGCAATGGGAGACGCCGATAAGGCACAGCACAACGCATTGTTTGCGGTATTTGGCAACAACGCTCAGTTCAAGTTTTTAATGTGTTTTTTTCACGTTATGAAGAATGTACACACTGCGCTACGTGGAGTTCCTACGTATGCGTGTGCTATGGCGGTGAATGACATATACAACCTGCACTTTGCAAACGACGAATACGAATTCTTTGCAATGAGGGACAATATTTTGCAAAACTGGTTAGTACAGCCAGCACTTCATGGATTTGCTCTCTACATGAAAAAACAATGGTTATTTGGGCAATTTTCTAATTGGCAAGTGTTCACCACCCCAAGCGGATATGCAACTACCAATAATCCGGTGGAGACATTCAACAGTGTATTGAAACGAGATTACACGTTGAGGCGCCGATTGACGATGGGGACACTTCTTCGAGAGCTAACTGAATGCTGCCGCCATGCCTCAACCAATCTACGCCCGTTTCTTAACGCGATAATTCCGTCTGCGGCGCTTGTTCGTCGAGCAAAAGAGATGGCCCGTGGAAACTTGCTACAAGTTTGGGACCTAGGCAATGTTTCAAATGCAACCCTTAGCGACCCAATGATCGTGCACGTGCTCTCATGGCCAGCTCATCGAGTGCAAGCGAATCCAACAAAGCGTAGCGAAGTTGGCATTGCTGTATCGGCCCAAATGGGGTCGAACTACGCTCGAATGGAGGTTGAATATCAACCCTTAACAGGCTGGCCTGTTGATTTGCGCGCCCACTGGTGCCCATGCAAGTTTTGTTTTGGCTTCGGGACCTGTGTCCACATTCTTCACGCACTGAGAGTAACAAGCCGAGTTGATAGCGAAGGGAGACAAGTTCTGGTGAGTCGCAAGAAAACCAAAGACGGTGCCTTCAGCAGTAACTTCCAAACTGGTCGCAGTCGGCTCGTAGGTCCTGCTTTGACAAGGTAGAAATCCGCGATACAGCATTTAGGCTGATCCCCTTGCGATATACAGCAACTCAGGGCTCAACGAGAGAGAGAGAGAGGGAGAGAGAAAAAGAGAGATCATCGATCTAATACATGACTTGCATAAATCGTTGTAGGGATGTTTTCCGTTTTGGTATTTCATTACTCAAAATGTTCATTTTGCTTGCATAACTCTACTTGGCTTCTTTTTTCTTCTTTGGCACTCAACCGGCCTAACGGCGCTGCCGTAACGCCCCTCCGTATAAGCAAAGCAATGTTTAACCTGCACATTGGACACTGCGTATTGTGAAGAGATAATTACAATACCACTTAAACGAAGTACATAATGTTTTCAATGTATCAACCACTTGATTGATCGGATAAAATTGACATTTTTGCTAGTATCATGGAGCGTTTACCTGCGAAGAAGATAAAGCTGCTACCAAGCCATCACATCACTGCTAATAATACAACAGGGGCGTTCCATGAATTTATGAACGAGCAAAGTTTCAAATTAATTGATGTTCCTTGTGCGTTTTGCAGTAGCTACATATCAGGTGAAGGGCTACGCCATCGGCGCTGACCAGCTTCCAGTGATGGAGCTGCGTGTGCGATACATGGGGAATGCGATGCCGATGGAGCATCTGGAGTCCCGTCATAGAGTTGATGCGCTAGCTCGATAGTGTTTTCGACGCCGTTCTGAAAAAGATCTTGTTGGCGCTGTTGGCGGCGCAGCTTAAGCGCAGCGTCAAGCCGCATTTGATACGACGCCAAAGCTCGTTTCAGCAGAATAGAGTCTGGTGCAGCGCATATTTCTACTTGAACGTCACGAACAGAGCGTTGCATTATGTCAACCTCGTCCTGAGGATCCTCTTCGTCTTCGCTATCGCTGAAACAGCGCTGCCAGAACTTTGCACGCATTCGCTTGCCGAGTTGGGTGCGGAGGAAAGCTTCATCACTGCGTTGTCGATCGTCCTTTGTAATATCCTTTCGCGACCACGCGTACGCCTTCGCTTTCGGTGTTCCGTGCTTCCAGCAGTATACCCAGAACTCGCACTCCATGATGTAAGAGTGAAAGTGACGCGAAGAGGCGTTCAACAGCTATAATGACTGGCGCACATTCCACTTACAGTACTGTTGGGTCCGTCTCAGTACACAAGAAACGGTTACGGTACTGCCTTTCGTAGTACCGTAATGGTTTAGCCGTACCGTATCATACTAATATGTACCGTATTTAATGGGTCACGAATAGCATGCCAGGTCAAGAATTTCTTACCAGGTCAAGAATTACTTGTCTGAGCAAAAATTAGTTGCCAGATCGAGATTTAGTTGCCAGATCAAATCAGGAAATACACAGCAAATTGTGCTATGTTAAATTCAAGTATCAGACTCAGAATCACTCCTGATTCTCTGACTCTCGATTCGATTGGCTCCGCGGCATAGTCACTTTCAGATCTCCCTGCCCCCTCAGACTCGGATGGCGAAGCGAACTTGCGTGCACAGAACTGAAAAGGAGCGAATCGCTCTACTCAAGCGGTGGAAGGCAAACCCGCAGTGTTCCAACGCAGATGCCGAGCGGGAGTTAGGTGTGAAAATACGAACACTCACTTTCTGGAAGAAAAAATACTGGGACAAGCTGGATACTCTTGTCGGGGCTGATTTTGTACGAGCGGAGAAGGGTGGCCGCCCACGCAAGGCGAAGCCGTACGAAGAATGTGTTCTCAACCACTACAAGCTTCGCTTGCGTGAGAACGGCTCGTGCAATTCTGGAGAAATACTCCTGTTTTGTCGAAGCCTGGAGGTGTTTCTCCAGGATAAGCCTAATACCAATAGCCAGAAAAGCTGGGTTCGTGAATTTCTGCGGCACTATACTGAGGCAGATGCCGTCCTAAATTCGGGTAATGACGCTGCCAATAGTGGACGAGGTGACGCAGGCAGTACCGGGGGTGACGTCGTCCTCAATTCAGGAGGTGACGCGGGCGGCGACGCGGGAGGTGACGCGGGAGGTGACGCGGGCGGTGGTGCGGGAGGTGACGCTGTCAATAATGGAGAAGGTGGTACAGTCAGTACTGGTGGCGATGTCGTCCTAAATACTGGAGGTGATGATGTCAATAATGGTGGAGGTGATGCAGTCACTATTAGGGGTGGGAATACTGGAGGTGACGCGGGCTGTGACGCTGTCAATAATGGAGAAGGTGGTACAGTCGGTACTGGTGGCGATGTCGTCCTAAATACTGGAGGTGATGATGTCAATAATGGAGGTGATGATTTCATTATTGAGGGAGAAGGTGGCTGTAAAGTTTCTGGTGGAGGAGATGCAGATAGTCTGTATGAAGCTGAAGGAAGCAGTAGAGAGGATGACAGCGCTGAAGACAGTTGTTTGGATGAACCCGACAACTTCAACATTGATGATGAAGCAGAGTCCAATGATTCGGATGCTAGTTGGTTCGAGATGGAATTGCCTAAAGACAAATCTAGCGCTACTGATTTTCGACGAGAAACGCGTTCATTTTTCCGGAAGCGGTTTTCTAAAGATGAAAAGGTTTTAGAGTGGTCGCGTGGGTCAGAATACATGGTGATATTTGGTGACGATCTCAAATGCCTCGGTGCTGGCAGCTGCTTATCGGAGACAATAATGGACTACTTTATTTTGCGGTACATCTCACGACTACATAGTATTACGCATGTGTGTACTACTAATTTGTTTAGCCTGATGGAGTTTGCGTGGAAGACTGAAGATCCGGAGAAGCAAAATGACAAACTTAATAGCACATGTGGTCGTGTTAAATGGGGAGCTTTTCCATTTGTGTTCCTCCCGATTTCTGGTTGTAATCACTGGAGCTTTGTTATTGTGGAGAATGCCTTGCAACCGGGCCCGACAAACATATACCACGTCGACTCATCCAAGGGAGTTCAAAGCTCTCCGTACATCTTTGATGTCGTGCAATGGTTCCTGGTGCAGGAAAGAAAAAGACACGCAGTTACTGTACCCCTACTCCGTGGGGAAACGGTATATTTTATACGAAACCGCAGCAAACTAACAGTTTGGACTGTGGAGTTTACGTTTTACACTACATTGACCGCATATGCAAGGCGATCGTGGAGCTGCACAAGGCAAATCAAGCCCCGAGATGCATTCGCGAAAAGCTTACAAAGTGGACTAGTGGGAATTTCAACGCTGGTGCTGCTGACACTTTTTGGTCGAAGCTGCGTCAAGAAATTTGCTCTGCAGTGGAAAAAGAAAACAAGAGGAGCAAGTCCAGTTCATCGGTCATTAGCGCACTAGTATGAAGCCTCAGATATGACAACCTTGTGCATTATCTTAATTTATACTACTAGCATTGTACATATTTCTATATTGTACTCATCTGCAGCTTGTGCTGTCGAAATTACCAGTGCAAACGCTCTCATGAAGCTTTCTCCTCCCTGGAATAATTTGGGCAGCCTGCCGGCTGCCTTTTCAGGTAAAATACGATCACAACTGCGCTCTGGGGGACTGGTGGCTCGGCGGGGCTTGAGGAGGGCTTCTATCTGCATCTATCGATGCATCGTCGGGGTTCTGGGTTGCTCTGATGCCCTCGCAACTGCCCGAAGCGCGCTGGCGGTCCCGTGCGTCGAGCCATCTCGTGTCGAGTCGAACGAGAAAATGAGAGGGCAAGTGCGGTTCAGTCAAGTGGTCCACTTAATGTTTGCCACTCTGTCGCGCTTTTTTCTGCGTTCAATTTGCCACACGTTTTTGCCGAATGGTATTAGCTCAACGGTGTTTTTCAGATCTGTTCAGGTAATGCTAATGTTTTCTCATACTGCAGAGCTCCCCAGCTCGAAAGCCGATCTTGGGCGTCCAGATGGTTCGTGCTTGATCTATTTTCGTACAGATTTCGTGCCTAAAAATCGTGTACAACACTTGTAAATGTCTAGATTCGGTACAGATCCGAGTTCGGACGACGAACCCGAGTTCGTCGACGAGTCTACCTGCGCTGCCGTCACCGCCTGGCGTGAACGAGGTAGAAGCAAGCTGATGTGGGCGGATTTGCCACGGAACCCACGCCACGATACATCGTGGGAATGGATACGACGCAGGAATTGATGCTGTGTCCATCGCGACGACGGGGTTTGATGTGGCATCCATTCACTTCTGCTTGCAGTGTTCACGGATGTCTGGGATCTCGTGCCGAGGCTGCAAGTCAATCGCCGCAGCGATTTCTCTGCAGCGGGGGGGGGCATTTTTTGCTTCATTTCCTACGGCAGAACTCTCGCTTCAATAAAAATATGTGTCGCTCTCCTCCCAAGTTGTGGTCGTGGCCTTCGTTCGCCTGCTATTGGATGTAGCGCGCTGTGTTTGCTAGGGTTGCTGCTGAATAGTGGGATCACCCGCACTATGATGAGGGGGTGGGAGTCGTTTTAGCCATTCGATCTGCGTTGTCTATAAGTGGCCGTTTTACGGCGATCTGTATGAAATCTGTATTGGTTTTTTTAGATAAAATTTCCATTTTGGCCAAAATTTACAATACCAAATGGCCGCTAGGAATCATCATTGTGTGCAAAGATGCGACTCGCATACCCGTACATGTAACAACTTACGTCATCAGCGTGGTCCGAAAACGTAAGGAGTCTCACTGGAAGTTTGTTTCACTTTGCAATTTGCTTCGCAGCGCCACATTTCCGAGACCCCACCCGACTGAGCCATGCGCCTGTGCTACGTGCTGCTTGTGGCAGCCTCCGCTTTCGTTGCGAGCAGCGACGCTAAAACCTTGACTGCCGACCGCACGGCAACGCACGCCACGCGCCAACGTCACTTAAGAAGCTACAACATGAACGACTTAGAGAGCGAGGACGAAGAGAGGTTTCAATTGCTCGGCAACGGCATCAACAATCTCGCTCAACGGGTGCCCCGAACTATTAATGTCGACGCAATCTTGCGGCTGGACAGCAGAACAAACGCCCTCGCACGAATCGATACGTTCTTTGAGACCTCTGACGGAGCCCTCGGTGGGTGGCTTCAAAAGAGCGTCCTCGATGATCTGCTCGGTTCCAGTGTGACGCAGAAGAGAGAAGAATTCACGCAATGGCAGTCGCAAGGCAGAACCGCGGAGGAAGTCAAGGCATTGCTGGGCGCCAACACATGGGTTGAGCAGAGGTACAAGCCGTTGGCTGTAATCAGGGATCCTCAAAAATAAATACCGGAAACAGTATATTTTTATTGTCCAGAACAATTATTTATTTTGTGACCATTTTGGTCTGCTTACATAATTTATGTTACCTACTTTGAAAATATGATACTTAATTTTTGAAGTAACCACGACCAACCAAAGGGATCGCTGTGAGCTCTCGAAGCTTATCACACCCTCGAGGTCCTGCATGCCTTGATGCTCACTTCCAAACTTTCACTGAAGCCCCCACGCACCAAGCCCACGCCATGTCCGCCAACCTCGTCGCCGCAACCCCGCCCCGTCAGCCCTTCTCGCCAAGGCAGATCGCTGAGTTCTTCTTCAAGCCTTGGCTTGATGAAGAAGGCGAGCTGACGGGGTACCATGCTTGCAAGGCATGTGGGAAGCGCCGCAAGCACCAGCCCAGGAGCGGCTACACCAACTTGGTGTCGCACGTTCGCTCGGCGCACCCAAGTTTTGAGAGCGAGATGCGAGATGCATCTGCGGCGGCGACCGGCACGCTTGTGCCGTGGGTCAGCCAAAAGGCATCCAACCGCTACTCGTGGATGAAATGGGTCGTCATGGGCAATTTGCCCCTCTCGTTTTGCGAATCAACGGAGACGCGTCAGTAAGTACCCATTTCATTTTTCGTATTGCCACTTCATGCTTTTCAAATTATAATCTAACCATGTGTACTGTTATATGCTAGATACTCGAAGTTGGCGACTGTAAGTGTTAATACACTGGTCTCCAATATGGAAGGTGTGACGAAAGCAGTGGAGAAATCCATCGGCGAAGAGATGCCCGAAGACTTCGGCATCATGCTCGACGGCTGGAGCCATGGCACGGAACACTACCTGGCCGTCTATGGATGCTACAACACTCCGAGCGGACCTCGGTACCCCCTGTTGTCCATGGCTCCAGTGATGCAGGAGCCCGACTACAAAATGAATGCTGACGGCCACATGCGGGCGATCATGCGTTTCCTGCCATTTTTTGGCAAGACCATCGACCAGTGCAAGTTCCTAGTCGGCGACAACTGCGCAGTCAACAAGCGGCTCGCAAACTTGATGAAGGTGCCGCTGGTTGGCTGCGGAAGTAACCGACTGAACCTTGCGGTACGTGATTTCCTTGCCCCCTACGAGACCGCCCTTGAAGAAGTCCAGCAGCTGATGCGCAAGCTGCGCACTCTGAATCAAGCTTCAAAGTTGAGGTTGGTACTATTTATTTTGGGTGTCACTAATTTAACTTGATATTTGTATCGGACTAAATTATGTGATACTCTATTTGTACTAGTATGAAGACTTCTCTCCTGCCAGTTCTCCGCCAGGATACGCGCTGGTACTCAACGTACACGATGCTGGAGCGTTACTTCCGTCTGAGAGAGTTTCTCTCGGCTGACGATGATGACGTGGCAGACTTGTTGCCTTCAAGGTCAACGCACCGCAAACTTGAAGATCTGCTGTCCAAGTTGGGGTGCATCGATTCAATCTCCAAAAAATTGCAAGCTGATGGACTTACGCTTCTGGACGCCCGCGACTTGTTCGACGGCCTGTTGGAGATAAGGCCTTCCATGGGCAAGTATTTGGGTACGTGCATGCTTGGGTGTATATAAGCTTGAATCACTTAAGCTAACTATTATTTTTCTTTTTGTGTACTACCATAGCTCCTCGAGCTGCCATTATGCACTCACCACTCTTTGAAGCAGCCGTGATCAAGGTGTTGGCCGGGAAGGCCGCTTCCTTAACGGCGGAGGAGGCTGAGGAGCTAAAGCCATTCCGAGTGGAGAACGAGGCTCCAGGTAGCTCCGCCGAGGTGACGGCCGCTGCCAAGGAAGGCTTTGCGGACCGGATTCTCAAGCGCCGCAAGACTGCGACTGAGCCGACCACGTACAAGCTCCTGTCGGCCATCCCCCCAACATCGAATACGGTCGAGAGGCTGTTCAGCGTCGCGCGCGCAGTGCTGCGCCACGAACGCCACCGACTGTCTCCGATGACGCTGGAAATGATCCTATTTCTAAAGGTTAATGGGGGCTTTTGGAACGTTGCCACGGTAGATGCATGTCTCTAGGTAAACACGATTGCAGTATTTTACTGTTCGTTCGCTTGCGCTTTCAGTTATTTATTTGCATATCACGAACGCCCTGATCAAATATTTATTCGAAGACACAATGGCCAGTTCGATTGTATTGTATTTTGAGGATCCCTGGCTGTAATGTACGAAGGGTTCCTCCGCAGTCTCAGCCGAAACGCGTAATTCAGTGTTACTAGCTTGCTGCCGTCTCCACGCGCTCGTTTCGAAGTTGCTTCTCGCTGGATTTCCCCACGCCATGAGCTTTGGAGCCTGACCCAGGACTCCTGGGCGCTTCCAAAGTGCATCAAGAGTATTCGGGACATTGTGATAGCACTACATAAACCTCCAGCAGTGAAATGGACAGTTGGAGAGCCAATCTCGTCATCCAGCTTGGTCCGTAAAGGGCTATCTCATTCTTGCACGATGCTCTAGTTTTAACCGACAAAACAAGTTTCGTTCGCAACGCTTCTTGGCTGAGCTGTTTCTGTTTCGGGCTCAGCTCGTGCGATATATGTGTGTGTGTGTGTGGTGGTGGGGGGGGTGCTTTACTCTGCGCGGGGCCGGACAGCCTAGTGCAACTCCCATATATCATGTCGCTCGGCGCTAAGTACACATCGCTACAGTCGCTCACCACCGCAGCCAAACAGGCTTGCATCTCACCCAAGGCCAGCACTGAAATACATGTAGCCGTTTCAGCGGCACCACCACTGAGAAAAAAGAACCCACAAGCGTCCGGTAAATGCCGTGTGGCTTGACTGCAGTCAAGTTGACTGGCAATAAAGAGGCACAGCGACCCAGTGCTTCAGGATCGCGGTCTCTATAGCCATCCATACATGACCATGGCCTAAGCTTAGCAGCATTATTATACTGTACAGTACAGTACATTACATGTGCATCTGACTCGGATGTGACAAACTCGATGTCGCGATTCGACCACGCAAAACCAGCTGAAAAATGTGATGATTCGATGCATACAAAGGTATTGTCATTGTACCCGATTTTGTCACATATTTTTCCCCGACCGCTGATCTCATTTAACGTTTTGCCTTGAGGATAGCGAAGGTCGAATGCGGCCGCCCCTGCGAGACCCGCGCGCCTCCTGGAGCCACCGGCACCCCGCCGCCGGTGCCACCAGCTGGGCAACGCACCGACGGACATCTCTACTGAGCCTGGCTATTGTGGTGGCGCTGGTTCTGCTGCTGTTGGCAGCGCCAGTGGCTGCCAAGGACGTCGTCACGCCACGCACGAAAGGTACTTCTCCACGTGTTATTATTCTGGTTTAACACCTGTAGAAAACGTTTTAACACTGTTATAACGTTTTAGATAACAACAAGATCATGGAGATGGCAGTGACAACGGCCGGCAGCGCCATTGATACCGTTGAAACACGAAAGAAACCCAACAAGCGCAACAAAACATTCCAGGAGCCCGAAGTCGGTACGTTAAGAACGGACGTAAAGACGTTTTTACCCTACACGTAGAAATGGTTTTATTGTTTTACTTCCTTTACGCTGCGTGGCTTGGTTGGCAACTCCATACTAAAGGCTACGGCCTTCCCTCGCTTGCTCTGTGTGCTCTGAAGTGCTTACATTTGTGCTTGCGACGGGAACTGCAGAGAGCTTGTTGGCGGACTTCGACCAGGACGGACACGTGGGGCGCCGCGAGATCCAGCAGATCAAGGACAAGCTGCACCACCTCTTGGATACGGACGACAGCGGCGGCCTGGACCTGTCGGAGCTCAAGACCCGAGCGCAGAACGACCAGGACGTGGACGCTGCACTCAAGAAACTGGACAGCGACCACGACGCCGTCATCTCGTGGAAGGAGCTGGACGAGCGGTGGGAGAGCGTGGGCGCCGAGATGACTGTGGCCGAGGTGGCCGACTGGGTGACCTATGCAGTGCAGCTCCCGCAGTACAGCGAAGTCTTCCGAGCCAATTCCATCTCTGGGTACACGTTCCCGTTGCTGATGGCGAATGACGGAGCGAGGCTACAGGAGATCGGCGTGCACAGTGAACTGCATCGCCACCAGTTGGCTATGTTTTTGCAGATGAAGTACCTGGGTATGGGACGTAAACCCGAAGCTGTTGTGTCGAGTGTCTGCACGGCGGAAGGCTCAACTGCACAGGATAAGGTGCTCCTTCAGATTGCCTGGGTGTCAGCGGAGAATGCACCACAACGCTACCAATTGCAGCGTCGCAGTCCTGGCCAGTCGACGTGGGTTCCGGTGTTTACAGGAGCTGACACGGAATTTTTGGACATTGTGGAGCCTGACCAGCACGTGGTGTACCGCCTTACGACCTGGAACTCGTACGGACGCAGCCCGCACACGTTTGTACGTTGCGATGACGCCTTTGCGAGTGCTGCGACTTCCTCTGCTTCGTCAGGTGCAGGCTCCTCACCGCCTCTGCTACCCAGCTCGGGAAAATCGCGGTCCTCACGCTCGCCGTCTTCTCAGAGTAGGCACAAACGAAGCCCGGAGGTGGAGACGGGT
Source organism: Phytophthora fragariae (assembly GCA_009729435.1). Lineage (NCBI taxonomy): Eukaryota > Oomycota > Peronosporomycetes > Peronosporales > Peronosporaceae > Phytophthora > Phytophthora fragariae. The sequence goes on along the minus strand of QQOI01000002.1, from coordinate 753,704 downwards.
GAGAATTCTGAAAAGGCAGAGTACGCGCACTCGGATGATGATGATTTCGACCACAGATTGAGCTTGTGGGGCTTGCTGAAGATATACTTCTGGTGGCTGGACGATGCTATCGTTATCCTGTTGGTGGTAATGCTGCCGATTCGAGGGATTATCTATGGCGATGCGGATTCTCTGCTTCGATTGCTTCGTCGATTACCGCCCAACATGCCTACCCGCGTGACAGTGGAAGTTGAAACGAGCAAGACAGCCGTGGAAAGTGCTGCTGCTCGGGTGTCGTGGGAGAAGCCAGTGGACAATGGCGTTCCTATCGTGTGCTACACTGTGCGATGGACTCGTACCAAGACTGAAGAAGTGAAGTGGATCAAACTGCTAGCTCTTCCGCTACCGACGACCGCGATCGTGGACAAGCTTCATCACGGGGAGACGTACAAGTTTGTTGTGCAGGCCACGAACCAGTTTGGATTGGTAACGAGCTCCAGTCGGTCCACATACATGGTGCCAGTTCCGGAGCTCAAGGGCAAGCTACGCCCTCGGCACCTCCCAGCGGAGACCCGAGCACTGCGCAACCAGTGCCATGTGTGCCACGACCCGCGATACAAGAAGAAGGTGCCGTTCACTGCGACGCTGGATCGACGCATCTTGCACTATTGCTGTCTATGCGATCGCGAGTTCTGTCACTACCACAAGGGAGAAGTGTATCACACGAAAGCCCTGAGCTGTCCGATCGTCGACGGCCGGTGCATCTGTATCACCTGTAAAGAGAGCCGTCTGCATCGCACTGTCACCTACTGAGACGGGCTGAAGTCGTAGTAAGTTCTCAGTATTATACGCGAATACACATACAAATTCTTCTCAATCGTGTTTTTCTTGTGATTGATCATTACTCATACTTATCGCTACGTACATCACGCCATTACTCGCTGCTGTGCTTCACTCCATGAACAAAAGAGAACGGCACTGGTTGTTTATCGCTTGCCGATAGAATGGGTTCCCATTGACGCCCAAAATGCGTTCCAGGTCTCATCAAATCCGCTTGTAGTGTAAGTTCCCAGGGGAGTTCGCTGAAGACGCCGTGCATCGCGTCATCTTCGCCGAGCCGGAAGAGATGCGTGCCCAGCTCCGCTTGACTGAGTTCGTCCACTTGTTTGAAAGGTGCGACCCCGCCCTCCCCCAACGCACGACCACCAACGTCTCCCCAGATCTCGCTACCAGGAGCTGACAAGATGTCGATAGTTTTCAGCAGCGCGACGTTGCTGTCGCGTTCCAAGTACATCGTCAGCCCCTCAAGCGCCCAGAACGTCGGAGCGCTGGAGTCGAACCCCGCAGACAGCAGCTTCTCCTCCCAGTTGAAGTCGTCACATCTGCCACGACCATCTCATGACGATCGGGGATCAACGAGGCGTTCGACGTATCTAGCACCGCCACTTTGTGTTCGAAGAGCACGAAGTTCTGGTCCACCTCGAATACGTTACAGTCGTGGAGCGCTTCCAACCGGTAGACTCGGGTGTCTAGTCCTGCTCGAAAGAGCACGACCTGATGGATACACGCATTGCGTCGTGTGATGGAGTCGTCCAGGTAGCATGTTCGAAGCGAGAAGTAGTTCTCCGGCTGCGGGAGGGTCTCCGTCCATTTCTTCACTCGAGGGGCGAGCTGCGGGGCAATTTGACGCGTGAGAGGCTCAGCAAACGGATCTGTGACAATGCGGTCATCTCGGTCGTGCTCCGTCGCGCGCATGAGCACCCCCGCGAAGCTCATGAACTGCACGAAATCCTCCGACTGCACCTTGTCGCCCGAGGCGGCAGCGTCGTTCGTCATCTTATACCTTGAGATCTTCTCTGGTTCGCCTGCGATTTGTAGATTGAAGACGCGCTTGTAAAACTTGGCGAGTCTTTCGTGGTGTTGAATCAGCGAGATCTTGCGTTGAGGCTGGATATTTTGAATCGGTTACTTTTGAATTTTGAATCGGTCACTTAGTAAAATACACGCTCAATCGGACACTTTTGCAAGGTTACACTGGTTACTAGTGGCCGATCGAACCAGCAAAAGTGACCGATCCAAAACGTTTACGACGCACTCGAATTCTGTTTCAAGTGGTCACTCATGAATTTTGAGGTCTCGTGCTAGACGTTGAAGTCCAGCTGGACACTCGCGCGTTGGCACTCGCCTGCGGACTTAGCGACGACGCTGCGGGGGGCCCGCCCCTCTCTCGCTTCGCTCGGGGGGCGACGCTTCGTGTCCTGCCCCACCCCCTTGCGTCTTACGCTAAGTCCTCGGCTTCGGCCAGGCGCGGTGTCTAGGAAAAAAAATAACTCCTTGTCAGGGCACCTACTCCGGCCCACGCGCCGACCATTGCAGACCTCCGCTTCGCTTCGGTTGCAAACGGTCTCTCTGAGGCCTCTTTGGGCTTTTGATTGGCATCGGTACCATACTACCGGTACAGTAGTTACCTTTCGTACAGTACCCCAGCTACAATTGAGAGTACCCTTGAAATGACAGAATTGCAAATTTGCACCCATCTAAAATTTGTATATTACATATATAGACACGAGTAACCACCGAACCTCCAAAAGTATCCGATCGAGCGTGTATTTTACTAAGTGACCGATCCAAAATTCAGAAGTACCCGATTCAAAATTAATGCCCATCTTGCGTTGCGCTGATGGTACGGTACCTACATATCAGACTGCGTCAAACAAAATGATACCAAAGCGGCTTTTAGAGTTATCGAGATATCGGGCCTCAAAGATGTGAAGACAAAAATCGAACTTAACAGGAGTTTCGAGATACAGCCGTTTTTCTATTTTGCCCGAAAGGGTAGACCCCATATTTTTGGGGAGAAAGGGGCACTTTTAAATGGGAAGGAGATCGAATTAGCCAATGGGGCCGCTCCCAATCGATTCCGTGGGGTGATTTACCCCCAAAACAGCCCCCAAATATTTTCGAGTTTTTTTTCAAAATGAGATACTTTTTTCAAACGGTCGCCCCTTGGCGGGAAATTTGATTCCGGGGGCGTTCGATAGCTCAATCGACAGAGGAGATGCCCCTCTTTTCAACAGTGTGCTCAAATCGCGATTCGCACTTAGCACCTTAGTAAAGTTTTGTTTGACGCAGTCTCATATGTGTACCTGAGGTAGCTCGTCCCTCGAGTCTCGAGGGAGTCGTGACGAAGCGGTCCACAAGCGCCTTCCCCAACTTCAAGGTCGGGTTATCGTTCTCAGAGGAGACTGCCACAGAGCGATAAGGGAGATCAGGTAAGCTGTTCATCTCGTCGGCGCCGAGACGTGGTTCGCGCGAATGCACTTTGTCCGAGGTCAAGTCTCCAGCTTTTAGCCAAACCCGATCTCCGCAAAAGTGTCAAATGGCGAAGTGCAAGGTTTGTCTGCACCAAAACTCTCCTTGGTTTTGCTCAAGATACATGTATGTTGCAGCCTCTCTCCGAACAATTGGCGGCATGTGCTCACACAGCACTCGCGGTATGTGGTACTTGACATTTTGTCCGCACGTTGAGTTACAATCCGAGCATGCAGATAAAGCTTTACGATGAAATCGTTGTCAAGTTGCCGAAATATGTAGAATCGGAGCTACGTGCTTTCACACGAGGCTATTCAAATGCTGCCATATATCGAAGCTACGATTCTTGAGCTCCTCCGCGTCTATCCTGCCGTTCCCAGCATTCCATACCACTGCATTCGAGACACGGTCTTCGCAGACAACACCTTCATCCCTGCCAGCACGGACATCGTCCTGACTCTCTACAGTGCAGGAAGACTTACGAGCGTCTGGGGTGAAGATGCCACGAAGTTTTCTCCCGACAGATTCCTCGATGAGAGAACGGGCGAGTTGCTAGAGGATCCGCCGGCGAAGTACTCGGCATTCAGTGACAGGTCTCGCGTTTGCCTCGGCGGGAGCTTGACGATGCTGGAACTAAAGATTGTAATCGCAGCGGTTGTCGGGCAATTCAGATTGATCGAGGAGCCTGGCCAAGATGTCCGACCCATCTTGGACTTCACCATAGCAATGAGGAATCAGTCGATTATGCAGTTGCGGTGCTGTTAGTCGTAAGGGCATTCTAAATGGATCCGGGGACGACGATGTTGCTTTGTTCTCTCGCTTCAGTGATGACTCTTCATTAGTGGTGTGAAGGTTCAGCTTCACGCCACTTTAAGGTATGAAGACTTCTGAAGAGTCTTCATACCGTGTGATAGCATTACGTCTAGTCAATCAACACATTTCTTCTTCATTATATGTAGGCGATCATACAAGAAGTGCAAGCTGCGTTACAACATGGTAATTTTTTGCCGTTAATTTGCAACGTTGAGCTAGCAAAATCGAGTTATGCGCTTCGTGGGGGCATCTGTAGGAAGAATTTATACATCGTGGACACGCCCGCATACTCCTTCTTCACAAACGAGTTACCGTTCAGCAAGTCGGTGAGACTCTCCAGAGATTTCCCTTGACTCTTCCATTCTGCGAACACCGCCCTCTTGTGAGTCATAGTCGAACCGAGCAGGCTATCGAGCGTGCTCTTGTGAAGCCACCCGCCGAGGATCCCGTTGCTCCCCGCAAAGTACGAGGTAATTTGCTGGAGTTCGTGTTCTCGGATAAGTCTCCGCAAAACCTCGTCGACATTGAATGTTTGGGATTGGATTTGCACTTGCAACATTTGTTTGGGAACAGTTAGGGAGCTCCCGCAACGGAGCTCCCGGGCGTGCCGCATGGCGCTAGTGCCTGAACAAAAACCCACAAGAATATCTTATCTCATACCTTGTCGTTCTGTATAAAGATATGATAGATGCTCGCGATATAAATAATCTACGACGACAACGTAAGAAGCTTGCGGTTATATCACTTTCGCTCCACCGACGAACATCACACTGCCATGGCGCGAAGCCTCCAAGTCCCTGCGACTGAACTACCTTCACGTGAAGCACCAGCAAGCACTGTATACACTATTGAAGCACCACCACAGACTGCGCTACTTGATGTGGGCACATCCAACTACTACAGCACTTGCCCGGGACTTCATGGACTTGCTGGTGCTTGACTGTACATATAACACGAAAAAGTTTCGGATGCCGCTGTTGAATGTGGTTACTCTTACGGGTATGAATACAGTACTACCTATCGCCCAAATCTGGATGCCCGGTGAAGCTGAGCCGGATTTTACGTGGGCGCTGCTGGAACTGAAATCCTTCCTGGTCAAAGAGGCAATTAGAATCCCAAGAGCTCTTATGACAGATAGAGATCTTGCCTGCACGAATGCCACAGAGACAGTATTTCCTTCCTCAGCAAAACTGCTCTGTCGATGGCATATTCGTCGCAATATTTTAGCCCAAGCTAGAATTAAGATTGCTGTTGTCGAAACTTCAGGTGACACTCCGCTTGTAGCAAAGAGCAAGCAGCAACTAAATGTCGATGTTTTTATGGCGAAATATGACGAAGCAGTCGACGCTCCTACCGAAAGCGAGTTCGAAGAGTGTTGTGTGAAGCTTCGTTCATTGAGCTCGGCTATGGACAAGTATCTGACCAGAACCTGGTGGCCATACAAGTCAAAGTTTGTGAAGTGTTGGACAGACAAGCACATTCATTTTGGTTTGTACTCCACCTCAATAGTGGAAGGCACACATGCTACAATGAAAAGATGGCTTGATAATTCCCGTGGGGATTTACGGACTGTCTTCCAACAACTACTTCCATGGTGGATTAAAGCAGCAACAAACAACAAAGTGCAAGCAGGACGTGAGACTTCAGAAATACCGCATTTGCTACGTCAAGATAGATACTCGGCCGTTATCAGAAAAATAAGTTTCTACGCACTGTCGAAGACGGAGGAGAAGTGGAAATGGCGCATAAAATTGTGGCACATGGCATTCCGCGCACCACTTGTGATGGCGTGTTTAAACACATACACGGTAGACCGTGCACTCATGACCTTATCAAGATAATTGAGTCAAATGGGGTCTTGAAGTTATTACCTGAGCATTTCGACCGTCACTGGTGGCTACCCAATTCTGATTCTGAAGCTGCACGCCGTATTTTGGAACCATCGAGTCGATCTAAACGACAGCGCATATGTCAGGGTCCACGTCCACATAAAGCAGGATATGGTGTGACCAGTACGAGACGTGAGCCGTCGGGGTTTGAGTTAGTTGAACAAGGGGCTTCTCTGCGCGCAACAGTGCCGCAACCTGCTTCATTCCAAGAGCTACTCGAACAATCCGACGAAGATTTCCAACAAGCGTTCTTGCCCCCACGCACCTGGGGGTATGCAGGTTTGCGCGAATTAGATGAATAGTTTACATCTCACAGATAAATTCCTACGTGTGCTTGTATTCTTCTGGCGTGTTATCTCAAGTACTGTTGTTTCAACTTTGCACATGCACTAACGCGATACGGCATGACCTTTTCTGCCCGGGAGCTCCGTTGCGGGAGCTCCCTAACTCTCCCCCATTTGTTTGAGCTTCTTGAGGTCGGCCTTGGTAAGTTTGATCTGGAACCTCTCCTCGTCCTCAGCCTCCAAATCGTTCATGTTGTAGCTTCTCAGGTGCCGTCGGCTAGTGGGGTGCAGCCGGTTCACGGCGTTGGTTGTCGTGCTTGAAACTCTTGAGTGGCCGGTGGTCGAGGCAGCATCGCTGGTCACGAGGAACGTGGCGACTGCCACAAGCAGCGCGTAGCTCAGACGCATGGCACAGTCACTTGGGGTTTGGAAAAGCAAATTGCAAAGTGAGCCTGCTATCATAGCAGCTACAGTATGGGGAATGCCAATCTCAGGCAAATCACCGGAAATGCCGTCTGCATTTCCGTCTGCTGTACCGTAACGGTCCGTGAGGTACACTTACACTATGGGGATCGGCGATCCCCATAGTGAAAACAAGTCAGAAAGGTTAGAATTCGAGTCTTATTTTAAGACCGAAGAGTCAAAGTATAGACCCTGGTGAAGTTAAAACCCGCGATACGACCTACCGGTGGGACCATTAAATCTCTCTCAAGTCTCAACGGCGTTACTTTTACAATAAAACTGGTGTTAGAGCTTACCGCTGGAGATGCTCTAATAACATTGCAGAATATATACAAATCGATTCGATATCATAGCCTAAAACAACACCTGTCACGCTATTTACAGACAACGACGCAGAAATCCGGCCGACACAAAAATCCGACCGACACAAATATCCGGCAAGACAAAGCCGTGCATGTGGACCTCTCCAGCCAATCAGATTTGATCATTAGGCTTCATCTTAGACAAAACCGTGCATGTGGACCTCTCCAGCCAATCAGATTTGATCATTAGGCTTCATCTTTGTATATCATATGCTTTTAAGTACTTTATATGAAATTACGTGTGTTTTTTCTGCAGTTCCCTGTGGTAATGGACGGGGATTTCTCGTTATTTTACTATGGAGGATGGCATTCAGTGGTGCCGGATTTCTGCGTCGTTGTCTGTACTTGAGCAATTGAATATGAAGTACGACTGAGCTATTGAGGCAAATTACTGTACTGTAGTGGTAACCATCGAGCGTTCGGTGATGATGATGATGACGAGATTACGCGTCGACCAGTTAGCCGAGCGTTCGGTTGAGTGTCGGTCGCATTTTGACTCCGCACCATAAATGTATTCATAATAGACAGGTCTGATGCTTCTCGTTGAAGGCCAAGCTGCGATGCTCACAGTAGCATCTCCAGTTTCTCTAGCAGCTACTGGTGTCCAAGATAGTCATAGTCACCCCCCCAATTGTGATAAATGGAGACGACAACGACGGAAAGGGTTGTCTACAACCCGTCACCGATTGGTTAAAACTCCAATTACTATTATCCAATCACACAAGACACCTATAACGGAGCGCCCTTGGCGGCCCACAATAAACCCCGCGGCAGTCGCTCCGGCCGAGAAAAACCTCTGGGCCGCTTGCTGCTTGAGGCGCGTCGCCAATCACATCCCGGCGCACTTCAACTTGCCTTGTGCATGAGCTCGCCACCCGCACTGGGCAGCATGCTGCCCTTGGCGCCGGACGTAGGCGCGCCGCCGCCCGCGCCTCCGACCAAGAAGAAGAAGCCCGGACGCACGCCCAGCCTCATCTGGCAGCTGCTGACCGACGAGCCGGACCCGCAGCGCCGCAACGCGTCGTCCTGCAAGCACTGCAAGCAGCAGGTTCTGTACTACAAGAAGTCGGAGCAGGCCATCCGCCACCTGAAGAAGTGCGCGCCCTTCCAGGAGCTGCAGCACCAGTTCGCCTTCGTGCACCAGTTCTCGGACGTGCTGCCGCTCTACAACCAGAAGATCAACGCCAAGGGCCCCGCCAAGAAGCGCGTCAAGACGGACCAGGCCCACGCACAACGTGCTCAAGCTCAAGCTCAAGCTCAAGCGGAGGCCCAGCTGCAGGCTCAGATGCAGCAGCTACAGACCCAGCAGGCCACGATCACCAGCAGCGCGCTGGACCAGGCCGCCGTGCAGCACGCGCAGGTCATGAACCAGATGGCCATGCAGCAGAGCATGCCCGAGAGCTTGATGGACCCCACGGGCGGTGCCATGAGCTTGACGCTGAAGGATGACGGCAAGGAGAGACTGGCCAAGGACAGGAAGAAGAACGGGACGCTTTCCAAGACCCAGACGGAGCGGTTCGAAGAGGCCGTGGCCATGCACGCGTTCGTGACTGGCACGGCGTTTGATGCCGTGGAGGAGTCGCATTTGGCCAGGGCGATGGCCATCTTGAAGCCGAACGTGAAGCTCCCGGACAAGAAGAGACTCGAGACGGAGCTGCTGACGCGCTGCTTTGACAGGATGAACAAGCAGGTGTGGGGCTGCCTCACAACGAGCCCCGGCCGCGTGTGTTTGAAGCGCGACGCGTGGTCGAATTTGAACTTGTACAACACCAACAACCCGGAGGAACTGTATGTGACGTACATGGCGGTGAATAATGAGAAGCGCTTCTTCTTGGAGTCAGAGAAAGCTCCTGGAGACGAATCGCAGTACAATTCGATCATGATCGCACAAGACATTAAACGCATGATGCAGCCGATGGTGAGCAATGTGAGCGGCGTCGTGACGGGGAGCACAGAGTACCACTCGCGAGCGTGGGATATGCTCAAGGCGGAATACCCGACCAAGTTTTTCTACGGCTGCATCTGTCACGCTTTGCATTTGGCTATCATGGACATCTTTGGCCCCGAGAAGTCTGTGGAAAATGACCCCAGGCGACTGACACCTCAAGTTCCGATGGATTTCCCGTTTCAGGACCTCGTGGAACTCACGGACAACTGCAATGAGCTACTGTCGTTTTTCAGCAGCTATCAGTACGCGCAGAAGTTCAAGATGTTCGACGCCCAGCTGCTCCACACAATGAAAGGGTTCGCAAATGCAACATCTACCATGTCGTGGGGCACATTGGCCGCTCGTTTTCGTGTATTGATGCAGTCAGAAGACGTGCTGCAGTCTATCGTGAGTGATCCGGAATTCGTAGGACCGAACTCCCCCGAGCACCAGCGCGCAACTCGACAAAGCATCAAGGAATTTGTGCTAAATCTGAACTGGAAGTTGACGTTGGAGAAGGCAATCACCATCTTGACTCCAATTGAGCTCATATTGTACAAGTTCCAGGACGACCGAGCCCCAATTTCTGAAGTCTACTTCGAGTCCAAGCACCTTCTAACGGATTTTGATGCAGTTTTCGGGCTTACTACAGTTGAACTCGAGTACATTAAGAAGGTGGTGACAGAGCGGTGGCAGTATGTGCTGAGTGAAGCACATGGGTTGGCATTCTTATTAGACCCACGATACATTGGCAAATCCATGACGCGGGATTATCGTGAGCAGATCGAGGAACTGATTTTCAATTTTCCAGAAACGGATCAGGATGTTGGGATCAGCGAGGACCGCAAGCGAGCCATGTCAGCGGAATACATGGACTATGTTATCTATGCGAAGAACCAGCGCAATAACCGGACGTACAAGTGGGAAATGCTCGAAAAGGGCAACCGGTCGCCACTGCAATTCTGGCAGATGGATGCGGATGATTGGCCGCACCTCAAGTCGCTGGCGCTTACCCTCTTCTCTTTAGCACCGAGCAGCATCGCGTCGGAAAAAGCGTTGTGCAAGACCACATTGACCCAGTCCAGCCGGCGAAACAAGCTCAGCTTTGACGATATGCGACGACTGGCGTTCATTTGTATTAACGACTCGCAGTTTTCGGGTAATCGCTTGAGTGGTGAAGTGCAGAACAACACACTACCAGATTTTACTGTGGGGGACACACTATGTCCAGACGGAATGATGATGTGGATGATTTGAGCCGAGTTCATCAGCATGTAAGTGCTGTGTGTCTCGGTCTTAACTGTGCTGCTCTGCTCAACGTGAATTTTGGGGTTTAATACCATTGTCATCTTCACTGACGCTACCTGTCCATCCGAGTAAAAGCTTTCCGCTATCTCTCACGTGCCCCTTTGATCAGGATGCCATTACGACGAAGCGGCTTCTCCCTCCTGCAGTGCAGATTCGACCCGCATCATGAGAGGATTCTTCATGCCTATCGTGAGGTCCAAGATGGGTCGGACATCTTGGCCAGGCTCCTCGATCAATCTGAATCGCCCGACAACCGTTGCGATTACAGTCTTTAGTTCCAGCACCGCCAAGCTCCGGCCAAGGCAAACGCGAGGTCCGTCACTGAATGCCGAGTACTTCGCCGGCGGATCCTCTAGCAACTCGCCCGTTCTCTCATCAAGAAATCTCTCGGGAGAAAACTTCGTGGCATCTTCACCCCAGACGCTCGTAAGCCTTCCTGCACTGTAGAGAGTCAGGACGATGTCCGCGTTAGCAGGGATGAAGGTGTTGTCTGCGAAGACCGTGTCTCGAATGCAGTGGTATGGAATGCTGGGAACGGCAGGATAGACGCGGAGGAGCTCGAGAATCGTAGCTTCGAGGTATGGCAGCTTCTGAATGTCCTCGTGCGAAGGTACGTAGCTCTCCGATTCCACAATTTTCGGCAACTTGGCAATGATTTCATCGCGAAGCCTTGTCTGCACGCTCGGATTGTGACTCAACGCGTGGAATAGCCACCTCATTGCGTCTGCAGTCGTGTTTCTTCCTGCCTCAAGACCAGCCAGAGAAATATCGCGCACTTCGGTGGCTGTGATCTGCTGGTCGCTTGACTTCATTCGATTCACAATGAGCGACAAAATGTCGTTCTTTGCTGCTTCACCGCTTGTGGCCCGTTCCATGGCACTGGAGATCAGAGTCAGGAGCAGGTTGTTCATCTCGTTGATAGCCTCGCGAAGACGCCGCTCACTCCCGACATTCAGCCAGCGCTTGAGCCTCCAGACCCAATGGGGCGTGGTAAACCGCAGGCTTGAGATGCGGTTCGCATCGTCGAACGCGGCCTCGAACGGATGCACCTCGTCCGAGGTCAAAGTCTCCAGCTTATAGCCAAACCCGATCCCCGCGAACGTGTCGATGGTGAAGTGTTGCAAGAGTTTTCCCGCATCGAAGGTCTCGTTGGTCTCGCTCGCCTTCTTTAAGATATTTTGCAGCCGCAGCACATTCTCGTGAACAATCGGCGTCATGTATTCACGCAACGCTCGCGTGGTAAATAAACCGGCGAGAATCTTGCGGTGGAACTGCCAGCGCTTGTCACTGATGAGGACGATGTCTTCACCCAGGAAATCGTCAAAGATTTCTCGCACCGTGGTGCCCTTGTCAAAAATTTTGCTCTGGGTCTTAAGAACCTCTTCAAAGTGCTCCGGTCTCGACAGGAACATCATGTCGTTCTTTCCCAGTAGTCGAAGGGCGAACGGTTTGCCATCGCGTTGCAGACTCCTCTCGGCCACCCACTCGTGATATCGACCAACATTTCGTACTAACTCGACGGCGTTTCCGAGCAACGGAAGCCTCGACGGCAAGTACGACACTCGATCGCTCTTGAAGCTCCACGTACCTGTGCAGTTAACTGCAGCGAAAGCAGTCACGGCCACCAACCCACACGTGAGCAACCCCAACGTAAAGGAGCTGTCGCCGGACAGTTGAAGCGGAGAGAGCATACCCAGTAGTTGAGATATCAGCTGAAACGCACTCTCAGTGTCTCCTCGACGTCGAGTTGAGATATGCCGCCACCATTCCAATGGCGGCGAGAGCTTCTTGGCCCGCTAGTACCGCAGCCGTCGCCAGTTCTTCCCGGAGCGTGCTGGTCCGATCACCGGGTCGGTTCCGCGGAATCGAGGGCAGTTGAAGTGCGACTATCCTAACTTACCACGAATTCCAGTGTAGCCATCTCTGCCGACAAGTCCCGTCATGGCGGAATGCTCACCCTGGTGGAGGAGAAGAGCGCGGGAAGAGATCGGATATGATATCTGGACGTTACCTATCGACACCTGCTGGTGGCTCCATGCGCTGGCCACCACCGACTCGCACTCGGCTTGGTCTCAGTTGGCAACTTGCAAGGCCCGCGACAAAGACCAAGATGCTGATGTTTTCGTCGACAACGTCGGAGATCGCGGCACGCTACCAGTGCGACGGCAAGGAGGTGCCCAAGGTCTTGTGGCGGGTTCGGTACACTGGCCAGTCCCTCAAGGCCGGGGCCAAGCCGTCGTTCAATACCAAGCAGCAGTTCAAGCGGGCCGTGGAGCTGCACCTGAACTGGTCCAACCGCATCCCGACGCCCTTCGTGTCGCTGTTCGACACCCGGGAGCACGCGGTCCAGTGGGCGCGACGCCACTTCGAGCTCGGGTACGACGACGTCTTCCTCTTGAAGATCGACGCGGCCAAACTGGGCCCCGTGTTCCGCGTCCGGTACTTGGTACAGGACAGTGACATCCACACGTTGCTGCCCGAGAGCATGTACAACGACGAGTTCTTGGCGCTGCGGAAGATCAGCCGACGGAGTATCATCCGAGAGACGTTCGTGTCGTGCAGTGATCAATACTCGAGTGAGGACAGTGCGGGTCGAACCAGTGAAGAGTCCAACGAGGACGACGACGTCTTTGCTGGCTAGGTCGAGTGCTTTAAAGTACGTAGTAGGAAGTAACCTTAGTTTTATTGAAGTGGGAGTATTAACAGCTAAAAAGTTTATCAAGTCTTGTGCTTCACTTCACAATACCACGTACCTACAGAGTACTTAAAGTAGTTTGTAGCTACATGTATTCAACTTGTGTAGCCTTCACTCGTTTCGTTTCGCATTGAGGTATATTAATGTCATATAATCGAAGACTAGCGACACCTAATAACCGTCACAGACATGCCTCCACTGCATGTGCTGCCGTCGTGGCCCACCCTTTACTTATTCATCGAGGGGCCGGCACCCGTGGTGTTACACCGTGACGCCCTCGGGGTCCGAAGTTCCCTCATGTGCCATAGTGGCCCTCCATTGCCCCAGGTCCTTGGCAATGTGCCTCGTAATCCCTGTCCATTGGCCTGTTTTGCAGTGTGGGGCATCTGCCATCCAATCCTGCCCTTGGTTGTTCTGCGCAACCTGTTCTGCCAACGTGTTCACCGTTCTGCATCCTCGCTTGGGCGCTAGGCGCCATCCCGCCACTTGGATGGCATCGCCCAACCTTCGGGCTTGCCAATGTAATGAAGCTAGTCGTTGCACGCGAGGCGCACGGCGAGCCAAATGTTGTCCTAAAGTCTCACCACATGAGCTGGTGACATGCACCCCTTGTAAATTGCGCTTAGCGCATTCCTTGAGGCCCCTGATCAGCCCGAAATGTGCTCCCATTGCCTGCGTTACCTTGCCCTTGGTGTGCGTGGCTCCAGACATCGCGATCGTGCGTGTGTAGCCTTCACTGTGTGTAATCTTCACTGGATACGTCGCGCGATAGTACTGCACGGTCGTTTGAGACTTATCACTCATTCACCGCGTCCTTCTGCGGTAGACGATGAAGCTTCTCTGATGTATCAGTGGCTTCATACGAGTGCGTGCACGTCCTTCATTTTCTACGGTCACTTACCAACTCGCTCAGACCATAAGCGATGCCGTCGACGACGTCCAAGATCATGGCTCAGTATGAGTGCGGCGAGGGCCAAGTGCCTGCGAGGCTGTTTCGAGTGCGGTACAGTGGCAATCAGTCGCTGAAAGCTCGAGCCAAGCCCTCGTTCAAGAGTCCGAGTGACTTCAAAGTGATGGTCGAGTCCCACCTCAAGTGGTGCAGCTGCGAGCCAACTCCGTTCGTGTCGCTGTTCGCAAGCAAAGATCACGCTATAACGTGGGCTCGACAGCTCCTTGGCCACGGCTACCGCGACGTCGTTCTGTTGGAAATCGATGCTGGTCGGCTCTCTCCCCTCTTCTGCGTCCGGGACTTGGTACAACATCGAGGGGTTCGCACCACGCTGCCTGGGTACTTGTATGAGGACGAGTACTTGGTACTACGCAAGATCCCGAAAAAAAGTGTCGTCGGCGGGGCGGGCGTACTGCAAGTCGACACGATCGAGCAGGGCGAGCCTGACTATGAATCGAGCGAAAACTCGGACGGTGAATGGGCTCGTGGACCCCACACGGACTTTAGCGGCACCGAGCTGGGCATCCAGATTCTGTAACGCTAGTACGTTGGCAGCAAGTGAGCCACCGAAAAAATCTTTTGCTACATGTAGCGAGTTCATCGCAGCGATGCGAGCGAGTGACTTTCAATCCAGGTAAACCAACCGAAGTAACTTACTTAACTACATGTATAACCCATGAATATGAGGAACGATCAAGATCACACATTCTTGGCCAGGAATAGCAAGTGGCCTTGTCGAAGTTGAGTCAACTTCGTTGACCCGCTCAGAGTGTGAGTCAGCGTCTTGTTTTAGCGTTCGTGCGTCCCAAGTTTGGTGGCAGTTTGACCGCAGGCATTGTGCGTCCATTCCTCATCATTGACTTACTTGTCTTACTCCTTCGAGGTGTCCCAGTGGCAGGATGGAGGACGCATCGCCCCAAGAGATCGTGATGGTGTCGTCGTGGGTGTTTGCTCTGTGGTGGTTCGTATTCCTCGCGCTACACATCCTAATGTTTGGCTATCATGCGGCGTTTGCCTACATCTACTTCAATCTACGCGACACTAAGCTCAACGTCAGTCTGGAGTTTTTTCGGATCGGAATGCCGTCGACGTGCCACCCGACCATTGCCGTCGTTCATACATCGATGGCCGTACTGCATGGATTCAGCGTGGCATTGATGTTATCAGGCTCCTTTTGGTGGAGGACGCTAACGTTTACGCCGTGGGGTGGTCCCAGCGTCAACGCTCAGCCCCGGCGATCTTCAATCGACAACGGGAGTAACCCAGATGGGCCTATCCTCCGACCGTCTACCAGTCTGTCCAACCTAACAAACCGCCTCACCGACCGCTACGGATTGTTAGGCATCAATGGGAAGCACTTCCTCACACTCACAACGTGCCGCGAGATCGTCGAGACAATTCTGCAGTCTGTCCAAGGATATCGCATGAGTTGGTTCTTGCCGAGCATACTACTCAACAGGTTTTTTGTCGTGACGCTGGCCCTCAACTGCTGGTCGTCTGCGATTATCTATGCGCTGCGTTTCCGCAATAACGAAGCTCGTCGACGTTTTGCAATGATCGCTTGTGACTGTGCTCTCGATCTCATCTCGTGCGTGGGCGTGACCCTGATTGTTGTTTAAAGATATGTGGGGCAGTACGACATCAGCACCACCGGGTTTGATCAGGTAAAATGGTACAACGACGAATGGACAGCTCGGGCTTTAAACGAGTTCCAAATGGTCCTTGTCGTGTCGTGGTCCGACTTAGTGAGTCGGGCAATCTTTTCTCTGGGTCTGCTTATGACAACTACCAGTTTGAAGGAGTTCCTGTATCGCCGAACAAACCAAATCGGACCTTCGGTAACAGTGATATCACAAGAAGTGACAGTCACGAAATGCACGCAGGTCATGCCATCCGATCGTCCGACATTGCCAGGAAGTAAAAGAAACTCGGTTTTCACTTTACGCTTACAACGAGGTGTGAATCGGGTTGTACACGCGTTGTTTTTGGCGTGGGGCTGCCTAGTTTTAGCTCTACATATTCAAGCTTCGCGGCAACCCACATTACCACAGTGCTTGCTCCAAGTGCGACCCTGGGCTGCTCCCGGTACATCGTGCTACCTCGTGGGGCTTGACTGTCATCGCCTCAACATTTCTGGGGAGCGGGGCGAAGTTGATTCACTATGGCGTGCCTTCGATGGGTCTAGCGTTGTGATGATGCTAATTCGACATTGTCCCTCGCTCGACGTACCCGACGTCTTCACTGAGTTCCACCAGCTTCATGGCGTCAAAGTCTACAACTCGACAATTGTGCACTGGAGAGAATCAGCAGCTATGACCAACACGAACCACCCACTTCTAGCAGGGGTTCTGCTGATTCGAGTCAATATGAGCGACGGTTTGCTGCCAGCGGGCTTGCAGTCGAGTGATTCCCCTCGTTTCCTGTACGATTTTGAGCTGTGTGTCACCAATCTGCGCGAGTTGCCCGACGATCTTCACACCAAGTGGAACCCTGGCTCGCAGATCTTTATTGAGTATAGTCAGCTTCTCAGCGTGCCCACAGCGCTCCTGCATCTAGCAGCAGGATACCTCTCTTTAACGGGTAACCCGATCAGTGATCTCCCGCCAGAGCTTTTCGAGCTGGAAGGAGTGACCCATTTGATGGTCGGCGACACCAACATTCGTCATCTTCCCCGCAATGTCACCAAACTTTCCTCGACACTCGTTTCGGTGGCTGTCCCAGACACTGCCGTTTCCTACTTTTGGTCATGGACCGACCCGACCAACTCTTGGAGCACACGAGCGCGATCCCGTATCCCCCACCAATTCTGGCTAGTGGCTCCGCGTACTGTGAAGATTGGAAGCGAATTTTAGACGGCAACGCTACTTCCTTCAGCGTGTCTGAAGGTGTAGTAGATTCCAGGTGTTCCACCTTGGTATCACCGCAGCAAGACCCTGACAGTGCTCTTGAGTGAACCCAGTTGTCCATGGGTACACTATCTGCGGCCAGCCAGACTCTCAGTGTCTGTGCCTGGCTTGCAATCTGCATATAGGAATTTGTATGCCAGCTACATCTATATATTAGCTCTCCAGTAACGGTTCGTGTCGCTCAGCAAGATCCTGTCCACTACCGTTCGACAGAGAGGCAACGAGAGACGTCTCGCAGCCTAAAGAGCTCACTCTTTAAATCTTCTCGCTATCCAATACGTGGCTACATTTCCGTGCGGGTTTGCCCCCGCATCGCCGTGTGTTTGGATTTGTTCTGAAGTCACAAGACCCGGGAAACACTACAGAAGGCGACGATGCCTACTCCACACAGCTTATGGACCCCGCCAATGCTGTGAGTGGCAGACTCCTTTCGTTTGTAGACTGCTCCCCATTATTTCGCGGTCCAGTGTATCCGCTAGCGATTGAGGACTTGAATAATGCCATCACAAGCTAGACGACGCGAACAAAACCCATTTTTTACTTACTTCGTAGTACGAAGTTCGAACAACAAGGAGCAAGTAGCAAATACTGCATGTCACCACATAATTGCAACTATAGGGAGTGACAACCGGTAGGGGATTAATGGACAAGCACAAATCCTAGAAAGACGGGATCGAGCAAGCTTTGTTCGCGTCCAACGAAGGAACTTGAGGTTCCCTCAGCAATTTTCTCTCGAGTGTTTGCAATATGTTTTTGGCGTCCTCCGCTAGTTTGTGCGTCACGGCCGAGCGTACTTGTGGTACAGCGCGTCGAAGAAGTCAATAGTGAACGTGGCCTCCTCCGGAATCGTGTCTTCCATGTCGAGTATGGTGGACGCAAACACGCTCTTCAGTACGTTCTTGAGCAAGGGAAGCACCAACAGAACCGGCAGCTCGTACTGCGTGTGGTTTGCGACGTCGAAAAGTACCTGGTACACGGGGTAGATACAGACCATGACTATCTGGACCGTGGAAAAGTTGTTAAATGTGCGCAGTCGCTGTCGTTGAGTAAGTTTAAGTATCTTCCCTACAACTTCAGCACCTGCGACCGCATAAAACGCGACGGCAAAGGCTAGAATCCAGAGTAGGGCGAGCGTGGTATTGATGAAGGGGATTGGAAAGACCCAGAACGCCGCGACCATCATCGCTCCTGACGTGTAGCAAGCCCCCACGTAGACACAAAACAGCGTCGTCTGGCGCCACGAGAGTTCCACCCCGTCGAGAAAGTGCTGGACGTGGATCGTGACGCACTAGCGCTAAAAGACCCACGCGAGCTCAGCCTTCCACCCTTCGGTCGGACTTTGCAGTGGAATGGACTCTGACACAGCGCGATCGTGAGAGTGGGGAGAGGCGACACCACGAGCACCAGCAGCACGCGAGAGAGCGACGTCTTCCGCGTGTACTCCTCGGGCGCAAGCAACCGCTCGATCGAGTATTGACCGCCGAACTGCGTGATCTGCAGCGAGAACCAAAACCTCAAGACTGTCGTCGCCCACGACCTCACACGGCTTCCAACACGCTCACGCCTGGTCAAGCGAGCCATTGAGACTGTATATAACCAGTCGATGACGTTGTTGATAGGTAGTGAGCGCACTGGTGGTCGCATATTAGGCGTGAATTGAATTGTGCAACTACCGGTATGATACATGTATGTTCGTCTACATGTTCGTCTTGTCTATGGTCTCAGGTACCATCATCACCTTAGGATTTGGATGGCGGAGGCTCTGTATCACCTCGGGGACTCGTTGACTTGGACGCCGACATCGGCGCCTCGAGGGCAGTTGGTGGTGCTTGAGGACTGCGTGGAGGCCGGTGGGGGGTTTCTGGTGCACCACTTCACGTCGCTCTTCCTCCAGGCTGGCCACCGCCTGTGTCTCGTGGCGAGTGCCAACACCCCGGAGCATTATGCGGCAGTTGGCCGTAAATTGGTGCGTTCCGTTCAGTCCATCAAATGGGGACAATAGTCGAGGGATTTCTAATGTATTTGAAGCAGGGCGTGAACTTTGCTGCTTGTCAGAGCAAACAGCAGCTCCAGGTGCTTGATTGGACCCAATTGGAGGCGGACGAGAGACCGTGGACCGAGTTGTTCGACACGTTGAGGGCTTCTGCCACCGAAGAGGGCGACAAAGGGGTTACCATCGTTCTGGACGACGTCAGTGCTCTCAAGTGGAAGTTTGGAGACGTCGCGGTGCTCGACTTTGTGCGCTGCTGCAAGACGCTGACTCAGGAGAAGAATGTGGGGGCGACGTTGGTGCTGCTGATTCAGTTATGCTGGATAGGGTGCTGATGCTTGTGCTTGTGTTGGCTTAGGGAGCTGCGAACGTGGTGCTGTTGAGCCATGCGGACACGGATCTACCAGGGTCGAGACCTCTCGTACGATGGCGTTAGGTGGGAACTTTAGGTTTGAGATAAACTGTTGACGATTGAATTGTTGCTGCTGATCTACAGAGTTGTGCGCTCGCTGACATGGCGACCGTCGTCTTAATCACGAAGCCGCTAGCGACGGGCTACTCCAACGACATCCACGGAACGGTGAGCTTGCGGTTTATGAGCTGGTCATTCATTAGCACAAGCGTCTCTAACCACTTGTCTTAGCTTTCTGTGTACCGTCAGAGCCAAGGCTTGGGAGGGAGCTGGATACACGAGGAACCGACAGCGATACCGTACAAAATTCTGGAGAGCACCATCAAGTGCTTCCACTCGGGCGGAGAAGCTCTGCGCTGGAATTGAGGTCTCATCTTGACCGCGGATTCCACAAATATAGCGGAGATAAGACCTATATTTCCTTTGTCACTCTCAACTAGCTGCACTACCAGCACCATGGCAACACTAGACCTCCCAGTGAGGTCGCTTGATGAATACAGGCGGCTGGCACACATCGGCCGAGGCACTTACGGAGACGTAAGCTTTCATAGATCGTTGTATTCTAACGAGTTTACTTTTAAGCTTTTGTTGTTGGGTGTAGGTGTTCCTATGCGAGCGTGTTGCAACTGGCGAGCGTGTGTGTCTGAAAGAGATCGATCTGACGTTCCGCTCTCCTGACGAGCGGTAGGATGGAAGACTTGACTGCGGCATGGTACACAACTGATCGTGGTGTTGATCGGTAGAACGAGGTGTCTGAATGAAGTCGCTCTGCTCCAAGAGCTCCCAGTTCACCCAAATATCGTCAAGTTCTGCGAAGCCTTTTGGGCTCATTCTACTGAGGCAAGCGACCTGGTTCTTGTCCTTATCCTCGAGCATGCGGATGCAGGAGACCTCGAGCACCAGTTGCAAACTCTCCAAGCGCCAATGCTAGAGCTTGAAGCGCGCCCAATATTCGCCCAGCTTGTTCACGGAGTTCACCACCTGCACGCCCATCGTGTGGTACATCGCGATGTGAAGTGTGCTAATGTGTTTCTCTTCCAGTCCGGGCGAGTTGTGCTGGGCGATTTCGGCACTTCCAAGCTGCTCGTACCAAGCAGCGGGTCCGATCAAGTGCTTGAAGCGCAGGCTTTGAGTTCGACGGTCGTTGGGTCTCCGCTTTACATGAGCCCCGAGCTGTTGGAGGGCGAGCCTCACGGTCTTGCTACGGACATTTGGTCGCTTGGCTGCGTGCTGTACGAGCTGCTCTCAGGAGGAAAACCCGCGTTTGCAGCAGTGTCATATCCTGCTGTCGTTTACCGAATCACTCAAGGTGAATTCGATCCACTGGACACTGTCGCGACCTCTTCACAAGCTCGCGACTTGGTCAGCAGGATGCTACGAAAGACGCCCCAAGAGCGACCGAGCATCGCAGAAGTACTTCAGTCAGCCTGGTTACAGATACGCGGCACCACAGAAGACAGAGCTGCACGAGATACGATCAATAATCCACCGAGTAATCTCCCACCTCCAGCCCCAAGCCGTCTGAACAAGGCCAAACAAAAATCTACGATCAAGAAAACTTTTCTCTCGCCACCTCGTGCCTTGGAACTTCGAGCTCCGTATCGCCCAGCACAATCGCCTCAGCGTCGTAAAGACGTCCATACTCAGCAGAACGAAGCAGCCTCTCCGTTGATACGGGTAAGTCAAGCCGCAAAACAATTGATCAAACGTGGAGAAGATGGTCCTAATTCTTCGTGCAATCAGCTTGACGTGCAGCTTCCGCCCCCGCCAGTGCTTCCATCAAGGATGCGGCCCATGGTCCCATTCAAGCACTATCGCCAGCACCAGGTCAACAATTCTTCACTCATAGAACCACTAACGCTGGAAGTACGAGGCGTCCGAATAGCTCGAAAGCCCCCAGCCGACATGAACCCCCAAGCATAAACCGTGAGTGCACTGCAATGAACGCCATTCGATTCAAACCTCTTCACTTAGCGCGCCTCGATAGCATCCCCGTCTTCGCTGCGGTTGTCTTGACTGCCGAAGCGACTAGAGCCGCGTACCTGATCGAGTCCAGAGCCTTGCGCAGGTGTGTTGCAGCCGACGACACATTCGTGATCATGATAGCAGAGGACACGTTGTCGGTCTCAAGGTAGCACTTGAGCAGCATCGTGAGCTTCGAGTTCCGGTACGGGATGTGTCCCGTGCCCTGGCGAGCCTGCACGCGAATACACTCCTTGAGTGCAAGCAAACTCGAGTTGATCTCTCGCGCCTCCTTCTGCTCTTGCGAATTGCGAGCCAAACCTTCGCCCGTGTACTCAGCTCCAGCGAGGTCAACGAGCACGAACATCCCTCCAGGACATTTCGCCCTCTCTGCATCGACGTCCGCTTTCAGAGCCGCCACTTCCGCCTCCGCAGCGTCAACTTGTCCATTCAGCACCTCAAGTCGGTCTTGATCCTCTTGAGATGGCTCGACGCCGGACTGCGTGTACTTCCCATCTACGACCGTGTACATCTGCGACTGAATCGCGATGAACAAGTCGTCGCGAGCTTTGCCAAGCGGAACGACACGTGACTGCGCCAAAGCGACTTGTGTGCGTGCCTCAGCAAGGGCAGAGGTCACGATCTCCAGCTCAAGAACTGCGTGTGAGCGACTGCTCTGGTGATGCAGCTCCGACGTCCCCTCTGCACGAAGACTCCGTCCTTTACGAATGATGTCGACAACTTCAGCAGCAGAACCTCCGTACGCAGCTTGCAGAGACTGCGTCAGCACCTCCCCGTTAGGCCCCAGCGTCGTGGCACTTCGCACGTGAATCGTTCCATCGGCATCTTCGCGGACAAACCCGGGCTGGCGGTCGTTGAGCAAGTCGAACACTTTGCCATTGTACAGCTCGAAGAAGCGAATTTGCACTAGAAGTTGACCGTCGCTCTGAGCGAACATGTCTTGGACCAGACGCTGGCACAGACCCAGCTCAGCGCCATACCCGAAGATGGTGTGCGTCTTGCCGCTGTTCGTGTGACCGTAAGCGAAGCAGCACGAAGTGGTGCCGCTCAGCATTCCACTTACCAGCGGACTGATGGCTTGAGCGTAAGCCTCGCTGTTCTCCGTCGAAAGAACTCGAGCAAAGTCTTGAAACTTCTTGTCGGCGACGAGTAAGTTCCCGTTTTCATCGATCTTGTACTCGACAACTTCGTCTCCTAGCTCAGAGGTGGCCAACGGACGAGGACGGAGGTAAACCTTGGTCATGGGATGTGGTAGGACTGCCAGATGAGAGGAATAAAGACAAGTGAGCTGATGTTGAACGAGATACGAATACGAATGCATGCTCTTACCTTGATGAATGCTGGTACGTGGCAGATCCCATAAAACTCCTCCTCCTGCAGCACGAAACGATCCTCAAAAGCGATGATTGTGCTTCACCCGCTGTATTGCATTGCATCACTTATCCAGCTTCTAGAGCGTTGAGTCGATCGCTCCGGACATGATTTGTTGCTGCGTGTACTCCCAGAGCATGAGAGCTCCACTCACATGCACGTTCAGCGACCTCACGAGCCCAAACTGCGGGATTTCAACGCAGACGTCCACCAGCTGCAGGACATCCACCGGGATGCCTTCCTTCTCGCGACCCAAGACCAGCACCATCTTGCGCGGCAGCGTGTAGTTGGCGAGGCTCACGCTGTTCGCTGTCTGCTCCACAGCCACGATGGTGTACCCCTCGCTCTTCCAGCGCAGCAGCGCCCGACGAAGTTCGTCGCCCTGGGGTCGAACCTCTTCCAGCGGCATCCACTTGTGCGCCGTAGCACTCACCGTGGCGAACGTGACGTCCTGCTCAGCCAGACGCACGTTCGGCACAATGAGCTTCTGCGCGTTGAAGATCTCGCACGTTCGAGCGAGTCCGGCCAAGTTGGGGATCTTGTCGACCAAGCTCGCACACATGATGAGAGGCTGTCGAGGCCGCTGACGAGCGTTGAGTGTGGCCCCACGACGAGCAGCGTCAAAGTCGGCACGCATCGCGGAAGGCAGAGCGCTGTCTTCGAGTAGCAACGCCGTGGTGTCGATTTTGCGTTGGACAGTGAGCGCCGCACTAGCACTTGGAGTCTCTGACGAGGTCGAACTGACCGTGTTAGCCGAAGATGGCGCTGGGGTGAAGTTCTCGAGCTGGTACTGCGCGTAGAGCTCGTTCATCGCAGTCTTGAGCTGCTCGCTGAACCGCAGCGCCTCGTCACGCGGCAAGAGCTCTCCGAACTCGCTGTTGAAGCCCGAAGAGAGCATGCCGAGTAATGAGCTCTCGTAGTCAGGGCGGAACTCCTCCAGCTGACGCGCTTGACGGCGCAGCATGCGCTTGCACTCCTTGTTGGTGCTCACATAGCGGGCAGTGCCCTCCAGGAAGCGAAGGCCGGGCGTATCGCTTGTTGAGTTGAGCTGGAGCTGGTGCACGTGGCGAGGGAGCACCTTGGCCAGCAGGAACTGCGCCAACACGCGAGTGTATCCGTGAGATGTGTTCAACCACGGCAGCATCGTCTCCAGCAGCTCCCCACAGTCGATGTCGAGACTGCTGTCGTCCAGCTTGTAGTTGGCGAGATATGCAGCTACAAGCAGCAGCGAGGCGCCCACTTGAGGCATCAAGTTCGCATCGCGGAGCATCGGCAGCAACAGACCCGAGCAGATCTCGCGAGGGAACTGCGTAACCATCCGCATCCCAAACAACTCCATGTAGTAGCGCACGCTTGGCAATTGAGGGACTGCGAAAGCGGTTCGCAGCGTGGGTAGCAGCTCTGTAAGCTGCGGTTTGGTCGTGTGAGCGCCGACAATGCAAAGCGCTTGCCACGACCGCAACTTCTTGCCGAAGCCATCGCTGTTGAGCATGTGCTGCTTCTGCCAGTCGGGCGTCGCATTGAGTGCAAGAAGCCGAGCGAGAAGAGCATCCATGAGCTGCTGAGTGTCTGAAGTTGAAGCGCTGCTATCGACCGCTACATCATCCAGGAAGCTCAGCACCACCAGTCGAACGAACCTGTCCTTAGCGTGGCTCTGGACGGCTGCAACTTGTCCGTCGCTAGCTGGAGAGAAGCCTTGGAACCCTTGGAATGGAGCGCTCGCATCCGTTGCTAGCTGCTCCTTTTCGTCGATAAGCGGTTCCTTGTAGAGCAGAAGCTCAACGAGTTCATCAGCGAAGCGAAGCGCTGAAGCCGGGTGAGCACGCCACGTCTGGCACAGCCGACAAGCCAAGTGGAAGATCACATTGGGTCGATGTCTGGAGCCGAAGCGGATGAACTCTGCGATCCAGTGCTTCATCGTAGCGGTCAACGCAGGACGGAGCAGGAACACAGGCTGGAACATGCACACGACAACAGCTCGAGTAAGTGCATCAGGTTTCGCCATGCTGTCACTGTAAGCGCTCCAGATCTCCTCGAGCAAGTTTTCAAAATGCTCGACGCCCGCAGTGTTTGCGAGCGGACTGGCCATTTGTGATAGCGTCAGCGACAGCACGTTCACCATTTGGATCAAAGCCGACGGGTCCATGCCTGCGGTGGGCAGCGCCTCGACACAGGCATCGTACGTAGCTCGCAAGAGCTTCGTGTCAATGAATGACATGGTCTCAACGACGTGATGGAGCAACACCCACTTGTCAGCAGCCAGGCTGATAGCACACCTTGCATCGAGTCTCCCGCTGTAGCGCCGGCCCGTGTCAAGTGCGAGAAGAAGCGGGAGGATACGCTCGCTTTCAAACGCCTGCAAGGAGTCAAGTGCTGCGCTATCGGCTCCGATAATGGACAAGCACTTAGCAGCCAAAGCCAAGTCGAAGACTGTTCGGTCTTCTGCCTCTGCTAGCACGTCCTTCAGTTGCTCACAGAGCGCGTCAAGCGCCTCAATTTCTCCCAGCTCGCCTGTGGAATTCATCTTGTGCGTGCTCATTTGGGACAGCACAAACACGGCGGACGTCACGGATTCCATCGTGCTTTCTTTTTCGTGATCGTCCGCTTCATCCCCAGGCCCAGAGGAGACCTTATTCAGCCATCGTCGGACTAGAGCCATAGCGGAAGAGAATAGGAACGAGCAGTTGACTTGACCATCGTAGAAGCTCTTGCGCGCAAACGAAAACTTGAAGCTTGAAGTCGAGGGCAGCGAGGAGCAAAAGCTCACGAGCTCCTGGACTTGTTCTTCAAGCTTGGCAATCACGAGCACAAGACGCGTGCTATCCAGGTCTTGTACTGAAGCATTGGACAGCAGAGCGTTAATCGGAGCACGTAGCTGCACCTTTGACGCAGCCCGACGTTCGGATGGTTCTTCTGAACAATGCAGCTCCGAATCGCTCGATACTTCTGCTGTAAACAGCAGCAATCTCGCTAGCTGAGCAGGACCCAGCACATCCTCGTTGCTTCCTTCCTTCAGATACGCTTGAAGTGCAGACGCTAGAGCTGAAGAGAAGTAGGGTGAGCTGTCAGCAGCGGTGGAGGTCTTGATCCACGCTAGAATATGCAGTAGCGCCTCGCCATTGTCGCTCATCAAGCTGCTAGTAGGGAAGACGCCGAGAACACGAGCCAATGCAGACAGCGAAAGTGTCGACGCGTTGACGTACCCCCCAGTGAGTGCGTGAGTGAGAGCCCGAAGCATCTTCGTCCGCATCGCCTGCGAGAAGGACTGCATCGCATGCACATCCAGCACAAACCGAAGGCGGTCGACCGCTGCTGCGCTCAACAGCATCTTCGTTGGGGCGGAGGAAGCTGCACGCTTCAGACGCGCAGACTGGAACACTTGCAGCATGCTCAGAAGAGCCTCCGGCGAGTGGCTGTCCGAGCCTTCACCGAAGATTGCTGCTTCAATCGCCGCAACAAACTCATCTAGCACACAGGCCTCATCACTTCCTGCGATCTGGAAAGCGAGAAACGACGCGAGGAAGTTCGCAACCAGTGCTTGAAAGCGAGCGCGGTGTGCGTGCTTGTAAAGCACCGGGTCATTGCACGCGCGCAGCAAATGCTGGAGCACAAACTGCTGGAACGCGGGTGCACAGGCAAACGAAGCTGTGCGATCAACGTCAATGCTACGCTGCGTCTCCCAAGTCCGCCACGACTGCACACAGGTCTCCATGAAGTTGGAGATGAACAACCGCTTCACGACGGGGTTGTCGTGGGCGAACAGCCGAACCAGCAGACTCTGCATCCAGTCGAAAGTGAGCTGCACCGGCCACTGCTCGCTGCTCTGCTGCTGCTTTGAACCAGCATCGACGATCAGGTATTTCGTCAAAAGGTCCGCCACCTGGGGCCAAACTTGCTCGATCAGGTGCTGCTCGTGGTGCATCTGGATCACCTCGGACGCCGTGAGGAAGTTCTGCCACGTATCCACCCAAGGCGCCGTCACCTTCGTCTTCTTCTCGTGGGCCTCGGAGCTCATAGCGCAGTGCGAGAACGCGACTTTGAGAATGTGCAGCCCCTGCTTCCTCAGCAGCGCGTCATTGTGTCTCAACGCAACGCACACGAGTTTCTGCAGTCTCAAGTCGGCGATGAACTCCCGTGGAGCTTTGGGCATCACGATACACACCAAGTAGAGCAGCTCTTGTGGGAAAACACTCGCACTCGAGTCCACATCCACCACGTCACATGCAGTGACCACCATGTCCAGCAGCTCCAGATACAACTCCCCAGCGTTCTCACAGTCACTTTCAAGCACCACCGGCACAATATAAAGCACCACCGCTCTCAGGAACTGCGGGTGCTGTCTCCACTGCGTTGTCGCGAGTTTGCACACCGATGTAGCCATCTTGGTCAAGTCTCTCTCCTGACGCAGCAACACCTCCAGCAGTCCACACAGCGAGTCATAACCGACGTCGTCTTCGTGTGTGTCGGTCAAAAGTGTCTGCACCTGATTGAAAATGACCGTCAGTGTCTCCTTGTCGCCTTCGCATTGCAACAAAGTTTGCGCCATCCCCAGCGCCGCGTGATGTAGCCATGATTGACGTTGAGACTGCAGCACCGGCAGCAGCACGTGGGTCATCAATGGACCGGCCAATAGCTGCGTCGATTGCTGATCTTTTGACTGCAGATACTGACGCAGCAGCAGCGCCGCCGACACGAGCGTGAAGTGGAACTGCTGGTCGTGCTCTTGGGTCGCAGGCAGAGGCGTCAACATGGCTACACACTGCTCTGCGTCATCTTGGAAGAGGTTCTGGAGCTCTATGGGGGGCAGGGAGAGGCCCGTGGCCACAAGTTCGAACTGCGCTTCAGCCTCCGCAACGTCCAGCTCTACGCGGCCTCTGTGCAGCTCGTGGAAGCGCTGCCAGCGCGCCCAGGACGCCGAGATCGCTGCTGTAGCCATGACGACGGTATCGCAATGACCAGCTGTAGCCATCTTGTGATTGGCTGGGACGGATGTAGCCATTTCGAAACTCCATTCCAGACCAGTCCCTCATAGCGGCAGGAAGAGAGATACCAGTACCATGCACTTCTGTCCGTCATGCGGTAACATCCTCCTCGTAGAGCCCGACGTGCGTGCTCTAGTAAATGCAAGTGTAGCCATCTTTCTACTGTATGCAGCTGACGTGTTGCTGTGCTTTGGTGTATTTGCAGTCCGACGGCATGCGCTTCTTCTGCCAGACGTGTCCGTACCTGTTCCAGATCAACGACAAGGTGGAGAAGAAGGTGCCGCTGCAGCGCAAGCAGGTGGACGACGTGCTGGGCGGCGACGAGGCCTGGGAGAACGTGGACCAGACCGAGACGCGCTGCCCGCACTGCGAGTTCACCAAGGCCTACTTCATGCAGATCCAGATCCGGTCGGCCGACGAGCCATCCACGACCTTCTACAAGTGCGTGCAGTGCAAGAAGCAGTGGAACGACTAAGCAGGGCTCGAGGCCTGCAATCAATTGGACACACACACACACAACCAACCTTCGTATCGCTCTGCTTGTTGCTTCGGACGGACCTACAGATGACATGGATGCTATTAGTCAGTAACTCAGCGGTGCATGCGGGCGGCGCGCTGCGTGCGGCGGCAGTTGTCGCACGTTCGGTTGCAGTCCGCGCGCTGGAACTTCTGGCCGAAGTACGAGATGAGCTGCTGCCGCCGGCACGTCGTGTCGTCCTCGCAGTACTCGGCCATTGCCCGCAGCTTCTCCATGTGCACGGCGCGCGTCTGCTTGGTCATGCCCTTCTGCGGCATGAAGAGGATGCTGCGCATCTTGGAGATGTCCCGCGCGCTGTAGAAGATGACGCACTGCGACGGCTTGCCGTCTCGCCCGGCGCGCCCTGCCTCCTGGTAGTAGCCTTCGATGGACTTGGCTACCGAGAAGTGGATCACGTAGCGCACGTCGGGCTTGTTGATGCCCATGCCGTACGCGATCGTGGCGCACACGATGCTGAGCTGGCCGTTTTGCCACGCTTCTTGCACCATGTGCCGGTCCGTTGCCGACTGTCCAGCATGGTAGAAGTCCGCGCTCAGTCCGCGGTCGAACAGGTAGTTGGCCACGTCTTCACTGTCCTGCTTGGTCATGCAGTAGACGATACCCACGGCGTCGCGCGGATACGTCTTGGAGATGAGCTCGTAGAGCGCCTCCAAGGCCTTGACGTCGCTGCCCAGCGGCTTGTCCCGCACCTCGAACGTCAGGTTCTGGCGGTTGAAGCTCATGGAAAACACCGGTCCGTTCGAGATGCGCAGCGAGCGCTGCACGCCTTGAATGACCTTGGGGGGCGCGGTGGCCGTCAGCGCCATGAGCGGCACGTCCGGGTACGTCTTCTTGAGCATCCCGAGCTGACTGTACTCGGGTCGGAAGTCGTGTCCCCACTGGCTGACGCAGTGCGCCTCGTCGATGACGAACCTGGCCAGCATCTTGTTGCGGTGCAGAGTCAGCAGCAGGTCCGCCATCTCCTCGGACTTGACGATCTTCTCGGGCGTGAGGTACAGCAGCTTGAGACTCGGCACGGGGCGTCTCAGCTCGGCCGTGATGGCTCTCTTGAGCGTCAGCGCCGTCTGGCTGGTCAGGAAGGCCGCGGGGATGCCGCAGCGCGGGTTCTGGATGAGCGCCGTGACCTGGTCCTGGATCAGCGACAGCAGCGGCGACACGACGATGGTCACGCCGGCGCTCAGCACGGCCGGCAGCTGGTAGCAAAGACTCTTGCCGCCACCCGTGGGCATGAGCACGAAGCAGTCCTCGCCGCGCATCGTGGCCTCCATGACCTGCCGCTGGTTCTGTCTGAAGCTTTCATTGCCGAAGACCTTGCGGTTGGCTCTGGCCAGCAGGTCCTGCGGCTCCGTCATGTCCACGAGCTGGAGCGACGTGTTGGGGCGTGCAGAGGCGTCCAGGGCGCGTTTCTTGGCGTGCGGGGGCGCGTTCGACGCAGCTGGACGCCGCCGACTCTGCCGGATCAAGTCCAGCGCCGTGTTCGGCTCCCTGTTCTCCGCTTCGTCGTCCAAGTCCTCGTAGAACGCGCGCGGCCGCTTGGTCTTGGGCTTGTGCTGCTGGCGCGGGAGGCTGCGCGCCAGTGGCTCCGTGTCCAGGTCCGCGTCCAGCGTGAGGTCGATGGCCTTGGTCGGAGCTGCTTCTTCTTCTTCCTGCAGAGGGCAGAAGTGCGCGTCGATGGGCACAAACGCCGCCGCAGACTTCGCCTTACGACTCGGCCGGGACATGATGGCTTTCATGCTTGAAGAGGCAAAGTGTTGGCGCCAAAATTCACTGGATTTTAAAAGGGATAATCCAGAGTCTGTCAGAATGAGCACATAGCTTGTACCCCGCCGAATTTGGTGCCATCGCTTTCTGAAAACCATACAACTAGAACCCTCAATATCGCATTGCCTTACAGAAATGAATTTTGTACCGGGATGCTGACCCATCCTCAAAAGAAAAAGACGAACCACCTGTATATTATGATACCGGCTCACATCCTATGTTTCCTGCGAGAAACGATTCGGTCTCGCAACAATTTGGGGATTATCCGCGTTCGCGCAACATTTAAGATTGTACCTTTTTAAAAGCTTAAAAACACTTTTTTTAAAGTTAAAACTTATAAAAGTACATTTAAAAAAGTGCCAAACCCAGTCAAGCATGAGCGACGCCACGTACGACAGCTGGGGCAGCGCTGCGGAGCGCTTCGCGGATGGCTCCATCTGCCTGGGCGTCGACCTGGGCACGACCAACTCGTGTGCGTGCTGCTCTTCTCCGCGTCTGCTTCGTTTCGCTGTCTAACTCTCTCTCTGGGCCCCTCCCCAGGCGTCGGCATGTGGCACGTGGAGCGCAACCACGTCAAGATCCTCAAGAACCGCTCGGATCGGGGCCGTACGACGCCCTCCGTGGTGCGATTCGACCCGTCGACGCAGCGCGTGGACGTGGGCAATGCGGCGCTGCAGCTGGAGACGCGGCCGCCCGTGGGCAACACCATCCGCTCGGTCAAGCGCCTCATGGGGCACAAGTTCGAGAGCAAGGCGGCGGACGTGGCCAGGATCTACGCCGCCTACCAGGTGGCGCCCACTGCGCAGGGCAACGTGGCGCTGCAGGTGGCTCGAGGCGGCCAGAAGAAGACGCAGGTGCAGCCCGAGGAGGTCTCGGCCTGCGTGCTGGCGGAGCTCAAGGCCTCGGCCGAAGCGTATTTCGAGGGCGGCGTCAAGCTCAGCAACGTGGTGATCACAGTGCCGGCGTACTTTAGTGACTCGCAGAGGAAGGCGACCATCACCAGTGCCTCGATGGCGGGCTTTAAGGCCGTGAGGCTGTTGAACGAGCCGACGGCGGCGGCCATGGCGTACGGACTGTTCTTGTCGGGCACGAAGCTGGTGACGGTGTTCGACTTTGGAGGGGGGACGCTGGATGTGTCGCTGCTGAGTATCCAGGATGGGAGGTTTGAGGTGCTGGGGATTGGAGGAGACACGAATCTGGGCGGAGAGGATATCAACAACATCCTCGTGGACCATTTGTTGGAGGTGCTGTACAAGCATCACGATGTGGCACGAGCGCAGGTCGGGGAGGAGGACATGGTGAGGCTGAAGAGGGAGGTGGAGAAGGCCAAGATCGAACTGTCGGAAGAGGAGTATGCGGAGATTGAGCTGCAGGGAATTGGTGGCGTCAAGAAGTTCAACTACACGCTGATGCGACGCAAGTTTGAGCAGCTCTGCGACCCGATCTGGAAGAAGTACGTTGAGCTGGTCTTGAGAATGTCGGTATTGTTCATATTCTCACTAACAATGTGGCGTGTTGCGATCGATGCAGATGTATCCGGATTGTGTCGAGTGTTTTGAAGGAAGCAGAAGTGGAGGCTGTCGACATCGACGAAGTGATCCTTGTGGGGGGTTCTACGCGCATTCCCATCCTGCGCTCCAAGATCTCAGAGGCTTTCGACGGCAAGGTATGCTACTGCACGCTTGCTCTTGACACTGTGTGCACTATGTTAACTTATAAGTCTCGGTTGTTGTGCGATCCAGGAGCTGTGCATGTCTGTCAATGCCGACGAGGTGGTGTGTGAGGGAGCTGCTATTCAGGCAGCCATCTTGAGCGGTATGGATCAACGTGTCTTCCGTGACGTGCTCATGATGGATGTCCTCCCGCTACCCATCGGACTTGAGACAGCAGACGGCAGCATGGAGGTGATCTTGCCTAGAAATGCACGCATCCCGACGACTGTGACGAAGTACTTCCAGACGTTTGAGGACGATCAGCGCGGACTGACTGTTGAGGTCTACGAAGGCGAGAAGGAAATCGCCAAGGAAAACGACCACATCTGCTACTTCAACTTCGCTCTTCCACGGGACAAAATCGGCAAGGCGGGCGAGTTCGCCCACCCCGTCACTTTCACCATGAACGCCAGTGGCATTCTGCAGGTGCAGGCCGGTGTGCACCACGACTCCGAGGAAACGCCGATGTCAAAGACCGCGATATTCCTCATGGCAGGCTACATCTTCGCGCTCTTTGCCTTCTATGTGTTTTTCCGCCTTTACTTCGCTGAAGAACGGGACGTCACCGCATGATGGATAGACTCTGCCCGCGGGGACCCCTTAGCAGCTTTAGATAGACTTCTTAGCCGATACTTCGTAGTAAAAAGTTTTTATTTGTTGATTTGCTATTGTCATGATACTCGGAAGCGTTCAAGGTGGTGAGTTGGAAGAGCGTCAATCAGCTCCCAACGTTTTTTCGGTTTGATGGCGGTTCCGTCAATCAATAGGCCAAAACGGCAAATTTGGGCATGTAGCGAATTCCTCATTCCAGAATCTGCCGCCACGAGGAAAGATGGTGATTCTCAACTGTGCGGTCGTAGGTGAGGCGGAAAACGCGTTCCCTGTGGACATTGATGGGGGGCAGTCGGTTGGAGAATTGAAGGAGGCGATCGCAGGCGAGCTGAAGTACACGGAGCGAGCCGATCAGCTACAGCTCTTCATGGCGAAGAAGAAGGACGGCACGTGGCTGGATGGAGCTGGCGCCATCCAGGCATCTGTGGCGCTCGATGAACGTGGACGCCCGCAAGGCTTCGCGGTGATGAATCCCATACTTTTTATCAAGAACCCCAAGCACTTTGGCGATAATTTTCAACCGGGTGAGGGCCAAATTCACGTGCTGGTGGTGGTTCCTGTCGAACGTGCTGCGAAGCGCCAGAAAGTTGAGCCCAGCGTGTTGGCGGGAGCGTGGAGTACAGTCGCTGGTCAAATGGTTGAGTTATCGAAGGATCTCAAACCGAATGACTTGGAGGAAGGCAAGATGTTGGCTGTTCCTACACAAGTTTTCGGCACGGTTTTCCTAAACGGCTTGTATATCCGTCAGGAATATTGGGAGCTCTATCGAATCATCCAGCGTGAGTTGGCGTCAGATAAAAACCGCTCGCGAGTTCTCGTGATGGGAAGTCCGGAGATTGGCAAGTCGGTGTTTGGCGTGTTCTTGCTGCTTCTGTTCATGACGAAGAAGAAGAATGTCGCCTTTCGCGCT
This sequence comes from Phytophthora fragariae, assembly GCA_009729435.1. Classification (NCBI taxonomy): domain Eukaryota; phylum Oomycota; class Peronosporomycetes; order Peronosporales; family Peronosporaceae; genus Phytophthora; species Phytophthora fragariae. The sequence continues at coordinate 720,547 of QQOI01000002.1, read as the reverse complement.
CCTCGCGAACGAGTGGTCTATTTCTTCACTTGGAGTGACACGAACGGTTATGAGATATCTAACTCGCCGCGTGATAAAACATCATACGAGGGCTTCTTCGATGGCAGCGAACGTGAAGGTGGATGGGGTGGTCCTCATTTTCTCCACGTGTATCTGTTCGCTAGTCCAAACACTGAGAATTACAACGATTTTGTCAAGGAAATGTGCTTCCGGGTAATCATGAATCCATGGACTAAAACGGAGTGTCAGAGCCTCGCCGACATAAATTGCATTGGAGACCAAGACGATTGGTATCATAAATTCTATCTCGTTGGAGGCAGACCGAGATTCGTGTTCTCATCAGAAACGTTTGATGATCTGGTGCGCCGCGTAAAGGCTAACATACCACAGAATCAATCGACGCTGGAGGACACGGTTCAGCTTTTCAAGCATGAAAGGCTCCGTGATGATATGCGCATTCCCTTCCTTTTCCGTCGCGACCCGGACACGCCCAGTCGTCCTTTCTTGACGTATGCGTCTGTAGCGGTGGAAGCTATCATCGCAAACAAAGCCCGATATCGAGGTGATGCAGTGTAGTGGAAGTGTCTGCTTCGTCTGCGCGGTGTGATGTCGATGGATCTGGTGGTGGGTTTCTCCGACCAGCAGTCTGTCTGTGCGTGACGAGAACCTGCCATAGTACGCTGGTATGCGTCGTCGGTTGCTGCAGGACGATCTCATTGAGGAACTCGAGGGATGAAGGAGATCAAGCTTGTAGTATTTCTATTGGAGATAATGGCATTGTGTTGGGGTGCACCAGTAGGGAGATGATGGTATGAACTCGCAATACGATGCCATTATTGCATTGGTCATTTTATAGTTGGGATCTCAACTCTTTGCCGTCAATCTTTCACTACTCGGAGCCTACAGCTCTTGCTCTCCTCGATGTCCATGGACTTTACGAGGAGACGCATTTTATCAGGAGTTGCAGAAAGCAGCGATAATACTAAAATACAAGCAAGGTGCACTTGACCGCAAAACCAAACAAGTCCAGTTGTCTTACGATCTCAGCGCACATTTCAGCCAGTAGTGCACCGGTACATTACGCCGCCAGTTTTTTTCTGACCGTAATATACCGACACCCAAGTCCCTACTCCTTCCTGAGCTCCCGCTGTGTAAACGACGACACCACCGCTAAGTAGCTCCTCGTGCGAATGATGTCTCCTCCACACCTACGAGCACCGCATACAGCAACAATGGGATAACGTACAAACGAAGATTTTCATGAAAGAAAAAAATCGTACACTTATTCAGCACCAGGTTTTTCTTAACTTACCGCAAAGAAAGTCTTAACACATCTTTAGGTCCGTTTACGTACTAGAGAATTCCCTCTTCCTCATTCCAGAATCTGCCGCCTCGAGGTACGATGGTGTTGCTGTCGTTAGAGTGCGCGATCGTGGGTCAAGTTGAAAGCTAATTCGATGTGAAGATCGACGATGGTGAGTCCATTGGAGAATTGAAAAAGGCGATCGCACGCAAGCTGAAGTACACGGAGCGAGCCGATCAGCTGCAGCTCTTCATGGCGAAGAAGAAGGACGGCACGTGGCTGGATGGAGCTGGCGCCATCCAGGCATCTGTGGCGCTCGATGAACGTGGACGCCCGCAAGGCTTCGCGCCGATGAATCCCACACTGTGGATCAAGAACCCCCAGCACGATGGGGATAATTTTCAACCGGGTGAGGGCCAAGTTCACGTGCTGGTAGTGGTTCCGGAGAGTGTTTTGGCGAGCGAGACTTGCATGATGGATCAAGTGGCCCAAGAGGTGCACGAAATGTATGAACAAACTGTGCTAACCAAGCGAAAGCGGTATATCCACTCAGAGGTGACCTCAACCCAGGGCAGACAACTGCTCCGTGACTTAAGCATTAAGGTGGACCCCGTGCGCACCGATCCATTTCCTGTTGGAGTGGGGGGGGCGGTTGGCGGATTTGGCTGGGAGAGCGTTATGGATGGAAACGGTGAAAAAATTGTGCTTACAGAGGCTCAGCAACGCGAACGGTATCGTCATTACGTGGAGCACAATATTGGCGCTGCTCTGGAGGAGAAGCGGCTTTGCGTAGTCGGCGTGGAAAACGACCAAAATGTTCTCACCGTTAAAGTTCCTGGTCATGACATCGAGTTTTCTGGAAGTACGGATCTTCTTGTACTGAGCGATGTCATTCAAGACATCCCAAACGATCTGCAGTACTTGCCTGACGTGAAGATGCTGATTGAAGTGAAGAAGGAAGTTCTACCGAGTTGCGACTTCGAGGCGTTATCGGAGCTGATCGCTCTAGATCTACTTGCGGATGATCCAGTGGTTGCACTGCTCACTGACTTGAATGGGTCTTGGATGTTCTTCTGGGTTTCCGAGAACAAAAACGACTTGGCCCGGATCCAAAAAGCAACGATCAAGAACCCATGAGGTGATAAAAGCGCTACTGGCGCAGCCACCGCCGCCTGCTGATACTGATACTGATATTGTCGAGCTCCCGTGTTTTCAACGTCCCGTAAAGAGAACGAAGCTGAAAAAGGCGTTACCATCTACTGGAGAAGGTGGTGAAAGTGGCGGGATTCATGAGAGCATCGAACGATACTACGACATTGCCAGTATGTTAGGTCCCGACATTGAGATGGCGCATGCTGTAGCTCGGCAGGTCACTCGATCTATTCCTGCGTTTAGTTCTATCAGCTGATTCTTGCTTCATGCAGCATTAACGAGCTCTTCCGAATAATTTACCGGTTTAGTAGCATTAGTGCACCACTGACAACGGATATTCTGCTCGGACACAGATCAACTCGCAGTGGAATCTGCAAGAGCAGGCCGGTGTGCACCACGACTCCGAGGAAGTGCCGATGTCAAAGACCGCGATATTCCTCATGGCGGGTTACATTCTTGCGCGCTTTGCCTTCTATGTGTTTTTCCGTATCTACTTCGCTAAAGAACTGGAAGTCACCGCATGATAGAGATAGGATAGGCTCTGCCCGCGAGTGAACACCGAGCTTCAGACACCTACTTAGTAGTTTTACATAAGACTTCTTAGCCGATAATTTTTTTTTACTTGTTGTTTGCTATTGTCATGATACTCGGAAGCGTTCAAGGTGGTGAGTTGGAAGACGCCAAGTACGCGTCAATCAGCTCCCAGCGTTTGTTGCTGGACTCGGCCATTTCTCCTTCGCATGACCCCGCAGCATCAAGTGATGGAGCTGCCGAGGGGTGATACTCGTAGTAGAGTTCCACTGCGGTCAAAGCCGTCTCCATTCGCCTATCCTCGAGTCTGCAAATGAAGGTAACGAGCGCATTAGCCAGTTAGTCAACACACAAGTCTACCAGCAAGAAGAAGACAAAACAAAACTTACAGTTGAGACAGCAGGTAGTCAATGTTGCCGGTAGCGGCAAGATATTCCACGAAGCCTTTCTCGAAAGGGGTACCCCAGATGGCTGAGTAGTCCTCTCGTTTCGCTGCTTCGGAAAAACTTTCCTGAACCAGGCGAAAGTTATCCGCGAACTCTCCGTCGCTATCCTCCATGGCGTGTTCGTCTTCAAGAAAGCATGAAATGTCCAGCAACTCATGCAACACTGATCCATACGCACCAGCGTGGATAATCCTCACCAAAGCTTCAAAGCGAGCAACCGGCTTCGGAATGATCATAGCGCACTTCACCGCAAACCCAAATAAATCCAGTTGTCTTACGATCTCAGCTCCGTTGGGCTCCTCCTCGCACATTTCAGCCAGATCTCGCAGATGGATCACAAACACAGGCGTATCGATTTGGTCGAGGAAGGGGCATCTTTGCAGCAGGGCGACGACACGATCTAGCGCAGAGCGTATGCTAGGCACCGCGATCCCAGCAAAGCACAAGGTGTCTGCGCATCTGCTCCGTTCTTGAGCCTCCGAAGAGAAATTCGCCTGGTTATTGTGTCTAAGCTTTAGTTGGGTCATCGGCAAGGTCAGCACGTCTTCCCACACTCGCCGGCCACATTCTAGAGATCTCACGAAGGATTTTCGACTAAGCGGCCCCATGACGTTAGCCAACGATCGGACCATACCCAGTCGCAGCATCCGTGACAGAATATCCTCCCACAAATCGGACGCTTCGACTGCAAAGTCTAGCATCATCTGGCTCGCGCATCGAAGTACCCATGGCTCATTCGTCGGGAACCGACGAAGAAAACTGCGCGTTAATACTTCTTTGTCGCTCTTCAATACAAAAGGCATTTCGTATGGTACCCGATGCTCTTCAAAGGTCATCATGTGCGTACAATGCTTCGTGTAGCTCAATAGCTCCTTGAAGAATGCATTCGAGCTCGCGATGCCATATTTGGTGATCACGAATCTTTCGACGGCTGCATGGTACAGCTGACCAAGTCTCAAAATTACACGAAGCGCTCGCATTTTAGCTCGAAACGTAACACCGACACGAGGTTGCGTATCCTTTGCAAACTCAATGAGGTAGCTCAAAAGCTGTTCACCGAATGAATCACCACGCTTCACATGAGCCGTCGCCAAGTACAATATCCTTTTCCCGTAATCTTCGTCTGCCAAAAGCAGTTTCTCCGAGTCAAGAAGCTCGAACGGGTCTTCCTTGGTTTCTTGGCTTGATATTTCTTTCCCGATATGGACAGCATCTTTGACAAGCCATTCACGAATCAAGTCGAGACGAAGTTGCGCCTGCGGTAGCTGAAGCAGCTCGGCGATGCTATCAACAACCTTGTGGAGCATGCTATTGCTATGCGTGTAAAACCACAAAGCATATCGTCGGTACAACTCCAGAAAGAGCTTACTAGGCTCCGACACCAGTGCAAGCAAATCGTTTGTCTGCTCTTTGTCATCAATGACATCAACCAGGCTTGATGTCTGCGAACCTCCGTTTCGAAGAAGAAGCTCAACCTTGACTCGAAGAATTTTGGTTTCCAGTCTTGTAAGTGCTTCATGTCCAGTAAAGGAGGTATTGGAGGGGTCTTCGGGCCCATTTCCCCCGGAAATCGCAGCCTTGAGTGCAAACTCCAGCGCCTTCAGTTTGTCTTCTCCCAGTGGAAAATTCTCGGCCAACCACTCAGCAGCAGTCACCCGGCTTTCAGTATCGCTCAAGCACCCTAGGATACTCTCAAAAGCACTGAACTGGACCAAGCTGGTGTTATCCTCAGACTTGTTGCACCGGAGGTTTGTTGTAATCATATTTTTCAGTAGCAGCATCTGCAATTCATCGGGCTCCAATCGAAGAGGCTCAGCGAGGCCAATCAGAGCACTAAAATTTTCTTTCGTCACTAGCTGTGCCAGCACCTCACTGGGGTCTGCGATCAGATCATGAAACGATATCCTCGTCCCGGATGCCTTGCCACCTTGCATCGATATAGTGGATTTACAACTCGCCTCACTGTCCACTGCCACCTCTTGATCGTGGTTTTCAGTGGGGTTTCCCTTGCCCTTTCCTTGGAGCGCAGCAAAAGCTTTCAGGTTGCGCAACACGTCAATGCGACGCTCTACCTCATTTCGCCCGCGGTAGGATGTGTTTTCAAGCAGCAGCCGAAAAATAAATAGGAGTCGGTCATAATCCTGGCCAGAAACCTTGGGGATACTCTTGAGCAGCAGCTTTATCAAGTGTTGTTCATGGATGTCTTCTAGCACGCCGACAATCTTGTCTTGGTACTCCAGATTAGTTGTTGCGGACGCTTCCAGCAACAGGGTTTCCGCGTAAACCAGTGATGGGAAGTTATCATCGATTTGGTAGTGGCGAGTAAACTCCAGAACGGTATAAAAGTCGTAATTACTCCGGGTGATCAGGGTTGGCACGAGGCTGCGAATGTACTGCAAGTCGCGCCGCTTGCTTTGAAATGCTTTGTGGTCGCATTCGATGCCAAGCAAATTGAGATAGTGCCACCATCTCGCATTCCCTTCCAACTCCACACATTGATGCAAAAATGCGATCTCTTGCCAAGCCCGGGCGGCATCCGCACCTATATGTGCCAATTGTTGAAAACGGTAGAAGTCCTTTGCAATATTCTCACGAGAAATTTGTGTTCGAAACGCTTGGAAGGCATCCTCTAGCTTCATAGACAGCATTAACCTGAGTAACACACATAAGTGTAAGATTCGTATTCCAAACAACACTTTCGAGACGCGATGACACAACGTACCCCAGGGCCAAGTAGTTGTCGATCTCCTGTGACTGGAAGACAGTAGACAAGAGTTTCCCCATTTGTGTGTTAACCACACTTGCTGCATTTTCAGGCAGCTCTTGCATAGACAACAAAGCCTGTAGACTAAGCAAATCTGCTCTTTGCTCAACGAGAAACGACACATATCGCTTCGATGCAATCGTGTCCCTGCTGTCAGCATCCCGCCGAAGGTTCTTGTGCTCGGCGATTGCAAACCGAGTTGCAAGCTTCATCGACTCGTAACTCGGTAAAACACAGGCATCGCCTCGGTACCAGCGAGGATACAACTCCCAGTGTGTTTCGTCAGCCTTTCCTTCTAAGATATTGTACTGGGTGAACTGGAGAACCTCGTTAACGAGCATCGTGTTTTTGAGAAGAATCAGCGTTTCATCAAAGGACGCCTTGTCGCAAATGCAGAGCGAGTACTTCAAAAGCTCCAAGGTATAGATCGGTGCTTGAATACGCGCGACTTGAGCAGCGGGAAGCTGCTGGTTTCGAGTGATTGAGATATCGTAAATATCTTTCACGTGTGTAGACGTGTATAGTGAAAGTGATATCGCGATCTTTTTGAGTGTTTCAGCAGGTTGAAAAGTGCTTTGGGGGCCATGCTGCGGTGGCGCATTGACTGAGCTCGAGTTGCCGACGCCGGTGTTTCCTCTTCGAGAAAATAAATCTCTGGAGAAACGAACAGCTTGCAAAACACAGCCACTACTTGCTGCGCTCTGGGCGATAAGGGACTGACATACGTTGGACTCCAAACCCACCGCTGACGCAAATCGATTTAAGTCGAAGATCAATCGAGTTCTATCGTCATCCTGTTGAAGCCCGCGATTTGCACCGTTCAGCGACCGAGGGTCATCTTCCTTGTTTGTACGCTGTCTTTTTGCAACTACCGACGAGATGTGCTCATTAGACGCTACTGCACGCTTTTTACCTTTGCCTTTTCTATCATAGGTAACTCGGGCAGCCGATATGTCTCCACTTGTCGTACCATCATTATCGCCACATTCGGTAAATAGCAGCTCTGGCTTCATCAGCTGCTTTAACTTCATTTCGCACCTTCCAGGGTCACGCAACAAAGACAGAGATAGCAAAACCCCGTGCTGGGCCTCAACACGGCAGATTCGCTGTAGATCTGCCACAAGAGCATCGGACAGCAGGTAAGTTGGGTTGTCGATATATGCGGTCAGGTCCTCACTGCGGGTAGAATCCGCTAACTCCATAATCGACTTCAGCTCAGGAAGGTAGGCTGCTGCAAGTCTCACTAGCATGCGCAGAACAAAGGAATGTGGTTTGTTTTCTGAATGACGTTCCAAATGATCGCTAGACTCCTCTACAGCCAACTCTTCGGCTTCCATCTCCAGCAGCATGATGCCAAACTCAATTATTTCTTCCATGAGCGACACAAAGAACATTGTATGCGACCTGGGTTCGTTCCGCCTTTTCACCTCTGCTAGTGCATTCATTGCCTTCTTCACGTTGATCTCAACCTCATCCAAGTTCTCATCCGTTGAAAGCGTTGCAGCAGAATTTGCCAACAGGTTTTCCGTGAACTGAACAGCTGCACGATCACAGTGTAAATCACCGTAGGCATCAACCAAAAGCATCGCATCTGCAAAAGCTGAGGGCCTTGAAACTTGATTTAGAATGTGAAAAACCATTCGCGAAGCGCTTTTCGCATCTGCAATATCAAACTCCGTGATACCATACCGGGTCAACATATCTTGGATCTCCATCAAACGCAAGTGTTCTTCGATCTCTTCAAGGCGCTCTGTCTTCCATGATTTGGTACAGTTTGCGTAGCTCTTTAATGCTTGGGAGTACGGAGGGAGGGCGGACCACAGTAATGCTAACGTTGCATCTGCGCGGACGTTAGCATCCTCGATTTCATCCAGCAACACGAGAGCCCGAGTTTCTTCAGCTGACTGAGAAGTTTGAATGGATTCGGCCAGCTCCGTGACGTAGTCATGCAGGACGGGGTCAACATGAACATCACAGTATCGAAGGTACCTTTTCACATGATCTTCGACTTCTTTTTTCAAATCATCAGGGGTGAATACGCGATCAAGCATACTCATTGCGATTGTTGTGGGCGTTTCCCCTTCAAATACCGAAAGTGCAACCACGAAGTGATGCTCCACAGCCAGGAGCTTGACGTGCTGTAGTTTCTGGCACAGTGCTTCAATACGCTCAAATGCGTCCGACTCCGGTGATGGCTCTTTGTTGTGCTCCCCAGGCTCTAAGGACGCGGAGAAACTTGTCGCAGTCGAGCTTTGCAGTTTGAATTCGTAAAACGATATAGCCCCACCTCCGATTCCATCGTCACTGTCGTCAATTTTCAGCAAGTTACAAATCCGAATAGCGGTGTCTACGTCACCTTCAGCCGCTGCAGCTTCAGATCTCTCCAGAATCCAGAGTGCAAGTTCTACTAACAATGGTTGATTGTCGGGCTCTGTCTCGGTATCGGAGCCAGACGGTCGCTCTGCTAGTTGCTCAACATGGCGAATTAAGGTGGGTATCACTTCGTGCTGGATCCATTCTGCATATGCAGGTAATGGCAGCGACGCTGGAAGACACCGCACCAACTTGCCAATATTTCGCACAGCTTCATCATCCAAGTGCCGGCTCCACAGTATCATGACGGACCTCATGGATCCAAGTTTTACGTATTTTTCGAGCATATCAACCACAGGTATCGTTCGAAAAAGGTCCCACTTCTCGCGTAGAGTTTTTCCGTCAGCTCCTCCATCGCTTGACGATGAGCTACGCAGTAGCTGAAATGTTGTCCATTTGTACGATAGCTCGCTGATCTCGTTACACCATCGCAATAAGTTAGACAGAAAAGATGATGACCTCGGTGATGAGCTCGTAAATTCGCGGATGCCTGCCGCTACTTGAAGCAAATACTTCAAAACAGTGCGAGAAACATCTTCATCTTCCCCAATGCTCTCAGCACACATGTTAAGTTTCACTTGATACTTTTTCATGGCTCGCTTGCGCAGGAGCGATGAAACTGGGACACTGGTCAAAGATTGGGCAATCGTGACAATGTCTTCATCACAGCTCACTTCGCCGCCTTCGCTATCACATTTTTCATCATCACTGTTCCCAGCATCATCGTGACTTGTTAATAGCCGCATTGAGACCCCTTGCTCTGTTCGATAAGCCACAAGACCTCGGTGTTCGTTTGCGCCGTTAAATCTTCCGAAAAGCGCAACATTCACACACTTCGACGGAGGTTGAACATCATCAGTTGCATCCACTCCAGATAATGCGCATGCACTGCTATTATCTCCTGGTTCAGAGTGCGCTATTCGAACCAGCTCCAACGTCGCTGCTGAATTGTTGTCATCCGAGATGCGTGAAACAACAAGCAAGGAGGCATCTTCTCGATTTCCCTCACCAATCGGGGTACCAAAAACCGCAAAGCTTCCAATCCCAGTAATATCCGCCTCAAACAACTTCCCAGCACTCGGCCATTTCCACCTATCGTGCATCTTGATAGTCAGTTACCACGCGCACCCGAAAAGGAAGAAATCAAATGTATATACCATGATAGTTTTCCCTCGGAAAGTAAGACCAGTCTTTTATAATCGCTGTCAAACATCATGGAGTCGATATGGGCCAAAGTAGAATCATCGAATATTGATACTTTCTGTACAAAATCATAGCAATTGGTTAACGATGGCCATGCCAAGCAAACTGAGTCACAACAGCACAATTACCTCAATTGCAGTACGACTTTCGTTGTCGTTTAACGAGGCTTTCCAGACGCTCAAATGCGCTCCATGATTCCCCAGAATTATAAACACTTCTTCGTGAACGCGATGGACCTGCAGCGACAAAATAATCAGCATCCCAACAAGAAATAAACAACATCACCAAGCGACAAAAAAAATCCTCCAGCTCACATACCAGCATGCACGACCTCGCACCCTCATTCAGCCTGCCAGCATTTGTCCTCTCGAAGCGAATGTTCCGCATAATCACCCGCAGCGCCTCCTTCGGCTTGTCCTTCAGCAGCTGCTCAAACTCTGCCAGCCTCAAGTCCCCAAGTCTCAACAACGTCCCCGACGCCGTCACCAGCACCAAATCCTGCGCGTCACTGGACGTCAATCCCCCCTCCACCGTCGCAAACTCAATTGCAACGACACTGCGCCAATTCAGCACTAATTAGCCAGCGTTTTCCCTCTCAAATACACGAAATGGCAGCATTTCTACCTGTCGGCTCCGCCTGCTCGAGCCACACGATGACCGAACAGCAATTCCCCGTTGCTCTTGTACAGAGACAACGTCCCTGAGTCGTCTGCGATGGCGATGAACTCTCCGCAGGCACTAAACGCCATGGCCATCACCTGATTCTGCATCAAAATGGTCTTCTGGTCCACTTTTCTCCCGTCCCCAGCCTCAACCACGTCCACAACCTCCACCACCCTGCGGTCGTTCACTATTACTGCAGTCTTGGAGCCGCGGACGGCGATCCAAGGCGCGTTTGGGTCTGAAATCGAGAGTTTTGGGGATCCGGCGTCGGAATTTGGGCAAGTCTTTGGGGGGAGTTTGCAGAGCAAAGACGCCGTCATTTTCCGTGTTCTCTTCTGGAGATCATGATCGGGGCCTTCGTCTTCATCCTGATGTAAAGTGAAAGTGGTTAGCATTGCGTCAAGACAGTCAGCACCGCGTGGGGATTGGGGACTCGTACCGCCATGATGACCAAGTTTTGGCGCACTTTTCCGGAATTGAATAAAGTGGTGTATCGAACACATTAATATGACCTACAAAATAGAATAAGATGATTAGAAAGCATAACGGGCACTTCAACCTGGACACCAAGTTGTGCTCTAGGGTTATTATATTATACAGTAATAGGGGGGGTCAGAATTAGCTTTTTCGCCGACATCTTTCGGCCGAAATGGTCACCATACAAAATATGGTCAGCCGACATATCCATTTCGCGAAATGGTTCACCTGTTTGGGCGAACCATTTCCGAAATGACCAACCATTTCCGGAAATGGTTGGTCATTTTGCTGCAGCAACTTGACCTTCACTCTTTTTAACTTGAAAAATATATACTCGCCATCACTTCAACTTAAAGGCGGCCTCCCCTGCGCTGCTACGTGCCTTGACTGTTGCTCGCAGGCACTGGCGGTCTCCCGGATGTCAGACGGAGGTCACAAGGCGGTGGTTGCTAGTGCACAGACGCAGCACACACGCTTTGCCCCAGCGCGCCGAGCTAAGCGCCCCCGCGCCGCTAACGTGAGCGTTAACGGCAGGTGTGCGTGCTGCACGGAGCGCGCTCAAGCCGCACGTTGCGGCTTGAGCCTCCGTGCCCGCGCTAGGCATGCGAATAATGCCTCCACGACACCTGCATGACGTGCTGCCCATGGGGAGGCTTTCATCGGCTACAGCTTGCTGCCTGCGCCGCACTCCAGCCGCGAGCAGCAAGCTGCAGCCATCTACCTGTTTATACTTCACTAAAAATGACCTAAAAATGACCGGTCATTTCATATCTGACCGGGGTGATATTTAGAAGAAGCGTTTGGTCATTTCGGAGGCGCTCAAGTGGTGATATTTTTCGCACCATTTCCTAATTCTGACCCCTAATGGTACATGTAGCGTCGAAGTCATGAAATGCATAATACTTCGTAGTACATCGAGTCTCCAACAGTCGATGTCATCGACTGTTGGAGCATCTTCAAGCAGCATCATCACTGTATCAAAAATCATAAAAACATACACCCAGATGAAAACTGAAGAGCTTCGCCATATTTGTGTCTGCAATTTAATGACAGGGACGGCGAGGCAGCAATTTTTCCGAATGATCGTGGTATTTTTGGCTTGTCTTTTTCTATTTAACCACCCAGGATCCTTCCAGTTAGGAACTCCGTTTAGCGGCAGCCAGAGCGATGTCCGTGACATAATTGAGATAGCCGCCAGCGATCTTCTCCCACTTGAGAGTAGTGTACTTGCCAGACTTGGCGATGGTAGTATACACGGTCTGCGGCTCGATCCCCATTTTGTGCCATCCATTGTACACGTCGGATCTGTAGGCGGCATTTTTCGCCATTTTGACAACCTCCGCATCGTCCAAAAACTTGGACACAGCCTTCATTTTCTGGGCTTTCGTTGCTGCTTGAGCCGCGGCCTGAGCTGCTGCTTTCACTTGCGTTTTCGCGATCGACAGTGCCTCCTCCAGCTCCTTCAGACGTGGACCCGTGCGGAGTTTCTTCCACTTGAGCGCCGCACTGGAGATAGCATTGCCACCGCGTTCTTCCTCCACGTCTTCACTGTCGTCACTTTCTTCGACGCGAGCTTTGAGGTCACGTAGCTCTTGCGGGCTACTCGCAGATCTCAAGAGCCGATGAGAAACACTGTCTGCGGACTCGACAGTGCCGCTTGCGAGCAGTGTGGTTGCTGCAACCACGAAGAACAGGAGCTGTAGACGCATACTTGACCTTGAGCGAGAATAAACTAGAATGAAAGTTGGTAGGGGGGCTGGATGGCCGACATGCCCTCGCTTCGAAGAGATGCAGCCATTCAGCAGTTGCGCGATATTGTTGTACAGTACAAGCGCCAGCACATTCCCCTTACCTTGATGGCTGCCAACAACAATACAATGAAAACTGTCGCAAAGGCTCGCAAGTGTGGCGGATTTTGGCGTATGGTCCATTACGAGGAAACGAAAAGAACATACATTTGCTTTTTGACAGTTAATCCACAGCTGACTTCACCGTGATCGACCCGCGAAGCAGGGCCGCGCGATATTAATGCCGAGCATTCCAGCGAGTCGATCACTGCTCTCGCCAGGACATGCTATCTTTATAGCCCGAGCGAATCGAGGTGCGTGCGTGGCTGACTCTGTGGATTGACTCAGCAAAGCTGCGGGCTATCATTGCGGAGTCCACACAGCATCGAGAGATAATCCACAGGATCGTGAGATATTAGAGAGAGAGGGTAGATTCTACAGAGAAAAATCGACAATCTACAGAAACGATTGACATTCTACAGAACTTGCGCTACTTGTACAGATGGAGTGACCATTCTGCCGAGAACTGTGCGCTAAGTACAGAGCATCGCAACAAATTACAGAGTGCCGGGGCAGGACCATCCCGGACTATAAATTCGTCGAGCACTTTATAATTTGAGCCCAAAACCGATGCTCTGAAAGGACCACAATATGTATCATCATCCAGGTTCAACCTATCAATTATTAGTAGTAGTTCAAAGCAAGCGAAATGTATACTAGTACACGTAGGATGTTGGCGCAATTTATTCACGTCGTACATGTACAAACGAACTGCGTTCTACAATGCGCTCAGTAATATGTATTCGAGTACCAAACTTGTCGATACAGGAGTACCGAATGCGTGGAGAACAGCGGTCCGGAGAAACCAACACCGAACTGAACGCTCTTTGTGGGTAGCACCAAGTCTACCACGTCGCCTGGTAGCACTACTTTGAATACATCTTTCCCGATTCTCCACCCACCCAATCTCTTCTTGTAAAAGCCTTAGAGCTCTCGTCCGTGGCCGACAGCGAAGGCCACGAACTGCGTGAACAGCAGCGGCCGGCGTGAGCGGGCAGGAATATCTTGAGCTTGTCCTGCATCAAACATCATCGTCGGTGCGCAGGTCATCAATGCCGTCAACAACGAGGTCCTCGTCTGAGTTGGTATCGTCATTTTTCACGCTCTTGGGCTACATGGTGGAGCACATCTACCAGTTCAGCTCCTGGATCCCGGCCTTTATCGTCTTCATGGCCGTGCTTATCGAACTCGCCGTCTCGGGTCCCTAGGTCAATATACCAATATACCCATGGGCATGGGCAGGTTCGAGATCGGCAGCGTGCTTAGCTTCGGCTCCACCGTGTTCGGCTTTGCCATAGGCTGGACGTCCTACGCCGCCGACTAAACCGTGTACCACCTCGTGAACCAGAGCCTGCTGAGGGACGCGATCGCGTTGAAGACGGTGATGATCTTGACATGCCAGCCGTACCAGAAGCGCGAGAGCACTATCTGGCGCTGGCCTACGATGGCAGTGAAGGAGGTGAAGTAGCACACGGGTAGTAAGCCCACCATGTTGAAGAAGAGCAATGACGAGGAAGGTGTCGGCCGAGCCCGAGTATGACATCAACTTCCTCAGCACGCTACTATGACAATGTCGGCGACCCGTCACATGCTGGACACGTTCGACGGTGAGTCGTCGTCGTGGCGATCGTCCTCGGGCACGCACTCGATTCCGCGCTGCTCGATCTTCAGCTTGCCGGCCAGGCGCTGCAGCGAAGTGGCTGTGATACAGCGATACAGCCTCATCGGTAGTGGTGGGCTACATACAACAAGGAGTGAGGGCTGTGATTTCGATGAATGCCTGTAGTAGAATACGTGGTACTGCTTATCGACTCGGTTGTCGATCGCGCGCCAGCTCCTACGCTGCATGCTGCCTGCAGCCATCGAGAACTGTACAGGATTCGAGCAGTAAAAGATTTTACGACGTGTAGCATTGTGCTAAGCGAACAGTGCACCTACATACTACATAGTACGTATACCAATGTTTTTGTAGTCTCTGCTGCATGATCTTCCAGAGGATCTGGCTGCGGATCTTTATGGACGTGTTGAGCGAGTACACGTCCTCATTCCAGTAGCGGAACACGAGCGGCAGCGGCAGCACCGACAACCATCCGAGGGCGACCATAGCCGCCGACACCGACATGTTGAGCTCCGATTCCGTGCCCAGCGCCAGGAACGACAGCACCGACGTCACGATAGACACGAAGCGACGGAAGATCAAGTACGACGCCTGGATGGAGCCGCGGTCGCGCAGCGACTCAAGCTGCGAGTACTCGATCACGCCCGTGTGTACGCACACGTAGGTGATGATGCAGCCGATGCTGGCCATGGCCACGAGGACCAGCACCAAGATGACCATGCCGCTGCTCGCTGTTGAGTCCTCGCCGAGCAACGCACTCGCCCCGGCGATGGCGAAGAACGCGACGGCGTTGATGCTGCAGTTGAGAATCATGTAGCCTTGCGACGCAGCTCCATGATCGGGTAGCAGTCGGACAGCAGCCCGACGAGGAAATTCAGCGTCAAGGGTATCTGGATGCGTCGCTCCACCGACACGATTTCCGTCGAGCTCAAGCATGAGCTGCACCAGCATGACTAGCGCCTAGTATGTCAGCATGGACGTGAAGGTGGCGGCCACGAGGACCAGGCACTCCATGGACAGGAAGTCCACAGCGCCGTACATCTCATGGTTGTAGAACTGCTCCGGGCTGCTGCCAGACAGTGTAGGACCAAAATTTGGTCCTGCAGATCTGGTCCCATTGATTAGAATATTTGACGTAATGACGATAATTGCACGTCTGTATATTCTTGCGAGGTTCCGTAGAAACTCAACTTCTGTCTGTAGATTTTATGTTTTCTCCTCCGCAATTTGTAAGCTTACTTCGATGTACAGTAACATGTATTAATAAAATATTAATATTAATAAATAGATCTCTATGGATTGACTTAGCATTTCTACCGATAAGGGCCAATTCATGATCAGCCACAGTACCGGCAATGTACTGTACGCAGTAGACACGCTGATCACAAAATGAATCCTGTACAGTACGGTGTAATTAGTGAACGACGATAAAGCTATGGAAAGGGACCACGTACAATGCAGAGTTATGTTTTTTGTACTGCACCAAATGTGCGCTGTTTGATCACACTCAACATAAAGTGTGTATATGTGCATAAGCGAAACATGACGCGGATTTTTTCGTTACGGGTCGTTGCGACTGGTCCTGCTGGAATTTCCCCCAAAATCATCTGCTGTCAGTTTTCACTTCCCAATCTGCGGCCGAGCCCGCAGACAGACCTCCGAGAGCCAGTAAAACTGGCCCCCTTGCCTTGGGTGGGAAGTCCCTCATACTGAGGCCAAGGTAAAAAGGGGGGAGGCCTTCTCTCCACTGCGTGCGCCGCGGGGGCAGCGCAGTGGGCAACCCGAGAGGTGAAGCCTACCGTAAAGTTACGACCCGAGGGGAGGGGGCGTCGGCCGCCGGAGCGTGTCGACCCCCTGAACCATTGCGAATTAATTCCTGCTCTTCTTCGTCCAAGTCCAAGACGCCACCCCATTCGCTGCGCCCAAGCCCAGTTCCATGGTAGTGAACTCCTCCGAGACCGTGATGCCCCGTTGAGATCCAGTACCGGACCGTATTTGTAGGAGCAAGCACGTCCAGACACCTCTCCGTCCAGTGATGACAAGGTTCCGCAAGCGCACGTTTTCTTCAAGACCGTCAAGGAGAGCAAGAATTTCCGTCCCATAAGGAGATGTCAGGATCAGTGTCAAGGCGCAAGCTAGATGGCGTAAACGCTCCGGTTGAGATCCGGTCGCCCGTGCCCGCCCAATGTCCCCTGTCCCAGTGCGATGCAGTGCCCCAACCAATGAGCTACCATCCGGATCGACCGTGCACGAATAACTAACCCCGGACTTGGTCAACGAGTCCACGGGACCTCTTTGGAGTGCCCCCCTGTGACGTCTGAAGTCCCAAGCCAGCAGAATGAGACAGCGAGGAGGATGCAAGCGAAGTCATGGTAGATGACAAGAATCTCTCAGCTTTCAAGCAACTAAGTTATTTGCTCGAGTAGGTAACTACCGTCTTACCCCGCATATAAGGCATATGTGCTCAAAAGAGATCATGCATATCACTTATGTAGCAGTACAAACCCCGTTTAGAGAACATACTTAATAGAAGGCATGGCCATGGTTGGGGATAGCCTATCGATCACCACCTACGCTAACAGTCAGTCACCAAGCAGCTTTCGAGCTCGACTTTTGCTTGAGTTTTGTTGTTCATTCTACAAATAACACCACCATGAGCAGCGAGTGACGTAGTTACAGCCTCAACGAGAAGCTTGCAGCTCTAGCAGACTACCAGAGGGGGGGGGTGACCTGCCACGGTCACAACTTCTTCTGAATTTAGCAATTTGTTCGATGTATAGCACATATGCCTTGTAAACGAATAGAGCACTTATGCACTGTTGTATTTGTTTAGAGGGCACATGCCTTATATGCGGGGTAAGACGGTAGTTAAATTGAACCAGCTGACTCTCTCTCTCTCTATCTGCTGTCAGTTTTGATGATGGTTTTTAAGCTTAGGATTGTTCTCTGAAATTTATTTCAGAGCGAAGGAGGGATCCGAGTGGACGTCTTATTCTTCAAAAACACGATGACCTGGTAATTTATGGGTGATAGATTATATACGTTTATAGAGGTTTAGTAGGAAAGCATTGTGAGTACACTACAGTTACTTTCATGAATCATAATATCCTCTGAATACGATAAATTACGGGGATGTTGCTTGTAACGTCCACCTCGTCTAGGTACGAGTTTTGGAGGTTGCGCGAAGGGATGATTCGTTGTGCCCACAAGAAATCTTCCGATCTGGAGCACTTCTTAAAATTTAATAGGTACGAGTTGCCTTCACGTATAGCCATATCAAACGCATAGACTAATTTATATATTTGTTAGTTTTACGAAGATAGCAAGTACGGTACTGATAAGGTATGATGCTACTTCGTTCACGTGGTTCGTCCCTCCACCAAAGTGCATTTATAACTGGTTTGGGACTACTGTATACTTGTATTTGAAATGCAGGTGACTGGCACGATGCACCAGATGCTCCTCTTGATCAATGGTAGGTGAACACGAATCACATCTTATCAATGTGGTAAATTGAGCTTTATTATCGTCAAACGAAAAAAATACGTTAATGTATGAAGAGATGTAAAACCACTGGCGATAGTAGAGAGAAAATGTAGCATCGTGGACAACAAACAATACAACTTTCTAAATTTCAGAGCTTCTTCGTGCGAAGCGCGACTTTGTGTTCTTGATACATGTATCTTTGCAGCTCGGGGTACACATCGTGGTATATATTAGTTTAAAAGCTGATTTATTTTATGAAAGACTTCGAATTGCTTTTTTAATAAAACAGGTGATATACTTAAATTGTTTAACTTTTTAGCTTAGCAACAACACCAATACAGGTGTGTATTCGCCGAATACTATTTGGTACATGTACACTATGAGGACTTCAAGCGCTACCGGAACCTCTACGTACAGATATCAGGCTATGCTAGTTATCGTGGCTTTTCAGTGTTCTCGTGGTCCACTTGAAGCAGCAAAACTAAGTAACCGAGCCAAGGCACTAGGCCATCTAGTGCATGTTCCGGATCGCGCTTTTCTGGAGCGGTTTATCATCTGGCGACATACAGTACTTGTGCCATAACCCTTTACACTTGTGCCATGCACAACGTCAAGCAGCCACGGCCTGATTACTGCTGGATCCGTATTGAAGACGACATTATCGGATTCAGCAGTACATGTAATCAAGCCCCGCGTCATGGCAACTTGTTGCCACTGCGGCTTCATGACCGGTTGTGCCGATAGTATATTTTAATACTAAATACTTGTAGTAGATAATATCTAACACTACATGTAGTAGTAGTAAACGTGTTCTCGCGTTCATTGCGCTAGTTAAGAGTCATCTGACTGAGCCTCCTGGCTATATGGATAGTGTAGCGTTCGCATACGTCGGATCTCTCTCTTCTGAGGGTGTGTAGGCGAGGAGGGACTGGATTAACCGTCTCCACTCTTTCGGGTCTTGTGCGTGGCAGCGTAGTAGGTAAAGGTCAGCAGCTCGTCGGAGGCGATAGTTGTCTGGGAGGGTTCGGAGGTCGGCATCGAGGACCACGGGAAGCGTGGTGCGTTGGCGGCATAGTAGATAATGGACCGATTCCCGTAGGATCTGTCGCGGCCATTTTGTACAGTGTGCTCCTGCTGCAGAGATATTGCTGCGACGGTCGACTTCATCCCGTCTTGCTTGGATTGTCCACGGATGTCTGGAATTGCGTGCCCGTTCCTCGGATGATCTGAATTAGGATGGTGCAAGCGACCGTCGCAGCGATCTCTCTGAAGCAGGAGCACTGATGTTTGTGCTTCATTTCCTGAATTCTACGATGTCAGACCCCCCACTTCAATAAGAAGAGATTTAGCTCTCCTTCCGAGTTGTGGTGAGTTGTGGTAGTTGTCTTCGTCCGCCTGCCCTTTGATGCAGTGCCTCCGTTGCCGCCGTGTTTGCTAGCAGGCGTCTTGCATGGTCGATGCTGGGAGGCACTTCAACTGCAAGGTGGCTCCTCAGATCTGTACCGAATCTAGACATCTATACAGCAAGTGGGCTCGTCTAGATTTTCATATCATTTCCATTTTTTAATTTTATTGTTAACCCCAGTCGCCCCTCTTGCTAGGTCAAACGGGAGGACAAAATCATTTTTTACTTGATTTCAGTATGGTGTACCACAAATTTGTCCTAGACGGGCCGCTAGGACAAAGTTATATGGTACAGTATACTTAACTCCAGTGAATTTTGGTTTTGTCCTAGCAAAGTGCCCGACTGGGGTTAATATTTCATTTACTCTACCTAAATTATAGTAAACTATTAATATTGTGCATTTCACCAATTTTGGCGGGTGGACTGTTAATTCGTACGGAATTAGACCCATAAAGGGCGGCCTATTAATACCTTCATTTAATGCTTATTCTACCGATGATTGTGAGCGATCAGCTTTTGCAAGCTAATCCTGCGGATAAACACAGAATGGCGGGTGACCAACCGCCAAGCGCCCTGTGTCCCATATTCGGGCTGGATTAGCTTATTTCTCCTCAATTCATCGACACCATTGCCATGCTTATTTCGGCAACGTTTGGACAACCCATAATTAACAATGGAATTAGCTAACCCAAGACATTATTAAGATCGAGATAGGATCAGAATTATGCCAGAATTTTCATGGCAGAATTAGTGTAAGACACAATAATTGAGTTTTGTAAGTCAAATTTCGCCAGCCTAAAAGCCAGCTAACGGTACATGTACAACGAACCTGCAATCGCCTGCTGTACAGCTACATGTACCTCGAACCGCACAGTTTTGTACCAAACCTAAATTTTAAGCGTTGCCACGTCAGACTGCCATGAGCTCCGCTGGCGGCGTCCATGTACTGTCCCGCGCAGTGCGTGGCGGCTCGTACCGCTTCCTGCAGCGCCTATTAACGTTCGCAGCCAACTCGTTGGTGCTGCGCAAGTTGCACCTGAGCGTGACGGGCGCTGTGACTGTGCGTCTGGAGCTGGCGCTGGCCTCCATCTTCCTCCTGCGCGATGGCTTCCGCTTGGCGTTTCTGCGCATACCGTCGATCGACTCCAAGGCGTCAAGCAACGGAGAAACCCAATTGCAGCAATTGGTGAACGTCGCGTGGCTGTCCACCGCCATCAGTTGGGCGGTCGCAGCTTTTGTGCTGCTGTGGTCGGGGCTCTGGGGCTCGACGGAGGAGCCAGAGGCGGTGGCGGGCTATTCGACAGTGCTGGCCATGTACTGCGGCGCTGCAATGCTCGAGGCTCTGGCAGAGCCCATGTTCGTGCTGGCACATGCGAGCGTGCTGGTCAGTTGGCAGGTGGCGGCTCAAAGCGCCGCGTTTCTCGTCCGCGCGGCGGTGCAGTACGTCGGTGTCGTGGTGCTGGAGCTGAGCTTGACGGCCTACGGACTGGCCGAGCTCTCGTACGCGTTGACGCTGCTGGTGACGTTCTCCGTGTTGTTCTGGAGGAGAATCCACGGACGGTCGTCGGGAGGAGGCGAGTTCGCCTTGACCCGAATGAGTCAGTTGCTGCCTGGCAAGCCTGAAAACGGTGCGAGCTGGTGTCACGCGGAACTGCTGACGCTGCTGGTGCCGCTGAGCGTGCAGAGTGGAGTCAAGTACTTGCTGGCGGAGGGGGATAAGTGGGTGCTCACGGGCTTTGCGTCGCTGCAGCACATGGGCGTGTACGGACTGGTGTCGAATCTGGGATCGCTCGTGCCGAGAATCGTGTTCCTGCCTATTGAGGAGGCTACGAAGACCATCTTCAGTAAACTCGCGCTTGCGCAGAAGCAGAAGAGTGACGACAAGGACGATAAGGAGAGCAAGAAGAAGAGTTTGTCGGATGGACAGACGTTGCTGCTTGTGCTACTCAAGCTCATGAACCTGGTGGGACTGCTGTTCGTCTGCTTCGGCACTAGCTACGCGTACACGTTGGTGCTGTTGCTGTATGGAGTGGAGAAGGCTCGGCAGGGTGTGGGTGCGGCGTTGGCTGTCTACTGCGTGTACATTCCGTTCCTGGGTGTGAACGGAGTTTGCGAGGCGGTGGTGCACGCTATCGGAGACGATCACGAGCTCATGCGGCTGAACAAGTTGCTCGGCGTGTTTTTTGCCATCTACGCGTTGAGTGCGCTCGTGTTCATGCAGGTGCTCGACTGGGGAACGCTTGGACTCATCCTGGCCAATTGCGTCAACATGTTCTGCCGCATCCTCTACTGTTTGGTGTTCCTGGCTTCGTACTTCCGTCGGGTCGCCTCAACAGACCAGAGCAGCAGTCGTTTTCTCAACGGACTTGCGTTTTGGCGCCGATCACTGCCCGACCGACTTGTTGTGGCCGCTTTCTTGGTGTCTTTGGCGGTGACGGCCATTTCACAGCGTGTATTGCTCCGTTCTGAGATGGATGACTCAATCTCACTGGTGCGGCACGCTCTACACATTGCTGTGGGGGCGATTTGCTTCGGTGGAACGGTGCTTACGCTCTACATCAAGGAGCGACACCTTCTAGGTGCTCAGTTGACAGCACTTCGGGGGCAGAGCAAGTCTCACGAAGATTAGAGCAAATAAACCGAGGTATATCGGATATATTAACATACCTTCACGACTCTCCTAGTTTGGATGCGGCCTTGAAGCGTCGTGCTTATCCTGCGTGCTGCAAAACTAGGCAACGTTGAGGCATGAGAAGGCAACAAGTGTTTGGAGGCATACTGCGTGCCAAGCAGGAGCAGAAAGAAACAGAGCAATCAACTACAAGCAGCAATGTTCACATGGACAGACCGTCAATGGGGTTATTGGCGACGCTGCCTGAAGAAGCTCGGCCTGGACAACTGCAAGAACACGGTCGTGGGTAACGTCATGCTCCGAGGAGTGTCCGGCGGCGAGCGCAAGCGTGTCACGACGGGCGAGATGATGTTCGGGATGAAGCGTCTGCAGCTCCTCGACGAGATCAGTACGGGCCTCGACAGCGCCGCCACCTACGACATCTGCAAGTCCATGAAGAGCGCCGCGCGCAACTTCAACTCGACCGTCGTGATCTCCCTGCTGCAGTCGTCCCCGGAAGTGTTCGAGCTGTTCGACGACGTGCTGCTGATGAACGACGGCAGCATCATGGTCCACGGCAAGCGCGAGGACGTCGTGCCCTATTTTGAGCACATGGGTTTCCACTGTCCGCCTCGCAAGGACGTGGCCGACTTCCTGCTCGACCTCGGCACGGACAAGAAGGACGCGTACATCGTCGAAGGAGGGCCCAACAGCGTGCCGTACCAGTCGGACGAGTTCGCCGCCCGTTTCAAGGACTCGAGCATTTTCCACACCACGCTCAAGCTCCTCGACGCGCCGATGCAGGACTCGATTGTGTTAGCTGACCTCAAGCCATTCCGACAGACGTTCGCCGAGGACCTGTCGACGCTGTTTGCTCGCCAGGTAAAGCTCAAACTGCGTGACACCACCTACCTCGTGGGCCGTGCAGTCATGGGTCTGCTGTACGGATCGACATTCTGGCAAATGGACGACTCCAACAGCCAGCTCATTCTGGGTCTGCTCATGTTCCTGTCCATGAGTCAAGCATCACAAGGGTCGACGTACATCGATGCCCGCACGGTCTTCTAAGCCGAGCACGGAGGTGCTCAACCTGTTCGACTCGCTGTTGCTGCTCCGTCGCGGTGGGCGCATGGTCTTCTTCGGCGAGCTGGGCGAGGACTCGAAGAACCTGATCAACTACTTTGCGGCATTCCCTGGGGTGAGCCCCATCAAGCCCGGATACAACCCGGCCACGTGGATGCTCGAGTGCATTGCTGCTGGCGCGGACCCGTCGCAGCCGACGGACTTCGCGGAATGCTTCTTGGTGAGCGACCAGAAAGTGCTGATGGAGGAGGCCTTGGACCAAGAGGGTGTACAGCATCCGTCGCCGCAACTCCCCGAGCTCAAGTTCATCAATAAGCGCGCCTCAAGCGGGTGGATCCAGTTCGACCTGCTGTGCCGCCGCTTCTTCCGCATGTACTTCGCCATCATCTACCAGGGAACCGACTACAACACGTACAGCGGCGCAAACGCTGGCATCGGTCTGATCTTCGTGAGCACGGTCTTCTTGGGCATCATCAGCTTCAAAATCGCAACTTTAAACAGTGCTTAAAGTTCAATATAAAGCAACGTACCACGCCGATGGAGCTGCAGTACGTCTCCTTGAGACGCTGGATGATCTGACCCAGCGTCATGCTGTTGTTGCCGTCAGACAGCTCCTCCAGGAAGCCGGAATCACCCGACGAGCTGGTTAGAGAGAAACAACAATCGTTAGATCAATAGGTATACCTTAATGGAAAGTATACATGTATACACCCCATAACTACACGTACAAGTTCTTGGGGATGGCGATCACGCGGTCGAGGTCCTTCTCCGTGAAGCCGTACATCTGGATGTCCAGCTCCGGCAGCGCAGGGCGCTCCTGCAGCCCCAGCGGGTCGAGGTTGGCCGCCTCGTGGCCACGCACCTGGTAGGCGCGGATGAGGTAGCTGAGCCCCAGGGCGTCGTTCTGCGCCGTGGAGGAGGCGGCGGCGCCACCCACAGAGCGCACGGGCGTCGCGTCATGCCCGTGGCTGCCGGCGAGCGCACCGCCTTCTACCGGGAGCGCGCCTCGCAGACTTACAACGCGCTGTGGTACTTCATCGCCAGCACGCTGGTGGAGATCCCGTACATCTTCTTCTCGAGTCTGCTGTTCTGCGTCATTTTCTTCCCGAGCGTCGGCTTCACGGGCTACATCACCTTCTTCTACTACTGGGTCGTGGTCTCGATGAACGCGCTGGTGTTCGTGTACCTGGGTCAGCTGCTGGTGTACGCGCTGCCTAGTGTGGCCGTGGCTACGACGCTAGGGGCGCTTCTGAGTTCCATCTTCATGCTGTTCGCCGGCTTCAACCCGCCCACTCGCACCATCCCGACCGGGTATATGTGGGTGCACTGGATCTCGCCGCCGACGTACAGCATCGCCATCCTGGTCTCGCTGGTCCTGGGCGATTGGTCGGGTGACAAGGTGGGGTGCGACCCGTTGCAGGACGCGCCGCCCACGATCAGTGACATGACGCTGAGAGAGTACGTGGAGGAGACGTTCGACATGAAGCACGGCGACATCTGGAGGAACGACATGATCTTGATGATCCTGATCGTCGTCTTCCGCGTGTTTGCGCTGATTTCTCTTCGCTACCTCAGCCACCTTAAGCGTTAAGCAAACTTAGGGTGGAGTTCCGTAGGGCGGCCACATTCTGGTATCTCCAAGTGGGACCGAGATCATCGAGAACACGCTCAACGTATCGAGAGCAGGGAAAACCACAACGATCATCGACAGCAGCTTTGCTCATAGCGGGACGAGCGTCATGGAATCGTTGATCCCCCAAGTAAAATCCGCCCAGTTCAAATTCACACTCGTCGCGAGTTTCGGCCCAAAGTACAGCGAACACACGGAACCCCACGCAATGTTAGACACCATGGTGGTGAGGAGCGTGCCACCGTAGATCGCCAGTGCCTTCTCCTAGTTCTTCAACGACGCAACATAGCGTACGACCGCTGGACCGTCCAGTGGACGTAGATCTGCTCCGTTAGGTCAGAGCACGGTGGACGCAGGAATGTACTGCGTTAGTATCCATAACCATTATTCAATATGACAGAGTATAAATACAGGAAGGTTTATTAGGTTTTAAGCCAATCACCACTCCGCGTGTCGCCTCCAATCAACTCACTCTTGCTTTTCGCCGACAGCCCGACACAAACTATCAGCAGCATGGCAGGTGACGCTGTCTCCACGGCGGCGCTGCCCCTCGTGGGCAAGAAGCTCATGAGCAAGCTGGGTGGCATGGCCAATGAGAGCGCGGCCGCCGAGGTGTCGGACTTCGCCCGGCGGCAGATGGAGAAGATGGGCTGGTCGGCCGGCAAGGGTCTGGGCAAGAACGAGCAGGGCGTCAAGTCCCACGTCAAGGTCAAGCGACGCGAGGAGCTGCAGGGCGTGGGCGCCGAGAAGAAGGAGGTGAAGGAGCAGGCCAACCAGTGGTGGTACAACGTGTACGACCGCATGGCAAGCAAGATCGTGGTCGACGCGTCGTCGGATGAGGAAGGAGGAGACGACGAGAAGAAGAAGAAGAAGAAAAAGAAGAAATACAAAAAGAAGAAAATGGACAAAAAGAGGAAGCGATTGGACGAAAATGAGTCGGCCAATCAGAAGTTCCGGATCCCTACAGATGAAGAGCTATTTGCGGCGACTGGCGGCAAACTGTTCGGCCGCCGAGCCTATGGCTCGTGCAATGGCAAGTTGAAGAGGGACGAGATGCAGTTGAAGAAGGCGAAGAAGGAGGAGAAGGACAGCGAGGATGAGACGCCTGTGACCACGGGAAGCGACTCGACGGAAGAAGAAGAGGACAAGGAGAAGATGGAGAAGAAAGAGAAGAAAGAGGCTAGGAAATTGAAGAAGAAGAACAAGAAGGAGAAGAAAGAGAAGAAGGTCGACAGTGACTCGGCATGATTCGATCGCGAACGTCTATTGACTGATGTGGATTTAATGAATTTATACGTTTGGATACAGCTCGGTGAGTTTTTGTCCTGGAATGGAGAAGATTTTATTTTGCTGGTGTGGGAGGTTGTACCTGGTTGGACTTGGACTCGCCGTTCTCTTCCATTAGTCGTCGGATCTCGGTCGCGTCACGCTCCATCCTGGCCAAGTAAAAGTTGCCTTGGTACGTGATGAAGTCACCGACTTCGACGTATGTGAGCAGGAGAATTTCACGGACTTGAACTGCACTGGCGATCAGTGCCTGGAGCATGGCTGTATCTTCCGAGAGGCTGGCGGTGGCGTGTCTTCGAGGGCCTGTGAGGGTTGAGCGCATCAGCCGCAGCAAGTCTTCGTGTTCCGTGACGAGTGCTCCTGCTGTCTCCCAGAGTGTTACGGCGTCCGGGAGTCGAGTGGAATA
Organism: Phytophthora fragariae; assembly: GCA_009729435.1. Lineage (NCBI taxonomy): Eukaryota > Oomycota > Peronosporomycetes > Peronosporales > Peronosporaceae > Phytophthora > Phytophthora fragariae. The sequence continues at coordinate 694,262 of QQOI01000002.1, read as the reverse complement.
TCCCAGCGACGAGTACTTGATGACCAGATCCAGACGCTCAGTCGTTGACAGCGCCAACTGCTCCCACGCGAGCTCGAAGCGCGTGCTCCAGTACGGACTCATGGGCACCGGATCCAAGCGCACGACTCCGCCTTCCCCATCGTCGGTGTCAGCAGTGGCGATAGCTTCGGCTTCGGCATCGGGACTGTAACCATACCACAACGTGAGAAACTCGACGTCTTGCGGTGTGAGTGTGCAGAGCTGAGCGAGGAGATCACTACGTTGTGCTCGCATCGTGGCTTCGCTCTTGGCAACAACAGAAATCGCCCCACGCCGATTTGCCATTCGGTGCACACCGTTCAGCAAGAATTTCCACTTGGCTGACGCTCCAGCTGCGTTGCTATCGGCAGTACTGACAATGCGTTGTCGGCGTAAGTGAGACGGAATCTGTACGCTCGGTTGGACGTTCCCTCCTCCTGGTTCCTCGCTGTCGTCTTCGTCGTCGACGAAGTAACTTGCCGAGGTGAGCGAGCTACGAAATGATAAATCCACGAAATACTGGAGATCGAGGTGACGATGGAGCTCTGCTCGAAAGTCTTGGTGTGCATCGTGGGTGCTGTCATAGAGTTGACGCACCTCGTTCAGCAGAATCGTCTCATCAGACGCTGCAGCGACGAGTTTCTGCTGGTGGAAAAGGTCACTGGGTGCCGGAAGAGGTTTCTCGGGGGCCACTGCAAGTGATGCTAGCACAAAAGAGACTGGGGAGCGCTCTAGCGGAACTGATCGCCTGTAGAAGCACTCCCATTCGGCATTTGCTGCAGCGTTACGTGGTGGTTGTGAGCTGTCGTTCAGCTCTGCTGGAGCGGGTGGAGGAAGTCGAATGGGCTCGAACGCAGTCAAAGGAGAAGACTCGTCAACGTGAAAGTGTCGATGTCGCTCCAGTGCGTCCAGCACTTCTTTCGGAATTGGATACTCATCCAAGATGCCCTTCGTGGGTGGAAGTGCCCCGAGTCGAGTGGACATGATGTAGCGCACGCGTGGCTCATGCGGTTCACGCTTTGTGGCAATAATAGCGGCGTCTTCTACTGCTGACGGTGCCACTGGGCGTGTACGAAAACGTGTGGCCTGCTGTTCTTCATCGTTTTCCAAGTTGGACTTGTTGCTGTCCATCGCCGCTGCGACCTCGCTATACTTGGGGAATTGGACGCACAACAGAGTTTGCGATGAGTCGTCGTCGCCTTCTTGATCGCTATCGCCATCGATACAATAGTCAGTTGCTGAGCTTGAACGGTGTCGTCGCCGGGATATGTCGATATCGTCGGCAACAGCACGGGTTCGAGGTGAGATGGCGCTGCTGGGTTTGACCCGCGAGTTTCTTGGGATGCTGTTGCTTGTACTGGGAGCAAACACAGAGTTCGAGCGATGCTCGCGGCGCTTGCTCACTGCCGTGGCAGTCGAATAGGGCGTCTCCTTTTGTGGAGTCACGTGCAAGCTGGCGGCCCTCATTGCTGCAATAGTCTGTTCAGTAACAAAAGATGAAGGGTAAGACGGAGACAAATAGCAGACAAGTGCGAGCGCTCTCACGTTTTCGGCGATTTGTGCTGGGATTACTTTGCGTTTGGCCTCAACAATCATGCGGCTCTGCAGTAAAGTGTCAAGTGTGGAGATCGGTAGGACCCCCGAATTCTCACGTTGCGCTTGGAGTTTTTCTAGCCGTTCTTGGAGAGCTGCTAGCTTATCCAACACGATGTCCTGAACGCGTTGTGCCAGCTCTCTGGGATGGAAAACACATACCACGATCAAGACATGCCGAGGAGTATTCACGAGGTGGCCATCCGTACCTGTTGAGCTCCTCAGTAAATGAAGGTTCGTATGCCTTGAAACTTGTCCATGGTGATAGCAGAGGCATCTGTATGTGCGAGTTAGTCGTCACGATAAAACCCCACCAGAATCTACAAATTTCTCACCTGTTTAAGCTCTTCTCGAGCTTGCTGACGCTCCTGCTCTGCAGACAGCGTCGCCAATAGCCCCATTGACGGTCTCTCCGTCTGAACATTGCTAGTTGATCGCTCTGTTTCTTTCTGATCCAGCTTGGCACGCAGTGTGCCTCCAAACACTGGTTGCCTGCTCATGCCTCAGCGTTGCCTAGTTTTGCAACTCGCACGATAAGCACGACGCTTCAAGGCCGCATCCAAACTAACTAGGAGACTCGTGAAAGTATGCTACAGTCACACCTCCATAAATGGTAGATCGGACAATCGTCACCTACGCTTCACGACTTCTCAAGAACCGAGTCGATGTTCAGATTGGGCTTTCAAAAAGTCCTGGAGTTTCTTCTCAAGTGGCGCCTGTGTCCGTCCTCCCGTCTGTCCTGTCGCTGGGCAACACGCTGCAGTTGGCTGCCAACTCAGCGCGACTGCAGAACTGGGTCACTGTCTACAGTCGGGAGCGCGACGGACAGTCATCCGTGGACAGGAGAAGAAGCGACGGACTACTAGCAACGGAGGAAATTCCCGAGGAGCACCCAGCGGGCTTGGCCAGCTCGACCATACACCTCCACCAATTGTAGCAGCTACGGAGAAAACAAGGTCTTCCAGTCGAGGAGATAGCGGAGGTCGACAGGGCAATCACCGCCACCACCGTCATCGTGACCGAAAAGGCCGTCAGCAAGACGACGAAGCTGGCGGGGGGGGGGCGATGACTGGGTCGACGCGGGGGATGGTGCATTAGCTCCGATCACCAAGAAGAAGAGCAGCAAGCACTCGAAGAAGAAGAAGGAGCGTCGTGACAAGTCCGAGCCGACAGAAAACGATGAGGACACTGCACCACCGACAGACTCAACCAACGAGCATTATTCGTCGCTGCGTAGACCCTCGTTTCGATCTTTCGACGATCTCCTATAGCCAAGAAATCGGCCAAACACAGTCAAAGAATCGTTGGTTTCGAGTCCTCCTTTGTATGGTTAATAGTGAGTCTAGCCCTCGTAGCTTCCTCAACGTTTAGCTTTCCGCTGTGATGCTGGTACAATTGCACCTGCCTGTTGCTGTCGCATCTTCTTCTGGGCTTGGAAGAACGCTAACGAGTCCGGGTCCTGAGCTCGGACACGGTCGACTTCCATCTGATCGAACTTCTCGCCATCATCGAGCTTGTCATCTTTGCTGAATGCTGGTCTTGCGAAGGCGTCAAACCCAGCAGCACCTGAACTTTTGCTAAGAGCGCGGGCGTGTCCCTCTTCGTCGTACCAGTCTTCAAACTCACGCACAAGTCGTCGTCGAAGAAGCTCCACGCTGCGAAGAGAAAATTCCAGCTCCGACTTGGCGTCCTTGAGGTCTCCGAAAAGCGATCGATAGTCGCGCTTGGCCTCACGCTCGGCTGTCATCAGAATGAATTCTTCTTCGTCCACAACTTCATCGCGCTCTTGCGGCACCTGTTTGGCTCCAGTCTTGCGATTACCTGCACCACCCTCGTGTGTCCCTCGCTGGTTCCGTTTGTCCTCTAACTGCGCGCGGACAGCATCGATCTGAGCCTTCGCCGCGTTCACACAGCGTGTGACCTGCTTGACGCGCTGCTTAGCGTCAAAGAGTTTGTCCTTCTCATCCTGTAGACTCTGGTGCAGCTTCCGTCCTGGCCCAGCAGATCGGTAGAACTGGAAAGCGTCGTTCTTGGCGCGGGTTTCGGCATCCTGCGATAGCGTCGCGCCGTCTCCATTCCTTCCTCCACCTTTGTTGGTGCTGTAGAGTCCTCCTTCATCGTCACCGCGGTCGTCCTCGTTGTTATCAGGGACACCCGGGAGTTCGGTTCCACTTGGCGACCGCGAGGCCGCTGGACTTCGCTGCCCATTACCAGTCGGACTCGCTCCACCAGGTCCATCGGCAGCTCCTCCAGCCCCGCGATAGTTTTTGCTCTTGCTCGTGTCCATCGTAGAGGGTCTTGCTGCACCAGGCACGAGACCGAGAGGGAACCCAAGTGCACCAGGTACCTCTTCACCGACCAATTCCTCGCCGTTGGGACCATGAGTTGCGTGCATCCGAAGATCATCGCGAGATCCTGCTGAGGTTTGCGTTCGTGACGCTGACGATCCCGCCGACCCTGACCTTGTTGAGGCGTTTGCATTGCCTGCTCCACCATGAGACCCCGAGCCGTTCATTCCGGACGCAGCTCCACCCATCGAGTCCAGTCCCGAGCTCTTGAAGAGAAGTTTGAACTGTCGGAAGAGCTCGCGAATTTCGTTCACGCTTGTCAGGCGCAGCGCTTCGTCTTCCATCTCTTGAGTTGGCGCGTCGATATACCGGCGAACCATTTGCAGTAGCTCGTGCTTTTGCTCCGGCGTATGCTCGTCGTAGACCACAGCGGGTCGCTCAACCAGAGCGTCGTGCATGACCAGCTCGTGCTTGAGCTCCCGGATCTGTCGCTCGTACTTGCGTAACAACAGCGCCGGGTCTGTTTCCACGATCGTGGCCACCTCGTTCTGCACGCGCATCATCCGCTGCGCCAGCTTGAGCGTTGAGATGGTTTCCTCGAGGTGGCGGCCCTCGCCCCAGATACACGCGAACATGAGCGTGTTCGAGTTGCCTCCTAGCGAGTCTTTGAGGACGTTCGTGAGCTTCGTCTGGCGGTAGGGGATGTGTCGCTGCTCCTTGGAGCCCAAGGCCACGATGCACTGCTCCAGGAAGCTCAAGCTCTGGTTGATGTACATGGATTCCTTCTTGATGGTGGACAGCGCCGACCCCGCTTTGGAAGACGAGGACGAGGTCTTGGTCGGGCTGCGTCCGGTTTGGTCTCCATCCAGCGTCTTCTTGAGCCGCTCGCTGCCAGCCAAGTCCACGAGGTGCAGTTTGCTCAGCGTGACGCGCTCCGTGCCCCCAGCGCGTGACTTCTGAGCGATGTGGAACGTGAGCACACAGTGCGAGCGGTTCGAGCGCTTGTTGAGCTGATGCTCCGCCACTGTGCGCTGCAGCTCGCCGTTGAAGAGCTGGTCCAACGCCTCCTGCTCACTGCGCACCTCGACCTGCGTGAGGCCGCGCACGTACGTCCCGCGCGCGTCCTCCACGACCACCAGCTCCCCATTGCCAGTGCGGTCGCCCCCTGCTGCCCTTCCAGCAGGTCGTAGATGCGGTCGTTGTAGATCTCCATGTACGACACGCGGATCGTGTACTGCAGCTCGATGCGGCTCTCGACCTCCTCGTACAGCTGCGCGATGGCGCGCGGGGCGATGCCGCGGTGCTGGTAGTTGCGCGTGTCGCCGATCATGGTGAAGCTCTTGCCCGCGCCGGTCTGTCCGTAGGCCAGCACGGTGCCGTTCACGCCGTCCACCACTGCGCCGTGCACGATGTCGCGCGCGATGGCCTCGTAGACGCGGTCCTGGCCGGCGTTGTGCAGCACCTGGTGGAACTTGAACTGCCAGCAGTCCTTGCGGTTGGACGGCCCGCCGTCCGTCTTGGGCGGAGACGCGCCGCCGGAAGCCGCAGCCATCGCCGCCGCGCCGCTGTAGACGGTGATCGTGCTGTCATCCGGGTCGATCTGCAGCTGGTGCGTCGCGAACGTCGCGGTCGGCCGCGTGCGGATGATCACCTTAACACCGTTGCGACCCATTGTCGCTGCAACACACACACACACAGCGACAGTGACGCCTTGAGTCGTTTTGTCCGGCGTGGTAGCTTCACGCTAAACATAGTTGAAGTTGCCTTTTTTGTACCCATATAAAAAAACGTCCTCTACAGCGCTAAAAAGTATTTTTATTGGGGTTATTTTAATTTAAAGAGAATACCCCAATAATCTTATTGATCGTGTCTACCTATTAGTTTGTTTGCCCTGCAACTTGGAAGTCGACTGTATTATGTATATGCCCGGTCGACTATAAGCCACGTACCGGTACGTCGCGCATCGATCTGACCAATTGCGGCTGTGCTAGAGGAGTGAGCCCTTGCACATGGCTGCTTGGTGTTAAACACGCACATGTTGAAGCAGAGACACGATCCTCTGCGCGTTTTTCGCGGGAGTTTTCAAAGTCAAACCCTTGGTCGCCTCCGCTGCGCGCGAAAAGCCCACCAAAGCACTCAATCAAGTCGAAAGCGCGCCAGATTTCGGGTAGGAATCGCCGGAATCGCCTGCATGTCCGACACCCCGACGTAAAGAAGCCGCGAGACAATTGTGATGTCCATGACTTGGCGACCAACCGAGCCTCGCTCTCTCTCATTTCCCAATTGGCCAAGTGTCCCCAACGCCCCATTCATTCGCACGAGTCCATTGACCAGCATGGCCCCTTCCCGTCCCGCCATCGACGACGTCTACACTGAGGTGAACCCCGCCACCGACGCCAAAGCTGCTGGTCTGCCCACTCTCAACAAGTCAACGACCCTCGCCACTGCCGCCTCGCCGGTGATCGACGAGTACCTGGACAAGATCACGTGGAAGGCAGCGGAGAACTCGAACGTGACGTTCTCCCTGCAAGGTCTGAGTCAGCACATCGCCACCAGTATCGTCGAGGAGTACTGGCTGCACAAGCTCTACTCGGAGAAGGTCCGCGAGTATGTCAAGGAGAACCGCTTCCACATCCACGACTTGGGATACCTGAGCGCCTACTGCTCGGGCTGGAGCACCGAGGACATCCTGATCCACGGCTTCGGCGGTGTCCCCAACAAGCTGCAGTGCCGTCCGCCCAAGCACTTCAACACGGCGCTCAACCAGATCGTCAACTTCCTCTTCACGCTTCAGGGGGAGATGGCAGGCGCCCAAGCTCTCTCCAACCTCGACACATACATCGCCCCGTTCATCCGCGTGGACGAACTCAGCTACACGGACGTGTTCAAGTTCATCCAGTCGTTCGTGTACTCGCTGAATGTGCCGACCCGTAGTGGGTTCCAGGCCCCGTTCACGAACATCTCACTCGACTTGGTCTGCTCGAGCATCCTCGCGGAGCAGCCGGTGATCATCGGAGGCAAGCAGCACCCCACGTGGGTGTACGGGGACTTCCAAGAGGAGATCGACACGTTCAACAAGGCGTTCGCCGAGGTCATGATCCAGGGCGACGGCAACGGGTCCATCTTCAGCTTCCCCATCCCGACGTACAACCTGTCCAAGGAGTTCGACTGGGAGTCGCCGCGCTTCAAGCCCATGTGGGAGATGACGGCCAAGTACGGCGTGCCCTACTTCGCCAACTTCATCAACTCGGACCTGAACCCGGCGGACTTCCGGTCCATGTGCTGCCGTCTGCGTCTGGACACCCGAAAGCTCCACACTCGGGCGGGTGGCATCTTCGGAGCGACTCCTTTGACGGGCTCGCTCGGTGTCGTGACGCTGAACCTGCCCAACTTGGCTCTGCGTGCCAAGTCGGTCCCCAAGTTCTTCGAGGTCGTCAAGGAGACGATCGCGGTAGCGAAGGAATCGCTGGAGACCAAGCGGAAGGTAATCGAGGCCAACATGGAGCTGTATCCGTACACGCGCTTCTACTTGAAGAGCGTGTACCAGCGTGCCAAGAGCTACTGGGCCAACCACTTCTCCACGATCGGAGTTATCGGCATGAACGAGGCCTGCTCGATACTGCTAGGGCGTGGCATTTACCAGAACAAGGACTTTGCTGGGAGCGTGCTGCAGTACATCAAGGACGAGCTGCAGGAAATCCAGCTCGAGACCAAGCACCTGTACAACCTGGAGGCCACTCCTGCCGAGTCGACGTGCTACAAGCTCGCGAAGATCGACCACGAGTTGTTCCCGAGCGTCAAGCTGCCGGAGTTCTACACGAACTCAACGATGCTGCCGGTGGACTCGACGGACGATCTGTTCGAGGCCCTGAATCACCAGGAATCGCTGCAGACGGAGTACACGGGCGGCACCGTCTTCCACGCGTTCCTGGGCGAGCGTCTGTCGAGTTGGACGCAAGCCCGCGACCTTGTCAGGGCGATCACCACCACGTACCGCATCCCGTACGTGACGTTGACGCCGACGTTTAGTATCTGCCGTACTCACGGCTACCTCGCCGGCGAGCACTTCGAGTGTCCTCAGTGCGGAGAGAAGGCGTTGGTCTACTCCCGTATCGTCGGCTACTTCCGCCCCGTGTCGGACTGGAACGCAGGCAAGAAGGTCGAGTTCAGCATGCGCAAGATTTACACTGCGATCAAGAACGAGCCCATTGACTTCCAGATCGGCGGCTTCACGAAGACGACGTACACGGATTTCCCTGGCAAGCCTGTGGCATCAATTCTGTTCACCAAGGGCTGCAACCTCAAGTGTGGTTGGTGCCACAACAGCGACCTGGTGAACGAGAAGCCTGAGGACTTGGACCCACACGCGATTCTGGACTACGTGGCTTCGACAGAGCACAGGAGTCTGGTGATCTGTGGCGGCGAGCCGACCATCCAGTCTGGTCTGATGCCGTTCCTGCGTCGGGCGAAGGAGCGAGGAATCTCCGTCAAGCTCGACTCGAACGGCAGCAACCCGAACGTGCTGCAGAAGGTTTTCGACGAGAATCTCGTCGACTTTGTCGCTATGGATGTGAAGGCCGATCCCGAGCGCTACGCTGAAGTCGCCGGGAAGCCTCTTCGCCCCAAACTGCTGAAGAAGTCGATCGAGATTATCAAGAAGTCGGGTGTCAAGCACGAGTTCCGCACGACGGTGGTGCCGGGGCTGGTTGACATCGAGGACATCGCAGTGATCAAGGGCCTCATTGGCGACACGCCGAAGCTGCAGCGATTCCGCTCTTCGGAGACGTGCATTGACGCAAAGTTCCGTACGCACCAGGAGCACAGCGAGGAGGAGTTCGAGGAGATCGTCAAGACCGCCAAGGAGCTGTAAGCGACCGAATGATCGCTTGCGTGCATGAATTCTCTACTGTTAGTTAAAAATGACAGAACTAACTATCTTATGTTTCTTCATCGACAATTTCTTCATCCTGTATACTTCGTACTTGGCTTACGCTGACGCGTTCACCGCCTCGAGACGCATCATGAGCGGGTCCATCATGCCCAGCGAGATGCCCTGCGTGTACGCCACGTTCTGACCAGGCTCAGGGACCATGTGGAAGCGCCCAACGATGCTGGCGATCACAATCTTGGTTTCGACGAAAGCCAAGTTCTGACCCACGCAGATACGCGGACCAGCGCTGAAGGCGCAGAACTTGGTCGCTGTCATGGAGATGATCTCGCCCGAATCGCTGTCGATGAAGCGCTCCGGCTTGTACTCGAGGGCGTCCTCGCCCCAGACACTCATCAAGCGTCCGGCGGAGAAGAGGGCGATGCCGATGTCCGTCTTCGCCGGCACGAACGTGCCGTCCGGGAAGACCGTGTCCTTGATGCAGTGCGTGGTGATCAATGGTCCCGGAGGGTACAGACGCAGGAGTTCGCGGATGCAGGCCTCGAGGTACGGCACCTTGTTGATGTCCTCCACCGACGGGACGTAGCACTTGTCGGTCGCGAGCTTGGGGATCTTGGCCAGCACCTCGTCACGCAGTTTGGCCTCGACACGCGGGTTCTCACTCAGTAGGTGGAACAGCCAGCCCATGCAGTCGGCGGTGGTGTCACGGCCGGCAATGATCGATGCGACGGCGATGTTGCGCACCTCCACGGGGTCCACGGGCTGACCGCTGGCCTCCATCGCGTCGAGCACGATCGAGACAATGTCCTTGTCGGCCAGAGCGGCCGGTCGACCGGCCTTCATCTCCTCGACGCGGTGGCGACGACGCTCGATGGCGTCTGCGATGATGCCCATCAAGTGCTCGTCGATCACGCGCACGTTCTCCTTGAGCTTCTTCTCGTCGCCCACGTTGAGCCAGCGACGCAGCTTCCAGTACCACATGGGCTGCTTGAAGCGCTTGCCGACCAGGAACTGGGCCTCGTCCATTGCCTCTGCGAAGGGCTGGAAGGCTCCGTCCATCGACCCCATCTTGGCGCCGAAGCCGATCTCACCGAACACGTCGAACGTGTAGCGGTGCAGCAGGTCGAAGACGTCGACTGGGGTGTTGGCCGCCGCAGCGTCAGCCAGAATGTCACCGAGCTGCACCGTGTACTTCTGCACGAGCGGCGTCATGTGTTCACGCAGAGCGCGCGCGCTGAAGAGCCCGACGACGACGTTGCGCTGCCGCTTCCAGGTCTCTCCGTTGGTCACGACGATGCCGTCGCCCAGCATATCGCAGAACACGTCGTGGATGTACTCGCTCTTGGGGAAGATGCCGAACTGCGTCTTGAGCACAGCCTCCAGGTGCTCGGGCTTGGCGATGAACATCATGTCGTCCTTGCCGGGCAGGCGGATGATGAACGCTTCGCCGTTCGTGGCTGCGAACTGGTCGGCCAGCCAGTCGTGCATGCGTGCGGCATTGGCCGCCAGCTCCACGGCGTTGCCCACCACAGGCAGGGTGCCCGGCAGAATGACGGCGTTCTTGACCTTGTCACCCTTGGCCTTAGAGGAGACCTTGGCCGACTTGGTACAGTACAGTGTGACGAGCAGCGCCGCTGTGATGAGGCCCGGCACCACAGGTGACTTGAACATGGACTGCAACATCCTGAAAACGGTGGCGACTGGCTGGTGCAGGGGATCCGGTAATGTGAAATGTGAAGATGACGGCGGGGCTGCTGGTCACCAGCAGCCTGGTAGTCTCCGCAACGCAAGCGGAAGCTTCCTCGCCGTCGGGTTGTAAGGACCCGCTCGCCTACGCCATGCGATTTGCCGCAGACGCGACGACGGGACACGAACGACACCAACGGAATCGTCTGCAGGTTGTTGATGTGGTCAAAGCTGCTTAGAGACTGCAGTCCATTGCGGCGCAGATAGCTTGCATCGGTGTGTTACATACCTCATGGCCGCATGTGTATGTGTACTCGGCGAGTACTACTCGCTGCGCGAAAGCGAATTCCTGAAATGTGCGTGGGTTAAGCTTAGGATTTTATTGATCGGAGCACTTCAACTTGGCTCGGCGGTCGGGGAGGTCGACCTGCTACATCTACTTCTGAATCATTCACTGGCTGTCTATGGGTGTTTCTAGTACTCTAGGCTGCATTTTGTGCCTCGACGCGCATCATGAGCGGGGTCTGCATGCCCAAGGTGATGCCCTGCGTGTACGCGGGCTTCTGACCGGGCTCCGGCACGAGATGGAAGCGGCTCAGGATGTTGGCGATCACAATTTTCATCTCGAGGAAGGCCAGGTTGCGGCCCACGCAAATGCGCGGGCCTGCGCTGAACGCGCAGAACTTGGAGGACGACACCTTGGTGACCTCGCCAGTCTCGGCGTCCAGGAAGCGCTCGGGCTTGAACTCCAACGCGTCCTCGCCCCAGACGCTCGTAAGACGGCCAGTCGTGTAGAACGCAAGGCCGATGTCCGTGTTCTTGGGCACGAACGTGCCATCCGGGAACACAGTGTCGCGGACGCAGTGCGTGGCGATCAACGGCCCAGCAGGCAGCAGTCGAAGCAGTTCACGGATCGTGGCTTCGAGGTAGTGCACCTGGCTCAGCTCCTCGGCGGTGGGCACGTACTCCGGGTCTGTCGCGAGCTTAGGCATGTGCGTGAGCAGCTCGGAGCGCAGCTTGGCCTCGACGCTCGGGTTCTCGCTCAACACGTGGAAGAGCCACCCCAAAGCATCGGCCGTTGTGTCTCGGCCAGCGATCAGCGCAGCAGCGGCGATGTTGCGCACCTCGACGGGGTCAACGACCTGGTTGTTGGACTCCATGGAGTCCAGGATGATCGACACTATGTCTCTGTCCGCGGGTTTAACAGCCTTCCCTGCCTTAATGGCTTGGTCGCGCTCTTGGCGACGTTGAATGGCCCCCGAGATGATTCCCATCACGTGCTCGTCGATCACCTGAATCGCGTGGCGGAGCTTCTTCTCGCTGCCGATGTTGAGCCAGCGCATGAGCTTCCACAGCGCATCGGGCTGCTTGAAGCGCGCCGACACAATGTACTGGGACTCCTCGATAGCCTCGGCGAACGGTTGATACCGTCCCTCTAGCAGCTTCATCTCAGTGCCGAAGCCGATCTCGGCGAACACGTCGAGCGTGTAGCTGTGCATGAGTCCAAAGGCATCAATGGGCTCTTCGGACGCTACCGCGTCCTCGAAAATCCTGCGCAACTGCACCACGTACTTCTGCGAGATGGGGGTCATGTGTTCACGCAGCGCTCGAGCGCTGAAGAGGTTCACGAGCACTCGACGCTGACGCCTCCACGTCTCGCCGTTGGTGATGACGATGCCGTCGCCCAGCAGGTCGAAGAACACGTCGTGGATGTGTTGGCTCTTGGGGAAGTTCTCGAACTGCGTCTTGAGCACCTGCTCGATGTGCTCCGGCTTGGCGATGAACATCATGTCGGACTTGCCCGGCAGTCTCAAGGTGAACGGCTCGCCGTCAAAGGGGATGATCTGGTCGGCGACCCAGTCGTGCATGCGCTCGGCGTTGCTCAGCAGCTCGATGGCATTGCCCAGCACGGGGATTTTGGACGGCAGGTAGCGGACGCGCTTGACCACCACTTTGCCGTGTTCGCCCTCGACTGTCGGTGGTGCAGTCGTGCCGGTGGTGTAGTAGAAGGCGACAGCAACTGCAACCGCGACGAGGCCGAGCACCACCGGATTGAGATAGCTCAACTTGTCTTCGAAGAAGGACTGCAGCATGATCCACGTAGCGGCGAGCTGCTGGGGGTGACTTTAGATTTTCACTCGTTGTGTGGGCGATTCCGTTGTGATGTGAGCTGGTCCATGGCATGGACTCCATGCAGGCCGTGGCGGCAGAAGTGTCGACGAGCAGAGTTGGGCGGATGCATCGGCCAGATGGGAGACCGAGCGCGCACCAAAGACGTGGACATGTCTCGTCAAGTTGGTTTGCATCGCGGACCCGCGACGCAACGGGAACGTTCGTGCTCGCGTATGAAGTGCGCACAAGACCTTGTCGTGAAGGTCACAGCTTGGCGGCGGATGCGGCCCGCCTCGACATCGAAAACTTCACCGTGACCGGGAAAAAAATGATGCTGACGGTGTTCAACACCAAGCAGCCATGTGCAAGCGGGGCAAGCAAATTATATGCATACGATCAATAAAATTATTGGTGGATATTTATTGGAATTATTGTATTGACAATGCTATTTTTGGAGCACAAAATAGCTAAGTATACGACAATGTCTTACTTAAGTACACATATGTAAACTTAGCGCGGCCCGCAAAGCCCATTCACCGAAACTTCCGTGCCGTACGGTACAGCCCGTACCAGTTCGTACCACGTCACACATTTCGCGATCCTCAACGGTTTGAGTAGCTGTTCGTCGCGATGCTGCCCTCGATGCACCGCCTCGACAGCGGACGCAGCGCCGCTTCCAACAGTCCATTGGACCTCTCAGCGTCGCTCTCACGCAAGGAGAAGCGCAGCTTGAAGCGAACCAAAAAGACTCAATCGTCCTCCAAGGCGAAATCCCAGTCCACCGTCGATTCCACCTCATCCGAAGCCGATCCCAATGCAGTGAAGGCGCCGGTTATCATTGCAACGTCGCAGCAGAGCCGCTTCCACACTGTCACCTTCGACGAGTTCGGCAAGAACGTTTTGCTCAACCAATTCACACTTGCAATTGGGTCGGTGCCCCCAAATGGGTCCGGGGACCCGGTGGGGGTCGTGGAGCTGCTGCGAGACACCCAATTGAAGCTCAACTACGGCTCTCGCTATGGGCTGGTGGGACCCAATGGGATCGGCAAGTCCACGCTGCTCACAGCATTGGCGGACGGACTGGTGGAAGGTCTCCCGACGTCGCTCAAGATCCTGTACGTGAACCAGTTGGACACGTCGTCGCTGACGCCCGAGTCGGCGCAGCAGTCGGTGCTGCACACGGTGCTGAGTGCAGACACGAGGGTGAGTGAACTGCAGCATAAGATCGACATACTGCAGAGGGTGTTGGTGGGGTCGGAAGAGAAGTCGAAGTTGAAGAAGTTCGCGTCGTACAAGGCGGAGCTGCTGCACGCTCTGCTGACGATCCAGTTGATGGAAGCGGAACAGGCTCAAGACGCAGCCAGTAAGATCGCCATCAAGAGAAGTGGCATGCTCGGCAAGGACGCGAGACTGAGGCTACTGGAAGTCGAGCATAAAGTGGCGGATCTCCGACAAAGGCTGCAGTTCACACTCTCAGACGACGGAGAGCATGAGAGCGTGGTCGTAGCGGATGTGACGGAGATTTTGCATAAGATCCATGCGAAGATGGAGGAGTTCCAACAAACGCTCAAGGTGCTGGACGAAGCATCGATGGAAGCACGCGCACGCCGAATTCTGGCAAGTATGGGCGTCGGTCCCACCAAGCAAGACGCGCCGCTATCGTCGCTGAGTGGTGGCTGGCAAGTGCGGATTCTTCTAGCACGCGTTCTCTTCATGGAGCCCGACTTCTTACTCTTGGATGAGCCAACGAATCACTTGGACATGCCTTCGATCCTGTGGCTCAAGAACTACCTGCTGACTCTGGAAGATGTACTCGCGAGTCCAGTGACGCTGGTAGTCGTCTCTCACGATCGGTTCTTTCTGAACGCGGTGACGGAAGAGACCATCTTCTTCCGCGGGTACGACAAGACTTTGGCTTATTATGACGGCAACTATGACGCATTCGAAGAAGCGATGGCGTCCAAGAGGCAGTTCAACGCGCGTTTGCAAACCAAACTGGACAAGAAGACGGAGCACATGAGTGCGATGGTCTCCAAAATCTCCCAGCAAGCCGCACGGTCGAGGGATGACAAGAAGATGCAGGTCGCAGCATCGAAGAAGAAGAAAATGGATCGCATCGGCAATGAGCGAAGTGCAAAGGGGACGAGATTCAAACTTAATCGTGACCGCGTTGGGTACTTCCTAACGGATCGCGACCAAGCGGAGGACCAGGCCAAGTATGACGAGACAGATGGCGCTCTTGCCAGTGCCAGCTCCGCTTGGCGAATTCTGTCCAGCAGTCCTCCTCAGATTCGAAACCTCACAAAGCTGGACAATACGACGATGATCTCACTTGAGAACGTGTCATTTCACTATGACGCAGTCGATGCAGGAGTCGAGAAGCCGAAGACGCCACTTATTCTAGCGAACCTTAACCTTACCATTAACTATGGAGACAAGGTGGTCCTGGTGGGCCGCAACGGAGCTGGCAAGACGACATTCATGAAGCTGCTAAGTCGTGGATTGGAGCCAAAGCGCGGCAAAGTCGAGTACTTCCATGGTGCGCGAGTTGCATCGCTGATGCAGCACAACGTGGAAGATCTCAAGCGCCAAAAGTGGTCTCGAGGACTTACTCCGCTGGAACTGCTGCGCACTCGGCTTCAAGCGGACGAAGTATCTGCGCAAACGGTGGCAACTGAAGTGGGAAATAGCTCGAGTGCATCTGGCCCTGCGAACGATGGCAAGATGCGTGGACATCTGAGCAGCTTTGGCATCACCGGTGGCGCAGCCGTGGCGGTCCCTTTGCATGCTTTATCAGGCGGGCAGTTGGTGAGAGTGGGGCTGGCTTGGGCCACGTTTCCGTACCCACCGCACGTTCTTCTGCTCGATGAACCTACGAACCACTTGGACATGAACACAATTCAAGTGCTGGGCGAGGCATTGCGCAGATATAAAGGAGCGGTCGTGCTCATTTCGCACGATCTGCATTTCCTGGATATCCTCACGAACGGTAGCCAGCAGACAGAGAATTCGGAAGAAGACGAGGATGATGAAGCGTGCGGACGCGTTCGAGTTTTCGAGGTGAGCAAGAAGAAAGGAGCCGTTTCTCTCTTGCCTCTCGAGGGGGTGGAAGCATACCGGGAGAAGGAGGAGACCCGCAATGCCTCGCTTGGTCGCATATAAGAACTGGTCGTCAACGAGAGAAAAGTGATGTGTTCCTCCTGGACACTTCAGTCTGTATGCGTCCTATTTAGGCAACGTTGCCATTGCCAAGTGGTTTTTGGAGAGGCCGGACGTGGTCACCACCGACAAACAGTTTGTGACGATCAAATGTGGCATGCAGCATGCGTCAAGAATGGCGAAAAGTGACGAGCAAAATTTTCTTGCATGAATGTCCAAGCTATCTTTGTATTTTGTATCGGGCATCTTGTTGCGCTGTCTTATATTTTTAGTGGACTTCCCCACCTCAAGACGGGATTGCTGCTCCCATTCTGCACCAAGCTTTGACAAGACCACAAGCCAACCCATCGGATGATTTCCTTTCCTCATGCAGAGTCAGAAAACACAGGACCTCCTCTAACATTGAACCACGACTCACAAGGTGCCCCGACCACCAGAACACACTCTACTAACAGTCCAAGACCACTCAAGTCGAGACGTCGACGGAATTCTGCTACGCGATGTGGAAGGAGATTGTTGCGACGCTATCATGGCTGGAAGAGTGAGCACATGTACTTGGGTCGGTATTCCATCGAGAAGATGATTGCGTTTGAAGAATACCAGCGCCTGGTCAGTCCACTTCGAGTGTTCGCCGTCATCACATTAACGCCATTGCCAGCTTTGATCGTCGTTTTGCTACTAGCAGCTATCCCGCTCCAGAGTCCGCTGCTGTCCGCGACCGAGAATCCAACATACTTTATACAGTCGTGGCTCTCCTTCAGCGTGATAACCTTTGGAATGCTGCTCTACATGCGTTGTGCGCTCGCGCTACCGCTAACTGTCTATTCCCACCAGCAGTGTGCTCTGATCTCACTGCTGACGGCAGGCGCAAATGAACTTGTCATGTTTGTGATCTCGGTGGTGTGGCGATTCCCGATTCCGCTGCGAGATTATGTTGGTGCTCCATCGTACACCGCATTCTTCATATTCTTCCACATACTGGTACTACGAGGCAAGCTGCGGCATTTCTACTATCGGATACGGGAATATCTCCCGCTGTACTTTGCACAGGTGTCTACGTTTTTCGTGTTTGAAGGAGTTGCGATCCTGTTCCGGAATTCCCCAGTGTGGGTCAAGACATTCATCACCATCTCATACCCTGTATTGCGAGCTGTACTGCGGCGTATACTAAGAGCATTCTCACACTCGCTTGAGGACATCAGCACGGAGACAACTATCTGCGTGGTTGAAATCTTCGGGTCTTTCTTCCAGAACGTGTGTCTGCAAAGTTCCTGTTCGCTGCCAGTGAGCGGGTTCATCATCCTTGTCGATTTCAGTTTGGCGCTGTTGGAAGTCTGGATGTACTTGGACCACAAATTTATAGTCGATGGCCGATCCACTACGCGCACCGCCATCAAAATCATTGAACACGCTTTCTTTCCTGGGGCGCTGCGTGGTCGCATGACAACCCGATCTGGTACTGAGGGGGACCGAACGATTGGTAACATTTCAAGTCGAGGTGTTTCCGTCGCGGTCTTCGCCACCGAGTTAGGTCAAACTTCGAAAAAGATGACGACGCGTTCTTCATCTAGATCGACAAGAGCGTCAACAAGAAGACTTACGAGAATCTCTACTAGGTCCACACGAAGACCTTCGAAAGTTGCATGCTCGCCTGAAAAATCGCTTGAAGTTGGCTCGATCGATCTCGGTGTGATGGAGCACACAAAGAATGGTCGAGTGTCTACGATCGTTCAGTTCCCGGCAACTTCATTGTCTTCTTTAGCAATGGGAACCCCGAGGGCGAGACAGTCGTCAATCGACGACACTGATATTGTTCATCGCCACCACGTCAAGCTTCTTTCCCAAACACTTCAACTTGTATTCGCGTCCGAGGTGCTTATATTTGCGGAGTATTCTGAAGTCGCATGTGCATTTATCTATGGTCTCTATTCTCTCATCGTCTACAACATGCACAACGCGAAGTATATTGTACCGTTCATTGGACTGTCTGAGAGCGAATTTTGGACTTCTATCACGAATTCAGCGGTCTACGCTGTCTTAGAAGGGTGTACATTACTGTTTCTTTTCATTTTGGTTCGCGCCAAGTTCGGCTTCTCGACCTTGTACCAACTTGCATTTGTGTTAGAGAAGTACTGGATGAGCGTACAAGGCAAATTTGTGGGCAGCTTCACCCTAATATTTGTACTCAATATTGTGCATCAAGGTAAGCATTTCTAAGACATTTTACACGGTGTTGTCGATCCATGAGTAAAGTTGTTCATCTTGTGTGCTACCCGGCGTAGGAACTGATCTGTCGCTCCAATTCAACTGGGGCCAAATCTTGAAGAGACCTCCATGCTCGCAGTAACAAAACAAATATTTTGGGTTTCAATATTTCGGTTATCTTTATCATAAATGATGTAGCATACAAGTATGAGGAGAACTTTGAGTTCGTTCTCCGTCCGTATAAATTGCCCCTCGTCCTTGGTTGGAGATCATCCATTAGTTGCGAGTCCATTTCTGGGGTAGGAGAACGCCACACGGTCCCATTTTAGAGTTGTGTCGTCATGATCGTGGCGATAACGATCCGTACCGGAGTTTCAGAGTGCAATGACTGACTGCTTACAATATACATCCATCCCACTGCCATTCGTCGATGACATCGATGGCCAAAATGACAGAAGAACGAGCAACGCCGTCCGAGATTTTCGATGCAGACACAACTTTCGACACCTTACCTTCAAGCACAGCTCCCGAGACGATATGCCAAGACTTTCACACTCACAGAAGAACGCGGACCCGACGTCCTTCAATTCGAAAGAACGTAGCTCATCGACAAGTAAGGCGATTGATACGACAATATCACGAGTGGAAAAGCGCTCACTTGTACTTGGCGCGGTATTCGGTTGAGAAGATGCTTGCGTTTAACAACTATCGGCACGCCACTACCCTCGCTCACGCGTTAGCTATCGTAGCACTAAGTCCATTTCCAGCTTTGGTCGTAGTCCTGTTGCTGGCTGCCATCCCTCTTCAGAACCCGTTGGCTTCAGCGACCTCGAACACGGTTTATTTTTTTCAATCCTGGTTCTGCTTCAGCGTGATGACCTTCGGCATGCTGCTGTACATGCGTTGTGGTCTGGGCTTACCAGGAAAGATTTACTCTCATGGTCAATGTGTATTGGTTTCAGTGTTGACGGCTGGCTTCAACGAGCTCGTGATGGCGCCTTTTTCACTGCTTTGGCGATTTCCAGTTCCTCTTGGAGACATTCTGAGAGTGCCTTCGTATGCGGCATTTCTTGTGCTATTTCACACTTTAATTTTTCGCAAGCAGCTTCGCTATCATCAGACAAGGCTGCAGGGATATATGCCGCTGTACTTTGCTCAACTGTTCACGTTTTTCGCGTTTTATGGCGTTGCTATAGTGTTCGCGAGCGCTCCGGCATGGACGAAGACCCTTATTGCTATAGCTTTAACCCTGCTACGTCCAATACTTAAGGGCGTCCTCAAATTAGTCGCGTGCTCTCTCAAAGACATCTCCACGGAATTATCACTCTGTACTGTCGACGTGTTCGGCTCATTTTTCCAGAATGTATGCCTTCAGTGTTCTTCTTCATCGACAATTAGTTGGCTCATCATTGGGTCGAGTTTTGCTCATTCAGTACTGGAGGTGGTGATGTGTCTGGATCGTAAGTTTATAGTCGACGGACGCCAAACTACAGCGACCGCCCTAAAAATTGTGGAGTGCGCTCTATTTCCTGGTGCTTTGATAAATGTGATGGGGAAACGCGGTGAGCACGACGGAATAACTGCAAACTATAGCCCACGGGGGCATTTCGGTTGGGTTACCACCCCCTGATACTATCAGCAAGTCCAGCACTCTTTCAAGACGCTCTTCCAAAACAACGAAAGTTGCTTGTACAATGTCACTGGATATTAGCACAATCGAGCTGGGTGATGTCGTTAGCAGTGACCCCGAAGGCCGATCACGAAGTGGATTGATGCATCCAAAAGGCGCTTTCACTATAGACGACATCGAGTTCACACACCGCTATCATGCCAAACTGCTGTTACAGACTCTGGAGCTCATGAGCATTTCCGAGGTGCTGATTTCGTCGCAGTATGTTGATTTAGCTTGCTCTCTCATTTACGGGCTGTACGTGCTCGTGGTCTACCACTTGCCCAACGCCAAGTACATTCTCCCCTTCATCGGTCTCAGTCGTGATGCATTCTGGACATCCATCACATTTTACGGCATCTTCGCCGCCGTGGCTGCGCTCGTTCAGATCTGCTTCTTCACGCTCGTCCGAAAGAAATTCGGCTTCTCCACGCTGTATCAGCTCGCATTCGTGCTGGAAAAGTACTGGATGAGCATGCAGGGCAAACTCATCGGCTGTATGACGTTCATATTCATCCTCCACACTGTGCACCAAGGTACGTTGTCCATTCTCGCAATACCATCGACCCTCTCAGCTGTAACATGCACCTATCGCTGATGCAGGCATGGATCTGTCGCTCAAGTTCGACTGGGGGCAACTTTTGGCTGGTCGACCCGGATAAGGCTTACACTGTACATGTTGCAGTCTGCTTCAGCGGTGCATACCATGGTCCGACAGTGCCAACGTTTCTCCATTTTAAGACTAACAGACCATGTTGCTGGACCCGATGGGCCCGTCTTCCTTGCTACTTAACATGTAAGTACTACGTATTGCCTATGGTGAAGGCTCAGTTTGGAGCAAGAGCGGCGGTAAATAGTGCTTTTGTCTTCGGAAGCTTTGCGGCTTTTGTGGTGGCCTTCATCCTGCACGTAAAGAGTTCGCCAGACGAAGTGCTGGAAGAAATTGCGTTCGCGGAGTTCGAGTGACAGCTAGTTAGCAAAAGGTCGATTTGATCAACAATTTCTTCTTTTCTTGACAAAGTCTTTCACTCGAAATTCCAAACAAGCGAATCGCTAAATAGTGGAAGCTTCGTCGCTATGTTTACCTTTCACCATGAATAATCCTCGATAGCCATACAGATAACATCGAAGGCATTATATAAAACTCGATTCTTATCGCCACGTACTCTATCAATGCAGCATCCCATGGAGTTTGACCTTCCTGCCGGGCCATATTGATATATATATATATATATCGCTCAAGCGCGTGTCATTTCCGTGTGAAACACGAAAGTACTTGTCGTGGGCTTTGGTGCCTCGGTGCGAGGGTTGACCATGACAGCAACGCACCGAAGCAAAAGTGTTCGGCCCATGAATGACTCTGGATTCATCACTGGAAGTTCCAGTTCATTACCTGGTGACAACTTCGCCTCGCCTTCTAGCCCAGCAACGAAGAATCCATCCGATTCCAACTTATCAGGCATATCGACGAGTGCTGAAGCACCACGAGCGACTCAACGACCCTCAATTCGTAAATATCCGTCTGATCTACGCGAGAAGAGCCTGCTACATCGATACCATGAATGGAAGAACGAGCACATGTACTTGGGGCGATACTCTATTGAGAAAATTCTCGCGTTCGAGGAATACCAACGTCACGCCAGTCCCGCTCGAGTCTATGCTGTCATTGCTCTGACACCAATGCCAGCTTTGGTTGTTGTTTTGGCTTTAGCTGCGATTCCACTGGAAAGTCCATTGCTACCTGCGACCTCGAACGCTGCATACTTCGTACAGTCTTGGCTTTCGTTCACGGTGGTAACTTTTGGAATGCTTCTCTACATGAGATGCGCCCTCGCGCTGCCGCTGAATGTTTATTCGCATCAAGAATGTCTCCTCATTTCGGTGCTGACAGCAGGTGCAAACGAGTTGGCGATGCTGGTTTTGTCAGTCAAGTGGCGATTTCCAGTTCCACTCCGAGACATTTTGGGCACTCCTTCTTACGCACTATTCTTTGTGCTGTTTCACGTGATGGTTCTACGGACAAAACTGCGTCATTACTACCCTCGGATTCGAGAGTATTTACCTCTGTGGATTGCCCAGGTCTCATCATTCTTTGTGTTTGAGGGAGTGGCAATTTTGTTCATGAACTCGCCGGTCTGGGCAAAAGTTGCGATCACGGTAGTGTTTCCCCTGTTGCGAACCATGTTGAAGCATGTCATTAGGAGGTTTTCACATGCACTGGAAGACATCAGCACGGAGCTGTCGTTGTGTGTAGTCGAAGTGTTTGGGTCATTATTCCAGAACGTTTGCTTACAAAGCTCACGGTCGCTCTTGGTTAGCGGACTTATTATCGTCTTGGACTTCGTGCAAGCAATTGTGGAGGTACGGATGCACATGGACCGCAAATATGTCGTCGATGGGCGACACTGTGTGCAGACTGCGGTGAAAATCATCAGAAGTGCTTTATTTCCTGGACAAGTTAACTCTGAGAAAAAACGATCGAATAGTGAGAAGGTTTCGTACAAGGGTGTATCGCTTTCCTCGTATCCTACCCCGTCCAAGAATCCGTTGAAAACTACTTCTCGGCTCCAAAGATCATCCAAAGTAGCATGTCTCTCTCAAGGATCACTTGGAGTACTCGACTTGGGCTTAATCCAACTTGGCGTCTTGGATCGAGAGTTACTGAGCGCAGATCCCTCGATTGCCCAATCTCCGGAAAACATGCTGGTCTCAAGTACATCGAGAACAAGACGATCCTCTATCGACGACGTGGAAATCGCTCATCGTTATCACGTGAGACTTCTGACACAAACGCTTGAGCTTCTGTACGCCTCGGAGGTGCTTGTTTTCGCGGAATACTGGACCGATACCCGTGGGCTATTTTCGTACAGATTTCGTGTCTAAAAAATCGTGTACAGACCTCGTACAGCCCGCAGACCACTTGCTGTCTAAATGTATAGATTCGGTACAGATCCGAAGAGCCACTTTCAAGTTGAAGTGACCCTCACCCACGCACGTCAATAGTACTCCCTGGCAAGCCCCACCACTCAGCAGCGATCATGGTGCCTGCAAGCAAGCGCTGCGGGCCCACAGGGCCGCAAGGCTACAGCGATTCCGATACTATGGCGCTGCTAACTATCATCAATGAACCAAGTGGCTCGAACGGGCCCGCCATTTGTTCAATGAGCGTCTTGCGGCAGTCGAGGGCCGTGACATTATCACGGCCTTCGACTGCGTAACTATTATACATTCTAATGCCGGTGTCACCGAGTGGGAAGACTCGCCGCCCCGTCACCCGTGTTCTAGCGGTTGAAATTAGTCAAATACCACAACGTGACTGTGCCAGCTTAAACGCAGCGTCATTTCCTAGCAGGAGACATAAGCAGTCTGATGAGGGCGTATTTACAGGGATCTCGAGTTCCGTGGCAAATCCACCCTCATCGGACTGCTTCTGTCTCGCCGGCACCGCTTGCGGGTGGCCTCCCCCTCGCCAGCATTGCGGTGGCAGCGCTCGTAGACGCGTCGATGAACTCGTCTTCGTCGTCCGCACTATGCTTGCCAGTGTCAGCAGCCCCAGTGAGCAGTGCAGGAGTGAGAGAGCAATATTCACCATTCTAGCCATACCATCTACACATCTAGAAATCTGTCGAGTCGACGGCGGACTCGAGTTGTCTAGAAATGGCCTTTTTATAGAATTCTGTACAAAATGGCCGCGACAGATCCTACGGGAATCGGTCCACTCCGAGTTCGCCAGTGCATTTATCTACGCTT
Organism: Phytophthora fragariae; assembly: GCA_009729435.1. Classification (NCBI taxonomy): domain Eukaryota; phylum Oomycota; class Peronosporomycetes; order Peronosporales; family Peronosporaceae; genus Phytophthora; species Phytophthora fragariae. Next base: position 670,894 of record QQOI01000002.1, on the reverse strand, counting down.
TTTACACACTGACCGCGTACCACTTGCCTAACGCCAAGTACAGTTTGTGCTTCATCGGTCTGTCCGAGGGAGAGTTCTGGAACTCCGTGGGGAATTGCGCCATGTACGCATGCTTGGAGGGATGTACACTATACCTGTTTTTTGAGCTGGTGCGGGCGAAATTCGGTATTTCGACTCTGTATCAACTCGGTTTCGTACTGGAAAAATATTGGATGAGCATGCAAGGGAAGATAATCAGCAGCCTAGTGCTTGTTCTTATCCTTCATACAGTTCATCAAGGTGCGCGAATTATTTATCCCCAAGCGTGAGATCCTTCCTAACTAACTAGTTGATGGAAATGTTGTGTAGGAACGGACCTCTCGTTCAAATTCGACTGGGAGGACGTTCTAAACCACACCCATTTGTGAAAAAGATCAGCATTTCTATTACTTTCACATGATATGGCTTCTAGAGATAGCGGAATATACTTATTTTTGGTTTCTTTCTTCGACATCTTATGAAGGAGAAGCGAGCTATCCACATGTATGATGATATCTGTTCTTATCGGTCAGGACAGCGGCGATCAAGAACACATTCCTCAATCTGCCAGCAACCCACCAAGCAACTCAATCCGGCGATGTCTGACGAAGAAAACGAGTCGTGGACGTGCCCTTCCTGCACCCTGAAGAACGAGCACATCGTCGAAGCATGCGCAGCATGTGGAGCTACCAGTCCACTGGTTCTTCAGAGCTACGCAATTGAAGAACAAGCGTGGGCGGCAGGTGAAGCTGCTGCCGTTGAAGGAAGAAGGTCACAACGTGCGAGTCTGGTGTCTCAAGGATCGGACAATACCACCCCTCGCGGTGACGACGACGAAAGCGACCCGTGGACTCAAGCCGAGTGCGAGTGGGCGCAATTGGAGTCTCGTCAAGACTCACGCTCGAGAAAGTAGCGACTCTGAAGTATCGGAGCGATGCATATCACAGCAATAACTATTCAACATGAAGGAACCTTTAGCCTTAAAGAGATACCACACAAGTCGCAGTATGCTTATGCTGTATTTCCCTTGTTAATCAAGAGCCAAAAGTGCTGAAACGTCCACTACACCAAGTATTGGTCGTCCTCTTCTTCCTGTTCGAAGCATCCCGTAGTCGCCACGTTCGAGTACCAAGCACCCGCCGATCGTTGAATTCGTGTGAGCTGCGAGGGCAGAGCCGAGTATTCGTCGATGTCACCGGTCTCATCCGTGAAGTTGACGAAGTAGAGTCCGCGACGTCCGGCGTAGCTGGTCCACTCGAAGTCGTCCATGAACCCCCACACCGTGTAGCCGATGATCGGGATATCCTCCTCGTAGATCGCCTTGTGCACTTGCTCGAGATGTGTGCGATGGTACCAGAGCTGGTCCGGATTGTTGATTGTTTCGTTGCCGCACCAGCCATTCTCAGTCAGCAGGATGTCTGCACTCGTGTCGTGCTTGTGTACGAATCTGATGACCTGGAGGTATCCCGGAGGGTAGCCCGAGTCGCTGGAGCAGCTATTCGGGTCCATGACACTCCCGTAGGCGTGTCGACTGCCTTCGGGGTTGCGCGAGTCGTCAACTCCGAGGTCCGAAGCCCAACCCAGCGTCAGACTGGAGCAGTTGGTCTCCGAGCGCTCCGAATCGCAGTCCGTAGTCGAGTACGACGCGTAGTAGTTGAGCATCAGCAGGTCGTACGAGCCCTTGACCTGAGCCCTTTGCTCCTCCGTGAAGTTCGGCAGACGATCTCCGACTCGTTCACGCATGACTTGGGGGTAGTCTCCCGTCGTCAAGGGCCCCAGAAACCACCCCAAGTGGAACTGGTTCTTGCGCTCGGCAGCAGCCACGTCCTCGGCGATCGAGTCGTTGAGCGGCACGCCCCAGTCGGAATTGACTACGATACTGATACGTGCCGAGCTCTGGACAGTCCCAGCGTCTCTCAACTCGTGGAATCTCTCGACTGCTGCAGCGTGAGAGAGCAGCACCACGTGAGCCACGTCGTACGCGTTGGTGATCGAGTTGCCCAGCTTCGGAGGACCGTAACCATAGGCGAACCCAGTGAGGATGAACGACGCCGGCTCATTGAACGTCGTCCAGTACTCGACGTCCTGTCCGAACTCCTCGAACATGAGCGTCGCGTAGTCGACGAAATGGTCGACCATAGCGTCGTTGAGCCAGCCGGGAGGGTCGAACGCCGACTGCAGCGTAGCCGGTAGGTCCCAATGGTACAGCGTCACGACGGGTTTGATGCCGCTGGCCAGCAACTCGTCCACCACCGAGTGGTAGAACGCCAGACCTTCCGGGTTCGCCTGCATGCGCTGCGTCGTCTCGTTCCACGACATGGCGCGGGTCCAGGAGATGGAGAAGCGGAAGGTGCCATAGCCGTCCTGCTTCATGAGTGCGATGTCGCTGTCGTAGCGGTGCACGAAGTCGTCGGCCACATTGGCACAGGGCACGCCGTTGGACGTGTCGCGACAGAAGTCGTCCCAGATGCTGCGCTCCTTGTTGGTGGCGTTCCAGCCGCCCTCGACTTGGTAGGCGGACGATGCAGTGCCGGAAGCAGAACGTCGAGATGTTGTTACTGTTGTTGTTGTTGCTAGTCGCGGAGCCGATGGAAGCGTCTCCGCAGGTCTCCGATGCCAATGCCGAAGTCGACAGTGCACAACCGACCGTCACGACGCTAATGATGCGCAGCGGTACCATGTTGTACTGGTGGAGTGCGCTCTTGGTGGTGAATTGGAAAATGCTTCTCTGGTCAGTGTTGTACATGTATGTGTACCATGTACCAGGCTGGTATAACTGCAAATCTGCAAGAGCTGAAGTTGAAGTTGTTGCTGACCTCAAGCATAAGCAGTTGATCTCCATGTACTCTCTGCAATGACAACCAATCGATCATCCACAGAAGATACGTTGTAGTATGAAAGTTGATGCATGAATAGGCTTGGCTGGGACTATTTGCCCTGGAAACCCCGACTTCTTCATCCACCACACAGACAACTCAATAGCATACAATCTTGTGGTCTCCAACGACTTGAAATCAGTAGTGGAATCAAAACTTTGCTCTGAATTGCGCAGCTATCCACCTCTATCACAGCACTCGACACCGTTCTACTCTCCACGAGCCATACCTTTTTTGTTCTACGCGCGCTTGACCTTCGGGGTCAGCGACTTGCTGTACATGCGAATGAGCGACGCCGTCATGGTGAAGACCGACATGCCCAAAATCGCCGCCGTCTTCCACCACGCGTGGTCATTCGCCCGCTTCACGTCCTCAGCCGAGCAGCCGTCAGGCAGCACGACGCCGTCTACTGGGATACCGTCACTAGCTACCGCTGCAGCACTTCCCTTGCATTTTTGAATCACCTCCGACGAGTTCAGCGACAAGAAGCCGTAGAGCAGCAGGCAGATCGTAGCGAGCACAAAGGCGACGCGCTTGCCGAGCTGCGCCGAGTCCAAGTGTCGGTCCAAACTCGTACCGGCGTGACGGTACACCACCACTCGCAGCTTTGAGACCGTGAAGTCGGCATGAATTCCTTCATCAGCAATCGGCAGGCAGCACAATTCTCTCGAAGAGGACACCACAATCTGCCACGTCGGGCCGTAGACGAACGTCAACGAGTGCTGCGAAGAAAAAACAAACAGAGGAAGCTCCGTTAGCAACTCGATACCCCTCGGCACCTCATAATTAATATTTTCAGCATTGGCACTCCACCTTCAACGCCTGAGCGATCTTGGTCTCGTGGTCTTGCACGCCTTCGTAGTAGTTGTAGAGCTTCTTGGCCTTGTCAATGACCGCCTCCTTCATGTCGTTTTCCATGTCACTCTCAAAAACCACAACCTTCCTCTTGGTGTTGAGCTCCTCACTGTTTTCAGCCAGAGCCTCGTGCTCCTGCTTGAGTTTGGGTCCCACGGACGGCGTCGTGCGGTACAGCAGCACCTTCATCTTGCTCGCCTTGCTGAACAGCAGCACGCACGCACCCTTGCGCTGCAGTATAAACACAGACAGGCATGAGGGATCTTATAATTGATATACTATATAAAATATGAGAGAACGACCACGTACGTAGCGCAGGTCCACGGCGAAGTCCCCACCCACGAGAACGTGCCAACCGGGGCCCATGGCCGGATCCAGACGGCGCTGCAGCTCGGCCGCGAACTCGCGCAGGCTCGAAGTCTTCTTGGCCGCATCGTTCACAGTCTTCTTGGCTGCGGCCTGCAGGACCACGGGGGCCACGGGGGCCTTGGACACTTGGAAGTCGGCGGCACAGAAGACCATGAGGACCAGATACTTCCCCTTTGTGACCAGCGTCGTTGACACGCACGAGGTCGGGTCGAGTTACCGCGTGACAGAGCATAGGTTTATGCGTTGGTAGAGGTACAAGATGTAGCCATTTATTGAAGGTGGCTACATTGATGGATGTTGAAGACGGGATTCCAAACAGCGAACGGCCATCCACCAGAGCCTCGGTGAACCACCTCACTTTTTTCGGCAGTGCGCCCCCTGCAGAGTACCAGGTACACTTTACATGCGTTGGTGTCATGCACAGACACAAGAAATATGCTAATCGGTACCAGGTACTTTATTATTATGTACCACACGAGCTCTCTGCATGCGGCTTGACCACGGCTGGCTCGACCTGAGCCCATTCATTCGCTTCGCCTCCTTGCGGCAATGCATTGCATTTGCATTGTTGCCATCGCTTGCTCATGCGCATCACACATGGCTACCCTCTGCGTGTGCGCTGAAGGTCGAGCCAACGGCTTTCAAATCGGCGCATGTTGCCCGAGAGCGTGCCGGCCGCGTGCGCGCGAGTCAAATCAAGCTCTGGTTTTTGGCGCGAAACACACAGAAAAGCCGGTGGCAAAGAGGGCGGACCAATCGTCGCCGAGCACAATAATCCTGGTTCCATCCCTTCTGCACATTTGATTTCCGCAAAAGACAAGCGCTCCCCTTCACTGCGCAGCGAAGCTTGTTGCATATAACTTTGGCGCGTCTTTTTCAAAGGCACCAAGCACGCAAAGGAGACTCCACTCGCTCACACTCCAACGCACCGCGCACTGCCTAACCATCCTCTTGTCACCCATGAAGCCTGAGTCCAAACTCGTCGTTGTCGCGCTGGAAGGTTGCCACGGTGCGTTTAACACTAGCCTAACCTTCCTCCTCCAATCACCAAACTCCAACTTGTCTCACCATACAAACAACTCATCTAACGTTAATTCTTCTCCAGGTTGTGGCAAAACTGCACTATGCGAGGAGTTTGAAGCTCAAGGTTACGACATCCTGGACGAGGCCTTCATGGACATGCCGTCCTACGCGCTCCACCCGCAGTCCCTTCTCATGGAAACCTCCTGGGTCTGCTCCTGGTTCGAGCGCGTGCTGCGCCTCGCCGAGCGCGTCAAGCCCGGCCGCAAGCAAGTGTTCATCGCCGACCGCTCGCCCTTCAGCGCCGTGCTTTATTCTGCCAAGGGCCACCTGCTCGAGCCTGTGATCCGGGAGCAAATGAAAGAGGTGCAACACTTTGCCGGCGTCCAGTTCTATACGGTGCATGTGCAGGTGGAGCGTGAGTTGCTCTGGCGGCGCATCTGCGCGCGACTGGAGCTCGAGCCAGAGCGGCTGCGGCTTAATGAGCACAAGAGAGAGTGGATGGAGGAGACACTTGCCTTTTACGAAGGGTTTAACTGGGACATGACAGTGACTAACGACGAGCGGAGTGTGGCAACAATTGCCGGCAACATCAGCCACTTGCTTAGGGAGAGAGACAACACCTTCGAGGAGGTCTACATGTGCACCAAGCCGCGCGCCGTATCGCCCCACTCGGCGTCCAACAGTATGCTCAGCACGGACAGCGAGTGCGAAAGTGTCGAAGAGGACCACAACATGCACGAGGACGTGCAGTGGAACTCCAAGCCAGGCGAGCAACAGAAGAGAAGCATCATCGCGTTCAACAATACCCCGTCCCAAGACTTTTGAGTCTTTTATTATTATGAGAAGAAGAGCGGCAACTTGCCAGACAGTTTGATTACGTATATTCCCAGGTTTTGCCAGTTTAGGATAGTTTTAACGCCTACAAGTATCTAAAGATTGCCTGCATGTGAAACCTACTCGAGGGTGTGACGTTATTTCGTCTAACCGCAAATGGAGTTGTTGCATTGCTATCTTTCTCATAGACGCAAGAAGCGACGCGCGTTGGCTCGAGTGATCTTGGCAACTTCTTGCGGCGATCGACCTAGAGCAGTTGCAGCAGCTTGAGCCACACGGGGCATCGCACTGGGCACGTTCGGGTACTGCTTCTTCTGGTCGCTCACCTCAGCGCGACGACACTTGGGGAATCCCATGTACGGCGCGTCCGTCTCCAGAACCAGCCTCTCCAACGGCACATGCTTCACCATTTCTTGCAGAGCTGCCCCTTGTTTCTTGCAGATGAACCCCGTGATACCAATGTACCAATCGTCACCGCGTGCGACGTACGCCTTTAGCTCTTCTTCAGTGCCAGTGAAGCAGTGCACCACCGCCGGTGGGAAATATCCACCGGATTTAGCGGTGGCTTCGTCGATCAACTGGATAAAATCTTCATGTGCCAGTCGTTCGTGCAGGAACAGCGGCTTTTTCAGCTCACAAGCCACCGAAAGCTGCTCGGCGAACCACTTTTTCTGGAATTCCGGTTCCGGGAAACTCGGTGAGTAGTCCAACCCGCACTCCCCCACAGCTCGAACTTCTTGCAACTCCATGAGACCTTTGAGCGTAGTCAACTCCTGCTGCGAGGGTATTGCCCGTGCATTGTAAGGATGCACCCCCGCCGTGGGGAAGAGTTTGGTCGGGTGTTGCCGACAGAGTTCGATGGCTCGCTGGGACTCATCAATTGTGGCACCGGGCACCAGCATCTCCTTCACCCCAACGGTTGAAGCTTGTTGCATCAGCGTTGCAACATTGCCACGAAGGTCTTCGTGCGTTAAATTGCAATCGAAGTCGAAGAGTTCCAGATCCGCGGCTTGAGAAGGTTCCGACTCGGACTTTTGCACCAGTTTAGAGGATTTTGCCTTGGTCTTGTGGTGCGTTTTCGCGTGGTGTTTCTTCGTGGGGTGGGCAACAGCGTCTTGCACGTAGTACCAATGGCTGGTGGATAATTCGTCGTGCGTAAACGGCATGAGAGAGGGTGGAAGTGAAGAGGGTGAAGAGGATCGCTTTTGGTTTTGCTCGCAGTGCAGAGTTGTGTAAAGATGGTGTGTTTAGAGAGTTTCGCCTAATTCCGATAGGAGCATGAACAGACGTGGTTAGAGATGTTGCAGGATGAGGACGACACGGACGATGTGCCTGGCTTCAGTGGCATGAGGTTAGAGAACTATTGGCTCTTGTTGCGCTTTACAGTGTTTGCAGCAAAATTGTTAACACTTTCAATTTTGTTGCTAGGAATTCGTTGAGTCTGGAGGCCATCGAGGCGGCAGTGGACAAACAAGTGGCAAAACTTGCCTCTTTCCCTGCTGATGCAAACAATTGGAGTGTTGAAGACTATGGAGAAGACGAAGAAGATACCTCAAATGATTTAGAGACTACAAGTGAAGGGTTCGTGAGTCACATGCCTCAATATCGACAGGCTCTGGTGGGTAAAAAGTTGAGGTTGTTGGAGAAACAGTTGCAACATCGAGACAAGATGGTGCAAAAGTTGCAAGTTGCTCAAACGCAAGCCCAGGCAACAATTGCCAATTTGCAGAATGAGTTGCAACTTGCTCAGCAGGAACTTACATCGGCTCAAGAGGAGTGGGAGGAGGAGAAAGAGACAATTCTGAGATTTCGAGGAGCTGCAGGAGGCGGCGGAGGCAACAATGCCATGATGCAACTTCAACTTGGACTTGGGGCTGCAGGTGGTGGGCGAAATGGCTCGAGGATGACGGAAGCTGAAGCTCAGCGACAGCGTGAAATGCGGCAGCAGATGTTGAATGGGGCGGCGGATGCTCAGGAAATGTTAGAAGCAGATCTGGGGGAGGGAACGGATCGGGCGGCCGTGCGAGGGATTCGCTTAAAGTGGAAAAAGTTTCGGTTGTTTCTGCGTCGCAGGTTGTACCCGTTCACGACGGACATTCGGCAGATTGAAGCGCAATTTGGGTCGTCAGTGTCTTCGTACTTCCGGTTTTTTGGTTGGATCATCATGACGTTTACGGTCATGTCAGTGCCGTGCTTTGTGTTTCTTGTTTTGCACATTTTGTATCTTCTTCAACAGGTTGGCCAAATTTTTTTCAAGAAGTTGCATCTCTATGACAGATTTTCTAACTTGGTACTGACAATTTCAGCCATCAAGCGTGAACTGGGTGGCGTATTCGGGCGTCATGCCTACCTTTCTCCAGCTTCCAGGATATTTTCCTGACGAAGCGTTTGTATACTCGGTTCGAACTCCTCTGTATTGTTGCAGTGGCTACGGCGCAGAAATAACAGAATATTTTTATTTTGCCAGGCCATTCTCATCTGGATGGAGATCTTGCTGCTGCTTTTCACACTTCGCAAGTGGATAGCTGAAGATCGAATGTCCAAGGCTGTTCAAGCTGTTGAAAACGCCAGCGAGAAGGTGGGTGTAATTCACGTGCAACAAGCGCCCACTCAATACTAACATTGTTTTATTCTAGCCGAAGTACAGCAGAATTCTCCTGAATGCTTGGGATTTCTCGCTCACGACGTCAGATGTACGTAGATTGATTGCTCACTCTATCTGCAGCTCTGCGCTTACCTATGCATTGCACAGCAAGTTAGCGACCTGAAAAAGACGATTGCAGAGCAAGTTAAAATCGCTATGGAGGAAGAGAAGCGCGCGGAAACAATAAAATCGCGGACGAAGTATGTAGATTCATGTACATAGTGCGGAGTGGCTCGGATTTACGCTAACGTACTTCTTGCTTACAGGAAGCAGAAGTACATTTTGTACGCTCGGCGTTTTGTCGCCTTCATATTCTACATGATGATTCAAGCTGCAAGTTGGTACCTCATCATTCTACTTACTACACAGTCGTCACAGCTCCAACTGCAAATTGCTGCAAGGGCTGCCATCTTTGCACCATACGCCAGCAGTATCGTGCCTGCCGTGGTGACTGTAATCAACGCTATCCTTCCGAAACTCATATCGTTATTGACTACTATCGAGAAATGGGACGACGTAGGCTTCGCTATCAAAGCCATGGTGACACGATTGTATCTGGCCAAGATCTTAAACGTCTTGATTCAGCTTTTCTCGTTCGCGCTGCTCCTGGACCCAATGTTGCTAACGTCGACTCAAAACATTCTGGAACTTTTCACATTCGACGGATCGACAGTCCGTAAAAATGTAATGCTCGATTTCAAGCCTGAAAGTTTTGATTGCCGAGCAGAGCAGGCATCAGCAGGCCTCTTAACGCTGGTGGTGACTGATTTCAGTGTAAGCAAAGCCATGGCAATATCAGCGCCGTTGGTTGGTGTGGTGATCAACAAATTGAAATATGTATGGCGACATCAGCGCGAGAAACGAGCTCTAGCCAAGAAGCAGAAGCTAGGTGCCAAGGTTGTACCCGAAGCTACTCCACTACCCGAAGAGCAAGGCAATGAAAGAATTGCTGTTCCCAGTGTCACGGATGATCAACCTTCACATATGACTTCTGCACTCCCCGAAGAAGATTCAAAAGCCCCGGAATTGATTGTGGTACCAAACGAGAGCCTGCTTACGAAGTCCGAGTTCCTTGTTCCGCAAAAAATGGTTGCATTGCTGTACTCATGTACAATTGCTTTAGTGGCTATACCTCTCGCTCCTACAACCGCGTTGTTGGTTCTCCTGCTGCATATAGTAAACTTCAAGTTCGACAAGTTCATTCTCATGGTACAATGCTGTATATGTTCGATATGGTGGTAAAGAATCCTAACTCACTGTCTTACTTACACGTTGATTTACCTGTTGGTTGTAGTATTTGCAAAAGAAACCAGCCAACCCATGGGGTGCCAAAGATGCTGGCAGCTTCTTCATCAAGTTTTACTTCTGCACGGTGCTCATTTTCCTTGGTTTCACCCACTTTTTTCTCCTGAACACGCGTCTACCAAAACGATGCGGACTACAAGACTCGCTTGTATCTTCCAGCGACGATGTGCTTTGCGTGACAAGCAGCTACGATGCCAGTACGAGGTTGTGCACGATCGACCCCACTAGTTCATCGGTGCGATTTTGCTTGATCCGATCGCTTTGGTTCGATAAGGCTAATTGTTGTGTGTACCTTAGAGCTCATACTTCCTAACGGGACAGGAATGTTCAGTCGGTTACCCTCTGTGCATCTGCGAATACGCCTGCGGGCCGTTCGTCAATGTTGCCATGGGCTACACGCCTCTGTTGAACTACATCACGTCTTCCAGTGTTGCGTCTGCATTTTACTCGCTGGTGCTTGGCAACAATTTCGTGCCGTGGATGCTCCTGTTCATGTTCTTACTGACCATCTTCTTCCTTCGAAACTCACTCACGGTCTACATTGTACGTCACTGCGATCCCATTTTTTCTCTTGTAGCGTCACGGACTGAGTGCCTGTTGCTTTGTAGATGACCACGTTGCAGCGCGAGCAGGATGTAACACTAACTTTCTCGTCATTGAAGAGGAAGATCAGACAGCTAGAAAACCGTTTGCGTCTTCAGAAAATGGGAGGAGGTCGTCCGAACGATGACGTTGAAAAAGCAGCCGATCGATAGGCAGGATCGTAAGAAGTCCAGTACTGTAACGAATACGGCAAGATCTCTGCGGACAGAGGAAATTGAAGGAAAAGTAAAATCAATATTACACGTACACTACATTTTGGTCGAGCCCCAAACAGGGTAAAGCTGCACTGCTCGTAGCAGAAGCACACAGCCTGTCGATCCAGACTGTACTTGGTCACCGGCTAACTCGAGCTGGATGTGTCAGACCCTGATGACGACACTTCGGTCTCGAAGCATGGCATCTTGCGGAGGTTGGCCAAGCTATCCATGGCGGCCATTCCCTTCAGGAACTCGCTGTTCGCGGTAAGCCAGTCGTCCTCCAGAATACCCTCCGTGTACGTGCGGTACGTGTCGGCGGGGTTGAACTGGTAAGCACTTTCAGGGTTCAGGGACCACACGAAGCCGCCGGCCCAGCCACTTTCAATGATCACCTCGATGCTGAGGTCAGTGCAGCGTTTGGTGGTGAGCTCCGGGTGCAAATCCTTCGAGTACAACCCACCGAATTCGCCCAGCAGCAACGCGGACGAGTTGTCATCGGCCAAAAATCCAAACATATCGGCCATAGTCGCCTTGATACGTGCCTTGAGCGTAACGTCATCCACCTCCACGTAGCCAGCGATTGCACCGGTCGAATCCTGGGTGCCACCGTCGTAAAAATACGCTTGAGGGTACACAGCTAAAACCCAAGAAGATATATCCCTATCGTTAGTTATAGGTGAAGTACACAATGAACAGTGAAGATTTCTCGTACCTGGTGTGTAGTAGTGTGGCGCATAGACCACCTTGTTGTCCGTACTGAACGAAAGTGGGTAGTCGGCCGCTTTCTGCAGTCCACCTCCGTACCAGTCGTAGTAGTCGTAGTTGGTACCATCGATCGTAACCGTGTGGTCGGCGTTGACACCTTCCACGAAGCCCAACCAGTTCGAGCAGCCGTCCAGCATGCGGTCGGCGATCTTCTTGGCTCCGGCATGGAAGTCCGTGTCTGATCCGTCGCCCCACGTGGCCTTGGAAGGTTCGTTCTTGACGTCAATGCCAATGATGTTCCAGTACCTCTCACTGCAGAGGTTCTTGGTAAGTGTATCAACGGCAGTCAAAAAATTATCTTCCGAGATGTCGTTGCTGTACCAGAGACTGCCGCTGTCCGTCGACGTCAGTGTGTGCATACTCAGCAACACGCCAATGTTGCGGTACGCCAGCACCTTGACAATACTTTTAAGCAGTGACATGTAACTCGTCACGGAAATTGCTCGGTTCTCAGCCGTGTTGATGAGCGAAATCTCCGGCTCTTGGTCGGTTAGGATCCAATTGACACAAAGTGGCAAACGAACGGCATTGAAGTTGTTGTCTGCCAAAAAAGTGGCGATCTGGAAGGCGGTGGTGCCATTTTCCGCATTGTCCCAAAGACCCAATGGGATGGCGGTGCCTGTTTCCATGCCGAACCAGTTGATGCCTTTGATATCCACTGGCACTTCTGTGCCATTGGAGCTCACGGCAACAATTCGGCCGTTTTTGCTTTGGTAGTCTGGAAGTTCGCACCCCATATCCGGATAAGACTTTGGGTTGTCCACCACTCCGTCGTCAGAGACCAAGTCACTGCTGCTGCCACTGGCACCACCGGATATTTTTTCACTGTCAGCTTTACGTTGGGAATAATTTGCATCTCGAGTGTCGGCAGTGTTGCTGGCGTGCAGGGCCGAGAAGGTGATGGCAGCAGCTGCTCCACCCACAATGAGGAGGAAAAGGAGAATGCCTGGCCACATCTGCAACAGAGCGAACAGCAAAAAAATATCGGTTAGGCTAGTGTTAAAAAGGCTGTACACTCGCTTTAGGTGAATGAAATTGAGTTCGTACCCGGTAGCGGCCTTTGTACTTTTGCTGTGTCTTCTCGAGGAAACCGGGGGTAGGTTCACTAACCGCTTCGATGTCGCGGTCGAGCAAAGAACCTCGAGTGAACACACCAGCAGTTGCCGCTGCATTGCCTGAGCCACTCATACGCCCGGTGTTAACATCGGCCATGTTGCTAAAGCGGTTGTTGCCGTATCCGCCCTGCACCCCATAGGTATGCGCCTCGCTCGGCTCGCGGAAAACCTCGCGCGCCGGCGGCTGCGGGATGAAATCCTGCTCGGGGATGTCCCTCGAGTCCTCGCGGTTGAGCATGGCGCTGTAATTGTAAGTGGGTGAGCCGAGTATCTCGCTCGAAGCCACGAGCGAACCCGCGGGCGAGTCCACGCTGAAATTATCTTCTTCGGGTTCACGTCGCATTGGCAACTGCGACCTCGGCTTGCGGCTAATGCAAAAGTGGATGCGAGTTGCTTCCGTCGTGCACACCCGATCGTGTCCAGCATACTGAAATCAAGAGAAATCAACCGAGACTGGGCTTGAGACAGGTCCGACCTGACTTTTGTGACGCTGAGATTTGCCTGTCAAAATTGTACAGTAATAGGAACCGATGCCAGAGTTGGAGAAGTCACTAAATGAAGGATGATGTGGTATAGTGATGTCGCTATCTACTGGGCAAGTAGGACAAGCGTCACCGCACCCGATTGGCTGCCGCCAACGATAGAAGGCGAATAGGGGAGTTTTCGGCATCGAAAAAATGGGTTCATACAAAATCAAGCATCGATTAATTCGCTAGGTTGCAAAGTGCTACCGGTAGCTCGAACAGCGACGACAGGTTCGGAATACAATGTGCATGTATGGTCATGGCAATGGCGATGTCGATGTCGAGGCTGAGGCGGCCGCAGCACGTTATGATGGCGGTGATATCCGCGTGATATCCTATTTCCTGAAGCGGGCGCTTCAGCCTGCTGGCCGCGACAGTGTCCAACACCACCATCGGTTCAGCGCCCTTGACCGATCAGGTGGCGACGGCAATTTGTCATGTTGCCAACATGATGTTGGTGACTACTACATAACATGTAGTAGTAACATGTAGTATCGTTTGCACCCTCGCCTTCGCTTGGCAAATGTGGTGGTTATCGGTGCTCGGACGTGTCGATACTGCCGTCCAAGGCCATTGTTCACATGTAGTTGTCGTTCGTGGCGGACAGCTCGTCTCACCGTTCTTTCCAATTGGGCCATGCGTGTTTCGCTGTGCGACCTCAGCTACATACTGCTCAACAATGGGAACTTTGCTACCGGTACGTTATAGTAAAGTACTAGTGCTAAACAGAAATTGCGGACATGTATTCTGCCATACATCTTACATGTATCCGCGTGCTTAACTTAACTGGTGCTCCTAAACTCTTTAGTCTGAACCAGAAGAGCCTGAGTCCGAGTCCTCCGTCTCGAAGCACGGCATCATACGCAGGTGCTCAAGGTCGTTCATCGCCTCCAGGCCCGCCAAAAACTCGCTGTTAGCCGTCAACCAGTCATCCTCCAGCACACCTTCGGTAAATGTGCCGTACGTGTCGGACGGGTTGTACTGATACGCACTCTCCGGGTTCAGAGACCACACGAAGCCGCCTGCCCAACCGTTCGCCACCATGATTTCGATCGAGTAGTCTGTGCAGCGCTTCGTCGTAAGCTCCGGGTTCAAATCGGTCGCGTACAAACCGCCGAACTCGCCCAGCAGCAGTGCAGCCGACTTGTTATCCGCGATAAATCCGAACATCTCATCCATCGTGGCCGAAATTCGCGTCTTTAGTGACGAATTCGACAGCTCCACGTAGTCGTCCAGCTCGCCATTATCACCGCTCGTGCCACCACCGAATAAGTAAGTCTGTGGATACACAGCTGAAACATTTTCACGAAATCGTTAGGATCGAGGATAATAGCGCGATATCGTACAAACGGATACAGTAGTTTCGTACCTGGTGTGTAGTAGTGAGGCGCGTACACCACCTTGTTGTCCGTGGTAAACTCCACCGGATACTCGTTCGCCTTCTGAAGACCGCTACCGTACCAATCGTAGAAACTGTACTCGGTGTCGTCGATAGTAAGCGTGTGCGAGGCGTAGATGCCCTCCACAAACCCCATCCAGTTCGAGCAGCCCTTTAGCATACGGTTTCCAATGGTCTGCGCGCCTACGCGCCAATCAGTGTCCTCACCGTCACCCCACGTGCCCTCGTACGGTTCATTCTTCAGATCGAGACCAACGACATTCCAGTACTTGTTGCTGCATAGGTCTCCTGTAAGTGTGTCGACGGCATCCAAGAAGTCGCTCTGCGTGATGTTGTCGTTGTACCAGAGACCACCGCTCACCGTCGATGTGAGGGTGTGCAAACTGATCAGCACACCGATGTTGCGGTACGCCAGGGCCTTGATAAGGCTCTTGAGAAGCGACATGTAGCTCGTGATGGAGATAGCACGGTTCTCGGCCGTGTTGATCAGCGTCGACTCGGGTACCTTGTTCGTGAGGATCCAGTTGATGCACAGCGGCAGTCGCACCGCGTTGAACTTGTTCGTCTCCAAGAAGCTTGCGATCTGGTACGCCGTGGTGCCGTTCTCTGAGTTGTCCCAGAGTCCAAGCGGGATTGCTGTCCCTGTCTCCATGCCAAACCAATTGATCCCCTTGATATCCACAGCCATCTCCGTGCCGTTCGAAGCGACCGCATAGATGTGTCCGTCCTTGCTCTGATAGTCCGGGAGTTCGCATCCCATGTCCGGGTACGACTTGGGGTTGCCCACTTCACCATCGTCTGAAACCAGGTCACTGCCGCTTCCACTGGCGCCCCCAGTGATGGCGGAGGCGCTAGCTTTTCGCTTCTGATAAGCCTCTTGACGGGCTGTGCTGGTTGTGTGCGTGTGCACAGCTGCAAAGGTGATAGCTAGCACGCCGCCAATGACGATCGCCAGGATCAACACCACACCCGGCCACCTCCGATAGCGGCCATTGTAGTGCTTCGTCTTGGCAGCAAACTCCGCGCTCGTCGGTTCCCTCACTGCTTCGATGTTTCGCTCCATCATCGACGGCCGCGCAAGCGCCACGGGGGCAGCACCCGCCAGTCCGACTCCACTGCCGCTGTTATCGTTGTTGTTGTTGGCAGTGGAGTACGAGAACGTCACTCGACCTGGCGAGTTGGCGTCCGTCTCGGTGGGACGGATGCTGTACGAGTAGCCACCTCTGTCGCTGATGGTCTGTGCATGGACCTCCGAGGGCTCCCGGAAAACCTCCCGCGCTGCTGGGACCTGCGAAACGAAGTCCTGGTCTGCGATCTCGTGCGAGTCTCCGCGACTCAGCATCGCGTTGTAGTTGTGCGAGGGCGAGTCTGCCCCTGCGTCCCGTTGTGCTGACATGGAGTGCAAGCTTCCTTATTGATATCCGAGCTGCGAACAGCGCGTGCTCCTTTGGGGGAATGTTCGAGAGTGAGCGAGTGCATTGTCGCCGCCAATGCCCCGCCATTGCCGCTGCCCGAGCTTTGTGCCGGGCGATGAGGAGGTCTTGGTGTCATACGCACTATCTGTCGCGGGGCATAGCCGTCGGTGGACCGGGCGACATACAAAACCTTAGCATATTTTTCGCAGACTTTTGAAAGGAATTGCACAGTGCGCACTCATCGATAGCTTTGGAGCGCTTCTGATAAGACAAGAGCAGCGCCCTCATCCGAACATCCAGGCACCCCAATTGTTCAGCACGGCCGGAGAATCAACCGCGCGACTGGCAAATTGCCGTGGCAAATCCATCAGCGCGAGCACCCCGAGTCACTGCGGTACATGTACAGTAAATGGACTGTCGAGATTGTTGGCATTCTACCGGTACAGTATCTATCTAGCCTATCTATATACCGTATGGTCTTAGTCCTTGGCGACAAGGCACAGACACGGTGTGTCACAATTCGTGTACGCAAATCCTAAACGTTACTCTCTACTTGTGCCGATTTACGTGCCGTTTAATCAAAAACACAATTCGCGAGTTGAATGGCTTGGAGGGGCAGCACCCCATCGACTTCGGCGCGACAGGCAGCGGCGTCGGCACCTTCTCGGCCGCGTCGAGCGACAACGCCCGAGGCGATGCTGCTGTAAATGGGGCAGGAGCCCGACACTCCGGCGCGCGTGCCGAGCTCATCAGCGGTCTGCCCTCCAAGAACGGCTCGCGCTGCGACGTGGGCAACCTCGAGACGCTGCGCTACACTGCCATCGTCTACACGTGGGTGAACGGTACGGAGAACTGCTACAACAAGCGACGCCAGCGCGCGGGGCTGCCGACGGGCAGCTCGTCGCGCGACAAGGAGATGGTCGAGCTCAAGTACTGGCTGCACTCGCTGCTCAAGTTCGCGCTGTGGCTCGAGGGCCCCATCTACATCGTCACGCCCGGCCAGATCCCGGCTGGGCACGTCCAACCCGCGCGTGCGCGTGGTGGACCAGGACGACCTGCTGCCCAAGTGACTGCTCGTGCGCTTCAAGGACAACATCGAGGACTCGCTCAACACACAGTTCACGATGGCTCGACTGGCGGCAACCCTGCCTCTGCCGGGTCGCGTTCGCCCCCGCCAGCAGGAAGGTCGTGTCCCGCCGCCTGCACACAGCAGCTACGTCGACCGAGTTGTTGTTCTCACTCACGACGCGGAAGGCCATGAAAGCGGGATCATTTTCGACACCTCGACGGACACCAGCGCACGTACCTCCACGGGCAGACTAGTGCTCCGAGGCTTACGATATCGCCCGTGTTGGGGCTGTTCCTGTTAGATCTTTATCAGTGTAGTCGAGCAGCTCCTTCTTGTGTCGATACTCGACAAGCCACGCGCTTGCATTGCTTCCTCTTCTTCGCGCCATTAATGGAAGGGAGGGCCATGCTAAACTTAATGTGTGCAGGTCGAGATTTAGCAATGGTGAAGGCTAAAATTAGCACATTCAAAACTCGCAGCATCTGTTTTTGTTTTAGATTGTCATTGGCTAAAACCGTTTGTCGCTAAGGACTAAACGTCGCCATGGACTAAGACGATACGGTAGCCGTTACTGGTATCCTAGATAATCTTGTCAATTAGATTAGAGACCTTTCGGAGCGGGTTTGGTAATAAATTATTAATAATGACATGACAAGTTGTCATTGATCGGACGAATCTGCTCATCATGAGAAACTGTATTTGAGTCTGATCCAGTGGCAGCGTTGCTGTTGAGAGTCTCAATTACCGAGATGTCCCCGTTCGCTGCGCCCAAGCCCAGTTCCATGGTAGTGAACTCCTCCGAGACCGTGATGCCCCGTTGAGATCCAGTACCGGACCGTATTTGTAGGAGCAAGCACGTCCAGACACCTCTCCGTCCAGTGATGACAAGGTTCCGCAAGCGCACGTTTTCTTCAAGACCGTCAAGGAGAGCAAGAATTTCCGTCCCATAAGGAGATGTCAGGATCAGTGTCAAGGCGCAAGCTCAGATGGCGTAAACGCTCCGGTTGAGATCCGGTCGCCCGTGCCCGCCCAATGTCCCCTGTCCCAGTGCGATGCAGTGCCCCAACCAATGAGCTACCATCCGGATCGACCGTGCACGTATAACTAACCCCGGACTTGGTCAACGAGTCCACGGGACCTCTTTGGAGTGCCCCCCCGTGACGTCTGAAGTCCCAAGCCAGCAGAATGAGACAGCGAGGAGGATGCAAGCGAAGTCATGGTAGATGACAAGAATCTCTCAGCTTTCAAGCAACTAAGTTATTTGCTCGAGTAGGTAACTAGTTAAATTGAACCAGCTGACTCTCTCTCTCTCAATTACCGAGATGTACCACTGGTACTGGGTAGCAAACGGAGTTTTTTTTAATGGTTTGCACGCAAATGCGAAGCAGCAACAAGTCGAGGCGCAGGTGCCGGTGCTCGCGCAAGTACAAGTAGCGTTCTTGTCGCGGCGGAACCTTCGCCGCGAGCCCAAGGCAGCATGGGCGGGCGGTGATGGCGGGCCGGACCAGTACCGTGTGACGGAGCATACTGAGTCTGGCAGGGCGTGTGAATCAGACCCTCTAGAATCAGACTTTGATTCTAGAGGGTGGGTTCACGCACAGCCCATGTCCACGAGCAACGCTTTGTTCCGATTTTGGGCATTTCGGCTCTCGCGTCGGCGCTTTCGCGAGCGTCGTCCCTCGCGTTTGAGGCACCCCACACACACACGCTCCGAAGAAACAGATCCGCTGTCAGGTGGGCGGCGGCAAGCCGTCTCTTACTGTACATGCACAAGGCTTGAAGCCACCGGCTTGGGGGCGAAGCACCACCAGGAAAGCAGAACTCTGCAAAAGCGTTGCTCTTTCCCTACTGTGCGGGCTTTGCTCGCGTACAAATTCGGAGACCCAGAGACGTTGTGTGCGCAACACCAAATATAGACCTCGTAGAGGTCACACACAGCCACAATCGGCAGGTAACCGTTGAAACCGCTGCGATCGTGTTTGCAAGGATATATGGAACTCAAACGGTATCCTTTCTATGGAAAAAAGAGAGTGGGCCGTCCCGCACCAACCCATTTTCCATTTCGCGCGCCGCAAGCCACAACCTCGACGTGGGCCCAGCTGCTGGTGGAAGCAGCTCCAGCCAGCCAGCCAGCTGCCCGCTGCAATAGCTCACTCGCGGATCGGCATTCTTGATCTTGACGCCATGGGCGTCGTGTGCCAGTCCATTGACCACCCCGAGGTGGGTCAGCGCAACGACTCGCCCGAGTTGTCGCCCATCGCCGCCATGCAGTCCTGGAGCTGCAAGCTGCAGCCACCCGCTTCAACGTGCGTGCAGACGCCTCCACAGAGAGAGCAGCGTGCAACTGGCCTTAAAGTTTACGCTCTCCGTCCTCACCCCTCTCTTGTCTCACAGATTCGCGCTGGCTGCGTCGTGCCCGTTGCTGGCACTTCAAGACAGCGTCGACACGGGCTCCGACATGTCCTGGCTGACACAGAGCGGCAAGCGCCAGCCCCAAGCTTTCGTGGTGCACCACCAGCAACAGACCCACAAGCGGTGGGCCAGCGTGGTCATCGCGCATCGACGCGGCGTCAAGCGCCAACGGGTTGCAGGGGGCGACTCCAGCTGCCAATTAACCAGCTGCGGGAATGATCAAGCCGCGTCTGTAGGCTCGCCTAGGTCGCTGCAGTACGCGCTGCCTGGCCTGACGAGCCGCGACACTCTGCGAGTGCTGCATGCAATGCACGCCGTGCCCAGCGAGCTGCGCCACCTCAACGGCAGCGCCAGTCGCAGCCGCCTGCGGCGTCGCAGCAGGGTGCGGCAGGTCTTTGGCTGGCGCCACTTGCTGTGCCACGAGGAGGAGGACGAAGATTCTTCCAGTCGCGTCGTGTGGAAGAGCGCCAAGGCGCTCGAGAGCTTGAGGATGCGGCCGCTGGCTCGCCAGATCTGGCGAGCCAGCTCCGAAGCCACCGAGAACGGAGAAGTGCTGTACACAGTCAACAACATCGCGCGGGTCGTTCACTCCACGCAGCCGCAGTTTGGCTCGCGCCGTCGCGCCCGTGACCAGGTCTGGCTCGAGTGCTACCTCGACGACGGTCGGCAGGTGTGCGTGGCGCGCAAGGAGCTGCGCCAGTTCAGCGAGTACCGCGCACCGGAGACGTCGGCCACCGAGTGCCAGGGCTTCCTGCTGCGCCCCGTGTACACGAGGGCCATCAAGGCGCAGCTAGCAGGCTGCTCGCTGCAGTGCCTCCGGGCGGTCGACGCGCGATCCGCCCCAGCTCTGAAGCAGCAGCTGATCGACGACCTCCCGCGGCTCACCCTGCAGTGGGAAGAGGACTACCTCTACGACCTGGTGCAGGCGCCGCAGGTGTTGCTGGACAGCGTATTCTCCTGAAGTCAGGCAAGCAGTACATGTAAACATAACGTAACGCAAGAGTCATTCTGATAATCCTCTCAGATATCATAGATATGCCTATGAATTTAAAGAGGTAGTTTCCGTTATGACCATCATTCTGCATACACTCATCGTCGCTCTGATGGCGTCGCTCTCTGGTGCTGAGGAGTCCAAGTTGTCGGCAGAGCTGCTGCATGCGATGCGTAGCGACGCGGAGGTGCGTGTGGACATCATGGTGCAGCTCACATCGCCATCTGAGGCGGTGCAGGCCAGCCGCGACCACGCTGACGCAGCAGATATGAGCCGCACCGAGCGCGTCTCGTGCGTGGCCGAGTCGCTGCAGAGCTTCGCCGCGCACGCGCAGCAGCCGGTGAAGGATCTGCTGGCACAACGCAGCGGGCTGTTCAGCGGCTCCGAGTTCCTGTGGATCAGCAACTCGGTCGCCGTGAAAGGAGCGCATCGAGAGCTGGTGCTGGCTCTGGCGCGGCTGGATGCAGTGAAGAAGATCGATGAAGAGCAGGTCTTCCCGGTTCAATAGGGAATGTTCAGGCAAGAAGCTACGTACATTTGGGCTCAGTCTCAGCTGCTCGCTAGCAGATTTCGCTTTGCAAAGATCCTATCTGAGTTGCAACTTCAACGCAAGATACGACAAAGATTGGTGATATGATGAAACACAACAGTCTTATCTCTCAAAACTTACCCAAAATACTTCGTAGGATATCCATTTTCTCAACGCATACACTCGTTCTTTCGATCAATTTGCTGCGGTTTTCTTGCGTTTGTAGATCGCATAGTCCGCGTATTTCACGTACTGCGGCGTGAGCATCGGAATGTAGAACGATCGATAAGGCGACTTGGATCGTTCGGCGTCTAGGAACGGCTCGGAGTGCACGAGCTCCCAGGTGGCAGGTTCCTCCCAGAACTTGGTCTCCTGCTGGCCGGGTAGATTCAGGTCCACGACGTAGTCGCAAGTCTCAATGGGCACATAGCGACTGGGTTCCTCGCGGTTTTGGTCGTTCATGGTGCCGGGGATGATTGACGTGCCGTTTTCGTGCTCCTCGAAAGGCTTGGGCAGCAGACCGGAGAACGACGACTTCACAAACTGAACCTTGGTGCTGTTAGACGGGATGAAGAAACTTGTCGGAAAGCGGTACCATTCCTTCAGAAGGCACAGGTTTACCGTTGGGGTGGCAGCGTTTGGGGCATTCAGCAGCATGCCAGTCTCAGGATTCGGCAGCACGTTGGCATAGAGATGTTGGTACACACGAAGCGGAGCGCCAAAGTTGACGATGTTGCTCACGACGCGAGACACCGACAACAGCGAGTAGACGCCAAGAGTGCCAACTACAATAAGCTGTGTAAGTCCATTGCCTATGTGGCGAGCATGGCTAAAGAAACGTCCAATGCGATACACCACAGCACTCAGCGTGATTGCAGCAGCCAGACAGAAAAGTGGGTAGACCGGGGACAGGAATCGCTCCTCCTTGTGTGCTTGGGTGAACATGATCGCCACCCACAAGTACATCGGCAACAGATACGCCACCAATTGCAGTTTTCCAGTCTCGTAGTGGCTGGGCAGCACAAACGCGAACAGCACCGCTGGGGCCGCCAATAGAGCCACCACGTTGAAGTTTAGAGCCAAATTCAGCAGATAGTAACTCAGCGGTTCCGTCCCGTACAGTGTCGAGTCCGTCTCGTTGCTCAGCACATTGTACACCACGATATTCCACGCCGGAAGCACCCAGCGCTGGTAGTAGTGGAAGTTGACAACCAGCTCTACCGCTAACACAACTCCGCCGATCCCTGCGCCGACTAGAATGCTCTTGATCAGTCCCCGGGTGTAGAGCGTCTCGACTGCAAACGGAATGAAGAGGACGCCTACATAGGGCCAGCCGCAGAGCACCGCCACCACGCCCCAGAACAGAGCGAGGTAGTGGTTCTTGTCCATCCAGGCGCTGGCGAACAGCATGAGCAGCACCATCGTGAAGGTGCTGGGCAGGAAAGCTGTGCTGGCATGGAACACGCCAGCATTGAACAGAAGAATCCATAGCAGGTAGCGCGCTGTGCGTCGTCCGAAGCGTCTGCTGGTCGACTGGTAGAATAGAGCCTCTGCGTAGGCCGAAAGCAGCGCCAGCGCCGCGCGCAGGCCGTAGAACAGCAGCAGCTTCTGGTCGGCCAGCAGCCCGAGCGTAGAGCCGAACGCCGTGAGCTTCACCACCACGTAGTGCAGTAGCAGGTAGAAGTAGGAGCGCAGAGCGTAGACAGGGGAATACTCCCACGTCTGGAAGCCGAAGCGGTAGAGCAGGTAGTGCAGCGGCTCCCAGTAGTTGAACGTCTCGTCACAGTCCGCGATGGGGCTCAGCAGCGCCGACACGGCGCGAGGGAGGACCAGCAGAGACAGCGCTGTCTGCAGTGAGGGAAGCCACAGAAGACGCTCGTCCATCTGCTCGTTGCGCACCTGCGCGGCGGCGGCGGCCGACGCCTTCGCCTCCGACTTGGTGACGCGTCGAGCAGGCATTGATTTGCACAGGATACTTTGGGATGTGACGAGGGAAATGTGTGCGGACATTATGTGGTGTGTCTGTACACAAACTGCCGTTGAGAGTGAAGTGAAAAGCAACAAAAGTGAGGTTGAATGCAGTTGAAGTGTTTATTGATATTGAAGAGCTTTTCCCAAAAAGAGTACCGATTTGCTGATCTGTCCCAAAAGAATTACCTGTCCCAAAATGAGTACCTGTATGCGAGACAATTTCACTTCAACACCCTCGCTTCCTCTTCAACTCCCTGCCATCGCCATGGCCTCTGCTTCTCGCGTGCTCATCGATCTGAACGCCCTTATGAACTACGGGTCGGAAATACGTTCGGGCCATCAATTGGGGCGTGCTGGATCAGCAGCGGTCACTTACCGCCGGGTGCGATCGCATCCGCCAAGTCCACTACGTGTTAAGCATGTACTGCATGCCGGCGATCACGAGCCGTTCGTTGAAAACCATTCGGTGCCGGTCTCTCGCAGCGTCTTGGCCCAGTTCTTGACGCGACCCTCGAGCTACCGGTATGCATGAGCCGAATGGTAGAGTAAAGAGTAGAAACGTAGTATTTTTTGCACTTTGTTTTCTTTGCATCATTCCGGTACTTCCCAAGATGCCCACTAGCCCTGGCAGGTATCTGTCGTAGTGTGGGGACTCATGCTGCACGGCTGCGCCTTATGCCCTGTGTATGCAGACTTTGGTCGTTACCATTGGTACTCATTTTGGGACAGGTACTTCTTTTGGGACGGAACAGCAAATCGGTACTCTTTTTGGGAAAAGCTCTGATATTGAAAGGGTTAAAAGTTCATGTTGAAGCAGATACGTACGACGACTATCAAATGCAGGCCCACCACTAGAGATGGAGCTTCAGTGCGGAATGAAAGTAAACAGGGTCTGGGCTGATGGTGGCTTACTCCTTCACGACGTAGTGCGTGCCCACAGATAGCGGACTGTTCAGGGCAGCCAGAGCAATCTCCTTCGCCGCACGCACAGCGTTGCGCAGACCAGCGGTCTCGCGCGTCACACGGCACTCACGGTGCAGCTTGTCGGCCTTGACCTCCAGCAGAGCGAGCTTGTCCACAGCGCTGTCCATGCCAGCAGCCGTGCGGATCGGACCCACAGACTCCCACATGATGCGCTGGGTCGCCAGCATCACCTCCTCGATCTCGTTCGAGTATGGGTCGCGGAAGCCGTTCAGGTCGGCGAACGGGTCTTCCTCTTTCTGGGAGCTCATCGAGTCGAACGTCTTGCTGCGCTCCAGGAAATCGTCAGCCGAGCTGCAGCCCCACACGAGTCCCTCCAGCAGAGACGTCGAAGCCAGGCGATTGGCTCCGTGGAGACCGGTGCAGCTCACCTCTCCAGCGGCGTACAGACCGGGGACAGTCGTGCGGCCCTGGAGGTCAACCTCGACGCCACCGCAGTGGTAGTGAGCGGCCGGGACAACGGGCATCGGCTCCTTGGTCATGTCGATGCCGCGGTCAAGACAGTGCTTGTAGATGGTCGGGAAGCGGTTCTTGATCCAGTCCGAGTCCTCGTGCGAAATGTCCAGGTACATGCACGGCTCGTCCTGTTTCTCCATCTCCGCTAGAATGAGGCGGGCCACCACGTCGCGCGGGGCCAGCTCTCCGTCCGGGTGGTAGTCCTTGGCGAAAGCACGACCGCTCTTGTTGCGCAGGATGGCGCCCTCACCACGCAGCGCCTCCGTCATCAGGAAGCGGCGCTCATCGGGGATGTACAGCGTGGTCGGGTGGAACTGCACGTACTGCATGTTCTTGAGCTTTGCGCCGGCACGAGCAGCCAGAGCGATGCCCTCACCACGAGCACCCTCCGGGTTCGAGGTGTTCTTGTACACGTCACCAACACCGCCAGTCGCCAGCAGCGTGAACGGCGCGCGGTAGTGCTCAACCTTGCCCTTGGTGGACACGGTTAGGGCACCAACGCACTCACCGGCATCGTTGGTAACCAGCTCAAAGGCGCTACGACCAGTAAGCAGCACAATGTTCGGGTGATCGCGCACCGCCTGCACCATGCTGGTCGAGATTGCACGGCCTGTGTGGTCGGCCTTGTACAGGATGCGCGCACGGTTGTGCGACGCCTCCAGCGTGAGCGCCAGCTCGCCGTCGTCCTTGCGGGTGAACGGCACCTTGGCGACATCCAGGAGAAGCTCCTCGACGCGTCCGGGGCCTTCAACCGCAAGTTTCTGGACAGCGACATCGTCACAGACGCCAGCGCCGGCACGGTGGACGTCGGAGGACAGCAAGGCGGGAGTGTCGTCCTCGCTCTTGTAGATGATACCGCCCTGGGCGTAGTACGTGGCACAGTTGTTGGGGTCTTCCGCAGCGGCCAGCATCGTCACTTTGATGCCCTGGTTGGCCAGGCGCAGCGCGGCAGCATTGCCCGCCACGCCACAGCCGAGGATCAGGGCCTTGCACTCGATCGTGTCGTACGTGGCGGAGGCCGACGAAGCGCGGCGAAGCAGGAAGCTACTAGCATTGAGTTGACGGCGAGGGACCGAGCCATTGGCCTTAGCGCAGGACTCGGGGGCGCTGAAGGGAGCCGTGGCGCGGGCGAGCATCTCAAGTTGAGTCATGGTGTGTTGCAGTGGTAGTGTCTTGGTTTCGGTGGTTCGAAGGGGTGGAGAGGTGGTGGGCCTAGTGGCTGGCGGTGTACACGGGGTACTTTTTGTTGAAAGTCCACGAGCTCTTCACGGACATCCAAGGCGGGCGATGGATGAGCGGAAGGGTGGAGGTGGACACTTGACGGCGGTCTCGGTGTTCGAGCGGGGCGACGAGTGTCTCTTGGCTGGAGCTTTTCGGTGCTTGACGTGCGCGCTTGGGGGCAAATTCCGTAATGAACTGATCGCGTTACCCCCACGAACAGGCCATTCGTTGGGTAACGCGATCAGAGGGCAACGGTCGTGACTGGGAGTTTGTATGTGAAATCAGACTGTTGCGCGAGCAGACTGGATTCTGCTACCGTCTGTGATATAGTACGTGCACTGATCAAGTGACTCGGGTTCAGTATGTAGGGGAGAGTGGCGCAAGGAGCCAGTGCGACTCGGAATCCTGAAGCGGAATCATGAGCAAACCGCGGCTTGTGCAAGGCGCTTTTCGCGCGCGCATCGCTGCTTCATGCAGAATTTCACAGCATTTCACTGTGAAATGCACGTGAAGAAGTGTCGCGCTCGTAAACCTATTGTCATGTTCATGTAGATTGGTACATCATATACTTTGCTTGCTTTGCTATGGCAAAGGCGCAGAAACTGCTTCACAGTCAAACGCGCGTGTTTCTGGGGAACTGCAATGAGAACTGCAACCGATTACGCCCTAGACAGTGATGGATACTTATGGCTGATTGCATCCAGTAAGGTGACTCTGCACTGGGCGTGAGAAACCTTCTCTAAGTTTCCTGCTTTGCCGGCTCCAGCAGGCTGGAAGTCGCAGCACGTTTAAAAGGTCATGCTTTCGTCGCGCTCGTCGGCCTCTTCCACCTGGCTGCTTACGTCTGCAGCAGGGCGTTACAGCTCGCTCACATGGCAAGCAATCAAAGTGGGTCACATTGGCATCCATTCGATTCGTCAAAACTAAATTGTTTTAGCCAGTACCCTGTCGGCGCCGCAGGCGTCAGACATACTAACTTAATTAAGTACGTTTATCACGGTTCCGGATTTGTCAAAACTCACTCAGATTTTGGCCAATGGACGCGCATATCATGAAAGGACGCGATCCAACGCGTATCAATTTTGACTCGGACTTCATCAACCACTATGCTGCTGCATCTATTACTTGCATCCATCTGGGGGCGAGCATCCGCTGCTGCCACTGCAGCCACCGACTCCATTGTGCCGGACGTGATCGTGCCACTGGACATCGATGAGACCAGCATCGCCGCCGGCATTGAGCACTCGTGCGCGATCCGGACGCAGTCGTACGAGGACGTGGGCGGCCGCGTGGTATGCTGGGGCGTCAATAATGGGGGTCAGAGCTCACCACCGCCCGGCGACTTCATTCAAGTGAGCACCGGCCGCCTGCACTCGTGCGGGATCCGCATCGACGAGACGCTCGAGTGCTGGGGCATCGGCGCGCCCGTAACGAGGCCCGAGGGACTGTTCGAGCAGGTCAGCAGCGGAGACTTCCACTCGTGCGGCATCATGAAAGACCAGACTGTGCACTGCTGGGGTGTGTCAATGCTCTGCGTAACTGGGTTCTTAGATGGTATTTAGAAGCTGAATGGACACACTCGCACTTGCTGTCTTGCAGGCACCGCGGCGGGCGGCATCTCCAACGCCCCAAGCGGCAAGTTCGTGCAAGTGAGCTGCGGCAAGGACTTCTCGTGTGCCATCGCGACGGACGGCACCGTGAAATGCTGGGGCGAAAATGGGCATGTACGAGGCGGACGTTCTTCTTCTCTGCTGAGTTTAGTTGCAGGATAACACTCGCGTACTTGATGGGTGCAGGGCCAGCTTGATGTGGACCCTACCATCCGCTTCCGACAGATATCCGCGTCACCGGGGGACTTTGCCTGTGGAGTGACGGAAGGCAACACGCTCTCGTGCTGGGGAGATAACCACCGCAATCAAGCAAGCCCGCCGACGGATGAAAAGTTCACCCTGGTAAGCACAAGTCGGCTTGCTGCCTGTGGTGTGAAGGTGCGTGCTTGGTAATAGGAATTGAGCGAGATTCTTGCTCAGAAGTTTTCACTGTGATTGCATGCTGGAACTGCAGATGGACAAGACAGTGACGTGCTGGGGCATGCGCTCCGGTGTGACGGCGGCGCCCACTGATGTGCAATTCGACGAGCTGACCTTAGGCTGGAATCATGGTTGCGGTATCCGCTTTGAGGACGGCGGTGTGCAGTGCTGGGGTGATCGCGGCAGCAACCGCTTGGAGATCCCCGAATCACTCATGTGAGAGTATGCAGTCGTCTCCGTCAATCTTTGAGTGTATCATGTGAGGCGTCACCAAAATGCTCGTTCCGATTCGCGACCAGCACCCGGCGACCGCGCTTGTGCCCTGCAGAAATTCCTCTGCTATCGCTGCTGCTGCTACTCTCGTTGTTGGATATCGTGCTCTGCATCATAGCTGGCTTCTTCAACGGTTTTAGCAATCGACCGACTCGTTCCTTGGGCACCACATCAGCAGCCATTCGTTTAGTTAGTTGCTTCCCTAAAAGCTGCTCGACCATCTCCATACACTGGCCCCCACCATCTTTCTCCAATAGTTCTCGTTGGTCGGTTAATCGTCTCGGTGGAAATGCCTCAGTCTGTGTCGGTAGTTTGATGCTATCCAAGCGTCTTTGAGTGTGCTTCTTAGCAATCTGGCTGGCCACTGCACTGAGGTTTGACGATCGCAAGAGCGCAGTCTTCGAGGTGGTAGACGACGGCAAATGCAGATTTCCCGTTGAACTGGACTGGTGTAAAATGAGAAGCGAAGAATTCACCTCGTACTCCATGGGCTTCACCACTTGCAGCGACGCCCATGATGGTGTGCCGTCCCCAACAGCTGAAGTAGACGCACTGCGCTTCATCGCTGCTGCTTTCTCACGCTTCTCAGACGAGTTCATGATGCGATCGACTAGCGATGCAGGAAAGTTCTTCTTTGGTCGGCCACCGAGCTGACCTACCTGCTGCTTGGTGCTCGCAGGAGCCGTGCTGACGCGAGGATCTCGTCGAACTCGAAATGGTAGATTTAGCGCCTCCATTAGTTTTAGCTCGTTCTCGTAGATCAACTGCTCCACCAGCTCTTGAGTAGCTGGTTTCAGCTGTCGCATCACGGACTTAAGTCGCTGACTTGGCAGGGATAGCAAAATGGACTTGAATCGTGCCGTCACTACAGCATACGGCAGTGGGGCCCCCTTTAGCACCGAGAAGGCTGCAAGGCTTCCACCAGGCTTAATCATTTTCTCGGCCAGAACTTTAGTTTTCGGCTTTTCACTTTCAAAGATGTCCGTTGAAGTCTGCGTTACCTCCTCTACAGTTTGGGCAAGAAAGCCACCGCACAAAACGAATGCTAGTTCGTGCGGTTGCTCACCTTGGGACCATAGCTCGTCTCCGACAGCAAAAAACTTGAGCAAAAAGAGGTCAAACAGGTTCTTCCAGGGGATTTCTTGCGCAATAGCTGCCAGGATAGGATTTCGACAAAGTATGTCGTGTTGCAGCTGGAAACTTTTGAAGCGTGCGTTAGCGATGGACGTTGGTAAATTGGATGCTGAGAAAGGTCGACCAGAGCTACGAGAACTTGAACTTGCAGTCGCTGACCCTGGAACGGGGCGAACAGTGAGGCCTGGAACCCCGGTACGTGATGGCACGGGTGTGGTCACGGGCCGTGATGTCATTTGCTATGCAAAATACAAATGCCTTGGAGTTGTTTTTCGCCATATAAATAGATGGGTTGGTAAGTGGGGGGAGGAGGCGACTACGACTAACCCCATAATTTACGAGCAAGTTAGCTCCGATCAACGTGGATCACTTCGGATCGATCGTCTGCATGAATTTCAATTTGAGCACTTCGAAGTACGTATGGGCTAGGTCAGTCCGAACGCTTAAATCGTCGTCGTTGACAGCAGCGCTAGCGCTGTAGGTATTAGGCAATTAGTGAATAAATACCCTCCTCATCAGCTGAGGGCATTGAAAATGTCAATGCGGCCGTAGCCATACTGGTTGTTGGGGAAGTTGCGGTCTTGCGTATTTCCACAAGTGTATCCTGTCGGGGTCGTGAGTGTGGTGGTCACGGATCTCGACTGCAACAAGTCTTTGATTTTCTCGTAGGTTGTCCCCGGGTTCGCACTCAAGTAAAGCGCAATGGCACCTGCTACATGTGGAGATGCCATGCTGGAGCCCGACTTGAAGCAGTAGGACGAGTCGTCCGTCCAGCAAGATGACAAAATCAACGCACCTGGAGCAGCCACGTCGGGCTTCCGAAGTCCACGCACCGTCGGTCCTTTGCTACTGAAGGACGCGAGGACATCATTGATGTCCGTTGCACCAACCGTAATAACGCTAGCAGAGTCGCCAGGTGACGCGATAGAGCCGCAGTTGGGACCAGTGTTTCCAGCTGCCACGACAGGAATGATCCCGGCAGCTCGCCAAGCGTTGATGGCTCCATCGAACATGGTAAGGCCCTGACCCCCTCCCCAACTGTTGTTTACTATGTTTGGAGCCTTCGAGCAGTCCTTTGAACCACCACTGGATGTCGTCGGACACAACATAAACTGGAAGCATGCTAGTAAATCTGAGCCGTAGCATCCCTGTGCTCGGCAGCCCTTGCACGCGATCCATGTTGCTCCCGGTGCAACTCCAAAGCCGAATTGCCCCGCCATAATACCCATGACGTGCGTACCATGTCCCGTAGAATCGTAAGGTGTGCTCGCTTTTGTTTCTGGATCATACCAGCCGTAAGTTTGGCGATAATTGCTCGCTAGTGCCTCGTGAGTGCCACGTACGCCGGTGTCGATCGAACCGATGACAACCCCCTGGCCGGTGTTGCCTGTAGCCCAGACGTCCGGTGCGTTGATCTTACTTACACCCCACTGGGCTGCTGAAGTCGAGCTTGACATGGACTGCGTCGACAATACAGGAGTTGAAGCCGGGAAGATCATTTCGTATTCCACGGACAGCACGCCGGGTATTTTTTCAAGCTGCTTCACAAGATCTGGTGTCGCCTGCTGCACGTAGACCTGGTTGGTGATCCAAAAGCTATCCGAGCGCGCGAACGAGTCACCCACTTTCCCAAGTAGCTCGTGAATTCCGCGCTGCGACTCTTTCGCAAAACCTTCGAGGCTGTCCTTCAAAGCTGCCACGCGCTGGCCGCGCGAACTGAATTTTTGCCCCTTGATCTTGGCGAGAATATCGTTGCCGGTGGACTTCATAGTGATGATCACGTTCGCGCGTTTGTGTTGTCGCTGCTGTGTCCGAGACTTGGTCGACTGGCCGATATCTACACCGTTTCTAACGGCCGTAGTCGTCGCCGCCATCAGAGCATCCGACGACAGACCAATGACTACTACAACCGCTGCTGCCAACCATGAAAGTACCCGGACCATGGGCCTTACTCGCTGCAGCTGCAGCGAGAACCTCTTCAATCGCACTAACCTCGGGGCGGTCAGAAGCGTTATCTCTCTCAGTCACATACGTCGCCATCGTTGTTGTTGCTGTTGGTAGAAGCTTTATCCGTGCCATCTCGAGGACGTTGCTCTATTCTTGGTGCCTTGGAAGCCATGCCACTGGAATCCGGGCGTCAGAATGCGCTGGGAACCTGCCATTCAACCTGGAAACGCTGCAGCCAGCGATGGGTGCAGGCGCTATAAACATATTTAGGATAACCAAAGACACCAGGAACGGCGAACAGTGACCTGCGCAGTGGGGGACAACAATATAAGCACGAGAATATTACGTGGTATAACCGTACCGCTGGTGCCGACAGCACGGCACCCCCGCGGTGAAGTTTGAGCTTGATTGAAGATATCCATATCGATGCTTCATTCGCATCATCGTCCTCGAATCGAGACAATTAAGCTTGCCAGGTATCTACAAATACGTACATGTGCCCCACACTCACATCTGCCAGAACTCGTAGAACGACTGCGCTTCGTCAACTGCAGCCTCCATCGAAGCTCGGTCGATCTTATCCCTGATCGATTTGTACCTATCGCTTCTTGTTGCTGCTGATGCGGCAGTTTTTATTTGCCGCAAATCTGTGCGCTTCACAACAACTGCTTCGATAAGCTCCGGGTCCCCTCGAGTCTTGACGCTCAAGAATGGCTTTGTTGCTGCCCGCTGTTCCTCTTGTGGCTCGTTGTGGTAAATTTGCGAGTCGAAAAAGTCGCGCCACCCGCGTTCATCTGCATTGTGCACACATCGTCCGATCAATAACCACACAATCTCCACTCTAGTGTGTAGGCTGCTCTCACCGTTAAAATCGGGTAGTTTAGCCAACATGAGCTCCGATCCTGCGTCCGACACCGCGCTTCCATTGGCTTCCGGTTGTCGACTCTTTCTCTCTCGGAGTCCATCTCGATACGCCCGAGCGGGCTCAATGCCGTCATCGTCTAGGCTGCCCCACATGCGACGACTCGCTCCGTTCGGCGTCGTCGGCGTGCTGGGAATCTCCTGCTGATCACCGCACCAGCTCAACCCCTCGTTGATCGTCTGCGAGTGTGTGCGCGAGCGACTGCGACACCTCTTTCGGTTTCTGGACCTCACGTAGGGCAGCAGCGAGTACACCAGCAAGGCCGCGGCCAAGGTCCCGCCCAGCATCGCAGCAGCTTGGCTCGCACTCGTCGAGTCTGCGACGTTCTGCTCTGGTGACTGGCATTGGAACTGCTCAGCGACCGCGAAGGTGCCAACCTGAGGCGGACACATCTCCGCTACGTCTGCGTCGTCACGCGGACTGGAAGGCAGCGCCGGAACCTCCAAGAAGATCGGAAAAGCTGCAGTCTGCGTGGCATCCGACGCTGCTGGTCTCAGCGAGAGCCGGTAGGCTACAGTAGAGCCAATGAATGCCCACAGTTTGTTAGTTCTAACGTTATGAGAGACCCCGAAATTGGTGCAAAGCGCACCAAACTGCGCTCGATTGAGCTGCGAGACGATGTTGACGTCCTGCAGCTTGAGAGGCTCATCACGCACGCGCTGCCAGCTGCCGGAGGAAGTGTCTGCAGGAGGTACAGTAAGAATTTGACATGTTGGGGCTGTTGGGGATATTTGCGTAGGCGTGTATTGATTGATACCTGCTGCGCGCTTGCTCTCGAGACGGAGGCTGAGCTCGACGCCGCTGTCACGAGCCGCTAGCGGGTCGACCGTGAACGCCACCGCAACGCTCACTCGCGCGACGCTCGCCATGACTGGGTGCACGCACCGAACAGGTCTCGGAATTGCACACGACGTAACGGCAACACCGTTTCCGGCTCCAACACGATAACCTTGAAAATTACATGTAGAGTTAGAATTAAACTTGAAATTTGGGGTTGGGTATTGCCGTGCTTGACCCATGATTGCCTGTACCCGCCTCTTCATTGTGGGCGATCTCTAAGTATAACTTCGCTAGCGGGGCATTCGACTTGCTCTCAGAAGATGCCTCCTCTCAAGGCATCCCGTCAAGGCAAGTCTACAGTAGCTTTACTACTGTACATGTACTTCGAAGACAGCAATTGGAATGGCAGCCGTTGAAGCGTGTCGAAGGTCCGACGTGGCTGGACGCTGCGCCTGCACGGATGGATGAGGCACGATGTGCGGCGTGTTGAGGCGGTCGCCGCGAACGGAAAAGGTGGATATAGCGGCGGAGCTCGTGGCCACTTCCACGAAGGCGTGGCGCACGCTCGATCGGCTTCCGTGCCATGACCAGTGGTCATTGACCACCCACCATGTCTCGAGACGTTACCAGGAATTCACCCGCAGAGCCGGGTCTCCCAGGTCTCCATACGCATTCCTGGCCAAGCAGGCACGCGGCCACATGTCCAGCTGGCCATAAGTCATATAATACTAGGCGCGATATGGAACCAAATTCCAATGCGTTCTGCAAAGCAATCAATTGTGTCAGAATCCAGTATCCTCCTTAGTACCAAGGTCATGGTAAAAGTAACTATACGTTATTGCAGGTACTTCGGATCTCACAAGTTTCACACCAGCCGTACACAAATCCACGGCAATCCCATGCGTGCGTCAGTGCTTGTTGGCTTCCAGCGAAGGGTCCTCGACCGTGGAAAGTCATGAAGCAGCTTGAAGCCGCTGACTCTTATCATTCCTCAATTCGAAGACAAAAGCGCAAGCCACTCCGAAGCCACCACCATGCACCACTCCCGCCAGCCCGTCCGCGTCGTGTCCAGCGGCGTGCGCGCCCGCGCCCGCAAGTACAATACAGCCAACAGCAGCAACAGCTACTCCACCGTCAAGCTGGACGACGCGGCCGCCAGCGCCGAAGCCTCCGCGCCAATGATAGCGGGACCCGTGCCCGTGTACGAGCCGTCGTGGCGCCGCACGGGCCGCAGCTCCATGTCCGCCGACGTGCGTATCCCGAACTTCCTCATCCCGTGCTCGGCCAGTCAGCTCATGGACGCGCGTTACAAGTCGCGCAAGTTTTCGCGTGCCTCATCGGACGCCGCCAAGGCCATCAGCCCCGCGGCCTGAACCAAGCCACCCAACTGCATGTAGTGCCGTGAACTCCCCCTGTCGAACCAACTGTACACAATACCTACCTAAGGGTAAGGCGACCCAACATGCCGCACTTTTTCAGAAAAAGCTAAATATCTTGCCAACAAAAACGAATAAGCACGATCTGATGGTAGGATCCGAAAGCTCTGTGTGTCAGCTATCCAATGCAACCTTCGTTTTGAAGAACCGATAAGTAGAGACGACATACCAGCAAAATGAAAATCTTCACATACTTTTCTCAGCTCAATCTTGAGCCGAACCAACATGCCGCACCTGATCTGAACGTTCGCAAAAGCGACAATAATAGCGTCTGAACCTACAAAAACGGCCTGTGAGTTGGAGGTTGCCCCGATCTCGATAGGGATAGCGTGCTCCTGGGCAAGTAGGGCCCCCTTGGATGGCGTAATGGGTCTAGATTGACACTACTTCCGCTTACCGGTACTTGGTTTTTTCGTACTTAGTACTGAACAGCATTCATTTGTATATCTGGGCAGGAGAATGTTTCGTGAGAAAATCGATGTATTCTTCAAAGAAGTTCTCAATCTCATGCTTGTCGGCTGCATTCACTCGCATGCTATCTAATATCCTGGCCTTCCGGATGGTCACTACATCTGAATGGCGCTGTAGGAAGAGCGAAGCCCACTTGCTGGACGGACCTTGATCGCCAAATTGGTTCGGTGGGTGTGAAGAGCGTAGCCGTCGCAAAACCGAGCGGGGTGCCCACGAAGCTAACATACCAGCTCGCCATTCTTGTATTTATCAGTACTGTAGCTATTAATACATACATGAAAGCCAAACTTTTGTTGGTTCACCCAGTGAACTTCACTGCAACCTCAGTGCACCTGCTGCAAAAGCCGGAACGCACAAAAGAGCAACACTCCAATGGTGCCGGTATCAGTTCTAGGAGGCCATGTACTAATCCATCTTCTTCGGCTACAGTAAGTGCACATGAACGGCCTGGAGTGTCTGTCCCATCGATACAGATGCAGCAGCGCCAGCCCAAGTTCCAGCAGCAGATGCAGCGTAAAGCCCTACCAGCAGCGTCAAGGAGGCCGCGGAGGGTTCCGAGGCGGTCGAGGAGGACGTGGACGGGGGCGAGGAAGTGGGGGACGCGGGCGCGGGGGCATCCAGCACCAACAATGGCCTCGACCGAGCGGCAACTATAACCAGAACCATAACCTTTGTATGCGGGCTGGAAGGTTATATACACGCTCTGCAGCGCGTATTGGTAAATGACCCGGTCCTTGAGTACGTACAGCAGCGGCGGCTGCTTTCAAATCCGCGAGTGTCCATGCCGCGTAGGATCTAGGAGTCTTCGACGCCTCGCCATTATTGTAATAGTTTGTGAATCGTATTGAGAATTTGCTGGCTCAAACTCAAACCCTGTCCAAAACGATATTGACACTTTCGCTTTGGGCAGGGTTTAGTGCGGCATGTTGGGTTGGTGCGGCATGTTGGGGAGAACGGTATAAATGCACAGACAAGACGGGCAAATCGCACAGACACATTGGCAAAACCACAGACGAATAGGAATACGCACAGAAAATGTTGTCGTAGGGTGTGAATCCACAGATCTGAGTGAGAAAAGCACAGATGCTGCTAGTATAACGTGCCACACATTAATTTGGGGTGTCCTAAATTAGTAAATCATCCTGTTGCATCAAGGACCACCCCCTTTCACTACAGTAGTGACCAGGAGCTCACACCCCGAACAGTGTTGTGTGAAGCAGACGATCGGACGCAAAGACGCATTGAGTTGGAGTAACGACGAATAGAGCAAGTGGGGGAGCAGTGACCAGCGGAGGAGCAGTGACGAGTGGAGGAGAAGTGACATGTGGAGAAGCAGTGACCAGGGGGAGCAGTAACGAGCGGAGAAGCAGTGACCAGCGGAGGAGCAGTGACCAGTGGAGGAGCAGTGACGTGTGGAGAAGCAGTGACGAGTGGAGGAGAAGTGACGAGTGGAGGAGAAGTGACGTGGAGAAGCAGTGAGGGAGAAGGGAAGTGACGTGAGGAGAAGCAGTGACCAGGGGGAGCAGTGACGAGTGGGGAAGTTGTGACGTGTGGAGGAGCAGTGCCGAGTGGAGAAGCAGTGACGTGTGGAGAAGCAGTGACCAGGGGGGGCAGTGACGAGTGGGGAGTAGGGAAGCAGTTGTGTAGAAAGACAAGAACGTGGAATTTTCGCGAGCGAAGAAATAGTGAGGAGTCAATTCGAAGAGCCATATATTTGACGGACTGCATTGGTGATCTCGGGCTGCGGTATCATGAGGCGACTGGCGTACAGCTGGGAGTTGCTTTGCACACTTCAAATATCTGACTCTTTGGCAGAATTCCAAGACGTAGAGTTTTGTTGCGCACGTGTCGCGCATACTGATCCAGCACGTAATTGCAGAGTTTGTGAAGTTGCTGATCACATAATGGTAGAGCGCCGACTCCGATGTAGGAGCCCGACCTGTAAGTTGTACGGTTCCTGCAAATATTCTTCGAAGGTCTGGATATGTGAAGGGTCAAATCAAGTTCAAGTGTTTCACAACAGAATCGACCACATCCGGGACGACACAACGGAATGTGAAGGCCCTCACAAAGCATCGATAACGACTGAAATGAAGAAATTCATATTGCAGCAGGATGAGTGTGCAGTTCCACCGCAACTCATTCTGAGTAGCATGCGTTGTTCTTCGGACATTCTTCAGCCAAAACGAGGGTATCCAACACTCAGCCAAGTCTCGAACTGCGCTAAATACTTGCGTCGCCTACAGGGTACCAAGAACTCTACGCATGTCGTGCGACAGCTTGTGCGTGAGCGAACAAAGTAAATCGGCTCGGTGAGGCATACTCAATACACGAAGTGACAAGACCGAGGCTAGTGACACCAACAACAAACGAGTCGCTATCGGTCCCTTTTCCAACGTAGGTATGTCCATTTTCATCCTCCCGATGTCCAAAACAAAACGCTCGGTTAAAGTCACCGGTCGGGCTACATTCAAACTGAGCGACTTAGGATATCCTGTAATTACTTGCGGTTTTTCAGACGCTTCAAGATCTTATCAACTGGCTGCTATTTTCATCGTAAGCCGTCGTACGGGTAAGGAATACGCAATGTGCCTGAGTGCGCTTGTCCGCATGATAAAGCGAGTGCGCCCATCTGTAGTCCTTCACATCGACGCAGTTATGGGGGATGCTGAAGATGCCCAAGTCAATGGATTCCAGCAAGTTTCATAATTTGAAGGAGCGACATACCTCATGTGCTTTTTTCACGTTCTGTACAACGTTCGCAAGAGAACCCGACACATGTCCTGGGAGCACCGCAAGGCTGTGATGGACGGTATTGTACGCATTCACTATGCTGAAAATATGAACACATACTACACGACGAAGGATTCAGTGTTGTCTGAGTGGAGAGATATTCCCCAGTTAGCTTCGTTTACGAAGTATTTTTCGGAGCAATGGCTCGACAGTCGGTATTGGCGCTGGCAAGTATTTCACACACCGCAGGGGTATGCAACCACCAACAATCCTTGCGAAACTTTCAATGCAGTTTTGAAGAAGTACACTGGCCGACGACGATACTTCATGCAAAGATTGTTAACAGTCACTATGACGGTCGTAAAAGACTTTACTATTCTCCACCCAACGACAGAGACCAAAATTCATCCTCCAACGACAGCAGCAGCTAAGGCGGCGGCATCAATGATAGCTACGGGGCGCGTAGCTGCTTATGCATCCGACAATCCACTACTCTGCCGAGTGAAACAACTGCCAAAGGACAACATTGTTGACACCGAAGACATGGAAGAACTGCGCGTAGCGATTGATGGTCCTTTCAGCAATGCGACTGTTGATGTAGAAGATGATGGCGAAGAAGAGCTCAGTATCGGTCCTGCCCTTCTCGTTAGGGAGCAGCGGGCCCGTGCCGCCAAACTTTACAACAATTGGGTCACTTGGTCGTTATGGTACGCACATACGTCGGGTATGCCAGGTGAAGGTTGGGTAGTCGACATCGACAAATGCGTATGTGGCTGTAAATTCTACGCAAAGTTCAAGACGTGCTGCGCTGTCATCGTTGCAAGGAAGGCAAAGTGTCTGGGCCGCCCCGGAGTTCCAGATAAAACGGAGAAGTTGTTTAACCGGCAAGTGCGTAAGGTTAAGAATGGTGGGTCGTCCAAACAAAAAAAAACAAGCGCCCACCAGTGACGAGACGACCGAATTGCCTTTGATCGGACCAAGCCACGGGAGACCACTTCTAGCGTCTAGGGCATTGGACCTCCAGTTCATCCTGTCTCCTGACACGTAGTCATAGTCCTGATGATCCAATTCGGGTTTTATGGATTGTCACTAAAACATTTCTTGTCACTTGTCACCAAACGTTTTATTGTCACTTGTCACCAAGTTTTTTTTGTCACTTGTCACTTACTTTTTTTTGTCACTTGTCACTAAACTTTTTCTTGTCACTTGTCACTTGCCTTTTGTTTGTCACTTATTACGAAAATGTTATGAACACCTTTTGCCATTAGTTACATGTAACACAATGGGTTTTAGTTCTTAAACCAGATCTAAGCATTGCAACTGTCTTAATCTTCAGCATCACTCTCACTCTCCTCACTCTCCCCACTCTCCTCACTCTCCTCACTTTCCTCACTGACTTCATCGTCATCGCTATCACCCGAATCGTTCTCCTCGCTGTTCTCGCTTGCTTCGTCCTCCTCACTCATGTCGTCTTCACTTTCCTCGTCTTCGCTGATCTCACTGCCCTCATCTTCTTCCTCACTCGCCA
The DNA here is from genome assembly GCA_009729435.1 of Phytophthora fragariae. Classification (NCBI taxonomy): domain Eukaryota; phylum Oomycota; class Peronosporomycetes; order Peronosporales; family Peronosporaceae; genus Phytophthora; species Phytophthora fragariae. Next base: position 632,068 of record QQOI01000002.1, on the reverse strand, counting down.
TGTCCACATCTTTCTCACTATCTTCGTTGGCCTCCTCACAGCGGTTTGAAGCTTGGCGACGGGATCGACCTTTATGCACACTGCGGTGCTTGCGGGTGATATGCTTGGTCAGCGAATTTGGTTTGTCGTACGACTCCGGGCAGTATGGACACCTCCACGCACTATCCACGGCACATTCACGCTTGTGCGCAGCTAGTTTCTTGAGAGAGTACGCTCCAGCCATGCACTTGCTGCACCTAAAAGTCTTGAAAATAACCGCTTCCGTCGCGTTCTTTTTTTGACTGACGCCTCGCCCACGGGCGTAGCAGTGTAGACGAATATTCTCCTTGCAGTACTTAGCCCCAGCGTGAGCGAGATCGCCACGAAAAAAGAGAACATCTCCCTGTTGCAACGTCAGCGTTACGCGCTTGGACTTCTCTGCTTGTCCGCCGAGGCACCCAGGATATACATGGAGATAGGTGTCATCCATTAGCGCAACGATAAGCGACCCCTGCACCAAGTAATGTTTCAGCACCGCTCTTGCAATCTCAAAGCTGGGGAAGTCCTGATTAACCGCTTGACTGCGGCCTCCAGCAAGTGATTTCAATGCGTGCCAAGAGCTATCCCTCACCTCCCACCGCTCGTTGGTGTCCTCTACAATAGAGGCAACTTGGTCGTGAATGCGCTCGACCGAATTCCCCAGCGGTAATAAATCCACTTGACTCCGGTATGCATCATCAGTCTTTGAGTATACCTTTCGAAATATTGGATGGTATTCCAGATGGCGGACCTCTTCCAGCGCATTATCGCAAACATTAGGGCTAATGAAAGACTTCCTAATGACGTAACCCCTGTCCCAAAAGCGCGCCATCTCAGCCATAGTAAACCCCATCTCTTTGGGTCAGCGGTCGCACCGACAGTATCTGGTGGGGACGGGGCTTTACAGGCCGCGACGCGGCAGCAACAGTCACCGAGGAATGGGCGGTGGGGACAGGGCGCAGTTGCGGGGAGTTCCAGGCCGCGACGCGGCAGCAACAGGCAGTGGGAACGGGCGGCGGGGACGCGGCGCGGTCGCTGGGAGTTCCAGGCCGCCACGCAGCAGCAACAGGCAGTGGGAAAGGGCGGCGGGGACGCGGCGCGGTCGCGGGGCGCCACGCGGCAGCAACAGGCAGTGGGAACGGGCGGCGGGGACGCGGCGCGGTTGCGGGGCGCCACGCGGCAGCAAGAGGCAGTGGGAACGGGCGGTGGGGACGCGGCGCGGTCGCGGGGCGAGCTTCACAAGCGTTGTGGGGGCCGTCGTTAACTCGATTGTGGGCCAATGTGAGGGCTCCGGCCATCGCTTTGCCATGCAACGCGTCATTTCAAAAGTTGGGGTGACGTAATAAAACAGAATCCAGATGGGGTCCCATCTGTGGATTTTACCCTCATGTGTCTGTGGGTTTGCCTATTCTGTCTGTGGGGTTCACCTTTTGTCCATGTTGGGTCGCCTTACCCTTATAACAACCAAATGTCATCTATTTTGTCTTGAGCACAACACTCCGACTGAAAGTTGCGACCTTTGACGATGTTTTGCGACCGAAGCGCAAAGAACGTGAGTCACTTTCCGACCCAATTTTTCGCCAGTCAACGACGAGCTGAAGGTCAATTGGTATCAGCATCAGCATCGGTCGGTACCACCGAATCCAGCCAGCATTGCCAACTTTTTCGAACCGAAGCACCGCCGATTCGACTCAGGGCGCAAGGTCATTGGCCTCTCCCCTTCTCCTCTCGTCGCTATCTCTGTCGAGGGCGATTGTCGCGCGTCCTCGCTCTTGACTCGCTATTTCCAGCCCCAAGTCCAGTCTGTGTGTTCGTGCCAGAGCGAGGGAGGGGTCTATCTAGGCTAGGGCTCCCCCAACGCAAATACACTGAGGCCAGAGAGTGAGTGAGTGGAGAACCCCAAGTGGCATATTTTTGGTGGCGCGCTGACACCAGCATCGGACACCTGCCAGCCAGTCTGAGTAAGTGCCTTGCGAGTCAAGAAGGAGGCAGACGGAACACGAGCGAGTTAGTTGGGCGGCAACGAGAGCAGCTGCCCCGCGACTTAATCGTCGGCAGTGACAATGGACGAGCTGCACGATGCCATTCAGGACGCGCAGTACATCGGCGCGGTGACCAATTCGCAGCGAGGCCCCAACGCGGCGTTCTACAACCCGTCGGCCAACGAGCTCACGCAGTTCGTGGACCGCCAGGAGCGCGCGCTCGGCTCCGACTGGCTCGGCCTTGAGAATGTGCTGGACATGCCACTGGGCTTCTACTTCTTCCGTCGGTTCTGCGAGGCGGAGCAGCACGGGAGCCGCAAGTTGGACTTCCTGGTCGAGGTGACCAAGTACCGCACACTGCAGACCCCAGAGCAGCGCACGATCAAGGCCAGGGAGATCTGGGACCTCTTCTTCGGCAGCGCCACCCCAAGCGGTGACTCGAACACCTCGGCACGAGAAAGCGGCGTCACGGTTTGGTCGCCTGCAACGAGAGGCGACGCACGCCTGCATCAAAGTACGCCGATATCTCCTGCGACGGCCCCGTCGTCTTCCCCTGGGACGGAGTATTCGTCTTCAATTGGGATGCCGGGCTCTGCAGGATCATCACCAGGAAACAATACCCATGGATTAGTGAGTCCGCCGGTGGGACGTCCCAGCCCCACACGGATGTCGCTCGGATGTCTCGAGGAATTGAATGTGGCATCCATGACCACGAATGGGATCGTGTTCTGGCGGAAGAACGAGTCCTCGGTGACCAGGGCAGATGTACGCGGCATTTTCAGTAATGTATCTACGGAAGCGACCCCCCTTGGAGTCGGGGGCGAGGTGGTGCAGCGGCTGAGTGCGATTTTCAAGCGGAAAACACCTCAGTTGACATCCGAATCCGAACGTGGGGACTCGACGAATTGCTTACGAGACGGTAGTCCAACCAACGCCGCAAGCCCCACAGCCAGCACCGTGTCTACCAGCGAGCTCAACGACCTGGGAATGGAGAGCCGATCGGACAGCTCAGTTTCCAAGACTATCAACCCGCGGAACGAGAAACGTACGAGTCTCGATGGTAAAGCTTGTGCGCTGACGCTGTTTGACGAGCTGGAAGCATGTGTGCTGTGCAGTCTGGAGCAATACCACCTGAAAGATTTTCGCTCGTCTGCATTTCACAAGCGGTTGATTGCATTCTTGCTGCTGCAAAAGCGACGCGTGAGCGAAGACGATTTTACGGTACTCCGAGTGCTTGGTCGCGGTGGTTTTGGTATGGTGAATGGATGCATCAAGCGAACGTCGGCATCTCTGTATGCTATGAAAGTCATGAACAAGAAGATGATCAAGAAAAAACATGCTGAAAAGCTCTGCTTGGCCGAGCGGAAAATTCTAGCGATGATCTCGTGTCCATTTGTTGTGTGCTTGAAGTACTCTTTCCAGACAGCAGAGGAACTCTTTCTCGTTCTCGACTTGCGTACAGGTGGAGATCTTTCGTTCCACCTCAATCGAGCGAGGTTTTCAGAGACACAAGTGCGCTTTTGGGCGGCACAAATTCTTCTGGGTATTCAACACTTGCACGAGAAAAACATTGTATATCGGGACCTCAAGCCCGAGAATATTTTGCTGGACGAAAAGGGCAATTGCAGTATTTCGGACCTCGGATTGGCTGTCGAGGTGACGCCTACCTTAACGGGGCGGTGCGGAACTCGAGGATATTGGGCACCTGAAATGCTGTTGCGCGACGAAAGTGGGAACAGGTTGGTATACGACCAAACGGTGGATTGGTGGAGCTATGGGTGCTTGGTGTATGAACTCTTGTACGGGAAATGCCCGTTCCGGACATCCAAGGCTAAAGCTCTGCATGAGGACAAACAGCAAGCGTACGACAAGGCCACGCTCGAGCTGACGCCAGCGTACGACCCCAAGTATTTTTCTCCGGAAGCAGCAGAGCTCATCCAGCGTAAGTCGTCCGCAGCGTACCATTGAGTTAGGGGCTTGATAAGTGGCTCACATTGTTTTTGTCGATATTGCGTATGTGCAGAGCTGCTAAACCGAGACCCAAGAAAACGTCTAGGAGCGAAGGGAGCAGAGGAAATCAAGCGCATGCAATTCTTTTCCACCATCGACTGGGTGCAGATGGAGCAGATGCAGATCCCGCCGCCGTTCGTGCCCGACAACGAGATTAACGCGGCATCGCAAGCAGACATCGGCTCCTTCGACATTTCGGTTGTGAAGGGAATCAAACTGTCGGAGCAGGAGCAAGCCGCGTACAGCGGATGGGACTACGTTTGCCCCGAGACGTTCCAGCGCGAAGCAGTGGAGTACCTCGTCTGGGAGGTCAAGCACGGTCCCTGCACGATCGGGGCCAACAACAACTCGTGCTGCTCAATTTTATAAGCTTTGACTAGCCTCCGCTAGAGAAGCCATCTTGGCAAGAGTAGTATGAGAGACGCACAGGTATTTGTACAACTAGAAAAAACAGCACTTCCAACATCTTCAACGTCAGTATAGTACCACCCAAATGGTACCTTCACACGTCGGCATTTTGCCGCTGATCAGACGTGCTGCCAGGCCGAACCCCTTCATTCTTTATTTCACTCTCTATCCTTATATGTTAACTTCAACATTGCAGAGCACAGCCGCTCTCCACCAAATTCAAGTCAAATTTATGATCTCTATATCTTCATACAGCAATTGCCTGCAAGATACCATTATATCACCAGACTTCAGTAGCTGCTCCCAAGGGACCCGCTGACGTTGATTCAACCTCATTCCGCACCTTTCGCCGACCCGCCACCGGACCATGTTCTCTAAGCCTCTACAGCGCGCCGTCGCCACCTCTTCCACCGTGCTCAAGCATGCGTACGTTGCTCCCGTGTCTTACCTTCATTTCCCGGTCCAACATCTTTAAAAAACTTTCAATTGCCCACGCTAACGCAACTTTTGTGCTGCAGACGCACGCAAACGCGCTCCTTCGGCTTCCTGTCCTCCCTGCCGGAGGAGCACTCGATGCTGCGCGACATGTGCGTGCAGTACGCGTCCAAGAACCTCAAGCCCATCGCCGGAGACATCGACAAGGAGCACAGGTACCCGGCCCAGCACGTGAAGGAGCTGGGAGAGATGGGGCTCATGGGCGTCGCCATCGACGAGGAGTACGGTGGCGCTGGCCTGGACTACCTGGCCTACGCGATCGCCATGGAGGAGATCAGTCGCGGCTGCGCGACCGCGGGCGTCATCATGTCCGTGAACAACGTGAGTCATCCGAGCATTTTACTTAGAAAGAGAGGAGGGCTGATGGCTCTTTGTGTGGTGTGGTTCGTTGTGTTGTGTTGCAGTCGCTGTACTGCGCACCGCTGGAGAAGTTCGGCACACCGGAGCAGAAGGAGAAGCACCTGACGCCCTTTGCCAGTGGAGAGAAGCTGGGCTGCTTCGGACTTAGTGAGCCCGGCAATGGCAGTGATGCTGGAGCCGCTTCGACCACGGCTCGTACTACGGACAAGGGCTACGTGCTGAACGGCACCAAGGCGTGGATCACCAACGCCCACGACGCTGATCAGGCTATTGTGTTTGCTACGACGGACAAGTCCCTCAAGCACAAGGGGATCAGCGCCTTCCTCGTGCCGACCGATGCTCCGGGTTTCTCACTGGGCAAGAAAGAGGACAAGCTCGGCATTCGCGGCTCTAGCACGGGCAACCTCATCTTCGAGGATGTCGAGATCCCGAAGGAGAACTTGATCGGCAAGGAGGGCGACGGGTTCAAGATCGCAATGATCACGCTGGACTCGGGGCGTATCGGTATTGCGTCCCAGGCTCTCGGCATTGCCCAGGCGTCTTATGACTGCGCTATTGCGTACGCCCAGACCCGTAAGACGTTCGGCGTGCCTCTGGCCAAGAACCCGATCATCCAGACTAAGCTGTCCACGATGGCCACCGAGATCGAGGCTGCGCGTCTGCTAACGTGGAAGGCTGCCGTGGAGAAAGACGCAGGCCGACCGTTTACCAAGCTGGCGGCGATGGCGAAGCTCAAGGCCTCGGAGGCTGCGACGATGTGCTCGCACCAGGCCATCCAGGTGCTCGGCGGCATGGGCTACGTGTCGGAGATGCCTGCGGAGCGCCACTACCGCGATGCGCGTATCACTGAGATCTACGAAGGCACATCCGAGATCATGCACCTGGTCATCGGCGGTGCGCTCAACAAGGAGTTCAATGAGACCAACTAACTGTACTGAAAAGGGTTCAGGCATCGAGTAGCTGTAGCTAGCGATTAAGCATTCGTAAAACGAATCCAATTGATGTCAACCAGACTCCGTATAGTATCATCCATAACCTCCGAGCTCACGTCGGTCTTGGCCTTCCCGCCGCTATTCGACGTAAGCAAGCTCTAGCACTTGACGTTGAAGTTGACCGTTTACGCAACACAAAAAGCGTGTCAATACTGTCAAACTCGATACCTTCCATTAACGTTATTCAACGATGGTATTGTGTCACCGTACTTACGCCACAAATGGAACCTTTATCATTATACCCTGCAAAAACACGTAGCATGTGACTCATCCCATTCATTCTCCCAGGTGTATCCTCAGCAGTCGGAGTCTCAACTTCATTCCCAGATTGTCCCGGTGTCGCTCAAGCGCATTCCTCTCCCCATCATGACGGTGCAAGATGTTCGCCAGGCTCTGGACGCCTCGGCGTTGACGGCCTACATCCAGTCGCGCCTGGGGGCGTCCCACGGCGCCATCGCGTCCATCCGCCAGTTCCAGCACGGCCAGTCGAACCCCACGTACCTAGTGACCATGGGCGGCTCGGGCGCCAAGTGGGTGCTGCGCAAGAAGCCGCACGGCCAGATCCTGCCGTCCGCGCACGCCGTGGAGCGCGAGTTCCGCATGCTGGAGGCGCTGGAGCACTCGGAGGTGCCGGTGCCGCGCGCCGTGCTGTTGTGCGAGGACCCCGAGGTCATCGGCACGGCCTTCTACCTCATGGAGTACGTGCACGGCCGCATCTTTCAGGACCCGTCGCTGCCCGGCGTCAAGCCCATGTACCGCTACGCCATGTACAGCACGGCGGTGGACGCGCTGGCCAAGCTGCACGCGCTGGACTACACGAAGATGGGGCTGGCGGACTTCGGACGACCGGAGAAGTACTGCCACCGCGTGGTGGCGCGCTGGAGTCGCCAGGTGCAAGGTGGACAGAAGGTGTTTGCGGAGGCCGGCGTGAAGGAAAACCCCAAGATGACGCAGCTGCAGCACTGGTTGGAGCAAAACGCAGATGATGCAGAGAAGGCCACGACCAACGGAGGCGCCAGCATCGTCCACGGAGACTTCCGCATCGACAACATGATCTTCCACCCGACGGAGCCTCGGGTGCTCGCCATTTTGGACTGGGAGCTGTGCACTATCGGCAACCCGTTCGCGGATGTGGCCACGCTGGCTTCGGCCTACAGACTGCCCATCGACAACTCGAACACGATCATGACGCCGGGACTCTCGGACGCTCCGTTGAAGAAACTGGGCCTTCCGTCAGAAAGTGAACTGCTGCTTGGGTACTGCCGTCGCGCCAAGCGCTTCCCGCTGACTACGCAGGCGTGGAACTTCTTCATGGGCATCGTCGTCTACCGGTTTGCGGCGATTTGCCACGGAGTGTACGCGCGCGCACTGCTGGGCAACGCGTCGTCAGCTAACGCCGCGTGCGCGAAGACGACGATGGACCGACTGCTGGCGATGAGTGACGACATCATGGATGCGTCCGCGGACATCTACCCGGAGCCTGAGCTGGAACACATTCTTCCGTTCCCGATCCGTCCGCACGCACTGCAGATTTACAAGAAACTGCTCAAGTTCTGTCAGACGCGTGTGTACCCGGCCGAGCACGTGCATCTTGAACAGATTGCCAAGGCACGCGAAGAGGGCCGCGTTTGGAACGTTGTGCCTCCCATTATCGAGGTGCTCAAGGTGGAGGCCAAGGCGCTGGGACTGTGGAATCTTTTCCTGCCTGAGTGCGTGGTGCCGGCTCTCGACGGCAAGGGGCCGGATGTCAACTATGGCGGAGACCTGACGAATCTCGAGTACGGACTCATGTGCGAAGTGATGGGCCGCTCGATTGTGCTGGCGCCGGAGGTGTTCAACTGCTCAGCGCCGGATACGGGGAACATGGAGATCCTCACACGCTTCTGCACGGTGGAGCAGAAGCACCAGTGGCTGGTGCCGCTACTCAAGGGAGAGATCCGCTCATGCTTCGCTATGACCGAGAAGCGTGTGGCGTCTTCCGACGCTACCAACATTGAAACGAGCATCGTCCGTGACGAAGAGCGTCAGGAATACGTGATCAACGGCCATAAGTTCTACATCTCCGGAGCGGGTGACCCGCGCTGCAAGATCATCGTGCTCATGGGCAAGCACTCGGAGAGGGCGAAAGAGAGCGTGTTCAAGCAGCAGTCGATGATCCTCGTGCCCATGGACGCACCGGGAGTGCAGATCGTGAAGCCCATGCACGTCTTTGGTTACGACGATGCACCGCATGGCCACATGGAGATGCTGTTCAAGGACGTCCGTGTCCCGTTCCGCAACGTTTTGCTCGGCGAGGGGCGCGGTTTCGAGATCGCTCAAGCGCGTCTCGGGCCGGGACGTATCCACCACTGCATGCGTGCGATCGGTGTGGCGGAGCGCTGCCTCGAGCTCATGGTGCAGCGCGCCAAGACGCGCACGGCTTTCAAGAAGCTACTGGCCGAGAACTCGCTCGTGTGCTCCCAGATTGCCAAGTCGCGCTGCGAGCTGGACAGCGCACGCCTGCTCACTCTCCAGGCCGCGCATCAAATGGACAAGCGAGGCAACAAGGTCGCCCAGCAAGCCATCGCCATGATCAAGATCGTGGCCCCCAACATGGCGCTGGACGTGTGCGACCGCGCCATTCAACTCCACGGCGCAGCTGGTGTGGGCCAAGACTTCATCTTGTCGTACTTGTACGCTGCTCTGCGAACCCTCCGTATCGCCGACGGACCTGACGAGGTGCACATGCGAACCATCGCCAAGCTCGAGCTGAGTCAGTCGAAGTTGTAGGCGCAGGGGTAAGTCGAGTAATGAGTGTTTTAATGTACAAGGCTAAAAACTAGTGCGGTGAACATCATATCTTGGGTACGGCTCTCAGAGACGCTCCGTGCCTTGGTACGGGCAGGATGAGCGGGCGATTGACCACCGTCCTCCAGCGGAGCACTTTCTTTCAGTCTCAGTTGAGGTTACAGTGCATGGATTTCTTGTGTCACACAAGTTGTGTGTATTCACCTGGAAACAATCAATGTAAGCTTACTCCACGAAGAGAAGAAAATAACCAAGCTTGAATAGTGTTCAGGAGTCTCTGGACAACATTGCGAGAAATGGGCTAGCGCAAGGGTTTTCAGGTCTTTTGGCTCATGAATTCAAGAACGTAGTTTGCGAGTTAAGTTAGTGGGAATTCGTCAGTTCCTACACAAAAAATTCCTGATCTCGCAGTCGAAGGACATGTAGCACTTTTTTTTAAGGTGCTACTTTTTTTGAAGTGCTACTGAAAGAAGTGGTAGGGAAGTAGAAAATTGGGGCAAGTTAAGTAATGAGTGACATTGTACAAGGCATATTGAGCGTCGATGGAGTTCACACTGCAGCTTGTTTACCCCACTTACCACGTATACATGCACGGCTACAGCTAGCAAAGGTTGCGACGCTACACAAGTACGTGACTTCAGACGAGCAATCACGTGCGAAGAAAATGCTACTGCGATAGATTATATAACCCTCGAATCCCTGCCAGCCGTACACAGTCCGTCTCCTCGCCCTTCGGCCATCCAAACGGTATGAGGAGTCCATTTCCCGTCACAGTTGAGAATTTGAACTCGCTCAGCTTGTCTTGCTCGACACAAAGAAAATCTCCATTGTCTTCACCTCAAAACTTTCGGGCGATTCTGACAGCATTTTTAACCATCCGTAGAAGTGTTCGATACGAAAAGACTGCTTGTGTGCACTCGTTACTTGCACCAAGCGCACGTGCTGAGTACGCTTGCACACCATAACAGCGTCATATCCGCCTTGGTTCCATTTTTCTGGCTTGATCCAAACGGGGTGAGCACAAGAAAGCGCAGGTATTGCATCAGAAACCACAATAACTGATTGATTCCACGATCCAAGCTTGTTTCCTGCCGCATCAACAAGATCGAGACCACCATTTCGAAGACTTGCGAAGAAGACCACCTCCAACATCCATCCATTCAAAGCAGGGTTTGAGCTGTCTTGATGCGTCGACATGAACTTCTTGATAGCCTCTGGACTGCATTTGACGGAAATTAGTGTAGCAGCATAGTGACTGATCACTGGCGACACAGCACCCCCGCCATGAGGTCGCTGGAACTTCCCAAACAGGCGGTTGATGCTTGAAGATGAACGCTGATCACGTGTTGCAACAGTCGCAGCATCGTTCAAAGAATCCACGGCATCACTCAACTTTGTCGCTACGTTTGCAGTGCGGAAGTGAAACATATAACGACAGGAACCACCTGCGTAGTAATACTTGGACTCTACCATAGCCCCGCGAGACATCTCTTCATCCGGCAACACTGCAGGGGCATCCAGATATTGCGACACACTCTGGAATACCTCGTCATCCTTGATCGCATTGAGGTACTCATCTAGAGTCCATGACCACACATGGAACTCCCTTGCACTAGTCAGAATCTCCATGTCCTCTTGGACCTTACCACGGGAAGCGACGGAACAAACAAACGCGAGCCGCCGCTGCTTCACCCCGTTGTTGTGACGGAACCATCGGACGCACTTGCGTGTCAACTCAATAAACTCGTCTGCAGCAGTCCACCCGTCAACGAGAACGACGTGGTGCCTCTTATCTTCAACCGCCAACACTTCGTCCACGTCTGAAATCTCAAGACTTCGAGTTTTTCGTTCGTCGTCGATGAGGCGCACACATTGCCAATCCATAAACTTGCCCACATGGATCCACGTCACAATCCATTCACTTCTGTTCACAGTCGACGCGAAAGCCATGGCAGTGGTCGACTTTCCCGTTCCAGGAGGGCCGAGAATCCAGCCCAGATGACCTTCGTGCAACACCTTATCGCGCAAGAACTCGAATTGGCGGTGGAATGTGGGCCTGCAGTAGAGCATCAAACGAACGGGTGGAAGTCCGGACGCGTCCATGTCCTCTTTCTCCAGCAGGAAATACTGTGAGTTCGGGTTATAAGCGTGTGATTCACACCGAGTCGACCGCCACTCCAAGTGCTGTTTCTTATTGGCTACCGCAGCTTCCTGGACTTTCACCAGCACGTGAATCTCTTCGTCTCCGGTCGTGAAATTTGGCCCAAGCAACTCCTTGTTGTTGAGCTTCCACGAAGTAAGCATCTTGTCATAGCTATTGTCAATGCCATCTTGCAAAAAGCTTTCCGTGTTGTGGTCGTGCTTCATCCATGCGGTTTCCCCGTTCTTTCGCGCCAAATACAGCGTCATCAACCTCGGAGGGACAGTGTGCTGTTTGGTGCTCAAGATGTCCGCGATCTTCTTCTGCAGCGCCTCCACATCTCCATTGTGCTCGATGTCGTCAACGGAGAAGACGTTCCCTTCGCCGCGGCCAGAAGGCCGTGGAGCTCAAGAAGCTTTTCCTGGAGTTCGCGCAGCTGCAGCTCAAAGGAGCTGGAGAAGATTGTGGCCCAGAGCGCCACGGAGCTCGAGACGCCGCTGCCGGCCAAGCTCCTGTACGCCGCGCAGACCCCTGCAAGCATGTTCGAGTCGGCAACTCGTTCGGACTGGACAAGAACGACGCGATCGGCGTCACCAAGTCCACGGCGTCGACCCAGTCCCCACTGGCAGCAGCAGCGCCGACCTCGTATCCAAGACGGAGGCGCCCGTCGCCCTCGGACGTCCCGAGACCCCTCTGTAATGTGTGCATATTCGTGTTGTTCCTACTTCTCTCAGCGACGAAGCAGTCGCCTTCGCCAGGGCGCACGGCAGTACATATAGCGCGCCGATCACCGTGAATTCCTCATCGCTGTAGCGCTGTACATAATTCAACTATCAATCCTATCAATTCGATCGACCCCACCAACCAGTCTTCGCCTACCAAAGCCTACGTGACATCGCCGTCGGTGCACGCGCAGCGAATTGCTCGTCAAACGCGATGTGGCAGTGCCTTGTCGTCGCGCCGGATGCGAGGATGGGGTTGGAACATTGATAACGTAGCGCTGAGCGCTGACGTCAGTGCGGGATGATCGCAATGCACGTCAACTTGACATTGTCAAGTGACTGGATGGGCAACGAACGCTCCATTAACGCCTTCAACGCTAGTGACTGGCTTTGTTTTTTAGATGCGGGCGGAGCGCCCGCAACCCTGCGGGTTGCGGAGAATCGTGGGCTTGTCCCGAGACCGGGTTTGACCAACTTAGACCGACTTAGACCATGTTCGACCAGCTTCGGTGTCCCGGTAACTGTCCCGCTCGGCCCACAATCGCATATAGGTGACACCCCGTCTATTTATACAAAACCCAAGTGAGTTTTGATAAGCATCGCGACTCCCTGAAATTATGTGATGCACACAATTTCGGTCAACGCCTCTCGAGAGAGGTCGGTGTCAGACCACCAAAGCTTCAGAATTGACCACCATAAATAACGATGTGCCCACATACAAAGCACAAGGTGACACACAAAATCTAAAAAAGGAATGCCCACCCGTTCTCGAGTGTATGCGCACCCGAATAATAGGTAGTGCCACAGATTCATAATGTACGATCATATAGATACATCAATACATTAACAGATTGGCTCGCAGCACGGAGCAGCCCAAGGAGCAAGCCTAGTACAAGGAGATGGCCAAGGCCAACATGCTCTCCTCGCGTCTGTCCCGGAGCAACCAGGCAGAGCACAATCGTGTTGCGGTTGATGAGAGACACGTCTGTGTGTAATCTAATTAATGTAGACTCTACACTGTAAAGTGCTGATGCGCATCATTTAACTAATGTAGTGTGCTGATGCGCAAACCCTGAAGCAACAGCAGAGCGACATCGCCATCTCCAAGTGCCACAGCGTGTCGGAGCAGTTCTCCGAGTGTGCCAAGGCCAACGACATCATGGTGGTGGTCCACTGCCGCGACCACAACAAGGCCCTCAACGCCCGCCTGCACCAGCTCACCAACGCCGAGCACTTCGACATCTACCGCTAGAAGCGCGAGGCACCACCACCACATTAACAGATAGAGCCAAGGAGTACGCGTCACGTTTGTCATTAAGAAGAAGAATGGGAAGAAGCTACACGATCTGATAGTAATCTATGTATGGGATCGGACCTCTCATAATCGCTCTTGCAAAACAACTCGACCACTAATGTCTTGCAAAATAACCCGACCACTAACGTCTTGCAAAGTAACTCGACCACTACCGTCTTGCAGAATAACTCGACGAGTTATTCTACAAGGTGGTCGAGTTACTTTGCAAGACGGTCGGGTTATTCTGCAAGGTAGTCGAGTTACTCTGCAGATGGTCGAGTTAATTTGCAAGACGGTCGGGTTATTCTGCAAGGTGGTCGAGTTAATCTGCAGGATGGTCGAGTTATTCTGCAGGATGGTCGAGTTATTTTGCAAAGTGGTCGAGTTACTCTGCAGATGGTCGAGTTACTCTGCAAGACGGTCGCTTGAACTTGGTCTATTGATTACCGTTTGGTTACATGCTTAGATCAATTTACGTACTCGTTTTCCAAACATGAAACGTGAAGGAGGGCACTTCAGCGAAGTCACAATGAAATAGAGCAGCAAAGTAAATGTATATTATGAACCAACTTACCAGCCTGTGCTCTAGCGACGCGATCGTTTCAGGCTTTGCAGTCTCGATTCAAGTGCACGTCTTGTCAGTTTCCGTCGTCGGCTTGATCGGCGCACATGATCATGTCCTGCGTCGCTTGTGCCTTCCCCTGCGTCTTCAACACCGTCGACCGCAAGCTCTACACCACTCTCGACTGCCGGGGAAGTCTGTGCTTCCTCTACTGACGCAAAACTGACTGTGGAAGCCTCCAAAGGTGCTGGGCTTGCCGGCGACGGCGTAATGGCATAGTCAAACCTATAGGGATCTTCTGCATCCTCGCCTCTATGGCAGTACCCGGTGCTTGTCCAGCTGCTGGTGCCGTCTCCGTATCCACTGTATAAAGATCAAGAGGGCAAGCAACGAGCGAGTTTATCGAGCACCGGCGCGCGAGCCTCGAGCGCTTCCTGCGCAAGGTGGTGAGCCACGACGAGCTGCGCAATTCCAACTTCTTCCGCAGCTTCCTCGAGTGCTCCATCGTGGAGCTCACGGCGCTCAAGGCCGAGGCGCAATGCGCCAGCTCCGTCAACGCCACGTCCATGCCGTCCGTCGTGCAGCGCACACCGATGCTCGACAACTGGTGGAGCAAGACCTACCAGCGCATGGTGGAGAACGACACGCTCAACCTCTTCGGCTCGCGCAGCGGCGCCGAGGACGGCGAGCACAGCGGCGCGATCGGCTGTGAACGGCGACGGCCCGGACTCGCCGTCGGCCACTAGGTTCAGCAACGCCCTCGTCGCCGCCAAGGACGAGTTCGAGCGCGTGCATGCGCGCGTCATGTGCGAGGTGCAGCGCTTCCGCGGCCAGAAGGCCGTGGAGCTCAAGAAGCTTTTCCTGGAGTTCGCGCAGCTGCAGCTCAAAGGAGCTGGAGAAGATTGTGGCCCAGAGCGCCACGGAGCTCGAGACGCCGCTGCCGGCCAAGCTCCTGTACGCCGCGCAGACCCCTGCAAGCATGTTCGAGTCGGCAACTCGTTCGGACTGGACAAGAACGACGCGATCGGCGTCACCAAGTCCACGGCGTCGACCCAGTCCCCACTGGCAGCAGCAGCGCCGACCTCGTATCCAAGACGGAGGCGCCCGTCGCCCTCGGACGTCCCGAGACCCCTCTGTAATGTGTGCATATTCGTGTTGTTCCTACTTCTCTCAGCGACGAAGCAGTCGCCTTCGCCAGGGCGCACGGCAGTACATATAGCGCGCCGATCACCGTGAATTCCTCATCGCTGTAGCGCTATACATAATTCAACTATCAATCCTATCAATTCGATCGACCCCACCAACCAGTCTTCGCCTACCAAAGCCTACGTGACCTCGCCGTCGGTGCACGCGCAGCGAATTGCTCGTCAAACGCGATGTGGCAGTGCCTTGTCGTCGCGCCGGATGCGAGGATGGGGTTGGAACATTGATAACGTAGCGCTGAGCGCTGACGTCAGTGCGGGATGATCGCAATGCACGTCAACTTGACATTGTCAAGTGACTGGATGGGCAACGAACGCTCCATTAACGCCTTCAACGCTAGTGACTGGCTTTGTTTTTTAGATGCGGGCGGAGCGCCCGCAACCCTGCGGGTTGCGGAGAATCGTGGGCTTGTCCCGAGACCGGGTTTGACCAACTTAGACCGACTTAGACCGTGTTCGACCAGCTTCGGTGTCCCGGTAACTGTCCCGCTCGGCCCACAATCGCATATAGGTGACACCCCGTCTATTTATACAAAACCCAAGTGAGTTTTGATAAGCATCGCGACTCCCTGAAATTATGTGATGCACACAATTTCGGTCGACGCCTCTCGAGAGAGGTCGGTGTCAGACCACCAAAGCTTCAGAATTGACCACCATAAATAACGATGTGCCCACATACAAAGCACAATGTGACACACAAAATCTAAAAAAGGAATGCCCACCCGTTCTCGAGTGTATGCGCACCCGAATAATAGGTAGTGCCACAGATTCTTAATGTAAGATCATAGAGATACATCAATACATTAACAGATTGGCTCGCAGCACGGAGCAGCCCAAGGAGCAAGCCTAGTACAAGGAGATGGCCAAGGCCAACATGCTCTCCTCGCGTCTGTCCCGGAGCAACCAGGCAGAGCACAATCGTGTTGCGGTTGATGAGAGACACGTCTGTGTGTAATCTAATTAATGTAGACTCTACACTGTAAAGTGCTGATGCGCATCATTTAACTAATGTAGTGTGCTGATGCGCAAACCCTGAAGCAACAGCAGAGCGACATCGCCATCTCCAAGTGCCACAGCGTGTCGGAGCAGTTCTCCGAGTGTGCCAAGGCCAACGACATCATGGTGGTGGTCCACTGCCGCGACCACAACAAGGCCCTCAACGCCCGCCTGCACCAGCTCACCAACGCCGAGCACTTCGACATCTACCGCTAGAAGCGCGAGGCACCACCACCACATTAACAGATAGAGCCAAGGAGTACGCGTCACGTTTGTCATTAAGAAGAAGAATGGGAAGAAGCTACACGATCTGATAGTAATCTATGTATGGGATCGGACCTCTCATAATCGCTCTTGCAAAACAACTCGACCACTAATGTCTTGCAAAATAACCCGACCACTAACGTCTTGCAAAGTAACTCGACCACTACCATCTTGCAGAATAACTCGACGAGTTATTCTACAAGGTGGTCGAGTTACTTTGCAAGACGGTCGGGTTATTCTGCAAGGTAGTCGAGTTACTCTGCAGATGGTCGAGTTAATTTGCAAGACGGTCGGGTTATTCTGCAAGGTGGTCGAGTTAATCTGCAGGATGGTCGAGTTACTTTGCAAGACGGTCGGGCTATTCTGCAAGGTGGTCGAGTTAATCTGCAGGATGGTCGAGTTAACTTGCAAGACGGTCGGGTTATTATTCTGGAAGGTGGTCGGGTTATTCTGCAAGGTGGTCGAGTTAATCTGCAGGATGGTCGAGTCATTCTACAGGATGGTCGAGTTATTCTGCACGGTGGTTGAGTTATTCTGCAAGGTGGTCGAGTTATTTTGCAAAGTGGTCAAGTTATTCTGCAAGACGGTCGAGTTACTCTGCACGACGGTCGCTTGAACTTGGTCTATTGATTACCGTTTGGTTACATGCTTAGATCAATTTACGTACTCGTTTTCCAAACATGAAACGTGAAGGAGGGCACTTCAGCGAAGTCACAATGAAATAGAGCAGCAAAGTAAATGTATATTATGAACCAACTTACCAGCCTGTGCTCTAGCGACGCGATCGTTTCAGGCTTTGCAGTCTCGATTCAAGTGCACGTCTTGTCAGTTTCCGTCGTCGGCTTGATCGGCGCACATGATCATGTCCTGCGTCGCTTGTGCCTTCCCCTGCGTCTTCAACACCGTCGACCGCAAGCTCTACACCACTCTCGACTGCCGGGGAAGTCTGTGCTTCCTCTACTGACGCAAAACTGACTGTGGAAGCCTCCAAAGGTGCTGGGCTTGCCGGCGACGGCGTAATGGCATAGCCAAACCTATAGGGATCTTCTGCATCCTCGCCTCTATGGCAGTACCCGGTGCTTGTCCAGCTGCTGGTGCCGTCTCCGTATCCACTGTATAAAGATCAAGAGGGCAAGCAACGAGCGAGTTTATCGAGCACCGGCGCGCGAGCCTCGAGCGCTTCCTGCGCAAGGTGGTGAGCCACGACGAGCTGCGCAATTCCAACTTCTTCCGCAGCTTCCTCGAGTGCTCCATCGTGGAGCTCACGGCGCTCAAGGCCGAGGCGCAATGCGCCAGCTCCGTCAACGCCACGTCCATGCCGTCCGTCGTGCAGCGCACACCGATGCTCGACAACTGGTGGAGCAAGACCTACCAGCGCATGGTGGAGAACGACACGCTCAACCTCTTCGGCTCGCGCAGCGGCGCCGAGGACGGCGAGCACAGCGGCGCGATCGGCTGTGAACGGCGACGGCGACGGCCCGGACTCGCCGTCGGCCACTAGGTTCAGCAACGCCCTCGTCGCCGCCAAGGACGAGTTCGAGCGCGTGCATGCGCGCGTCATGTGCGAGGTGCAGCGCTTCCGCGGCCAGAAGGCCGTGAAGCTCAAGAAGCTTTTCCTGGAGTTCGCGCAGCTGCAGCTGCGTAACTCAAAGGAGCTGGAGAAGATTGTGGCCCAGAGCGCCACGGAGCTCGAGACGCCGCTGCCGGCCAAGCTCCTGTACGCCGCACAGACCCCTGCAAGCATGTTCGAGTCGCGCAACTCGTTCGGACTGGACAAGAACGACGCGATCGGCGTCACCAAGTCCACGGCGTCGACCCAGTCCCCACTGGCAGCAGCAGCGCCGACCTCCTATCCAAGACGGAGGCGCCCGTCGCCGCCCAGACCTACTCGGACGTCCCGAGACCCCTCTGTAATGTGTGCATATTCGTGTTGTTCCTACTTCTCTCAGCGACGAAGCAGTCGCCTTCGCCAGAGGCGCACGGCAGTACATATAGCGCGCCGATCACCGTGAATTCCTCATCGCTGTAGCGCTGTACATAATTCAACTATCAATCCTATCAATTCGATCGACCCCACCAACCAGTCTTCGCCTACCAAAGCCTACGTGACCTCGCCGTCGGTGCACGCGCAGCGAATTGCTCGTCAAACGCGATGTGGCAGTGCCTTGTCGTCGCGCCGGATGCGAGGATGGGGTTGGAACATTGATAACGTAGCGCTGAGCGCTGACGTCAGTGCGGGATGATCGCAATGCACGTCAACTTGACATTGTCAAGTGACTGGATGGGCAACGAACGCTCCATTAACGCCTTCAACGCTAGTGACTGGCTTTGTTTTTTAGATGCGGGCGGAGCGCCCCCTGCGGGTTGCGGAGAATCGTGGGCTTGTCCCGAGACCGGGTTTGACCAACTTAGACCGACTTAGACCGTGTTCGACCAGCTTCGGTGTCCCGGTAACTGTCCCGCTCGGCCCACAATCGCATATAGGTGACACCCCGTCTATTTATACAAAACCCAAGTGAGTTTTGATAAGCATCGCGACTCCCTGAAATTATGTGATGCACACAATTTCGGTCGACGCCTCTCGAGAGAGGTCGGTGTCAGACCACCAAAGCTTCAGAATTGACCACCATAAATAACGATGTGCCCACATACAAAGCACAAGGTGACACACAAAATCTAAAAAAGGAATGCCCACCCGTTCTCGAGTGTATGCGCACCCGAATAATAGGTAGTGCCACAGATTCATAATGTACGATCATAGAGATACATCAATACATTAACAGATTGGCTCGCAGCACGGAGCAGCCCAAGGAGCAAGCCTAGTACAAGGAGATGGCCAAGGCCAACATGCTCTCCTCGCGTCTGTCCCGGAGCAACCAGGCAGAGCACAATCGTGTTGCGGTTGATGAGAGACACGTCTGTGTGTAATCTAATTAATGTAGACTCTACACTGTAAAGTGCTGATGCGCATCATTTAACTAATGTAGTGTGCTGATGCGCAAACCCTGAAGCAACAGCAGAGCGACATCGCCATCTCCAAGTGCCACAGCGTGTCGGAGCAGTTCTCCGCGTGTGCCAAGGCCAACGACATCATGGTGGTGGTCCACTGCCGCGACCACAACAAGGCCCTCAACGCCCGCCTGCACCAGCTCACCAACGCCGAGCACTTCGACATCTACCGCTAGAAGCGCGAGGCACCACCACCACATTAACAGATAGAGCCAAGGAGTACGCGTCACGTTTGTCATTAAGAAGAAGAATGGGAAGAAGCTACACGATCTGATAGTAATCTATGTATGGGATCGGACCTCTCATAATCGCTCTTGCAAAACAACTCGACCACTAATGTCTTGCAAAATAACCCGACCACTAACGTCTTGCAAAGTAACTCGACCACTACCATCTTGCAGAATAACTCGACGAGTTATTCTACAAGGTGGTCGAGTTACTTTGCAAGACGGTCGGGTTATTCTGCAAGGTAGTCGAGTTACTCTGCAGATGGTCGAGTTAATTTGCAAGACGGTCGGGTTATTCTGCAAGGTGGTCGAGTTAATCTGCAGGATGGTCGAGTTACTTTGCAAGACGGTCGGGCTATTCTGCAAGGTGGTCGAGTTAATCTGCAGGATGGTCGAGTTAACTTGCAAGACGGTCGGGTTATTATTCTGGAAGGTGGTCGGGTTATTCTGCAAGGTGGTCGAGTTAATCTGCAGGATGGTCGAGTCATTCTACAGGATGGTCGAGTTATTCTGCACGGTGGTTGAGTTATTCTGCAAGGTGGTCGAGTTATTCTGCAGGATGGTCGAGTTATTTTGCAAAGTGGTCAAGTTATTCTGCAAGACGGTCGAGTTACTCTGCACGACGGTCGCTTGAACTTGGTCTATTGATTACCGTTTGGTTACATGCTTAGATCAATTTACGTACTCGTTTTCCAAACATGAAACGTGAAGGAGGGCACTTCAGCGAAGTCACAATGAAATAGAGCAGCAAAGTAAATGTATATTATGAACCAACTTACCAGCCTGTGCTCTAGCGACGCGATCGTTTCAGGCTTTGCAGTCTCGATTCAAGTGCACGTCTTGTCAGTTTCCGTCGTCGGCTTGATCGGCGCACATGATCATGTCCTGCGTCGCTTGTGCCTTCCCCTGCGTCTTCAACACCGTCGACCGCAAGCTCTACACCACTCTCGACTGCCGGGGAAGTCTGTGCTTCCTCTACTGACGCAAAACTGACTGTGGAAGCCTCCAAAGGTGCTGGGCTTGCCGGCGACGGCGTAATGGCATAGCCAAACCTATAGGGATCTTCTGCATCCTCGCCTCTATGGCAGTACCCGGTGCTTGTCCAGCTGCTGGTGCCGTCTCCGTATCCACTGTATAAAGATCAAGAGGGCAAGCAACGAGCGAGTTTATCGAGCACCGGCGCGCGAGCCTCGAGCGCTTCCTGCGCAAGGTGGTGAGCCACGACGAGCTGCGCAATTCCAACTTCTTCCGCAGCTTCCTCGAGTGCTCCATCGTGGAGCTCACGGCGCTCAAGGCCGAGGCGCAATGCGCCAGCTCCGTCAACGCCACGTCCATGCCGTCCGTCGTGCAGCGCACACCGATGCTCGACAACTGGTGGAGCAAGACCTACCAGCGCATGGTGGAGAACGACACGCTCAACCTCTTCGGCTCGCGCAGCGGCGCCGAGGACGGCGAGCACAGCGGCGCGATCGGCTGTGAACGGCGACGGCCCGGACTCGCCGTCGGCCACTAGGTTCAGCAACGCCCTCGTCGCCGCCAAGGACGAGTTCGAGCGCGTGCATGCGCGCGTCATGTGCGAGGTGCAGCGCTTCCGCGGCCAGAAGGCCGTGGAGCTCAAGAAGCTTTTCCTGGAGTTCGCGCAGCTGCAGCTCAAAGGAGCTGGAGAAGATTGTGGCCCAGAGCGCCACGGAGCTCGAGACGCCGCTGCCGGCCAAGCTCCTGTACGCCGCGCAGACCCCTGCAAGCATGTTCGAGTCGGCAACTCGTTCGGACTGGACAAGAACGACGCGATCGGCGTCACCAAGTCCTCGGCGTCGACCCAGTCCCCACTGGCAGCAGCAGCGCCGACCTCGTATCCAAGACGGAGGCGCCCGTCGCCCTCGGACGTCCCGAGACCCCTCTGTAATGTGTGCATATTCGTGTTGTTCCTACTTCTCTCAGCGACGAAGCAGTCGCCTTCGCCAGAGGCGCACGGCAGTACATATAGCGCGCCGATCACCGTGAATTCCTCATCGCTGTAGCGCTGTACATAATTCAACTATCAATCCTATCAATTCGATCGACCCCACCAACCAGTCTTCGCCTACCAAAGCCTACGTGACCTCGCCGTCGGTGCACGCGCAGCGAATTGCTCGTCAAACGCGATGTGGCAGTGCCTTGTCGTCGCGCCGGATGCGAGGATGGGGTTGGAACATTGATAACGTAGCGCTGAGCGCTGACGTCAGTGCGGGATGATCGCAATGCACGTCAACTTGACATTGTCAAGTGACTGGATGGGCAACGAACGCTCCATTAACGCCTTCAACGCTAGTGACTGGCTTTGTTTTTTAGATGCGGGCGGAGCGCCCGCAACCCTGCGGGTTGCGGAGAATCGTGGGCTTGTCCCGAGACCGGGTTTGACCAACTTAGACCGACTTAGACCATGTTCGACCAGCTTCGGTGTCCCGGTAACTGTCCCGCTCGGCCCACAATCGCATATAGGTGACACCCCGTCTATTTATACAAAACCCAAGTGAGTTTTGATAAGCATCGCGACTCCCTGAAATTATGTGATGCACACAATTTCGGTCAACGCCTCTCGAGAGAGGTCGGTGTCAGACCACCAAAGCTTCAGAATTGACCACCATAAATAACGATGTGCCCACATACAAAGCACAAGGTGACACACAAAATCTAAAAAAGGAATGCCCACCCGTTCTCGAGTGTATGCGCACCCGAATAATAGGTAGTGCCACAGATTCATAATGTACGATCATATAGATACATCAATACATTAACAGATTGGCTCGCAGCACGGAGCAGCCCAAGGAGCAAGCCTAGTACAAGGAGATGGCCAAGGCCAACATGCTCTCCTCGCGTCTGTCCCGGAGCAACCAGGCAGAGCACAATCGTGTTGCGGTTGATGAGAGACACGTCTGTGTGTAATCTAATTAATGTAGACTCTACACTGTAAAGTGCTGATGCGCATCATTTAACTAATGTAGTGTGCTGATGCGCAAAACCTGAAGCAACAGCAGAGCAACATCGCCATCTCCAAGTGCCACAGCGTGTCGGAGCAGTTCTCCGAGTGTGCCAAGGCCAACGACATCATGGTGGTGGTCCACTGCCGCGACCACAACAAGGCCCTCAACGCCCGCCTGCACCAGCTCACCAACGCCGAGCACTTCGACATCTACCGCTAGAAGCGCGAGGCACCACCACCACATTAACAGATAGAGCCAAGGAGTACGCGTCACGTTTGTCATTAAGAAGAAGAATGGGAAGAAGCTACACGATCTGATAGTAATCTATGTATGGGATCGGACCTCTCATAATCGCTCTTGCAAAACAACTCGACCACTAATGTCTTGCAAAATAACCCGACCACTAACGTCTTGCAAAGTAACTCGACCACTACCGTCTTGCAGAATAACTCGACGAGTTATTCTACAAGGTGGTCGAGTTACTTTGCAAGACGGTCGGGTTATTCTGCAAGGTAGTCGAGTTACTCTGCAGATGGTCGAGTTAATTTGCAAGACGGTCGGGTTATTCTGCAAGGTGGTCGAGTTAATCTGCAGGATGGTCGAGTTATTCTGCAGGATGGTCGAGTTATTTTGCAAAGTGGTCGAGTTACTCTGCAGATGGTCGAGTTACTCTGCAAGACGGTCGCTTGAACTTGGTCTATTGATTACCGTTTGGTTACATGCTTAGATCAATTTACGTACTCGTTTTCCAAACATGAAACGTGAAGGAGGGCACTTCAGCGAAGTCACAATGAAATAGAGCAGCAAAGTAAATGTATATTATGAACCAACTTACCAGCCTGTGCTCTAGCGACGCGATCGTTTCAGGCTTTGCAGTCTCGATTCAAGTGCACGTCTTGTCAGTTTCCGTCGTCGGCTTGATCGGCGCACATGATCATGTCCTGCGTCGCTTGTGCCTTCCCCTGCGTCTTCAACACCGTCGACCGCAAGCTCTACACCACTCTCGACTGCCGGGGAAGTCTGTGCTTCCTCTACTGACGCAAAACTGACTGTGGAAGCCTCCAAAGGTGCTGGGCTTGCCGGCGACGGCGTAATGGCATAGCCAAACCTATAGGGATCTTCTGCATCCTCGCCTCTATGGCAGTACCCGGTGCTTGTCCAGCTGCTGGTGCCGTCTCCGTATCCACTGTATAAAGATCAAGAGGGCAAGCAACGAGCGAGTTTATCGAGCACCGGCGCGCGAGCCTCGAGCGCTTCCTGCGCAAGGTGGTGAGCCACGACGAGCTGCGCAATTCCAACTTCTTCCGCAGCTTCCTCGAGTGCTCCATCGTGGAGCTCACGGCGCTCAAGGCCGAGGCGCAATGCGCCAGCTCCGTCAACGCCACGTCCATGCCGTCCGTCGTGCAGCGCACACCGATGCTCGACAACTGGTGGAGCAAGACCTACCAGCGCATGGTGGAGAACGACACGCTCAACCTCTTCGGCTCGCGCAGCGGCGCCGAGGACGGCGAGCACAGCGGCGCGATCGGCTGTGAACGGCGACGGCGACGGCCCGGACTCGCCGTCGGCCACTAGGTTCAGCAACGCCCTCGTCGCCGCCAAGGACGAGTTCGAGCGCGTGCATGCGCGCGTCATGTGCGAGGTGCAGCGCTTCCGCGGCCAGAAGGCCGTGGAGCTCAAGAAGCTTTTCCTGGAGTTCGCGCAGCTGCAGCTCAAAGGAGCTGGAGAAGATTGTGGCCCAGAGCGCCACGGAGCTCGAGACGCCGCTGCCGGCCAAGCTCCTGTACGCCGCGCAGACCCCTGCAAGCATGTTCGAGTCGGCAACTCGTTCGGACTGGACAAGAACGACGCGATCGGCGTCACCAAGTCCACGGCGTCGACCCAGTCCCCACTGGCAGCAGCAGCGCCGACCTCGTATCCAAGACGGAGGCGCCCGTCGCCCTCGGACGTCCCGAGACCCCTCTGTAATGTGTGCATATTCGTGTTGTTCCTACTTCTCTCAGCGACGAAGCAGTCGCCTTCGCCAGGGCGCACGGCAGTACATATAGCGCGCCGATCACCGTGAATTCCTCATCGCTGTAGCGCTATACATAATTCAACTATCAATCCTATCAATTCGATCGACCCCACCAACCAGTCTTCGCCTACCAAAGCCTACGTGACCTCGCCGTCGGTGCACGCGCAGCGAATTGCTCGTCAAACGCGATGTGGCAGTGCCTTGTCGTCGCGCCGGATGCGAGGATGGGGTTGGAACATTGATAACGTAGCGCTGAGCGCTGACGTCAGTGCGGGATGATCGCAATGCACGTCAACTTGACATTGTCAAGTGACTGGATGGGCAACGAACGCTCCATTAACGCCTTCAACGCTAGTGACTGGCTTTGTTTTTTAGATGCGGGCGGAGCGCCCCCCTGCGGGTTGCGGAGAATCGTGGGCTTGTCCCGAGACCGGGTTTGACCAACTTAGACCGACTTAGACCATGTTCGACCAGCTTCGGTGTCCCGGTAACTGTCCCGCTCGGCCCACAATCGCATATAGGTGACACCCCGTCTATTTATACAAAACCCAAGTGAGTTTTGATAAGCATCGCGACTCCCTGAAATTATGTGATGCACACAATTTCGGTCGACGCCTCTCGAGAGAGGTCGGTGTCAGACCACCAAAGCTTCAGAATTGACCACCGTAAATAACGATGTGCCCACATACAAAGCACAAGGTGACACACAAAATCTAAAAAAGGAATGCCCACCCGTTCTCGAGTGTATGCGCACCCGAATAATAGGTAGTGCCACAGATTCATAATGTACGATCATATAGATACATCAATACATTAACAGATTGGCTCGCAGCACGGAGCAGCCCAAGGAGCAAGCCTAGTACAAGGAGATGGCCAAGGCCAACATGCTCTCCTCGCGTCTGTCCCGGAGCAACCAGGCAGAGCACAATCGTGTTGCGGTTGATGAGAGACACGTCTGTGTGTAATCTAATTAATGTAGACTCTACACTGTAAAGTGCTGATGCGCATCATTTAACTAATGTAGTGTGCTGATGCGCAAACCCTGAAGCAACAGCAGAGCGACATCGCCATCTCCAAGTGCCACAGCGTGTCGGAGCAGTTCTCCGCGTGTGCCAAGGCCAACGACATCATGGTGGTAGTCCACTGCCGCGACCACAACAAGGCCCTCAACGCCCGCCTGCACCAGCTCACCAACGCCGAGCACTTCGACATCTACCGCTAGAAGCGCGAGGCACCACCACCACATTAACAGATAGAGCCAAGGAGTACGCGTCACGTTTGTCATTAAGAAGAAGAATGGGAAGAAGCTACACGATCTGATAGTAATCTATGTATGGGATCGGACCTCTCATAATCGCTCTTGCAAAACAACTCGACCACTAATGTCTTGCAAAATAACCCGACCACTAACGTCTTGCAAAGTAACTCGACCACTACCATCTTGCAGAATAACTCGACGAGTTATTCTACAAGGTGGTCGAGTTACTTTGCAAGACGGTCGGGTTATTCTGCAAGGTAGTCGAGTTACTCTGCAGATGGTCGAGTTAATTTGCAAGACGGTCGGGTTATTCTGCAAGGTGGTCGAGTTAATCTGCAGGATGGTCGAGTTACTTTGCAAGACGGTCGGGCTATTCTGCAAGGTGGTCGAGTTAATCTGCAGGATGGTCGAGTTAACTTGCAAGACGGTCGGGTTATTATTCTGGAAGGTGGTCGGGTTATTCTGCAAGGTGGTCGAGTTAATCTGCAGGATGGTCGAGTCATTCTACAGGATGGTCGAGTTATTCTGCACGGTGGTTGAGTTATTCTGCAAGGTGGTCGAGTTATTTTGCAAAGTGGTCAAGTTATTCTGCAAGACGGTCGAGTTACTCTGCACGACGGTCGCTTGAACTTGGTCTATTGATTACCGTTTGGTTACATGCTTAGATCAATTTACGTACTCGTTTTCCAAACATGAAACGTGAAGGAGGGCACTTCAGCGAAGTCACAATGAAATAGAGCAGCAAAGTAAATGTATATTATGAACCAACTTACCAGCCTGTGCTCTAGCGACGCGATCGTTTCAGGCTTTGCAGTCTCGATTCAAGTGCACGTCTTGTCAGTTTCCGTCGTCGGCTTGATCGGCGCACATGATCATGTCCTGCGTCGCTTGTGCCTTCCCCTGCGTCTTCAACACCGTCGACCGCAAGCTCTACACCACTCTCGACTGCCGGGGAAGTCTGTGCTTCCTCTACTGACGCAAAACTGACTGTGGAAGCCTCCAAAGGTGCTGGGCTTGCCGGCGACGGCGTAATGGCATAGCCAAACCTATAGGGATCTTCTGCATCCTCGCCTCTATGGCAGTACCCGGTGCTTGTCCAGCTGCTGGTGCCGTCTCCGTATCCACTGTATAAAGATCAAGAGGGCAAGCAACGAGCGAGTTTATCGAGCACCGGCGCGCGAGCCTCGAGCGCTTCCTGCGCAAGGTGGTGAGCCACGACGAGCTGCGCAATTCCAACTTCTTCCGCAGCTTCCTCGAGTGCTCCATCGTGGAGCTCACGGCGCTCAAGGCCGAGGCGCAATGCGCCAGCTCCGTCAACGCCACGTCCATGCCGTCCGTCGTGCAGCGCACACCGATGCTCGACAACTGGTGGAGCAAGACCTACCAGCGCATGGTGGAGAACGACACGCTCAACCTCTTCGGCTCGCGCAGCGGCGCCGAGGACGGCGAGCACAGCGGCGCGATCGGCTGTGAACGGCGACGGCCCGGACTCGCCGTCGGCCACTAGGTTCAGCAACGCCCTCGTCGCCGCCAAGGACGAGTTCGAGCGCGTGCATGCGCGCGTCATGTGCGAGGTGCAGCGCTTCCGCGGCCAGAAGGCCGTGGAGCTCAAGAAGCTTTTCCTGGAGTTCGCGCAGCTGCAGCTCAAAGGAGCTGGAGAAGATTGTGGCCCAGAGCGCCACGGAGCTCGAGACGCCGCTGCCGGCCAAGCTCCTGTACGCCGCGCAGACCCCTGCAAGCATGTTCGAGTCGGCAACTCGTTCGGACTGGACAAGAACGACGCGATCGGCGTCACCAAGTCCTCGGCGTCGACCCAGTCCCCACTGGCAGCAGCAGCGCCGACCTCGTATCCAAGACGGAGGCGCCCGTCGCCCTCGGACGTCCCGAGACCCCTCTGTAATGTGTGCATATTCGTGTTGTTCCTACTTCTCTCAGCGACGAAGCAGTCGCCTTCGCCAGAGGCGCACGGCAGTACATATAGCGCGCCGATCACCGTGAATTCCTCATCGCTGTAGCGCTGTACATAATTCAACTATCAATCCTATCAATTCGATCGACCCCACCAACCAGTCTTCGCCTACCAAAGCCTACGTGACCTCGCCGTCGGTGCACGCGCAGCGAATTGCTCGTCAAACGCGATGTGGCAGTGCCTTGTCGTCGCGCCGGATGCGAGGATGGGGTTGGAACATTGATAACGTAGCGCTGAGCGCTGACGTCAGTGCGGGATGATCGCAATGCACGTCAACTTGACATTGTCAAGTGACTGGATGGGCAACGAACGCTCCATTAACGCCTTCAACGCTAGTGACTGGCTTTGTTTTTTAGATGCGGGCGGAGCGCCCCCTGCGGGTTGCGGAGAATCGTGGGCTTGTCCCGAGACCGGGTTTGACCAACTTAGACCGACTTAGACCATGTTCGACCAGCTTCGGTGTCCCGGTAACTGTCCCGCTCGGCCCACAATCGCATATAGGTGACACCCCGTCTATTTATACAAAACCCAAGTGAGTTTTGATAAGCATCGCGACTCCCTGAAATTATGTGATGCACACAATTTCGGTCGACGCCTCTCGAGAGAGGTCGGTGTCAGACCACCAAAGCTTCAGAATTGACCACCATAAATAACGATGTGCCCACATACAAAGCACAAGGTGACACACAAAATCTAAAAAAGGAATGCCCACCCGTTCTCGAGTGTATGCGCACCCGAATAATAGGTAGTGCCACAGATTCATAATGTACGATCATATAGATACATCAATACATTAACAGCTTGGCTCGCAGCACGGAGCAGCCCAAGGAGCAAGCCTAGTACAAGGAGATGGCCAAGGCCAACATGCTCTCCTCGCGTCTGTCCCGGAGCAACCAGGCAGAGCACAATCGTGTTGCGGTTGATGAGAGACACGTCTGTGTGTAATCTAATTAATGTAGACTCTACACTGTAAAGTGCTGATGCGCATCATTTAACTAATGTAGTGTGCTGATGCGCAAAACCTGAAGCAACAGCAGAGCAACATCGCCATCTCCAAGTGCCACAGCGTGTCGGAGCAGTTCTCCGAGTGTGCCAAGGCCAACGACATCATGGTGGTGGTCCACTGCCGCGACCACAACAAGGCCCTCAACGCCCGCCTGCACCAGCTCACCAACGCCGAGCACTTCGACATCTACCGCTAGAAGCGCGAGGCACCACCACCACATTAACAGATAGAGCCAAGGAGTACGCGTCACGTTTGTCATTAAGAAGAAGAATGGGAAGAAGCTACACGATCTGATAGTAATCTATGTATGGGATCGGACCTCTCATAATCGCTCTTGCAAAACAACTCGACCACTAATGTCTTGCAAAATAACCCGACCACTAACGTCTTGCAAAGTAACTCGACCACTACCGTCCTGCAGAATAACTCGACGAGTTATTCTACAAGGTGGTCGAGTTACTTTGCAAGACGGTCGGGTTATTCTGCAAGGTAGTCGAGTTACTCTGCAGATGGTCGAGTTAATTTGCAAGACGGTCGGGTTATTCTGCAAGGTGGTCGAGTTAATCTGCAGGATGGTCGAGTTACTTTGCAAGACGGTCGGGCTATTCTGCAAGGTGGTCGAGTTAATCTGCAGGATGGTCGAGTTAACTTGCAAGACGGTCGGGTTATTATTCTGGAAGGTGGTCGGGTTATTCTGCAAGGTGGTCGAGTTAATCTGCAGGATGGTCGAGTCATTCTACAGGATGGTCGAGTTATTCTGCACGGTGGTTGAGTTATTCTGCAAGGTGGTCGAGTTATTCTGCAGGATGGTCGAGTTATTTTGCAAAGTGGTCAAGTTATTCTGCAAGACGGTCGAGTTACTCTGCACGACGGTCGCTTGAACTTGGTCTATTGATTACCGTTTGGTTACATGCTTAGATCAATTTACGTACTCGTTTTCCAAACATGAAACGTGAAGGAGGGCACTTCAGCGAAGTCACAATGAAATAGAGCAGCAAAGTAAATGTATATTATGAACCAACTTACCAGCCTGTGCTCTAGCGACGCGATCGTTTCAGGCTTTGCAGTCTCGATTCAAGTGCACGTCTTGTCAGTTTCCGTCGTCGGCTTGATCGGCGCACATGATCATGTCCTGCGTCGCTTGTGCCTTCCCCTGCGTCTTCAACACCGTCGACCGCAAGCTCTACACCACTCTCGACTGCCGGGGAAGTCTGTGCTTCCTCTACTGACGCAAAACTGACTGTGGAAGCCTCCAAAGGTGCTGGGCTTGCCGGCGACGGCGTAATGGCATAGCCAAACCTATAGGGATCTTCTGCATCCTCGCCTCTATGGCAGTACCCGGTGCTTGTCCAGCTGCTGGTGCCGTCTCCGTATCCACTGTATAAAGATCAAGAGGGCAAGCAACGAGCGAGTTTATCGAGCACCGGCGCGCGAGCCTCGAGCGCTTCCTGCGCAAGGTGGTGAGCCACGACGAGCTGCGCAATTCCAACTTCTTCCGCAGCTTCCTCGAGTGCTCCATCGTGGAGCTCACGGCGCTCAAGGCCGAGGCGCAATGCGCCAGCTCCGTCAACGCCACGTCCATGCCGTCCGTCGTGCAGCGCACACCGATGCTCGACAACTGGTGGAGCAAGACCTACCAGCGCATGGTGGAGAACGACACGCTCAACCTCTTCGGCTCGCGCAGCGGCGCCGAGGACGGCGAGCACAGCGGCGCGATCGGCTGTGAACGGCGACGGCCCGGACTCGCCGTCGGCCACTAGGTTCAGCAACGCCCTCGTCGCCGCCAAGGACGAGTTCGAGCGCGTGCATGCGCGCGTCATGTGCGAGGTGCAGCGCTTCCGCGGCCAGAAGGCCGTGGAGCTCAAGAAGCTTTTCCTGGAGTTCGCGCAGCTGCAGCTCAAAGGAGCTGGAGAAGATTGTGGCCCAGAGCGCCACGGAGCTCGAGACGCCGCTGCCGGCCAAGCTCCTGTACGCCGCGCAGACCCCTGCAAGCATGTTCGAGTCGGCAACTCGTTCGGACTGGACAAGAACGACGCGATCGGCGTCACCAAGTCCTCGGCGTCGACCCAGTCCCCACTGGCAGCAGCAGCGCCGACCTCGTATCCAAGACGGAGGCGCCCGTCGCCCTCGGACGTCCCGGGAGACCCCTCTGTAATGTGTGCATATTCGTGTTGTTCCTACTTCTCTCAGCGACGAAGCAGTCGCCTTCGCCAGAGGCGCACGGCAGTACATATAGCGCGCCGATCACCGTGAATTCCTCATCGCTGTAGCGCTGTACATAATTCAACTATCAATCCTATCAATTCGATCGACCCCACCAACCAGTCTTCGCCTACCAAAGCCTACGTGACCTCGCCGTCGGTGCACGCGCAGCGAATTGCTCGTCAAACGCGATGTGGCAGTGCCTTGTCGTCGCGCCGGATGCGAGGATGGGGTTGGAACATTGATAACGTAGCGCTGAGCGCTGACGTCAGTGCGGGATGATCGCAATGCACGTCAACTTGACATTGTCAAGTGACTGGATGGGCAACGAACGCTCCATTAACGCCTTCAACGCTAGTGACTGGCTTTGTTTTTTAGATGCGGGCGGAGCGCCCGCAACCCTGCGGGTTGCGGAGAATCGTGGGCTTGTCCCGAGACCGGGTTTGACCAACTTAGACCGACTTAGACCATGTTCGACCAGCTTCGGTGTCCCGGTAACTGTCCCGCTCGGCCCACAATCGCATATAGGTGACACCCCGTCTATTTATACAAAACCCAAGTGAGTTTTGATAAGCATCGCGACTCCCTGAAATTATGTGATGCACACAATTTCGGTCGACGCCTCTCGAGAGAGGTCGGTGTCAGACCACCAAAGCTTCAGAATTGACCACCATAAATAACGATGTGCCCACATACAAAGCACAAGGTGACACACAAAATCTAAAAAAGGAATGCCCACCCGTTCTCGAGTGTATGCGCACCCGAATAATAGGTAGTGCCACAGATTCATAATGTACGATCATATAGATACATCAATACATTAACAGATTGGCTCGCAGCACGGAGCAGCCCAAGGAGCAAGCCTAGTACAAGGAGATGGCCAAGGCCAACATGCTCTCCTCGCGTCTGTCCCGGAGCAACCAGGCAGAGCACAATCGTGTTGCGGTTGATGAGAGACACGTCTGTGTGTAATCTAATTAATGTAGACTCTACACTGTAAAGTGCTGATGCGCATCATTTAACTAATGTAGTGTGCTGATGCGCAAACCCTGAAGCAACAGCAGAGCGACATCGCCATCTCCAAGTGCCACAGCGTGTCGGAGCAGTTCTCCGAGTGTGCCAAGGCCAACGACATCATGGTGGTGGTCCACTGCCGCGACCACAACAAGGCCCTCAACGCCCGCCTGCACCAGCTCACCAACGCCGAGCACTTCGACATCTACCGCTAGAAGCGCGAGGCACCACCACCACATTAACAGATAGAGCCAAGGAGTACGCGTCACGTTTGTCATTAAGAAGAAGAATGGGAAGAAGCTACACGATCTGATAGTAATCTATGTATGGGATCGGACCTCTCATAATCGCTCTTGCAAAACAACTCGACCACTAATGTCTTGCAAAATAACCCGACCACTAACGTCTTGCAAAGTAACTCGACCACTACCGTCCTGCAGAATAACTCGACGAGTTATTCTACAAGGTGGTCGAGTTACTTTGCAAGACGGTCGGGTTATTCTGCAAGGTAGTCGAGTTACTCTGCAGATGGTCGAGTTAATTTGCAAGACGGTCGGGTTATTCTGCAAGGTGGTCGAGTTAATCTGCAGGATGGTCGAGTTATTCTGCAGGATGGTCGAGTTATTTTGCAAAGTGGTCGAGTTACTCTGCAGATGGTCGAGTTACTCTGCAAGACGGTCGCTTGAACTTGGTCTATTGATTACCGTTTGGTTACATGCTTAGATCAATTTACGTACTCGTTTTCCAAACATGAAACGTGAAGGAGGGCACTTCAGCGAAGTCACAATGAAATAGAGCAGCAAAGTAAATGTATATTATGAACCAACTTACCAGCCTGTGCTCTAGCGACGCGATCGTTTCAGGCTTTGCAGTCTCGATTCAAGTGCACGTCTTGTCAGTTTCCGTCGTTGGCTTGATCGGCGCACATGATCATGTCCTGCGTCGCTTGTGCCTTCCCCTGCGTCTTCAACACCGTCGACCGCAAGCTCTACACCACTCTCGACTGCCGGGGAAGTCTGTGCTTCCTCTACTGACGCAAAACTGACTGTGGAAGCCTCCAAAGGTGCTGGGCTTGCCGGCGACGGCGTAATGGCATAGTCAAACCTATAGGGATCTTCTGCATCCTCGCCTCTATGGCAGTACCCGGTGCTTGTCCAGCTGCTGGTGCCGTCTCCGTATCCACTGTATAAAGATCAAGAGGGCAAGCAACGAGCGAGTTTATCGAGCACCGGCGCGCGAGCCTCGAGCGCTTCCTGCGCAAGGTGGTGAGCCACGACGAGCTGCGCAATTCCAACTTCTTCCGCAGCTTCCTCGAGTGCTCCATCGTGGAGCTCACGGCGCTCAAGGCCGAGGCGCAATGCGCCAGCTCCGTCAACGCCACGTCCATGCCGTCCGTCGTGCAGCGCACACCGATGCTCGACAACTGGTGGAGCAAGACCTACCAGCGCATGGTGGAGAACGACACGCTCAACCTCTTCGGCTCGCGCAGCGGCGCCGAGGACGGCGAGCACAGCGGCGCGATCGGCTGTGAACGGCGACGGCCCGGACTCGCCGTCGGCCACTAGGTTCAGCAACGCCCTCGTCGCCGCCAAGGACGAGTTCGAGCGCGTGCATGCGCGCGTCATGTGCGAGGTGCAGCGCTTCCGCGGCCAGAAGGCCGTGGAGCTCAAGAAGCTTTTCCTGGAGTTCGCGCAGCTGCAGCTCAAAGGAGCTGGAGAAGATTGTGGCCCAGAGCGCCACGGAGCTCGAGACGCCGCTGCCGGCCAAGCTCCTGTACGCCGCGCAGACCCCTGCAAGCATGTTCGAGTCGGCAACTCGTTCGGACTGGACAAGAACGACGCGATCGGCGTCACCAAGTCCTCGGCGTCGACCCAGTCCCCACTGGCAGCAGCAGCGCCGACCTCGTATCCAAGACGGAGGCGCCCGTCGTCCTCGGACGTCCCGAGACCCCTCTGTAATGTGTGCATATTCGTGTTGTTCCTACTTCTCTCAGCGACGAAGCAGTCGCCTTCGCCAGGGCGCACGGCAGTACATATAGCGCGCCGATCACCGTGAATTCCTCATCGCTGTAGCGCTGTACATAATTCAACTATCAATCCTATCAATTCGATCGACCCCTCCAACCAGTCTTCGCCTACCAAAGCCTACGTGACATCGCCGTCGGTGCACGCGCAGCGAATTGCTCGTCAAACGCGATGTGGCAGTGCCTTGTCGTCGCGCCGGATGCGAGGATGGGGTTGGAACATTGATAACGTAGCGCTGAGCGCTGACGTCAGTGCGGGATGATCGCAATGCACGTCAACTTGACATTGTCAAGTGACTGGATGGGCAACAAACGCTCCATTAACGCCTTCAACGCTAGTGACTGGCTTTGTTTTTTAGATGCGGGCGGAGCGCCCCCCTGCGGGTTGCGGAGAATCGTGGGCTTGTCCCGAGACCGGGTTTGACCAACTTAGACCGACTTAGACCATGTTCGACCAGCTTCGGTGTCCCGGTAACTGTCCCGCTCGGCCCACAATCGCATATAGGTGACACCCCGTCTATTTATACAAAACCCAAGTGAGTTTTGATAAGCATCGCGACTCCCTGAAATTATGTGATGCACACAATTTCGGTCGACGCCTCTCGAGAGAGGTCGGTGTCAGACCACCAAAGCTTCAGAATTGACCACCGTAAATAACGATGTGCCCACATACAAAGCACAATGTGACACACAAAATCTAAAAAAGGAATGCCCACCCGTTCTCGAGTGTATGCGCACCCGAATAATAGGTAGTGCCACAGATTCATAATGTACGATCATAGAGATACATCAATACATTAACAGATTAACAGATTGGCTCGCAGCACGGAGCAGCCCAAGGAGCAAGCCTAGTACAAGGAGATGGCCAAGGCCAACATGCTCTCCTCGCGTCTGTCCCGGAGCAACCAGGCAGAGCACAATCGTGTTGCGGTTGATGAGAGACACGTCTGTGTGTAATCTAATTAATGTAGACTCTACACTGTAAAGTGCTGATGCGCATCATTTAACTAATGTAGTGTGCTGATGCGCAAACCCTGAAGCAACAGCAGAGCGACATCGCCATCTCCAAGTGCCACAGCGTGTCGGAGCAGTTCTCCGAGTGTGCCAAGGCCAACGACATCATGGTGGTGGTCCACTGCCGCGACCACAACAAGGCACTCAACGCCCGCCTGCACCAGCTCACCAACGCCGAGCACTTCGACATCTACCGCTAGAAGCGCGAGGCACCACCACCACATTAACAGATAGAGCCAAGGAGTACGCGTCACGTTTGTCATTAAGAAGAAGAATGGGAAGAAGCTACACGATCTGATAGTAATCTATGTATGGGATCGGACCTCTCATAATCGCTCTTGCAAAACAACTCGACCACTAATGTCTTGCAAAATAACCCGACCACTAACGTCTTGCAAAGTAACTCGACCACTACCGTCCTGCAGAATAACTCGACGAGTTATTCTACAAGGTGGTCGAGTTACTTTGCAAGACGGTCGGGTTATTCTGCAAGGTGGTCGAGTTAATCTGCAGGATGGTCGAGTTACTTTGCAAGACGGTCGGGTTATTCTGCAAGGTAGTCGAGTTACTCTGCAGATGGTCGAGTTAATTTGCAAGACGGTCGGGTTATTCTGCAAGGTAGTCGAGTTACTCTGCAGATGGTCGAGTTAATTTGCAAGACGGTCGGGTTATTCTGCAAGGTAGTCGAGTTACTCTGCAGATGGTCGAGTTAATTTGCAAGACGGTCGGGTTATTCTGCAAGGTGGTCGAGTTAATCTGCAGGATGGTCGGGTTAACTTGCAAGACGGTCGGGTTATTATTCTGGAAGGTGGTCGGGTTATTCTGCAGGATGGTCGAGTCATTCTACAGGATGGTCGAGTTATTCTGCACGGTGGTTGAGTTATTCTGTAGGATGGTCGAGTTATTCTGCAAGGTGGTCGAGTTATTTTGCAAAGTGGTCAAGTTATTCTGCAAGACGGTCGAGTTACTCTGCAAGACGGTCGCTTGAACTTGGTCTATTGATTACCGTTTGGTTACATGCTTAGATCAATTTACGTACTCGTTTTCCAAACATGAAACGTGAAGGAGGGCACTTCAGCGAAGTCACAATGAAATAGAGCAGCAAAGTAAATGTATATTATGAACCAACTTACCAGCCTGTGCTCTAGCGACGCGATCGTTTCAGGCTTTGCAGTCTCGATTCAAGTGCACGTCTTGTCAGTTTCCGTCGTTGGCTTGATCGGCGCACATGATCATGTCCTGCGTCGCTTGTGCCTTCCCCTGCGTCTTCAACACCGTCGACCGCAAGCTCTACACCACTCTCGACTGCCGGGGAAGTCTGTGCTTCCTCTACTGACGCAAAACTGACTGTGGAAGCCTCCAAAGGTGCTGGGCTTGCCGGCGACGGCGTAATGGCATAGCCAAACCTATAGGGATCTTCTGCATCCTCGCCTCTATGGCAGTACCCGGTGCTTGTCCAGCTGCTGGTGCCGTCTCCGTATCCACTGTATAAAGATCAAGAGGGCAAGCAACGAGCGAGTTTATCGAGCACCGGCGCGCGAGCCTCGAGCGCTTCCTGCGCAAGGTGGTGAGCCACGACGAGCTGCGCAATTCCAACTTCTTCCGCAGCTTCCTCGAGTGCTCCATCGTGGAGCTCACGGCGCTCAAGGCCGAGGCGCAATGCGCCAGCTCCGTCAACGCCACGTCCATGCCGTCCGTCGTGCAGCGCACACCGATGCTCGACAACTGGTGGAGCAAGACCTACCAGCGCATGGTGGAGAACGACACGCTCAACCTCTTCGGCTCGCGCAGCGGCGCCGAGGACGGCGAGCACAGCGGCGCGATCGGCTGTGAACGGCGACGGCCCGGACTCGCCGTCGGCCACTAGGTTCAGCAACGCCCTCGTCGCCGCCAAGGACGAGTTCGAGCGCGTGCATGCGCGCGTCATGTGCGAGGTGCAGCGCTTCCGCGGCCAGAAGGCCGTGGAGCTCAAGAAGCTTTTCCTGGAGTTCGCGCAGCTGCAGCTCAAAGGAGCTGGAGAAGATTGTGGCCCAGAGCGCCACGGAGCTCGAGACGCCGCTGCCGGCCAAGCTCCTGTACGCCGCGCAGACCCCTGCAAGCATGTTCGAGTCGGCAACTCGTTCGGACTGGACAAGAACGACGCGATCGGCGTCACCAAGTCCTCGGCGTCGACCCAGTCCCCACTGGCAGCAGCAGCGCCGACCTCGTATCCAAGACGGAGGCGCCCGTCGCCCTCGGACGTCCCGAGACCCCTCTGTAATGTGTGCATATTCGTGTTGTTCCTACTTCTCTCAGCGACGAAGCAGTCGCCTTCGCCAGAGGCGCACGGCAGTACATATAGCGCGCCGATCACCGTGAATTCCTCATCGCTGTAGCGCTGTACATAATTCAACTATCAATCCTATCAATTCGATCGACCCCACCAACCAGTCTTCGCCTACCAAAGCCTACGTGACCTCGCCGTCGGTGCACGCGCAGCGAATTGCTCGTCAAACGCGATGTGGCAGTGCCTTGTCGTCGCGCCGGATGCGAGGATGGGGTTGGAACATTGATAACGTAGCGCTGAGCGCTGACGTCAGTGCGGGATGATCGCAATGCACGTCAACTTGACATTGTCAAGTGACTGGATGGGCAACGAACGCTCCATTAACGCCTTCAACGCTAGTGACTGGCTTTTGTTTTTTAGATGCGGGCGGAGCGCCCGCAACCCTGCGGGTTGCGGAGAATCGTGGGCTTGTCCCGAGACCGGGTTTGACCAACTTAGACCGACTTAGACCATGTTCGACCAGCTTCGGTGTCCCGGTAACTGTCCCGCTCGGCCCACAATCGCATATAGGTGACACCCCGTCTATTTATACAAAACCCAAGTGAGTTTTGATAAGCATCGCGACTCCCTGAAATTATGTGATGCACACAATTTCGGTCGACGCCTCTCGAGAGAGGTCGGTGTCAGACCACCAAAGCTTCAGAATTGACCACCATAAATAACGATGTGCCCACATACAAAGCACAAGGTGACACACAAAATCTAAAAAAGGAATGCCCACCCGTTCTCGAGTGTATGCGCACCCGAATAATAGGTAGTGCCACAGATTCATAATGTACGATCATATAGATACATCAATACATTAACAGATTGGCTCGCAGCACGGAGCAGCCCAAGGAGCAAGCCTAGTACAAGGAGATGGCCAAGGCCAACATGCTCTCCTCGCGTCTGTCCCGGAGCAACCAGGCAGAGCACAATCGTGTTGCGGTTGATGAGAGACACGTCTGTGTGTAATCTAATTAATGTAGACTCTACACTGTAAAGTGCTGATGCGCATCATTTAACTAATGTAGTGTGCTGATGCGCAAACCCTGAAGCAACAGCAGAGCGACATCGCCATCTCCAAGTGCCACAGCGTGTCGGAGCAGTTCTCCGAGTGTGCCAAGGCCAACGACATCATGGTGGTGGTCCACTGCCGCGACCACAACAAGGCACTCAACGCCCGCCTGCACCAGCTCACCAACGCCGAGCACTTCGACATCTACCGCTAGAAGCGCGAGGCACCACCACCACATTAACAGATAGAGCCAAGGAGTACGCGTCACGTTTGTCATTAAGAAGAAGAATGGGAAGAAGCTACACGATCTGATAGTAATCTATGTATGGGATCGGACCTCTCATAATCGCTCTTGCAAAACAACTCGACCACTAATGTCTTGCAAAATAACCCGACCACTAACGTCTTGCAAAGTAACTCGACCACTACCGTCCTGCAGAATAACTCGACGAGTTATTCTACAAGGTGGTCGAGTTACTTTGCAAGACGGTCGGGTTATTCTGCAAGGTAGTCGAGTTACTCTGCAGATGGTCGAGTTAATTTGCAAGACGGTCGGGTTATTCTGCAAGGTGGTCGAGTTAATCTGCAGGATGGTCGAGTTATTCTGCAGGATGGTCGAGTTATTTTGCAAAGTGGTCAAGTTATTCTGCAAGACGGTCGAGTTACTCTGCACGACGGTCGCTTGAACTTGGTCTATTGATTACCGTTTGGTTACATGCTTAGATCAATTTACGTACTCGTTTTCCAAACATGAAACGTGAAGGAGGGCACTTCAGCGAAGTCACAATGAAATAGAGCAGCAAAGTAAATGTATATTATGAACCAACTTACCAGCCTGTGCTCTAGCGACGCGATCGTTTCAGGCTTTGCAGTCTCGATTCAAGTGCACGTCTTGTCAGTTTCCGTCGTTGGCTTGATCGGCGCACATGATCATGTCCTGCGTCGCTTGTGCCTTCCCCTGCGTCTTCAACACCGTCGACCGCAAGCTCTACACCACTCTCGACTGCCGGGGAAGTCTGTGCTTCCTCTACTGACGCAAAACTGACTGTGGAAGCCTCCAAAGGTGCTGGGCTTGCCGGCGACGGCGTAATGGCATAGCCAAACCTATAGGGATCTTCTGCATCCTCGCCTCTATGGCAGTACCCGGTGCTTGTCCAGCTGCTGGTGCCGTCTCCGTATCCACTGTATAAAGATCAAGAGGGCAAGCAACGAGCGAGTTTATCGAGCACCGGCGCGCGAGCCTCGAGCGCTTCCTGCGCAAGGTGGTGAGCCACGACGAGCTGCGCAATTCCAACTTCTTCCGCAGCTTCCTCGAGTGCTCCATCGTGGAGCTCACGGCGCTCAAGGCCGAGGCGCAATGCGCCAGCTCCGTCAACGCCACGTCCATGCCGTCCGTCGTGCAGCGCACACCGATGCTCGACAACTGGTGGAGCAAGACCTACCAGCGCATGGTGGAGAACGACACGCTCAACCTCTTCGGCTCGCGCAGCGGCGCCGAGGACGGCGAGCACAGCGGCGCGATCGGCTGTGAACGGCGACGGCCCGGACTCGCCGTCGGCCACTAGGTTCAGCAACGCCCTCGTCGCCGCCAAGGACGAGTTCGAGCGCGTGCATGCGCGCGTCATGTGCGAGGTGCAGCGCTTCCGCGGCCAGAAGGCCGTGGAGCTCAAGAAGCTTTTCCTGGAGTTCGCGCAGCTGCAGCTCAAAGGAGCTGGAGAAGATTGTGGCCCAGAGCGCCACGGAGCTCGAGACGCCGCTGCCGGCCAAGCTCCTGTACGCCGCGCAGACCCCTGCAAGCATGTTCGAGTCGGCAACTCGTTCGGACTGGACAAGAACGACGCGATCGGCGTCACCAAGTCCTCGGCGTCGACCCAGTCCCCACTGGCAGCAGCAGCGCCGACCTCGTATCCAAGACGGAGGCGCCCGTCGTCCTCGGACGTCCCGAGACCCCTCTGTAATGTGTGCATATTCGTGTTGTTCCTACTTCTCTCAGCGACGAAGCAGTCGCCTTCGCCAGAGGCGCACGGCAGTACATATAGCGCGCCGATCACCGTGAATTCCTCATCGCTGTAGCGCTGTACATAATTCAACTATCAATCCTATCAATTCGATCGACCCCACCAACCAGTCTTCGCCTACCAAAGCCTACGTGACCTCGCCGTCGGTGCACGCGCAGCGAATTGCTCGTCAAACGCGATGTGGCAGTGCCTTGTCGTCGCGCCGGATGCGAGGATGGGGTTGGAACATTGATAACGTAGCGTTGAGCGCTGACGTCAGTGCGGGATGATCGCAATGCACGTCAACTTGACATTGTCAAGTGACTGGATGGGCAACGAACGCTCCATTAACGCCTTCAACGCTAGTGACTGGCTTTGTTTTTTAGATGCGGGCGGAGCGCCCGCAACCCTGCGGGTTGCGGAGAATCGCGGGCCTTGCGGCCCACGAATGCCGGTCAAGCCTCCATGATGGACTCCATCCGGGATGCATTGGGGATGGACCATCCCCAATGGATTGACACGTGCGGGAAGCGGGGGTTCCTCTAATGTGTACCGCCATATCATAGCCAGGCGGAAAGAAAAAAGAATATGACACGCTTTTAGTATGGATATACTTAGTTTAAGTGTGTTTTCTTTTTCCTTAAAACACCTTGTGATTGGTCAGTGGAAACGTACGTTTCTGGACCTGTCCCACACGCCCATCACAACCGACATCAACCTCATAATATGTAATACTAAAGGCTATACAAAACACAAAGGCATAAAAGAAGTAGTTTACGTCTAAATCGTAAGCACACTAGACAGAACGTCATCGAGTATCGTACCATAAGTATTCGCAGGGT
The DNA here is from genome assembly GCA_009729435.1 of Phytophthora fragariae. NCBI lineage: Eukaryota > Oomycota > Peronosporomycetes > Peronosporales > Peronosporaceae > Phytophthora > Phytophthora fragariae. The sequence goes on along the minus strand of QQOI01000002.1, from coordinate 590,972 downwards.
TGAAGGGTGAGGCCCGCGCGTATCGCCACCACCGCTGGCAATGTCAGCGACATGGCCTCACTTCCCAATCCACCGGCTTCGTCTCAAGTGGCTCCGCCTCAGCTCCACGCTCCGCCAATCCATTGACACGATGCCGTCTCGATCCTCTCTCGCCTCCGCCTCCTGCGATAGTGTGACGCCCTCACCTCTGGCGATCGACGAGCTCGAGGGCCCAGCCCGCCGCCTGCTCAAGGCGCGCCACCACGACATGGACAAGATGCAGATCGAGACGGACACGCTCACGGCCATGCTGCACTCCGAAGCCATCAAGTTCACGGTCTACAAGCTGCAGATCCGCAGCACCGCGCGCTTCGTCGACGCCGGCGAGTGGATGCTCATCAAGCGCTACTCCGAGTTCTTCTACTTCCGTCAGACGCTGCTCAAGTTCCTCCAGAAGTGGGATCTGCAGTTTCGCGACGACGCCAAGAGGGTGCAGTGCAAGGAGTTCACTCTCGCGACGGCGCTGCTGTTGCCGGCGCTTGAGATCCCCACGTTCCCGCGCAAGCACATGCGCTGTGACACCGCAGCTATTGTCAGCGAACGCCGCACCAAGCTGCAGAGTTTCGTGCGAACAATGCTGGACGTGTACACGGACATCTCCGTGTTCTTGCACGATACCCAGTCGAGAAGCACACGGGCGTTTACAAACCTCAGTGACATCCTTCAAGGGCTAGAGGAGTTCCTGGACATCCCTCAGCAACAGAAGGAGATCAACCGCCGCCAAACGGCTGCTGTGTTGGCGCTGGAGGACGTTGAAGTTGACTCCACTTCTACGTCGGGCTGCAAGGACCGGTCATGCTGTATCTGCTTAAATGACTACGACTCGGAGGATGAGGAATCGGAAGTCATTGATAACAGGATGGTGAAGCTTCCGTGCTCGCACCAGTTCCACGAGGACTGTGTAATTGACTGGTTCAATACGAGCACTACGTGTCCGCTCTGCAGGAAGCCGGCATACACGGACGAACAGTGGTCCTTCGACGTCTCAATCCATTAAATATCTAATACTGCCGTGCGCTGCCAATCAATGTAAATACTTAGTAGTAAACCCAAATTGCGTAGTTTCTTTCATTCCGAACTTGTTGTCCATTTCTAGTAGTAGTACATCGAAACCATGACTTAGAACTGCAACACTCATGTCTATCTCAGTTATTTAGCATATTCTTCAAGACGCGCCGACTCTGTGAAGATACAGTTCGCGGTTTGAAAGTGCACTCCTCGCGCTCTTTGGCTCGCATTTCCTCGCGGACCTTCAGCCGTCGCCGAATGGAGTCTTTGTTGCTTTCGGACAACTTGAATGGCTTTGGGACTGTATAACTGCGCGGCTCATAGGACGTGTTCGGCGAGAATACTTTTTGCTCCCGCTGCTTTTGCTCTGCTTGCTGTTGTCGGGCTAGTTCTCGAAGCTCAAGGAAGCGTCCGAGCCCACGAACAATCACCGGTTTCTGTTATCGGAAAACAAGCAAGCACGCACAACTTAGACACGGATTGAAGAGAAAGACATGACTGTACAAGCCCATACGTACATCTTCAGCGTCGGAGTCCCGTGGTGGGGAGGGTGAGCCTTTTGCCGATGTTCCCCTTCGTCTTGGTTTTTGAATATTTGGGCGGAACGTACATTCTTCCAGCTCCTTTAGTTCTTGGGCATTCCGTTTTGCTTCAATCTCATCTGCTTTTTTCTGACGTTCTGCCTCAATAAGATGAAGCAAATTTTCGGATTGCCACTCTAGTTTCGTTCTCGATCGCGGCTCCCTACTGTAAAGTTTGTTGGTGCCGACACTGCTATTGCGATTCTTGGAGGCAATCAATGTGGGCTGAAATGTGCATTCAGCTTTACTTGCTTCCTCCATTTCAAGTGCCACGCGGGAGCGAAAACGCTTGTTGGCAAAATATTGGCGTAATGCAACCCTCGATGCAGATGAATCGCCTGCTTTTCTTCGATCTTGTGGCGGAGAGCGCTTTGAGGCTGGAGAATCTTGCTGAATATCACGGACAGGGTGTGAAAGCTCGTTCAATGTGGACGGTCTACCTAGCGCCTTTGATACTGGATTTATCTCGGGTTTGAATGTGTACTGTGCGTACTGCTCCTCCCTCAAGCGTTGCTTCTTCAATTCAGCATCTCGTTGATCATTATATGTGAGTCGATAAAGCTTTTGTTGGTTGCTTTCGGAGCATCGGTCCGGTCGCAACTGCTGTAGCACCCCTTCTGCATTTCCAATGTCAGGGGTGAACGTTAGCCGCTCTCCTCGAGCATAGTCCATATCGGAAAACTCTTCAAGTGCTTCCATCTTCTCCTGGTCACGCGACTGGAAGTATTGCTGGCGCGCAACAAAATCCATCTTAAACTCGGGTTTTTGCTCCACTATTCGTTTTGATGTTTCACTGATCTTTGGCGCGAACGGTTGCTCATTCAGCATATCAAAGTACTCCTGGGTGGCCAATCTTCTGTCGGCTGCAGCATCAGCATCCTCAGCCAAACGATCAGTTACTTTCTGGGATCTAGGTTTACCAACCCTATCTTTGATGAAGGCGTCCGCTTCTCTTTCAGCCAACTTGTTGGTAGCGATCTCCCTACTGTTGGGGTTGATCATGGGAGTGAACGATAGAGGACCATATTCTTCCAGGTCAAGCTGCTCGCGGATACGCTCAATGTATTCAACCTAAGTGCGGACAACCGTACAGTTGTAGTTAGCAACTTCAAAGCTTTATGCACAAAATAACTATAGTCGACATGTACAATACCTTTGCTCGTTGAAGATCCCAGACGCGGTGATGAATTGGTTTGTAATCCACCATACTCAACATTGACTTTGATGTCGGGTTAATCTTCGGCTTGAATGTACACTCTTGCAGTTGCTGAGCCTCAAGAGCCTCTCGTGCACGTTCTCGAGAATCATAGCGTGCTGTACCATCTAGATGCAGTCTCTGAATCACATTTTGGCTTCCATCTTCGTTACCCGCTTCATTTGAACTTGAATTTCCATCCCGCCTAAATATTTTCTGGCGTGGACTGAGCGTTAGCCACTGGAATTCGGTTGTGTCGGGACGGCCAGTCGAATTTACACCCTTCTCTTTAGATATAGACCGAGGGGGCTTCAGCACATTTGGATGGAACGTGCACTCACGTAGTTGCTCCATCTCTAGAAGAAGGCGCTGTTTCTCGCGCTCTGTGAAAGTCTGGTTTCGAGGCTGGGCCAAGTAATCTATTCGGCGCGAAGGTCTCTTCATTGTAGTTTGACCCTGATCGATGCTCGTAGTATTTACTTGTTGGTAACAGGAGTTGTCTTGGTGTCCGTCGGCGCTGTACCACGGTTCATCAGCGTCCTGCTGCTCTTCTTCAAAAGATATTTGAGCTCGCGTGCCATCAAAGATGTTCTCTTCTTCCTTATCTCTCCCCAACAATTTTGCGAATAATGTAGAAGGCACAGATTCTTGTTTCTGCTCGTCACTGTTTTCCACATGCACTGATTCCTTCATCGCAGTTGGAAGAGAGGGGTCAGGGTCTGTCCTTTGACCCACTTCCTCTCCTTCGTAAATGAAATCGAGTTTCGACCTAGGTTGTATATCAGCCGCAGTCACATTGTCGAGTATATCTGATGCATAGTAAATCTCGTCGTCATCATCAGACTCCGCGCTTGGTTCGTCACTATAACCACTCAAGTACTGTTGGCATCCTCCATGTAGTTCCTCATCACGCCCAACATCGATAGAGCGAACGGGGGACACTTCAAGATACATGCTCTGCCCTTCAGCAGGTATAGGGGCACTTTCCGTGGCTCTGTCGTCGAGGAGCCTCTGAACGAGCTGATGCCGCTCCTCTGGCGTCTTGTACTTCCTCTCATCAGGAACAGGTACAAACCAATCTTGCTGCTGCGTAGACTCGGCGATCGGCATCGTATCCGTATCAACATCACCGACATGACGAGCCCGTAAAGCGGCCTGGCGCTCGGATGATAGTTTCGCCAATATCTCACGTCGTCGTTCTTCCTGTGGCAACGCAATCACCGCACACGACCTAAGTCCACCCTCCCTTGCTACGAAATTCGTGCTCAACGTACCGATAGAATAGGCCGCGTCTTGAGTTTCCGGCGGAAGTTCGAATCCTCTGCAAGCAAACACAGTCAGTCAGCCTCACAGGACCCGATAAGGCATCTCTGAACAGTTCTAACCATGCTCGAGTCCCAGTTCGTTTCGTTGTGCCCATTCCCTCACGTCAGTCTCGTCCTCGTAGACAGCACCAGCAGGAGGACGTGACGGCGCCCCACTCGCTGTGAGATAGGCTTCCGCACTACGTAGCTCCTCCTCAACCTGCGCCAAGCTCAAGGAGCCGTGCGCCCCCTCCGCTTCAGCCATTTCTATTCTGTCAACGGTTGGTTAAGCCGCCTGACTTTCTGAACCACATGTTGAAGTGGTGACCATCACTCTTCGCCCAGATGTTGAAGTTGAGTTCCGCATTCCGCATTTTGCGGCCAAGAGGGGAAGCTAGTGCTGGGAAAAAGGGGAGGCCATGAGCAGGAAACGCGACGCTCCTGCGCGCTGGCCGGCGGAGGTCTACGACTATGAGAGGAGGGTCATCACTGACGCAGCCGTGGGTGGACTCGATCTCCGCAAAGGCTGCTGGATCCACTGCAAATGGTACGAGTGCATGCTGTATAGACGGATCAAGGAGTATACTGACGGGTGTGTTGCAACTGCTAGGTGCAATACGACACTGGCACTGAAGGTGGCGAACAGCTTTTCTCTTACCTCCTGGAGCACACATCAAAAGGGGAAAACGCATCGTGGCCATGAGCAAGAATTTCTGGGCGGGAGCTCGCAGCCGCAACTTATCAGCTGCTCATCCCAGTCGTCGGTGCGCAGCTCGACATCGACTTTTCAAAACGTGTGTAGGACTCCGACGGGGAGTCAGTCGCCGCAGTATAACCAGCAGTTAATTCGGGTCGGTCGTGAGCTCCATCAGAGCAAGCAGTACCAGGCTAGACATGAACGCGACGTGGCCAATGTGATCAACGCGATGACAAGCTTAATCAGTGACCAGCAGGGTGACTTGGACTCGCTGCATCGCCAAGTAAACGACATGACGCACGAGATCGAAGCACTGAAGAAGGATGTGGAGCGACTTCGGCGCCAGGAAGGCCAACAGCGACGGGTGCAATCCCCACAGAAGAAGGTAGTCACGACGACGTCGTACACTTGCACAGCTAAACCGGAAAGCCGCATGATTTTTGCTGGAGCTCAAGGTAGCCGAAACACCGCGGGACACTACAGAATCAAGCCAAAGACACAAAACAAGAACAGTAGCTGCAACAAGAGAAACAGCGTGACGGATATGGATATATTCGAGAAGCGCTTTCGACTCGCATAGCGCGGATATCAATGAAGTCATGGAAACAACGCGCGCACAGCTGCAAGTACTCACTCACGGAGCTCAAGAAGTCAAAATGGCGGACTCTAGAAGAAAAGCTTTCGAGTTTCACTTTCCGTTTGCTCAATAGGGCAGGTGGGGCACTTGAATCGTCTGCAGCATTTAATCGGGTAGCAGTCACAAGGACACAGTTAGCGTCAGATGGGTAACAACATGTTTCTCCCATTTGCCAAGATCAACAAACCGAGTCATGTTGTAGGAAAATCGCTTGACACATGAGCGGCAAATGACATGACCGCACTTCAGCAAAATCGGTGGGTTGTCTGGTGTGCTCTCTTCCTTAGACACTGGGCAGGAGAAAACGTTGTGGAAGCGAAGCTCTTTCGCAATCGGAATTTCCACCTGCGAGCATAATTGATACAAGTGAGCACTAAAATTGGTAGCCACACATTAGACTAACTTAAAGGATACACTGACAGGGAGCTCCTCAATGCTGGTCCAGTCAGCCAGCTTGCTATCCATGACAGACATAAGCTTGCGCATAGCTGGTAGTGCAGATACACCTGCTGACAGACTTAAGTGAATAGTTAGGATCCGAAAGCATCTACAACTACATGCATCCCGAGCAACACAAGGTACCATGTTTCGAGATAGGACCGGTATGGAACACGACGAAGACGGCAGCATGCCCTGATTACAGCGTCATGGATTTCGTCCCATCGATCGTCGTTGAAGAGTTTCTTGTACGGAGACTCCTCCAGTTTTCCCTTATACAGCACACAACTCATCAAGACCCCCACCTCTGTTCAACGACAACATTCGGACGAAATGAGTACCTAAAACCACTAGCAAGTGTCATAAACCGCGAGCTCACCTTCGGCGTGTGTCTGGTGGAAATAGGGAAGTTCCTTGTTCGCAAAGTTGACTGCATCCATCATGTCCGGCGAAGATTCGAGGATATCCACGTATTTAAGCCGGACGAGCTCAAACTCAATGTCAATATCGAGTCTCCCTAATTCTTTGCGATGCTTCCGGGCCCAGCTGTAGGCAGCATTACATGTACAGTTATAAGCTCGGCAAGAGTAATACCAAGCTCACACACTCGCCTTCCAATCAACGTACTCAAGTGCTGGTTGCATGTCATGCTCTTTTATTGCTTTCAAGATCTGGTGTAGCTCGATGAAGCACTCGCGATACATCGGCGGCAGCTCCAGCCCCGCTTCCTGTTGCATGGACGAAAACACAGTCTTCCAAGTCAATCGCAATATCAACTGAGCCTCAATGTACGATCAACGCCGACTTACCTTGCACATGACATCCGCAGCCTCGATTTGCCCGTCCTGGTAGAGATACTCGGCCACCAGACGGCACACCAATTTGGGATCCAGTTCGTTCGTTCGACACACTTTGGTCATGTCCGTGCAAAGGTTCTGCTCGCAACAACAGAGCCCCACCACTTCAAGTCAGACGCCTAAACCAAGCTATGCAGCATATTTCTCCCCATCCAACTCCCCACCTTGTCAATTTGCTTGGAATACTTGGACAGCAGCACGTGGATGACCTTGAGCTCAGTCGCGACGTTCTTCTCGACGTTCAGCTGCCGCACGCGTCGGATGAAGTCTCTGACGATGTACTCCGTCTCGTTGTCCTGCTCCTCCACCCGAGTCCTCGACGCTTTGTCCACGTCGTCGTCCGCAGTTGCAGTGGCTGAAGTTGCGGCGTTGTTGCTGTCGCCCTCCTCCCCTTCCCCGGCAGAGTTGGTCGGCGCCTCCTCCAAGTGGCGGTTCTTCTTGCGGCAGAGCTCCTGCTGGCGCTCCTCGAGCTGCTGCTTGGTGGTTTCCACATGCGTCAGCAGCTCGTCGAGGTGGCGGTCGATCTGCGCCACGCACAGCCGCTGCTTCTTCAACACGCGCTTGCTCTCCTCCTCGAACGCCTGCATTTCTGCCTTCTGAGGGATACGCGACTGGTGAGTTGCGGGTTTGATGTGCGTTCAGTGCAGTGAGGAAGGAGGTGGAGCTACCTGCTAGCAGCGGCCGGAGGAACAGTCGGCGGAAGGGCTTTCTGAGCTTTTCTTCCGGCCTACTCAGATGCACACTCTGCAACTTGTGCGTTTTGTGCTGCAGCCACCGGAAGCACCGAGCACCGTTACCAGTCGTTTATGTACGATTTGTGTAGGTTTGCGGTGCAACATGGCCCTGATGGTATCAGGCCGACTGCAATGTGGTGTCGCAGTGCAGCAATGCTGTAGACGCGACTGGCTTGGCAAATTGCTGCTGGGAGCAGGAGTGCGTGGTCCACCGATCAAAATGATAGCAGCCGACAAGGCGATGAAGGATGGAGCTGGGCCACGCCGCGACAAATACAGTACAGTAGTGTACTATTTGCAATGCAAATTTTGCATCCTCCGAAGCGCTCATGGGCGAGGACGCCGACAAAGGCGAGAGCGCGTGCCAAAATCCACTCGATTGCCACAAGAAGGAATGCCAGCTGCTTGAGCTCCTCGAGATGGCGAAAAATAGCACTCGACCACCCCTATATAAGCGTCCTGGCCCGTATATCAGGTCCTCGTCCCCAATTTGCACTCCCGTCAATCCGCGCTGTCTCACCAGGGCCTCATTATAGAAACGGCCCCGGCGCCACTAACCTACTTGCAGCTTGTAGGCCATGTTCCTGCTCAAGCCGCCGTCAGCGAGTCTGACCGCCGCCTCCGACGCGTCCAGCCGCCGCCTGTGCGTGGGGCTCGTGGCCTCCGAGTGGAAGTACGTGGCCGAGGGCGGCGCCAACGTGCTGTTCCGCCACCGGCCGGCGCCCGAGGCCGCGTCCAGCGCTGTGGCCCTCGAATTCAAGGGGAAGCTGCTGCGCGTCAAGAAGTGCGACGTGGTGGACGACAAGAAGCAGCAGAAGAAGCTCAAGCTCCGTCCGTCGGGCGAGAAGCCCTACGTGCCGCACTACCCGCACCCGAGACAGGTGCTGGACTACGCCACGCACGAGATCATGCCGTACCTGGAGCAGCAGCTGCACCGCAGCCGACGGGAGAACACGTACCTGCAGGTGGCGGAGCTCGTGGACGTGGAGCGCGGCTTCTTGCAGGCGCTGAACGCGCAGCTGCTGACGCTTGAAACTCGACCGTCTCATCGACGCCACAGCCAGATCGACGTCTCGCTGCAGTGTGTGATGGTGCTGCCAGACGTGACGCTGCCGCCGCCGACTGACGACTCCTTGCCCACATTCTTCCAGTCGACTCGGAGTCTCCTGGAGGCAGATACTGACGCTGCGGAGAAAGACGAGGAGGATGAGGACGAGGTGGAGGAGACTCCCAGCTTGAAACGGCGAGAATCCTTGACAGATCAGACGGACGAGGATGATGAAGACTGTGAGCAGGACGAAGAGGGGACGGACGGGACAGAGGCGGAAGGCAAGCCGTACGTTGTCTGCAGCAGCACTAGTGTGAGCAGTGCATCGGACAAAGAAGACAACGACGATGAAGAGGAGGAGACATCAATGTTGAAGGAGACGCTCACGGCTTCGCTCGGACGGTCGGCTGGTCTGCAGCGTGCCAGCGTGCCACGCTCACTCAAAAGTGTACGCAGCAACTCGTTTCGAGCTGGAAACGTGTTTGACTGCTGCTTCCGCAACATTTGCGTAGAGCTAAAGCCTAAGATCGGCTTCAAGCCAAAGGGTCCGCTCGTTAGCCCCACCAAGGCGCACATATGCCGGTTCTGCATGCACCAACACTACAAGAAGCGGACTGGAAAGGTGGAGGAGATCAGCCAGTATTGCCCGCTGGATTTGTTCTCACGCGACCCCGCCCGGACACGGCGAGCACTTCGAGCGTTGCAGCGAACTCCGCAAAACAATTTTAAGGTGTTCGTGCGTTCAGCGGAAGACGAAGTTGTGAATGTCATAACTGGTATGAACGCGGACGCTCTACCGAAGGGTGCATCCCAGTCACGATATTCCTACTGTCGGCGCAAACGAATGGGGTTCCGTCACTCGTGCCAGTCCATAGGCGCAGCACGGGAATTACCGCTCAACGAGGAAGCAGCGGAGCACGAGCGGGATCACGCACAGTTGATGCCCGAGGTAGTCGAGCTCATTACTCAAGTTTTGCAGGACCTCGACATTTTGGAGGACCTCAAGCAGATGCAGTTGCTGGACCACATTTCAGTGGATGGAGTGAGGCATCTCCAGCTGCTGCTACAGCGACTTGATGGAGAAATTAAGCGTGAGCAAGTCTCCTTATCGGTAGAAGATCCTACGGTAGGTCAGTTGGTTGCAGACATTCGACAGCGCCGCGAGTCTTCGACGGATGAAGACGTGGATCAGGAAGGCAGTCTTGCTCGCGGCTTGGCATTCTTGCGCATCGCCATCAACCATCTCCCTGATCTGGACGTGCTGCAGGAAGTGGAGTCGTGGGAATCCATGCGCCTGCAGCAGTTCCACGACCTGTTCAAGGAGCTGGAGAAGAGGTTCCAGGTGGCCACGACGCTCAAGGACTGCTCGCTGCTGCTGTGTTTGCGCCGCTCGCCCGGTGACGACGCCAATCGAAGCGACGGTCAGCCAGACGAGAAGCCGCTTCCCCGCTTTCAGCATCTCATGGAGTTCGAGCACCACGTGCGCTTCCGCGACCTGGCGTTCGACTGCGTGGTGGCCATCGTGGACCTGGATGTCAAGTCGCACAAGTCAGTGGAGGACTACTACCGGCTGGACGAGAAGATAGCGACGAACTTCCACCGCGAGTTCAGCGACCGCGGGGTGGCGCAGGCGCTGTGCCATGAGGACTGAGCCGCTGGGCGTTTCTCCGGCATCAGGCCAGCGCTCGCGAGTGACTTGACTCACTGGCGTCACACACGCCGCCTGCCTGCATATGGCGCGCCCGAGACTTGAGGTGCGGCGGCCTTCCAAGTTGTAAGTGTACGAATAGAGTGCGTGCTTTCTCGAGTGCCGCTTGGCTTGCTGTGAATATCCTGACGAACTGGGCGTGCGCATGGGTTGTGCTTTAGATATTGAGGATATAGCGGAGATCTTGGTGGTATCGTACCACTTCAACGACGTTACTAACGCCACGCTACGCGGCCTTCTCCACCTTCACCTGCGCTTTGTTGGCCTTTGCCTGGAGCTGCTGCTGCTGCTGGCTGCGCACGCGGGCCGTTTCTCGCCGGAGCACCGCCACTCGAGCCGGGTCTGCACAGAGAGCGACATACGGCCGAGTCAGCACTTGGAAAACGTAACAAAACGCTCGCCACGCATCAAAGCGTATAAATCATCCTACGCCAGCTCGAAAATACAGAAGGAAGAAACACCAGAAAACGGTGGTACGACGTACCGTTGGCCTCCGCGAGCGCGCGTTGCTGGTGGCGCCGCGCCGCGAACTCGCGCAGACGTCCGCGCCCCGCGTAGAACAGCAGCGCGGCGCCCAGCAGCTTCCAGCCGTGGGTCTCTAGCGCCCACTGCACGTACAGCCAGAGCGCGGCGGGCAGCCGCGAGACATCCATCGTTTTGCGATTTTCGCTCCGGGAAGTCAGCGCTTTTCTGAAAAGTATAGTGAGTGCCAGTCATCGGTCTTTTCGCAAAGGTACTTTCTCCGAAACGACGACAACTTGAAACGTCGCGGCCAGGAGCTCAAGTCGCAGGAGCGCGCTCTGGCACGCTCTTCCACCAGAATTCGAGGGAAGGTATGGGCCCCGTAGCGGCGCTACTAGCGCCGCCACCGGTCGTGCCGTTGCTGCAGCTGCTGCTTCTGCTTCTGCTTCTGCTTGGCGTGGTCTGCCTCATGACGCTGTGCATTTCCCGATCCGGCAAGCAGCGCCCAACCCTCCGGCGCTTCGAGCACACGCGCGCGTTCCCGTACGACCGCTCACAGGCAAAACCGCAGGCGGAAACGGCTGTGACACTTGGCCCAGTCGCCACCAGCAGATCCCCCCGCCCCATGGCGACAGCGCGCCGCCCCGCCACGTCCGCCGAGGCCATTCTCCAATTTGTGCTAGACGCGCTGCACCACTTGACGGGCCTGCCGCTGCTCATGGTGAACCAGCCAGACCACAATTTGCCGTGCCTGACCCGAGCCAGCGCAATTGAGACCCAGATGCGAGCCGACCAGAAGAACGCCGAGCTGCTGGACCGCTCCAGCGTGGACAAGGGCGACTTCCCCGCTGCCTCCTGGAGCGACGACGAGGCCCCGGAGGAGGAGATCAGCGACTTGTCCTCGGACGAGAAGGAGCAGCAGGATGAAGTGGACGAGGAGCAGGACAGCGACATGGAGGACGGAGCGGAGATTAAACCCGTCACAAGCACAGCTCAAAGTCAGCTCTTCGACGGAATGCAGTTCTACTTGGCCGTGAGCCAGGTACGCGAGCGCACAGTCAGATCGGTGCTGGCACTCGGCATGGCCAAGACCTTGACGACGTTGAGGGAACGCAAGCAGAACGAGTCCATTGCAGTGATCGAGCAGCGGTATCCCGACTTCACGTGTCTGCCCACGAGAAACACCGCCGTACAACAGCTTCCCGGGCCACAGCAGCCGACAATGGATTTGCTGGCGGCGTTGCGACTCCCGACTGCAGCCGCCGTCGCACAGAGCCAATCGCCCATGAAGGGACCTGTAAGAGCCCGCATTGCAGCAGACGAAGAGGGCCGCGTACGTCGTCCGTCACTACCCTCACACGGCCCCAACATCTCCCGCGTAGCGTAGGTCAATGTAGCTGCTGTATAAACTATCATCCAAACGCCAGAAGATATTAACCATTTTATTAAGCAATAGAAAACTTTAGAAACGGCCACCGGCCACAAGCACATACTTGACTTTCATCCACCTTTTTGTCGAGCTGCCTACGAGGTGCAAAAACTTCTTGTTCCGTTGGGCGCACGACAGCAATCACCCAGAAATCTCTTGGCTTTATCAGTCGCAACTCAGACAGCTTGGGTAAGTGAGTCAGTCAGTGGGCTCTTGCCATTACATCGGTACAGGCACTTCAGCCTTGCGTTCGGTGCTGCCAACGCCAACGCCATCGACAGGCGAAAACGATGTAAAACGGGACGATGCAACTGCATTTTGGCCACAGCTCGGCCTATCGACTGGCTAAGACACTGCAACACCGTTTTCTGCCGGAATTGATGGCTCTGCTATCACATGATTTTCGCCCGAACTTGCACAAGTGTGTTGTCTTCGTCGCCTAATGGATAAGGCATCGCCCTCCGAAGGCGGGGATTGGGGGTTCGAGTCCCCTCGAGGACGCTTTTTGAGCGTCGGAGCCACAGCGCGCAGTCCAGCATTGCAAAGTGAACATTTTCTGCATTATCTCCTTGTATAGTCAACAGGAGGAATCGCGAAACAATCATACGGTTTTGGGGATGTACTGCGTCTCCATTGGCTGATTACCAGTACCCGCGCCCAACTGAGCACCAGTTGGCTGTCGGTCTTCACTCAACGCCCTCGATGGTGTCGCTTGCCCTTGACGCCACCCTGGAGGTTTCCACTACGCCCTCCGCTACTCCGGCGACTCTCCTTTCTAATGCAGCTGATGCGGCTTCTCTAACGGCCCCAGAGCCGGAGGTAGAGGCGCCTCAACATCAAGTGGAAATGGCGAATACTACTGGAAATGCCAAAAGAGGGGAAGGAGAAGCAAAACGTCTACGAGATTGTTCAGCCGGAGCGCGTGACTTGGACATGCTGGCTGACACTGTGCGCTCCATCGTCACGGACGTTGTGGGGTCAGTCGGCACTCCAGTGAATGAAGAAGGGAAAAAGGGGGAAAGTGAGGACAAACCGTTGATACAGACCGAGGAAGACGCTGCTGACGTGGCCATTGACATGGCTACGAACTCGGGAAGTGAAGAAGCTTTGCCATTGGTAACCGAACCAAACAGTGCACTTCGTGACAATAACAAGGAGATTACTGACGTGTCCATGGAGGAGATCACTGAAGACGCTAGTGATGGAGACGCTATTGCTGTTCTGAGTACCTCAGACGGTGTTGCAGCAGTGGGTGGGAGTTCGTCGAAACGCCTGTTGGTGGATACAGAGGAGACCGATCGTGCGCCTAAAAAGCAGAAGCGTGCCGAGTACTCGGAGGAGACCCGTGCTCTATGTGTCCGCAGGCATCAAATTGAAGGAGCGTCGTATGCGGCGATTTCGAAAGAGCTCGGTATCCCTCATGATACGGTGCGGGCTATTGTGCGGAAGGCGAAGCGCACTGGTAGCGTGAGCTCGGCGCCACGCAGTGGACGCCCTCGAAAAACTAGCGGGATTGTGGACAAGGTGATACTTGAAGCTGTGAAGGCCAACAAACAGTGCAGTGCGAAGGCCATTCAACAAGAATTATTACGAGTGTTTGGCGTGAAAATATCGCCGGAGACCGTGCGGCGGCGGGTGCTCGAGCATACCAAGCAGCGGATTCAATCCGTCTCGAGTGGGGTTTCTAGTGACGTGTCCTCAGTGGAGGAAGTCAGCAATTACTCTACCGGTATGACTGGTATTGTGTTCGAAGTATCGGCACCTACCGAGGACAAGCCACAGGTTACCAATACGTCCCAATCCAATTCGGTGTCATTCCAGCGGCTGCTCCACGAAGAAGGGAGGTCTACGCCAGATGCTACTCACATTCTCAGCTTAGCAGCAGCCACCACAAAGGACAATCAGAATACGCAGTCCGCAATTGGTGCCAACACCTTTCCTGCACTAACAGTCAGCGGTGCTACTGTGAACAGCGGCATATCTCGGGCGGGATCTGCCGAATCATTTCAGTCAGAGGACGAATTAGTACCCCAGAAGCGGCAACGCAGTGAGTATAGTATTGCGACGCGTGAGCAGTGCGTGGCGCTCCGCGCACAAGGTCACGGATATCGGCGAATTGGCAAGTCTTTGAATATGCCTCACACGACTGTACGAGCTATTGTCGAAAAGGCTCAGCGTACTGGTAGTGTTCTCCCTGCAAAACGCAGTGGCCGCCCAAGGAAAACCGACGACATCGTGGACAAGGTCATTCTGCAGGCGGTTAAGACGAATGAGAAGAGCTCCGCGCGCGTGATCAAGGAGCAGCTACTAGCGGCATACGGCGTGCGCATTTCGTGCGAAACCATTCGTCGCCGCGTTAAGGACCACAGCCGCCACTGCATGTTGACAGCATCGTCGAGAGGAATTTCGGAGACGCTACCAAATGATGACACTGCATTCAGACAGCACGCATCGCAGCAGCAGGAGTTGTTAGCTGTGGCAATGACAGATTCCTCGTCAATACCAGCAGCAAACATAAACGCGTTTGACGAGAATGGTGTGCATCTGTAGTCTATGGTGCTGGGCGGGGTACATGTATAATAACAGAAAACTACCAAACGTGTGAGCAATCTGGATTTTAATTTTGTGATTTACTTTTCGAGCATGATTGCTACATGTAAGTTGTCTTTTGTATCTCTGCGTTTGACTGAGCTTCTATCACCCAACAGTCTGTGCGTGGCCTCGTTGGCACATTAGGCAAGCGAAGCTGCCAACGCTTTCTCCGTGGTGGAGATTTGAGTTCTCAACGCGTTCAAACCACCGAAACTGGAACGCAACGTCAACCTCACCACTGCTTCCACCGTGTCCAGCGTCTTGAAAGACTCGCCCGTAAGACGAACTTTGAACTCATTGCTGCCGGAACGGAACAAATCTTCCATGGACTTGCTGTTCTCGTTGTTGTGGGTTTTGCCAAATAGTTTCGTCTGCATCTTCATGCTATCGCCACCGGCGAGGACGTCGTCAACAGGAGTCTCCATTGAGGCTGATGTAGTATAGTTGTGGTCGTATACTCGAGCTGCCCTTATCAAGTCAATCATGGCCTCCGAAGTTTGGTTCATGCAGATGCGAGCGGCGTTGATCTCCGATTCCGATGGTTTCTTGGTCCGGCGAATCCTAGTAGCGAGGTACCGCAGGTCTGGCGCATTTTTCTTCACTTCTTGAATTTCGTACTTGATAAAGCGCTTTGACGTATTGAGGCAGTATTGCCCGCGACTTCGATCGTACTTGCTGAGGCTGCTCTTCAGAATGTTGAGGAACTTGTGTGCGGCATCTGCAGTCTGGACCAGCTCCAGCTCCAACTTCGAGAACTCCCGTTTCGCTGCAATGTTTTCCTCGATAGACTTGCCCATACTGCGTAGTTGTCGGCGACAACTTGTCGGGCTCTTGGTCCGTGTCGGAATGGTCTGTCGCCTCGGACTGTCCGAGTCGAACGACAAACGAAACTGATATTACGGAGTGGTGCGACAAGCGGGAAGCATGTACATGTAGACGATTCACACTGCCCTGCACCTGTAATGTGCAACTTGTAGGTAAACCATTTCCCTCCTTCAACGACGAACGGGCAATGTCGTATTTAATTGCTTGGCAAACGCGAGGGCGTGTCGAACCTAACGGCAGAAAGCAAAGTGAGGCCCGGGCCTTTGTTTAGCCTAACAATAGAGCTGTATCTTTTGACCTTTTCTTCAGAAAAATACTTCATTTCGTGACAGATCGATGCATCGTATTGGAGCACAACATGTATTAGCTCTTGTAAGGTTGTTTGCGCTCTCGATGAATATCCGTTAAAACCCTTTAAAAATACAACTCCGTCAAACTACATATAAGTAGATTTGGCAATTTTTAGTTTACATTTAACATATAAGGTGGTTCATCGATATATGTGCTGTACTGTACCCTTCAGCTCGTGTACTCAGATGATCGGAGGGAACCGTACACCATCCCATCCAGCCACAACCGGCATCCCTTGGCGACGACGAGAATGCCGACGCCAGCTCTGGCATCTAATGGTGGATTGAGAGGCTTTCGTGACTCTGGTCAGCTTTGCATGGCTGCGAATTACCTTCATCAATTTGCAGGTATGCTACAGCAAAGTTTTTAATAGGCCTGACTTTGCCTAGTGGTTTAAAATGATCGGTTCTTGGTCTTTAACTAAGCTTAATACTAATATGCAGCGACATCTCAAGAATTCTCCAAGTTTGAAGAAACTGGGATCCTCTCTGGTTTGCGGGTTACAATCGTTTTTATTCCACGCTTGTTGCCTCGGAAATTGATGGCAGAGCAGTCTTGTGCTGCCAGCGCAGCATACTTCCCCTGTGTTCCGAGTCAAGATCAATGCTCACCGACCTTGACGCCATTCCGGATCAGTGTTCATGCAACGACGAAGGATTCTCATCCCCACGACTAGGAAACAGCCACTTGTAGTAGTACCTCTCAGCCAACGGAGACGTAAACTTCACGCAGTCGCCATCTTCAGTTACAATACCAGCCTTCTTTAACCTTGTAAATGATTGATGCTCATCACGGGTGAATTGTTGTACCAATGGCTGGTTCGCAAACCAAAACTTGGTAAAAAAAATGCTTGCTGGTCTGGGCTAACTGCTTACTGCCGAAATATCGGGTCATACTGTACGGCTCGCGAACCTCCCCGACAAAAAATATGCCAGCAATTCCTGCTCAGTTGGGTTGTGTGTGACCCTTCCCCGGCTGAAAGTGCTCATAAATGGCATTAATCGAAACGCGCAACGAACCAATGTGCCCATTGCACTCGCGTACGATCACTTCCAACAACGTGGGAAATCGTAACGATGTCGGCAACCCGTTCTGCAACGTCAAGCATTCATACGCCTCGGCATCAGTGATCAAAAAGTCTTCTCTTGTCAACTTCCATGAAATACTGCCGAACCCAACAGGGCTGGAAGGAAAGTCTTCCTCCAGCATGTGAGTTGCAGATATTATGAACCGGACATTATCCCCTAACCAGGAAGCCGCACCCTTGATGAGTTGAGTCCAAAACGCAATATCTCGATACACTTGTTGGCAGTCATCCAGCATAAATACCGTTATCTTGTCATGGGGTAAACGACATGTCTTGTTAACAATATCGACGCCATGCATGCCAACCAGAGCCGTGACGTCTGCCTCGGGATCATGAAACGCGATACTTATGTAGCGAAATTTAGGGTATCGACGAGCAAATAGCGTCAACAGCGACGTCTTGCCCGATCCCGCAGGCGACGAAAGTAACACGAAGTCGGTATCCAGTATGTTGTTATATAACTTCTGCACCAGTGCATCACGTGAAAGATGAGGCATCTCCAAATTAAGTCCACCTGCATTCGGTCGAAGCGGCGGGAAAATCTGGGGTTGGTAGACAGACACTTCTTGCCTCGGAGCCACCACCACCACATGGACTTCGCCTTCGCCCGGTTGAAAATTTTCGCCAAAATGCGCAGGGTTCTTCACAAAAAGCGTGGGATCCATCAGCGTGAAACGGTGCAGGTCATCGAGCGTCACAGCTGCCGCGCTAGTTCCGTTCAGCCAATTGCCGCCCGCCGTCTTCGCCAGGAAGAGCTGTAGCTTGTCAGCCTCGCCCTTGAGTGTGTCAGACTTCTTCTTCTGGATCGCGACCTTCAAGTCATCCACCGACTCGGGCTCGTCGCTCTCGTCTACTCGCACCGAGAACGCGCTCCCCGCCACACCAACAATCACACAGAAGAGCTTGACCATTTTTCCGAATTCTGGAATGAGGAAGAAGGAAGGAGCGTATTTTTAAGAAGGCGTGTCATCAAATACTAACGTAGTAGGTTTTCAACCAATGATGAGACGCCCATTGATAGGCTTGCGCTGCTAGAATTTCCTCGGAGGTGTCGGTTGTGGCCGGATGAATCCTTTTTTTAAATGGACAAGTCGGCAACTAGCCAGGGACGCAACACGCTCTCAGACAACCAATTTATTTTGGCAGTCATTTGTTTCCTTAAATGAAAAAAAAACGAGAATGCCGACCTGGTACTCTTCGAAGATGGTCGTCAGATAACGTCGGCACATACGGGACAAGCAGAAAGAAGTGCTGAATGACCGCCGCATAGCATGCAATTGTCAATGAAAATATCGGCGTTGTGCGTTGGCTCTTGTGTACTGTAGGAAGCTGTCAAATGAAGTATCAAACTGAAGGCAGTCGATTTTCTCGGCTCGTTGTCCAAGCTCACATGCTCAGGCTCTTCTTGTCTTGCCGAATGGGGCTGGTGCTGGAATCTCCTACTAGTTTGTTCGCCACATCTACCACTGCCTCCTTGGCCCGCTCGGCAAGCGAAGGCGACAGAGTTGTCTCCGTCGCCAAGATTTGGTTTTCCAGTGCGCTGAAGCCGCTGAAGCTGTCGCGCAAGGTCGACCGCACCACGGCTTCCACCGTGTCGGCAGACTTGAGGGTGCCTCCACTGGAACGGGACTCAATGTTTTTGTCGCCGGCACCAAAAAGCCCTCCCGTGGACTTGTTGGACGGCGTGGATTCATTGCTCTTGCCAAAGAGACCGCCTTTGGTCTCCTTCTCGTTCTCATCCTTGCCGCCGAGGAGGTTGTCCTGATGCCGGAGGTTCCGCCTGACATTCCGTTGTTTTGATCGTAGACGCGTCCAGCCTTTTTCAGATCGTTCATGGCCTCCGCAGTTTCGTTCATGCTGATGCGAGCAGCGTTGATCTCCGATTCGGTCGGGCTTTTGCTCTTGCGGATCCGCGTACCCACGTGACGCAAGTCCGAAGCCAAGTCCTTCGCAACACGAATGTCGCTCCTCATGAAGAACCTGGAAGTGTTGAGGAACCGAAGTCTGTGGCGCTTGTCGTACTCGGCGAGGTTTCTTTTCAGGACCTTGAGGCACTTGGTTGCATCGTTGCCGTCTGGACGAGCAGCAACTCCAGCTTGGAGAACTCTTGCCCCGCGGCGATACTGCGCTCAATGGGCTTGCCCATGATTTCTTGGTGGTTAGACTACTTACTTGAACTTACCTATGGTCATATCTCGAAATGAGCAACATCGCTACGCTACTGCTTTCGAGGCTTCTTCCACAAAATATTGGCTGAAAGCGACAACTACGCGACACCGAAAAGAAAGTGGGGGAGCAATTCTCGGTCTCTCCTCGCATCTTCGACCTAAGTGGCGTCAATACATGTAGTATACCCTACGCTTAAACACCGAAGTGCCCTTGACGTTGGCAATTGATTCATTTTTTACTCTCTGCAATTCGCTTCACGGTCCGCGATGTTTGGTTTGCAGCAGCCTAATGCTTCTGGAGCACCGCTTTACGAACAGCACGAAATTTGTCTGCGAAGCTGGAAGTCCCTTCAATATGGTAAGTGTCTTCAACATTGATGCAGCCATTATCAGCCCTCATCCACCGTTTCTCAGCTAGATACATGTAGCACCACGCGATCGCGCAGGTCCTTCCACAGCCCAAAGCTCGATACAATTCAAAACGTGACCTCAAACACACAAGTCGACACTCAAGTATCAAAGACATGGGCAAGTCCGCCGACCACATAGCAGCCGTCGAAAAGGAGTTCGCCTCGCTGGAGCAAGTGCTGGTCGAGACTGCCGACGACGCGGCCGCCTGCCTCAGGCTGCTGAAGAAGAACCTCTCCGAGTATGACAGCCGCCATGGCAACCACTTCGTCGACACGGCCAAGTCCTACATGCGGAGCGACATGCGCAACGTCAAGGACGTATCGGCGGACCTGAAGCACGTGGCCCACCAGATCAAGAAGAGCCACAAACCATCCAAGTCCGAGGTGAACTCCGCTCGCAACATGATGAATGCCACCTCGAAGGCCTTTGACGTCCTCAAGTCCACCGCCCGCGACTACGACGAAAAGAACGGGCGAGCGACTGGAGTCAAGGGCGCGATTAAACACGCCATGGGCAAGAGCGACAAGGATTCAGTCGATACTCTGGGCGGTGGCATTCTCGGAAGCCCCGACACGGTCGAAGCGCTGGTCAAGAAGACGATCCGCGACAACTTCAACATGAACGTGCTGAGCTACCAGGTCACTGCAGCGGAGAAATCGCTGTCGTCTCCGTCCATCGTCGATCGGGCGAAGGAAGCGGTTCACGAGGTGAAGGACAAGCTCAAGGGAGACAAGTCGAGCTCGATCCACGACGACCGTCATGCCAATGATGCTATGACTCCGTAAGCGGATCAACGCGAGAGTGAACTGTGGTGGATCGACTCGCACGCCTTACCGATAGCTGAAACAGCGCCTAATGGTAGCTAAAACAGTGAACATCCATTATTGATACGTACATTACTTGGGCTACCGTGGACATGCCGCTCAGGTCATGTCGGCACTGTAGCCAGTACTACATATTATTGATGCTCAAGCGTGTCACGCAACAATACTCGCACGCTTGGCTCTCTCGTCACGTTGTGAGCTTCAACTAGAGCGTTGAGTGAATGTCGCTGGACGTTCAGCAAGCACTTCACGATCGGGAACTGCCCTAGTCGAGCAGCGGTGATCAGCACTTGTGGCGACGCGCGCTTCTTGCTGATGAGGGTTTTCAACAGGCCGATGCGCCCAGATGAGACTGCATTCGACACAGCCTTGTCGAAAGCGTCGGTCGGGACTCGACCCGTAGTCAGGAGGAACTCGGCCACATCAGTATAATAGCAACGCGCTGCATCTACGAAAGCTTCACCGACGAGCGTCGGTGAGGGGTGCACTTTATCATACAAATACTCAACCGCGTCTGTGCGGGAATCACGCGCCATTCGCACAAACAAGTTGTCGCCGTCCGCGTACAACGGATACGCCTCATAAAGCATCTTTGATCGCACGTGGCCCTCTGCCGGGCCGCCGTGCACTGAAGTCCCTTGCTCACTGCAGAGCAAATCTTAAACTGAATTCGGTTAGCGGTCTCTGAGAGACTCTCTCTGGCTAGACTAGGCTGCGTATTTGTTTCGTCAACGTCCTTCTGGTTGAACTACCGTTGAACTACAGCCGGGAGGTGGATCCCGGCGGATCATTTCCCCCTCCACTGTGGAGTGATTTAGTTATGTAGTCGGAGCGCGTTGATGTTGGCGACGACCAGCAGTCCGGCGGCGCGGCAGTCTTGGCACATCAGTTGAGCTGGAGGTGGGGCTGGCAAGCGCGGTCGCCATATCAGAGCGCAGCTTATCGTGGGGTGCAGCGTCGAGGAATGCTTGGAAAAGCTGGGGGACGTCCTGCTTGATACTGTCCGCGGGCTCCCATGAACTCTCGACGTCGTCCAGGCCATACCATTTCACAAAGATCTCATAGCGGTGTGAGTCAGGACTCAACCGACATTCACGGAGCGCTTCAACAAGGTGACCACCTTCACCATAGATCGCCTGCTCTTGTAATTCGTCGACCTGTCCACGACGCGCGTCGCGATACAGTTGTAGCCGGGAGGCGTGACGAACGGACATTTCGAACGGCTGTACAATATCCTGAACCTCGAACGTGAAGTCATTTAGCGCGCGAACGATTCGTTTGGGGCCTCGCCACACAAGTGCCAGCTTATTGCCGCTTCGACCAGTGGCTGTCGCAGCGAGGACAAAATCACCCTCGCTGAACTTCTGCAACTTGACACCTTGTCTACGCGCGTGCCGCTCGCGTGCTGCACGCCGTCTCTTCTCGCTCGCATTCACCATCTCCGCGTGGAGTCCGACCAAAGCCACGCGGACACTGTCCAAATGTTCTCGGATCTCCTGTGCAACCCAGTGGATAGAGGCCTCCTCAGGATCGCGGGGGTGCAGGATGCTTGTCAACTGCGTACCCCCGGGCAGTGCAGTAAATGCGGTGAGCAGGGATTTTCCTCCCAGTCGGTCAGCTGGCATGCTGTTGAGTGCTGCTTGCACGACCGGCAGCAGAGCGGGCCAGTCTCGAATGGCCAGTCTGCGTTCACTGAGGAGTGCCTTCATACACTTCAGAACCTCCCGATTGACGACCTCAACGGTCCCATTAGCCCAAGGCGTGTAGGCCGTCACGAAGTGGTGTTGTGCGCCAAGAGCGCGCTGCAATCGTTCCACAATCTGATTTCTGAAGTGCGCCCCTTGATCCGACACCCATTGGTGAACCACGCCAAACCGTTTAAACCAGTCAATCAGAGCCTGGTAGGCGGTATCGGCCGTGGCTTGGAGACAGGCAACTAGCTCCACGTAACCGCTCATCCCATCTTTAATCTCTATACCCCACCTGTACCACCGGTGGTACAAATGTACCACGCGTGGTACAGATTTTAAGTCTCTCTAAGTTAGTTGCCAGCCAGAGTTTTAAACCACAAACAGACTCGTGGCGTTCTCCTCATCACTGGCTTTCCTCCGCTTATCGAACCACTCACATCAGCCACGTAGCGATGACAGTACACCACCCCGGCGCCCCGGTTGTCGGTAAGACGAAGAAGACAAGGCTCAAGCACGGAACTGTCGTCGCTGTGTTCAAAGACTCCAGGCACCACACGTACGACGTCCGCTGGGGTAATGGCGTTGTGGAGCGCGTTTCTGCGCGGTCTATTGCAGCTCATGAGGCTACCGAGGTGGTGTCATCGAGCGCAAACGCCCCGGAAAGCTCCGAATATGGTCTCCCGGCTAGGGGTTTTGCCACCTCCCCAACAGGGACTGAGTGCCCCCTGTGTGATTGTGAAGACCCGGAGAACGACGCAGAGAGTGCAATAGTTGATGAAGATAATGAGGAGAATCTAGAGAGTGGAGAACTTGCCGATGGATACGTGATTGCGAATGAACGTCTATGGTCTCCATGTTCTGATGTACTGAAAGATGTTGTCGATCATGTTACGCGTAGAGCAGCAATACATTGGCCTGAGGTACTTCAGCTCGGTGTTCTTAGCGCTGTCAAATGTTTTTATTTGTTCTACCCCATGCAGACTCTACAAGCAACGGTTGCATACACGAATCACAACCTTCAAAGTCGCCGCAAGCGTTCGATTTCGGAGGGCGATCTTTTACGTTGGATTGGATTACGACTTACCATGGCAATTGAGCCCCGCGAAGGGCTTCTACGTGTTTACTGGGAACGTGATACAACTGAGGGCGAGATTGGAACACCTGCGAACTTTGGAGAAAAATATGGCATGAGTCGGCATGCATTCGAGGAGATCAGCACGGCATTCTCGTTGGTCGACAGCACTGTTGTGTCGGATGACACATGGTTCCCTATAAGAGGGTTTTTAGACGCATTTACGGAACGTAGGAGGCGTGTCATTTCTCCTGGGGAGATGCTGGTGGTAGACGAGTGTATGTCGGGTTGGGATGGTCTCGAATACAAGCACTATCACAACGGAATCCCGCACAAAACTAAAATCCCCCGAAAGCCAGTTAGTCAGGGTGCTGAGATAAAAGCCATTGCTGATGGTGAAACTGGAATCTTGTTGGGCTTGTAGTTGATGGAGGGCGCTCAACAGCAGCGAAATAAGCGTTATCACCGTCAGTTTGGGGAAGGCACTGCTATTACACTAAGATTAGCCGAGCACTACAAGGGTACAGGACGTACTGTAGTCGCCGATAGCGCGTTCGCATCGGTTAAGACGCTTATCCAGTTGCAAGAACTACTGGGCCTACACTTCATGGGTATGGTTAAGACGGCGACAAAAGAATTTCCGAAACGAGCATTAGAAGCATGGTATCATAATGCGCCAGTGCGTGGCAGTTTTAGAGTCTACGTCAGCAGAACGCCCAAGCAGCAAGACATGTACGCTCTTTGTTGGGCAGATAGAAAACCCAAGATGATTATATCCAGCAGGGGAACAACACTCCCCGGCAACGATAGCATTAGATCAAGACACCGCAAGATAGTCGTCGACGGAAAAGAGAGGACCGAGAAACTCGACCTGCACATTCCTCGACCGCATATGATCGAGTTATTTTTCTCGCGGTTTTCCGCAATTGATGTGCATGATCACTACCGACAGGGATCACTGCGACTAGAGCGTGAATGGAGTACCCGAACGTGGTGGCATCGCTTGTTTTCTACGTTAATTGGAATGGTGGTGACGGACGCATACTTAGCCTACAGACACCTCGAGATGCACCGTGGTCAATCTGTCGTGTGTGATTTCAACACTTTCAAGCGAAAGCTCGCTTACGAGCTCATTTTCAATGACTTCTTGAAGGGTCGATCAACGCGGGACCTCGTTTTCAACGAGGTTGGGGAGGTTGTAGACGACGGCTCGAGACACAAGCTCTTGGCCTTCGTAGATTTGCCTCAGTACACGAAGGTGAAGAACACAGCGTTGCGTGCGCAGCGACGCTGCAAAATGTGCCAGAAGCGTTGCTCTTACTACTGTGACTGCTGTTCGCAGCCTACTCAGGACACATTTGTCGCCTTGTGTGGACTCGGAACGAAGAGGAACTGCCACGCCCAACATGTGCATCTCGCTTCCAGTTGATCAATATATCTTAGTTTTTGTATGGTCGATTAATATTTTCCTGTACCACGCGTGGGACGACCACGTGGTACAACTACTATGGGGAGTAGAGATTAAGCACCAGCACATACTTTACTCCACCGTCACCCTCCACCATACTGAGGTAATCGAAGTGAAGGATTTCGTTTGGCTTCGTAGCCACCAGAGTTTCACCAAACGGGCGAGGGATACGGCCGCTCGCAGTCGCCATACAATGTTGACATTCACCAACAAATGCGGCAACGTCGACCGCAAGCGTCTTCCAATAGAATACAGACTCGAGAGCACGCTGAGTGGTCTGTGCACCCCAATGTCCGCTTGGTCCGGCATGGGCGATCACGCACAGGCGCTGCCGCAAATCTTCTGCGTCGGCTGGGATCCAGACTTGTCCAGACGGCATGACCATGAGCTCGCGTTCGCCAGTCTGCTGGGCCTCTTCGAGGTCTTGACCAGCTTCACGTGCCGCGTCCTGGACTGCTTTAATTTCCGCCTCCGACGGCCAGACAAACTCGGGGTCCTCGAGAGGGGATACGCGTTCTACGACAGCTAGCCGGGCGACTCTAGTCGCTTCGTGTTCATCTTCGCGTACGTGGCCCACACCCCAACGACTCAGCAAATCGCCCCAGACGTTGACTTCACCAGGGACATGCTCAATAATGTACTGGAAGGACATTAATGAGAGCGCCCAGCGCTGTAATTTGTCGGCTTGATATCGGGCCATGGTTCCATCAGTGGCGTATGGGTTGAAAATGTAGACGAGATTCCGGTGGTCGGTATATAGTCGGAAACCCCGAGGTCGAAGCAGCAGGTATTCCAGACGTCTAGTGGCCTCGACAATTGCATAGGCTTCTTTCTCAATCGTCGACCAGCGACTTTCCGCACCAACAAACCGCCCACTTAGAAACGCTAAAGGACGATGGTCCTGCTCGGCCAACGGTCGTTGGGCTTCACCAGCAGGGAGTTGAGTGACAGCGGCGCCCCAGAAGTCCTGGCTCGCGTCGGTGTAAAGACACACGTCCATTGTCGGATTGGGATGTGCTAGTGGCACCATTTTCAGCAGTGCTATGCGAACAGCTTCAAAGCTGGCGACCTCTGCGTCGCCCCAATTCACGTATTCCAGTCGTACCTTCGACAACTGATTTTTCTTACGAGAGCCAACAACTTGAGCGGCACGGTCCAATGCTTCGTACAGAGCCGCAGAAATGCGCGAATACTCGGGAAGGCTTTGCCGCATCCAGTTAGCGGCGCAGACAAATTGCTGCAGTTCTCCAGCAGTACGTGGCCGCTGCATCTCAACCAGACATTGGACACGCTCCGGACAATGCGTGACCCCATCGGCGGATATGATCCGGCCGCACCACTTCACTTTCGTAGGGAAAAATGTGCACTTCTTCGCATGTAACTTCAACCCGTACTGCTCACATCGCGCAAGCACTTGGTCGAGCACAGCTAGCAAGGCTTCTTCGGTCTTAGCAAAGCCGAGTATATCATCTAACCAGGCTAGCATACAATGACCCAGTAAATCTCCGAAAATCTCTTCGACGACACCCTGGCAGTACGCGACGGCGTCCGTGGCACCCATCGGCACCCGTGTCGGGGTATAAATTCCACGATGGGTCACAAAAGAGTAAAGTTCCTGGGAGTCCGGGTGCAGGGGTAACTGCCGGTAGCCCCTGAACCAGTCGAGCACGAAGAAGAATCTTGCTCCCTCGAGTTCGCCGATCACTACATCGAGCACAGGCATCGGCCAGGGCATCGGCTCCGTCTTCTCGTTCACACTTCTCGTGTAGATGGTCATGCGTGGATCGGCAGTTGGGTCACTGTCTTGTTCTTTCTTTCGCACGATCCTAGGCGCTGAAGCCCAACGGCTTCGATGGTTCTTGTACACCAGGCCATGATCGAGCAAGGCACGCGTGTGCCGGTCGAGAAACTCTCGATCCGTGGGCGAATAGCGACGAGGCTGAGCTCGGACTGGCTTCGCACCAGCTTTTAGATGGACTTGCCTCGGTGCAACTCGCACTGGCGGGTCATTGCCGAAATCCACACGAAACGAGTCGGCCCGTACGTGTAAAATCGTGGTTAGTCTTGCTTGACCGTCGAGCGTTAAGCCCATTTCCGTAGCGATCTCGACTTTCTTCTCAAGATATAGGATGACCTCGGTCAAATTCGTGGGATGTTTCGTTGGCGCAGCTGTCCGCGTCTCATGTCGCTCCACCGCGTCCTCTTCGTCGGGGAGCATCGGCGGCTCTGCGTACAGGCGACGCATCCCTGGCGTCTCGGCTGGCGCCGCTCCAGGCTCGAGGTTATCCGACTGGGCTACGCCGAGCTCCCAATCTGGGCGTACCTTTCTAGCCTCCACTAATAGCTTGTCGGTGGAGTACCCGAGAAGTCTCGTGATGGGTCGGCCGAAAATAACCTCCATGCTGCCGTTCTCTTCCTCCACATAGAAAGATAGATTCCGGAGCATCAATGGCCCAGCTGACGTTGTCAAAACAACCTCGTCGAAAGTGACAATGCGGGTCACGTTGATCTTCTCCTTGCCCACAGGCGATAATGTGATGCCCGCGACTGGGTTTACGCGCAGCACTTTTCCCATCTGCGTCAGCGCTTCCAGAACACCCCGCGCTACCAGCGAAGTGTCCGCTCCTGTGTCCAGCATAAGCGCTGTAACCGCGATTCCGTCAATTGCCGCCGCGACTGATCCGCGATCGTCCGACTTGAGACGTTTACTGGTATCCACAATATCAAGCTTGCGAACACTCTCCGATCGTCGAGATTCACGACGCTCGCGCAGTTCTCTTAGCAGGCGGGTGGCTTCTTCTGGTGTGCAGCGCAGACACTCGCGAACTTGGTGATCAGTCGACTGGCATTTCAGGCAAGAACCTCTGGCTGGCCGCCGGTCACCCGACGATGTCGAGGGCGTCACGCTCGTGTCGCCAGCCGCCGCAGCGGGAGCCGTGGCACCTTCCTGTCCACCACGGCCACCTCCGTATCCACGTCCTCGTCCACCGCGTCCTCGTCGACCAGACTGCTGACCTCGACCACCAGTTCCTCCGCGGTCGCCACCGCCGTCACGATCCGTCGGAGGGGTCTGAGTTGTAGCTCCAGATGGTGCAGTATACTCCCACGTCATAAACTCTCTCAGCAGCTGGGTCACCCAAGAGCAAAATGGCACTACCTCGTTCTTATACTTCTTGTTCTGATGTAGTGTGAGCTTCGTTGCGACCACGGCTTTGAAGCGCGGAGGAGCCAGTGCATCAGCGAGGTACTCGACCAGCCGACGCTGATCGTGTTCAAAGGCGGTGTCGGTCAGGTTAAACTTGTCCAGTATGCCTTCAAAGTCAGCTTGAAGATTCATCATCCTGCCTTCCGGCTCCGGCCAGATTGTCTTCATCTCCAACTTTTTCACAGCGACATCCACCGCCGCATAGTCAACAAGAGAGGGGACCTTGGCTTGCATGAAATAGTCCACCCACTGCTGCTCCAAGATCAGGTTCGGCGCCGTGTTGAACTCGTAGCGTGCTATCATTCTCTTGGTCTTCGATTCAATACAAGCCGCCACAGGCATAGCGAATGCTCCGCTGTAAGGCGTCTGCAGGGCGTTCACCGCCGCTAAGTAGGTCTCGTACTTCTGCATGAACACCCGTCGATCCTGCATTGTGCGACCAGCAAACCTTTGGGGCTGCGGCAGCGCAGGCGCCGCAGCCACGCGCTGCGATGTCGGCCTTGTCTCGGCCTGGGGACTCGCTGTCGGCATCTCCACGTCCTCGTCTCCGCCACCAACCGTGTCAAAAGGGTTTGGGATCTGGATAGTCAGTCCTGGTGACCTAGGGACTGGTGACGCCGCACTCTCAAGTTGCATCGCGGCCGTACGCGCCGCGAGCTCCTCAACGGTAACATCGCCGTTCTCGTGTGCGCCAGGGCGTTCTGCTGGCGCGGCTGCGTCGTCGGCGCGGTCTCCAGCGCCGTCGCCGGCGTGATTGTCGTCGTCGCACTCCATCGTATCACTCGCTAGAACTTGCGCGGAGTCGGATTTTTTCTGGAACTCTAGTCGGTACTAAAGTTAACTTTGATCGCACGTGGCCCTCTGCCGGGCCGCTGTGCACTGAAGTCCCTTGCTCACTGCAGAGCAAATCTTAAACTGAATTCGGTTAGCGGTCTCTGAGAGACTCTCTCTGGCTAGACTAGGCTGCGTATTTGTTTCGTCAACGTCCTTCTGGTTGAACTACCGTTGAACTACAGCCGGGAGGTGGATCCCGGCGGATCAATCTTCACGATCACTTCCTCATCATTCTCCAAAGCTTTCTCGAAGGCAGCGTCTAGCTTCCAGCCGAATGTGGACTGGGCTAGTAGAAACCGCACCACGTCTGCGGAACGCCGCACAGTAGAGGGCGTCTGACCCGAATAGCGATGATGCCACAAAGTCCGACTTCTCTGCGTGGCCCACGCCGAACTTGACGACGTCGAGGTGCCCCTCCGCCGCTGCTTCGTCCATGACAACCCACGTCGCATCATCGATTCGATAATACGCATTACGCTCGTCCACGGGTTCCTGGAAACTGTGTTCGAACTCGACGATTAGGTACTTTACGGCGCTTAGCATCCCGGTTTTGGCAGCAGCTGCGGCTGCAGTAGCCAGCACTTCCAGCTCGTCGAGATATTCGATTCCAGGTCGCAACAAATGCATGGCAACTTGGTTGCCGAAGCCGGCGGCCACCACAAAGGCGTCGGACGAATCGCACTCGAACCTGCTTAGTACATCGTGCACGTCACGCGCCTGGTTTCTCGTTATTGCTTCCACAAGAGCTGGTCATTTTCTTTTTTTCTTTTCTTTTACTTTTCCCATAGATTTTAGAGGGTCTACTTCTTTCTTTTGGAGGAGGAGAATTTGCAGTGACGAGCAGCAATATCTTTTGCTGTGAGCACCCATTCCACCACTTAACCCAACGTGCACCTCACACTTAGTTCAGATCAAGAAGATATGAAGCGAATCGCTTCACTTCAAGGTCGACGATGACCTTTGTACAGTCACAAGGGCGAACTCTGGCCAAATCTATCGGCAATGATTGCCTCCTCGCAGGTACAATACTACCGGTACATGATACCCCTCGTAGAGACGGTCAAGCGACTGTATCAGCATCGCAGCCAGCTAAGCTACTAGCTGGCCCAGCTTGCAGCGCAGCGCTCCAAACGCTCCTGGCGACGCCACCACTGGCCCCAATATCCATACTTGGCCGAACAAAGCAGGCTCCATGGCAGCGTCCATCTCAAACGCATCCAGCTGCAAGTGGCATGTCAAGCTGGCTGCTGACCAGCCTGACTGCAACTAAGGGATGTCCAATGCACATGCGCGACTAACGCATCCCGCTCCGATTAACGCCGTGAAACGTTGCAATCCGGACTTCCTTGACGTCTCGACTTCCAGCGCGCGCACTGGGTCACAATCCCGACCGCTATCTCCAATCACGCGCACGGAGACTGCAAACGCAGGCCACCTGGTGCAAGTCCGCGCCGCACTGGCCCAGACGGCGTCCCACTTCAGTTTGCCAGTTCAGCAGCGGATACCGTGACCGAGTGCGACTAAAAGCCGAGACCGACCGACCGGCCGTTAACCCTTTAACTACTGGATCACCACCGGAGACAGACCCCCTCGTTGCAGTGTGCTCTTCCCCGTCGCCTGGCAGTGCACTCACTCAGTCCATTCCGCTTTCTGCTTCGAGCCCCGCAACCGACCCCCAGAGCCCCGACATGTCGTGGCTCAGTGCGCTGACCGGGATGCAGCCCCGTCGCGTGAGCGACCGCTACGCGCTGCCCAAGCCCACGTGGCGTCAAAAGGTGCAGCACTACGCGCCGATCTTCCGCTGGCTGCCCAACTACAGCGTGCAGCGCGACCTCAAGTTCGACATCGTGGCCGGCGTGACGGTCGCCATGATGCTCATCCCGCAGGAGGTGTCGCTCTCCACCATCATGCACGTGCCGGCCCACCACGGCCTGTACACGGCCGCCACGGCGCCGCTCATCTACGCCATCTTCGGCTCCAGCACGGTGCTGTCCGTGGCCAGCGGCTCCGAGGTGTCGCTGCTGGTGGGCACGACGCTCGAGGACATCGAGGACCCGGACGAGCGCGTGGCCACGGGCATCCTCATGGCCTTCCTCAGCGGCTGCATCCTGCTGCTGGTGCGCGTGCTGAACCTGAGCCAGATCGCCGACTTCTTCTCGCGCCCGGTCATGGGCGGCTTCATCTCGGCCGGCGGCCTGCTCATCATGTTGTCGCAGTTCTCCAACGCTTTGGGCATCAAGTTCAAATCGCAGGACTATCCGCCCGCCACCGTCTACCAGATCTTCAAGCACATCGGCGACACCAACCTCAACGCCTTCGCCGTGGCCGCCATCTCGATCGTCTACCTCTTCGCAGTCAAGATCATCAAGAAGCGGTACTTCCCGTCGCCCGTGCTCATGAAGCTGTTCGAGAGCGACACCCCGGCCATCAAAGAGCAGGGCAAGGCTGAAGAGGAGGAGCGGTTCCTGCCGCCTCAGAGGAACTCCGGCCATGGGTTCTCACTCACGGACCAGCAGTACTCGGCGTACCACGCGCAGACCACGCCACAGGAGGAGCGGGAGTCTCTGGTAGACGCTGGCAAGGACGGCCTCACAGTGGATCAGCCCAAGTCGAAGGGCGTTTTGCTGGCCATCTTCCTCATGCGCACGCTGTGCGACTTGGGGCCTTTGGTCGTTTGCATCTTCGGTGGCATCGTCGGCTACGCGCTGGGTCCGTCACATCTCAAGCTCACGGGCGACATCCCTGGAGGCTTCCCGGAGCCCAAAGTGCCTTGGTACGGCTTCACCTCGGACCTGATCGCCGGCGACCGCTTCGGCACGATCCTGTACCATGCGCTCACGGTGTCGGTGGTCGTGTTCCTGTCGAGCATCGCCATGGCCAAGCGTCTGGCGATTCAGCGCGGCGAGGACATTAACACGGAGCAGGAGCTGACGGGCATTGGCATCGCCAGCGTCGTGTGCGGCTTCTTCCAGGCCATGCCCCCCACGGGCGGTATGTCTCGCACGGCCGTCAACCTGCAGAACGCGCACACTCAGTTGGCGTCAATCATCACGTGCCTCATCGTCGTGGTGGCCCTGTACACGTTGACGGGAACGCTCTACTACCTGCCGAGCGCCACGCTGTCGTCGATCATTATCGTGGCTGGCTGGTCCCTGGTCGAGTTCCGCGAGGCCAAGTGGCTGTTCCGCGTCAAGCGCGACGAGTTCTTCGTGTGGTCGGCGTCGTTCGTGCTGACCCTGGGGCTCGGCGTGCTCAACGGCCTCATTGCCTCCATCATTTGCTCCATCCTGGCACTGATGTGGAAGTCCAAGGTGCAGCCCGTTGCCATCCTCGGCGAGCTGGACAACGGCCGCCTCGTCGAACGCGAGAACTTCCCGGAGGCGAACCACCTCGGTGACATTATCGCCGTCCGCGTCGAGAGCTCGCTGTACTTCGCCAACTGTGAGCGAGTGGCTCAATTCATCGAGCGCGAGATGGTCCGCCTGCAGACACTGGGAATCACGACGCGCGGTGTCGTGCTGGACACGTTCCACATGAACGACATGGACGCTACCACGATCCAGGTGCTGTCCGACACGCAGGAGAAGCTGGCGGTGCGCAAGGTGCGCTTCGCTATCGCCAACGCCAAGAGCCGACTGTACGACCTGTTGGCGGCCACGAACCTGCTCAAGCGTATTCTGGCGAATGACCCGACCATTTCAGTGGAGGAGGCTGTGCACATGATGCGCGAGCTGTCGCCTCTAGCGGACAAGACCTCTGCGGCTGGGTCGGGCACGTCCACGGCCAGCAACCCCGTGTAAATAGCGCGAAAGACCGGATATGTGTAAGTTAGGATGGGAAGGCTTGCGAGGCAGACAAGAGCAGCAACATCTCCCTCAACAAAGCAGTGCCTGTCGAAATGTGAATCAGTGATGTCTTTATCCACTCAACATGCCTTCCGTTCGATTTGGAGCCAAAAGCACCTGAAGCTCATCAAAAGGATTTTCATCCAAGAAGTCCATCATCCAAGAAGTCCATGCTTTCCATAATGCAGCTGGAAAGTGCCTCGTACGTAGTACTACGTATTACATGTACATGTACCACCGTGCTGTACATTCAGCTTGCCCATGATTCGCACTGCATTTACTTTTGAGAGTGACTGCTGTCCCCGACTGAAGTATACGCCTTGTTTACTTCTGTCCGGAGGGCATAAATGGTGCGCATAGCGAGCGCAGCGAGCCAAGCCCCGCGCGAAGCGCGGTAGGGTAACACCGAGCGAGCGTAGCGAGCGTAGCGAGCCGATCCCCGCGTGAAGCGCGGTAGGGTTTAGGAGCCCCATGCCAGGGTTTTTGGGGTCTAGTCCAGCGTTGTGTCAATTTTAATTGCAATAAAATCATTGAGAAAATTGGTAGGAACAATTACAATTTAAAAATTGTCATCAACTATATTATTGTATTGAATACGACAACGACTTGTCAAATGTATACCAAAACCTATCTGTAGTAGCCAATCAAATCGCCGCACTAGTCTCAATACAAATTATATGATATATACTATTTACAATTAAATGTCAGCATTGAACAATTAGTATTATGGCGCGACAGCAGATCCCAATCAATTTTTCAATGTAAATTGGCGCAACGCTGGTCTAGTCAGGGGTGTACTAAAAATCTCTTTTTATCCGGACACGTAAAGACGGCTATATAAAAGGTGCGAGTCGGTTACAGTAGAGAGGCTACTGCGACACCCAGTCGGGGACAGCATCACGTGCCTTTACTTTTTGCCACGAAGCAGAACCTATGGGAAAAGTAAAAGAAAAGAAGAAAGAAAATGATCAGTCCCATCAGAACAATTTGTGTTGGCAGTACGGGGTAATGGGCAGGAAGCGAGCTCTCACCCACCCTAGGAATTGCGATGCCATGGAGACAATGAACAAATTGGCCATGACGCCTCAAGAAGCTCTTGTGGAAGCAGTCACGAGAAACCAGGCGCGTGACCTACACGATGTACTACGCCAGTTCGAGTGCGATTCGTCGGACGCCTTTGTGGTGGCCGCCGGCTTCGGCAACCAAGTTGCCATGCATTTGTTGCGACCTGGAATCGAATATCTCGACGAGCTGGAAGTGCTGGCCACTGCAGCCGCAGCTGCTGCCAAAACCGGGATGCTAAGCGCCGCAAAGTATCTAATCCTCGAGTTCGAACACAGTTTCCAGGAACCCGTGGACGAGCGTAATGCGTATTATCGAATCGATGATGCGACTTGGGTTGTCATGGATGAAGCAGCGGCGGAGGGGCACCTCGACGTCGTCAAGTTCGGCGTGGGTCACGCAGTGAGGTCGGACTTTGTGGCATCATCGCCGTTCGGGTCAGACGCCCTCTACTGTGCGGCGTGCCGCGGTCATGCAGACGTGGTGCGGTTTCTACTAGACCAGCCCACATTCGACTGGAAGCTAGACGCTGACTTCGAGAAAGCTTTGGAGAATGATGACGAAGTGATCGTGAAGATGCTGTATGAGGCGTATCCGTTGTACGCGGACGGCGACAACTTGTTTGTGCGAATGGCGCGTGATTCCCGCACAGACGCGGTTGAGTATTTGTATGATAAAGTGCACCCCTCGCCGACGCTCGTTGGTGAAGCTTTCGTCGATGCAGCGCGTTGCTATTATACTGATGTGGCCGAGTTCCTGCTGACTACGGGTCGAGTCCCGACCGACGCTTTCGACAAGGCTGTGTCGAATGCAGTCTCATCTGGGCGCATCGGCCTGTTGAAAACCCTCATCAGCAAGAAGCGCGCGTCGCCACAAGTGCTGATCACCGCTGCTCGACTAGGGCAGTTCCCGATCGTGAAGTGCTTGCTGAACGTCCAGCGACATTCACTCAACGCTCTAGTTGAAGCTCACAACGTGACGAGAGAGCCAAGCGTGCGAGTATTGTTGCGTGACACGCTTGAGCATCAATAATATGTAGTACTGGCTACAGTGCCGACATGACCTGAGCGGCATGTCCACGGTAGCCCAAGTAATGTACGTATCAATAATGGATGTTCACTGTTTTAGCTACCATTAGGCGCTGTTTCAGCTATCGGTAAGGCGTGCGAGTCGATCCACCACAGTTCACTCTCGCGTTGATCCGCTTACGGAGTCATAGCATCATTGGCATGACGGTCGTCGTGGATCGAGCTCGACTTGTCCCCCTTGAGCTTGTCCTTCACCTCGTGAACCGCTTCCTTCGCCCGATCGACGATGGACGGAGACGACAGCGATTTCTCCGCTGCAGTGACCTGGTAGCTCAGCACGTTCATGTTGAAGTTGTCGCGGATCGTCTTCTTGACCAGCGCTTCGACCGTGTCGGGGCTTCCAAGAATGCCACCGCCCAGAGTATCGACTGAATCCTTGTCGCTCTTGCCGATGGCGTGTTTAATCGCGCCCTTAACTCCAGTCACTCGACCGTTCTTCTCGTCGTAGTCGCGGGCGGTGGACTTCAGGATGTCAAAGGCCTTCGACGTGGCATTCATCATGTTGCGAGCGGAGTTCACCTCGGAGTTGGATGGTTTGTGGCTCTTCTTGATCTGGTGAGCCACGTGCTTCAGGTCCGCCGATACGTCCTTGGCGTTGCGCATGTTGCTCCGCATGTAGGACTTGGCCGTGTTGGTGAAGTGGTTGCCATGACGGCTGTCATACTCGGAGAGGGTCTTTTTCAGCAGCCTGAGGCAGGCGGCCGCGTCGTCTGCAGTCTGGATCAGCACTTGCTCCAGCGAGGCGAACTCCTTCTCGACGGCTGCGTTGTGGTCGGCGGACTTGCCCATGTCGTTGAGGTTGGCTTTGATGCTTGAGTGTCGACTTGTGTGTTTGAGGTCACGTTTTGAAATGATTCGAGCTTTGGGCTGTGGAAGGACTTGCGGGACCGCATGGTGCTAGCTAGCTGAGAAACGCTGAATGAGAGCTGATAATGGCTGCATCAATATTGAAGACACTTACCATGTTGGCCAGCTTCGCAGACAAATTTCGTGCCGTTCATAAAGCGGTGCTTCAAAAGCATTAGGCTGCTGCAAACGACCGTGAAGCGAGTTGCAGAGAGTAAAATGAATCAACTGCCAACGTCAAGGGCACTTCGGTGATCAAAGGGCAGATGCGTAGGGTATACTATTGACGCCACTTAGGTCGAAGATGCGAGGAGAGACCGAATTACTGGCCGACTTTCATTTCCGGTGTCGCGTAGTTGTCGCTTTCAGCCAATATTTTTGTGGAAGCCGCCTCGAACATTATGCTAAACGTAGTAGCATAGCGATGTTGTTCATTTCGAAAGGTGGCCGAGTGCAAGAAAGTCTGTCTACTCGAGTCTAACCACCAAGAAATCATGGGCAAGTCCATTGAGCGCAGTATCGCCGCGCAGCAAGAGTTCTCCAAGCTGGAGTTGTTGCTCGCCCAGACCGCAAACGATGCAACCAAGTGCCTCAAGGTTCTGAAAAGAAACCTCGCCGAGTACGACAGGCGCCACAGACTTCGGTTCCTCAACACTTCAAGGTCCTTCATGAGGAGCGACATTCGTGTTGCGAAGGACTTGGCGTCGGACTTGCGCCACGTGGGTACGCGGATCCGCAAGAGCAAAAGACCGACCGAATCGGAGATCAACGCTGCTGCTCGCATCAGCATGAACGAAACTGCGGAGGCCATGAACGATCTGAAAAAAGCTGGACGCGTCTACGACCAAAACAACGGAATGTCGGGCGGAATCTCCGACATCATGGACAACGTCCTCGGCGGCAAGGATGACAAAGAGAGGGAGACCAAAGGTGGCCTCTTTGGCGAGAATGACAAGGCCAAACAATCCAAAAAGCCCAAGGGAGGGCTGTTTGGTGCCGGCGACAAAAATGTCGAGTCCCGCCCCAGTGGTGGCATCCGCAAGTCTGCAGACACGGTGGAAGCCGTGGTGCGGTCGACCTTGAGCGATAGCTTCAGTGGCTTCAACGCACTGGAGAATCAAATCTCGGCGACGGAGAAAACATTGTCGCCTTCGCTTGCAGAGCGGGCCAAGGAGGCAGTGGCAGATGTGGCGAACAAATTAGTAGGAGACTCCAGCACCAGCCCCACTCCGCAAGACAAGAAGGGCCTGATCATGTGAGCTTGGGCTCTGAACCGACCATACTTGTTATGCCTTTTTCTAGGCTAACATCGGCTCTTTGGAAGTGCCAACGTTGAGCGCTTGCTACGACCCGGTACTTCTGGCTGACTCGTTCTGCATTTTCTAGCTGCTATCCACAAATACGTGTCGAGACATGATGGATTTCGTGTTTCTATCTTCAGCTTTAGTACAAATCGATATTCCATTTTGACGCTGTCTGAGGTGTTGTGTCCCTCTGGCTGAGTGACAACTTGTCGATCAGAAAATGATCTATCCAGCCACAACCGACATCCCCGAGGAAATTCTAGCTGCCTCCTTGGCGACGACGAAGAATGCCGACGACAGCTCTGGCATCTGGCGGTGGATTGATAAGCTTGCGCGACTTTGGTCAGCTTCACACGTGAGTTATCGCGGCGGACACTACTCTACTGAACGACTTCTTGCTCTGGATGCGTATACTCGAGAAACATCTCTGGTGCGCGTTGTGTTCATCTGTTTGGGGGCGCTATTGCCTGTACAAATTTTTGCGATTACCCAGGAAGTGGTGCCATTGCAAGACCCTTCACTCGGATGGAAAACCAACTACACCTTTTGGGCCCGTCTTGCAGTCTTAGCTGGCACTGTTACTTGGTTAATGCTTGCACAGGTAAAATACCTTGTCAAGCACTTCGTGATATCTCGCCACCAATTTTATCTCTTGATAACAACCGCGGCTTTACTACAGATCGTAGTAGCGGTCGTCTTTGCAGCCTACGTGTGCTTCCCGATTCCGTTCACTGTTCTAGTAATGGCTCCAGCATATAATGTGATACTGGCTTTCTCGTTGTGCGCTGTGGTTGGGCTGCCTTTCGTCCGCCAAATCCTGCAGCAAAAGTATGAATTAATGCGGTTCATGGCCTTCTTCGGCTCACAACAATTGGTTGCAGTGATATACCCCGTCTATCAGGTACTCTTTGAGGCCGTCAGCGATACCAAGTACGAACTTCCGGTGATTTTCTTGCTCCCCATCATCAAATTGGCCCTGAAAAACATAATTCTGCTGAGCTTAACGCACATGGAAGACAGTTTCAGTTTCAGTTTTCAGTAAGGAACATTGGTGTCACTTAGCTTCCTAACGACGTCCTATGTCCGTTCTAGGTGTCGTCCTTAGGCCGACTCCTAGCTTCCCGGCGCAGTCCGAGCTTACGCCCCCCCCCGCTTAGCGCCTGCTATCCTAAGTTAGCAGGCCACGACATCCTCGTGTGCCGTGTCTGTCATTGCCGCAATCCTCGGTTCCATATCGCTGTCTGCATGTGTCGCCACCTGTCCATGCCACGAGCACTTGGTTCCTCCCTGCGGGCAGTGTACCTGCATACTTGTGCGTGTTTTGAGTGCCCTCTCTGCGAGTGTGCTTGCCATCAAGTTGTTTGCTTTCGGGTGAGTCAGCCAGCCGATTACTGGTAGTCGTCCTAGGGCCCGTCTGCATCGCCAGTGCAGTGCCCGGAGCTGTTCCGTCTTCGGTGGTTTACGTTGTCGATGCTGGCCGATGATGATCGCATTATCTCCGATGATTTGTAGTTGTCCATATCCTTTCGTCGCATGCTTTTATCCCCATCAGTAGCCCCAGCCTGGCCGCCATATCTATTGTGACATTTGAGGTCGCAATGGACATGTGGCCCATCCAGCGCAAGGTCGTTTTCCCAGTTGCAGGATCCAGCCAGAGGATGACGGCACCACTTCCTGCTGCTCCATTGGGGCCCGCTACTCGCCCCGCAAAAAAAGGAAGTGGCCGCTGTTCTTGACAGCTAAAGTGCCAGACCACTCTTTTGCGGTCGGTGCGTAAGTGGGGGAGTGTAGCGCCCTGGTGAGTATGTGCGCAGCCATGTTTCCCACTTCTGGCGTCCAGTCAGCCTTCATATGCAGGTGAACTGTGCTGTACCCTTGGCGCAGCTTGTGCCCTAACATGTAGATGTGATACGCCTTTGTAACATCATTGAGGTCATCAAAATGACTGACCCTCCACCTCCACACCGCGTGAAGGTAGATCGCTGCACCTAATCTCCAGCAGCCCTCCACCAGCTGTGTTATGGCAGTCATAAGTGCTTGATCCATCACCATCGTCACAGGAAGTTCGTCGTCCACTATTTTCCAGATTCCTGTTGGTAGGTTGGGCAAATGTAACCCGAATATGTTCTGCTCGAGTCCAATTCCTGCCAAACCGAGTTTCCTCGCACATGGAAGACATGATGCCCGAGGCTGTCATCTTTACAGTCGACTTTTTCAACTCGTTGTATCTGTCCACGAGCATGGAAAGATCAACATCATCTCAGACGGCCGTGATCATCGTCGTAATTGATATCGTTCAGTCTGCTTCTGTTCTGTTCAAACTGCGCCGACGAACAGCCAGGCTTTTGACTAGCTTAACCGATATGACAGATAGTGTTGCAGGTGAAGATATTAATGTGGTGAATGGCGCTTGTCGTTTTTATCGTCTGGACGTATCCAAGAGTCAGAACTGCCGCAGAGTTCGAGCTCATTCCTGCCTCCCACACTCAGCGTGGGTACACGACCGAAGATTCCTCAACCAACCCGGAAACACCCCTCGACACGGATCGTTGGATATGCTACGGCTGCAAAGCTCTTCTGCTCCAAGCAGCATCATGTTGGTCAACGCTGCTGTATATCAAAATCAGCAAAAACTATCGGCGGGTCGTCGTTTACACAGCGTCGTTCCATTAGATCTACAAGGTGACAAAACTAACATGGTTGGCATGGCTCAAGATCAGACGGAGTTGGATGGGGATATCTTCCGAGAAACCTTGGAAGCTTTGTTTACAACCGAGTGCATCGTGCTCACCTCGTACCTTGACGCGGCTGTACCTATTTTCTACGGCACATTTCTACTAGTGATGGTTCGCCTATCGATTGCAAAATACCACACGGACCTAATCGGTGTGACTACCGACAACGTCGATGGCGTGGTAGACACCGTTTTCCTTTTTGCGGCCGTAGAACTGATCGCGTTCGGGCTGCTAGCGATCCTGGTGTATCGTACCTTACGGCTTAATGTGCTTTATCACCTGTCATTTGTACTGGAGACTCAAACGGAATTGATTCAGAGCAAGTTATTCGCGTGGATAATGTTGACGATGGCTTACCGAGTGGCGCACTTTGGTAAGTTGTGCATTCTTGCAGCAAAAATGGGATACCAGAAGCTAGCATGACCCCCTAACATCATGTGTTTTTTACTATCCAGGCATGGATTTTACTTTCAAATTTAACTGGATCACCAACTCGAGTTGAGGGCTTTGTCGTAAAAAACTGAATGACGCCTATCGTGGGAATCATTGCAAACGTGTTGAAAATTGTTGTCAAAAACTTATCATAGGATTCGCTCGATGGCTACATTTTGTATACCTGTACAGAAACCGCCCTCACTTCCGTTTCCACTATCCTCGCATATCCTGTTCAAATCGATCAACACAGATCAAATCGTTTCAACGAGGAGAGTGATGGTCACAAGGTTGAAGTGACCAACTCCACGAAGACTAGCACCAACATGAACACGTCACTACTCGCTGCCGAGTCATCGCCGAGCGACGCTCTCACGCCCGGTGTTAAGAGAAACCTGTCGACTTCAACGTGAAATGCTGGGACAGGGATGCTACAGTTGAGAGTTGGGCCCGAGACAGAAACAACCCCAGTTGAGAATCTGCTAAGCCACTACAATACACTCGCAGGCGTCGGTGCCCGTTGCCCGCGCCTACCGCCAACGCTTCTTCACGTGCCTTGATCCTTGCAGTTCCTGTAAGGTTATGAGCCCAAAGGGAGAGCACGGAGGGTCAGAAAGTTGATACCATCCGCTCTCTCAAGTTCGACGGCAAGAATTTCCTTGCTTACAAGGAAGGACTCAAGGCGGCTCTGCGTGCTCGAAAATGCTGGAAAATCCTGATCGGCAAGGAGTCCAAGCCCGAGAAGGACGGCACAGATGCGGCGAAGAAGAAACGGAAAGAGTATCGTGAGAAGGTTCTGCTGCTGAATGATATCCTGACGAACACGTTAGATGATGGAACACGAGTCAGACTAGCTCATCTGAAGAATCCTCAAGACAAGTGGACTACTCTAGTTGACGATTTTGAAAAGAAGTCGTTTGCAGTGGCATTGTTCAAGCGCCGAGAGCTTTTGAATGTTGAATTTGATCCGGAAAGGGAGTCCATCCGTGATTATATCCATCGAGTGGAAGCAATTCGGCAGGAATTGACACTGATGAACGAAGATGTGTCCGATAAGGAGATGATCACGGCTTTGCTGACTGGTTTAGGTGAGAAATATGAAAGCATGGTTGAAACATGTGACGAGGTTCGCTCGAATCTCAGGCCCAGCAGACCTTTCGCTCGGCCGCCGTACCCCCCCGCACCCATCAAAATGGATGGTGATTGGAGGAAATGTAGCCAGCTGGTTATGTGACAACTCGACTCCGCCGACTCGTCCCCACCACGACTGGTAGCTCAGCGGAAAACCGTTCGCTGAGTCATCGCCACTCTCAGCAGAACCCCGTTGGCTCTCAGAGGAGGACGTTGAAGGACACTCTGAGTTATTTCGAGGTTCAGCGGAGTCTCTCTCAGTCCATAAGGACTCAGCATGGTGGTGGTGGACGTTTGGAGACGCTTCAGTCGGTGGCTCGGCAGAGGCTCAGAGGCTCAGAAGTGGTGTGGGCGATGAGGCGCTGGGAACAGTCGCTGCGAAGAGGCGGTCATCAGATGATTACTGACCCCAAATCAGGCTCAACTCATGATCGAACCCATATGACGCACTGTCTCATCCCCGTGACGCGCACTCTTCGACCAATCAAAAACGTGGAAGGAGGGATAATCACGGGTCTGCCGACATGTAATCACGGGTCTGCCGACATGTGATCAGAAGCTTGCTGACATGTGATAACGAGATTGCTGACGCCACGAGTGACTTTAACATGGCTCAGCCAATCGCTGAGCTCCGATCCAAGTGGAGACGCTGAGCACCGCAGGTTCCTGAAAGCTAGGACAACGCTGAAGAGCCGCACGCCAAAGGGACTGCGGGCCGCTCGCCATAATATCTTTCTGTCTTTGTTTGGGTGCGCTCCGAAGGAAGCCAAGCGCCCCCCTTGATAGGTTTTTGTTTGCATGTGTAAAGTATTAATCAGAATCGAATTTGCCCCGAAGGCCACAGCGTTAAGTGTGTTGCTGCGGAAACAGGTGTCTAAAGAGAGACTCAACCAAAACGCAAGCCCCATATAGACCTTGTAACGGGCCTAGTGAGTACCCGTCACTAGCTTACACGTAGCGATGAGGAAGCGTCCAGTTCTCAGTAATACTGAGACCAAGTATTAAGTCCGAAGTAAAATCAACTCTGTTTTATTATTGGGACCAGGGCGGGGGCCCGTGGTCTAATGTGAACCACTCAAATGCAAGTCAGCAGCTGATTGGCTGGAATGGGGTCTGGCTCCCCCACTTTCAGCCAATCAGATGATGACATGTCAGCACACGCTAGCCGTGTGCTGCTGTGCCTACTTATGTAATATCTGTAAGAGATCTACCTACTTATGTAAATGGAGGGCTCATTACATCACCCTCCTCTCAAAGTTGCGCTTACGCAAC
Organism: Phytophthora fragariae; assembly: GCA_009729435.1. Taxonomy (NCBI): domain Eukaryota; phylum Oomycota; class Peronosporomycetes; order Peronosporales; family Peronosporaceae; genus Phytophthora; species Phytophthora fragariae. Next base: position 548,592 of record QQOI01000002.1, on the reverse strand, counting down.
GTAAGCGCAAATAACACAGGAAAACGACTGAAGACAACCGCGGGACGACAAACGCGGTAGTCGGCGACCGACACAGCTTGGACGACGGACACGGTGCTCGGCAACGAGCGCGAGCGTGGAGAGTAGCACCCCAACGAGTGTGGAGACCCGAGATGACGCTCAGCGTAGCACGATTCTTCGAAGCGACCCTTCGAAGTAACTGCTGGCGTGAGGACAGGACCGTCGACTCGATTCGACGCGCCAGCAGGATCAGCTTGGACATCTTCATCGTCGTTGACTGACAGCGGGGTGGCGCAGTGCGCAAGAGCGCACAATTCCATCCTGGTGCACGTGGGTTCAATCCCCACGCGGGACACACGCTTCGTTCACGATGCGTGAGCGTCCAGAGCTTTTCCACACGCGCTTCGACTCCACCAAGCGTCGGAAACTCGGCCACCGAGACACGGATCCATCGCATGGCACATCATGGACACTCCACGTGAAGAGGGACTCAGGCGGCTGAGTGCACGCTGGACCGAAGTTCGTCGGTGGTGGAGATCTCGATCTTCACGAACAACAACATGAACGCGTCGAGTGGCACTTGTGGCGGCACAAGCGAGGGCGGGTGCCGGAGCTTGAGGTCTGGGCTCAGCTTGGATCGGAAGAGACGCTTGGTACCGAAGCTTGGTTCCACACTGAAGTCGTCATTGAGGGGACTCGAAGTCAAGCCAGCTCAGTGGTCAAGCACTGAGTCGTCAAGCCAAAGGTCACCGGATCGAGTCCGGGGGTCGTCATCAGTTGTTGGTCTTAATCATTGCGGCGAACCTCGCCGCGCGCTTGCGTCGAGGGTTCCCGTTCACTGTCGCTGTCGTTCGCGATCTCATCCTCGTACTCGCGAACAACGTCCGGGACGTCCCGGAGGAGAGTCGAGCGTGGCTCCCACGTATCGTCGTCTGCTGGAAAGCCAAGCCAGCGTACACGGTAACGCCGCCCGGCAGGAATCCCGCGCGAAGCCTGATCACTCGTACGGATACGGGTACGAGACGTAACACGAGAGGGGTCCTCGTGTGCCACGATGTGATCCACGATCCAACGTGTATCGCCAGCCGAGTCTACAATCGGCGGGGGAGGTTCGCGTCGGTAGCTCGTACGCTTGGGTGGCCCAAGACGACTTGGAAATCGATGCGAATCGTGCAGTGGGCACTCAGACGGAGGCTGAGGCGGCGACGACTCAGGTTGCGCAGGCTCGGGCGGAGCTTGAGGCGACGGGGACTGCGCGTCGTGAGGGACGTTCGCTCTGCGCTCCGGTGCTGGAGAGGACGCCGTCGACGGGATAGTTGCAGGATGATACTTCTTGAGTCGCCCGACGTAGAACGTCGGGTGAAGCCGTAACGACGTAGGAATATCCAACGTGTAGGCTTCTCCGTTAAGCTTCAAGACTCTGAAAGGTCCAATGAATCGAGGCGCGAGTTTACTCGCGCCAAGATTAGTCATTGCGCATGACCGAATGCCGTCAGTTGACAGGAGTACTTGATCTCCTGTCTCAAAGGTAGCCATGTTCTTGCGCCCACGCTTGTCAGCATTCTCCTTCTGCTTGTCCACTGCGTCCTGCAGTGCGTCGCGTACAAAACGGGCAATTGATTGCCGTTGCAAGACGAACTCCGAAACAGCGGCGTTGTCGACAGGACGCGCCGGAGTCTTCGGCGCGTAGTTGGCAGCAACTGGGACGCCAGCATTGCGCGGGTCGATCAGTGTACGGGCTGTCCATGCCGCAAGAGAAGACGCCGCGATGTCCGGCGTCGCGAGGGCCTGCTTCGTCTTGGAGCGGGTGACCGCATTCAGCGTCACGTCCTCGTGAGCTGCACTCGTCATGTCATGTACATCATCTTCATCCCCACCCAGAGTGGAGCCACGAGGCGCCATGGGGTGGCCCACGGCGATGAGAGCAGGCACGCGCGGATGGCGCGCGTTGTTGGCGAAGAATGGCGTCAGACCCGTTGACGCGTGCTCAGCGTTGTTGAGTGCAAACTCGGCAAGAGGCAGGAAGGAGCTCCAACTCGCGAACGACGTCGCGTAGCTTCGAAGCACGGCTTCGAGGACCCGGTTGACTCGCTCCGTCTGGCCATCCGTCTCCGGATGTGCTGCCGTCGACATCGACAGCTTCGTACCCAGAAGCTGGAAGAGGCTGGACCAGAACGCGGACGTGAACCGCGGGTCACGGTCAGAGACAATCGACTCTGGCAGGCCGTGATGACGGAAGACGCAGTCGATGAAGTGCGCCGCGGTCTCGGCCGCGGTGACCGTGTCGCTCACGGGGATGAGATGCACCATCTTCGTGAATCGATCCACGAAGACCAAGACGCCGGTTCGACCTTCGGCGTCAGGCGCCAAGACGCCGGTTCGACCTTCGGCGTCAGGCGGGAGTCCGAAAATGAAGTCCATGGAGACTGAGCGCCAGGCCTCAGTCGCAATAGGTAACGGTCGCAGGGGAGCCTGCGACGACTTCGACGGCTTAACCCGCTGACAGGTCTCGCAAGTGCGGACCCACTTTCGCACCCACTTGTACATGTGGGGGTAGAAGAAGTCGCGTGAAACCGCCGCGAATGTCTTCTCGCGGCCCAGATGCGCGCCCATGGGGCTGTCGTGGAACTCGTGGGTGATCCGAGCTCGCAAGTCGTCGTCGTTGGGCACGACGACTCGAGGAGCATCGAACTTGTCGATGTTGTAGCACAACAGGTCACCGTCAAGGTGGTAGCGGTCGATCTGGTTGCGCGTGTTGCGCGACAGAGCCCCCAGTGTCTCGTCACTGGGAGCGCGGAGATACGCCACAATGCCGGCGTAGACCGCGTCGTCTGCGTACGCCGCGACGATCTCGTCGCGCAGATCCATCTCCGGAGCCACGTTCGTCAGGTTGATGCCTGACGCGATGCACACAGCACAATGGTCGTCATCTTCATCTTCGTCGTCAATCACTTGACGACCCAGCACAGTCCGAGGATCATAATCAGGTCGCCGAGACAGTGCATCGGTGAGGATGTTGTTCTTGCCCGGCTTGTAGTGGACGACGAAGATGTATTCGGCGAAGAACGACAACCAGCGAGCCATGCGCTGGGAGAGGTGTGGCGACTTCATCGCTGTCCGCAGCGATGCATGGTCCGTTACACAGCGAACGACTGCTCGCCTAGCAGATACACTCTGAACTTGATCAGAGCGTACCGCATCGCAAGGAGCTCCTTGTCGTGGACGGGGTAATTGCGCTCCGCCGGCTTCATCTGTCGTGACTGGTAGCTCACGAGTCGCTCGCGACCTTCGTCGTCGAGCTGCATGAGCGCACACCCGATAGCGAAGTCGCTAGCGTCACACACGACGTGGAAGGACTTCGAGTCATCTGGAAGCATCAAGATTGGCGCTGACGCCAAGCTCTTCTTCACCGAGTCGAACGCAGATTGGTGCTCAGGACGCCACAACCACGTGGCGTCTTTCTTCAGCAAAGACGAGAGAGGCTGGATCAATCCAGCGTAGTCCTTCGTGTACTTGTGCAAGTAGTTCGCTAGACCCAGCCACTGACGAAGCTCAGTGGGGCTTGTAGGCGTAGGCAATGAACAAATAGACGAAATCTTCTCTGGGTCAGCGCGTACTCCATTCTTGCTCACGTAACAGCCAAGCACCGGAATCTCCGGCGCGCAAAAGACGCACTTCTTGAGGTTGGCATAGAGCTTGTTCTCTCTCATCACTTGAAAGACTTGCCTCAAGCGCCGCACATGGACTTCGACCGCGCTGAGATCTCCTTCAGCGCGACTGTGGACGAAGATGTCGTCAAAGTAACTCGGTGCGAAGTCACGGAGTGGGCGAAGCACATGGGACACCAAGCGATTGAACGTCGCAGGCGCGTTCTTCAGGCCTTGGGGCATAACAAGCCACTCCCAGAGCATGCCGCTGGGAGTGCTGACGGCCGTGAGAGGAATGTCGCTCTCTCGCATCAGGATGTGATAGAAGCCATCGGTCAGGTCGATGGCGCTATAGATGACGCTGCCCGACATGGAGTCCAGTACCATGTCCTTGCGGGGGATCGGCGTCTGCGCCGGGATGGTGGCATCGTTCAGCTTGTTGGAGGCGTGGACGATGCGCCATCCGCCGGTGGCCTTCTTCACACAGAAGGTCGGACTCGAGTGCGGCGAGATACTCTCGCGGACGTGGCCGGCTTGCCGGTGACCCTCGAAGAAGTCGTCAATGGCCTTGACCTGGTCGCGCGGCAGTGGCCACTGCCGTGTCACACAGTATTTCGAGCCAGGTGCGAGGTCAATCTCGTGGCGCACGCCACGATCTGCTGGCAGCTCCGCAGGGATCTTGTCGGGGAAGACATCGGCGAACTCGCGAGCCGTCTCGTAGATCGGGTTGCCCGACGCCTTCAACGACTCCCAGGACTGCGCAGCAAAGCGCTCTTCACGCGCTGACTTTGGTTCAGCGCTCTTCGGACGCGACGACGTGTCGACCGAGTCGACGGAGTTGATCGCATGTGACACCGAGTCACCATCGGTGATCAAGCACACCTGCTCAATGTCTCCGGCCTTGAGGTCTCGGAGGAAGTTCTTCTAGGAGAGGCCTGGGAGACTCGTGATGGACTTGGCGTCGCGAGGCGGACTCGCGACCTCGATGACACGAGTGCGGTTCGGGGTGCCGTCCACATACTCGACCGTGCAGACCGACTCAGTCGGGGCTGAGGATAGGTCCACTGCACGGCGAGGCTTCAATCGCCTCTTCGATCGGCGCGACGTCTTTGTGCGTCTCGAGCCCTTGCTCGAGAAAGAGGTGTCGCTCTCGCTGGACGAGGCTTCACCCTCCTCTAGGCGCGAGAGCTCGTTCTCGACCACGCCGTTCGCGCGCGGTGGCAGCTCCTGCTCATCCGCGGCATCGTCATGCGGGAGCCCCTGCTCGATCGCCTCAATAGCATGCGGGAGCCGCTGCTCGACCGCCTCGTGGACATGCGGGAGCCGCTGCTCGACCGACTCATTAGCATGCGGGAGCCGCTACTCGACCGCCTCGTGGACATGCGGGAGCCGCTGCTCGACCGACTCATTAGCATGCGGGAGCCGCTGCTCGACCGCCTCGTTGGAAGGTGGGAACCACTGCTCGACCGCTTCCTTCACATACGGGAGCCTCTGCTCGACCGTCTCATTCTTCATCCGCGGGAGCCACGGATGCTCAACCGCTCGCCTCTCACTCGCGCGCCCACGCGCGGGTTCTTCATCTTCGTCACCAGTCAGCAGCACTGCGCAAGTCGTGCAGAGAGGGCCATCGCTCGCTCTGCGCACAACGTGCGCCGTGGACGCCCCGTCCACGACTGTGACATGGGGCCAATCGCTTGGCGCGACCAAGAGATGCGTGAAGACTTCGGTCACGTCGAAGTCTTGGCGCCGCTTCACCGACCGAGCCAACCAGTCGATCTGGGGCTGGTACCGAACCAACCATGGGATGCCCAGGATACAGTCGAACGCGTAATTCATATCGAAGACGATGAAGTTGTCGTTGCTGTTGAAGCCATCGAACGTATACGGCAACGACAACTCTCGCCGTGCGACACGGCGAGGCTTCCCATCCGCAAGCTTGACAATCACATCTCCAGGAAGATCTCCCACGGGAACGCCCGCGGGGGGGATCGACAGACAGGATGCCCTGAAGAAGTTGTTTGTCGCTCCTGAGTCCAGGAGCGCGCGGAGAGGTCGCCGAGCACAGGCGACAAAGAGGCTGACGATGATCAGCCTCGAGTCGCCACTGGCAGTGGTGGCATTAAAATGTGCATGAAGCACGGGGGGGGCTAGAAGGTCGGGCTGCCACCGGGGGGGCCGAACCTCCGTTCCAACCAGTAGGGCGCCCCGCCCCTACTGGTCCCGGCCGTTTTTTGGTTGTGCGGCCGGGGTCTTCTCGTCGGACGCAACATGCTCCATGTGCGCAATCACCGGAGCCGGCGCGCGACACACCGCCGCGCGATGCCCAGACTTCCGGCATCGGAAGCAGACCAGCGCACGTGTTTCACGACCACTTCGTCCTCTCCCCGAGGACGACCACTGTTGGCGCTGCGACGCTTCGACGGCGTCGATCTCCATGGGCTCGGGCTCCGACGAGGGGACCTCCGCAGGCATCTGCCTTGCGTACGACGACGCCACCAAGTAGTCCTCGCGTAGCGCGAGGGCAAAAGCTTCTTCCAGAGTGGTGGGCTCAGCGCGCGTGAGACAATACCGCGTCATGCCCTCACGCATGCCGAACACAAAGACGTGGACTTGAGACGCCATGTCGATCGGCTTCGTGACGATACACGAAGCGAGGTGGCGTGTCTTCTGGACGTAGTCGCGCATGGTCATCTGGCCTTGCTTAAGCGCGAAGAATGTCGCGCGGACGCGCGACTCATCTTGAGGAGGCTCGAAGTCGAGACGCAGGTCACTCTGGATCGCCTCCAGAGTCGGGAACGCGAGTTGATCGACAACGAGCTTGCCGAGGGCCCATTCCTTGGCCTTGCTGGAAAGACGGGACAGCAAGAAGTTCACCTTCGCTGACGGCGCCTCGATCAGCCCTGAGGCGATCGCGATGTCGATCTCCCTGAACCAGCGGTTCAGAGGGAGCCGGTCTGGGCCAGTCCCAGAGTATGAAGACGTCTCCATCTTCACGGCGTTGTTCTTGGACGCGTGCGAGGGAGTTGACACTCGCCGCTTTGCTTCGGCAAGCTCGCGATCCATGAACTCTTGGATGGCTTGGCGCTGTTGGTCGGGCGTCGCTGATCTCAGCAGCGACGTGACGACAACTTCTCCGGACACCGCCGCGAGGCGGTGGAGTGCCTGCCACTCGATGGACGTCAGATGGGGGAAGGCCGCGTGCTCCAGCGTCATGGCTGGAGGTATCGCGGGCTGGTCTTCACTCATCTCGAACTTGGTCATGGGAAGGACTACAAAGTGCTACCAGGTGTAACGGGCCTAGTGAGTACCCGTCACTAGCTTACACGTAGCGGTGAGGAAGCGTCCAGTTCTCAGTAATACTGAGACCAAGTATTAAGTCCGAAGTAAAATCAACTCTGTTTTATTATTGGGACCAGGGCGGGGGCCCGTGGTCTAATGTGAACCACTCAAATGCAAGTCAGCAGCTGATTGGCTGGAATGGGGTCTGGCTCCCCCACTTTCAGCCAATCAGATGATGACATGTCAGCACACGCTAGCCGTGTGCTGCTGTGCCTACTTATGTAATATCTGTAAGAGATCTACCTACTTATGTAAATGGAGGGCCCATTACAGACCTTGTGGGTGTACCTCGGTGTGAAGGGGTACTCATTTGGCTATTTCATTTCATTACACGTCGATAGGTCGAACCAGGCGACTGCACTCAGCATGTATTTCATATTTTCGGGTAGAAGGCGATCTACTCTGAGGTTTCGGCAGAGCAGCATCTGGGATAGTGGTTCTCAGTGTTGTTGGAAGGATTTCGTGTGGCGCTGAGCCTGGGATAGTGGCTCCCCGCTCGGCCGTGTCGTCTACGTCAAGACGTGGTGCGCGGAAGTCCCAGGGCGCAGAGGCGAGAACCCTGGATCAAGACCGGCTCAACCCGAGCCAACTCTCGGAGCCACCCTAGGTCGGGGGGCGAGTGAAGACCTGTGTACGCGGCTCTCAGCTGAAGCCACCTGGAGGAAGAGGAGAAGCAAGGGAGACTGGGTCTGCAGTCTCGGAAGAAGCAGACAAGTGCGTGTGGAGTTGTGTTCACATTAAGAAAACCCCGGGGCAAATCGGGTCAAGACACGTGCGAGCGAAGGCCTGTTGAGCGGGTGCCGGCTTCGTTCGGAGGACATCCAAGGACCACTGGACAAGGAGCAAGTGGACGTGGTTGGCTGACGTCTGGGCCCAAAGCGTAGCCCCAGCAAGAACCGTCAAGGGGATCGCAAGGGAGACGCACACGCCGGGTCAAGCCAAGAGTCCGAGTTCGGAGGTGTCAACTGAGTCTTCGTCGGGTCCAGCTGAGGTCATTCAGCTGAGACTCTGAGACTCTGATACCCCCTGAGCTTATGCCCAAGGTTTGCTGATTCAAGTTTAGCTCAAGGTATATTCTGGACGCTGGGAAGTTGCCCGCACCTCACCACAAACATTTGACAACCTTGATGACTACTCTCTACCACAAGTGAAGATAAAACTTACAAGTCGGGAGGAACGACTGAACCAAGCGAAGGCTGTGATAGAGGCTAAGGCACGAAAGCGAGGAACTGGTCACACTGGGACTAGTGAAGCGCAGATTGGAGGGGCACAATCGGATGACAAGGATGTGGCATTTGTCAAGAAGAGGAACCGAGGTCGCGGTGGTGGCCGGGGTCAGCAGAAACGTCGTCGCGCTGAAATTGATTGCTATAACTGTGGAAAATTTAGACATTACGCGTACGAGTGCCGAGCTCCGAAGCGTGATCAGCAGCAAGGTGGTAAGCAGAATCAAGGCAAATCACAAGGCGAAGGCCGCAGACAGCAAAATAGTGATGACACGTGTGAAGACCTCCCTGGGTATTACAGCCCAAGTAAGCCCAGTGGAAAGAAGGCCAAACCTGTGAATATGATTGAAGTTGTTGAAGAAAAACCACTACCCTGTTTCGCAAATCCTGAGGTGGAAAAGAAGACTGAAAGCAGCTTCTACATTCCGTTTGTATTGGATAACGCCTCTGGAGTGAATATATGGGGATGTCGCGATGCGTTTGTTTCTTTGACGTCGGACTGTGATACAGTGATGAAGTGGTTTGAGAACACGCGCAAGAAGGCCCAGATGAAAGGTTGGGTGAAGTTCGCCATTATTGATGCGCTGACCAAGACGAAGGTCTAGATTACATCGGAGGCCTTGTACGTTGATGGTGCAACAAACTTGTTGTGGTGAGGTGCGGGCAACTTCCCAGCGTCCAGAATAAACCTTGAATGTAACTTGAATCAGCAAACCTTGAATCTAAGTTCAGGGGGGCCCAGAGGCTTAGAGTCTCAGCTGAAAGGTCTCAGCTGTACTCGTCGAAGACTCGGCCTACACCTCTGAATCCGAACTCTTGGTCTGACGCGGCGTGTGCGCCTCCCTTGCGATCCCCTTGACGGTTCTTGCTGGGGCTACGCTTTGGGCCCAGACGTCAGCCAACCACGTCCACTTGCTCCTTGTCCAGTGGTCCTTGGATGTCCTCCGAACGAAGCCGGCACCCGCTCAACAGGCCTTCGCTCGCACGTGTCTTGACCCGATTTGCCCCGGGGTTTTCTTAATGTGAACACAACTCCACACGCACTTGTCTGCTTCTTCCGAGACTGCAGACCCAGTCTCCCTTGCTTCTCCTCTTCCTCCAGGCGGCTCCAGCTGAGAGCCGCGTACACAGGTCTTCACTCGCCCCCCGACCTAGGGTGGCTCCGAGAGTTGGCTCGGGTTGAGCCGGTCTTGATCCAGGGTTCTCGTCTCTGCCCTGGGACTTCCGCGCACCACGTCTTGTCGTAGACGGAACGGCTGAGCGGGGAAAACACGGTCCCAAGCTCAGCTCCAAAGTGATATGAAATACGCGCCAGGTACAGCCGCCTAGTCGGCCTGCCAACGCGTAAGGAAATATGAAATAGTCAAATGGGTACCCCTTCACACCGAGGTACACCCAAAAGGTCTATATGGGGCCTGAGTTCTGTTGGATTCTCCTAAGACACCCTTTTCCGCAGCAGCAAACTTAACGCTGTGGCCTTCGGGGCAAATTCGATTCTGATTGATACTTTACACATGCAAACAAAGACCTATCAAGGGAGGGTGCTCGGCTTCCTTCGGAGCACACCCAAACAAAGGTGAAAAGAAAGATATCGTCTTGCGAGCTGCCAGCAAGCCAACGGCGAGCGGCGCTTCAACATGAGTCTGGCCAATGCCTGGCCGAGCTCAGCAAAGTCCAGCGACGTCAGGAAGTGACTCAGTGATGCTTCACCGATGAGTAGCAGATCTTGGGCTTCTCATTGGCTGGTCGAGGTGTGTCATCTGGGTTCACCGGATTGTGCCACAGCTGATTTGTCTCCGGTCATCATGTGATGACACGACTCTCTAGCGTGTGGCGACCATTCAGCCAACCGTCGGCGACCAGCCAAGACCCCTGGGGCTCAGATAAGATCCACTTCGACACTTTCGAAGTCAGCGTCTTCCGGTGTCCACCTCCGCTGAGATCCCAAGCCGTCCGCTGAGACTCGAGATGACTTGCTGAGCGCGTGCACACACTCCTGCAACGACTGAACTCCATCGTAACTGAGGCGGACTTCTCCCCGCTGAGACTCACCATCCACAAAGCCATGCCTCTTGAATTCGGCGACCCACTGCTGAGGTTGTTCGAGCTCAGCTACACTTGACCTAGGCACTTCGAGCTGAGCGAAGGTACTGTTGTCTTCATCACTTCCGAGCTCAGCGCGTAGTTCACCGAAGCAGAACGAGCTCTGGAAGTTTAATATGGTGGATGGTCTCTATCAGACAATGGGCGAGGTCCCACGAACCCAACCTGCACTAACCGTGCTGCAGACCACCACGCAGCCAACACGAAGTCTCCGATCGTGGCATCATCGTCAACCACACGCAAACTGGCAACTGATTAGGGAAATGGCTTCGAAGGAGCTAGTGAATGGCCTGGAGCTATCGGAGGATGAACGTCGAAAGAAAGCTCAGTGCTACAATTGTGATAATATCATTTGGCGGTGGCCCGGGCCACCGCAAAAAAAAGAACCCCGATCTGACTTAATTATTTTTTTTGGAGGTCGCCGAGGTCGCATTGAAAGATCGGACAGGCGACGAGCGTGCTGCCATGCTCGATGCCCCTGCAAGTTCTAGCGGAGGCTCCGCGCAGACAAAGCCCAGGTGAAGCAGAGTCTCGCGAGAGAGCCCCACGGTACTACATGTAGAGCGGGCGTGAGCTAGGATTGATGAGGCACCTCTCTCGCTCACCATGAAGAAAGTCAAGTCGCTTTCGTTAAAATATTTCTTGATCCTACCACAAAAAAACTTGCATATTATCTGGTGGATCCAGCGTCTACAACGGGGTCGAATGGAACCACTTGCGGATCAGAGCAGACCAATTCTAGCGTCGAGACACCTGGCAGGAAAAGAAAAGTAGCGGTTGGCGTCCCTCCTCAAAGCATAAAAATGAGTTGGAGGTCCACCCAAGCTGCCACGCTACATCACCAAGAGCTCGTCGATAGTCACCTTCTTTTTTCCAGTGAAAACAGCTTCGAGGTGTGCGCACTCTTGAGTAACTGAATATACCACCTCATGTTTTGCATATGCGTTATCTCAGGATTTTTGAGACCCGGGCTATTATGGCAGCCCGGGCCACCGCCAACTGGTTCATATGGCCAAGATGAAGAGAATGTCTTTCCGCCGGACCAATGCAAGTAGAACAACAGTGCCATTTGAAAAAGTGCTGATGGATTTGAGTTTTATTCAAGATCCAACAATGGAAGGTTACACCATGTACTTGCATCTGATTGATGAAGGTTCCAGATATCAGTGGTGGTACGGACAGAGAGCGAAGGAGGAAACGGTGGCCAAGTTGAAGAACTTTCGTGATATGGTGAGCGCCAAGCACCAAAAGCTGGTGAGGACGTTTCACTCGGACCGAGGCACGGAGGTCATGAACGATGCTATGGCTGAGCAATGTGCCGGTGAGTCAATTCAAATCTTCACTCACCCACATTCACCTGAAGAAGTGTGCTTAATTGAAAAGGCCCATGGAACTTTGATGGACAAAGTAAGAGCAGTGCTATTTAGTAGTGGACTTCCCGGAATACTGTGGGGTGAAGCAGCTTGCTATGTGATTGAGACGATCAATAGGACAAGCACCAAGGGCAATGTGGACAAGGTGACACCGCATGAAAAGGTATTTGGATCCAAGCCAAGTGTGCGCCATCTACGCCCCTTTGGTTGTCTTGCTATGAAATTCGTGGATAAAGTCTACCGTAAGAGCAAGTTGTCGATGAAAGGAGCGCCCACACTGATGGTCGGGTATGCTACCCAAACGAAAGGATATCGACTGCTTGACATGACGACTGGTGTGATAAGTGAACATCGCCACGAGAACGTCAAGTTTTACGAGGAGACTACGGTGGATAGGTGGTACGTGGAGAAATTGCTCAATGAGGTGTATCGCCTGAGAAGACGTCCAAGTGTGGACAGCTCGAAGCTCCCACTGGTTCAACTACCAGTGGTTGATGTGGACGAGTCACATGCTGAACGTGGCACGGGGCTTTGGAGCACTGAAGAGGTGGAGATGTCGCCAGCAGAGGCGAATTCGGATAATCAGGAGCAGGAAGCATCTGAGCCTGTACAGACATCAGAATCAGAAGAGAGTTTGGAAGATAAACCTCCACCGCCGCGAAAGCGTCATTTGCCTGTCGAGGTGAAGAGTCCGAGACGGTCGAAGCGAGCTCGGAAAAGGTCAACGAGACTGAAGGACTTTGTGGCATCAGTATTAAGCTCGTCAGCGTCTGCCACGGCAACTATGAAGATCCAAGTGCCGAAAAGCTGGAAGGAGATGATGGCTTCTGCGCAACGATCCAAATGGCTCGAAGCCACGAAGGAGGAGTTTTTGGCTCAGCAGGAAAATGAAACATGGATACTTGTGCCGAGGCCAAAGAACGCGCACATTCTGAAGTGCAGATGGTTGTGGACACTGAAAGAGAATGTTGCGGTTCAAGGCTCGCCTGGTAGTCCTGGGCTGTTTCGAAATTTGGGGAATAGATTTTGATGAGACGTTCGCCCCTGTCGTGAGGTTCGAGACTTTGAGGCTCGTCTTTCTGTGGGCAGGGAGGACTAAGTCGGTGGTGAAGCAGTTTGATTTTGTGACTGCCTTCCTAAACGCACCGACCGAGCGGGTCATCTTTATGGAGCAGCCACAGGGCTTCGTGAAGCGTGGATTTGAGGACTATGTATGCCTTTTGAAAAAGAGCATATACGGATTACGGCAAGCACCGCGCAACTGGAACAACACTTTGCACAAGGTGCTGGTTGAGTTTGGTTTCCGCCAAAGCTACAAAGATGAAGGCCTGTATTGGATACGGATTGAGGGCAGACTTGTCCTTCTCCCTCTCTATGTGGACGACATTTTGTTAGTAGGGAAGGAAGAGGATGTGGACTTCGTTGATAAAGAGCTGACGAATCGTTTCAAGATGAAGTGCCTCGGAGATGTTAACTATCTGCTGGGTCTCCAGATACAGTACGATCCCGAGACGCATGTTTCGTTCAGACAAACGAAGTACATCCAGGACATCATGGCTAAGTTCAACATGGAGTCCGCGTATCCAGTACGTATACCGATGACAGTGGACGGGGTGAAACTGGCAGATGCCAGCACAGAAGAGCACGAGCGGTGTTTGAAATTGCCGTATCGGAGTCTGGTTGGGTGCCTCCATTATTTAGTGACTGGTTCACGCCCAGAATTAGGGACTGCGGTTCGAATTCTGAGTAAGTTTTTGAACAAGTATGGGGTTTCGCATTGGCGAGCGGCAAAAAGAGTGCTGCGGTACTTGATGGGTAGTCAAGAAATGGGATTGCAGTTTGACTTTAAGGAAGCACGCCAACGCGAAAAGCTACACATTGAGGTCTACACGGATGCAAATTTTGCATCTGAAGGCGGAGATATGAAGTCGGTCAGCGGCTTTATAGTGTTCTGTAATGGACAGTTGATCTCTGCAAGATGTTGGAAACAAGAAATCCTGGCTGAGAGTACCTGTGAAGCAGAGCTGATTGCAGCGAATACAGGGATGCATGAAGCTATTTGGCTTGAACAGCTAGTTGATGAGCTTGGCTTGGAGAGAGAACCAACTACTCTCTATTGTGACTCAACGAGTGCGAGGGAGTTGATGAAACATGCAGGCAAGCATCGCAGAACCAAGCAGCTCAACATTAAGGACCTCAAGATTCGTGAATATGTAAAGGAACGGTGAGTGGAAATCAAACCCGTTGCTTCAAAAGCGAATGTGGCAGATATGATGACGAAACCTCTTCCTCTGGAAGCATTCCAGCGACACAGAGAAGATATGGGTCTGAGCTCCTCAAAAGAGAAGACGAACCCAAACCAAGGTAGAGCTGCACCGTGGCAGAATGAGGTGCAAAGAGCACAGGTTGAGCAGAGCTCCGACGAAGCCGACGAGTCCACGAAGAAAACTGCCAAGAAATGCAAAAAGGACCGTCGAGGTATCCCAGTTCGCATTCAGAAGAGAGCCCGAGCACAACGGAAATTGAAGAGAGAGTGATCGTCAAACAAGTGGCATGAAGATTTGGCTGCAAGGGCTTTGCGACTGGAAGACATGGAAGGCCAAATCCGCGTGCATGTATGTCAGAGATAGTGTGTGTATGTGGCTTGAGATCATGTCTAGTATGGTTTCGTGTGTGCATTGTACAGATTCACAGACAACAACAACTGCAGCACCAAGTTGATGTCGAGAAGAGAGAAAGAGAAACCTGTCGACTTCAACGTGAAATGCTGGGACAGGGATGCTACAGTTGAGAGTTGGGCCCGAGACAGAAACAACCCCAGTTGAGAATCTGCTAAGCCACTACAATACACTCGCAGGCGTCGGTGCCCGTTGCCCGCGCCTACCGCCAACGCTTCTTCACGTGCCTTGATCCTTGCAGTTCCTGTAAGGTGTTATGGAGTGGCTTCAAGCCACTACATAATCGACGAAGCCACTGGCTTGGCCTCCTCCTTGAAATGAAGATGATCGCCCAAAAGTCAGCAGTTGAGTGCGAGCACGTGGTGACTACATAAGAAGAACGACCACTAAAGCAAGCTGAAGTGCATAATAGCTAACGCATGCCATCGCGGGTAGATATTATCTACCCGCTATGGCGTGCGTTAGGAAATACAGCGTGTGATTAATTGCTAAAAAGAATGACACTGAAACTAATAGGATTAAAGCGACGCAACAATTACTGCAAGCCAGTGGTGATAATACCACTAGAAGTGCGTACAGAATGCGGGTGAATCCCTGCGCGAGGCGGCGCCATCCAGGCGTCGTACCTGATCATCCGCCGCATGGTGTCCATCTTCACGTCGGTGCCGTCGGTGCTGCCATGCTTGCACACGGGTCGGGGCCCAACATGGTGCCCGCGGCTCTGGTCATCCTCGGTGTGATCTCGGTCCTGCCGCTGCCGCTCGTGGTGACGACCTCGGCGAGAGTCGCCAAGTCCCTCGCCTTGTTTTGTGCCTCCGGGGTCACAGAGCCTGTGTATTTTAATGCCCCGAGAAAGAAGATTGAAATCTGGGTACCGGAAATGGGGGCGGTTTCTGTATACACATCTTCACAAAACCTGCGAGTCTCGCAGGTCTTACGTATAAATACTCGCACTGCGAGTATTTATACGTTAGGTTTTCATCTCCAAACCATGACGAGGGAGGAGGACAATCAGCGCGCGTCCGAGTGGTCCTTCACGGAGACGCTGTCGCTGGACGACGTGGAGCTGCGCGAGCGCCAGGTGCTGGAAGACGGTGAGGTGTGCCACGTGAGCTACGCGCACTCGATCCAGGGGCGCGAGACGGCCAAAATCACGTACAAGGAGCTGCGTCGGGTGTGTTCGTACCTCGGGGTGCGCTACTACAAGAACAAGCCCAAGGACTTGATGGTGGAGCTCATCGCGCAGAAGAAGCTCAAGGGCCAAGTGCCCGAGAGCTACCGGTTCCTCAAGATCTCAAGAGAGAGGAAAACCGACCGAGAACGCGCCGTCGGGGACGTGGAGAACCACGACCCATTGGAGAACCGCGACCTCTTGGACCAGGATGAGGACCACGAGATGTCGGAGGCCCACCAATTATTCAGCAGTCCCAAGCGCCAACGCACGGCGACGGACCTCATCACCATCACCAGCAGCAGCGCCACCAACGCATTTCTACAGCCTGCGAGTCCCGCAGCGTCGGAACATCGTTCCGACTTCGGGTCGGGCTCGGGCATCCCGTCGACCCCCACGTCCACCACGGATCGAAATGAGCTCGAGATGTCAACGAAAGAGCGCAGCGATACCTTCACGTTGCTGCGGCACGTCCGGCAGCAGATCCTCGACGTCGAGGAGGAGATCGCCGCGCACACCGAGAGCGGCATCGTGCAGCTGTCCAACATCAAGACGCAGCGTCTTGCTGAAGACCTGGAGTTCTATTTGTCGGAGCGACAAGCTCTCATGCAGCAGCTCGCCAGCTCCAGATTCAAGTGAAGAGCTTGGTAGTACTTATCTCTTCAACCGTCTAAAAAATCGGTACACTGGTAGGGTAGGTCTAATTTTCCACATTATTATAAGAATTCACAGTTCTCATTCTCTACATTATTATAGCATCTCACAGGATCTCATCCACCCCCTCCAAGAACGAATATTGTTTTCCCGCTGTTTGATCTCTCAGTAGTCAAGTCTTCCGCCCTTGAAGCCTCGAAATGGCGGGAACGTTGAGCCGCTTCTTCGCGTCGGCGTCGGGTGCCTCCGCATGCATCCGCGCGGACGCCGCGTTGCTGCAGAAGGCTCAGATCCTCTACGACCAGATCCTGCCGGCCGCGCCGGCGATCGGCGCGGCCGAGAGCAACGCGCGCAGCGGCGACAGCGAGCCGGACAAGATCTGGGCCTTGGTGGCCGTCGTGGCCACGCGCATGACGCAGGAGATCAAGCAGGAGCAGGCGGAGGAGGCCGCGCGCGCGGCGCACAGCTCCGAGACGCTGCAGTGGCACCTGGTGCAGCTGCTGGCCGAGGCGGGCGTGGGGCTGCAGGAGTTCCTGCTCTACCTCACGAGTCTCTTCAACCGCCTGCTGCTGGCGCCCGAGCTGCTGGCCGCCACGACGCTGCTCAAGGAGGAGTTCACCATCGCGACGCTGCTCTTCGAGAAGTACCGAGGGCTGTGGGAGGCGCTCGCGCCCAAGAGCAGGAGGCACACAGACCCAGAGCCCGACCTGGAGCAAGACCAGGGGAAGACGAGGACGCGCCGCCGCAAGCTGTTCGAGGGCGGCTGGCTGCTGTTCCTGCTGGCCAAGAGGAGGCTGGGCGCGCACTACTCGGGGCTGGGACAACTGTACAATCTGCTGCTGGCCACGCTGCACTTGGTCGTCACCAATGCGCAGGCGTCGCAGGCCTCGGTGGAGGCGGAAGTGGCGGCGGCGCTGAGCGCCATGGGCGCGCTCGGAGACGGCAACGCGTCGCCCGTCAAGGCTGCAGCTGGCGTGAAGACGCACGCGCAGATTCTGGAGGCGCTGTGTGCGGCGCCCAAAGTGGATCCGGCGGACGTGTCGCGCGCGTCCGGGCACTTGGGGCTTGTCCTGCAGCAACTTAAAGACGAAGACGTGCTGCAGAAAGAGGACGCGGGGAATGCCGTGCTGAGTATGGCGCTGTTTGCTGATGCCGTGCTGGAATCCAACGTCGAGAGACTGTCGGAGAGATACAAGGAAGACTACCTTGATGGATGCGGGAAACTGGACGAACGGTTCTTCTTGGATGCACGCATTCGTCGTGCGATCATGGGGGCGAGACCCGCTGGCCACGCGGATACCGACAATGGTGGAGCCAACTCAACGACGACGTCTGGGGGTTCAAGTGGCAGATTGAGTACCAGCCGAAGCGCGGCGCATGCGATGCTGTCTCCAGTTCGTCGCAACATGATGACACGGCGACGAGAGAATGGCCCCAGTACCCCATCGTCGAGAGGAGCGATGACCCCTCCTCGTCACCACCAGCAACCGTTCCATGGCCGTGGAATCAACTCACCTTTGATGCATTCGTGGCAGTGGCAAGGCTCGCCAGGAGGTGCTCGATTTCTTCCACCTGGTATCAGTCCTCGGCCATCGCCGAGCTCCATGCGCACCCCCGTTACTTCGGCAGTGGAGACGAGCAACTGGATACGTGAGACCTTGTCAAGCACGATGATAACGCCCGTCACCCCGCGGCTCCGCGAGTTCTTCTCGGATTGTGCAGTGGACCCAACGGAGCGTATCATACGCGTTCTGCATGAGCATTCTGAACTGCTGCTTGCTGCCCGAACAACAGGTCGGGTAAGTTCGAGGAGCGTCCGCTCGACGGTTATGATGGTGGATGATGGCCCAGAAGATAACGCAGATGAGAATGGCAGCGGGCGGAACGCATCGTTTTCGTCGGGCGTGGACGATAGCCTCAAGCGCACGCAGAACCTGAGTGTCGTGCTGTTCTACCGCGTTCTCGAGCCACTACTGGTTTCGGAACGTGAACGACTACGAAACAATGACTTTTCCAAGCTGCTGAACAACGAGGTTTTTTTAGCGGCGTTGTTCGCATGCAGCGCTGAGGTGGTACTCAAAGCTCACTCGCTCATCACGATTTCGTACCCGTTCCTGCTCGACCGCCTGCACGTGAATGTCTTTCACTTCGTTACCACGAGCGAGAGCTTTGTCAAGTACGCGCCAAAACTTCCTGCTGCGTTGAAGAAGCACATGGGAGATGTGAAGAACCGCATTCTGGACTCTCTCGTTTGGCGATCAAACTCGGCGCTTTATCAGCTCCTTGCTGGCGTTCGCCGGCCACCCACGTCTGTTCCTGGAACGCCGCTTTCATCTGCATCGCCCAGCACCCCTAGTTTGGCTGGCCGATTGAACGGAAACACTCCTGCAAGTCCAAGTGGTGCAGCTGGTCATGCCCCTGTACTGCGCCTCTTTTTCCGTATGGTGCTTTCCCGCGCGGCCTCGAGAATTTATCAACTTTGCAACCTCCTCGGTTTGGACTCAACGGACCAGAACCAGATCTGGACTGCAGTGAAGGAGTGCATCACGTCACACCACTATCTCCTGAGGGACCGTCACTTGGATTTGATTGTGTTGTGCAATATTTATGCGGTATGCAAAGTTTCGCGTGGCCCTAACGTCTCGCAGGCGGCATCGACGATGTCATTCAAGCGCTTGCTGGCATCCTACAAGCAGCTCAACAGACAGGCACCTACTGGCACTAATGCGACGGGTGGAAGCCCATTAATTTCTTCTTCTCGCAATGGAGAAGGAGTGACGCACGGTATCAAGCTTGACAGCGAGCATTCTCGTGGAGATATCATCAAGTTCTACAATCGCTGCTACATTACGCCGATGAAGGTCTTCATTCTCCAATTTCAGTGCCAAGAGTCGCAAATGGCTGCCGCTGACGCTGTTGTGGCTGAAGCTTCAGGTGTACCTAAAGCTGTCGCCCCAGGCTTTACTCCTCGACGAGAAAGCAGCAATTGTGCTATGGGGCTAGCCACATCCACCTCCGATGCGGAAAGTATTGCTCAAGCAGCGTCAGAAGCCGTCCA
This sequence comes from Phytophthora fragariae, assembly GCA_009729435.1. Lineage (NCBI taxonomy): Eukaryota > Oomycota > Peronosporomycetes > Peronosporales > Peronosporaceae > Phytophthora > Phytophthora fragariae. Next base: position 529,343 of record QQOI01000002.1, on the reverse strand, counting down.
GAAGCTTTTCAAAGCTCAAAGCAGCTCCTCTATCGGGGCTAACGACAGAAGCAGCGTGCTCCCCAGCACGCCACCCCGCTCCGTTCGCCGTGGCGTGCGATCTTCGCCTTTTGTTTCGTCGCCGGCTGTGTCAGCGCTGCAGATGTTCACCTCGGCGGAAGTGGAAACGCTACCAGTATCGATGCACCAGTCGTCGCCGAAGCGCGTGAAATCCTCGAACGTCTTCATGTCACCGTTGCAACAAGTGCGCCTGGATCGGCGCTCCCAGCTGACACCGCGGTCCCATGCTCTTTACGCCATTGGCGAGAGCCCGGCACGGGTAAGTGATGTGTTCTGTGCTTCTATCAAGAGCCAAATTCTGATGCTGTTGCTTTGTTTTATGTGTATTGCAGGACTTGGCCTTGATTAACCGCGCGGTCAACGAGCCCACGCGCCACGGCCGTGCCCCGCCTCCGCTTCTTGTGGATAGTGACACCGAACAAGACCGAGGTGAAATTCACATCCGCAAGAAACAGAAAACCGTGATGTAGCAACCCACTCAAGAAGAAGCTTTGTAGATTATACGTAATATGTGACCAATTGTTTTTTTTTCGCTTGAGTAATGTGTCTGTGTGCGAAGACACATCATTCTTCATGCATGTATTATACCGGTACCAATGACACCACCAGCTAATCGACGTATCCACCCTAAAACCGTTTGGAGAATCAACTTAACTTAGCGTGAAGGGGACTCTGCTCAGGCGTTGTGAAACAAAAATATTTTCGTTATCTCATGTGCTGCGGCTCTGACCCGTGCCGACTTCCGTGGTGCATACATGTGTCGGGCTATTCGTTTTGTTCACTCAATTCTGCTTCAAAACACAATCTTCACCTCCTCGGAGCGACTGTGCTCCACTTAGATGTTGGTGACTTCGACCTCCGGCTCATCGCTTTCGCTGCTGTCTTGGCCGTTGAGAATCGGGTGCGGGATCTCGTCCTCGCTGCCCAACTCATCTGTCACCGGGTCGTTGTCACTAGCGTTCAACCGACCACGCATTGCCGCACCTTCCTTTAGCTGTCGCACCAACCAGCCTTCATCCGCCATCGACAGATCATCGACCGTATCGCGAGTCTTGTCGTACGCGAAACTAAACTCATCAAAGTGCGACTCATCGCTGGCGTTCGCAACGGTCGGTGCCTTTTTCCCGTTGATGGCCTTGGGGTGCTCACCAATGGTTTCATCCACGTTCATGTTGCGGAAGTGCTCATGCACATTCTGCATTAACTCTTCAGTCGGCGGGATGAAAGGCGGCTCCACCTCCTTCTGCTCAAGCTTTTCCCAATTGATCGTCGCGAAGAACGGGTGTGTACGCACACCGTCAATGTCAATGCGCTCCGCAGGATCACGGACCAACAATTTCTGCATCAAATCGATGGCATCATCGTCGATCGGCGGGTACCTCTCGTACTTGACATCCGCCGTCTGAATTTTCTTGTACATCTGCGAAATGTTCGGGTCAAAGAACGGAGTACTTCCGGTTAGCATTTCGTAAAGCAACACGCCGTAGCTCCACCAATCCGCTTCCATGCCATACTGCGGCTTCTGCGTCAGCAATTGCTCCGGAGCAATGTACGCAGGGGAGCCAGCCAGCGTTCCGGCTTGAGAGTAGTTGTGGCTTCCCGGCTCGCCTTCAAGACGCAGCTGCTTCGAAATTCCAAAGTCCACAAGGCGGATGTTGCCAGTCTTGTCCAGCATGATGTTGTCCGGCTTGAGATCACGGTAGATAATACCGTGCGCGTGCAAGTATGAAAGTGCAATAGCTAGTTCTGCCGCGTAGAAGCGAGCGCGCTCAACTGAGAAACGCCGGCCACTGCTTGTCGACACATTCGGGTCCATCTTCGAGGAATGCATATGCAAATACAGGTTTCCGCCCTTGTAGTAATCCATACCGAGATAAAGCTTGGTCTGCGTCTGGAAGGCGAAACGCAAGCAAGTCAGGAACGGGTGGCGAACGCCAGACAAGATGCGTCGCTCCTTGAGCGCGCTCTCGGCCCCAGACTGCTTGTCAATAATTTTGATAGCGAAGTACTCATCCGGGTTCAGGTGGCGCTGCACCAGCACCACGGTACCAAATCCACCCTGGCCGAGCACGCCCACAACGTCGAAGTCCGAGAAAGACAACGCCAGCGAGCGCTTCGTGAGGCAATACTGGTGGAAGCATGCTGGGTGCTCGGCAATCACCATCGGGTTCGACGTAACACGGCGAGTTTTCGACGCCGACGCACTGCGCTGACGGAACGACAGCACAACACGAGAGATACGCCGCGCCGGGGTGAACGTGGTCTGCAGTCCGAACTTGCCCTCCGTCGTCGACCCCGAGACGGTGTTGATCAGACGGTGCCCCGAGTAGCCGAAGGCGTGATGGTCGTCGTCGTCGGCCTTGTGGGCAACCACCTCGTTCACATCCGTGGCCAGCAGGTACTTGCTCGCATACAGCGCGGCGAAGTGCACGAAGCCTTCGCGTCCGTGGTAGATGCCCTTGAACACGCAGGACGGCTGCGTGGTCTCGCACGTCTCCAGGTCAAAGAGCAGCTCCACGTCCTTGCTCAGCTGGCGCAGGAAGGACGGCAAGCGCTCGATCACGTTGTCGGGCGACGTGGCCGTGAGCAGGTGCACGAGGTCCGTGAGGAACTTCTCCGCCAAGTGCGTGGTGATGGACGACTCGATGGACACGACGTCCTCCGCCGAGCGCGCCGCCGTGGGCGTGGCCGGGCCGTCGCGCGGCCTCCCCTGCTGCAGCAGCGAGGCCTCCCTGGCCGTGGTGTTGTGCAGACTGAGCTGCATCATGTGCATCCACATGGCCTTCTCCACGCCCGAGGCGGCGATGAAGTGGATGAGGTTGCCGTTCGTGGCCAGGAAGCTGAAACCGAGCTCCTCGGGCTTGAGCTTGGAGCCGCCGAAGCCCGCGGAGGGCAGCGAGCTCAGGATCTGCTTGATGACCCAGCGGCCGCGGTGCTGCTCCTTGGCCAGCGCGTGGTTCTTGGACTTGTAGACCGACACGGTGCGGTTCTGCAGCGTGATGTAGCGCGGCGTCCAGCTCTTGACGATCTTGCGCTGCTTGTAGAGGTAGCCCTCCCACTCCACCTCCTCGGCCGTGATGGTCTTGAGGTCGATGAGGTTGGGCGTGGACATGGCGCCGCTCTTGGGGCGCGTCTTGCGCGGCGTGGACGCGGCCGCCCCCACGTTGTTGGACGACGCACCGCGCGAGATGGACGGCCGCCGGCTGCGCGGCGTGCTGGAGACCGTGCTGCCGCCCGACGACGGCCCGCTGATGGACGCCTTGCGGCGACTGCCGCCGCGCACCGCTGCCGTCAGACTCGAGGTCGACGGCTTGCGCGACATCATGCGCGCCTCCAACATGTGCGCCATGCTTCAGTCAGTCAGTCAGTCAGTTGGGCACTGTCTGTGAGGGCGGAGAGTGCGGAATGCAGGAGTGATGGTCGCTTGGGAACAGGCACCCTTTAAAAAAAGTGTCGCTTTTCTCCTTTTTCGGTCAAGGCGGCAACTTGCGTCGACAAGGCAAAGCCGAAGCCTCCGTTGTTGCCCTCTGGTCGCTCGCTCTTTTTGCTTTCTGGACGCGCCCAACAACACGGCAAGCAGCAGCTGGAGAGTTCCAGCCCCCCCCCCCTCGAATCTCCGTCTTTGCCCCAGTTTGCGGTGAAAGCCTGTGGAAATGGAAATCGACTTTAGAAGGGAATGGATTGGCATTGGCGGAAAAGACGAGCTACCGAAACCGGTACTGTACAAATGTACCGGTTGCGCAGTCGTGAGGCCGTTCGGTGGTACAACCAGTGCTGCATATCGTCCGGTGCCCACAGCCGCCACTTCGTCGACAACCGTCGCGACAAGTGCTCGACGCTCGCCATTTCCTCACGGCGAGCTGCCTGCTGTTGCTGTGTTGCCCTTTGCCTTCGACGGGCAACTTGCTGACTGGCTAGATGGCTGGCTCTTGCAGCCCACCAAGCTCGCATGATGGCGACCTCGTCACCAGTGGGCCGACTTGACCTTGTATCAGATACGAGGGAGATGGAGCTCCTCGTACGGTACGGTACGTGTATCCAAGTGCGTGGCAGCTTTGATGCGCATCGGCACTGCCACTGGTCGCGATGCTACCGGTCACTGTAACTACCGGTCCATGGCGGCAAGCACGCGGGTAATTGACTCAATCTCAATTATTGAGATCGTTCTCCTGCTGCCGGACGTAGGGAAAGCGGCAGTTTCCCCTAGAGCTTGGTGGCGGCGGTCCACGCTGCACTTGCAAACAGCTTCACAATGTCAAGCTGTCACCGAAGCAGCACGTTGGTGCTACAAATCGCAGCCTCCAGGCAGCGCAAATCCCACGTGGCGGCAGGGAAACCGTCCCCTTGTTTTTTTTTCAGTAGGTCTCTAACCCAGCTACTGAGTAAATCGAAAAATTGTCGCCACATGATCGATTGTGCATCACTTTTGTAAATTTGCAAGGCTATCGATAAAGTCCAGTTACAACGCCAAATACGCAGTAATTTCCGTAAAGTAGTCTGTCTTTGAGATTTGACTGCGTCTTCTACTAGAAGATCGATGCTTTGCCGATTTACCGACTAATTCATACCCGCGTCTTCGCTTTCAGTCAATAGAAACATGTTTTTCGCGGCTAAGAAAATCCTCGCGTTCCCCACTCTCCTGTCATCCCGGAAACTTGCAGACGGACGCCCAATTTGAGCTGCGAGCATTCGACGCAAGCGCAACTTGCGCTGTTCGCGGGTGCGCCTTTGAGCAGCAAGGCGCTTCGCGCGCGTTTTGTGGCCGATCACGTGGAGACGCACAGGTAGTTCTGGTACATGTAGTTAAGTTCATCGTCACTGCGAGCAGGGAGGAATATGCACTCTTGCTCGACGTGCTTGGCGGTCATTACCAGGTTGAGCTGAAGAGGAGGCTCCTTGGGCGACTTCCGCCGGTGGCAGCTGGTGGTTCAGCGCCGGGCTTCGCCTCCTTTGGGAGGGTGCTGCCATGGTTCTTGGTTTAGTGCGTGATGAATTAATAAATGAGTGAGTCTTTTGGTAGAATGGTCGATCCTCGCTAATTATCGAGTCCTACCTACTTCACTCGGTGCTCAGCGATTCGAGAATCTTTGGTTAAAGATCGAGTACTTGATCATTCTAGAATCACTTGCGGGAAAGGTGCCCTGTTTTGTAGCGTGCAACATCTTCCTGTGATTTGCCTAGATAGTCGCCTAATACTCAAAATGTGAACTAAAGGTCTACCGGTAGTTGGCTTCGGCCTGCATCTGGGCTCCAGCTCTAGCCAAGCCAAGCGTCCATGCCGGTGCCTTGACATGCGAACGCGAGCCTGGAGCGAGGAGAGCCGGAGGTTGCATTCGCTTTGCGCGTTGGGACACTGACGCTGATATTTCGCGGCACGTGACGCCGGGTTCGTTCACGGGCAGCAAGATTCGCTCGCGCCAAGTTTTTCACCGAGCCTGAGACCCGCAGGTTGGCAGATAAGCCGCCGATTTCGTCTTCAACTCGCCCTCGTGAACGCAGATAAATTTCAAGTTGTATGGTGCGATACCGTGGATGTGATGCACCCACCTACATGTACCGCCTTGCTTCGACGTCGTCCGACGGATTAATCCATTGTTGAAGTCCCATTAATCGATTCGAAGAGACGGAGCGTTGCTGTTGAAGCTGTTGATCAGCAAGCTGAACGCAACTTGAATGTGCCCATGCCACGTCATTCGTAGCGACACCGATTGCAGCAGATCGGTTCAAGCCATCGCGTCGGGTGCAGCATCTATCGGCGACGATCGCTTCTGCGTGCGGCGAATTGTTTCGAAAGTTTTGCGGCCGATCGGGGCGATCGGTCGGACAGCAAGCGGCGCAATTTCGCTTGTCAACCTCTTCGTTTGAGATGGCAGAAGACAACACAAGAGCGAGGGTTTCGCTATATCGCATTGCAACCGCGAGGTGAGAGCAGGGAGCTTCACACTCGACCCGTTGTCTTTGCTGATTGGTAGTGCGGTCGCCGTCGACGTGGTGCGAGGAGAACTCACTTTATCACCCTGTCGATATGTTGAAGGCGAATCTGCATTCGATCTGCTGTGTTTGACAAACTCAACGCCCGGCGGAGATAGCTCGTGCTCCGGATTCGGTGACGTCTCCCAAATTACTGTAGACACCAATCGACCCCAACGCGGCTTTGATCGTCGGGTAGGAGACTTGACCACGCGCTCGTTTCCATCGGTCTTGTGATTTGCAACAAGTCTCCGTGCTGCAACAGCGACACCTTGGTTGTGAGTTGATATCTGTGACTCGTCAGAGGTATCATCGAAGGTGTCGCGAAATACTCGTCCGCGGTGGTGTTTACTCGGACGCTCAGGCATAGCGTAGACGCAGGTCTGTGATCGCAGCTTGGACGGTCGGGCATTCTCGTGGCTGTTTTGATTCGATACACTCTCAGTTGACGTCGACGCAATTCTCAGGCAGATAATCCGTGGGCCTTTTGGTTCGAGAAGCGCTTTTTGCAGTCTCTTTCGCACTAGATTTCCGCGCACGAATGACTGCACTTTCACGGCGCTGACAGTCTCTTTAGCCAACTTTTCACCAACGATTTTTGCGGGTGTTGGAATACGAGGTGAGGGTGATACCGTTTGCCGTCGCTCTTGATGTTGGCGGAATACTCTTTGAATCGAGATTGCGCTCGTTTTTCGTCTCTGAATTCGTGTGGGCTGTGGTGTCACTGGTTGTTCCGCTGGTCGGCGTGGAGTAGTTGGCGTCGGAGGTTTGCTTGGGGATCGAGGAGGCTTCTCAGGGCGAATTCGTGAGCGAGATGAGCCTCCCTTCACACGATTGATGTTGGGCTTCACTTTTGGTATGGACTCTTCTGGAGATCGAGCGATGCGTTGCATCACTATCATTGTTCGCATCAGCTCGCGTTGCTTCCTGAACTTTTCCAGCTCTTCCGTGAACTTATCATGTCGGCGTTGACGACGTCCTCGAAATATTGCCTGCAAACGCATAATGACGACCAGTGCACTCAGCATGTCTGTTAGAACTCCTTTCTGAGAAGGCATCCTGGTAATGGTGGCGCGGCGCATGTGGAAGCTGCGTCCCGTGTGCTCCTCGACGTTTGCTGGCAAGACCATCTCGGTGCTGTTAACGCGAGCAACGATGTTGCCGTTTAGAGAGTTGAGCAGGTCAAGCGCCTTCCTCGCCTTCACTTCACGGATCTTAGCGTGGTTCCGACCATTTGCGAGTTTCTTCGTGTTGATTTCGATCCTTTGCTGTGAAAAGGAGGCACGCCAAGTGACACCCAAGAGGTTAGTATCTTAAAAACCGCGGCTGCACTAGTTTAAGCTCACCGCGATATGCGTGGTAAAATGCAGCAGCTTCTGTTCATCCTTCGTTGAAAACCCTGTCTTCACAATGACTTTGACCGTCTTGAGTCGCCGCAGCCTGACCTCGCTGCTCGATTCGTTATAGTGGTCTTGCGGGGTTGCAGCGCGTTCAGCTTCTTCAAATGCTCGCTCTCCTGTCGTGTCCAAGCGGTTTAAAAGCTGTCTCCACGTGAGTGATGTCTGCGTTAAACACCAGTTCTGCAGTATTAACACCGGGGTGAAAGCTGTATAGTACCTGGATGACCGCAGTGGCGCGGTGGTACAAAATGATAGGGGCGCAGAGGATTGAGTCCACCTGCATGTCTTTTGGCGCATCATACTCCCGATGAAAGGCGCGGTGCTGCAGCAACGTTTAAAGTTCAGATGTTAGACAACACAATAGTTCACATCCGTTTGTCCCTCGTACCGGGTTGGGCTCTTGCATCCACAAACAGCGTCTCTGGAGGAAGCACGAGCTGACCATGCCCACCACTGGCGGGAAGCTGACGAGCGGCGTCTTAGCAACATCGTCGCTCTCACTCCCAATGTCGCTACTGTTCGTATCGCTCTCTGCCTTGGTCTCGACTGCATTTTCGGTGCTAGTGGCAATATCCTCCGTGGGTTTGTCCTCTTGTGCTGCTTCACCGTCGTCAGGGTCTTTGTCGTTGCAGTCCACGACCACTTGCGGTCTCAATAGGTGGGCAGCTTTGTCGTAAATGTACACGATACAGCGCTGCGCTGGAATGGAAGCCAGAATATCCGTCGCCGCCTGAGTCAGCACGTCCAGCAGCGACAACTCGACCAAGTCCATGTCAGCGACAGTGCCCAGGGAGGAGGACGACCGTCGCTTCAGTAGCGGATCCACCGACAGCCGTCGCACTTCCGACTCGCCGTTGCTCTTCGTAATTCCAGACGCAGTCGCCTGCGTTGCACCATCCTCTTTAGCCTCGATGGTGGCTGCAGCGGCCACCTCCGTGTCTTCAGCCATGTTGACAACTGCAACATGTGTAGCCAAATCGGGACATGGCTACACAATATTAAATATGACATATCGTACCAATAAGTTTCTGTCATATTTTATAATTGCGGGTGGGATGGATGTGCGGCGCCGAGTGCACGGTACGTCGTGCAGACTGCTGCCCTCCCCTTAGCGAATATTAAAGCCCTGTGTATACGCAGTGGAGGTGTCTTTGAAGCAAGAGAGCGTCGCCGACTATGAGCAAGTGAGGTCCGCTGTCGCAGAGCATCTGGGCGCGACGTGCTCGGGCTTCACCAAGGGTAAGCATAACCGCAATAATTGAATATTATTTGAAACAATAATTTAATTTAATTTATTGCAGGTCCAATAATATTGGATGAGAATTCGCCACTGGCGAGTCACGTGGAGCGCGTCGACATCACGGAATTCGATGGGGACGAGAGTGAAGAGCTCAATGGCGTGGGGGTCCCACGCTCCGAGGCGCAAATGTTCGTGCACGTGTTCAAGCTTAGTGATGTGAGTGATTTATAATTGTGCTGTTAATTAAATTTATTGGGGATAATTAATTTATTTTTATTGAATTGTTGGTAGGAAGCTCCGGCGGAGGAGACTGCAGACGATGATGAGAACGTGACGACGTGCCAGCAGACGGTTCTTCCTGCGTCCAGCTTTGACGGACTTTGGGACTCGCTGATCTTTGACACAGCGGTGAAGAAAAATGTGCTGGACTATGCCATGACGGCCATGCTGTTCTCGGATTCCAAGGTGAACCCGCATATCATCTCGTGGAACCGCGTGGTGCTGCTGCATGGCCCACCGGGAACGGGAAAGACGAGTTTGTGCAAGGCTTTGGCCCACAAACTCAGCATTCGACTTTCGTCCAGGTTGGTGGTGAGATTCACTGGGTCTGCTTCGGTGTCTTAAGTGATAAGCGTGATGGTGTGGTGCGGTGTGTACTTGTACTGTAGATACCCGAACGCGGTTCTCCTGGAGATTAATGCACACAGCTTGTTTAGCAAGGTACGGCGTCGCTATTGAGTGTTATCGTGGCGTTACATACTTAGGTATGAAGGTGATTTGTGGATTGTAGTGGTTTTCAGAGAGCGGAAAGCTGGTGATGAAGCTCTTCCGGCAGATCCAAGAATTGGTGGAGGACGAGGAATCGCTCGTTTGCGTGCTGATAGGTGCGTTCGCATGCGGACAATTAACTGCCTTAGCTGGTGCTAACGGTTTGGTGTGAGCATGTAGACGAGGTGGAATCGCTGACGGCAGCTCGAAAATCCGCTGTGAGCGGGTCGGAGCCATCCGACGCTATTCGCGTTGTCAACGCGCTATTGACGCAGCTGGACTCGCTGAAGCGCTACTCGAACGTGCTGATCCTCACTACGTCAAATATTACTGAAGCTATCGATGTGGCATTTGTCGACCGAGCTGACATCAAGCAGTACGTTGCAACAAAAAGTAGTGCTGTGAGCTGCTTCCATACTATGGAGTGCTGACATTCAAGCTAATCCTGACAGGTACATTGGGCTGCCATCCTGTCACGCCCGCTATGAGATTTTGCGGAGCTGTATTGAGGAACTTCGGCGAGTGGGGATTCTTCAAACGAGCACGCAGGCTTTGTGCACGCACCAGGAGCTGATGAGGAAGACAGCGTCGAGGAAGCGAGCGGCGGGCCAGATGACAAGTCCACCAGACAGCGAAGACTTGGAGCTGTCGACGGAGTTGTCGCAAGCTGCAGAGATGGCAGAAGCGTTCAGCGGTCGTGCGCTCCGCAAGCTCCCATTTCAAGCTCATGCCTTCTTTGTCCAGGTACAGAACCATAGCGTGAGCAAACATTTTCGTTTTGAAGAACCTAACGCTTGTCTGCATGTTAGACGCGAACTCCGAGCGTCTCGGAGTTCATTTGCCACTTGATGCAGACTATTCAGCGCGAGATTGAACACAAGCAGCAGCTCACGTCTGGCTAGGATTCTGCACGCAACGCTGGATCAACTAAAGCTTCGTACCTCTTTGCTCTCGCGAGGTAAATATTACGTTATCTCTCGACGCTGCCATCGCGTGCGCCGTGCTACACTTGGGTCGGTCTGAATCGGCCCTCTTTCCTTCCCGTTTCACTACCTCAAACGACAGCGCTTAGTACTTCGGGCGTGAGTTGCTGGACGCGCGACGCTGGTAGCTGCGACCGTTGTTGCTCTGGCCTGTCTTACTGGTGCTTCCTCCCTCCAGCTGCATTCGTCCAGCATCCGCAAGGCGACTGCCAGTCGACGACGTGGAGTTCACCAGCTTGCCATTGCGGTACTCCTCGGTGACGGTCTCAGTACGACCATCGGCCCCAGTTGTGGTCGTCGTCTTCTGGGTGACCACGTGGCCATTGCGATCCGTAAACGTCGACGACGATGAGCTCGTACTCGTCGAGAAGAACCCACTCCCCGCCCGCTCCATACCACCAAAACCTTCACTAAAGAACGAGTCCATCATGGACATCCCTCCCATACCTCCAAAGCCCATTCCGCCAAAGCCCATGACCTCAAAAGGGTCCTCCCCAAACCTCCCGCGTCTCTGATTCGACCCACGACGCTGTCGAGTACCGGTACCCCAAAAAAACGCTTCAAATGGGTCCTGTCCTCCGAAAAAGGCGTCGAAAATGTCTCGTGCGTGCTGCGTCGAGAAGCCGCCGCCAAAGGCGAACGGGTCCTCGGCACCTCTCGGGTGACGAGCAGCAGCTCTAGTTCCAGCGTCCAGTCCGTCCCTCCCGCGGCTCTCGTAGATCTTCCGCTTCTCCCGGTCGCTCAGAACTTCGTACGCCTCGCTGATCTTCTTGAAAAACTCCTCGGCCCGCGGGTGCGAGCGGTTCTTGTCCGGGTGCCACTGCACCGCCAGTTTCCTGTAGGCGCGTTTGACGTCCGCGTCCGACGCCGAGCGCTGCAGGTTCAGCACCTCGAAGTAGTCGTCGGATTCCAAGTGCGCGGGGACGTCCATGGCGGAAGTCTCAACTTCAACTTTGTGCTCTTTTTTTTCTTCTTCTTCTTCGTCGGCTGTGAGGTCGATGACGTTTGGGTTCTTGTGCTTCGTCGGCTTGAGCTGGTTGCTCTGCGCTGCGACTTTCCTGGGCTTGGCGCGTCGACGCTTGCTGCTTGCGGTCGCTTCGACTCTAGGCTTGGAACGGTTGGCACACATTTTCAACACTGATTGGCCGCCCAAGCGGCGTTCTAGAAGTGTCCAATTTGGGGACATTTCGGATAAAATAAAGTACCCATTTGTAAAACTAAATACCCATTTTCAAGTCCTGTGGTATTAAATTATTTTATATTTTCCATTTTTAGTTGAAGAGCCGCAGGATCACTTGGATCCATGAAGTTGGTGCTGTTCACCTTCGTGCTGCTGCTGCTGCGCGTGTGTGCGGAAGAGATCTTCGAGTTTAATGGGGACTCGCACTTTGAGTTTGGGAGGCAAATGGGGGAGAGATTCCGGGACAAAATCCAGGATCGTATGCGCCTCAATTCGAAGCTGCAAACACTGTTGCTGCCATTCGCACGGACGCCAGCGGGTCGTGACCTATTGAATCGATACCTCACAACGCATCGTGCTGCATTCCCGGTGTGTTGATACGTTTTTGTTGTGTATTTTTAAAGATGAGAATTTTACGGGGATGAATGGTGATGTATTTTTTTGTAGAAATACATGGAGGAGTTGGAAGGTGTGGCGGAGGGCAGCGGTGTGCCGTTCGAGGTCATTTTCATTGAGAATATCGTGGAGAATTCTCCAATTCGATTCCTCCCAGTTTCCAGAGTGAAGTTTTCCCTACTGAAGGGCGTCACCCAGAATTGCGGTGCTCGGACATTGTCTTGACGGGCGAGGGGGTGCACGTGGTGGCGCACAATGAGGATAGTGGGGAGGTCGACGTCAATCGCACGGCGATTGTGATCGCGAAAATTGGGGACGAGCCCAAGTTTGTGGCCTACACGTACTTGGGGGATCTGCCATCGGGCGCGTTCGGGTTCAATGAGAATGGCGTCGCATTCACGCTAAATTGTAAGTGCTGAGAGTCTTCCTGTGGATCTCGGGAACTGATGCTGTGCTTTTTTTCGTTCTACATGTAGTTGTCCAACCGGCCGAAATATTTGTCGGGGGCCTAGGAAGAGGATTCATTTCACGTGACCTGCTGACAGCGAAAACCACAGAGGATGCGATTGCAATCATCACACGTGCGGGTCAAGCTGCTGGTCACAATTTTCAGCTCATGGACGTGCGTACTCCACGTGTGTGGAATATCGAAGTGGCGTCATTTAACCGCCATGTGATCTACGAATACGTAAACGATGGAGAAAACGTCTCGGCTTTCTTCCACGCGAATCAGTACCAGCGCCTCCACGTGGCCCAGCCGCCGTACCAAAGCAGTCTTCACCGCCTGCGACGTTACAGTCAATTGACGCCGCCCACGACAATTGATGAGGCGCTCAAGGTGCTCGGTGATCAAGGAGATAAATCCTGGCCCGTGTTCCACGACACTTTGTCACATGAGCGTGGTGATTTATCAGGCTGGACACTAACGACGATTGTATTTGATTTGGACGAAGGCGAAGCTGTGTCATTTCTCGGTAATCCCGCTCTCCGTCACAAAAACTTGGTTTGGGATCTGCTTGACCTGACTGTTCAAGCGTGTTGACAAGCTTGCAAAGTTTGTGTTATTCCATTCAACAAACGCCGCATTCAGCTTTCATGCGTATCGTTTCTCAAGTCCCCAAGCGACACTGAAAATTAAGAGCGATGTTAGAGTCACCGAGCAGCTCGTACTTAAGCGCGAGTTAGGGTTACATGACCTGAGTGCCTCGACGTACCTCAAGGCACATTGCATACCTCGAGTCACTTGTGCCCGTGCCCGTGCAACAGGCACTTTTGGCGAAAAATGACGGGTAATTTACCCAAGTTGATTTCATAAATTTCAGCGTTTGATTTCGATGACTGGCGAGCAGCTCCCCCGACCAAAACTGGCTTCTGGTGTTGCTCGAGTGTAGTCCGCGTCGTGTGGCCCACATCGCGAAGGTTATTTGAATGTACAGAAGACTTGGTGAAATTTGCCGACCGGGGTCTGTATGTGGGTTATGTGTGTGCTGCAGCACTGCAGCATCCAGCATCTGCTGCAAGTCATTAGGCGGAGTTGTGAGCATGCACCATACGCGCATTACAGCAAACAACTAGCAGACAAACTCCCTAGTAGAGTAATATCAACAGTTAAATGGCAAACAATAGATTTCTGGAATGATACACGTGCCTCAAGGCATCTTTCAGCGACTAGTTTATCACTTCGGTATGTAGGATGACACGTATAAGACGTATGTTTTGGACAATGTTCATGTGATGTATTCATTCATGCAAGTGATGTTAACTACGAACAGCTATGGGAGGCATTTCAGAAGGTAGCGCAACCTCAGGAATCGAATGAGCGCTGGTGTCAGCTTCGACGGTAGGGGGATACCACGGAGTTTGCACTCAAAGAACAAGAGCACCACTACTCCACAACTAGCGGCATCAGGCTGGCGCAACTTGGTTTCTCGAGTCACAGTCAGGCGTTCACACAATTCTGCAAAGAAATCCTTCAACTTTTGCTCGCATGCATCGTAATATCTGGACTTCTTGGCTTGCAATGGATCAAATATCGTGATCCCTCTGCTTTCACGCCGAAAATCAAAGATTACGCCACTCCAGTGATTGTCCTGCACGTGAAGTGGTATCAGCACCTGGTGGTTGGACTCTTGAAATGGACTCCCTTGTAGCACTGCTTTGAATTGGTCGTCTCGTTCCTTGAAACGATGAAAAATTGGGTTCACCACGCCTAAATTTGCATGCTCGCGTTGCAGGAGGGCAATACCATGTCCCATTGCAGCATCGTCCACCCAATTATCCCCCACGAATGATAGTAATAAGCGATATGGCACGCTACCAAACGGAGTTGAGCGATCACCACGTAGTAGTATGCGCTTAAGCGCGACCTCCCGCTCTTGTGGATCACCCGGAACTCCTTCATCCAATTCTTCAGGTACACCAAAACGCTTACTGCTCGTACTCACCGCCCAATTGATCGCCTCTTCGGAATCCGAAAGATATTCCATGGAGGTGTGCCACCGATCCATAGCATTGATATTATCAGAGGCATAATTCCCAAAACGAGGGACTTTCACAGCGACGCCATCATCGGAACTTCCATCAGCTAAACTTCTGCGAAAAGCTAAAATCGCAGACTGCGCTTTACGCACGAACTGGTGCGGAAAGACGTAGCGAATATCGGTTTGGAAATCACTTCGCGAGTATATGCCAGCGATCACTCGTTTGGTCTTCGGCAAAGTCCGTACGGTTATGGAAGTCAGGACTTGCTGCGCATCTTCATAGCTATAGTCATTGTTGAGTACAGCTGTAACATTGCGAACACTTCGAACCGGGAACAGCGTTCCTTGAACTAGTTTCGCAGCTGTCTTTCGACCTTGATCCATACGTTGTTTTTTCTGGCTCAGATTTTGCTGCTTGTGAACTTTAGGACGACCTCGAGATGTGGCACTCTTATTTATGCGAAACGAATCTGCAGACTCAGACGAGCTGCTCGTCTCATGTGGACGCTTCGATACAGTAGATGCCACGGTGACATGACTCGGGACCGCAACATCGTCACAAATGCCAATCGAAACTGCACTTGTATCTTCAGGCGCTGTACCTGTGCCTGCAGGTACACTCGGAGTGACACTTGTACCTGTAGGCACAGTGTCGGTGCCATCAGGCACATCGGAGGTGGGCGTTTGACATTGACCACGCGTCGGTCGCAACACTTCTTCAACAATGTCACTGCATTCGCTGCTCGCGTCGATGTCGCCTTGGTCGACCGTTGCACTCGCCCTTCGGCGAACGACATTGGGAGCAACGCCGTCTTTGATGATTTCTTCGAATGCCTTCAAGGCATTCATCATCTCTCCAAAGACGAAGGTGCCGTTCCTGCTCATAATGTCCGCTATGTTCTTTCCACGTTCAAGAGCGTGTATGTACTTCGTTGTTCCATTCAGAACTTGGTGGCGTCTTGCTCACATTGCTGACTCGTGGACTTGAAATTTGGTACAAGCAATCTCCTTTTCCGGGACATCTTCTTCTTCGGCTGGCTGGTTTAACTTGCATGAGAGTCTCCATCGTGATGCAATGTGGCGAACTGGGATCGCAGTTTTTCCTTGCATCAAACGCCAGCACATGACGTGCCGGCATGGCAGCAGCATTGTTCTCATAAACACACATAAACATCGATATTTCTGAAATACAGTACGTGTTAGAATCATTCTCATCCAGCAATTATATGTAATACGTACCGACGAGTCCACATGGTACGACACTGTGTGGTCGCCTTCGCTTGTGAGAACACTCATTGTCGAATGAATCGTGTACATGTTATAATGCGTTTTGCGGTCTCTCGCTATCCAGTACTGCCTTTCCACAAGTCGGTACGCGTAGGAACTCACTTCGCATGCGAGTTTCTCCAGTTCATCGTCGGCTCCATCATAGCGCATTTGACCAACACCTGTGATCTTTTTTGCGTACTCCATTTCCGCAACAGCTTGCAAGAACATCAAAGTATCAACACATTCATCAAGTGCCATGTCGGATTTCAAAATATCCTTTATATGTCCCCACGATGATTCGAGCCTAGGAAATTCAAAGCAAGAGAACACTTAGTAACTCCTGATAATTGACAGTGTACAGCGTACATTACCTGTTGTTTGTATGATTTCCTAAATGTGGGATATCCAAGCGCGCATACAGAGCCCATCGCTCTTTCATGGCGTTCCAATTGCGCATGAAATACTTGAGGAATGGGTGTGTAGCTTCTGGAACATCGTCATCAACACCTAGCTGGACACCATCCAACAAGAAGTACAAGTACTTCAAGTACTTTGTGTACTCGTCCAGCGAAGTAGCTTGTCGCATCAAATCCACAGCATCTTCGACTTGATTTTTGTCAAAACTCGAAGGTCCTCCATACTCGCTCTTCGCCATCTCCGTCCTGATGTACTTCTTCAGATGAAAATGGCACAAAATAACTCGAACGTCACCGAATTCTTTTTCCAACAACCCCAGTTCGCCCATATCCTTGTCAATCACTATGACCTTGACCTGGTCCCACGATGGATTGCTGAACTTGAACGATTGAATGGCATCGGAGAGGCACTCAGCACTTTCATTTTCCATCAAACTGTGGTGAACGTACTGCCCCTACGAACACAACAAGACGTAGTGAGAAAAACGTACGACAGAGTGTCTGAAGTACTCCAGTGTTACTGTAGGTACATATATGTTACTGCAGCTACATGAATGTAACTCAGCTACTCAACTGTACCTACAGACACACACGATGTACTCGAGTACTCTCTTTGTAACTTCAGTACAAATACAATCACTCCACGTACATGTCCGTACACGTCGATCACCATGAAGGAAAATAGCTTGTAGCGCGACTCGTTCGTGTTGTGCGTTGCGTCAATCAGGGGGACCTCGGGAAACGCCTTGAACCATCGCCGCATTTGCCGAGTTTGCAAAGTAATCGTCTGCGCTGTCTTCGCATCGTCGACGTATACAGAAGCGCGGTTTCCACGGGTCTTGCAGAAGGAGCGCAACACAGTTTCAAGACGTTCTTCAACAGTTGCTCCTCCTCGCCGGCGCTCTCGCATCTTTGCCACCATGTTGTGGATGTCTCGAAGCGCAACATTTTTACCTAAAATAGTAAAAGCGTAAGTAGGGGCTACAACAGAAGCTTTAAAAAAACGTACCAGTTTTCTTGCGCACGAATTGCATGATCAATTTCGGCTTTGACCCCGCCGCTTGGAGCTCGTCGACAAACGAGAGTACCGCAGGATCATCTACCCGCCGAATAGACGCGTGGTTCTCGTAAATTTCCTTTGACACGTTGTGGTTGTGACTGACATCAAAGCCGGTAACGCGAACCATGAACCCATTGACGCCCTCGCCCTCTTTCCAGCAAACACACGCCTTGACATTCGCCTTGCATCCCGTAGATTTCTCGAAGTAAGACTTCCGTATCCCCTTTCCGCGACTCTTGCGAGACCAGCCATGAGTGCAAACAAATTTAACCCAGAAGTTCTTGAACGCCTCCGGTATCAAACGATCTGATTGAACTTCGTTTCGGTCAGTGCCTTCGGTGTTTTCATCTACTTGTAGGCAACCTCCCCCTCGCGCAGCACGACTTGTTATCTCACGATTCCGCTTGAGCACCGAAGTTGAGGTGCGCTGCCGAAAAATCTGGTGGGTCTGCTCTTGATACTGAGTGAAGTATTCGGTGAAATCATCCCAGCTTTCATGCCATTCGACGTCCGGAGGAGGTGCCACCCACGTCTCCTGCGGGACTTGGAGCTCTGGCTCGCTGTCGTCCATGCTTTCCTGCAGACAGACAGGTAAGAAAACCATTCACACAAGCTGACCTCTTAATGTTGTACGTACGCGATGGCTTCAGATATCACGTTGCGACGCTCACTTTTGGCGGGGGAGGGGGGATCTGCAAATGAGAGGCTGGGAGGTCTCGAGGGTGGAGGTACGTGGGAGAGGGGGTGTCGTTTTTAGAGATCGTGAAATTCAAAAAATGAGTATTTTACGACGGTAATTTACGGGGACGGCACAGTAAATGTTCGTTTAGGTGCGATCTTGCTCGGTGACTCTATATCCAGTTCCGAAAATTAATCGTCCACGGTGGCAAGTCACGTTTAAAGGATTCAGTCAACCATGTTCTTAATACGAAAGGTTTTTCTTTTTTCAAGGGCGTGTTCGGTTCCTAACATACCACGAAATACAACGAGAGCAGAGCTACTCTGACGTTCAGACCGCCTCATGCTTTCCTGCTTGCTCAAACAGTATCGACACTGATGTTACCCTCGCTGGCGTTAAAAAGCGCTACATTGGCACTCAGCTGCTGGTACTGGTACCAGTTGTGGTGCAGAATGCAACGTTTTTCCGCTCGCTGAACAGCGTCAGAAACCCAATCAGCATCCTCCTGCTCCGTAAAGCGGAGGAGCGACGCTCCGAGTGCGCGAGACGGACCCGGTTGGCGACCAAGGTACATGCGCGCCAGCAACGACGCTGCTGGGTAGGCCTGCTGACCAACGTCGCGGAACCACTTCAGGATATTCACGTGGTGGTACAGCTTCAGCAAGTTGTACTGGCCCTTGTCGAACAAATCGGCACCCTCAGTAGCATGAGTATCCCAGGCAACGTACACTTGCTGCCACTCACGCCACGCACGTTCCTCGTCTTCAGCGACGGCGCTACCTGAACGCCTACCGTTATTTGGGGGGGAGCGGGCAGCAGGCGGCTGGTTCTTCGGCCCATCAACCATCAACAGGGCACTGATCTCGTCGTCATCTTCGTCTTCATCCTCGTCCTCCTCCTCGGCGTTAGCGGTCACATCAGGGGATCGACCAGCAATCAACTCAAACACGACGCGATGCTCCTGACGCAAAGCTTCTTGGGCACGGCGGAATGCACGGGTATCCGTCACGAGGTTTGCGGCCTTGGAGCTGATGCGCGGGTCCAATAGCATTGCCTTGATTTCATCGTCCACAGCTGATGGGGTCGAAGGAGCAGGGAGTCGCTGCGTGATCAACTCACGGAGCCGCATGATACACTGCTGACCAGCCGGCGTAAATGTGTCAACGCGTTTGGTCTTGCGGCGCCCAGCACGGTTGGCACTCGATGAGCTGCCGTCCTCCAGCGAGAGGCACTTCAGGCTGGTTGCTTGAGTCGTGACGCCAAGTAGACGCCGGAACAGCAAAGCATATGACGGAGCGACCGCTCCTTGGCGTGGAGCAAGGCGTTCCTCCAGACGGAACTGCGCGAGCTGGTTCAATGCTGCTTCAATCTCCGCAGCAGTGTGCCAGTCGTCCATGGAAAACTGCATCCAAGCCGTCTCCAGCTCCGGCTCAGCAGCTGTCGGTCTCGTAGGCGACTGGAAGTACAAGCTGTATGCATGGTACCGCGTGCAACTGACCCGCAAGAGCTCTGCTAGCGCACCAATTGACGTGTACGTGGACAGTGCTAACTCGTCAATCGACGAAGCCGAACAAAGTGGCGTCTGCAGGTTGTGCGCCGCACTGATCTCCACAAGAGCAACGGCTCGATCGGGTGTATCAAAGTACTTTGCGAGCTCTTGTAGCAAGCGCAAAACGCGACGGACAGCAGTCTCTCCACCGAAAGAGGTATCGCGCCCGACTCCCAAGGCCTCGATCACACAGCGACGCAGGGTACGTGTAAGTAGGTCCTCTTGCTCGTCAGTAAACGGCTCATACTCCCCGCTTGCTGCCAGATTCGACGGCGTGTCTTCATCGGCTTCCGCGTGAAACCGGGCATAGTTCGAAATCGAGTCGATGTTGTAGGTCTCCGAAACAGTCCGAGTCACCAGCTGACCGATTTGCTGGTCCCACCCGCGCGGAACTTCCTTCGCAGCTAGAACCAGGTCCACTCTGCGCCACTGCGAGTCAACGAACCCCACCGCGACACTGAGGAACGCCTTCTCCACGTCCACGTCCACTCCCGCTCCGTCCTCGGCAGTAGCAGCAGAGATCGGTCGGAATTCACGACGCAGCGTCAGAAACGGCAGCCCCATGGCAGCCTGCGACTCCGCCGCAAGATACGACCTCAGAAACCCTCCAAACTTGGCGAACTCGTCCTGCACTTGGACGTTCAAGTTCGACGCCGACGGCATCGCCACTTTGGCCGACGTCGACAGCTTCATCAACTGCTGGAACGTCTCGTCCTGCAGCATCGACACCGGCAACCCGGAAGACACGAGCCAGCTCTTCAGCAGCTCCACCGTCTTCCCCACCGCACGCTTCCGTGCAGAGGTCGGGGTCTTGGTCGCCACTCCGGAGCTTTGGGTCTTGACCACAAGAGCAACCGGCGTCGCATCGGCCTCGACGGTCTCCTGGGCCTCGTCGGTTTGAGCTCTGGCCGTTCTGCGCTTGGGACCGGTCGTTCTCTTGGCCCGCTTCTTCTTGGGCTCATTGGCCTTGGCCGCCGCCTTCTCCTCCAGCACCTGGCGCTTGCGTTGCTTGTAGTCGGCAACAGAGACGAACTCGTCCGGGTGCACGCGCTGCAGGTGTGACACGGCGTTCGTGGACATCCGCTGCCGCATCAAAGCGTTGCGCCACGTGAACGTTTTCTTCCCCAAGGGCCGCAGCGGCGGAGACGCCGAGCACAAGATGCAGATGTGCGTGTGGGGGCGGTCCGGGCTCTTGGAGTTGGGCAGGGGCGTCGCCAGTTGGTGGATGTATTGCCACACGGGCAGGTCGGTCTGCGGACTGTGCTGGACGGAGAGGGGCACGCCGTACTGGTCCGTGGGCTGCCCGGCGAGCGGGTCGGGCGTCTCGGTCTCGACGTCGTGGCCGCGCATCATTAGCAGTGGAGAGTTGGTGGTAGTACTTGGGGCCTTGGTCTTGTGGGGCTTTCGCGTTCGCGCGCAAAATGCTACCAGTAGGCGGGATTTTCTTTTTGTTGACTTGGTGTTTGTATTTGAGGGAGGGGTAGGGGGGGTGGATTTTTGTAGTAACTGGGATTCATAGTAAGCTTAGCTTTATTATTATTATACTGCATTATTAGCTGTATACTTCGAAGTATATTTTTATTGGACGATTTACTATTCACAATGATGATGGAGGAACGCAATGGGTGTCAGTCAATGTTGCTTGCAAGTTGCAACGAAGATTTTTTTCTCAATATTTCCTTGCAGTTTTTTTGCATTGGAAACGCAGTTTTTTCGGCATTGGCAAACGCGAGCTCACAGTCAGCAGGTAAAAACTAACAATTTCTCCTCAAACGAGGGGATACTGTATCTTCGTACTTCATCAATCCAGTTTTATTACACTTGGATATCGTCCAACGTCTTCTCAGACCTTGGCTTATCGTTCAAGTAGGGCGAGAACTCCACCATACTTCTGAGTGGTAGCTGGTCATCGCTTGCCTGAAGCCCAATCCATTCCTTCCACCCACATCAACACCCATTCTATGTTAGTCTCCTATTTCAGAAGTCAAAATAATAATTTACGTACCTTGATGCGCAGAAGTCGAAAAGACCAGCGCGATGAAGCAGCTCACCAATTTGGTCTGGAAATTCGCGCATTGCTGTTCGAGGAGAAACGCCAAAAGGTGCACTGTCGAAATGCCGTACTTTTTGAAGACGGTGACACAAACTATCACCAGCGCTGGTAGTTCGAACAATGAAAAGCAAAGACACCACAGCATCCTCTCAACTATCTCCTCGCTAGAAATACCACGAAGGAGAATACTGTAGCGAGCGCTTGGCAAAGTCCAAAGTGTGGCAAGCAGTAGACCTATCGAGGAATCAATCGGTAAGAACGTTAAACTATGCTGCGTAGGATAATGGAATCTACGTACCCAGCACGAGAGGAACAAGAACCTTGACGAACTCGGTTACAACCAGCACTTCGCACGAAAACAGCAGCTGCAACGTCTGCTCCAAGATGCGCGCTTGGTCTTTCCGCACAACCAGCATCCCGTCAATGGTCACTTGGGTGGGTCTTCGACATTCAGTCGGATTGTTCTTCTCCGAAATCTCTTCACCAGCGGTGTATGTAAGTCCTCGATTGCTGCGGCCTAAGTCAAGCAAGCGCTTGGAACCTGACTTCATCAGCGTTCGTGGTGTTAAAAACACAGAGGTGGGGCGGCGCAATGGTGGGCTACGACCAAACCCGTCCGTAGATTGCAAATCGCCAAGAGGAGGCAGGTCGGTTGAACTGCGTCGAGCTGGGGAAGGTTTCGTATGTTTTGGCGAAGGCGGAGATGGTGCAACGTCCGGTCGGATGTCGGTGAAGCAATACACTTTTGAAGGACCTCGGGACCAATTCTGCATCCGTGCGTCGCCTCTGCTTCGTCCCGTACTGGCGTCTCTGAAAGCAGGCTCCCGCTCAACCTTATTTTCTGGAATTGTATCTGAAGCTGTGCGTCGAAGCAGATAAATGGACTTTGGTGATAATGATGGCTCTAGGGCTTCTAAACTTCTGGCTGAATCAAATACCATGTCTGTCATCCGGCGATGCAGTCGGTGTGCATTTCCATAGCCAGGTTCTTTCACTTTGCCAGAAGAAGCCGTACGACGAAATCTTTGAGCAAATTTCAGGCCATCGTCGACTTCCTCACGATAAGGAATGGTAACGCTTTCGATGGAATGCCGATGCTGGTGTTGAGATCTTATGCTGACAGATTCTTTCGTTGTGCCAGACGAAGCAGCACGACGAAGTCTGTGAATGGGTTTCAGGCTTTCATGAGCGAGCGGAATGGTGTTGCTTTCGGTGGAATGCCTACGTGGGGCCTCTCGGGGGTGTAATTTGAATTTCCCAGTGAACGGGTCAGATACTGCGCGACGAACCTTGTGAATTACAGTGGGTAAACATTTGAAAGCTTGGGAGTCATTTTCACTGATGGCTGCACCTCGTTGGCGAGTTGATCGCTGTGAACGGGTGGTGACAGTGTCTGATGACGCTCGTCGTAGCCTTTGAGTAGAGCTGGGGATTTCTACTTCTTGAACGTGTGTGCTGGTTATTTCCTTCACTGGCGTTGGATGTGGTACAAAAGTCTCGTCCGAATCCAGGGTATCTTCTTTTTGCGTCTCGTCCTCCTCGATCACTAACGTCGACGATAGACTCCCTTCAACGATTTTTATGGCAGTCTGTAGCGTTCGGTTCCCGTCGACAATGAAGGTGTGTGCTGAGTACATACGCGCTACGGCAACACCGAGAAAGAGTTCTCCAATAACGACCAACGCTGCGATCTCCGGGTTCCGCGCGTATTGAATGCATAACGCCTGATACATTGAAGCGCTCATGTCGACAAAGTTAAGAGTAACATCTGAGCTCAAGTCACTCAGTTTGCGAGCATGAACCCACGATTGACGCTTCAATATAGATCGCAGAGGGGGTTGTATCAGCATTAGAACAAGTTGTATACCCCATGGGGCCTGGGAAAAAGCCAATGCCAGCAGCAAGAAAAACACGACGATCAAAAGGTATTCGGCCATCACGATGCTAAGAATGCGCGTTCGGTGTCGATTCATTGCTCGATCCTCCTTCGTTTGGCAGCAACGGGTCAGGTAGAAGATACAGCCAAGCATGATAAACAATTTGGCTATCCCACCTCCAGGAGCAGGATATCGCCAAAGCAACGTGACTGGAAGCCAGAATCCGTCAGGCAGCAAGCCACCGATTAAGGCTGAAATCACAAAAGTCCGAAGCGAACGACATTCCCTCATGGCCCCAATAGACAGCAACATGTAGAATACCCATGCTACAGTAAGCACTGAGTGGCCAATTGCGGACCGCACGAGCGCACCAACATTACGATAGACACCGAGATCGGGAGAAGCGACAGGAATCGCATGAAGTCCAACTAGCAGCGTAAAGATCGGCACTATTGACATCAACCAGATCACAGCCAGGCATCGTGACAGGCTCGCGTGACCTTGGTATCGGTTGAACTGCTGGAGTTTATCCACCGAGTAGCGCCCGAGAAATTGATGCTCGGTTTTCCAATCGTAGAAACGCCTCCAAGCAGTTGCAATGTTCTCCTTCATATCCACTGGCTACTGCGGCGACAGTATACCCTGGTCGATCGATGCACGGTAGCACTTCCCACTCCGTTCTAGCTTTTTCTCGTTTGCCACGGCAGCCTCGGAACATCGACAGCGATGTCTCCGCTATTAATATCAATCGAGCGCAGGTCCTAGTTTGTGTTCGTGTTTGTCGACAATGTCAGCAGAAAGACACATCAGCACTAATTCTGACCTTCTCGTGTTCTGATCTTGATAAAAACGTTTTGCTTGACACGTGCCCACACTGAAAATACACTTTGGGACGATGCAGATTCACACGTCCGAGCAATACCATCAAGCTTGATCAACAGTTTCCCCACTTCACACGATAAAAGTTGTCACACCAAGGAGCTGCAATACTTGGTGCAGAGAGTCTTAAGTGCAGGCTAGGCGCAGAGGCACTGAAGTAACTCGCATATCTGAGCGCGGCAATCCTCGGGGGTTGTCTCCAACGCGCCTTCAATATCTCGAAGTGCAGCGGCGGCAGCCTTTCGCTTGTTTATCTTGTTGCTGCGTTGCTGACTCTCTCTTTCGCGCTTGGTTCGTGACTGCTGGGCTCCTCGAGCAAGTCTTAGTTCTTCTAGGTCGTCCACTGAAAAGTCTGTCCACCGTTTGATGTCAAAAAGCTCATCATTACCCTCAGGGACATCACCACCCAAGGGGTTGTCGAGCGTTGCGGTAGATGAGGAAGATGGTGATCTTAACGGAACGGGAGCTTGACAGAACACGAAAGCCTCAAACGAATCGTAGACGGAAGCGCGTAGACCGTCAAGCTGCTCTTGCTTGACTTCGAGTTGGCCCTCTAGCTTCGCTTGAAGAGCTGAAGTAAACTCAAATTCTTGCTGCTGTCGCTGACGTTGCCCTTGCTGCAGCTCGCGATTGGTACGAGCAAGCTTCACCATTGTATCTCTCTGACGCTCCAATTGGGCTTCAAACTCCGCGACCTTAGACTTGTAGCTAACAATCACGTCTTGCTTCTGTAGTACACGTCGTTTAAGCGCCCGAGCTTCATCAGTCAGAGAAGCGATAGAGACAGCATTTACTTCGTCCTGGTTCCCACGGTGGGTATCCTTTCTGCCCATTCCGATACCGGCTTGCGGTGTTGCAGGGTTTGTGTTGTTCTTCAGATCAGAGCATTGCGTCCGAAGTTGCGCGTTCTCCGCACGTGCAGCCTTCAGTCGAGTTACTACGGCAACATGACGCTCTTTTAACTTCTCGAGGTGAAATGACAGCTGAACGTTATCATCACGGCAACGCTCGTAGCTTTGGCGAGCATGCAGCAACTGCTGTGTGTGTTCCTTTGCTTTTTGCTGGAGCAGAGCTGCTTGTTTTTCTGCAGCTCCGAGCCTCTCGATCTTCTTGGCAGCTTGCTCCAGTTCTTGCTGAAGCGATGCAACCTTGGCTCTTTGTTGCGTTAAAAGCTCTGTCTTTCGCTGAACAGCCATTCGAGCTCGCAGTGTTTCATCTCCTCGATTCGTGACTTCGCCTTGGCGTTTCTCAAGCTCAGCATTTGTCAGCTGATACTTCTCTGCTAGAGAAGCGGCCTGCTCTTTCGTAGTCGCTAACTCGGACTTCAGTGCACCGAGCTTCGCCACAAGTTGTGTCTCGCGCGCGAGCCTGGACGTCAATTCCTCTTTCACGTTGCTCAAGCCTAACTCGAGCTGTCGAATCGTGTCTTCAAACGTATCGTTCTGCAACATCGCAGAGCGTACGTAAGCCTCCATTTTTGATGCTCGGAGTTTCCACAGCATCGCCTCGCTCATCTCGGATTCGTCTTGATTCCTCTCTTCCGCGATAAGCATGTCACTCCATGAAGTGTCCCGCGAGGTGGTGACAGATTCTTGGCCTCGATTCCCTGGCTTCTGTCTTCGAGACGGGGGTACATTTCGCTTTGGTTGTCTTTTGAGTTGAGAAGACGATGCAATATTTTTGCTTGCAACTTGAGGAGGAGCTCTGGCAAGATCCATCACTAGATCGTACAACTCATCCGTAGAAACGTTCTTCCCAATAGTAGGAGCTGTTGTATCGGCGAGACGCACGAATTCCTCAATGCAAGTCGATAAAAAGTCGATACGTCTGTCACTTTCCTGTTGAGACGCACGTTCCACTACCTGATACTCTGCGAACTCGTGCTGAAGCTTGTTGCGCAAGTCCTTTAAGGTTTCGCAACGCATTTCGTACTCTTGCTTAACTTTTGCAGCCTCCAGTTTTGCTGCACTCTCCTGCTGTTCCTCATGCTGATTCTCTAGCTGCTGCTTCTGCTCCACCATTTCAGTCAGCTTCCGCTCACGAGCTAGCTGCAGCTCCAAATCCACTACGCGGGCCTTTAAGCTTTCTTTTTCGCGGCTACTAGCAGCCGACTCTAACGTATTGCCATCAGTATTCGTTCCTTTAGAACTCCGTTGTGTTTGCTCCAGCTCCCGCCGTGTGGTTTCTGCTTCGAGTTGTTGTACCTTTGCACGAAGCTTCACATTTTCATCTTCTAGGCGATGTTTGTCGCTTTCAATACGTGACAAAGTCTCGTTGACAGTTCGCATGTAGTTCTCCATCGCTTCAGCATGTTCGGCCGCCTTGACACGAAGCTCCTTCTCATGGACGGCCTCCATCTGTGCGCACTTCTCCTTAATTGTGCATAGTGACTGCACAAGCGCAAGATTTTCTTGCTCCCGGGATGCCAACTGCTCTCGCAGATCCTCATATTCATGTTCACTAGAACGATTGGGTACGTTGGTATCCTTTTCACCAATCCCTGAAACAGCAGTGACATTTCGAGCGCTTGATTGCAAGCTAATTTCCATGTTTCCTCCAGCAATTGAGGGATTTAGCAAGTCGGCAGTTTGGATTTGGTACTGCTTCAGAGTGTGATTTAGCTCCAAGTTTGCATCCGTTCTCGCGCTGAGTTGTTTTTGCAGCTCCTGCGTTGCCGTGAAATACTGCTTGTTGGCTTCCTTTTCTTCGCGCAATCGTCGGGCAAGTTTGGTATTCTGCGAGGTCAATTCAGCGCACTTTGTAAGGCACTTTTGGAGCTCTTTCGCCGTAAAGTCAATGTGCTGTACAAAGTCCACACTCGAAGTTAGAATACATAGCAGTGTGCATGTAGACGTATGGTACAAAACGTACCTTTTGGCTTTCCATTGCGTTTGAACTCTCCTCGGTTCCTGGAGAGTGTCCAAGTGCTATCTCGTTACCCGACCCGTTACTTGACATTCTGCTGAATTGAAGCGTTGGCTCCTGGGGTTTCATCAACGCCAAAAATGGGCGTTCAGCCTCAGACAATACTTTCGTGCCGCTATTTATCGTGTCAGTCGGCATCACATCTGCCAAGTTCTTGCTACTGAAATCAAATTCTTCGGGCTTAATGGGTGAATGTTCGCCTTCAAGTTGTCGATTTGGTTCGGCATCGCAATTTTCCTTAACTCCAATGCAGTCAGCAGAGAACCCACACAATCGCCCCTCCTGGACCATCAACCTTTCCTGCAGCAACATTATTTTTTCATCTCGCCTGGAAAGCTCGAACTCTAATATCTCACGGCTCCGTTGAGGCATTCCACCCGCTGGCCTTGGAAGGACATTATTCTGGCCGCCAAATCCAGACAGTACGATGCTACATGGCGCGTTAATGACGCTGGCCCCTTTCTCTAACTGGGAGTCCTGCTCGTACATGTAATACAAAGAGTAAAACGCGATCCATAAATCTTCGTAATGGCTCTGCAAAACTCCCCATTCGCCAAGCGAGCCGTCCACGGCTTCCTCTCCTCGTTCTGCTGTGTCGTGGATATTTTTTGATAGCTGAGTATTGCTTTGCCTCTCGTGAAATACTTTGAAGTCACTCACACACTTTCGGTGGTGGTCGGCGATCATATCGAATACAGTGGATTCCGGTCTCCATGTTTTCACTGTCTCCTCCGACCCATCATCTGTCAGTTGCTGCCTCTGCATTAAAGCTACTTGCTGTTGCGATTGCCGCAGACGATCGCGAAGGTTTTTGTTCGCATCCTCAACTAGTCGGAGTCGCCGTAACATGAAGAATAAATGGCTTTGCATGTCCTTGGCATCTGTATCCACTGAGAAGCTTCGGTCGACTGGCGAAGGCCTAGATGCTGCTGCTTCACAGGTCATACGTGCCAGCATAGCCTCCGACTCCAGCTTTTCCACTTGCATCGAAAGTTCGTCTCGTTCCCGTTCACAGACTTGTAGCGCTGCTTGTAACATCGCTGCGTGCTTCTGCTCAGCGTCAAGGCGTGACTTCAACTGGAGGCACATCTTTTCCATTCGAAAGTACTGACCAAGATTCGCCAGATCCTTTTCTCGTTTCCGGAAGAACTCAAGCTTCTGCTGCAATGAGCGCTGGACTTCTACCGCTAGGGAGTCCGCGTCGTTATCACTGTAAAACGCCACAGAGTGATTAACACTACTTGGCGTTGGAGAGCACGACGAGAGAGCTCTGATAGTACCGTTTGCAGCTTTCAACTGCTCGTCTTTTACTAGCAGGTTCTGCTCAGCAGTAGCAAGCCTCAGCATTAGTTGCGGATACTTGATGGGCCTGTCACATGTATCTGCTCCAGACAGCTCCGCTCCACAACTTTCGGGAGGCAAGGATGATATGAAGCCTCTGGTGTCATGGCCCTTCATACTTTTTCGAAGAGCGTTCAGCTCTGCTTGCAAGTCAAGTTCTCGTTGCTCTAACTGGTCTATGCGCTTCAGCAGCACGATTCGGCGACTGACACCAACAGCTCGCTCTTCCGCTGCGCCTTGACGCAGAGCTCGCACTTCCTCGAGATGACTAGCCTCCCACCCAGCCCACTTTTGGACCATCTTAGCAGCAGCTTTTACTCCACTCTTTCCTTTCGCAAGAAGTTGGGCTAAATCTCTCACGACACGTTGTTCGTCGTCGTAACCCCTCTCACTACGTTGGTTATAACGTTCACGTATCTGCTTCAAAGCGCCACGAAGAGCTACTGAGCAGTTGATCGCACCTTCTTCTCCTTCGTCACAACGAGCAGCTACATGTACAGCCTGCGGTATCGACGGAACGACTGACCTTGGCACCTCATCGCAACCATTTTGGCGCTTCATCAATTGTACAGCCGCGTCACGCCACACATACAAACACTCGTGCAAATGCTCCAGTCGCACCGCCTGCGCTTCGAGTCGGTGCTCAAGGTTCACACAGGTCGCCATGGCTCCAAAACTTCCCTTCCCGTCGTTATCTTCCCTCGGCACGCCCACACAAAACGCCAGCGGGTTCTCCACACAGCCACACGACAAGTTCATGGCCTCCACGCCCCTCTGCAGCGACTCCAAACACGCTTCCATCCGCTCATCGTCCTCCGTCCTCCGCTCCGTCGTCTCACTCGTCGTCGCTCTCTGCTGCAGCTGCAGCTGCGTCTCCAGCGCCACGTTCCTCTGCTCCACCGCGCTCAGCTCCCTCTCCAGCTTCTGCAGCAGCAAAAGGACCCCTCTCTCCCCTTCCTCCTGCTCCGTCTGCGTCTCAACGTCCACAAGTGTCCTCTCGAGTGTCTCCGTCTGCACTGCAGCGTCCTCCGTGTCCCTGCAAACGTCCACCTGCACCTGTTTGTCCTCCTTCGTCTCCCTCCGCTCTAATTCGTCCAGCACGACGTCCAGCTGCTCGCTCTGCTCACTCACGAGCCTCTGCAGCTCCGAGATCTTCGCGTCTTTGAGCCGCAGCGTGGCCAGAACCTGCGCGCTTTGACGCTCCTGCTGCAGACGCGAATCTCGCTCCAGTTGGCGCAGTGCACGCACGAATTGAGGCTGTTCCTGGGCCAATTCGCGCGCAAGAAGCGAGTCGTAGCATTGCAAGAAGCTCGTCCAGCTGTCGGTGGTGGCGGCATCTCGTGACTCGACCTGGGGGCGGCTGGAGAGAGCGGAGGATCCGGCGCGCAGACGCCCCAGCTCCATTATGATACACTTGACAACTTCAAATAGTGGAAGTGCGGATTGGTCGAAAATATGTACTGAGATTGGATACAACACTTCAGTACTCTAGTGTGAAAAAACTCAATTAATACCAGCATGTTATCGTCCCACACATACTAACACCAGCACTTTGGCGTGTACGCGGCCGTATCTGCTCTATCCTCATCGACGATGCACACCCGACCGCGTTTGTCGTCGCTCGCTTGGCCACTTACCCACAACAAATCACGAGGCCTTCGCGGCTTCCGGCTCTGCCTCGGCGGCGTCCGCAGAGTTGCTGCCGGTCGTCGTCAGCTCCGTCGCGGACGAGTCCGTGCCGGCGTTACTTGAGGGCGACACTGGCTGCGTGGTGGGGCTCGACGGCGTCTTCTTGTTGTCCGAGTCCGGGGTCTTCTTGTCCTTCACTACCAGCAGATCGTCCTCCTGCTCCACGGGCTCAGCAGCCTCGTCGTCCGTGCCCTCCGAGCTCAGCGACGAGCAGGCGGAATTGCCAAAGTCCGTCGCCTGGTTCGGGCGCAGCAACGTGAGGTCGAAGTGGGAGCCGGTCGTGGAAAGGAACGTGTCCAGCATCTTGTCTTCCTTCACGGTCAGCGGTCGGGGCTTGGACGATCGCTCGGTCGTGCTGCCGCTAGCCGACATCGGCGACAACGGGCTCTCGCCCTCGCCCTCCTCGTCCGGCTCGGGGACGTCCCGCTGCTCCTCATCCGGTCCGTCCATGTAGTTGAAGGCAAAGTCGTTGAACAGCTCGTCGTTCGAGCTCTTGACCGATGCTGGCGTGTCAATGGGAACCTCCACAGTGTTCATGTACGTCTCGAAGATATCCTCCGTGCGGTACTCCTTCGCGTGCTTTTCCATAAGAGCATACTGTCCTTCGAAAAGGGCCTCCTTGCGCTCCACGCAGTCCCAGTCGAGACCCTTGAACCACGGGTGGTGCTTGATGTGCTCAAATCCGTGCTCGCCCGACCCCAATCGGTCGTCCTCGTTCTTCGTCAAAAGCTTCGACACGAAATCCTTCGCATCCTCCGTGAATCGAGGCGAGAACTTCAGGTCCACGTTCACGATTCGCTCCTTGATGAGACGGTTGGTCTTGGCGTTGAACGGCGTGCGGCCGTCGATCATTTCATACACCATGACGCCCAGTGCCCACCAATCCACAGCACGCGAGTACGACTTGCCGCTGAACACCTCGGGCGCCATCATCTGGTACGTGCCGACGAACGTGGTGGTGCGGCCTTCGTCTGGCATGTTCTCCTTAGACATGCCGAAGTCCGTAAGTGCCACGTGGCCGTCCGAGTCCACCAGCACGTTTTCCAGCTTGAGGTCGCGATAAATAATATCATTCTGGTGCAGGTGACGGATAGCCAGCGCCACCTCGGCAGTGTACAGTCGGGTGCGATCCTCAGTGAATCTCCGTGCGAGACGCATCTGGTCCAGCAAGTTGCCACCGGGGTAATACTTCGACAGCAGATACAGCTTCGCCTCCGTCTGGAAGGCGTAGCACAGCGTGGCCACGTACGGGTGTTTGATCCGGTCGAGAATGCGCCGCTCCGCGTTGGTAGCTTCCACCAGGCCGCGCTGAATCACGAGTTTCTTGCGGATGGCCTTCATAGCGTAGAACACGCCTTCGTCGTAGCCGTGCTTCTTACGCACGAGTTTGACGCGGCCGCATGCACCACGACCCACCAGCTTGACGATCTCGAAGTCTCCGAGACACACCGGGTCGTCATCGTCCGCCGTCGGACGGATGAAGACACTGCAGCGCTCCTGGCTCGAGGCCGTGGGGCTCGTGTGGTTCTTGGCACTGCGGTCCTTACGCCGCGGGTCGATCAGACACGGCAGCGACTGGCACAGCGAGCAAACTCTCCAGCTGCCGAATGCCGACACGAACTTGTCCTCGCAGCACCGACTGCAGTACTTGACGTCGCACCACGAGCACGGGATGCGGCGGTTCAGCATCGTCAGCTTGCGGTGGCAGATGCCGCACGCGCTGATCTTGCTGGCGTTCACCGTAATGCCGGCGGCCTCGCCGCACCGCGCGGCGAAGGACCCGAACACGGAGCTCTTGACCATCTCCAGCGCGTACGCGCCGCTGCTGCCCAGCACGTTGGACGGCACTGTACCGGCCGACACACAGACGCAGCCGTGGCGCGCGTGTCCCTGCGGGATCTTGCAGCCGACGTCGATCTCCGAGTTGAGGATCCAGGCCACGGCGCGGCGCGCGAGCATCCGGCGCGCGAAGTACGTGTCGCTGTCGCTCACGTAGTGGGACGGCTCCACGAGCGCGAGCGCCTTGACGCGGTCCTGCATGACGCCGAGGCCGTTGTCGTAATTGAGCAGGTGCAGCACCATCTGCGCGCCGCGCGAGAAGGCGACGACGAACACCTCGCTCAGCAGCGGCGCGACGAGCTGGTCCCACGCGCTCTCGACGTGCGCGCGCGGGTGGCAGCTCTGCGCCGCCGGGTTGAGGATGACGACGCCGTAGTTCTCGCTCAGCGCCT
This sequence comes from Phytophthora fragariae, assembly GCA_009729435.1. Classification (NCBI taxonomy): domain Eukaryota; phylum Oomycota; class Peronosporomycetes; order Peronosporales; family Peronosporaceae; genus Phytophthora; species Phytophthora fragariae. The sequence goes on along the minus strand of QQOI01000002.1, from coordinate 496,898 downwards.
TCTTGAGGTACGACATCATGGAGCCGCTGTCGCTGTCGCTGTCGAACTGGTTCATGCAGATGCTGCGGCTCCAGATGCCGGCCTCTCGGTACGGAACGATGACCAGCAGCCGCTGCTTGTTCTCGTAGCCGGCCGACACGTACACGGTGCCCTTGGCGCAGTCGCTGCATTGCGACGCGTCGCTGTCCTTGCGGTCCACGTCCTTGCCGTATAGCAGCTGGCGCTTGCTGGCGGCCGTGGCCTCCCACGGCTGCGGGTCCTGGCTCGCTGGCGACTCGCTGTCGTTCAGGATGGAGCCGGTCAGCAGCGTGCGCGCGCGGCCCGAGTCCGTGTCGGAGGCCACGGCCTCCTCGCCCGTGGCCACCACCACCTCGCGGAAGCCCAGCTCGGAGCGCAGTCGCTGCTGCACGCCGCGGATCAGGTTGTCCACGAACAGACACGAGTCCTCGGCGCTGGCGCCGCTGGCCAGCACCAGGCTGCCGCGGCGGCTCGAGGCCGTGCGCGGCAGCACCTGCGGGCTGCTCTGCTGCATGTCTTTGCGCTTGCCGCGGCCGGCCAGCTGCAGGTTGCCGAAGCTGCCGCTGAAGCCGCCGAGACTGGCCGAGCGCGGCTTCTTGGACGGGATGGCGAGCGGCTCGCTGCGGTCGCCTGCTGCGCCGTCGGCGGGCGAATCTGGTTGGTGCGTGATGGCTGCTGAGGGGGGCCCGGGCGGCTGCAGTACTGTGGCTCACTAACTCACTTAGTGCGCGCGCGGAGGCAAGTGTGCGTCAAGGAGCGAGACTTGGTCTGGCGGCCGGCCACTTTGGGCAGGAGAGAGAGAAGGGAAAGGGGTCAGGGAGAGAATCGCCTGCTTTTAGGCCTATCGTGGCGCCGAATTTTTGAGAGAACTCGTGTATTGCGATACTCGTTGAAGCTGGTACTGTATTAATTTGCGACAGATTTGATTGCTGTGATGATGTAAACTGAAGTTACAATGGCTGCGGTTCTGATTTTGCCTGCGATATTTCATAGTATCGGCAGGAGAGGTGAGAAATCCGGCAGATCCGTAATCACGCGAAAAAGAGCCAGCTTTGCTGCACATCGATCTCATTGGCAGTTAAGGGGATGGGGGCAAGCATAGAACGCCGGCCGCGCGTTTGAGCTCCCCGCCGTGTTCCTGCCTGTCGAGCATCGGATCGTGAGGCTGCTTCATCATTTCCTGTCTCTGAGCGGCCGCTGGCAGCGGCCCGCTGCAGCTCGGGGCTTTGCTGTTGGCTGGTCCTACGAAAATTGCCGAGCTTGAAGCACGCGCTGCGCATTGGCAGAGGTTGGCAAGCTGATTCAGCTTGCCAGCTGAGTTGATGCATTCGACGGAATGTACATTATGCCGTGTTGGCTCGTCAAGGGCGGAAGGATCATCCATCCAGCTGCAGCGCAACCAACAGCCTCGAGGATCGTCTTCCGCATCCGGCATGACGAGCGCCCCCGCCGCAGCTTGACTGCAGCCTGTCTGGGGCCGGATGGCGCAGCGCGAATGGCTTTAGTGCACCCTTAACTACGACAGCACGACACGCCTGGAGCACCCTTAACCGGCTTGGTGCACCCTTAACTTATATAAAACCTATCATAAAGAATAGCAATGCAGTATGCGTTTTCAAAGTGAGGACGGGTGTCATCGCACTGCAAATCACCAAAATCGGAGTGGCCGACAGGAAATCCACACCCCAGCCTCACCCCCGAAAACCCCGAGAGCGGTGACAGAACCCTAAGCCGAGCCAGAGGTGGTCGTGCTTGGTCCTGGGTTTAAGCCCGCGCGCTACTGCGCACGGATCTTAAACCACAGGCGTTGATTAGGCTCGGCCGAGAAAAGTGTTTTCACCCCCTCCCTACAGTTAAGGGTGCTTGAACCACTATGGCGCAGCGCCACCTGGCGCCACGAACAGCGAGTCGCTCGTGGTCACGAACGCGCTCAGCATTCGGACTGCCATTCCTGCATATTGAAGGCTGTTACCGTATGAATGCAGTACCGTACATGTATTCTGCCCTGGGCCAGGGCCCCTGGCACTGCCACTACAGGCAGTGCGGCACAGCTTTGGATCCGCTTGCGAATCAGGTGGATGGGCCCAGTGGAATCGCTCGTCATGGGCCATGACTCATGGCCGGCAGGCAAGCGCGTCGGGGGCACTGCCGTCCTGCATCGAGTGCGAGACGGTGGTGAGCTCCTTGCCAAGGACAGAGCAGGAATCGATGACATCCTAGAAGCGCATTGTCCGCGACTGCACTGCACGAAGCGGACCGAATACATATCGAATCGGTCCAATGCGGCTCATCCCGAGTGGGACGATCTCCGATCTCCGTTTCTCAAAAGATCGCCTCCGCGCTTTGAAACGCAAGGGCAGGCGGCGCGCTCCCCTCCACTCGTTGGGGAGGTGTCCTCGATGGCTCCGCGCCGAAGCAGCCTAGCGTCGTGTGTGCGATTCGATTAAAGCACTTCAAGCAGCAAATCCCTCCCAAATGCGATATCGGTTTCGGCAAGGCCTATTAAGCTGCATCCATTGCTCTTCAAGTGTATAGAGTTGCACTCTTCAACTGTGTTGAATCCATGACCACCGACCACCACAACGTCCACGTGCTGGTGACGGGCATCTCGCTGCCGGCCTGCTGCCGCGCACAGCCTCCCCCATCGGACGCCCGTTACCTCACATCATCTCCACCATGTTGTCTACTGCTCGTCCAAGTTTTGCGCGTGAACTCTCGCGCGGGACTGAGTTACGTCGCCTGGAAGTGCACGTCCGCATCTCCCCTCTCCAACGCTCCCAATGCCGCTCAGCAGCTGAATAAGCTCCATTCGCAGTGGATTCCACAGCGCCACATAGCCCTAGTCCACCCTGCATCCCCTGATGCCAATGAAGCATTGGGTCGCGGCCCCCACGACTCGAAATTCGAGGTTGACAACCCTCGCGTGGAGCTCTGGAGCTCGAAAAGCAGCTCCATGGGGCGATTTACTGTCGCAAAGCAGCGCATTCAACCAGGAGAGCAGGCGCTCCAAGCTGCTGCCTTTGCAGTAGTTGTCCGCCAGAGTTTGGCGCTTCGTCGGTGTCACTGGTGCTTTGCCGTGCTGCGCAAGAAGGCGCTTCAGTGGGGCGATTGCGAGTTCGCAAGGTACTGTTCGCGAAATTGTTTGACTGCAGACTCGGCGTTGCACGACTTCCAGTGCTCGGCACTGCGGGGGTTGAAGCGACGTGGAGAGCGTGCGGGTCTGGGAGATGCTGAGACGGTGAGGTTGACGCTGGCGGTACTGAGCATGGAGCTGTTCGTGCAGAATCCACGCGCTTTGGAGTTGCTAGCTGTTCACCGCTGTCGAGAGGCTGATGAAGAGGCGGGAGCGAGGAGTGCGGCGAATGTTATTGTCGAGATGACGGGTCGGGTTCTGGACCCGAAGCACGTGCAGCTCACGCTGGAGCGTGTTCGCTGCAATGCGCACCCGCTGTACCTCGATGGAGTTACATGTGTGGGCACGGGGGTATTTCCCGAGGCAGCTATGGCGTTGAACCACTCGTGTCTGCCTAATGTTGTGCCTGGTTTCGATCCGCGAACAAGAACCCTGGCCTTCCACGCTATTGCTGAAATTCCGCGTGGATATGAAGTGGAGTGTGCCTACGTTGACCTGCTGCAGACAAGAAAGCGACGTCAATCGCTGCTTGCGGCTGGATTTGGCTTCGATTGCATGTGCGGACGCTGTACGAATGAAGCTGCGCTGTCCAACAAGGAACAGACTCCAGCAGAGGACGATAAGGAAACTCGGATGATGGAACAACTCATGCAACTCGTGAATGCCAAAGCCGGAGGCACGAAGCAGCGTATCGCTCGCCTAAAGAAGGAGCATGAAAATGTATTGAACCGCAGTGAAGAAGCTCAATTCGCCCTCTACACCGCTGAGATGCAGCTTGCGCGTACTGAAGGCGACTGGGTTCATGTTGTCGAAGCTGCTGAAATGTTGTTGAAGATATGGACTCAGTGCGGACTACCCGACAGCTATCATACCACCGAGACGTTGCATTTACAGTTTTGTCTGGCTGCCAAGCAAGCTGGAATGACCGAGAAGGCTCAAGCTTCAGCCCAGCAAGTGGCAGCGATTCGACGGATGTGTGGATATCCACATCCGGAGACCCCCATCGGTTAAGGTGGTGCGATGCGTGTGCGAATCGGATAAGTGTGAACTAGGCAACGTACAAAGTCATCACAAGTGCTATTGCGGACGCTGTGTGAAACAATCACCTTGCCGAGATGGCAAGTACTGACAGCAACGGTGACAATACCGGTCTGCACCGTGTCAATCCATGTCCAAGTTTGGTGCTACTCGACCTCCTGATGTCTGTGACGAAAGCAAGGATGAGAGCGCTCCAGCAGTGAAAATACTGGCTCGGCCAGGGGACCACGCCCCAGGGTTGGCAAGTTATACCCGCGCTGTATCACTGAACCACTTGACTCTTCATTTCGGTGTTGATTCTCTACCCAGTTCCTGGGTCTCTTTTGGGACAGCTTCACTTCGAAAGGCGGTGCGGTGTATGGAAATCACCCAGTGGCGGGAGGAATGAGCGAAATCACTGGTACCAACGATAAGCCGATCACCGATCGAGTGCTGGCTTGTGCGCTACTCTGTGCTGATCAGCGCTGTGCTCGGTACGTCGGGTGTCACCCGTATTCCAGCATCGACACAGGCGCAGGGATACCGAGTTGTACGCAGTGAGGGCACTACGCTCAACGACGCTGCTTTTGTCACCTATATGGACACGTGCACTATCATTTTCCCTACAATGGGCCATTTGCGACTCTGATCTGGGTTACCAAGTCGCCAAGGGATGAATTGCTGGTCGTTGTGGATGGCGAGAAGGCCGCAGGGATACGGTGTACTTGATTGAGGAGTCCCTACCGGGACAACCCACCTTTTGCTGTGCCCGCCTTGAATGGATCTGCCTGTATGTTCCGACTCACTGGTAAATTGCATTGACTCAAACTTTGACGGATGATTCCCCGCAATGCTGGCGGATAAGAGATTTATTTGTACGAGAGACTACTTCACGAGGAATTCGAGACCGCCTATTTTACGGACGTTATCAGGTTGAATGCCAAGTCGAGCAATGGATTGACCCAACATAAGTTCAATACAGGAAGAACTGGACTGCGTCAATATGTTTGACTTCGTCGGTCTCGCAAACATGGGGCGAGAAGTTTTCAACCGAGGAGTAAGAGCTCACCATGACTTCCATCACTGTATCTTCGCCGCAGCACTTAGCTTGTTCCTCTACACGAACTCCTACCAGCGCACCGTGCGGCGGGGGGGGTCTAATTTGGCTCGCAATGTGTCTTTGGGGATGACGCTCGTGCGCTGGATCGTGGCATGGCATCACATCGCGACTGCGAACAGTGGCTGGTTCAATTGGTGAATTGGGCTGCGTAGCTAGATCGCGCAGTATTAACATGCTTCCCATTGCGCTCCCTTCCATCTCAAGGTCACAATTGCGTCTTTCTGGTCCACTGGATGCAACTAAAAGGGCGAGCAGAACGCGCTGTTTGAGTCCTGGTTCACGATATATATACCCCGATACGATACCGTTCTGGGATATGGCTTCCCAGCATGTCAAGCAGAGGTCGCAAACGCTGAAAACAGGCTGTCCGTATCCGGCCGTACCATACCGAGGATCCGATTCAGGTATCCGTGGACATCCGTACCCTAGATATATTTCGGGCAGCCGTGGCTGGCCGCCATCTCGATTTCGGTTAACCGTGAAACACATGTACTTTTTCTTAAACCCCTATGGCTTTGAGTAGCATTCGTACATGGCGTCTACGTTTGACCTCGCGACCAGTAAGTATATTGTTTAGTACCAATGGACTCATCATGCTTCGTTTGACTCTAAATTCGTAGCCTGTGGACCATGTCCGAGCTGTTAATGCCTCTAAGTTATGCATGTAGTGTTGTGCGTTTGGGAGTCGGTTAGCCGTAGCCGGCCGTGGATTTCAACCGGGCAGCCGTGGCTATCCGTGATCTCACCAGTGCGATATTTCGGCTGGCCGCGGCTGGCCGCGGCGGGAGAACCTATTACAGATCATGAAGGAGTTTGGTCACGTCGCAAAATAATACTTTGGTCACGTGATCAAATTCTTTGGTCACGTACATAGAGCCATAACCTACGTGACCTAATTCCGCTGGTCACGTGCCGGAGGAAGCCGACAACGATATGACTCTAATGGGTTGTAGGGGTTTCATTATTTGGCCCGTACGTTGGGCTCAGGAGCAGTATTGGGTGGAGCCGTTACGCCGGCGTCATGAAACTAACGCTACTACGCGCATCCGCTGGGGCCCATTCTCAAACGAGCAGGCAGACCTCTCCAAGCAGCTGGTCATGGCTCGGTCGGCGTCGTCTCGACCGCGGAAACGAAGTCAACGATCGGGAAATTCGCCTTCGATGCGCCCGTCGACGAGATCCACTATCGCACGACAGCGGCTGGCTGACGCGTCAAGCTCTCCCAGCTCCGAGGCATTAGAGCCTTCAGTTCATGATGGTGCTCTGAATGGCCAGCCAGCACAAGAAATCCAAGCGGGGTTTTCTCCGGTCCAAGCGCGAATGTCGTCTGCTTCGACACATAATACAACTTCGCCCCCGATGGAAACGATCAGCTGTCCTGACACTCGGCGAGAGCTGCCCTTTACCCGGACCCCGTCGATATCAAGTGCAGCCATGGAAGCAAGCTCACCGCCATCAGCTCTTTCAAGCGCATCGTCACAAGCGGGGACGATCCCTGGTGTGGCCCCTGCCCCAAGAGCACCTCAAAAACGGGATGGCACCACCAAAATATATCTGAATGGACATGAGTATACTCGAGCGAACACCTCATCGGTAAAAATCACGTATCGTTGCAGTTTCTACCGCAAGCCAAAGTTTTGTCCTGGTCAACTAGTTTTATACGCGTCCACGATGACGTATGACATCGCGAATATGATTCCACATACTTGCCACCTTGGCCAAGAAGACGCTCAACTGAATGATGACTCTGCCCTTATCAACGTGGAAGATGAGATGAGAGAATTTGTGGATGAGTTGGCTGACCAAGATATTCCGGGTAATCAGATTTGGATGCTCGCTTATACAAAGTTCTACGCTGCATCGACTTGTGTCGTCCGTGGTCTGTCTCGGAGCCAAGTGATTAAACGTAATGGTAACGCCAAAGCGGACACCAAGATGTTCTCCTTGGTGGAAACCCCAGATCTAGCCAAAGTGAAGAACGAGATCGTGGGGTTCTTGCAATTCAACTACGCCTGGAACGACGACAGCCGGGCTAAGCAAGGGAAGTCGGGGATCGAACGCTTGATCGGGTGGTCTCACCCAGAGTTGCGCAACCTCCTTCGCTATGACGGTCTACACTTGTTCGTAGATGGCACGTTCCGCTGCACTCCGAAGTCATTTCACCAGTTCGTGACGCTGATGATGTACGACCCGTTGACCGATTTGTTCGTGCCAGTCTTTTTCACGTTGACCACAAACAAAACTACGGACTTGTACACGAAAATGTTCAAGTGCATTGAGTTCGCGTTAGGCAAGGAGCCCAACCCCGCGGACGTGGTGTGTGACTTTGAAGCCGCAATGATCTCTGCTATCGATTACCGTTTTCCGTCTACACGTATTGTGGGCTGCTTATTCCATTTCAAGCAGGCGTGTAGACGGAAAATGAAGGAGTATAGACTATCTGAAGCCGAGGCTGGAGTGGCAATGGAGTTTGGCGTCCTAGATATGCTTACTGTAATTCACCCTCAGAAGATTGCTCTTCAGGGGGTTGCGTGGGTCAAAACGAAGATCAAAGAACGATGCGCAGCCAAAGGCCTTGAGTACTCGCGAAATAAGTGGAAGCGGTTCTGGCAATATTTTACCAATACCTGGCTGGTTACATACCCACCGGAGCTGTGGAACATCTACGGAGTACAGCGAAAGATTGTTAACAGAGCCAATAATCCATTGGAGAGATTTCACCGGGAGCTGAACGCGCGAATGAAGGCACACCCTACACTCAAGCGATTTGTGCGTGTTATTGAGGAAATCGCCCGAGAGTATGTTGTCCTCCGAAGAAGCATCATCTCGGGCGACGCCACCGCTCCTGTGCGATCGAATCTGCGCTTCCCACGATCCGCTGTGCTGCCTGAACCTAACGATATTGTAGACTCTGATGACGTCAATGACGACATTGATGCCGAGAATACCGGTGTTTCGGAAGATGATGATGCACAACTTTCGGATGATGAGCTTGGCATGTTGTACGACACATCGTTCGACCATGAGGATGAGATGAAGTCCGACGCGGCTGCTTTGGCGATCTGGGATTGACCACGTAGGCACAACGATGCAATTGATAGTCACCAAGATAAACCAAATACATTGCTTGTCTTTATTCTTCATACGGTCAGTGTCAATCCCCACATGACCAAAAACATTTGGTCACGTGATCCAACTGCGTGACCAAAGCTTTTCATGACCTGTAATAGGCATTACCGGCCGTGGCCACGGCCAAAAATAATCCGTACGGCTGCGGCTGGCCGTTTGCGACCTCTGATGTCAAGTGCTACATGTACGGTAGCAAGACTTGACAAGTGGAGGAAGTTCATGAAGACGTATCCAAGGAGAATGGCTAATAGTGTACTGGGGATCATTACTTTCTTACAGCTTCTACTCACATCACTAACACAACACCAACAACCACACCAACCATCTTCATCAGGGCGTAAACAGCGTGGCTAGCATCGTTGTGCTGTGCCCAGGTGTGCTGCGAAGAGAGGAAACGTTGGACGGGAGCGAAGCTAGGGATGACTCGCAAATACTAGTGCCGTTGATGAGCTTCCTTAGCGTGTGCTGCACTTCAATTGCAGGCGGGCGTTGGCCTGGCGAGAAGCTGAGGCAGCGCATCACGAGCTCCTGGATCTGCACGGGGCAGTCCATCGACAATGCCGGACGAATGGAACCAGAGCTCACCAGCAGTGCCAGTTGACTCTGCTCGTCCATACCGTCGTCCATGTCCACGCCCGATGCGAAAGGCAACTCGCACGTGTCGAGCTCCGTAAGAAGTACCCCGAGAGCATACACGTCGGACTGCTCACTTCTTGGCTCACCACGTAGTAGCTCAGGCGCCAACCATGCGACCGAGAAGTTGTTTTTCGAGTACATGGCTTGAGTGCCCACAGCACGTCGTACACCAAAAGCGCACAGCTTGGCCTCGCACGCCTCGGACAACAAAACACGCTGTGCCTTGAGCTGCGGAGGGTGCAGCGACGAGCTTACGCCCGCCGGTCGGGAGTGCAGATACACCAATGCATCCACCACGTCCAGCGCGAGTTGAGCTTTAGTCTTCGGGACAGACATCGAATGGAACCACCCGAAGTCATGTGAATTGCGCGGCCGCAGCGTCAGCAGCGCGCGCAGGTCTCCGTTGGGCATGTACTCGGTCACCGCGGACGGCTGCGATGCCTGTCGTACCATGTGAGAGGGCGACGAGGGCGAGTCGAGGTCGTACACACACTGAGTGGGGTCGAAAAAGCCAACGAACGCCACGATCCGCGGGTGCAGGAGCGAGGCACTGAGTGAAATGTCGGCCATGAACGCCTGACGGTAGGACTGCTGCTCCGACAGCTCCGCCAGCAGTCGTCTCACCACCACTTGGCGATTAGCTTGGCCCTCGATCTTGAGCGTGGCACGGAACGTCAAGGCGAAGCTGCCTTCGTGCAGCAGCTCGCCGTCGACGACACATTGCGGCGGCAGCCGATTCTGCTCCAGCGTCAGCGCATTGCACGCGAGCTCGTCACCCGAGTCGCACTTCTCCATCCAGCGATAGTGCGATCCGCTTGCCAGGGGCGACGACGAAGCCGTGGCAGTTGTCGTGGTAGCAGAACTGTTGGAGCCCCGACCGTTTCCAATGCTGAGGTGGTCGAAGATTTCCATGGACGGCACGCTCGAAATGCGCGGCAGGTGCTGGAACCACCTGCCCCCGAAGGCCGCGGTGCTGGAGGGGCGTCGACTACCATCCGCGACGATCGCCAAGAGGTCGGGCGTCAGCACGCAGTCCACGTAGTCGGTGCTCTGGCTGTGGCTGTTTTCCGGTCCGTTAAGTCGCTTGTGTCTTCGGCGGCGATGCATGTACCAGCCTCCAAGGGCGAGCAGCAGCACCGCAGCCACTGCGAGGGCGATGATCAACGACGTCGAGTCCGATGACGAACTACCAGTAGCCTCGTCTACGATTGACGACGAACCTGAAGAGCTCATTTAGGTACTGACTGGATCGGAACGTGGGGTGGAGAGGAAGTGGGTGGGTTTGTACTGCCACGCAGTCGGGTATGGGGGAAAATGGGGTCTCTTGCTTGGGAGTGAGCGACTCCGTCCTTCCTAGAGCGAACACGCGAATGAGACGTCCGATCGGTCGGTCTCCGCTAAAGGCGATTCCAGCAGCGAGGGCAAGGGCGGACGACTGGCTTTCGCTTTTCGTCTCTGCCGGGGGGCAGCGGTTCGATTTGTATGGGCAGGCATCAACAAACTAGGCGTTTGTTACATAAACCATCCGTACTGCCTAAGTAGAGATTTTGCGAAGACCTAGTTGAAGGTGATGGCTTCAAACTAACATGTAAATCACAGTGTTTTATGGTTTTCTTCGGCACTAATGCAGGGGTTGCATCTCTAATTTCGCTTTTAAACATGCTTTGCGCCGCTCTAACAGCTAGAAGCAACTCCAAAGTCCCTCCCAGCTCTTCATTTCCCCCGACGCTTCAAGCTCACAGCAACATGGTTTGCAGTAAGTAGACCAACTTGGTACTCCCCGCGACACGCTACACATGCACAATGTCTACGCTGCTCGCCTAGACAATAACTGGAAGAAAAGGTAGTGTACTCAACGACAATAATTCTTGCGCCACCATGAAATGGAGCTAGTGCTTCAACCTGGAAGCCAGACTACATGTCACTGTAGTTCCGGTGCGGTAGCCGAAGCCACTTGCACCTGTAAGCTCAACTATTCACGCGCCGACCATTGCAGACCTTCGGTTCGCTTCGGGAGTACAAACGGTCTCTCTGAGGCCTCTGAGGACACTCGAGATTTGTATAGACCCGAGGTTTCCCACCTTTTTTACAAACATTAAAGCCCCACCCTTCTTACATTACAAGTAATATCATCCCAAGACAATGGCTGATCGAGTCTCAGCACTTCCTGTAAATGAAGTCTGGAGTGACAGTGACTTTACTCGCCGCTTCGGAGACCTGAAAACGTTCGCAATTGGTCTTGCAAGTGTCGCTGACCAAGTCGTCTCTCTCGTCTGCAAGCGTCTCAGAGTGCCAGCGCTAGCGATTCCTCGCTTTGAACGCGTGAATTTTCGACACTATACTTTATTCTATATAAACTTCATAGTGCCTGATTAAAGATTTCCAAACTGCCCAGTTGTAGCCTACTTAGGACATAGGCACAATATCCTAGTTTGTTGAATCCATACAGTATGGGGGAGACTACAGTACTATATTGACCCCACACGCCGATATGTCCGCCAGCTGGCTCAGCCTGACGCGTGCATTTACGGTTTCCCTCTGGTCGCGGGCGGTAAACCTGCCGTGTTGACTCAGGGACGTCAAGTTGGTGAGTGGCTGGCTAGTGCAAGTGCGCGGAGCTCTCGGCCATCAAGTTAGTCCCCATTTAGCATCATAGAAGAAAATCCGCGGGACATTTGTTGGGCTGGTTAGATTTTAAATGGGTCTTTTACCGGTCTGGTCGGGTACCCGGTCGGGTACGGATATTTCGTGGGTCAGGCTCCAGGTCGGGCTGACCAGCACCTTACCCGTAAAATACACGTAAATTACCGTTTCCCTCTCCACTTCTACTCGCTACGCTCTCTTAGTACCTAGCTAGGTCCTGTGATAGTCGTTGAAGTCCAGCAGGACACTCGCGCGTTGGCACTCGCCTGCGGACTTAGCGACGACGCTGCGTAGGGCCCGCCCCTCTCTCGCTTCGCTCGGGGGGCGACGCTTCGCGTCCTGCCCCACCCCCTTGCGTCTTACGCTAAGTCCTCGGCTTCGGCCAGGCGCGGTGTCTAGAAGAAAAACAAACTCCTTGTCAGGGCAACTACTCCGGCCCACGCGCCGACCATCGCAGACCTCCGCTTCGCTTCGGTTGCAAACGGTCTCTCTGAGGCCTCTTGGCTTTTCGGCGCCCCCGCTGTGCTCGGCTCGCTGGAGTGATCGCCTCGCGCGGGTTTGCTGCGGCTTTACTGTCTACAACTCATTTGCGTCGTTACCTGTATCATACAACAGCACAGTTCATCTGCTACTTCTGAAGTACATGTACTGTAGTACTAGGTAATATAGTAACTTACTATTAGTAAGTCACCTAGCTTGCTTATCATTTATCTGGCAAAATCGTAGGATGGATTTGCTACCTAAGAAATGCATGATCTTATTGGCTGAAAATAATAATTTACTTGTTGAAGCTTTGAGGATTTTCGCTTGAGCAAGTTGGATGGGCGGGCACCTTGGTATAACCCCAAGTAATGGCAAGCTGACGCAGTGCTTGCAAGTATGTATACATGTAAGACATATGTATTAGGTTAATGGTCTGTGCAGAGAGCGCGTAGTGGTAATAACGAAAAAGCAGACCGCCAAATAGGTGGCTACCATATCCTCAACATCTATTATAGTTGCCGAACTTGGCGCCGTCGTCGTCCGCGCGGTAAACGTTGCCGCCGAAGTGCTTGAACATGAGGCGCGGGGGTTAAAGGTCAGGATGGCGTCCCAGCGAATCTGTCTGTCAGTGGCGCCGGAGAACGACGCCCAGTCGAGCAGCGCCATGTCGTTCTTGACACTGCCGGGGAACAGCGCGTCCTGGAATACGTCCACGGGGGCGCTGTTGACCGAGCTGAAGAAGCTGTCGGTGCTCAAGATCACCCCACTGGACACCAGCGACGTCCATCACCTAGGCGGCTGAGGCGCTCAAGGGCGAGCCGATTAACCTGCTGATCAACAACGCCGGCAAGGGCGGCGGCATCCCCGACGTCACCAAGGCCGATATTATGAAGTTCTTGGAGGTGAATGCCGTGAGCCCCTTCCAGATCTACCTCGGGTAGCCTTGCCGCGCTTGATCTCACGACGGCGAAATGCTCCATGATGGCCATTTGGCCGCTGGTCTGGAGGCGGGTCGCCAGCGTGCGACGCCCACCGGTCCGTCGTCAACTAGAACGCCGCAGTCACATCTTGCTGGAGACCTCCGCCGTTACTAAGACAGCCGCAGCGAAGGCGACCACATGCCGCGACATGGGGTCGTCCGGCAGCACCTTGACCATGTTTGGGATACCAAGGTTCTCAAACCGTCATCAGAGCCACCGCAGTGCCCGCGGCGATCGCGTCTTGCCCCCGACGGTCGAAACTCTGCTGAATAAATTCGAATGCCGCGAACGTCATCCGAACCATTGCATCGTAGCGACTTAGCGGACCTGGGGGGGATAACATGTAAAATTGGTCTCCGTCGAGTCACAGATATTTTCGACCACTTACGTGATGACACTTTCCCGTAGGATTACCCTGCGACGAAACAGGCACCATACATCGATATAATACGGTGCATACAAAAGATCAGTGAAAATAGTATGTTTCATTTCGTATTATTGCAAAAAGGTTGGCGGAAAATCCTACGAACCCATACAAACAAGTAGTATCTGGCTAAACAGCGACAATCAATATTTCTCAGGTATGGGTCTGGGGTCGGGTATGTCAACTTTTGTAACCTCACTGAAAAGTATTCGCAGGTCTGGGTCGGGGTCAGTCTGACCTGGTACCATACCCGACCCGCAAAAGACCCATTTTATAATCTACCGTTGGGCTTACATGTTAGGCCTGAACCATCCGTGGAGGCGGATAGCAGGAGGTGCATCCTTTTACTGCGGCGGACTGGCATAGCGACGGGTTGAGGATGCCGACAAACTAAAAATAACACGCGCAACTGGAACGGAGGCAGGCCCAGTGTTTGTACGGAACACTTTTGGTTGTTAGGATGACCACACAGATAGGTGAAGCGCTGGAACTTCCAGTCCGGACCGGACTCCGGTGTGACTGAACGTCAGCATGGTAATCGCCCGCTGCGGGTGCAACTGTGCGCACCGTCACATGTGTTGCGTTTGCCTTGTGGCTTCATTTGCATTTGGTATGAGGATGCTGCAGCAGCAAAATGAAACCTACCGGTATCGACTGCTGGAAAGGTCGCATCTCACGATGAGAAACACGGCGAAGCACCAAACACGGCGATCGACTTGCTGTCGACGAATGTGCGAGTCGCCTCGTGATGGAACGAACACGCTGCAGCACGGAGTCGCTGCTAGCATGAACTTTAGAACTACATGTACAGGCAAGTGCAGAGCTACAGGCATTGCGGGCACTGACCACATGGAGACACCGAGTGGATATTCTCCGCCGCCCAGACGACCGCCAACCTCCGCCGCCTGCAAATGCCGCGTGGGCATGCACCAACCGGATTCACGTTTGGTCCTTTGCCCTTCAGCGCCGAGAAACAGGCCAGCATGTGTCCACATGGGCTCTGGGCCTCCTGGGATCGTTTCATTGAAGAGAGTGTCTCCCTCCCGTCTACAAGGACAGCGTCACAGCGCACGACGCCGACGCCAACGGACGAGTGCATGCACCGAACGAGCATCGCCGAGCCGGCGGCGCGCTCCCACCCATCCAGTTGATAGACGTACGGCGCGGCGTGGCGCGCGGGGCGGCAGCGGAGCATGATGGGGTGCCATTACATGTACACCAGCACGCGACATCCTCGTTATGCACAATGTACTCGGAGTCGTAGGAGCTCTGCGCGCAACATGGCCACGGAGCCAGCAGCGAGACTCTTCTCCACCACCCAACGGCCTGGGCGAGCTGAGCGCGGCCCGTAGGCCATCCGATGCCGCAGCGTGAATGTGAACGCGTGCTGACCGGATCTCTAGCGTCGGCACGCATTCACACTGATGGGATGACCGGCAACACGCGCCCCTTTTGGTCGCGAGTCACCCGGTCGTTGGACCCGATTGACGAGCCTGCGGCTCTATGGAGCTGTGCTCGCCACCACCACTCGATCAAAAAGGCAACTTGTTGTTGAGCCTGCTAGACTTGATACTTAAATATCTCCCTCGAATACGTTTTTGCAAGTGCACAACAAATGGGAGGTGTACAGCACAGCTTTAGTATACAAAGGCAAGACGAACATATGAGACAACTATAAGCACAGGCGGGTAGTTCGCCCACACAGACGCCTGCGAGACTGGCGAAATGGCCGCTCACTTGCAAACGATGTCGGGCCAACGGCAACCACGGAATCTGGCGCACGATCCGCTGCGCCGTGCTCTGCAATCGCGCGTTGCGAGATTGCTCGGAATTGCACACGGGCGTGGCGACCACCTGGCCGAGACGCCAAACCGCATATCGGCGCGACGCACTTGCCTTTTGTATGGAGATCGCATTCAGGCACCTGGTCTCGCAGACTAAACTTGCCCGGGATTCCCTGGCCGTCATACCAAGTTCCAGAGGATCTGCGCGCGAAGTGCACCCCAGCTCTGCGAGGGAAACACGGTGATTTTCCCTTGGGTAGTCTCAGAGCCCCTGGCGCAGCTTTCATTACCCAAGTTGCCGTCCAAGAGCCAAGTGCCCACTCAGCGATGGAGCACCTGATGCACCGCTCAAGCGACGAGGAGGGCGCCGCGCGCGCGCCCGAGTTCCAACTGATCCGCCGCAAGCGGCCGCGTACGCCCGAGAGCGGCGGCGGCGAGTCGCCCTTGGCCTTCCCGGCGCGGAGCTCGCCCGGCAAGGCGCCGCGCCTGATGGTGCTGCCCGGTCTGGCGGAGCTGCTGGCCGCGCAGAAGCAGCGCAACGAGGAGTCGCTGCTGGACGTGCTGTCTCGCGCGTCCTCGGCCGAACAGGAGCAGCAGCAGCAGCAGCAGAGCCCACAGCAGCAGCAGGAGGAGGACGTCGAGGTGGAGGACAAGACGCCGTGGCCCTCGGCCAAGCAGTACTTCGACATCTTCTCGGCGCCCAAGAGCGAGCTCAAGATCCCGGTCTACGACCTCGGCGTGGACCCGCGCGGCGTGCCGCTGCACCCGGAGTTCATCTACAGCCAGCCCGTGTCCTGCATGTACTTCCTCAGGTGCTCGCGGCTGCTGGGCAAGGGCTCGTTCGGCTTCCCGCGCAAGAAAAAGTCGGCGGGCGAGTCCTCCACGCCCGCGACAACCACGGGCGCGTTCTCGAAGAAGCCCGCGGCCAAGGCGGGCAAGAAGGAGTCGAGCAAGGACTTCGAGTGGCGCAAGATGAGCTTCGTCACGGGCCTGCCCAAGAAGCAGCCCATTGTGCGCTACATCACGGCCACGTGCTACAGCCGCGCGACCGATGTCGCCGCCAAGAAGAAGGTCTTCCGCATGCACGCCGTCATGCTCGCAGACGAGGCGGGCACGGGAGAACAGGGCGAGTATGTTCTCGTGCACATCCGCGCGGGAGGCAGCAAGCGCGTCGGACTGCGTGCCAGTTTGGCTGATGCCGAGGCGCAGCAGGCCCCGGCGTCGCCCGGTGCGATCGACACGGCGACCGCAATGCAGAACACCGACCTGCTGTGCATGCGCCGCCCCGTGTCCCCCACGAGCGTCGCCGTGTCTTCGTACTCGAGCTCGACGTCTCCACGCCACAAGAAGCTGCTGCACGCGGAGTTCCCGTCCAGCCAGAGCCAACGCTCGGACCACTTGGCTCGAGTGCTGGCTGGATCCCCAGGTTTCCCTATGGGGATGGACTCGTCGCCGCCCTCGGTGACGCGCCACCCGCTCTTCACCTCTATCGAGGACCCGAAGGTCGACTCGGCGCGCCAGGCACTACGCAACATGATCCTCAAGTCGTGCACGTCGCGCGACGAGATGGCAAAGTACGTTATCGGGCTCCAGGAAGAGCTCGCGGCGCTGCAAAACCAGTAAGCTTAGGACGCAAGCGAAGAACTTGCGCTGCAGATTAGGAATTTTAGTTGTAATAGCTGTCCACCCCCGTAATTCTGGGAACAATATTATAGCAATGCACTCTCAACCGCTCGCTCACGTCTCGCCCTGCGTCACCGCTCTGTTGTCAAGACGAGCCATTGCCAAAATGAGTCAGCCACTTGAACATAGCGCGACTAGCGAAGCGAAACTGTTTCGGCGTCGAACTACATGTAGTGGTTCCCGTGGAATCGCTCCAGTTAAAACTTGAACTTGACTGTGTTTTGACAAGCTACAGCAGTTTGCCTATTTTTATATGGGGCTTTGCGCTGTGTTGAGAGGAGGAAGACCCTGTCTCGAAGGTCAGAAGCATGGGTGGTGCTGACATCGTGAGTGCGTTTTCTGTGGGTCAATGCGTCACCAAGCGCAGTCGGCAGCTCGAGCGTTTGCTGTACATGGTGGAATCCACCGCAACAAAGTTTCAACAGGCGAAGGCTTTGTCTTCAACCTTGCGAGCTCAAGTCCAGAAGCGATACGGCAGACTGCTGCTTGACTTTCTCGAGAAGCAGAGGAGTCTGGGAATTCCTGATCTGCTGACAGACGCCATGCATCTTGAGGTATTTACATGCAGTGAACAATGGCAATGCATTGCATTGTGAGAGTTAATGTGTAAATGAGCTGCCGTGTTGAAGAGCTACGACGAGGAGCTCCAGCAGCTGCTTGTATTAGTTGAAGACGAAGAGCTACTGCGCCAGCGCGTGGGCGCAACTTGGGAGTTTCTAGCTGCTACCAGCATTAACCAGGATATTGTGGCGCTAGTCCGTGCCTGCGAGGGTGTGTGGAACGAATTAGTTCCTCTGACGTCAAGTGCCATACCATTGATCAACAGCATTCGAGGTGAGGTGGTGTGATGTACCAGAAGCGTTTTACTACCGCTCATAACCCTGTTGGTGTCGTGCATGCAGGAGATCCTGACCTCCCCACCTGGCTGAGAAACTCTGAAGCAGCGTGTAGTACGATTCATCCATGGCCCTCACCAGTTCAACGAACTACTAGCAATTAGAATAATAAACGTAGGCTATTGCTACTGTTATGCATCTCGCCTCGCTCGAACTTTAGTCTTCTGGATTGCCATACAATGCAGGATCTCCGTACCCCAGAGTTGCTTCCTCACTAGTACTGCTTCGAGTATTGCTAAACTGGTTGCTGTACGACTTCAGCTGGCTGTTGACCCATTCTTGCTGAATCTGCTGCTTCTCTTTCTCTAGTCGAGCTAAATCGTGACGGTACTCGTTCACCTGCATCTTGTACATTTGAAGCTCGTCCTCCATCTGCTTCATCTGGTTTTGCTTCCACTTGAGGGTTTCTTTGTAAACCACCAACTGCTCTGCGACCTCAGCTCCAGGTTGACGTGCCAGAATCGTCTTTAGTTCGACATACAACTTCTCCTTCTCCAAAATGAGGAGGTCTTTGATGGTAGTTTCCTCATACTTGCGGATCAGCTTCTTCTGCATTGCTTGAAGCTTTCGAATCACCTCAAAGCGCTTTGGATCGCTACCCTCCAGCTTGCGCCACCGATGAACGTTCAGCGGATGATCAAGCTCTTCCGAAAGTGCCCGGATTTTGGTCTTCTCCTGCAACAGCTCCTTTTCCAGGCGGAACAGCTCTTGCTTGAGCGAACCCTCGTGTGACAGTTGGTTATTGCTCGAATCCCTTTCGGTCGTGAGAGCATGAATCCGCGACTTCAGGTTGCCGACCTCCTTTTGCTTCTCCTGGAATTGGAAATACCCCTTGGCCAGTGTCGATTTCTGAATCTTGATCTTCTCATACAGAACACTCAGCTCCTCATTACGCTGGATAAGCTGTTGTCGCAGAGTATCGCGATCATGGACAACACAGCCGTATTCCTTGACTTGTCGCTGCTTCTCTTCGTCTGCCTCCTGTATGATCTTCGCCAGCTTAGTGATCTCCAGCTCTTGGTTAAGAATGATTTGTTCCGACGACTGAATCTGTTTCTTAATGCGCAGAAGTTCGTTCTTGAGGATCTCCTTCTCTTTATCCACCTTGTGATGGTCAAAGTGCTCCTTCACTAGTGCATGATCCTTCGACGTGATCTCTTCCTTCAGCTGCTCGATCTGGTGGTTCATGATCTTAAACTTGCGCTTCATATCGCCGATCTCCTCTTGGCTCTCGATAAGCTGCTTGCTGTACAGATTCCGATCAGTGCGAACTGCCTCGTAGAGATTCTGCTGCTGCTTCAATCGACTTTCACTCTCGACAATTTTCTGCTGTAGCGATACGACCTGCAAGTCCTGCAGCTTCGCCTCCTCCAACGACGTCATGAACTTCTGCGTTGCGTTGGCCGCTTCCTTTTCGTACTTCTCGCGTTCTCCAACGAGTTGCTGAATTTGCGCGCGTTGCTTCTTCACGTGGGACTTAAGGCCATTGATCTCGTTCTGAAGGTTCTTCATTGTGTTTTCCTTGATCTTCATCAAGTCGAATGTAGCTTGGGTTCGATCGTTCGCCTTTACAAGCATCTTGTTCAGCACCTCACGCTCCCGAAGCATTTCCTCCAGCTTTTTCGTGAGCAGTTCACTCTGCTTCTTTTCTGCTTCAAGCGAGATGTTGATCAGGTTTTCTAGCTCCAGCCTAGCTTTATCCTTTTCAGTCTCACAGTCCGAGCGCTTCGTCTCGACGTCTTGCAGTTGCTCTCTAGCAATCTCCATGAGCTTCTCGATTTTTAGCGCGTCCCGCGTTATGGCCTGTATTTGCTGCTCCTTCACGTCCAGTTCGTGCTCCACCTGCACGTTTTCCTTGTGCAACTCGACATTCTTCTGCCACTGCAGCTGCATCGCTTCCGTCAACGAATGCGTCGTGCGGAACAGTCCGTCGTACTGCTTCAAGTACTTCTCCATCTTCTGTTTGGACTCGCGCATGGTCAGCTCCTTCTTGCGCAGGTTGTCTTCGTTCTCCTTCTTGAGCGTCTCCATTGCCGCATTCTCGAGCTGAAGACGTTCATGCGCCGACTTGAGTACTTTCAAATCCTTCTCCAGCCTCGTCTTGCGCCGCACTTCCTTCTCCGTCAAGCTCTGTTTCTCTTGTATCTGCAGCAGTATGTTCGCTTGAGCCTCTTCCAGCCGCGCATTCTTGGCCTCCTCTTGTTGAACCAGTGCGAACAAGTTTGCAGTCTCTTGTCGTAGATCCTGCAGCGATATCGTCTTGGCCTCGACATCTCGCGCGCACTCAGCTCTCTTGTTCTTGAGTGTCGCAATCTGCAGCTCCTGCTCTTCGTTGAGGATAATGTCACCGCCATTTCCAGACGGCATGGCCATCTTGGACACTTCTTCCTGGAGCAGCTCCAGCTTCCTACGCAGCTCATTGACCTTCTTCTGCTTCTCAAGCTCTGCCTGTCTGGTCGTCGCGATCTGCTGCAACACCGCGTCCAGCTCGACCTTGGCCTTCTTCTTCTGCGCGAGCGCCTCGCTCTCCTCCTCCTGGTCGCGCAGCATGGCCTCGTGGCTCGAGTGGATCTCGGCCAGGATCTCCTTCGTGCGGTGCAGCAGCCGTTGCTCGCTCTCCTGGGACTTGACGAACGCCAGCAGCAGCTTCTCCAGCTCCGACTTGTACAGCGACACGGCGTCGGGCGTCTGCGCCAGCACGGCCTCCATCTCGGCCACGATGGCGGCGCCCGCGCCCACCGCCGCCGTCTCCGCCTCCGTGAACCACCCGCCTTCCATACCGGCCGACTGCGGCGTCAGCACGCGCTCCATAGCAGCAGCCTCCGCCATGTGCAGTTGCTTTGATAATAATAGGGCGATGGTGTTATAGTTGAAGTTGCGGAGTGACGGTCATAAAGCGGAGTGATGGTCAAACACGGCTTGATGGGGTGCACTGGTACACCGTACCACTACAACAATTTGACGAGGTAGCGCATTGATGTAAGTGACCTTCTTGAAGGTGCTCGTTGAGCTGCAGACCCAACAGAGGCATCCAATGCGAAACACGCGTACTGTATTGAGGTAAACCACCAGCAGCTCTGCCAGCTGCGTCCATATCGGCTGCAACTATGTATCCGCGAAGCTCGATTGCCGCCGGGCGTTGAAGTGCTGTCGTGGGGTTGTGTTTCATGTGGCGCACACATTGCGGGGTAGGTGTGTGTTCAAATCGTACTTTTTCACTTGGATTTTGTATGTCAACAAGGTTTTTTTACGCTGCTGCCGAGGTTTTACCCCCGCGGGCGCGTGGCTAGCGGGTATACTAAATCCAAGTGCAAAGCGGGGAGAGCGCTCTTCGGCTTTGGCTCTGCTTCTTTCGGGAGCCCTCCAGTCGGAAGAAGACGCGGGCGTAGGCAGACAGCGGGAAGTCAGAGAGAACGAGAGAAGGAGGACCGGCCGATAGGAGCGGTAGACACACAGGTAGCAGCGCCAGAGACTGTAGGCAGATTCAGGACCAGCACACAGACAGGGGCGGGATGAGTCGCGAGGAGCGGAAGATGGCGCAGATCATCGCCAGCATCGAACGCATGGAGCAGGAGACGCGCGTATCCGGGGACGACGTCGGCAGGACGCAGGAGCCGCACGACTCGGCCAGACAGGGCCGCGGCAAGAAGGGGAAGAAGGGAAAGCCCGCGGGTGTCAAGGCCAAGGTCGGCAAGAGGCTCAAGGTGACGGCCGTCGCTATGGGCCCCAAGGCGCCTTTCGAACGCAAGCTCACGCCCAAGAAGCGCTGGATCCAGCTCTGGAGCGCCCAGCTGGACACCAGCACGGACAGGGACCCGAGCAGCTCGTCGGAGGGGACGGAGAAGGAGAGCGTGGACATGCAGCAGGCGGTCGCCACGTCGCCCGTGTCAGAGGTCAAAGTGACCCCTGCCGCGCCCCCTGCGGTGATGGTCGTTGTTGAGGGGAAGGTCGAGCCAAAGATCTCAGAGGAGCCAGCGGCTGAGCCGGAGGCGGCGTCGGCGCCTGTCACCCCCACAGAGAAAGCTGAGAAGACGATAGCTCCCGTCCCAGACCCGGTCGAGAGCAAACTGCAGGTGCAGACAACAGAGAAACAGACTACAGCGACCCCCAAGCAGGTGACTTCGCCCAAGGCTGCGTCGACGCCGCCTAAGGCAGCGACGACGTCCCCCAAGGCAGCGACGACTTCGCCCAAGGCGGTGACGACACCTAAAACACCCAGCGCGGGTTCCGCTTCGTCATCAACGGAGCTGCGCGTGAAGACTCCGCTGAACAACGAGTCGTCGCACTTGTCTCCCCCGCTGGAGCGCAACAGCCCCACCACGACCGCATCAATCAGCCCGTCGTCGAAGGTGAAGGACAGCGACACACCGAACACCAGCACAGCAGCAGCCAAGTTCTCCCCCGCCGCAACCGAGCAGGAGAAACCTGTCGTGGCTGAAAAGAAGGAGCTTCCGAGGAAGGAAGTCTCCGCCCCAAGGCTAGAGAGGAAGAGCAGCAGCTGCAGCAGCGTGGGGAAGGGAGAGGACAGCCTCAGGAGGGACACATCAGATCGCCATCACGACCGCAGCAGGAAGCGCAGCTTGGAGGAAAGTCAACTGCCCATGTCAGAGGAGGCGAAGCGGCGAATGGAGAGGAGGAGGAGGCGGAAGTCCAACTGGGATGTGGGCGACCCGCGCAAGGGGGGCAGCCCCATCCCAGACCCTCCAGTCAGTGCCGCCGCCGCCGCGGCCAACCAGCAGTCCTTCGCGAAGTACCCGCCCAACCGGCCGTCTTGGCGGCATAGTCAAAGCATGATGGATATGAAGCCGAGCTTCCAGACCGGACATCGTTCCTCAAGCTTTTACACCAGCGGGACCAGCTCTGGAGGCAGGCGAGGCTTCCACCATTCGAGCTCGTTGCTTCAGGATCGTTCCCGGAGCGCCGGACGATCGTCAGCGCGTTACAGCTACGGCACCACCACCAGCAGCAGCGGCGGCGGTGGTGGTAGCAGCAACTACCGGTGATCGACGGCGAGGAAAGTTTGCGAACAGGCCGGCTGGACATATCTATCTATGAGACGCGACCATATTGTGTAGAAAGCGAAGCTTAGGCGAGCCAGCCAGGAACAGGTACCCAGGCAGGCAGGAGTAAGCCAATGCGTGTTGTCGTCGTCATGTGCAAGTGCAAGTGCAAGTAGTCAAGTCGTGTGTGTGTCGTACACTAAATGTAAGACACATTTCTATGTTTCATTATCGACCCGAATAGAGGGACACATACAAATTTTTAGTGTCCTGACGTTGAACCGGATTCTTTTGCGTGTCATCAGTGGTACAGTATCCGCTGCAAAATGGCTGGAAGTCGGTGGGTGCTCGCTCTTCTGTGCGCTGCGTTGTACGTGACAGCGGGTGCAATAGCAGCCCAAGCGATAACAGGGTCAGTCGATGACTCACTTCTGCTGGTCGTGGGGGACGTGACGTCCTCCTCGGCGCGTATCCTGTACGACCAAGTGCCTTCGTCCGCCACGAGGCTGCAAGTACGAGTGCACCAGACCATGGCCCACACTCAGGAGGCACTAGCAGGCTCAGCAATAAGCCAGACACTGGAAATAACGCTGTCGGAGTCAGTAGACCAGCCTCGAGTTGTGGGACTGGAGAGTCTGGAGCCTGGACGGAGGTACGTCGTGCAGTTCGAGGTGGACGAGCCGAAAGAGACGGCGACTGTCATGTTCCACACGGCGCGATCGAAGCAGGGAAACAAGTGGACGGACCGGGTGCTTGTTGTGTCCTGCGACCGCTTTGTGGACGACCACGACGACGTGCTGATGCAGAGACTGGCGACTGATGTAGAGGAGCACGACGACGCTTTGAACTCCTCGTCGGTGCACTTCGGAATGGCTCATTTAGGTGACCAGATATATGCTGACGCTGGGGAGTTGAGCATCAAGGTGACTCCGCTCCCTTTGCAGGAAATGGCGGACAAGAAGTTGCGCCGCGCGAGATATGAGGCGATCTTGAAGGAGTTTCGAGGGATTTACAGGAAAACATTCGGGAGGAAAGCAGCGCAGCGCGTGCTGCGTATCGGAGCGCACTGGATGATCCCCGATGACCATGAAATTATTAACAACTTCAACTTGGAGCTTGCTCAGAAGGCGTTCCAAGGCCCGACAAATTCTCTGTTGAGTGAAGAGGAGCGCGAGCGGTTTGCGGCACTTCAGCTGCATTGCCGAGCTGGTCTGCAAGCCTATTACGAGTTCCAGTATCAGTTGTACCGTGATTTTCCATGGGAAAGCGTCGACTTCCTCGAAGATGCACTAGGTGGGATTATTCGGGCTCACCCTGTGTACTTTGCAGTGGAGATGCAGCAACTTAAACTACTTTTCCTCGATGTGCGCTTCGAGCGTGCCTTTTTCAACGAGGAAGACTTACCCAAGCTCGTGAGTGACGAACAGAGACGATTTCTCGATGGAAAATTGCGAACATGGAGCCGAGACGATCGAAGTGCAGCGGTGGTATTTGCTGGCATGCCTCTATTTTTCCAGTCCGCGTTTTCTGCGGCGATCGCTCACATTGTCGAGCACGAGACATACCCTGGCATGGCAGAGCAACGACCTGGGCTGGAAGATCTCTTCAACATTTTTCAAGGATACAACCAACAGCAGCGACTTCAGTCAAACAACGAGCTCGTGAGGCTCCTGGTTGGGGGAGATCTGCACATGATGGCCCACTCACGTGTGTGCGGGACAGAGCCTACAAACTCTGGTTGCTTGGACCACTTGATCACAAGTGGAATCACGAATGGCTCGACATCGATTCAGGATACAAAATTGATCCCGTACTACTACTTGATCACGCAGCTTACACCAGTATTCGAGATTGCGTACTCGTGGGCTCAGTGCATCCCCCTGCTCTCCTCGCTTCTTCCTCGAAGTTCGCCGTGGTATATTGAGTATGACCGTGTGTTCCTGGGGCGGAATTACGGGTAAGTAACTTGTGGTATGACCTCCCTTCACGAAACATAAACACAAACTAACAATGCTTTGGTAACAGAGTCCTCGAGTTTACCTCCGACGGCAACTTCTCCTGGAATCAAACAGTCACCCAACCTTACGATGAAGCCTACCAGCGTCATGTCCAGGTAACGTTTGTTCGGCTTTGACTTACGATGACGATTTTCAACAGGCTAACGATCTTTTTGCTCCAGTCCGTAAGTGACGCATCAACGCCTCAAGTCCTTGGCTTTATCGTGCTGGTGGTCACCGTGTTCAATACCATCATTGCCTACCGTGTGGTGTCAAGGTGTCGAACCCCTAGACGACCGGCGAAGACAACAAAGACGCAGTAGATGGTGACACTGCAACCAAAACCACAGGTAGTACATTTAACGTGAATGCACGGGTGTACACGATGCACTTATAAACGCAGTAGATAACACTAACGCGAGTTGAACAACACTTCTTTTTTGCTTTTGTTAAGTTACTGCGAGCTGAGGGAAGTATACGCCTCAGGGGGAGGAAAGCTGCGGCACATGCTGCATCGGCTGTCGAAGCACGTATTCGTGTAGGTACATTGCGTGCACTTCCAGGAGCTCCGCCGCCGATCCTGACGCGTCAACATCTTTGAAGGTTCCGACTCCGAGTCAACCGAGCTAGCGCGCTTCAACCCTCTGCTCCTGGTGTGCAATGCGATCGGCGAGATCGTCGTCTCCAGCGTGAGCTGGAGGAGGTTCTTGCGTCCTTTGATGGGCTGCCGTCTTCGTTGTTTGGTCGGTGTGGGGCTGTGAGACGCGCTGCGGAGGAAGTACTTCCTGTGCGGCTCGTCAATCTTCAAGTGCGTGGGCGCACGCGGCGACGAGAGCCCAGCAGTAGTCGAGTGAGCTCGCCGTAAGCTCTGCCCTGAGTGACTGGAAGTCGGCCGCGAAGAGCCGAAAAAATGGTCCAGTTTGGGCTGTTTCTCGTCTACAGCGTTCGACGCGGAGCGAGTAACCGGTCGATGGGTGGAGCTACGCGTCGTCATGGGCGTCGCACTGACCCTGCTCTTCTTCTTGGCGCCCAGCTGAGCGCTCCCTGACATCTTGACGTCAGTGGAAGATGACGAGGACGACGTCGACGACGCGGGCGACGACGAGGCCGCCAGCGAGGCCGTGAACTCCGGGTCGTTCTGCAAGAACTCGATGGTCTGCTCCAGCGCGCGCTGCTCCGCCTCCTGCACGTGGGACTGGTGCTGGCGCAGCTGCCGCTCGTAGAAGGCCTTGAGCTCCCCGTCAGAGCTCTCGTGGCCCGCGGTGGGGTGGTCCTCGCCGCCGTTGTGCAGCGGCGGCGCGTCCTCGTCGAAGAACTCGACGAGCGGCTCCCTGTCGTCCGCGATGTCCCCGAGGAATGGACACTGCGTCTTGATGGCCGTCCACATGGCCTCGTCCACCTTGTACTGCTTGGTGCGCGCGAAGCCGACGACGCGACGGCGGCAGAAGCCGCAGTTGACGCTGGTGAGCTCCAGGCCGCGCTCGAAGCACTCCATGCTGTGCCAAAACAAGGTGGTGAGCGGCGCAATACAAGGGAGGGAGGGAGCAGCTCTAGTGAACGCACCAGAGGTAGCGGTGGCAACACGGCAGCTGGATGGGGCGGCGCAGCACGTCCAGGCACAGCGGACACTGGAAGCGGATGGGGATGGACACGGAGCCTGCGTGGGCGGTGGGCGGGGCCAGCGCCGGCGTCGCCAGAGGCGTCGGCGCCGTCGCGGCGGTCGACGCTCGAGACCGAGTGAGCGCCATGCGTGTTGTTGCTTTGGTTGTCCAGAAGTGGGAGCCCCAACACCGAAAATTAATAGCTGACGAACGAGGTGTAGTCCTGAGATGTCTACATACTAAAGCGAAGATAAAGGGGTATTATAAAGGTAGAGGGGGGTTGAACATCATGTTACGCGGGTGTCAGCGACCAATTGAATTTTGAATTCGCCAACGGACAAAAGGGTACGTTGGGGTTACGCACGTGGGGTACGCTTACGTTCCACCTCAGCTTTGCGATCTCCCTCGTTTGACACTCTTATCGTCTGGCTGGGAACGGATGCTCCGCGCGCTGCATCTGCGCCGCCTGTCCGCGGCCGCGGCGCGGACTACGTGGCGTGCATCTCGCGCGCCTTCTTCTTCTTCTTCCCGCGCGGCTCTAACGGTGTTAACGCGGCCTTCCTCGCTGCAGAATTCGCGTCGTAACCCAGTGTACCCCGCCACTCGCTCCTTCGCTTCCATCAGCTCTAGCGACGCCTCCAGCGACCTTCCAGCAGCCGCAGAGGCCTCCCCAGCTGCGCCGCTGGCTGAGGAACAACGCGACCACGTCGTGGCTCTGCTGAAGGCGCGATGTAACGCGCTATACGACGACAACGAGGCGTACGTGACACCCGACGAGGCGCTGACGCTGTGGCTGCGCGACGTGCAGACGCTGCAGAGTCAGTTCGAGCCCACGCAGCTCCGCGACGAGGTGCAGCGCGCCTACGAGAGCGGCGTGGCCATCGCCTCCAAGCAGCGGCAGTTCGAGCTGGCCGCGAAGCTCACGCAGCAGATGCAGCAGCTGGGCTTCCGCCCCACGGAGCGGACGCGGCAGTACCTCACGCGCAACGTGGCGCTGGAACTGGTGGGTGGACCCCGGCAGACGTCGGTGGACGATCTGCGCGCGCTGCTGAGCGACGTGGCCGACGACATGTGGGGGCGCGAGATCATGCGCATCGTGGAGCGCGAAGAGCGGCCGCTGCAGCTCAAGACGGAGAAGGAGTTCGCACTGTTCCACAAGAGACTGATCGCAGGCATCGAAGCGCAGCTGGACGAGTACGAGCGCACGTTGGCACCACCCGAGGGCAGCCTGGAGCTCAAGGTGAAGAGGTCAGCCGGCCCCTACAATGAAGCGCTGCGCGTGTACGCCGACAACGGCGTCACGTTCTCCCGCATGCTTGAGCTGATGGTGGCGCGCGACCTTGCAGTGGATGTGGAGACGTACG
The DNA here is from genome assembly GCA_009729435.1 of Phytophthora fragariae. NCBI lineage: Eukaryota > Oomycota > Peronosporomycetes > Peronosporales > Peronosporaceae > Phytophthora > Phytophthora fragariae. The sequence continues at coordinate 468,990 of QQOI01000002.1, read as the reverse complement.
AGGCGCTGCTGCTCGGCGCGCGCTGGAACGAGATCCCGGCCACGCTCAGTCAGCTGCTGGACTCCAAGTTGGTGGACGAGTTGTCATCCACCGCCTCTGACGAGGCCAGTGAGCACGTGCGCACGCTCTGGGTTAACGCTATGAAGGCGGTGGTGCACTCGGGCACCGAACGCTTCAGCTCGCTGTCCGCGAGTGTGTACAAGAGAGATGTGGATCAGCTGCGCAAGGTCTTCGTGTTCGTGGACAAGAAGCTGTCGAGTGCTTTCCCCAAGTTCAGCTTTGCCACGACGGTGCAGTACGACGAGGTCTACACGATGCGTGCCAAGGCTGCGGCGTCGTGTGGACTCATTGCTCCCGTGAAGAGAATTCTTGACGAGTATGTGGAGTGTGCTCCTTCTGGTGCTGAGGGTGAGAAGCCTGTGATTTCTAAGGAGCCGTTCATGGCGGCACTGGAGATTTTCCCGTGGTCTTTGATGGACGTTTTGATGCTTTCGCGTGAGGATGCATTGGCGCGCGCTGATGATCGCGATGTGGCGTCGTCTCCGCGCGTGGTGGAGATGCGATCGATGTATGAGCGCGTTGTGCGCAAACTGACTAAGGCTGAAAATGTCATCGAGGAAATCAAGCGCAAGTTCAACTCTGAGGATGTTAAGCTGGATGAAGATGAATTGCGGGAGTTGGTGAACCAGCAGAATACGGCTAACATTATTGTGGAGCAGGAGTCCAGGAGAGCCACTGCTCTTGAGCGACGACTTAACCAGGCGCGTATTCTCAAAGCTAACCAGATTTTGATCAGGGAGCACTTGAAGCGTGGAGACCAGACGGTGGATTATGTGCTGAACAAACTTGTGGAAGCGGGCTTCGACGAGAAATACGACTTGGACGTGAGCATCAAACTCATGGAGCAGTACATGCTATCTGCCCGGCGTCTGGATAAGCGTCTCGTACAGCGACAGAAGCACGCGAGTCCTCACATGATGTCTCGCGTCTTCAAGCAGGTGAACTCAATTTCTAAGGCTGTGCGGGCTGGGACATTGGATCCGCAGGACCCAGAGACTCGCGAAAAGCTGGTCAAGTTCTTTGAGCATGCCGTGTGCGCTGCCGTGCGATTCTGGCGCCCAGAAGAAACAGACGCCCTCGTGCGCCAACAGCAACGTCTGCTTGACACACAGCAGCTAGCTCAGCGCGAGTACGACCAGCTCATCTTCCAGCGCGTGACGAACCTGGACGTACGCGGCGCTCACTCGCTCCTGCAAGAAATGCATAATGCTGGTATGAAGCCGTCACAGGAAGCCATTCATCGCATTGCGCTTGGCCTGCTGCACCAGCGTAATGCATCGTCGAATGGCCAACCTTACATGGTAGACGACGCAGAAGCACATACTTCGGAGGAAACAGGCGAAGAGATGGACGAGGAGGAGTCTACAGCAGCAGCGGAGGCAGCGCTCGACTCCGAGTTGTCTACATTGCTGAATGCTTCCGACCGCGATGCTATCGAGAAGGAGCTCGAGCTTAGTGGTGCTCTGAAGCTTGAAGGTGATGACGACACGCTCAGTGCTGACAGTGCAGCGGTAGCTCGCACTTTGCTGCTGGGTTCCGATGCTCCAGTGACTATCGAGGACCTCATCGGATTCCTGCAGGACTGGTACAACCTGTATGGCGTGGTGCCGCTTGGCAAGACTGTTGTACCTGTGCTGGCACGTTTGTTGGAGGCCAACAACTTCCCGGAGTTCCGCCGTTTACTGCAGATTCTGGAGGCCATGGAGGGCGGTCTGACCCCCGCCACGCAGGTCTGGCTCGAGAAGCGACTCGACCAGCTCGGCGGTAAGACGCTGGACGACTTCCGTCTGAAATAGTAGCGGGTTTGTGGCGTAGAAGACCCACGCAGCTTCTAGTTTTGTTCGGTAGATAGATCACGTCCTACCTGTTAGACTTTGAATGCATCACCACTAAGCGTAGCCAACTGCAGTTCGGTTGAACCTAAGGAATTACTTGTCGATTTACAGCTCGATCTGGTCCAGAGACGCCGTCAAGTATGCGCCCAGTGTCTCAACCTGCACACGACACACCCACCACATCATCAGCATTTCATCTGCATTAACATCATCAGGGACAGTCATCACCTTGGCCTTGAGCAGTCCCGCGGGCGCGTCCGCGTCCGAGTACGCGCACAGCAGGAAGTTCTTCCCCGCCACAGTCATCGCCAGTCGCCCACGCTACAGCAAACACACAACAACAACAATAAGAATTAAAACCTATAGCTACAACGTTTGTCTAATCAAGCTGCTTGCCTCAAGCTCCACGAGCATCGTGCGCAGGTCGCCCGTGGGGTTGGCCTCTTTGCCGGCGTGCAGGTACTCGCCCCACGTGTGGGAGGCGATGGCGCCTACCACCTTATGGTCCACAGTGTCTCCGTCACCCACGGAGCCCACGAGTGCGCCCTCCAGCGTCACCAGCCTGCGCAGTACAAGTGCAAGAATGAGGGCGTCAGAGGGACGGGAGGTGTGTTTGGCAGCTTGTAACTCTTGATCCAGGGGGAGGATGAAGCTGCAACTTGCAGCGTTATAATTGCATGATAGAGGAGAAGAAGCGGGTATGCTACGCACATGCAGGCAGTGACGCTGTCGCCCACGATCTGGCCTAGAACCTCCGGCAGCACCTTCGCCCGCAGCATTTTTGTCGGATCGATGAGAAAATTTCTATTTAACCCTATGACAATAATTTCGAGCGCATTGTTTTAAGATTTGAAACGGATCTAAAATTAAACCTACCGGTTGATACCGGTAGGCTACCGGGTAGCAGACTCGAGTTGTCTAGAAGTGCCCGTTTTATGCAATTCTGTACGAAATCTGTAATGGGATTCCCTCGTGCACAAAATGGCCGCGAGGGAATCCCACTACAGTACCGGTACGGTAAAGTATAAGTACAAAAGTTGTTGTAATATATATGAAATGATCATAGTACGGTGGACCAGAGAAGTATAAGTTTCCTTTAAAGAAATTATGCGGGTGCTTATGGCGTTTTTGAAAGCGTCCCGTTGTGACTCACCACGTACACCCGTGAAAGGGCTCTTACTAAGAGCAGGCTGGAAGATCGTTGAGGGATGCTTGCTCGAAGATCATTAGGTGGATCTCATTCCCAGTTTGTTGCTGGCAATAAGAATGCAGCACGATTCTACGGGCGTCACTAAGGACACTGCATCTCGAAAGCGGAGACCTGTGACGCGAAATGGCTTACCCCTCGAGCACCCTCGCAACTGCTGGCGCGAACTGACATCCTGCTTGACGCTGGCCTTCCCCCCCCCCCCCAAATCTACGCCGCAATCTCGGGCGGAGTCTGCACATACGTCCGGATCGGGCAATCGCCCTGCTACAGTAGCCACGGCCCGTGGCTACCCGTGGCCCACGGGGCCGCCACATTTGTTTCAGCAAAACGTGCGAGGATGCTTCGGCGTCTTTGGCTGCAAGGGGCTTGGCGTAAAAGTTTTGTGCCAAGCGTCTGGCTTTACGGTAAACTAGAAACTGACAATTTTGCTACAGTACAAAAAAATGAAAACAAAGTCGCATCCAGCCTCAGCACACAATTATTATATCGATGCTAGCATTGCCGATGGCACTTGCTGCGTCTGCTACTGCGATTCTCCCCACGGAGGAAAAGGTTGTTGAAAATGCTTGCTCCCCGGAAATTGTAGAAGACTCAGAGCAAGGGCGAAGTGTCGCCACGGCGATCGGAAGCTTCATCAGACGGACGAGCGCGTTGAAATCAGGGTGCGACAGGATAACTTATCCGATAAATCCCCCCATTGCAACCCTATAGCGACCGTAAGTAGAAACGGAAAGGCGTTGTTGAAAAGGAATACATGTATACAGCTCGCATTTCAGTGGAAGAGGTGGAACTTCTTCTGAGCACAGCTTGCTCGGCAAGCTGGACCAATGTCTGTGGTTGCGTGCACAGCACGCATGCAAGCATGGTCTAAAAGTGTTTGCCTTAGGTTTTTTGACAGCATTCTTGGAGTTTGAAGGGGTTTAGCTGAACGATGACATGCATTGAAAATTGTATAATAACGTTACACTGGATTTGAAGCCGTCCTCGAAATGATTGAAGCCGTGTTTGCCATGCTTGGCCTTATGACCGGTATCGCAAGTTCGATAGAAAAGTTGGCGGCGATGTGGGCCCATCGTACAGTATCTACACGGTACATGTAATATAATTTCTGGCCACAACCAAGTCGCATGATCCAGATTGCTTTCATGCGCGCCGCAAGAAGACACCTTGCGGATCAGTCATTTCGAGTTTGGAGTTCTTCGACGCACTGCGCTTCTTCTTCAGGACTTTTCAGCAAAGACAAAGGAACGTCATGTCTGCACCGAAGACTGAAGCAACCCCAAACGTGCAGGCCGAGCCAACGACGAAGGAGCAGGATGTACCTCAGCGAGCGGCCACTTTCACACATGAAATGACATCCACAAGCATATGCATGGGTGTCCATCAAATGGCAGTTGCTGGTACTACCATCTGCTACTACCGTGGTAGCAGCCTTTTCGCCGACATCAGTGATGAAACCTGCGATGGTTCTGCATCTTCGGAGCAACGGGAGTCCCGTCCGGATTTCTTCGAAACAGTAGCCGACATCAATGATGAAACCTGCGATGGTTCTGCATCTTCGGAGCAACGGGAGTCCCGTCAGGATTTCTTCAAAATAGTAGCCGACATCAGTGATGAAACCTGCGATGGTTCTGCATCTTCGGAGCAAAAGGATTTGGTGGTAGGCTTCAAAATAGTATCGATAGTAGTGATGATAGCCCTACTAGTAGCAGTGCTATGCTATATCACTGGTGTTTGGGCCGATGAGTAGTGCTACATGTAATTGAACAAGCTCGCGCTTCACACGAAGAAGCTCAGAAATTTGCTAATATATCGCTGCACATGATACGGTTGTTGGATGCATGCCTCTATTGTACAGATCGGCACAATGGTAACGTTTCCAAGTTGGCAAACCGCATTCAGTTGATGTTCATTGAAGTGCAGTATAGACAATTTGAATGCACGTAGTATGCATCGCTGCATGCCCTGTACTACTTGATTGAAGTGCAAATGGATAATACCTATCAGATAACTTTCGCTTTTTTGAAAGGCCCGAGCACCCTCCCTCTTAGAACCCCCCCCATCCCGACGCAAAACACCAAGAAGAGTTCGCCCGTGGCCGTCCAAGTGACAATTACACGTGGGAAAACCCATCGGCAGTTGCCATGGATACATCAGATTGCATTAGCCTCTCGCAAATTGAGAAATGGCTGCACTCGAATCGCTGGCCACGTGCTTCTATGGGCCCAGATGCTTACTTAGGCCATTTGGAAGTCGTGTAGTGGCTCCTCTTCAATCGAAGGGAAGACCGCACGGTGGAAGTGAGGGACTGGTTGGTCTGCACGAAATCGCTTCGATGAGTAACATGCACAAGGTGGCTTCACATCTTCGATTGATTGTAATACCGAGGTATCAAGTACGCCCTCGAAGCACGTTTTCCACCAGTTCTTCTTTGAATTTGCTCCAGTGCGTATCGCGCACGAATTGCTCGAGCAGGTTGGAGCTCCGCTTGCCCACTGGAGGTCCGCTATAACGTGATATCTGCGTCAGGTCCGTTTTGTACTTACGTTTGCTGTCCGTCAACGCGATGTCTTGCAAGTTGCGGTGAAGCTGTGAGCGGCTCTCCGCTGATAACCCTTGAACGAGGTCCGCTGACGAGAGGAATATCAGTTCTGCGGTGGCAACTGATACCAAAGTCGCTTTCGCGCAGGCAATGCCACGAGAGAGTTGTTTGTCTTGTCGAGATTGGCGCGGTGGGACCCACGACGATGATATGCAAAAACACTCGCCACGCCGCAACGCTGTTGCCACTGGCTCTGACGTCGAAGAGCCCCTGCCAGTCCCCATACAGTTGATCAGGACACTTGTCCGTCTAATCCGACTGGTCTTCTTTCTTGCCAAGGCGAGACGTACTAGCTCGCGTTGTTTGCGAGCCACGTAGTTTTGCGGGAGAAACCCATGGAAAGCCTCGTTGACGCGCAAAAAGCTCAGTGGATCACCTGCCGTCTCGAGTTGAGTGAAGAACGCCCGCGCGCTTTGTGGTTCTGAGAGAGATCCACTGAGTGCGAACGATACGGACATGTCTGGAGGTGAACGTAGCCCTCCAGGCGTAAATTGGCAGAGCTCACCTTCTCGGATAACAAGCAGACCGTCCACAGATTGGCCCTCACAACAAACAGCTTTGGAACCTACGACCTTGATGAACGTGGCCTATAAAGCAAGTTGGAATTGTAAGATAACATTATAGTTTGCGCTCGGAGCGAAAAACGTTTATACGTACTCGAAGTGCAAGATTTCGGATCTCGGTGGAACTGATGCCGCTGAAGGCTGAGGTCATAGTCAGGAAACGAGCAGCTCGCTCTCGCTAAAAGATAACATATTTTAAGCAAGTGAGACCGACAGCAATAATGCCACTCGATCGTGCAACACTCACCTCAGTTTCATGTTGTGCTTGCTCAATTCTTTGCCATTGATGCCACGACAACGCTCCAATCACACACGTTGTCGTCGTTACTGCTGAGTAGGGTCTAAATGACAATACACTGTAGTGAGTTTACGGATAGATTTTAGCGGACAGTTCTGACTTACCGTGGCTCGTCAGTGAACCTTCCTTGGTGACCGAAGACATCCCCATGTTCAAGTTCGACAAGTTCTAGTTGCGATTTCTTCCATTCAGCACTCACAAGAGACTTGCTGGTGCTCCATGGTGACTCCCACGTTTCTTCCTGCTCATATCTTTTATCGTCTTCAGGTCCGTCCTTCGTTTCAAGGTTTTCCTCCTGACGTTCTGGTCGTTGTGGTGATGGCTGAAACATCCTACCGGAGGTCTTAGAGACGGAGACGCGACCTTGCAAAATAAAGTAGAGAGCGCGGTCGTGTCGAGTAGCTTCAGTGTCCTCGTCCTGCTCCATGAAGATAGGGGTTCTCGGTGGCAAGCTACCTTCAGGGCTTATCTCGAGCTCGCGACACAGAAGCTTGCATACGTCCGGATGCAGTGTAGCGCAAACAGAAAATCGCTTTTGCATGAAGTCGATAAAATACTGAAGATCGCTTTCACTTCTTTCGTACGGAGACAGCCTTGCGATTGCTAGACATCGCTGAATTGTCCAAGCGGTTACCGCATCTTCCACCTTTTCTTCGTCCTCCTCAGGGCCATTTGTATCTTTCTGGTTGTGACAACATTCTTCGATATCGAGTTCTTTTGGTACTTCATCCTCCTCGTCATCGATGATTTCCTGTGGAGTCAACTTCGTAGGCGAGGCGGCACGCTTAACAGTCTGGTACAAATGTTCTGCTGAGAACATGGTGTTTTCCTCCGCCAAGGCTGCCGGTGGAGCTGTGTCCACGCACCTCTGGACTAGAACGTAGTCTTGAGCTGCCTTCTCAAAGTCGCCATTTTTACGATATGCTGCCGCTCTCTGTCGATAGAACACGATCGGTGCTGGTCCGATACCTGAGCCCGAGCTCTGAGTGATTTCCGTATTGGAAGCATTACATGGGGCATCTTTATCTTTGGTGGCAGCGATAGCACGGGAGAAATAGTCAATGGCTTGTGGGATTCTATCGGCGCGCATACATAAATTCCCCATGTTGTAATAGGCGAGCGCGTGCTGACCTCCTGAAAGCTTCTGTACTTGCTTGTAGGCAGCCAATGCTTGAGCAAATTGGCCTGTTCTCTCCAAGCATACAGCTAGATGAAACTTTGCCTCGATTTCGTAGGGCCTCGCGGTGGACAAGCGTTTGTAGAAGTTAATGGCTCCGTCATATTCTCCATTTGCGCGTGCCTGGAAGGCTCGGATTCGTAGTCGCTCTGTAGCGTTCATTGCAGCGGTTGTGACTACACGGGCTCGCGACAACATAACAATGGTGTTCGTTTCAAGCACCCCACTCGTCTTTCGTTCCCTTCCAAGTTGCCCCCGCGGCTCCACACTTCGACCGATGAGCGGGTCCACATACTGTTCCTGATTCCGTTCACGTCGAATCGCTTCTTGAATCGCGACCGTGGCAGTTCTCGGGGTGAGAAGCTCCATATTGTCATGGTGGCGAAGTTCGCTCTTGATGCTTCGACTCGTGGCAGGTCGCGTAGGCAACTTTGAACTTTCATTGTTGGATATTTCTCGAGCAGTAGCTGGTCGTGAAGGATGAAGTGAGCGATGCTGACGACGATTGTCCATGGGGTGAGGTGTGGAGGTCAAGAACGCCCATTGCGTGGTGGTAGGGTACGACAATTCGTGGCGAAGGCGACGATGCGAGTGAGCGGAAGCTCCACGTGCAGATTTCAATGATGTGTCATTGGGATACATTCGCGTTGATGGAACGCACCCCGAGCAATCGGAAGCTAAAGGAGGCCCCACATCATGTGTCATGTTCCGTGTTCTTGATGCAGTTTTTCTTGGAATACATGCAGCCACACCTTGATATGGCACTCAACTCGGCTCGCTATTCTTGGTGAGATGAGCCTTGCTTTGGTCTTGCCAGTGACACCACGCAGGACAAGACAAAAAGAGATGAGATGGCCTCTTCCCTCCCAACGACAGTAGACGATCTCGACGACGAGGAGCTGGAAAATGCAGTATTTCACGAAAAACAAGTAACGGGTGAAGCGCCTTCTCCGACGATTTCAGGCTTGCTATGTTGTCTGCGGAATCGCTGTCTTCGTGGGACGTGTGTGGTTCTTCCGTGTCTGATTTTCTTGCTGGTGTTTGGGACTCTCCCATCGAGTACAAGTACCAGCACAAGACGAATTTTCCTCATTTTGGCAATCGTTCCGCCTGCCATTTACATGTTTCTTGCCATGTTCACGGTGATCCTGTCGTACTGCACACAAGTTTGCCTGGACGCAGACAACGCTCGAGCAGCTCATCACTATTTGAACACGCGCAATCAGCAAATGAAAATTGCCGTGACGACTGGTCTGAAGCAGCAAAGTGACAACTTTCCAGGTCGTTTTTCACTCTTCCTTCACGCTACGAGATCGGGGGATGTACGAACTGCACAATTGTGTTTGAGAAGTGAGCAGAATGTTGATGAAGTGGATCATCTCGGGAGAACGGCACTTCATTGGGCAGCTCTGTCGGGGTCGGACGAGGTTTTGTCTCTACTGCTGAGAAATGGTGCGTCAATCGACCAGCAAGACACTCTGGACGGGCTGAGTGCACTTCACTACGCAGCTTTCTATGGTCATATCAAGACTACTCGCCTTCTGGTCGCTGCTGGAGCTTCTCTGACAATCACGGACAACCGCAAGATGAATCCACTGCAACTTACTGAGATGGCGAGTCTCAAACTCGCAAGCGTCCAGCCGACACACCAGATGATCATCAAGTACCTTCGTGGCGCCATGAAGGACGATGTCACGCCACCACTTGAACATATTGCAGGCTTAACTGTTCTTCGTCTTGTCGAGCGGCAGGTGAATAACCTCCCGCAAGCAAAGTAGAACCATACTGAAGTGAACGTGAAATAAGCCAGGATCCGATATTTTCTGTAGACCCAGCAGATCCGGCATACCCAGCATAATTCATCGAGGAACTCCATGTCCGTCCAAGAATGTCCTCTATCCACGACAAAACAAACGAGATATTCGTGCCCGTGACCGGATCACATTTCGAGGAAGTTCCCGAATACTGGTTTCTCGGATCGTCAAACCTTAGGTTTCAGAGGTTCACTGATAGGATTCAGGGCCTCCGAATATGGCATTGTCAATACAATAATTTCAATAAATATCCGTTCATACATTTATTGATCGTGTTTACCGTATGTCATTATTTATGTTTCGTATTTCACAAACTCCATTACTCTTTTTGGCTGAGTTCGTTGGATTTGAAAGTTTTTCCTTACAAATTGACAGTAAACGACGGCAGATGTCTGCACAAGATTGCGTCAATTCTGGATAAGTACTGTTCCAAGCGAGGCACGGAGTTTACACACCAGGCCCCACCATGCACGAAAAGCGACTTGCGCTCGCTTAGTTCTGTGATGTTGAAGAGGGCTGCATCTGCTCATGACTACCACGATGTAGCCCTTCTCAATTGTACTTTTAGTCATTATTTATGTTACGTGAATTACACATATCATTATTTATGTTAGGTCTAAATTCCCTTTATCGCATTATTTATTGTGATATCGTGCCTCCCATAAATATAAATGCCATATTCGGAGGCCAGCATGATACGTAATTCGAAGTAGTAGTGAAGCTGGGACGGTGTGCAGTTGACTGTACTCAATGATCACGTACGTTCCTGGAAATCATTTCAACTCGAAGATCGTCTGGCAGTTCGCGTAGGTTTGTGATACCATGCTCAAAATTGTTGACAACTTGTCAATGACAAGTCTGAGGACTGAAATGCTGCTGGTAATTATCTGCCCGTCATTTTGACATAATTTTTAACTGCCCCAAGGGTTTTTCGATGGGGATTTAGTCCCGTTGCTCCGAAGATTCACGAATACCAGCAATTGCGATACTGGAGATTTGCAGGACCACCGAGTAACAACCCATTCAACATGATCTCCCTACGTATATTGTTTTAATTTGGCGGGGAGTTCTCTTGTGTGTGTGATTGTACGCTGGTGTCGAGCACCTCGAAATCAAACATTATCATCTTGTTGTATGCTGTAAAAACCGCTGCTTATTCCTGCATTGAACTCGTATCTGGGAAACCGCTGCTGGATCAATCATTGACGCGGGTCTTCTCTCCAAAATCAAATGTACAAGCTCAGGGTATCCACTGAAATACGCCATCGACAGCACTGTCCAGCCGCCGATATCCTCTAAATCCACACCCGCGCCATTGTCCAGGAGGATGCGAAGCGGCTCAACGTGGTTGTACATGGCCGCCATGATTAATGGTGTGCAGCCCGTTTGGGACTGTCGGTTCGAGTCGGCACCTCTGTTGATCAGTAACTGCACTATCTCGCCGTATCCTTGCTTGGCTGCGATGTATAGCGGAGTGGTGCCGTCGTCGCTAGGCTCATCCATCCATGCCCCATCATCAAGTAGGTCCTGTACAATCTCCAAATGCCCTTTTTCAGCGGCAATTCGCAACGCTGTTGCTTGCCGAGGCCCCTTGGCGTTGATATCTGCTCCCCATGTCAATAGTAGACGAACAACAGCCTGATGTCCGTTGAGCGCTGCAGCCATCAGTGGACTCCATCCGTCGTTGTCCACTACGTTCACCGTTGCGCCGCTATCGAGGAGTGCGGCCACGCTGTCTAAATCCCCTAGCACGCAGGCAAAACCGAGGGCAGTAATCCCGTCCCGCGATGGCACATCAACCAGCGGTTTGTAGTCCAGAAGAAGCTTCACTACGGAAGTGTGACCATTTTTCGAGGCGAGATGCAGCGGTGTGTAGCCGTCATAGCCCTCAATTTCAACATTGGCCCCAGCGTCCAACAGCAATCGCACAATTGCTAGATAACCTCCATTTGTGGCCAGTTTTAAGGGTGTCGAGCCGTTTGGTGTCCTCGCGTCGACGTTAGCTCCGTAGCGCAGCAGAAACTTCACCATGACGTCATGTCCGTGCTGTGCGGCTACAAGTAACGAAGTCCACCCGTCAGAATTTGTTTCGTCCACGCCGACACCATTCTTGAGCTGCATCTCCATGTTGGTAGCATCCCCACGGAGACACGCATCGTGAAGCTCCATGTCGCCATGCACAACCAACACCTCTTTATGTGTCTGCAAGAGATCGCCGATCTCAGATCGGTGCACTGTATCAATGAAAGATAGCCCCCCCCTCTCGCTTGATGAAGATAGTTTCCACGAAATAAATCAGATGGGGGCACCAGCAACTTGCAGCAAGTCTGAGTGATAGTCTGAGTGATGTACTGTATTTCCTTCTAACTATACGTCTGAAATGATTTCTAGCTATACGTATAGTTAGAAGGCAATACAGTACATCACTCAGGGGAGACGCGGGCTTTTTGCAAGTTTTTTGTGTGTTATTGTTGTTTCCTCTTAGCTTCAGACTGAAGTTCAGTCTATAGAAAAACTTGATCTACACAGTTTAAAAATTGGAAGAACCACTTCAGCCTTTCTGGCCACAACCCAGTTGAATAATTCCGACTGCCTTCAAGCGCCCGCAAGAAGGATCAGTCATTTCGAGTTTGGAGTTCTTGGACGCACTGCTCTTCTTCGGAAGTACTTTTCAGCCACGGCAAATCGACGTCATGTTTGCTTTTCTGACTGGAACAGCCATAAACGCTCAGGCCAAGCCAACGGCGAAGCAGGAGGAACCTCTGCGAGCGCTCACTTTCAAGCGTGAAATGGCATCCGAAAACTTGGCCATGGCTATCCCCATGGCACACATTTCTGGTGGAATCGACTCGAGTGCGTCTATCGACATGTCCAAACTTTTTGCGTCTTCGGAACAAGGTCAAGCGAACAACGAATGAGCAGGAGCCAACTCAGCGAGCTCTCACTTTAAATGGCACCTGGGATCTTGGCCATGACGGCGACTGCTGCTGGTGAATGTATGTCTTCAACAGTCATGAAGCCCGCGATCGTTCTGCGTCGGACGCCGAAGGACGAGGGTAGTTAAAAAATATCAACAACGCCTCGAAATCAAAGCATTGACAATCTTGTTGTAGTATAATACTTTAAAAAGTAGTTTGTAGCAAAGCCACTGCTTATTACGTACGGGTACCGCGTAGAATTCGTATCTGGGATCAATCATTGACGCGGGTCTTCTTTCCAAAATCAAATGTATAAGCTCGGGGTATCCGTTGAAATGTGCCATCGACAGCACATCTAAATCCACACCCGCGCCATTATCCAGGAGGATACTATCCTTGTTGGATGCGAGTACTACCGTAGTATACAGTAGTGGCACGACGCAACCCGCACTACAGTCGTTGTTGCATGCAGCAGGCATGTGACGGCTCCTCCGTAGCCACGGGCGCTCGTCCAGTACGTGCTCCTTCCAGCCTGCGGATGCAGCTCCCTCAACTTCGAGCATTGACATGCTTCAACTCGAAGCATGACAATTCTTCAGAATCTGTGACGTGTGCTAACGTAGCTGCTGGCTGCTCATTGGCCGATAACTAGTCGTGATAGCGACAAATATGAGCTCCACCTATGCCGAAGACCCCCCGCTGAACACCGCTGCACGACTGGTAGCTCGGACCTGTTTCGGTGGCAATGATCTCCCTAATGTTGCAAGACTTTTAGACGAATTTCTAGACGCGTTTTCGTCCAAATGGACGCTGGCGCGAAGCTACAAGCGGACGGGCAGTTTGAGGTTGATGCAGTACATCGCAGCGCGTGAACCGGTCGAGAGGTTGGACCCGTTCTACCGCCGCTGGATGCTCAACGCCACGTCCTGGTTCGTTGCAAGTAGAGGGGATCTACCGGCACTTCGGTGGTTGGTAGAGGGGTATCTCCCTCATGAGCGACTGAGTGCAGCGGTGTACGCGGCGGCGGCGAATGGACACGTGGAGATTCTCGAGTGGCTGGACAAGTTCCATCATGAACGGGTCGACTGGAACGGCATTGAGATGTGCGGGGCGCTGGACTACGGTCACGATGAGGCGGTGCAGTGGCTGCGTGTGCATCCCCCCCCCTCGTCCGGAGTGTCTGAAGCTGGTGATGCGATCGGCGGCCAAGTCGGGAAATCTGGCGGCTGTGCGTTGGTTGTACAGTGAGTGCCATGCACGGGCGGAGGACGCGCTGGTATTTGCTCAGAATGAAGGACATTGGAAAACGGCGCGGTGGATCCTTGTGAATTGTGAGCTTAGAGTGCGTCGGATCAAGTGGGACGGAGCTGCTGCCAGTGGCGCTCTGTCCTTCCTGAAGTACGCGAACTCCCAAGGTCGAGGCGAGCTGCGACCATCAACGCTCGTGGCCGCAGCTGCAAATGGACACTCAGATGTTGTGAAATGGCTTCACGACGAGGTGCATATTCCACTGACTTATGGCGCTATGAGGCGAGCGGCCGAAAACGGACATTTAGACACTGTGCAATGGCTCCATGCCATGAATTGTGAGCGAGGTGATGCTTGGACTATGGACGGTGCTGCTAAAAACGGTCATCTCGATGTGGTAAACTGGCTTCATGCTAACCGTGATGAAGGTTGTACCTCTAAGGCGATGTCCTGGGCTGCTGGTTATGGTCATCTTGACGTCGTGCAGTGGCTCCACGTGCATCGGACTGAGGGGTGCACAGAGCTTGCGATGGATATGGCCGCCGAAAATGAATACCTCGAAATCGTGCAGTGGCTCCATGAAAATCGCAGCGAAGGTTGTACACACAAGGCAATGGATGGGGCTGCTCGTGCAGGCCATCTGGAAATTGTGAAATGGTTGCATTCACATCGAGATGAAGGCTGTACAACGATAGCGATGGATGCTGCTGCGAGGGCCGGCCATCTTGATGTCGTAAAATGGCTGCATACGAACAGAAAAGAAGGTTGCACCACGTGGGCTATGGATTTTGCAGCCAGTCATGGTCATTTAGAAGTTGTGCTGTGGCTTGCCTCAAATCGAACGGAAGGTTGCACGGCTGAGGCAATGACTGCTGGTGCTGCTAGGGGTCACATGAACGTGGTGAAGTGGTTGCACGGTAATCGAGACGAAGGGTGTGACCCCACTACTCTGTCTAAGGTCGCTGTGTCAGGTAACCTGGAAGCAGTGATATGGTTGTACGAGAATCGAAGTGAAGTCGATTCCCACGTTGCCATGACTAAGGCCATCCTACATGGCCGATTTGATGTCGTAAAGTTCTTGCACACGAAAGGTGTAGAAGTCCCGGTATTTGATGCGAACACCATCTTTAAGCGCACCAGTCGGGAGCTGAGTCAGTGGCTCTTTACCAACTATCCCGACCGATTCACAGGGTGCAGCTTACAAGTCCCCACCTGGGACTATCGATTCAACGATTGGTGTCGACAGTCTTCAATGCAGCGCATTAGTGGATGTTACGATATGGCTCCAAGATTAATATCGCTTCGAGCGCTGAGTTTCTGGATGCATTCGCCTCCGTCGTGCGAAAAAAATTATCGAAGGTGACAGCGACGTGGAGACCCGAAATAAAGATGGACGCGACTCCGTTAATTGTATGATGGTATTGTTAAGCCCATGATGCAAATGTTGATGCGAAGGCAAGAGAATGCTTCGTGAGAAGAGTCGCCAGTAATACGAATCCTACCCGATTCCTCTTTGTCTGGTAGATAGCCAAACCAGAAACTGTGAAGACCAGAAGGATATCAATTGGTACAATTCTTCAAAATCATCGTTGTTGAAGTTGCAACAACTTAGCCTCTAATGATCCTGATCATTAGAGTTCGATGACAAAAATCTCTCAACACATATGTTCCCTCTTCCAGTTCTGCGAGTCGCGAAGTTATCCAACAAGGTGATCATGACGTCGCGCGCCGATAGTGCAATACGAGCGGCTCTTTCTGGTTCTGAAGCTTCCAGATTGTCCGCTGAATGAAATGTACCGAGAGTTCCGGCCCCACTGTGGCACCCATGCAAGCCATCTCCAGTTGCACTTCGTCTGGTAGTTTCAAACGCTTGCGAATTAACTTGCGCAGCTCAAACATCTGTAGTCCGGATCATCCCGATCAAGCGTACACGGTCAATAACAATGGACTTCTAGATAATATCTGCACCTAACTCACCTTAAAATTGCCGTTGACCTGCATAAAAGGAAATTTAAGTGACGGCAGCGCTCGTGCATTGCTGTAATCGCCACAACCACAAAAGTATAGCAAAAAGTGTCACGTTAGAATCCACCTTTACCTTCCAATAATTCAGAGCTGCGTACGTTTCCTGCGGATAGACCTCAATCGTGAACTGTCTGGTGCAGGACAGGATTCCTCCACTGCCGACAGGTTTGACGCTGTGTGACTTTTTCGTTGGGGTGGAGGCCTTCGAGCGTCCACGTGATGAAGCAACGGGGGAAGTTGAAGACCCGTTGGCTCCATCCGTTGGCTCTCCGCTCTCCTCTCTCAGCTTGAAGTTGTTCTTGGCGTAGAACTCCTTCTCCAGAATCGCCTCCTGCTCCTTGAACTCCGGGAAAATTCGGTCCACCACTTCCTGCAGCTTTTGGTCCGTACTGGCAACCAGCAACACAAACTCAGTTAGTCACTCCACACTTGTACAATAAATACTACAACACCCACATTAGCGTGGCAATAGGTCGCGGACTCAGCGCCTTGTTACATTTGGGACAGATGCAGCTGCCCTTCACCAGGAAATGGCGATAGATGCAGCTCTTGCAGACTGACACAAGTCACAAAATATAAGAAGAGTGACCAATTTATCGTTCTAGAGCTCAGTACGTACACGAGTGGAGACAGTCGGGGATGGTGTGCGCGTCTCGCAGAATTCCGTGGCAGAGTGCGCAGCCCAAATGCTCCGTCAGCTCTGCGAGGTTCACTGTGACCTGCAGCACGTCCAAAGCAGCGTCGGGGTGAGTCTCAAGCAGCGTCCAGCAACGCAATTATGCCGACGTACCGTGCGCGCATCCAATGCCATCGCTCTCGCGCGCAAAAACTATCTGAGACCGTGCCTTTCAATCGAAAAATAGTCCCAAATAGTGTGGGTCCATCTTTCAAATCACACATTTGGTCTGATACTAAATTTGAGTACGACCATTTCGCAATCGAGCACGAGTGCAGGACGATGATCAAGGGACTGTTCTACAGCGAGTTCGACAACGTAGCGGGGCCCGTGATCCTCTTCCAGGCACCCGACAAGTGAGATGCCTATGTATATAATGTTATAATGCGTATTATGAACCGAATCTGACGCTGCTGTGCTGTGCTGGCTGCAGTGTGCTGAGCAACGAGGTGTTCGACAGCGTGTCCGGCTACATCATCATCGACAAGGCGCTCTGTGGGAAGATCATCACTGGTGAGGGCCCTTAATAACAGGATAAATGATCAAAATGTTGTAGAATAATTGTGACTGATATTATTGTGCTGCTGCCAGTTCGTGCCCAGCAGATGAAGATCGTGGGGTACCCGGTGTGCATTGAGGACGACAAGTACCATCGCAACGCGCTGCTGTTCAATATTGGTGGGAGTTTGTAGTATTTTATATTTTATTTTATTTATTGTATGAAGGGGAAGCTGATAGTGTTTGGTGCTGGGTGTGAGCAGGGTTTGTGTTTGACGAGCACGTGGAGACCGCGCCGTACCGACCGATTCTGCGGAAGGTTGGTCGCTCAAGTGAAAGTGTTGCTTGGAGTGGAGGATAATGATATTTGTATTTCTGTGCTGTAGTTGGGTGCTCTGGTGGAGGGGATGGAGAAGGAGAGCGGCTTCTTGTATAATTCGGACAAGAAGGAGCTACTGGGCACGATCCTGCCGCAGATTCTGCGAGATCTGACGCTGCATGGCGAATGCACCATCCCGGTGGACACAGCCAACATCATCAATTTGAAGCTGTTCCCAACGCTACAGGACCCAGCGCCTGTGTTCGAGTACCAGGTGCCAGTTGCAATTCGCGACCTGCGCGCGCTGCTCGAGAACAGTGGTGCGTCATTTGACGGCTTGAATCATTTTCGTGTTGCATCGAGGAACTGATTGGGGCGCTCGTTGTTTGCGTTTTAACAGCCGAATGGGATTTAGCGCTGCAGCAGATCGTGCCTTTCATCGACGGTGTCCGGTACGTGAAGCGTATCAGTCTGGAGGCAGAGGTCGAGATTGCGATCGTGAAGAAGTGCGTTCGGCAGCTTCTCTACTACGGCTGCGTGACGCTGATCGACATTTTCCTGCACTCGAACATTTACGCCAACACACCAAAGATCGCAGTACTCGCCAACGACCCGAAGCTTCAAGCGGAGTGTGCCGTGTACATTGCCAAATCCGGGCATGCGCCGCCGTCGTTCGCGCGTATCTTCGCCTTGTACTGCTCCGTCCAGCCCAGTTTGCGTATGAGTGACTTCTGCGTGGTGTATTCCGAGTCCCTCGCGCTTATCGACGTGAGGCGCTTCATTACCTTCGGTCTGATCCATGGGTTCTTGAGGCGCGTGCACCGCTACCCGATCTGTATCGACCGCAATCTTCCTGGTTCTAGTCCGCAGCAGCAGCAACAGAACCAAGCACCACAGCAGACACAACAGCAACAAGGTGGCCAGCAGAAGGGTCGTCCGTATGCGTTGTCGACAAATTCGCCGTCGCTGTCTGGGATGAATCCCATCAATGCTGCACCTTCGTCGACTCAACCTGGCGGAGGAAGTGGAGCGCCAGGCGGAGGAAGCGGAAACGGTGCAGGTTCCAACGGTGCTGGAGGTAATGTGTCTTCGATATCGTCCACTAAGCGTGCTATGGCCACCAAAGCTAATCAACTGGAAAAGGACGTGCTCCGGATGATGGACGGTGGTCACCACACGGACGAGATCTGCAGCAAGTTTTTGCTTCGCTTCACCGATGTGGAGTCTACAATTCAGGTGACTCCAAACTGTTTTGCGGTACACAAGTGAAGGTTGCATCGCAGTAGGCAGAATGCAGCAAGCACTTACATACTTGAAAAAAATCGACATCATAATTAAATTTCTCCCCTCTTCGCACTGACTCACTCACGAACAGATAAGAGCCTGGCGTACTAAAGTTTACTCCATCCAGAAGCCTGAGATCTCCATGTTCATCACAAGCGTCAGATAGTTGATCATCTCTTCCTTCGTGTGGTAGAGCGGCAGGTCGATGCGGTTGAAGCACGTATGGCCCTTCGGCATGAGGCCCGTGGGTGGTGCTCCACGCTGCACGAACTGAATAGTAAATCGACGGACACGACCGTCACTGCTTGTGAGCGCCTTGAAACCCTGAACAGGGACACGAGACGTGCCGGTTGCGAACTGCAGCAGACGAGCGCGCTCCTCGCTCGAAAACTCATTCATACCTTCCCAGAACCACCTGAGTACGCGTTGCTCACCAGGAGTTGGCTTCTCTAGCTTTATCCAGCGAACCTCGCTGTGTGTGTGCCAGTCGTTGACATCAAGCTCCGGGACTCCAGACAGCAGCAGGTCGAACTCCTGGTAGTCAAACACCGTGATAAGGAACTGCGGCATTACGTCGTAGAACCCCATCAGCAACGCGCCCAACTGCTCCGAAATGCTCTCGAACATGTAGTGCTTGAGCAGCAGCTCCAGATATTCCTTTTTGTTCTCATCCGTCACATCGCGTTCGGCACCGCCTGGTACCAGCTCCAAGGTGTGGGACTTGCCCTCCGAAGTGATCACCTGCACTGTGAAATCGATCGCCAACAGCTCAGCATGGTCGTTTTCCTTCATCCACATTGCGTTCTTGTACAGATCTTCGTCTAAGAACTCCAAATCCGAAAACGAAATGGGCACACCAAGAATGTGCTTGATAAGCGGTAGCGCCAGCGACATCTTCATGTTGTAACCCTCGATCAACGCCTTGGCAAGCAGTCGACCAATGAACTCGTAGTACTCCAGGTGGTTCGGCACCTTGGAAGCCGATGCAGGGTTTATCCAGTAGCCCATATTCTCGCCCTTTGTCGAGATAAAGAGGCCGAAGTCATCATTGAAAAGCGAGTCGCTCAGGATCTCGTACCACTCGCGAATCAGCCCACCAGCATCCAGTCCAGGCTCATTCTCGAAGTAAATACGGAGACGCTCCCAGAAACGACTAGGCGGACACTTGAGCATCTGCTCCAGCGAGTCACTGACCACGAACTCCCGTCTTACGACGAACTGAATGTGGCCTTCTTCGTAGCTCCGCCAGCGCTTCTGCACCTGCTCAAGGAACCAGCGGTTCTTGTCGTGGAAAGTCAGTGATGCAATCTCCTCCAGATCATCCTCACAGTCCATGCGGCGACTGGTGTCTGTGTAGGCGATCACAGTTCCTGCAGGGGTCCACTCGAACCCTCCAGCGCCGTCCTCATGCCGCACGTAGCCGGTAGAAACAGTGGAGATCGCTGTGTCGTTCAGCTCGTTAAAGCGGCGGTCGTCCGCACCAACCGGGCCGCCAATTTCCGGGATCGGCCCGCCGCCGATAGTTCCCTCCCTGTCCTCGTCAATGTGGTTCAGCCCACGCGAGCTAGTCAGCCCACGCGTACTGGCGAACGGGTTGACTGTACTACCAGCAAAGGGGTTCCTGCTGCTACTGTTCCCATTAAACGGGTTGACGCCGCTGTTGGCCGGGTTGAACGGGTTCTGCTGCGAGTAGAAGGCCATGGTGGGTCGCTCCTCCGCCTCTTCCAGCCGCTTGAGCGCCGTCGCGCGTAGCGGCTGGAAGGACGGCCGGCCCAGGTCGTTCTCCGTGGCCAGGAAGGAGCTGTCCGGGTGTCTGCCCTCCGTCTCCGAGACGCCGAAGTCCCTGAGCGCCAGCGCGATATGCTCGTTGTCCTCTCTGAGCGACGAGGACGAGGACGAGGACGCGCGGCTGCTGGAGCGCGGGAACTCGTCTCCGCCCAGAATGGCCGTGCCGTTGGGCGGTGTGCTGAGTCCGCTGTACATGGTCTCGCTCCTGTTGTCCTTGTTCGTGTCCTTGGGGGACGCGACCGTCGGCGCGTCCTCGCGCTCGTCGTGCGCGTGCTGCGCGTCGATGCGCACCCAGCGCATGACGCCGTCCTTGCCGCGCTTGCGCTTCCAGAGGTGGCGCCGCACCGCCGCCTTCTGCCTGGACGTGAGGTCCATCTGCTTGAGTCTGCGCACGTGGAAGCTGCGCACGCGCGACTGCTGGTTGAGCATGCTCTGGCTGAAGTCGCGCTTGTGCAGCCCCGAGGCGCGCGCCAGGTTGCTCGGCGTCGTGGCCGTGACGATGCGCGGCGTGCCGCACATGACGCAGCTCGTCTTGTCCGGGTGGTTGTCGTGGAAGCAGATGGAGCAGGGCCACTCCTCCTCGCCGCGCTGCAGGAACGAGTCCACGAGGTGGTGGCGCATCATGTTGTTGTTCTGGTTGTCGCGCGCCAGGAACCGCTCGATCTTGCGCGCGTAGCTCCAGTAGTACCAGATGGAGCCGCACAGCACCAGCAGCGCCAGCACCAGGAACACGTACACCAGCGCCGCCATGCCGGGGCTCAGCTCCTGCCCGAAGATGGCCGCCATGGTGGGAATGAATTGGCAGAGTGGACTGGGCTGGGAGAAGAGGGCAGGCACGTACTGACTCTTGGCGCGAAGGGGTTTCGACCAATGAGAGCCGTTAGAGAGCAAGCTGGCCAATGAAAAGCCGAGATAGAGAGCCGCTGAGCTGTGATAGGCATGCCCCGTGCGAGCGGACACTCGGCTCATGGAGTCCATGACATGGACAGCGTCTGGCGCCCAAGCACCCCAGTGAACGGTACCATGTTACTGACTCCGGGACAAGTGCGTACGCCACTGCTGCTGTGCCGGTCGTTTCGGATCAGGTGCCAAGTTTTCTGAACGGACTGGCACCAAGCAGCGTCCATGAGAGTTCTGCTGCTTTGGTGCTGCCTGCAGGACGGAAGCCAGGAGAAGCGAGGCGGAACAGCTCTGCCCGATGGGGAACAAGCGAGCTTGTAGGGTTTCAGAGCCTGGAGTTGAGTTGCGTTTATGCCCTGTATCCACGTGTGCAACTTGTGCAAAAATTGAAGTGTGCAACCTCCGCTGTACATGTACGAGCTGGTTGTTTGGCGAAATTTGTCCACGCCTCTTAGTTGCAGGAAATGATAAAAATACAGGTAGACTGACAGAGTTGGCTCCATGTGGAGGTTGAGAACACGGCGGTGGCTTTGACTGAATGGGGGGCACGTTTACTACTCTGTTTGGAACTAGTCCAGCAGGACCCTAAAGAGGCACCTCGTTCTGAGGCGAGCCACGTCCAGCCACCGGGACCATCACGCTGCTCACCTGGCTTAGGACATTCCAGACAATCTTGTAAACCATAAGTTAAATAGACTTGTCTGATCCTCCTCCTCCTTCTAGAATTGGAGGCTGCAGTGCGACTTGCACTGTGCGAGTGGTTCGATGCCTTTCGCCGCAACATGGATGAATACCTACACTCACGGTTATCAGATGAAACGGTGACACATTTTAACTCATAGTCACGAGCCAGCATGCTTGGGAAATGCTATGGAGATCGAGTTAGGGAGATCGAGAATTTCCCAGTATGCTTGTGACTTTACTAGATACATGCCGTGAGCACACACCATTCTTGCGAAAACGCCGCTGTAACGCACGAAACAACGTAGGCGGGGGGCAGGTGTCTTGTTTGTTTATCGAGATATCGCACCGGTTCTGGCCGTCACTTTCGCGCCGGTCCAATTTGTCTTTACATGTACAGAACTCTGCGTGAATAGTGAACGCCTGATATATATAAGGGCTCTAGGTATATAAATTGAACTCAACAAAACAAAGAAAGAACTATATTGATATTTGTTATCTTAGCGCGCCATTTTTCAAACTTACTGTAAACAAGACGGCCCAACCCATCTCCTGGATTTCTTTGTGTCAGTACATTTGCCCATCTCCCTTCATCACGTCGTAAACCCCATAATTATAAAGTATATAAGGTTATTCGTTATAGACCCGTTCATTATTGACGCAGAATTCTGTAATACCGGTACACATGTGCTGCTGGCAGGATTGCTGCGGATTAGTGTGTGTTTAGTTTAAGCCGGTTTAGTTTGGATGGTCGCAAACCTATTATAGAAGACAACCGCAGCTTTTCGATCCGCAGTAGTGTGTGTTTTGTCCGCAGATTAATCTAGCTTAAACTAGTTTAAACTGCGGACAAAACTCACCGGACTTCAAGAATGAGTCCTGTAACAGGACTATTATACCGACGTATCGTAGACAGAGACCGTCGTACAGATAGCTTTGAGAGTTGAGTAGGAATTGGGAGATGCGTCCTAGACACAGTGAGTGATTATGAAAGCTGCATGATGGTGCATTATTAAGTTAATTCAAAACGTCTACGCTCAAAACTCGGTACCTAGATACTCGTACGAGTAGTCCAGGCAGTGATTCATTTGCTCCAAGCGGTTCACTCTGTTCGACCTCGCATCGACCCTTTCCTGACTCGCTTGCTCATTGTGATGGTCGTCTTCATCTGCGTCGGCGTTGTCACTTGACAGCAGAGCCTCTTCATCGCCGTCGTCTGTTAAGATGCGTGCTCCGTGGCGCGGACTTCTCGGCGCTGGATCAAGACCCTGGAAGGTGGCGGCAGATCTAGGGACACGACGGTGTGAGATGCTGCGGCAGACAGGGGTTGAAGCAGGAACAAGAGAAGGAAGGAGAAGCTGGCAGCCTGGGAGCTGGCCAGCGTTCATGTGTAGGACAAGCTCAGTCTCCATTTAGCCGGTCAAGCAGCAAGAGAAGAAGGAGGAGAGAGACTGGGAACAATCAAGTTACGTGTTTGCATTTAATCCGGGCTTGAGTTGGTTCTCTAAGTGCCGAGCAGCAAGCGTCGACAACCGAGTCTTCACCTCGAAACATCGTCGTCCGTGGATATGTCATATTCGGCCTGGTAGCAAATTCCAGTCGCTTCTTCAACAATCTCCTTGTCGCCCTCGACTGCTTCCTCCAGCTCCGACGGATCCGAGATCACCTTCCGTGATGTCTTCACGCTGCGTCGATTTCAATACAAGCCAAGGGCGACCTGCAGGATGGGGTATCGCTGCTCCATTCTACAGTACATGTAACGACGCATTAGCACACTCCATCGCCAGCAACCTCGTCACCGCTTGCTCGCCTTCCGTCTCCTAGAGCTGTTGCATGGATTCCAGACGCTTCGTCGCCAGCAATGGTAATCGGTGATGCGGAACAAGAGCTGAAGTTGAAGTGGCGGAGTGCACGCGATGCCAAACTTCGTAAGAGTATATCCACCGGTTGGACTTATCCGAATTCTTAACCAGGCGCTTAAGTCCTGAAAATTTAAGATAAGCCTGTATCAAGGGCGTGTGCTCCCACCGGGAGGAACTCACGCCGAGTTTTAATTCCCATGGTTGAAGAGGACAAGTTTTCGTCGTTTTGTTTGCGTTATACTGACTATACAGCAAATCAAATCGCTTGAGATCCGAGACTTATTTTAAGACTCAAGTGCCATCCTATAGGTCCTGGGGAAGTTAAAACCTGCAATAGGGCCTGGTATGACGGGGGTCACACGCACCGTAGCTTAGAGGAAGCGTAACACGCTAACCACAACAGACGCCTGGCGTCTCTGTTGCTCTTAGTACAAAAGGCCCTGCCTTATCGGTCTCCTTTTAATACCGAGTATTAAAGAGACTTGTACACCTGGAGGTTAGAGTTAAACTGTCTTGTATTAATAACACTCATAAAGTTCTATCTACTGCTTTCTATCTGTATACTGAATCCCTGTCTAAATGGCGATCTTCCTCAGCGGTTGGACCTCGTGCATCGTGACCCTTAAGTACGACCGAACTAATTTAACAAAGTACATTGGGGAGGTCTACCGTGAACACTCTATATAAGGATCACTGGTACACAGTACCAATCGTAGTGTGTGACACTCAGTCCTTGTGGGCCACACCGGCCGGTGTGGTCCACACTAGAGAACATCCCTTTTCCTTGAAAAGGTCACTGGCCAATCCTGGCCCCATTACACCCTCCCTCACCCAAACGGGAAGCACCTTTCCCAGGGGGAATCCAGCGGAAACACGAGCACAGCCTCATTCGGCAATTCACGCTCTTCCGAGCACACGCGCACACGACAAGGCCCACAGGGCATGACGACGGAGACCCGGATCATCGTGCGACCCGCCCCAGACGCCCTTCGGGCTGTAGGCCCCATGAAGACCCACGCCGACGCGCCCACTCCAAGCGACATGGAGGAGAAGCCTCCGGCGCCTGCTTCCAAGAAGCACTCGGGCGATCCGGAGGTGGCGAAGGCCGCGTCGGCTTCCCAGAAGCCCGCGAATGACACGGAGGAGGCGAAGAAGACCCCAGCTTCAAAGAAGCACGCGAAGGACGCGGGCGAAGCGAAAAAGCTTGCTTCTAAGAAGCCCATGGTCGCGGCGGCCAAGGCGAAGGCGAAGAAGACGCCCACCTCGCCGAAGGCCACGCGGAAGGCGAAGAAGGTGACTGCTTCTTCGAAGCCCGCTCCGAAGAAGTCCGTGGTGAAGAAGCCCGCTGCCAAGCAGCTTCCGAAGACGAAGGGCGAATCGAAGGAGAGCCCGAAGACCACGAAGCTGCCGCCCAAGCGCACTGATGTGCTGCTGCCCGGCCCTCACGAGGACGTGAGCAGCGACTCGTCCGACACGGACACCCCGAACCCCTGGTATGTCAGCGGCGCCGACTCGCCTGCTCCTCGAGCTCGGACGTCCACGAAGGACGATGCGGCTTCCGCGAAGGGCGCGCCCACTTCCCCTCCGGGGCGTAGTCCGTCGCCGCATCCATCCTTGGAGGTGGACTACGAGGTGTCGGAGCCCGACGTGGACCACGAGGACGGCGAGGTCGAGTGGTCGCCCAAGCAGATCACTGATGCCCAGCGGGTCATCCATCCGGGAAGCCCCATGTCTCCAAAGACTGTGGTGGCGGTGGAACGCGCCCGACTCTTGGAGGAGTCCCTGTCTCGTCGAGACAACCCGCCCGCTGCGGTGTCGGAGCCCCAGGTCATCACCAATGCCGGTGTCGACGAGGGAGTCCCTCCTGAGCTGCTTCAGCCCGAGAATCGGCAACACCTGGCCGACCGTACTCATCAGGAGGCCTCTCAGGCGGTGGGCACCAAGCGGGATCGCGAGACCCACGCCCCACGCACCCAAGACCAGCTACTCGCACTGCGATACTGGACGCGGGACGAGTACCGCGAACATCTTCGTCAGAGTCGCATGCCTGGCCCAGGCGCGGCGCAGTGCGACAAGTGTCCGGTCGTGCTCCTGGTGGACACCGGTTTCTCCCGCCAAAGGAACGAGACTGAGTTCGAGGGGTGGTTGGACCACTTGGGCTATCCCAGGCCCGAGTTCTTGAACTCTCCTTATCGGATCGATTGGCTGGCTCAGCGTCGTCTTCGATTTCGCATGGCGAAGATGATCGCTGACAACACGTGGCCGAACCGATTCTCTGATCGCCACAAGCCCATGCCGGGCGTCATCCTCGAGGAGGTTCTTCAGAAGATTCAGAAGTCTTGGCAGTCGCAGCCGATAGAGCCAAAGAGTGTTCTCGGCCCTGTCAGCGCCGACTAGGTCCGTGGGCACTCTCAAAAGAGGCCACGAGGTCGGCGCAGTCCTCCTCGAGGCGAGCCCCAGGCTCCCACGAGTTTCGACTACTCGGGTAGCCCCGCCACTTTACCAGGTACTGGTACTGACCGCTACGCCCGCGGCGCTTCAGTAGCTTCTCGACATGGTAGTAGAGGACGCCCTCATTACCAAGCAGAGGCGGCGGAGCCCGCGGCTGCAGTGGTATCTGACCAAGACGCTCAGCGTCGTTCGACTGGCTCTCGTCCTGACCTGGAGGGCCTTCTCTCCGGTGTGGAGTCTTGTCAGCGACTGCTGGATGGTCAGCAGACCGAAATGGTGGCGCTTCGCGCTCGCGTCCAAGATGCGGAGGCCCGCCTGGAGAACCTCCAGGGTGTCCGAGAGGACTTGGACTACTTGCGGAACCGCGTCTGGGATCTGCCTCGGCAGTTGGGTGGTGACGTTGATCGCCTGCGTGGGCGATGTTCGCGAGGCGAGGAGAACGACGAGCAGGTGCGCCAGAGCCTGGAGAGGCACCTCGCCTGGTTCCGTGACCTGTACAACCGGATGGGTTACTTGGAGGCGCAAGAGGCTCGCCGCGTAGCGGCTCGTGCCCCTGATCCGGCTCCTGCGCCTGCCCAGCTTCCCTCGGAAGATCTCGTTCGGATGATGGCGAGTATCTTTCAGCAGTATTCTGCGACGCAGTCGGCTCCTCAGTCTCAGCAGCCCCCGCCGGGCGATAGGGCTTGAGCAGGCCAACGTAGAACGTCGGGTGCGTGGCCATGGACGATGGCAGATCCAACGTGTAGGCGTGGCCGTGGACCCCGATGACCGTGAACGGCCCCACGAAGCGAGGCCGCAGCTTGGTGCTGCCCACAGCAGAGACCGCCTGAGTAGGATGGTTCTTGGCATTTAATAAGACTTGGTCTCCTAATTTAAACACAAGCGTGTTCTTACGCCCTTGGCGATCACTGTGTTCCTTCTGAGTGTCTTGAGCGGCCGCCATGGCGTCACGGACGCGCTGTCTGACAGCTTCACCGGTCTCGATAAACGAGAGTAGGTTCCGTTCGACGGACGTACTGAGGCCTTTAAGACCCCTTGGGTCTTCGGCGTTAGCCTCTCCCCCACCCAATTTCGAGGCCGGGGGCAACGTCAGTGGCGTACGCGGGTGCCGCAGCCCGTTCACATAGAACGGGGTGAAGCCTGTGGACGAATGCACGGCATTGTTGAGCGCAAACTCCACTTGTGGAAGAAGCACACTCCACTTCGTGGGCTCTGCTGCGCAGACACTGCGAAGGATGTCTTCCAGAACTCTGTTCACCCGCTCAGTCTGACCATCGGTCTGAGGATGGTCCGCTGTGGACATGTCCAACCTCGTGCCTTAGAGGCGAAAGAGGTGTTGCCAGAAATGGGACACGAACCTTGGGTCTCTGTCACTCACGAAAGCCTCGGGGAGGCCGTGGTTACGAAAGACATTGTCCACAAAGAGCTGAGCTGCCTGAGGCGCGGTCACGCTCTTCCGCACAGCGGCCAGCCGCACCATCTTACTAAGGCGGCAGACAAACACCAAGATGCCAGTGTGGCCACGCGCATCGGCCGGAAGCTCGAAGATGAAGTCCATGCTCACAGAGCGCCAGCAGTCCGCCGGCACCGGCAAGCTCATCAAAGGAGCGGACGCCGAGGGCGCAGGCTTGACGCGCTGACACGCCTCACATGTCTGTACGTACTTACGTACCCATTTGTACATGTGGGGCCACCAGAAGTTGCGGGCCACTGACGTGTACGTCTTCTCCCGCCCCAGATGACCGCTAAGCGGCGTATCATGGGCCTCATAGAGGACACGATGACGCAGGCCCTCGTCGTTCGGAACGACAATGCGAGGCTCGTCGCCCCCGTCTACTTGGTAGTAGAGCAAACCCTCCACTACCGAGTAGCGGTGCAGACGTGAGCGTTGTCGCGCCGTAAGCTCGACGACCTTGTTTGGAGCGCTCAGCGCCTCCACTAGACCTGCCAGGTCGTCGTCGTCGGCATACGCCTCTCGAATAAGCTCATAGAGCGGTGACTCGAGGTAGGCCAAGTGTGCCAACTCGTAATCTGGCCGCCGGGAGAGCGCGTCCGCGAGGACATTCTGCTTTCCCGGTTTGTACTCCACCGCGAAGTTGTATTCAGCAAAGAAAGAGAGCCATCGCGTCATGCGCTGAGAGAGGTGAGGCGACGAGGTCGCCGTCCTCAACGAGGCATGATCTGTGTAGATCACAAAGGGTTTTTGACCTAACAGGTGCACCCGGAACTTAACCAAGGCGTATTTCATCGCCAAGAGCTCCTTGTCGT
The DNA here is from genome assembly GCA_009729435.1 of Phytophthora fragariae. Taxonomy (NCBI): domain Eukaryota; phylum Oomycota; class Peronosporomycetes; order Peronosporales; family Peronosporaceae; genus Phytophthora; species Phytophthora fragariae. Next base: position 440,513 of record QQOI01000002.1, on the reverse strand, counting down.
GGACAGGGTAGTTCTTCTCCGCCGCCTTCAATTGGCGAGATTGGAAAGACACTACCCTTTCCCTGCCTTCGGCATCCACCTGCAGCAGGGCACAGCCGATGGCAAAGTCAGATGCATCGCATACCACGCTGAAGGGGCGCTCCTCATCGGGCAACGCCAGGATTGGAGCGCTCTGAAGGCTACTCTTGATAGCTTCAAAAGCCTGTTGAGCCTCAGAGGTCCATGACCACACGGCATCCTTCTTGAGAAGATTCGTTAGTGGCCTTGCCATCTCGGCGTAATTGGCGCTATACTTGTGCAAGTAGTTGGCCAGGCCGAGCCATTTCCGCAGGTCCTTCTGCGAGACGGGCACCGGCCACTGTGCAATGGCACACACCTTTTCCGGGTCTGCACGGACACCGTCCTTCCCAAGGAAGCAGCCCAGAAAGGGGATTTCTTCGGCTCCGAAGATACACTTGTTGATGTTCGCGTAGAGGCGATTCTCGCGCATGCACAAGAGAACCTCACGGAGGTGGCCAAGATGGGCTTCGACGGCCGTCTTCCCTTCAGACGCACGACTGTGCACGAAGATGTCGTCGAAGTACGACTGTACGAACTGCCGCATCGGCCTGAAGAGCTGCGTAACGAGCCTGTTGAACGTGGCGGGTGCGTTGGACAGCCGCTGGGGCAAGACCAACCATTCCCACAACATCCCGCTGGGAGTGCTCACTGCAGTGAGTGGGATGTCCGATTCCCGCATCAGCAACTGATAGTAGCCGTCGACCATGTCGAGTGCACTAAAGACCGTGCAACCAGCCATGTTGTTCTGCAACACATCCTTCCGAGGAATAGGCGTCGACGCCGGGATGGTTGCCGCGTTCAACTTGTTGAAGGTGTGCACCATGCGCCACTTCCCATTGGGCTTGCGCACACAGAACGTCGGTGACGAATGTGGCGACTTGGACTCGCGCACCATGCCAGCGGCGTGCTTTGCCGCAAAGAAGGCGTCGATGACGTCGACCTGCTCCTTCGGAAGCGGCCACTGCCGCGTGGTACAGTACTTAGTACCGGGTACGAGATCAATATCATGCCTCACGCCCCGATCCGGGGGAAGGACCGAAGGAGGGTCGTCGCTAACGACATCCGAAAACTCCTTCAGAAGGGCGTAATACGGATCCGAAGGGTCCTTCAAGATGGCAGCGCCATACCGCGTCTGCCTCTTAGAGGTTCGTTCGTCTTCCAACACCTCGGGGTCCATGACCGACGAGGAGTTGAGCTCCAGTGAGCTGCCTTCCGGGCGAAGGAGAACCACTTCTGCCAACTCTCCCGCCTTGAGAGAGTCCATAAACTCGACATACGAAAGCTCCTCGAGCTCAAGTAGCTCTGCTACTGCGGGTAACGGAGTCAGCACCCCCCCCCCACCTTGGGTTCGCCTGTGAAGACGTCGACTCTTGAGGGACCTTGTCCCCAACCGCGGAATCCGCATCGCGGCTAGACGCCTCGGCCTTGGGCGTGCTCGTGACCTTGTCACCCTTGCTGTCCTTGAAAGTGGGAGCCCCTGCTCGACCACTCGTGGTTGCGCGAGCACCAGCTCTAGCGTCTTCTGTCGCGCGAGCTGAACCAGCTACAACGCCTTGCGTAGTGGGAGTTCTGACTCGACCACTCTTGTTTGCGCGAGCAACAACTCCAGCGCCTTTCTCGACGTGAGCTGAACCAGCCACCACGCCTTGCATAGGGGGAGCTCGGACGCTACCCCTTCCTGCGCGAGCTCGTACAGCGTCCGCGCCTTGAGTCTCCACTGCCCCTTGGGCAAGTACAACTCGGTTGCCAACTGCAGAATCCTGTCCTCTACCCGGAGAGGTGCTAGGATCCTGCGGATCTTCTCCACCACCTACCTCGAGCTCCCGGGCTCGTGGAGGCAATGAATGCCATGGGCAGTTCCAACACTTCCGAAGTGCAGGCAAACTGCCGTTCGCCGCGTGGCACACGGTGCTCATGCACAAACCCGTCTCGGGAAGAGGAGGGGACATGACCCGCCAGGGCTCTGTCCGCGAGGGGGTTGTGGCTGGCACCAATGGTGCGACTACGCCAGTCTATCCACGGCTCGTGCTTAGCAAGCCAAGGCATGCCGAGGATAAGATCGTACCGATCATCCATGTCCAAGACAATGAACGGTTCGACCGAATTGAAGTCGTCAAACTTCACGCTTAGGGGTACCGTAACCTTGCGTGTAGACACGATGGAACCAGTCGCTAAGCGAACAGATACATTGGTATTACTCTTAGAAGCTTCTGAAGCACTAGCATACAATGTACTGTTCCTAGCCACACTGGCTTTCGTCGCAAAGTTAAACGACGCTCCTGAATCGATCAGGACCGTCATCGGTTCGGGGTACCCTTTCACGCTGGCAGTGACGACCACGAGGTTAGACCGCGCGGCGGCCACAGAGAGACACAGAAGTGTCGTCCCAGGGACTTGCTCCTTTGGAGAGGCTGGTGAGAGATTCACCTCCCTCGACGAGGAGCGAAGTCTCCCAGCAGGGCGTCCCGCCCCTACTGGGAGTCGCCGTTTTCCGACTCTGTCGCCTCGAGGCTGTTGAGAGCCGGACGCGCTGCGTACTTCTTGTCGCGTGGCGCCTTCCATGGGTTGGTGGGGCAGTTCCGACGGAAGTGACCAGGTTGGTTACAACCGAAACAGCGACCACTCGCCCGTTGCGTCTTCTGAGAGCGTGCCGACTCAGCAAGAGAGATCTCCATCGGAGTGGGACCTTCACTGGCCTCAACATGAGGCGTGTGCTCTTGCGCTGAGCGCACGCAGTGGTCCTCCAGCATAGCGATGTGGACCGCCTCGTTAAAGGTCTTCGGCTGACGCCGGAAAAGCTCCGTCCGAACCGGGCCCGTGCGAACGCCGTCCATGAAGACAGTCACCTTGACGTCCTCAGAGAGGGGTGCGCCGGCCATAGCGGCTTCGAGGTTATGGAGCTCCATGACGTAGTTTTGAAGCGACCGCTTGCCTTGCTTGCATCGCAAGAAACTGGAGCGGTGGCGGTATGCCACATTGGCAAGGAGGAAGGTGGAGCGTAGCTCCTGTTCCATGAACGACCACGAGGTGAAGTACCCCGGCGTCGCCGTTTCACGGGCCATGGCCCATCCGCGTGCGCGCCCTCCAAGGTTGGACAGCGCAAACGCCACCTGAGCTCGCGCATCGTAGATCTGACCAGCGCTTAGCGCGATCTCGATCTCGTGAACCCAGAATACAAGACTATCCGAGTCTTTGCCGTCGAACGTCGGTACCGACATCTTGACGGGCTTCGTCGTGGTTGGACGCGCAGCGAATGAGGCCGTATTCGTGGCGGACGCTTGTGCCGCACTCTGTGCCTCAGCTCGCATCGTCGCACGAGCGGCTTCCTGCGCAGCAGCGCTCACGTGAGCAATCAGCGACGATTCGTACTTGTCGAAGCGTTCCACGCGCGCCCTTTGCTGCTCAGCAGGAAGGTTGGGGAATTCAGCGAAGGCTGCCTCGCCCAGGAGGCTGACCATCTTCTCAAGCGTAGCCCAGTGGGCATCGGAGAGGTGAGGAAAGTCCTGCCGCGCCGGCAGCCGACTCCCTGAGTCTTCCATACTCAAAGAGACCCTGATTGTAGAGATCCGCGTCGGTCGCGGGATTGACTACAAGTGCTACCAGGTGAGACGGGGGTCACACGCACCGTAGCTTAGAGGAAGCGTAACACGCTAACCACAACAGACGCCTGGCGTCTCTGTTGCTCTTAGTACAAAAGGCCCTGCCTTATCGGTCTCCTTTTAATACCGAGTATTAAAGAGACTTGTACACCTGGAGGTTAGAGTTAAACTGTCTTGTATTAATAACACTCATAAAGTTCTATCTACTGCTTTCTATCTGTATACTGAATCCCTGTCTAAATTGCGATCTTCCTCAGCGGTTGGCTCTCGTGCATCGGGTCCTTAAGTACGACCGACCTAACTTAACTCAGTACGTTGTGGAGGTCTACCGTGAATACTCTATATAAGGACCACTGGTACACAGTACCCATCGTGGTGTGTGACACTCAGTTCTTGTGGGCCACACCGGCCGGTGTGGTCCACACCAGAGAACATCCCTTTTCCTTGAAAAGGTCACTGGCCAATCCTGGCCCCATTACACTCCCGGTCGGGAGCCATAAGTCTTGGTCGAGTATCAACGGCGTTACTTTTAAGATAAAACTGCCTTTAAGACCAACCGGTGGAGATGCTCTAAGTACTTAGTATGGTTTTAAAATTACAAAAGTAGACGCAGGGCGAGTTTTGTCAACAAAACTGGAGATACGGCCGGAAAACTCGAGTTTTATCTAGTACTAGAGATCCACCAAAATTTGTTGGAGAGGGGCTGTCCGAACTGCACTCCATAAAGTTAGGACTCGCCCCCCCCGCTAGAATTTCTAGCCTAGAAGTTTACCATACAATATATTTTGATAGTAAGCTTATGCTGGTCTGGCAGCCCGCGGATCAGCAAAGGAGATGATAGTAATATCTGATTCACGAATTCTGTCCGTATGCTTTTGCAGCGTGACGTGCACCTGTAGAAGACTTTGATATTCATTTCTCCCGCGTCGGAGGAACGTGGCACAAGCCGTTTGGTCGATGAAGGAAGCTAGCAACGAAGGTGAGGCGCTCCACAACTTTAGAGGTTCGACACGATCTCATGTTCGGTAGTACTTACTAATAACTCACTACTATAGTAATATTGCTCGATTAGGCTTGATAGCGAGGATGGGCTAGTAGCTTTGATGGCGCTAAAAGACTAATACTATATTAGTTTGGCTGAAAATAATAACAATATTAATTCCATATCATGATACAAAATGTAACTTATTTTGCAAATATATATGCTTATGATTATATCGTATAGTTTAAGGAAAATGGTCAAAGAGAGATATTGTACAAGTTTATGATTCAACGCTAATATATAAACCAGTATATGTATCCTGTCGGCACACGTCCATATTTAACCCCTTACTTCCCATATGTTGTACGGTACTACATAAGAGGTGTATACCCTAATTCACTCCCCGTCGCAGCATCTATGCTATGTAGTACGGTACTACATAAGAGGTGTTTATACTTGGATTTTGTATTGGACAAGTGTCCATGTACAGCTATAATAAAACTAAGATAACACTTTGAGTGTAAAACGGCCGAATGCACAGGTTTAGGTTTGCGGTCTGTGGGATTCGGTTGCAGAGGATAAAGACGGGAACCACTCACCCACTAAGACGAGTGGCGCACAACCATTGACTCCATATTCTTCAAAAAGACGGAGGGGGGTCAAGATGGTCACGCCAGCGGGAAAGTCACCGCGCCACACACTGACGGAGCAAGAGCGCCAGCGGTGCCTCGAGGCGCTGCTGAGTGAGCGTCACGCGCGTCGCATTCGACGGGCGGAGGACAAGAAGAGCAGCGTGGCGCAGGGCAAGCAGAAGAAGGCGGCAGCAAAGAGGGTGGCCAAGCACACCACGCCGGCCATGGAGAGAGCCGAGTCGAAGGGTGCATCCGCACCCACGGAGACCGCCGAGCAAGCGAACATCGCGGAGGCCAAGGAGGGGGCGGCCAACGACGCGGCTGCCGAGGCCAAGGAGAGTACGGCAGAGGCGGCGACGGAGACGGAGACGGCGGTTGAGGCAGAGGCGTCGACCGCCCCGTCTGGGGGAGAGGTAGAGGGAGTGGTTGCAGATGTTGTTGCTTCTGTTGCTGCCAATGCGGCGGCAGCATCGACACGTGCGTCGGGAGCAGACGCGACTTCAAGCGGCAAGCCGAAGCAGCGCAAGCGTCGCCGGGCCGTTCTACAAGATGACAGCACCAGTGAAGTGGAGACTAATGCAGGTGAAAGGGATGACGCTCGAGCTGAGCAAATTCTGAATCTTCAGTGTATTATTGATGGCGACGCTAATCTTATGGCAACTGGGGCTGATAATTGCACGGAGCTCAACTCTGATGAAGACCCTGCTCTCCCAGAAGAGCCTGAATCAGAGGAAGATGACGACGACGACGAGTGGGTGGAGGATTGGACCATTGGTGAACTCACGGACGAAGACTCGGATGAAGAGACGATGCCGCTTCCTGACTCGGTGTGCTTGACCGCGGCGAGGAAGACTCGGATGAAGAGACGATGCCGCTTCTTGACTCGGTGTGCTTGACCGCGGCGAGGAACAAGAAGACGATGTCCATGATGAAGACGCACGGATGGGAGTATGGTACGTTATGATGACAATGTCCAACATAGTCTCTATAGGAGGCGTTTGATATCAACATACCAGCCAACATAAACTAATTGTGTTATCCTTTTTGATGTAGATCCTAGCCGGTTTGGCCCAGACCCAAGCTATGTAGTCTTGTACGATGGACCGTTCGGACCCAGCAATAGCGTGATGTCCGTGGCTGACGACCCGCTCGCGCTTTTGTTCTACTTCCTGCCGCCAAGGTTGTGGAGTCAGATTGCAGTGGAATCCAATCGGTATCATCGCCAGTCAATACCATCACGGGCGCGCTCGATGTGGTCTCAGCAGCGGCGCAACGGGGGCGAAGTTGAAGAACTGGAAGATATTCGAAGTCGGCTTGCTAGCGTCGTTGACATTGAGCCATGGGAAGTGCTTCGCGTGGTGGCGCTGCTAATTGCGCGGATGCTGATGCCTATCCGCAAAGGCATCGCTGCGCATTGGTCAACCAAGCAAGTGGGTGCGCTGCCTACGAACCGCTTCAACTTGTTCATGGGGAAGAACAGATTCTTCCACATCATGGGCTATCTACATTTCTCGAACAACAAGTCCCCGCAAGCCAGCATTGATCGCGCATGGAAAATTCGTCCGGTGGTAGACGTGCTGCATCGCACATTCGCGCGCGGGTACCAGACACCCCCGATGATAAGCTTCGACGAGGCTACGCTACCATCGCGCTCGCGCTTCAACCCGATGCGCCAGTTCAACAAGGACAAGCCCCACAAGTGGGGGACGAAGGTTTTCGTTGCGGCGTGTGCGAAGACAGCGTACTGCTTGAGGTTCGTCTACCATCGCGGGTGGTAAGCTTCGGCTTGCCATCTTTTTTTTTGGTCTAAGGCCTTATGTTGGTGTTATCCAACATAAGGCCGTCATATGGTACTCGAGATTCAACATAGTGCTAACATTATGTCTTTGTTTTTGAATCTGCAGAATTGAAGTCTACTGCGGCGCCAAAACACACCTGCGAACTCCAGTGCCAAAGGATAACAACACCGGAGAAGCCGCAGTGATCAGGAACATGCTGGCGTTGTGTCCCCCATCACCGTCATCGCCATGGCGGTTGGTGGTAACTGATCGCTTCTACACGTCGGTGCGGCTAGCCTTGGAGCTGCTCCACCGCCGAATGTATCTAACCGGCACCATTCAAACTGACCGAACGGGCTACGCACCGGGTGTAGTTACCAGCAAGTCCTACAAGACCGTGAACAAGAAGAAGATACTGATGCCCCCCAAGGCACTATCAAGCTCGCCCAGAACAAGCGGTTTCCCCAGATTACAGCGGCGATGGGGATGGACCGCAATCCAGTCCACCTCCTGTCCAGCGGTGGCAGCCGAGTGATAGGCGCTTGCAGTAAGTACACGGTTCTTGGAGGTGGATGACGACCAACCTAATTATTATGTGATGTATGCGTACGACGGCGAGACGTGTTGACGGCAGACAGCAGTCGATTGCTGCACCGGAGTTGGTTTTGGATTACCATCGATGGATGAATGGTGTCGATATCCACGACCAGCTCCGGATGCAGAGGTACAGTGTGCAGCTAAGCTACAAGACGAAGAAGTACTACAAAACCTTGTTTCTAGGACTACTGGATATGGCGTTGGTGTACGCTTTCGTCGTACACCGTCATTATCGGGAGGTGAATAACAAGCGCCCGCCGAAGCACTTCGCATTTTACGAGACATTGATGGAGCAGCTTCTCGCGATTGATTCCCCTGAAGCCTATACGGCTATTGAGGTACGTGTTATGCTGTGATCTCCAACATTAGAAACGGTACGATGATTTATTATCTAACATAATTCGTCCCTATGTTTACCCGTCCTTTGAACAGACTGCCATTCGCGCTCAAGATAGGACAGTATCGCCAGGGCGCGCGGACGCTTCGTCGCAATCTCCTGCGAGACACTCTGCAGAAATCGACACCGGGCATCGCCTGGAAGAGAACCCAGATACGTTTGCGGGTGAGCAACGCGTGAAAAGACGACAACGTTCATGCAAGGTCTGTGCACTGTACAATGTGAAACCAAGGAAGTTCACGAAGTATTATTGCCCCGAGTGCTCTGATGGCAACAGGCGGTACGTGTTACGATGCTGATGCTAGTTAGCGGTAAAATGTATGTCTAACTGTCGCTGTTTGTGTAGCAAATATCTCTGCAATGTAGCACGCGAAGGGAGAGACAAAACATGCTTCAGTATATGGCACAACGACTGGAGCAACGGGGAGAACATCCCACGACTGTTGCTGGATGAGCACAAACTGCGCAATCGCCCGCCACCATCGCGTCCCGGCAAGAAGCGTCGGCGTCGAGATACAGCGGAGGAGGGCGAAGCACGCTACAGTGAAGGCAACGCTGAGCAGGATGCGGAGGGAGGCGAAGCACGCTGCAGTGAAGGCGACGCTGAGCAGGATGCGGAGGGAGGCGAAGCACGCTGCAGTGAAGGCGACACTGAGCAGAATGCAGATGAGGTGGAGGAACGAGGTGATGACACGGCGAATGTGACCGTTCTATAGCTCTGAAGCGATGTAGCGGTAAACGTGCAATCAATTGAAACGATTTCCTTTCCTTCCAACCATTGGCCATAACAAATAGAGCCACCATTGCTTGACGTGTGCAACAGGTCAAGAACTGGGCTTACTCATAAAACGTACACGCCTTATGTGTTCAGGGCTGACATAACGTACTCAAACATACCAAGGCAGACTACATAAGAGGGGGGTATGTTTGCTGTGTCCTTACTATACGTGCTGGTCTCATAGCATACCCACACCGAACCCCACCGTACTTTAGTGGCGGTCTGTACAAATCTCTATACAATAATACATGAGACAGGTAAAAAATATACCCTCGTGAATAGACCCGGGAAGTAAGGGGTTAAGGTTGGTATTACAAAGATGTAATACAAGCCAGTACGATTGTATTACTACTTAAGTACTACCGGTAGTATAATACTAGTACTACAGATTTTAACAGTTATCAACACAGCATTTTTAATATATTAGTACAGATATCTAGTGTTAACTTGCCGTCGTTCGACCTCCGCAGAAATGGTTGATCTGCACACGGGAGTCTGTCTTAAGCATGCCCGTAGCAGCTCAAGTTGACGATGGAGTGCAAATGCGAGGAGGCCTGCAAATGCATGTCTATGGTACTGTATTATAGTAGTGTTTTGTTGAGGGTCGAACTACTAATATATGCGATGTACTGTATTACTATGTAACTGATAGAGAGCCCCCCCCCCGGATTTTGGTAATGATTACTATTATTAAGTATTATATTGAAGATGTATCAGTCTGACTGATTCAGTCAGTCAGTACCCGATTTTGGTATTGTGATTCCCGTCCAAAATTACACTTTCTGGCCTACTGGCCGAATCGCACATCAAACCCACGCCCTGCACGGATTGGCCAAAATTGCAATGTTTGGTACAGTGTACCCTGTTTGGATCTAGCTTCAGGTACAGTGTACCATTTTGGTGGGCTTCTGTGGAGTGGTAGACACAGTTTAGACGCCCATAACCCTTATAAACGCATGGAATATGCATTTATAGAGGCTTGCGCGATTGCTTGCGCGATTGATTCGAAGAACCGCGCAGGGAAATTTTGAGTAGAACTCACAATAAGTTACCCGCGGTCAAGGACAGGTATTTCGACTTGTAAACTTGCTCTCTCCGGAAGAACGAGGTTTCGCTAAAAGCAGTGCGACACTGTTTCATCGGACGCACGTCTACATAAGCAATGAAGCTTTTGCGTCACCGGCGACCTTGCCCCAGCCTAGCCCCGTCAACGCTAGCGAATCCAGACGACGTATATCCCGACTAGCCCTATATATACTTCCTATCCCAGATGGGGGGGGTTTAAGGATTTCTCCAGATAAAAACACTACCGTATTCGCCGAAGAGCTGGCCCCCTCATTTTTTGTTGATAAGCTGTCCCCCCACTCGACTTTCCTATATAAAGTGATGGGCAACATTTCAGCCGACTTCATCACTGAGCTGTCCCCCCATTATTTTTTAGCCAATCGCGATCGGGGGAGGTCAGAAGACCACAGCAGAGCACCACAAGACAATTTTCACACAAGCCATGGTGAGCACGCACCGTGAACGCATTTGCAGCTCCTATAACTAACTTCTAACTGTAATGGCGTGTACTTTAGGAGCAGCACCATTTCCCTCTCATATCGGGGGTGGATATAGTCGGGTGCGACGTAGGCGACGGCGGCCGCAGCTGCACAACTCACGAAATCTGCGGCCAGAGCTAAAAGTCGACGATGTGATTGTATTTCGAGCTGAGGTGGTGGTCGTGGAAGGTGAGGGCCTAGAGCACGTCGTCAAGGCGCACGTGGTCCGCTTAGGTGCTCAACTGTGCCATGTTGGATTCCTTCCTCGTCGCCTGCTGCGAATGAAAGACGCCTATGCTAACAGAATGGTCATCGTGGTTGAGGATCTACGGAAGTCTGATAACAGCCAAAAGCGGCGACGTTCGGAACGCAACCAAGGCACCGTTAGATGCTTAATGCTATCTAAGATTGAGGAGCAATTCAGAGTCTAAAAATTAAATCATGCAACTCGATCTCTTCGTCCTCAGGTTCTTCGGTATCCTCTGTTGAGGTGGTTGCCACGTGCGGAGCACTACGGTGCGCCTTTCGGGTGGGTTCTTTTACGCCATAGCCAATGTAGGAAAATGTGTTTTTGACTGAATCCTCAGACACCGATTCCCAGGCGTGGAGCAGCCACGCTACTATGTCCTCGCGCTCGGGGGCTGGAACCTTGGCGTCACCTTTTAGGCCATCCATTTTGGTAATTGACCACGCGTTGTACTGCGTTCGTATTCCGTCCTTCAGAGGTTTGTTTATCCCGACGTCACAGGGTTGAAGCACGCATGTATACCCACCTGGAATGATTTCTACCTCCGTGCCAAGGTCGTTTAGGCCTCGCACGAATGACGTCTGCATGTGACACTTGAACGCATCAAGCATGAGCAGCGAGGACGGGTGGTCGGTCACGTAGGGCTTCCACACTTTCTCCATCCAAATTCGACAGCCCCGCTCGTCCATCCAGCCGTTCTCTTGGCAGCACCCGTACACATTCGGCGGCAATATCTGGTCGAGCTTCTTCTCAATTGTGGCGCCAGCCTTCGCCTTGAAAACGACAAACAAAGGAAGCTTGGTTCCGTCCTCTGCACACGCCACACATGCCGTGAGCTGCCTTGCGTTTGAGCCAGTCGATCGGGTCGAGACAGTGCGAGCGTTCTTCGAATTGATGGTTGTGTTTGCCGTCATTTCAAAAAACACTGCTGTCTCATCCATATTTACTCGTAGAGCTGGCGGCGCGTTGTCAAGCGTGCCACCGGCAGCAAAGCGCTCGTTTACAGCCTCAACGAACTCCTGACGGACGCTTTCAAGGTGGCCGCTTAACTTTTGTCCCACTCGAGTCCTACGGCGGATACTTAGGCGGTGGCGTTTTAGGAATGGGTACACCCAGCTCCACATTGCCTTGCGATTGCCGCGACGAAAGTTGGGGTCAAGGGAGACAGCTTTGGCAATGACTTGATTGGTCGTCACTGCTATCTCCTGCGCTCGTCTCTCAATGATCCACGCAGCTAATTCATCCTCTAGCTGGGGTGCGTCACGAGCGCGGCCACGATTCAACGAACGTGCGCGCGGATTCGTCCTAACAGCAGTCTCCAGCTCCGTCCGCTTCGCTCTCCAGCGCCTTAATTGTGCAGGATCAACACCATGGCGGCGAGCGACGGCCTTCAATGGGGATCTCGTTGCCTCCATGACGATGTCCAGCTTATCTCGCACGGTCAGCCTCGTGTCCCGCATGGCGATCTTCTGGAATCTCGTGCAGTGAGGGAATTGTGCGGCTGCAAAGGTCCATAATATTTTATCCAATGGCAACCAAATGCGTTGTTTGAGCGTTCATTGATGAGCTGTCCCCCTTTGGAAAGTACCACAGGGGGCCAGCTCTTCGACGAATACGGTAGTAGTAAACGCGTACAACTCAGTTAAGCCCATACTCAAAAATGTCATTAAAGCCATACCCACGAGGGACCCCACGGCCGATCGCAGGTCCCAGGACCTCGGTTTAGTGCTGTCTCCTAACCCGCGTCAGTTTTGCAAAGCGAAAGCAGTGGGAGGTCTGCGAGTTGTAAAAAGCGAAGTTACTAAAGCAAGGGTAGCCGAAAACGCTGAAAAGCAAGCTCACAGTATTGGGGCTACGCCCAATAATACTCTTGGCTCGAGCTTGGAGCATCAGGACAGGCACCCTTGCACCACCACCAAACAGTGCTCGCAGCGTTGTTGGAAGTTCCATCCCTTCTCCAGAAACCTCACAACTTCGCGTCCTCTCGAAGCAGCCAGTCTTGACGGTCGAATTGAGAAGCAGCGTCGTGTACACCAAGTATACACCATAATGTGTACGTCGTCACATAGCACGTCAACCACCACAAAAATCGTCACCACCAGCAAGCATGACCGTCGTGCGGCGTCTGCAGGCGCGGGTGCAGCGCTGGCACCTGCTGGGACGCTACTACACGAACAAGTGGCACTACGACGGCTCCAAGTGGGCGGAGCGCGTGTGGTACGGCCAGGGTAGCACGGGCAACGGGCCGCAGGTTGCGTCCGTGGCCTTCATGATCACGCGCAGCATGCGCCAGCAGCTCTTGGACGCCGGCTTCCCTCCCTCCGCCATCTCGACGCTGCAACCGGCAACAGCCCAAAAGATCATCGCGGATCAGCTCACGTTCGCGCAGTTTGAGGAGCAGCAGAAGCAGCAGCAGGTGCAGGAGGCGGCGGAGGGTGCCAAACAGGCGCTCAAGCAGGAGGAAGAGCAGCAGCAAAGTGTCGCGTTGGTAGCTGCAGAGGAGATGCAGGAATCACAAGAGGAGCAGGAGAAAAAGCAGGATCAGGCGCCGTCGGCGGCGCTGGTTGTACAGCAGGAACACGTCGCAGAGAGTGAGGACCTGAAAACGACGAAGAGCTGAACCTTAAATGAAATGGAGCAGCAGCGTCCTCGACGTTAGTATCGTCTACAGATTCAAGTGACGTTATAGATTCTGCTGTGTAGCGAATAGCTGCGTACTTTGGGAAGGTAGTTTAGTGTACTCCTGTGCTTGGGTTCGTCGGCGCAGATTGTGAATTGTCCCGAGTCAGGACCCCCGACTCATTGGGTGTCGGAACCTCCACGGCCACCTCCATCTCTATCAACTTCTGCTAGCAGCCTCAGCATCACCACTTGATTGCCGCCTTGATCCTGTTGAGCACTTCGTCGAGGGGCGTGAGCGCCACAATCAGCGCCAACTGGACGCCCCACCACAGCGCGCAGAAGACTGCGCCGTAGACGACTCTGGCACCCGTCCTCTCTGTGAAGTACATCCAGAACACCGATCCCACCACATAGAGCAGCGTGAGCAGCCAGTAGCCGCGGTAGAAGTCGCGCCGCAGGTCGTCGTAGCTGGAAGACTTGTGCCACTTGGAGCGGTGCATGGAGGTCAGGACGCCGTGCTCCAGCGCCTGCGTCGTCATGGCCGACACCAATACGACGGCAGTCACGGTTGTGAGGGACGCAGCAGCAGGCGCGAGCTGCAGCGACAGCGCTACCAGCCGCAGCGCGAGCCACGAGAGCCACTGCACCGCCGACCACAGCACCGCCATCTCTATCTTGGAGCAATAATTCAAATTTGGTCCGTTTTGGTCCCTCTCACGTAGAATTATAGTCGGCTCAAAAACTGTAACATGTGATTTGTGCCCATTTTTGCGTGAGATCGTCTTCAAGTTGTTCTCGGAGCGATGGATCCCCCAACTGCGTCGTCTTCGCTGATCCAGGAGGACGCCCCGCACGTAGATGATGCCTTTGCAGAGTCAATGGGGTTTGTGACGACGTATCTTCGAGCTGTGGAGAGCGCTCGCGACGACCGAATCGTCAACGATCCCTTCGCGGGACCACTGACCAAAAAGCACAAACTCAAGATCACAGAATTGATGAAAGGGCTGTCGAGCAAACGCCAGTTGCATTCTCGTCCAGAGGACTTTATCGCGTTCCGGACTCGATACCTGGACGAAGCAATTAGTCAACGCAACCCTCAGATCCTTCAAATTGTGATTTTAGGGGCGGGCCTTGATGCTCGAGCCTACCGCTTAGAGTCGCTACGAGGGTGCCACGTTCTTGAAGTTGACCAAGCCCAGGACATATTTGATCACAAAACTCAAGTGATGAAGGAGCTGAGCGCTCCATTGATCGCCCAAAAAGTCGACTATATTGTCTCGGATCTGGCCCAGTCGGGCCTGGAAAATAGTCTCGTGAGCTGTGGCTTCGACCCGACGGTGCCAACGTTTTGGGCTCTGGAGGGTTTGATCCCGTACATTGACCGTGCTGGGATCCTCGAGCTTCTGAAAGTCATTGACCACGTCTCAGCACCTGGGAGCGAGCTTTGGGCGGATATACCTGGCCAATTTGTTGCCAATTCAGACGAGTGGGGCAAACGTGCGATGAAACACGGAGAGGATGACCCGTTGAATGGAGTGCTGAGCGAGATTAAGTGGGCGTTGCAGGTGCAAGCGTCGTTGGGTGTCGCAGGGGATCATTTTGGACGACAGTGGATGCCGATGCTGTCTCCTAAGACGAAACAGAAGGTTCCATTCTTCTTGGTCGTTGGCAAGAAACCCGCTTCGGATAATTAAGTCCGGTTGGAATTGCCAACACAGTGGGTTTACTTGGATTGACATAGGTACCGTACATTTTGACTTAAAATACTTGGATTGGCATAGGTACTCAAAAGTTTTGAGCATTAGGGAACCGGTATTGGTCGAGTATGATTACGCTGGCGGCACGGGCTACTTTGGAGAAGCAATCATGTGGTGACTCATTTACGTTTGTTGGCCATATTTCAATCCATTGCAACCATGGAAGAAGGAGGAGAAGTCGATTCCCCCGCCCCAACCAGTCAGAATAATCAAGAAGTGTTGCCAGGTGCCTACGTATCCGCAGATCTCACTGCTAGCGTTAATGCGCGTCCTACCCCCAAGCCATGCTTCAAGCGCATTCATTCGCTTGAAATTCCTGATCTTGAGTACGAGAATCGAGGCAGCACCGAGGATCAAGAAGAGTTCATTAATGTCATCAACTCCGAACTTAGCGAGACAATCAACATTGACGTCTGTGGACGAAATGAAGGATTTCGCTACGACTGCTTTACCCCCGCTGAAAGCTCGCACCCCGGTGAGCTGGACGAATTATTCGCGGGGCCTAGTCTCCTCGATGATACGCTATTGACCTACCCAGCGACGTCAAGCACACCACTGACCAACCGGGTGTCAGGTCCGGTGCCCTCTTTACGACAAAGTAAAGGGCGAGTTTCACGCAAGCAGCAGATTCAAGGCCTTCGAGAGACAGTCGCAGAGCTCACTCGACAACGAGATGACCTTCAGCTGATGGCTTCAACGAGCTCACTTGAGGTTAGTGATCCGTCGTCGCCTGCATCGTGCTCCGCAAGCCAACGAGTGGCATCTCTTCTTGCGAAGCCGCAGTCAATCTGGGAACACATCGCTGCTCAGCAGTTGGTTATCCGACAGAACTCGGAGGAAGAGAATGCCCGGTTGCGTGATTTAATCGACCAACAAAAGCAGCAGGCCCGTAACTTCAGACGCATGATCCGCCGAAGACGCGACGAAGAGGTGAGATGCAGCTCGTCTCTGATTTTGTATTGCAATATTCCTTTCCAACGCTTAGAGTTCATAACATTTTTTGTTCTGTATCTGGTACTGCATCATAGTTACTTGACGACCACCTTTCGAAGCACCCAAAGATAAGACACAACGAAGAGATTTTCGACGAACTGTTGCAGGGACTTGACGATCTCTACGTTGATCTGGACAAACTGTTCACGGAGAAGAATATGGCAGGAGTTCCGTGTCCAGGTCGGGAACACCAAGTATACCCCAACGCTGCTGAAGGTGCTGAATTCGTCGAATTCTTAGACAAGAACCGAGTCCCCTTCGACTTTCATCGCGCAGAAAACGCAGTCTGGGCATTTCTGCAGAGCTCCAGAGTTTGTGAAAGGCAGAACGGGCAGCACAAAATATGTGCAACGGTAACTCGATGGGCATTTGTATCTGACGATAGTCGATCACGTGCTGAACGAAGTGATGTTTGATGTATGTTTGTCTGTGGTAGGAGTTGAAGCAGTCGAGCTGCACAAGCAAGAGTTCTGTTGCCTTCACGTACTTCGAAAAAGGTTTGACCTCATACGTGTCGGAGCAACGTGTTGCGCGGAAATACACTGAAGAAAACCGCACTGTTTTCATCAGCCGAACCCTTGCAGAGCCTACCACCTGCCAATCCTGGTCGGCGGGGATACGCTTTATTGAGACGATGAGCGTTGTCGTGAGGCGTGGGGACGATATGGCGTCTGGGCAGGAGACTGCGGTCATTGAGAGTCTTATTTCCGTGTCAAGGTGTGCTAAGGGCGACCAGGGTGCTAAGCAGTGTCAGTGGCCTGCTTACGTGGATACAGCAGCTAAAGGATGGGGCCGCAAAGTTTCTTTCAACAGCCAAGAGATCGAAAATTTGCTGCTAGACATGTCCATCGGGCAAGGCAAATGTTGACACTGTAGGTGGAGGCTATATGATTGATTTTGAAGAAAAACACGCAATGCATGTGTAGTGCTGAAAACGCACATGCGTGCATTGTGGGGTTTCAGGCTCGTAAATCATGCGCAAGAAGCTAATGTTGCACTGTTGATTACTTGAAATAAGAGACCGCGTCATTGTGTAATCAGTGGTAATCATGTGTTTTTGTACGGCTTACGTGCCCCGAATGAAACATCCACTTCCTCTCCAATCCACGCGCAGTGAGGTGAGGTACTGTAACCTCACTGACTGCTCAGACCATGGTGATCACTCGTGAATCTTCTACTCTCTAGCGTCGCCGACCAGGGAAGCAAGTACAAGTGCAGGTCAAGCTTCTGCTTAGGCTCAAGTCAAGGCTCGAGATTCTTCCGCTAGCAGTCTCGTCGAGTCTAATGGAGTCTCCGTGTCAATATCCGCTTGACCTCATCGAGCTGTTGGATGGCTTGGATGCAGACGCAGACTGGCCAATACCAACGGATAGTGTTGAACAACTAGGCCTTGTTGGCGCCTTGGAACCAACTTCGCCGACCCCAGTGGACGCTCCCATCGTGATGGCCGACCCAAGTCTCCACCAAGCGCGTGTCACCAGTGGACGTAGCTCGAATCTATCTTTCAAATGCCCCACAAAGCGCAAGAACCGCAAGGAGCAGATCAATGAGCTCCGTGCATTGGTTGCAGCGTTGACGCAGCAGATTCAGCTCCTAAACTCGTCGCCGGTCAACTCTTCGATCGCGTCGGCCGAGAACTGCCATCCTTGGGAACGTATCGCTACCCGACAACACAAACTGCGCCTGAAAGCAGAAGAACAAAACGCGGCCCTGCTGCGAATGAAGAAAATTCAGCAGCGCGAGATCAAGAATTTCAAGCGAATGTTCAGGCGGCGAATTGACGAAGAGGTACAGATACGGCATTGGACTATTGACTCCGTTTTGTGGTGTGACTTTGTTTTTGTTGCATTTGTTTCGGTTTAGTTGATGGGCAATCGGCTATTGCTGAGGCGGCCAAAACACGTTCACGAACTGGTCGACAATTCACGTACTTTCGCAGATCTGCTGAGGCGCAGTGAAGAGCTGTATGCATCGGTTGATCAGATCTTTCAAGAGAAGGGCATGGATAAAGTTTCGTGCCCAGGTCGGGCGTGCCAGGTACCCCAACATTCAACCATCGGCACCTTAGCTGAGTTTCTGGACAAGAACCTTGTTCCGTTCAGCGTCCAGCAAACCGCAAGAGCTGTTTGGCGGTGCTTAGGGCGTCGAAAAATCCCCAATGCTGATCACGTCTACGCAGAGGTAAACAAACTCAACTACAATGTGATACTACGAAGTAGGAAACTTCATGTGCTCACTAACAAGGTTTTGTGTTGCCAGGACTACCAGCAAAATGAAGATACTACCACAAGTTATGTCCACTTCCTTTGCAGTGTAGGAGGTACAGTGGCGTACATACAAGAGCACGGGGCAGCGCGAAAGTTTGTCGAAGAAAATCGCACAATGATAGTCAGTCAAATGACGTCGGAGCTGGCTGGGAAGGAGATTGGCTCCTTTTGAGGTTTGAAGTATCGAGAGGAAATGAGCGTCGTTGTCAGGTGTGGCGCGCCCATGGCTTCAGGACAGGAAACGACCATAATCGAAACTTATTTGGCCGTATTCCAATCTGACCAAGGTGGCCAAGAGGCGATGGCATTTCGAGCGCCAGGAATCCTGGACCTGGCCATCAAAGGATGGGACTCCAAGGTGGCTTTGAGAAAGCAAGAAATCGAGAATATGCTGTTCATTCAGGCGTAAGGAACATCAGTCGCTTGAAGCAGCGATTTTGCGAGAAACTGTACGTAGAATCGAAATGCCATTTTCCAAAGTGCTATTGTTGAAGTTATCCAAACTTGAGACCGATTCCTTGAATTCATTGTCGCGAAGCTCGACACCAACGCTTTCGAGAGCGACTTCTCATCATCATGGACTGTGGTGAAGCTTCACCAAAAATGTAGTATTAAATTCAGCGTCACGCGAATCAATTTCAGGGAAGTCGAAGTCAAACTACGGGTCAGTCTTATTTGCTCGTTCAGCATCGCCTTACAATGGGTGCGATCGTGTGCTCCTCCAAAAATGAAATCCATGAATTCGTAATGTTGCGGCACTCTTATCAGGGTCATCCTAGTTCGTAGCGCTGGCAGCCCAGATAATGCTGTTTCGTTGATGAATGATAGGCTTGGGTAATATCGGGTGGTCGTTTGCGCTATAGCCATTGAAAAAATATAAAGTGAAGTGTGAGAATAAATGTAGTAACGTTATTTGACTTCTACAGTATTGTCACGTGTTTTCGATGCGATAACGAGGCCCGTACCGCAGTTGCATGAATTATGTCGAGCTGAGCAGTGCAGGTGCGTGGCCACAAGCTGCACACGAGGAATCCTCCGGTTTGTTAATTAGTGTGCAGCGAGGACACGTCCACGGCTGGAAACGGTGAAACTTCAGCTGTACTGGATTAGGCGACATCAGCAGCATTTCCAGCACATGCACAAGCTCTTCGTTCTCAAGCATGTGGCCGTTGATGCCTACGAGAACGTCACCCACGCGGATCGCACCACTAGCTTCAGCTGGCAGCTTGGCCCCCGCCCCGTTCACCTCGAACCCAGACACTGTGAATGTTTTCTTTGCTTCTACAGACGTCGGCGATGGATCATCACTTGTGTTTTCCTCCAGTTGCAAACCGATGCCTCCATCCGATGCATTGAGTCGAACATTAAATACCTTCAGTGGAGCTTGGGGGGATCCTGCAGTAGGGTTTTCATCGAGCACTTCAGTGGTGGTAGTGCTCTTCTCTTCCTCAATTGCAGGCGCTTCGTCTTCAAAAATCTTGTCAGGGTTCACATCGAGTTGTTTTTCTGCAGGGCGGTGAACAGAGTAATCACGTAGCCGAACCGAGCGGCGCATTGACTGAGACATCGCCATGCGTAGCACTGCTCGACCATCTACGGGAGTGCTCGCGGGAGCCTTGTCCTTGGATAAAATTCCATTGAGCCGAGACAGTGTGTCTTGCGCAGTTTGATGCGCCATGTGCAAATGGACCTCTTCATCGCGCCACCCATTTCTCGATCCATTCCGGGCAGGCATTGACTGAGGTGCTCGGGGAGGCAACGAGATTGGACTTGTCGGTACCTTCTTGGGGGCAGTCGGAATCAAAGGCGGCAACGGCTGCTCCTGCGTGATGCGGACACTCCGTTCCATCTTCGCTAGAAGTTCGTCCTCGAGTCCGCCTCCAAGTTCGACTTCGTGGGGTGCTCCAAACCCTTTCTTAAGTCCGTTCTCCGCGGGTTTCTTCTCAACCAGCTCATCTTTTCCGCCATCGCCAGGTTCGTCCGCTGTCGCTTCCCACCACTTGTGAATCTCTGTGGCGATCTTCTCCAGCTTTTCGTGTTCAATTCCGTTGCGTTCGTAGAACAGCAGCGTAGGCTGGTAGCCTCCTCGCTCGATGCGTAGTCGAACATCCGCCCACGTGCCGACCAGCTTCACGCGCGTATCATCAAATAGGAACCACCTCTCACGTTCCACCCCGTCCTCGTCCAGACTGCGACTCGCAAAGAACCCCACATAGTGTCGTCCGTAGTAACACACCAGCCCCCGGAACGAATACACCGACGACACTTGGGCCGAGTTGTCGAGACGGAAGATCCGCCCCAGATCCAGCGCCTGCTGCGACTCGTTCTCGTCCGTCCCCGCCTGACACTGCGACGACAGCAACTGCATCCAGTCCTTGATGTCCGTCTTGTCGACGTGGCTGCTGGACCAGATGATGCTGATGGAGAACACCATGGGCAGCGTCAAGATCCACCTGCTCAGGGCTCGCTGGCCTCCCTTCTCACACGCGTCGCAGGTGCCGGCCACGTCCTGCGACTGGGCCTCCAGTCTCAGCACCTCTTCCAGCGTCACGTTCTTCTTCCTGGCACTGCTGAGCAGCTCCTGGGCGTACACCCGATAGAGGAAGTCCGTGTTCATCACCGGCTCGGCCGTGTGGCCGCACGACGCGCAGACCTTGAGCTCCATGAGGTTCATCTGGAAGAGGCGGTGCGCCACGCACTGCGGCTCACAGATGATGGCGGACGCGTCCTGCCGCAGCGACTCCGACATCTCGTGCGCCTTGTGGATGCCGGAGCCTCCTCCTCGCCGCAGCTGCAGCATCCGGTTGAACGTGTCGCAGTGCAGCGCGTCCAGAATGGCCTCGAGCGTCTCGGTGGCGTCGTTCATGGCGCCCAGCGCGAACGTGTCGCCCAGCGCCAGCCGCACGCGGTCCACGTCCAGCACCGGCTGCTCCGCGAACTGGTACAGCACGAAGATCTGCTCCAGCTCGCAGAGGAGGCACGGGGCGGAGGAGGAGGAGGACGACGAGGCGGTCGAGGGCCGCCCCCCGCAGCGGTGGTGCACGGCGTGGTCGCCCATGGAAATGAGCACGCGGCAGCTGCGCACGTGCCACAGACTCTGGATGATCACGTTCAGGAAGCAGTTGTTGGCGCCCAGGTCGTTGCGCAGGCCCTTGCGCGCGCTCAGCGGGCGGGACGTCGAACGGGCCAGCATGCTAGTACACTTGGGGATGGCGAGAGGATTTTCTTCAAGGTCGCCGCTATAAGGGACCGTATGTTAGACGGGTGTCCCGTAGATAGAGTGTATACGGATTTAGGGACGTGGCCTTGAACGCGGGTGCGATCACTGCCATTGTCATGGCGAAGAAGCTCTGAAATTAAGAAAGTTGTTAGGAACTATATGAATATGATTTGATTCGTGTTAACATACCATTGACCAAGAGGAGCATCTGCTGCGCCTGCATCGCAGCCGCACCATCTGCACCGTGCCAGTCATCTTTATTTTAAATGTAAGTATAATCCCAAACCAGTTCTAAATGCACTTTGTGGAGGGACACACCGCGTGAACGGGTGAGACTAAGGAGGGCCATTTCCAAGGATTTGCACAGAGGGCCATTTCACAGAAATAGTACACACGGGCTCCCCAAAATCAGCTGTTTTCATGCATACTATACATAAGTCAATTTGCAGGTGTGCCCGTCCCACCGAGGTGTGTCCGTTGCAATATCCAGTAGACTTGTCCATACAAAAACTAAGGTTATTAGCACCGTGCCCGTCCCATAAGAGCGTGCCCGTTGCAATCCCGGCGCCGACGCACCTGCATTGGTCTCACTTCCGAAATGGCGCCCAAGCCGAAGCCAAGACCTCCGCTGCCGCCCTGTGGCTACTTGCTTGTCTCTCTCGGCCTTCGTCCAGAGGTCCTTCGCGCCCTACAAGATGAGGCGAGATGCGACCTACAAGATGAGGCGAGATCCAGTGCCATGGAGTCCAAGTATAACCCTATCTTCAACAAGGTGGGGGGAGACTGCGACGACGCCTGCCGCGAGATGGCTCGTGTCTACAGGGCATCCGGGGCAGTCCGAGATTTGAAGATTGCAGTGAAAGCCATCACTGACTGCCTCGAGCCTCGCTGGATTATATCCGATGTCTCGTTCTTGCGGTCCCACCCGGGGGGTGACGAGCAGGAAAGTCATCAGGACTACCCGGACAAGGTCTTAGAAGCCGCAAGAAAGCAAGGTCGCGTTCTCGGCAGCATGCTGTGCGCTCTTGACGAAGGTGCACGTGTTCTAGTCTACGATGGGTGCACGGACGTCAAGGACGAGTCTAAGGCGCGCGTCATCGAAATTCCAGTCGGCTTCTGCGTCATCTTTCGAGGGGATTTGATCCACAACGGGATGGCGTACGACCGCGTGAACCACCGTATGCATTGTTACCTGACCTTCCGTGGTCTTAAATGGGAGCCAGACGTGGTTTCAAATGTGCTTCCGCCTCACTTTGAATGCCAGTACTGCGGGATTAAGCTGGAGGGGTCGAATGCCATGCGTTACCACCGCCGCTACTGCCTCAGCAACCCCAAGGCCGCCGAGAATAAGCTCAAGCGCCGTGCTCCGCCGAAGAGGAAGGGCCCGTACATCTGCAATGTCTGTGAGAAACCGTACGACAATGACAGTTCGTATAGAACTCATGTAGCTCGTGGGCATGCAAAGAAACAATTGACTGAACAGTAAGTTTGGCGGGCGCCGGGTTGATTACAGGGACTTGGCCGAGAACTTGGCGCGTCTTACTGAGAACATTCTTGTTCCGTGAGAATCAAGCCAGGAATGCCCACATCCATCTCGATCAAGAAGGACCGAAGCGTGTTCATCGCCCAGAGGGAAGAAGACTACCTCTGGGCGATGAACACGCTTCGGTCCTTCTTGATCGAGATGGATGTGGGCATTCCTGGCTTGATTCTCACGGACAGGGAGTTGGCTGCCAGCACACTGGGAAAGACAGTATCATTGGCGTTCATGGCAGCCAACTCCCTGTCCGTGAGAATCAAGCCAGGAATGCCCACATCCATCTCGATCAAGAAGGACCGAAGCGTGTTCATCGCCCAGAGGTAGTCTTCTTCCCTTTCGCGCGGAAGCCAGCACTGTGCGACTGGAAGTACTGTGTTGAATCCAGTCAACACAATCACGTTGAGCAGCGGAAGCTTGTACTTGTTCGTCTTGTACGTACAATCCATCCCTAGGATCTCGGGGTGTCGCCGGAACAGCTCCAGTGTCCGCGGGTGAGCCCAAAACAAATAGAGAAGATGCTGGGTCTCAGGCTCAGCTTCCCATCGGTAGTAGAATCCATCTTCCTCAAGCCGAGCAAACAACGCCTCCATAACAGTTTGCGCCGAGAGCTCACGCCGACGAGCTACGTTTCTCATGTTGGCGATGTCCTGTGGTATCACGTACGTGCCAGGATCTGCTTGAAGCAAACTCGCACAGACTGCAGCTGCCGATGTCCCAACGCTTGTCTGGGCATGAACAAGCTCTTGGAGCGACGCCGCTGGGGCCATCTCAGTGGCAGCTGCAGCTCGTCGGCGATGATCTGGGTGAACTCGAGCGTCTTCAGACAGAGGGTGGTTGTGAAGCTGGCTCCCGTTCCGAGTGTGAACGATCAGCCAGGCTTCTCTTGGGTCATCCTCAGACACGGCACGCACGATAATCTTCATAGGACAGCCCATGCGCATCGAGCCCCTCATTGGGCGCTGTCTTTCAGCATCGGTGAGATGCTGTGTGCACTTTGGCTTACCACCGCGATCACAGCTAAAACCTCGCTTCCAAACTTCTTTAGCGACAGCGTCGGTATAGAACGCTCGGCGTTTCGTCACATCGAACCCATGGTCTTTCGTCCAGGTATGCAAGGCTGCAATTGCGGCCTCTTCGCTGGGATACGTCGATGGAGGAGGAGGCTCAATGACCACCGTCTGCCTCTCGACGACGGGTAGTGAGGGTTGCTCATCAATCCCATCGGCAAAACCAGCAGAAGCGCTGGGACCATCGAACAATGGAGGCGTTTCCTCCGAGCTCGGACCCGCACCAGAGCCCAGCAACGGCAGCGCTCGTGCAATCGCACCCATGTCCATTCCTGGAGACTGCTCGCGCTCGGATTCCATTCCCGAGCTCAGCGAAGGCAAAGCGCGTGCTATCTCGCGCATGCCCATTCTTGGAGACGTGGAGACTTCGCTTCCACTGTTGAGTAGGTTGGTCAGTTCCATGGCCTGATACTTGATGTGTCCTGCCGTTTGCCGCTGCTGGTTACCAGGAAAGTCGATGAAGAACAGTATCTGTGTGGCGTTGGGTGAAGGTGCTGACACGACGGGTGAGTTGGCTGCTCGCGGAGTAGTTCTCGTCAGAGATGGCGGATTGGCTCTTCGATTGCTGCTACTGCTAAGGTGAGCTGAGATGCGCTTAGCGACCGCAAAGTTGACTTGTTGTGTTGTTTCTGGTGTTGGGGTTGTAGTGCTGACGAGGTGTTCTTGAAGTTTTTCTTGAGCAAGCCTGCGAGAGTGTTGCTGGAGGGGCGCTGCTACTGGGGAGCTGCTGCTGCTGGGTTGTTTTTGAGAGTGAGGATCTCGCATTTGAGGCGGTTGATAGCAGGGATGAGGGCCAAACAAGTATACTGACAGCAACATTAATACACAGTTTTTGAGGACGAGAACTTCATCCTATAATAGTTTTCGAGGACGAGTGCAACTACTGCTTCAAGATCGTCCTCTGCAACGGACACACCTCGGTGGGACGGGCACACCTGCAAATTGACTTATGTATAGTATGCATGAAAACGGCTGATTTTGGGGAGCCCGTGTGTACCATTTCTGTGAAATGGCCCTCCTTAGTCTCACCCCGCGTGAACGAAGTAGCAACATACCATACCGTGCAGGTTCGGACAAGCTCAGTTGAACGGTCTGGCGGTGACCCGGGTCACCGTAAAAATAAAACACATAATTATTTTGTGGAGGGTCACTTCATATCTCCCATAGACAACAGGGATCCGGGTCATCGACGTCAAGAAGGAACAGGTGGATCCTACCACAACGGAACCGAGCAGCTAGATAAAGACTAAGTGCACTAGAACGTGCATACACCACGCTTGGTGAGGACAAGGTGAAGCGACTGCTAGACTCGAAGTGTGCTTTTAATAAGTACGAAGTAGATTAAAATCTTCTTTGTCAAGGTGTTCCTGATGTACAGATCAGAGAATTGGCTGGAGTGGGTGGATCAATGATTACACGGCTAACAAGAGTGGTTGCGGACGGTGTGGATACTCTGCATACACGAAGAGCGCGAACGGCACCAAAGTATTACCGTCTTCACTTCCACCACCGAGGGAAGTCCAACCGAGTCAACAAGTTGCCACTCGCACTTGTGTAAGTTACACAGTCTAACCGGTTGAACTAATACAATGCATATTCTGTTACGTAGAATGTTTGAGAGCCGGGTTGCTTTGGTGACCCGGGTCACCGCCAGACCGTTCAGTTTGCAAAAGGAATTCGGACAACCCTTCACATTTGATTTATTTAATTAAAAAAACAATAGTAGTGTGGTGTACATTAATCTGTTGGCAACCCACGAATGACGGAAAGATAGTGAGTTGACCTGAGGAAGGCGTGCTGAACAGCAGCGCTGAGTGCGGCGACAACGGCGTGGAGTGCGGCGTGAAGTGCGGGGTGATCGACGGCGTGGAGTGCGGTGACGAGGGAGTGGAGTTGCGGCGACGAGGGAGTGGAGTGCGGCGTGTAGTGCGCGGTGATCGGTGACGTGGAGTGCGGCGACGACGGCGTGGAGTCTGGCGTGAAGTGCGGGGTGATCGACGGCGTGGAGTGCGGCGACGAGAGAGTGGAGTTGCGGCGTGGAGTGGCGCTTGAAGTGCGGCGTGGCGTGCGGCTTCGAGTGCAAAGTGGGAGGCAGCGTGTGGGCGGCTTATAATGCGGCGTGGAGTGCGGAGTGGAGTGTGGCTTGGAGTGGGGAGGGGCGGTGACGTGGAGTTAGACGTGGGAGTTCGGAGGGGACAGCAGCGTGTTTTGCAGCGTGGAGTTCGGCGCATACGTCGGCGTGAAGAGCGACTTGTAGTACGACTTGGAGTGCAGCGTGGACAGCGACGTGTAGTTCGGAGTGGCCGTCGGCGTGAATTGCAGCGTGGAGTTCGAAGAGACGACTGTGAATGAGAAGCTGCGATGGAACGAAGATCTAATAGATCGAGGTAATCATGGTGGGTATTGTTGGTATGCATTGAAATCGAATTACTAAATTACTGACTTCGAGTGTTTGACATATCGATAGACCTTGCTTCTTCTAGTGCACCACTGCTCTTCGTGGAAGACGATAGACCTCCAACGACCTGTCTCAGTGTCCGACGTTGTCTGAACGAGGGTTGGTGGGCAAACTCTGGGGGAGTAGCACGTGGACTGTCCGCGGGTGAGATGCATCGACAGTAAGCCCCTGTGTGGTAAGTGCATGGTGTCGAAGTATTTGGTCGTTCAGCTTTCCCTCGGTGTGCATGCGTTTTAACGTCTTGACCACTGTCCCGTATGCTTTGGGTTTCTTGTTTTGTTCGCGTAGAAATGCCAAGATGTTGGCCTCGGCATCCTTACCCGCTTGCAAAACCTGCGCCTTCGTACCACTGACGTCGTACCCGTCCGGTAAGAAGAGTTTCATGAATCCGACTGCGACCTTGGCCTCGTGGAAGCGCCTGCGATTCTGACGCTTGATGTTTTGCATATCACAGAACCATTCGTATCAAACAGACGAAAGCGAATTTGCACGCGCCTGCTGTGGTTTCGCCCGACGTGGATGTTCAACCTCCGGAGCGCCGTTGTCATCCGACCGTGGGCAGTCTTTCGGAGATGTTTGAGTGGTAGGGCCTTCTAGCGACGCGACGCGATCGCTCAGCGTTTCGACCTGGCTCGACAACTTGTCGATCAGCTGCATTTGCCGCTGTATTAACGCCGTCTGCTTCTTGACCAGGTCATCACAGGTCGGGGCAACGGATGGCTGCTCGTTCGACTGTTCAAGCTTCGCCTTGCGCTGAACTAAGTCGCTCTGAATGGTGAGTGACCAACTCCCAAGTTCCGTTTCAGTGACACGGACCTGACTCATTGCTTGTTGTACTCGCACGATGTAAGGGCTTGTAGGTGCCATCTTCAACATGTCGTGGTAGTGCAGCACCGCAACGGCCATCAGCACTTCAACGACGTCATCTCGGAAATTCAGATCGCCAGAGAAGCCAAACGCGGATGCAAATAAAATCTCTTGCAGTTGGCGGATTTTCCCCGAAACAACTGGATCGAAGACGTGAAGTGTTGGTAAGTATGGCTTAGACTTTGCACCCCACCCGGCTAAAGCTTTCCCGACCTGCTGATCTTCTTCCGTCGTGCTGACAATGTAGTCGAAAGCCTTGCTAATAGAGGTCATGCTCCAGCCCCCGCGATCCAGAATCCATGGAGTGCTGAGCTTGCTGTTGCTATTGGCATTTTGGGCTGCCCCGCGGCGGAACGAGTGCGATGACAAGCCCGCGGTCACCCGAAAGCCAGTTTTGGCACACTCACCCACCCACTTCTGCAAGAGTCGGTTAACATACGCATGCATACCAGGGACAGCAATTCGTCTTGGAGGAGGCGCAGCGGTGGGATTGTTGGAACCAATAGTTGTGTCTGGCTGCCCGTCAAGACGAGCAGCCACGAGCTCGGCCAGCGGACTCGATGCGACAGGGGGACTCTCAAGGGCTTGAGTGTCTCGAGGAAGCTGGTCGAGAAGAAACTCGCTGGGCGCTGTCTACATGATGCTTGCGACGGCTAAGGCATGAATGGGACACGTAGCAAACTCCCCGAAATCGTAAAAAGGGATGCACCTTGATAGGAAGCCGATTTCATTCGTTTGAAGTGAATGTAAATGCAGCCGCCTGCAGCTCAATAAATCGCGTTAGCCAATAAACTTAACAAGGTTAAATCAACAACATACCGGGATAAACAGCGACTTGACTCTTCAGTAGACACGCAGTGTCAGATGGGCGTCCAAGAAGGTACCAAAGCAAGCTTAAAAGCGAAGCATCCTTGTAGTCATCAGGTGTCGTCGCGCCACAATAAGTTACCGTGAGAAGCGCGCGGAGACCAGATTTCGTGCACGGAGGCGCCTGGTGCGTGAAGTCGGTGCCCCGCTTAGCACAGTACTTGTCTAGAATCGTGGCAATCTTCTGCAAGCGCCGCCCTGAGACTCCGCTAAGCGCCGGGAAAAGCTCGAGGAGGTGGTTCTTCACATTCCCAAAGTAGCTAGCGACGGAGTTTTTCGATAGAACCGTTCATTTAGAACTTTCGTGGAAAGCTAGGTGCATGGCGAATTTGTCGAGGACAATGTAGAGCACGTCGCCGGTCTCGTCCGCCGCTATCACCGAGGCAAATCTGCTTGACAGTCATGCCTTGGGATGTCGTGAACCGCTCGAATACATTAAGCGCCGTTAATTGCGCCCGCTGGGAGTTGCCTGGTATCAGGGCTTTCGTCGACATGTCTGATGTCTAAATGGTGATAGTGCCTTGTCTGCCCAGACACCATTCATTTTCCCTGCTTAAAACGATATGTGTCCGATCTCGCATGGTATTTTTAAAATATGAGATGGTATTGCGTTCATTATGAAAATATCAAATATTTTTTTTATAATCGGACAAAATATGTCCGAATTGTCCACTCTGTTACTAGCGTCGGAAAATGAGATTTGAAGCACGCCCATTGGTCAAGAAAGTTTTACAGAGTGATCTGATTGGCAAATTGCTGTGGTCATATTTGTATTGCAAAATTCTTATGTCCGAACTTAAATGCTATTCTACCTTATCAGCACTTGCTATCTTTGTAAAACTAGCCAATATTTAAATTAGCCTATGCGTTTGATATGGCTACACGTGTGTGGACGGACTATCCCTTCGCACAACCTCCAAACCTCGTACCTAGGCGAGGTGGACGTTACAACTAACATCCCAGTAATTTATCATATTCAGAGGGTATTATGATTCATGAAAGTAACTGTAGAGTATTTATAGGGGTTTTCGGCCACACCTCTATGAACTAATATTACCTATAACCCATAAATTACCAGGTCATAGTGTTTTCGAAGAATAAGACGCCCACTCGGATCCCTCCTTAGCTCTGAAATAAATTTCAGAGAACACCAGCGATGCCAGCCAGCCAGCCGATTCGGTGCCGACCAGCGCACTGCACTGCAGCGACTCGCTGTCAGCGAGCAACGCAAGGCGACAAGAAGAGAGGTACATGTATCAAAGGCTTTCCTGGTACTGTACTACCCTGGTTCCTGCCGCTGACAAGCGTTCGTCGCACGCGGTGGATCTCCAAACGTTTCGCCCGGTACTCTTCAACCTGAAACCGCCAACGGCTCGGGGCATCAGTCAAGTCCGGCAGAATACAAATCGCATGGAGCGAGAAAGTTGGTGAACATACAGCGACGCTGTCCGCCGCAAGCTAAGGCCCAACGACCTTGCCGTTGCTGGCTTGCTCCATCTTCTGGTCCAGATGTCCTCGAAGTAGAAGCTTACGTGCGCGGGTAGCACCCGAAGCTGCTCGGCCTGTCCCCGCCGTTATGCGCTACATGTAGTCGTCCAGCCGGTTGATGCTACGCAAGTGCACGAGCGCCATGGGCTGCGTCGGTCGTGAACAGCCAAATTGCAGAGTCGTTAAAACAAAAGAGTCATGCCATAATATCCAGACACAGACCCACCACTCGGCTCTCCTGGACGGACTTCAGCAGCTACATGTAAGTAGTAGCTGTCAGCTACAGCTGCATTTGCACGAGAACGCGTGGGGCAGGGCGATCCTGCGCGGCCAGCATGGTGCGAAGCGCGACTTTGTTTGCCACATACATATTCCGACAACTTCAACGTGACGTTTCGCTCACGCCTGCACCACATTTTCTGCCAATGGGCGAGCCAGAGCACCGGTATTCGGAAACGTCTTGTCTCCAGTATGGCCCTTCCACTCCATAGAGCACGTGTTTTCGACCACTCGTACCAGCTCGCGCGCTATCCTCGTGTTCGGATTGGCCACTTCAAATGTCTAAGAAAAAAGAAACCCAGCCTCTTGGCTCCAGTATGCCGTCGGCCAGCCAATCGTCAGCAATCGCGGCTGAGTACCGCGGGAAGACGTCGTGGATTGGATGGGTTCGCTCCATAGAAGGAGCAGGGCTCAATAGACAGACAAGCGCCACAACAGCTCTGGACCAGCGGAGCGCAAGCCCAAGCTGAAGCTGCAGCGAGCGGAGACAAGACAAGCGGCCACAACTCGCCCCGTCACAATTTCCTCCTAGCTTATGCATCATGGCGGCGGTGCTGCCCCCTGCGTCGCTCCACGGCGCTGAGCTGACCGTGCAGACAGCCGAGCCGCTCGCCAGCACCAAGAAGCGTCCGCTGTCCCCCACTCGGCTGCTGGACGAGGTGCCCGAGGTCGTCGCCGACGACTTGCAGACGCCCAAGCAGGCAACTGCCCGGCCAACAGTCGACAGCGGCTCCGTGAGCCCCAAGAGCGAAGCGGTCGCCGTCATCGACCCGCACGACCTCAAGCTGCTCAAAGTCATTGGCCGCGGCACCTTCGCGCGTCAAGTGGCTCTGGCCAGACACAACGGCACCCAGAGCCTGTACGTGATCAAGACGCTCGACAAGAGCAAGCTGCTGCAGCGCAAGCAGGTGGTGCACACGCTCACGGAGAAGAAGGTGCTGGAGAGGCTGGGCGGCCACCCGTTCATCGTCAAGCTCTACTCGGCCTTCCAGACCGACCGCGACCTCAACTTCGTGCTCGAGTACTGCCAGGGCGGCGAGCTCTTCTTCCACCTGCAGCAGCAGTTCTCCCAGAAGTTCGACGAGAACACGACCAGGTTCTACGCCGCTGAGGTGCTGGCGGCGCTCAGCGAGCTGCACGCCAACGGCGTCGTGTACCGCGACCTCAAGCCGGAAAACGTCCTGCTGGACGCTCAAGGACACGTGAAACTCGCCGACTTCGGCTTTGCCAAGCAGAACATGAGCCCAGGACAACGCACCTACTCCTTCTGCGGCTCACCGGAGTACCTGTCGCCTGAGATGGTCAAGAAGGCCGGTCATGGCATGGAGACGGACATGTGGTCCTTCGGCTGCTTCATCTTCGAGCTTCTTACCGGCACGCCCCCGTTCCAATGCGACGACATGCAACGGCTTTTCCGGATAATCCAGCAGGGGTGCGTTTGGTACCCGCCGTATCTGTCTGGACACGCGCTGTCGCTGCTCAAGGGCTTGCTGTGTGTGAACGCCGCTAGCCGTCTCACGGCGGCGCAGGCCATGGAGCACCCGTTCTTCAAGTTGTCGCTGGACTGGGACGAGCTGATGCAGCGCCAGGTGACTCCACCCATTCTACCCGTTTGCCGCGGCTGCGATTGCACGGACAACTTCGACGACGACTTCACGAACGCGCCGGTAGTCTCCCTCAAGCTGCAATCGGGCGACCTGGTCAAGCGCCTTCGACGCGATGACTGTTCTGGTCCAGTGGCCCGGGCGGACGAGTTCCAGGACTTTTAGACTCGGTCGTCGGCATCCCCCAAGCTGCTTTCAAATGCGTCGGACCTGAAGCGGATCCATTTCCCTCCCCCGGTCGTCGACCTGCAGCGTGTTCAACCTAGGCTTCGTACTGTAGTGTAGTTAGTGGTGATTCCCTCGTAATATCGTGTGTACCTCATGTGTACGTATATAATTTATTTACGTGTAATTATTTATCTACGTGTGTTCATTGTGTTTTTCAAATTTGTGTTACATGTATTTAGCTCAAATTTCACATTTTCAATTGAAATATACAAATACGTACCGGAAAACACAAACGTTTATTTTACAACCGCCAAAAGCTATGGCGGACGAGCAGCCCGCTGCGGACATCTCTACGGCGCCTGACCCGACGTCCACAGAGCGCGCCAGCGACTCCACTTCGGTCCCCATAGAGCCAAGACGTCCAGGCACCATCACCCATGAGCTGAACCTGCGCGGTGAAGGCGTTCGACCGGTAGTGGGGCTGGAGCTTCCGTTGTACGGCTCGGACATGAAAAAAGTGCTGGAGACGGTGAACGGGCTGCAGAATCTGCAGCAGACGCACGAGACCAAGAGCCAATTTCTGCCAGTGAAGTTGCGACCCACCGAGCCGTCGTGCAAGCCGCTGTTCGCCGACCTGACGAAGACGCAGATGCTGCTGCTGAGGGTGAAGCGCGTCAAGAGGAAGCGGGCAGCGGCAGCGGCTGAGGAGAAGAAGGAGGAGGACAACGACGACACGGAGGCGGTTGCGGCCGATGGCTCGAGGATTAAGGCAGAGGTGGTGGGGCTCATCAAGGAGAAGTACGTGTGCGAAGGCATGGCCGACTTCCAGTACTTGACATCTCGTTCGTTCTACCCGACCTTGAAGCCCGAGAAAGATGCGCTTACGGTGGTGGCGAACGCGACGGACGCGGTGGAGACGGCGGTGATGAATAGTGCCGTGGTGGAGAACGGCCCGCTGTCGAGACCGTCGGTGAAACAGAGAGAACTGCAGGACTGCTTGCGGCCGTACCTGGCGGTGGAGAATGAGACGCAGCTGGAGCTGATCCCCGAGGTGTTCTCGAAGGTAGACCTGCCGCAGAAGTATGAGTTCCGACAGAGATCAGGGTACCAGCCGACAGCAGCAGCGAAGAAGCCGTCGAGCACCATGACGTATCTAAACTTCCACGATGATACCCCAGCCCCCGCCGGACCCAAACCTGATCAACCTGTAGTGCGACGGAGGTCGGTGGGAGTGGATGATAACGGCGTAGACGCATATGTCATGGAAGTCTTGCAGAACAAACTGGAGCAGAAGCCAGTGTGGCTTCGATCGAAGTTGTTCGACGGGCTGGACGCAATTGAGCGCAGAGCTGCAAGGCGACTGCTGCGGAAGCTTTGCTATGTGTTTGTTGACGGGCCGTGGCGAGGTTCGTGGATCAAAATGGGCTACGACCCACGGTTAATTGAAGTATCGGAGACCGCATCGCAGTACCAAGTCGTAGAACTGCGAAATAATCGGGAGCTTGTGCATTCGAAGGTGACACATGCCAGCAGAAAGCGGATTAAGAAGTTTATAGGCGCGAGCTCGGGCAATGCAAATGGGGAAGGTGGGCCTGTCAAGGGGCCGAGGATTGTCAAGGTGACACAGACGTCAGCTCTCGAGAACGCCCAAGCGAGTAAGCGTCGGCGGAAGGAGCGGTTTACTCGTGGCGAAACGCGACGCTCGTATCTTGTGGAGCCTACTATGCCGGGTAATTCGTCAGGAACTCCGGCATCAGGCTCTCTGCCCCCTCGAGCAAGCCCCACTCCATCGACGGCAAATTCAGGGAATGAATGGGATTCTGAAGACGATCAGGAGGATAGAGAGAACGAAGATGCTCCTGTGAGTGGCGATAGCGCTGACAATGCGAATGGAGCTACCAGTGACTCGACTACAGCGCAGGCCACGGCGGGAAGCAGCGATAAGGTGTTTGAAATCTTTGGCGTGCAATTGACGAGCGCCAACGTGCTGTTCCAGATCGATGAGATCGATGACGAGGAGGTGCGAGATTGGACGGCTCAGTTCACAAGGCAGGCTACGCCGTCGCTGCTCGGCGGGTGGTATCCGACGCAGATGTTCCTGCCGCTGCGCGAGATCATCCGGTTACGCATCGCAGCAATGGTTGGCCGCTCCAAGGCCGAGCTCGAGACAAGGCGCAAACGACTCGATGCTCTCAAGAAGCAAGCCCTAAGTGATTACGCTGAGGAACTTGCTGGCGGTGAGCGATCGTCGAGCAGTAAGCACAAGTCCAACGACGCTAGTAAAAATGCAGAAACTGCGGCAGCAGAAAAGGAGGCGGAGGACGAGGAGTTAGCGTTCGAGCGATCGCTGATCCAAGAACGGAATGCGGGGCCTAATGTCGAGAAGCTCTCAGCGGGTGTGGAGGCCGAAAAGAGTGCAGAGGACGAGGATGAAGAGGATCTGGACTTGCAGGAGGATGAGGATGGCGACAACGATAACAGCAGCGCCGGCCGTTCTCGCGTCACGTACGACGAAGATGAGGACATGGATGACGACGAAGAGGAGGAAGAGCAGGAGCAGGCAGTGGCGGACAAGCAGCAGAATGGCCAGGCAAAAGTCACTTTTGCTGAAAGTGAGCCTACCAGGAAGGAGTCAATTGAGTTCTCCTTCTAGAGAGCAGCACGTGTCAATAAACTGCCAAGGTCCATTGTTGCTGTCACGTCATGCAATCCAGTCGCTCAGATACGTTCGTGCTTCCCTCGTTCGTCTACGGGCACAGTAGGGATCTCACAATGCTATGACGAGCGCCACGTACTTGCAGCTGGCTTCTGACCCGTTTCTATCCTACTTTTCTCTTTTCGTCCAATAGATGACCGTCACCAGCTTCAAGTCCACTTCCTTTCACCCAATGAAACGTGGCCATCTTATCCAACCTCAGAAAATAGGGTCGTCACGTCAAAGTTTAATCAGTCCCCTTCGTTCCGCAGTCTCCGACGTTCATGGGCGACGCTCACGTGCTGCGCTACGGACAGAAGGTGCGGCTGGCCACGCGCTCCACCTATGCGGAGGCCGCCTCCGCCTCGGAGCTGGCCATCGGCTACTACGAGAAGAACGGGCGCCACGGCATCCTGAGCTGCGTCCCGCCGCTGGGCGCCAAGCTGCAGCCGCTCTTCACCGAGGACGAGTTCCTGGTGCTGCACCCGACGGAGCAGCGCGCCACTGGCGACCACGTGCAGTACGGGGAGCCGCTGGTGCTCGTGAACCAGCACGGCATGGTCTGGAACAACAAGACGGGCGGCATCACGGGCTACGTGGGGCCGCGGCCGCGCGGCGTGCCCGGTGAGATGTTCGTGAGCTTCACCAAGCTGCCGCCGGGCGTGGGCGTGGCCAAGAGCAGCAAGAAGGACAAGGACAAAGACAAGGACAAGGACAAGCTCACGGCCTCGACGTCCGCCTCGGTGCTGTCCGCGTCGGGTACCGGCAGCGTGTCCATGTCGGAGAGCCCCGAGACGGAGCTCGGACCCGTGTGCTTCGGTGACGCCAATGTGGCTATTACAGTGGTGGAGTCCAACCGCCACTCACAGATGTTCAACAAGAGGCTCAGCAACTTCAAGAAGCCCACGAGCCACATCGCCGGAGGGTACATCTGCTGCGACGGCAAGGGCACGGAGCTGAGGTTCACGATCTGGCCGGCCAAGCCCAAGATCGAGCAGATCTCCATGCTCAACAAGCTCATCACGCCCTACAACTACGGACAGAAGATCGCTCTGCCGCTGGGGCTGCTGGAGAGCACGGCCAAGAGGACCAACGTGACGAAGAAGGCGGGGGAGACATGCGGCATTCAACAAGCGGAGATCTTCTTCCAGCTGTCCAATGAAGCGGAGGCCGTGCTGCCTGGCACGCTGCTGCAGCAGAAAATGCTGGCGCACGCCAAGCCGCCTGCACCTGACGGGGACGAACCCGAATCGGTGTTTGAGCTGCCGCTGCGAAACGGACCGGGCGTGCTGGTGGTGCGGCTTATTGGTGTCGCGCCGCGCAAGATGATCGGGAAGCTTGCCGCGAAGAACGGAAAGCAGCCTCAGGTACCGCAAGTTAAGCGCGGCATGGCCTTCTTCTACCGTGTGTCGGATCTGCTGCGCCTTGTGCCCGTGCCCATTTTCGCGCTACTGTATGCAGTACTTACGAACCACCTCTGGGGTGTTCTCAACACGATGGAGGATGGATTGCGTCGAGAATTCGTCGTCCTGGTGCTTGTGATGCTACCAGCTTTCTACGTCGCTGTGAAGGTCGATCACCCGTTCTCGGCACTCTTCCAGCCGCCAGTGTTCCAGCCCGAGGTCGACGACACGGATTATTCCAGTATTTCAGCTAGCGGTACGTTGAAGCTCATCGTGACTGAGTACCGCTTTGACACGAGCGCACAAGGCAGCAGTAACGCCAACGGAAGCGTCAGCCGCCCGGGACCAGCACAAGCTACCAAATCTGCGAGCGGGTCCACATCGGGACACTCGGTCACTGCCTTAGAAGCGACCGGCTCTGTTCCCATGCGTTTTATTCTAGCCGAGAAGGGTGACGAGGATAAAGCTCTGGAGCGATATAACGAGACAACGGAGTGGCGGCGTGAGGAAGGCGTGGATCGTCTTCTTGAGGAGCCCAGCCCCCACTTCAAGATCATCAAGGAGAACTACCCGCACTACTACCACAAGCGTGGCAAAAATGGTGAGCCTGTGTACTACGAGAAGCCGGGCAAGATTAACCTGAAGGCGCTCAAGAACGCGGGACTTACGCTGGATGATCTGATGCACAACTATCTCATGATCACGGAGTTCCTGTGGCAAGTGATCGAGCAAGACGACAACCGCAAGGGCATTTCAGTGTTGGATGTGGACGGAATCGGCATCTCAGACTTTGCTGGCGAAGCCGTCGAGTACGTCCGCAAGGCTGCCTCCGTGTCAGGCAAGCACTACCCTGAGCGCTGTGCGTACATTTTCGTGATCAACGTGCCATCCTGGTTCAGCATGATCTGGAACACGGTGAAGGGCATGGTGGACGACGTCACTCGAGAGAAGGTGATCATTGTTCGTGGTAAGAAGAAGATCTTCGAGGCGCTGTCTGAGCGCATTCCGGTCGAGAACATTCCGGTAGAGTACGGCGGCACAAGCGACGGAAAGTCTCCGGAGGAGGATCTGCTGTTCAACCTCATGGCCTACGTGAACAACGATGAGGATGCCACGGCAACCAACCCCATCGAGGAGATCCTGAAAAAGAAACCCATCAAGCATTAGCAGGACAGGGCGGCGTGAATGCCCTGGAATCTTTGTCGCAAACAAAATAAACTGCATAGGATTGAACATGCTTATCCGGTGGATAATTTATCTTGCACGTTCTCGCTTCTTTGTTTTATTTTTTTTAGAGGGAGGTCATGTGAGGTTCAGGTTTTGTCCTTAAAGCCTCGCTGAATTCGATTCAGAGGCGGGTGGCACCATGCACCGTGTCCTCTGGACGATCCAGCACGAGAACATTCATGAGGTCGTTGTAGAACTGGGGGGAGTACTTGCAAGCACGCGTGCAGTCCGGCTGGAAGTTGGTCTCCAGGATCACCGGACGCAGACGCTCCTCGCCAGTCTCCTCATCTTCTTCCCACGACAGCATAACGTCCACACCATAAAGTGCACGGGATTTCGTGCAGCGGCCGAGGCCAAGCGGAGGAGGCTGCGCCGTGGCAAACTCGAATAGCTTCTTGATAGAGGAGCAGATGTTGGCGTACACCATAGACCAGTCCTCACTCGGGTACTCGTTGTCGAAGCGCTCAACGAATTCAGCGTTGTCCATGATACGAACGGCAAAGTCCGTGTAGTTCATGACGGTGAAGTGCTTCTCGAAGTCCTGGAAGTTGTCCATGGCGAACTCCTTGTTCGCGATGCGAAGCCAGTAAACACCGCTCAGGTAGAGCTCCAAAGGCTCCGTGGACTTGACCATCACGAGGAAACGAAAGTCGAACTTGCGTTGGTCAATCAGCAGAGGACGGTGGATGTACTTGCACGCGATCTTGGGTCCCGTTTCGGTAAGACGCGCGAGGTGGGGGGCGTTCTGCGCTATGCACGTGTCGATAGAGTGCGCCATGTTCCAAGGTTTGCAGATCCAGTGGTTGGCCTCGTCGTCATCATCACCATTCTCGTGAGCAGCCAGGTCACGGCGAATGAACTGGGAAATAAGCTCGGGGAGCTCGCTCGTCATGTTGTACGTCTCCGCAAGCCACTCAGGCCGCACGCCGCCGTTATGCCTGCACAAAGCATATCGCACAACCATAAGTAGATTTTTCCAATAACACTATCCCCGACAAACTGCCACGTACAGCTTGCACATTTCGTCGAGCAGGTCCTTGCAAGTGAGAACCTTTTCGTTCGGGAACTGGTTGATGATCTGGACGTTCTCATTGTTGGCATACTTCGGGAAATCCTTGAGGTGTCGGGTGGACCAGACAACCTGCGCCTCCTCTTCGTTGTCCACGAGGGCAAAGCGCGGGTGGGTCAAGTTGTCGTGCACCAATCGAAGGTCTGCCGAAGGAACATATTTGCACACGAAAAGAAGGTCAGAAGATCGCGAGCAGAGGGGTACCACACAATCAGTTGCCACTTACCGGAACACACGCGAAGCTGCTCCGCGCCTGCCACAATCGTGGAGAGCGGCGGGGACGAGACTGTAGTCGCCGGGTCTGGAATCGTCTCCGAATCGCGACTGACAATGGCATGGAACTTCGCACGGGCGCTCTCCAGCGTGAACTGTTTCTTGCGTGCATCAACAGCCTCCTGGAGCTCTTCCAGGTACGGACTACCAGCCTTGCCAGGCTCGTAAAACAGTGCAGCCAGCAGCGCCGTGTGCATCGCCGCATCCGTCGCATACTCCGGGAAGTAGTCGCGGGACAGGAAGTCGCCGCCTTCAACAGTCTGCACAGTCCACACGAGGGAGAACGCGCACTGCGACTCGCCGAAGTAGAACGGCGCCATGCGCACGTTGGGGTCGTCTCCGTGCTCGATGGCCGATCCGACCTCATCCATCACGTACCAGATCGTCGCCGCGTCCTCGGGCTTGACGTTGCCAAGGCGGTACGTGCTGGCGTAGCGCCAGACGCGGTCGGCCACCGCAGCCACTCGCTCCTCCTTGGAGCAATCGCCGGTCTCGAGCTGCATGAGGTTCTCCATCCTCTCCAGAAGCGGCGGCACGCCCTCCAGCTGCTCGCGTGCCTTGTCCGCCGCGAAGGTCCACGCGTGGTCCACCAGGAAAAGCGCTTCGTCCGCGTCGGGCTGCACGGGCGCCAGGCCCACGTCGTCGCGCACAACGGCGTGCAAATCTCCGTCCTCGTCGCGCGCCAGGAAGAAGAAGTCGCCGGCGTCGAACACCTCGTGCCTGCGATGTCGTCACCAGTCTTCAGTCAGCAACTTGGGGCTGCAACTAGGTACTGTACTACGACATGAACAATACTACTACTACTGCACTAGCTACTGAGTTCCTACTTGAGTTTGTAGTAGGCCACGGGCCACAGCCGCTCGGGCACTTGCGCCGCCACCAGCTGCGCCTGGTGCTGCTGCAGGAACGTCTCCATCTCCTTCTCCATCGCTGCTAAGATTGTCAAATGGCTACAGCTGAATCAGAGCCACAGGTTTGATTCGTTTTAACATTGGTGTGGTGCACATCAGATACAAATTAATTGTTTTTTTCTGAAATCAAAATATTATTTTCCACGGCCAACGTCACAAAAGGTTCACTAACGTACATCCGGAAGGCTCGCAGTATGGACGGCGTTGGACGCGGCAGGGCGCGCGAGGAGCTCGTTGGCGGCTACGCGATGGACTTGAGCTCCAGCTCCCACCGTCTGAAGCGCGCGCGCGCGGAGGACGCTTCTAGCGACGGCGAGCAGAAGGAGAACGACGTGTTCCCCGACTCTACCTTTGGTAGGGCGACCAACGCTCTCGGCGACTTAATGCGGATGACGTCAACGGCAACTGCAACCGCAACGATTGCGACATCAAGTCCGTGGCGACTACCGAGAAATCAGACGCTGGAAGATACCGAGCGGTATCTGAACGAGCAGCTGCAGCACGTGGTGGCGCTGTCTGCATACAGTGACAACGTCAACGTCGACGCCAACGGCACGCGCCGGTTCCTGGCCCAGCGGCAGCGCGCGCAGGACGACGTGGACGCCGTGTGCTCCTTGGACCTGTCAAAGCTCTGCGCGCTGCTGCAGACGGACAGCAACCAGCAGCCGGAGACGCAGCACGAGGCTGAGACGGGCGTGCGCGAGCTGCTGGACCTCGTGAGCTACCTGCTCTACGTGCGCGACCGGGAGCTGGAGCACCAGAACCGGCTGAGCGAGAGCTTGGGGAGGACGGAGAAGCTGCTGGAGAGGAGGAACCAGATCGTGCAGACGCTGACGACGGACCTCGAGACGCTCAAGCAGAACAGCGCGCAGAAGGAGAATGTGTTCAAGGCCAAGGAGAAGGCGCTGCTCGGTGAGAGGAAGACGCTGCAGATAGAGAAGAAGGCGCTCGAGGTCAATTGTGCGAGGTGCGAAAAGCTGCTGAAAGTTTTTTTTTTAAGAAATATTGATGGTGGTTGTTGTGGTGACTGCAGATTGCAAGGCGTGGAGACGGCGTACAAGGCGCAGCTGAGGAGGAAAGATGTCGACTACGCGCGTCTGAAGAAGAGTCTGCAGGATGCGGTCGCTCGTGCTGCAAAGGAGAAGCGGGTATGGTGACGAAGAGGTCGATTTATTGAATTCTTTCGAGTATTTATTTTTTATCGATCTGTGTCTTGTTTTTTGGTACTTCTGCTCAGGGAATGGCAATAGCGAAGACGTTGAATGGGCCTCGAGAGCGGAAGCAAGTGTCGATGACTAACCAGTCGAAGGAGAGCAAGTTGACGAAGCAAATTATGGACAACCTGGAGCGGAAAAAGGCTGAGTTGCTTTTTGACAACGA
The DNA here is from genome assembly GCA_009729435.1 of Phytophthora fragariae. Classification (NCBI taxonomy): domain Eukaryota; phylum Oomycota; class Peronosporomycetes; order Peronosporales; family Peronosporaceae; genus Phytophthora; species Phytophthora fragariae. The sequence continues at coordinate 399,744 of QQOI01000002.1, read as the reverse complement.
CGCGCTGGCGAAAAGTTACGATGTGTTGCAACACCAGTTGGAATCGCTGACGTCGCAGTACAGGAAAGCCGTGCAGCTCTTCCTCGCCCAGTACGTTTGTCCACTCTGTAGCCACTTTTATTGTGTACATTGTGACCGCTTCTGACAGCGCCTGTGGTCTTGGCGATTTCGTAGGAAAAACCTGGAGGGCGATGCTGAGGAGCTGGAGAAATTGGCCAGTGCTCCAATTGACGATTTCACCCCGACGCCGTTCAATATGGCAACGAAGGAAGGAATTCCGCAGTATATTTCGGTGTCCATGGCGGCTTTGGGCGAGAAATTGAAGCAGCTCGAGCATGTTATACGCAACGAACTGCCATCAGCTGAGGCCCGCAGCGACAAAGAGGTAATCAAGCGATTGCGGCAAAAGCTGGATGACGCACATGCCATTATCAACGAGCAAGACCAACTGCTTCAAGCGTCGCTGTCATCGCCTCCACTGGATGTACGAGCTGGTGGTGGAAGTCAAAAGATTGCGGTGAAACGTGACAGATTGAAGGAGCGTGCTGCCCGCGCAGCTGAAACCAGGAGCTCTCCCGATGCGAACGCCGAGGAAGCTGTGGAGCAAGAGAAGAGTGCACTGACTGTCCTTCGAGAGAACCTCGAAAAGGAGCGGAAACTGTTGCAGGAGCAAGCTGTAAAGCTCGATAAGGACCGCTTGGAGTTCGAGGTGAGCAATTAATGGATGTAAACCTTGGCCATCGTTAGGTCTGACAAACCGCTTTACGCAGATCGCCAAACGTGATCAAATGTTCGGGTTGTCTAAGGATACCGTGGCATCTTCCCGACAGAGGCCATCGCCATCCGTCTTGGATAGTGCTACCGGCAGTGGTTGTTCCACACCAAAGCGACAACGTCGAGCGAAGCGGTTGGATCTGATTGGCCCGGACTCGCCCTTTGACATTCCAGTTTCTGGTACGCTACTTGATAAACCCTGTAGCTGGTTAGCAGTTCGAGGGTTAACTGTTGATTTTTCTGTTCGTGGTTGATGGCGGTGGGACATGACCTGTAGCCACTCCTGGTACGGCCGCGCTGCTCAAGAAGATCGGGATCAACGTGCCGACCGAAAAATGACCTTCTTCACGGTGTTCATGTAGCTTTTGCATGCTGTAGACGCAACATCTCAACGCGGATACCGGTAGGTAGACTGCACCCGGGCGCATTTCCCGGTTGAAGCGGCTCTCGTAGAGTCAGTCTGCTGGATACGCGGTGGTGCTGGTCACCGCATGGCTCGAAAGGTTGACCAGGTGGCCGGCAGCGTGGCAGAACTTGCACGCGTTTGTTTGACATGCACGTGGGGTGGGGTCTTGAGCACGCTACCCATGCCGACTTATCATCAGTTGCCGGCAGTAGCTTTCGTGTAGCCATCTTGATTCAACCAGTCTGCTTTGGGGGACTCACGCTCTGCACTCACTTGGTTTCGCGGAAGCCAAAGTTTCGGTGTGCAGGTGCTCGAACGCACCGAGTGAAGCAGCGCGTGACGGGAAAATGACATAACCTGCAGCCTTTCACAAATTCATGACAAAACCAGCATCCGCCGCGATTTAACCTCATGGCCCCGCCCCACCAACTTTTCTGTCGTAGGAACGAGGCAGGGATGCAGGTTTTGTCGTAATGATGAAGAATGGGATGCAGCTTTTGACGCGTGATTTCTGTCGTTTAGAAATGACATTAGATTCTGTTGTCGCCGCCACCGTTGCTTCCACCGTGCACCTTTCCATGCTAGCTGGTGCTACCTCACACACGACACAGGACTAAGGAACTGCTCACGCCCTGCTTAGCTTCATTGTTGATCGCTGCGAGCTCTCGTCTGCAACCAAGCGCTCCCTTGCCAAGTCTCTCGCCCAGACACTACAGCCGTAAAGAACACTGCTCAGAAACGGAGAAGGTCGAAACCGCTGGCTTAAAAACGTGCATCAAACGACCTGCAGGTTTTGGCGAGAACAACGGAGGCTGGCTGCAGGTTTCGACACAGAAAGCTACCCCCTCCCCGGCTGCAGGTTATGTCACGCAAATTGCAGGTTTTGTCATGAATTTGTGAAAGGCTGCAGGTTATGTCATTTTCCCGCGCGTGACTTGTCTGTCACATTGTTTCGAGCCGCAGTCTCGTTGGTCGAGGGCTGCTCGGACGTCGCGCGCTCGACGGCGCGATGGGAAATCTTGCACGTTTTCTAGCTGACGACTCGGCGAACGCTGCGGCGGAGAAGCTGCAGGCAACAGCTCACAACGTCCACTGACGGAGGTTCGTGCGTCACAAGGTCGTGGCCGCGTCAATGAGCTTTTGCTAGGCCTGTCAACGTTGGGACCTTTGGGCCACTCCAACGCACTCCAACCCCAACTCCCGGGGTATGTGTTGGGGGTTTACGCAAACCCTGATGAACACATCTGATCTTTCGCAATACTTAAACCTAAACAACTGAGTTGGCCGAAGAGGTTCCCTCTTGCCTCGGCTCCGTCTCAAAATATTTGTGCGTGGTCATACAGCGGCAATATGCAAGCAAGGCGGGGGCAACTAATCTGGTCATGCTGCCCTGGGCCTACACGAGGCCATTTCTCCAGACCTGCACAAGCTCACATCGCCCTGTGCGGCGCGGCGTTTCGGTCGTCTGCAACTGGTGCAGCATTCATTCCGCAGTACGAGGACGTGAGCGTGTCCACGGGCGACTCGCTTGACCGCCCAGCGGTCGAGAAGGTATCCACGCCGCCCTGCTTGTCGTCGGCAGTGGAGCACTGCGGCTACTGTACTAAGCAAGCGACATACATGTAGCGGTGCAACGTATGGGTGTGTTGCTGTCCTCTATTCGTGGCGGAAGAGGAGGGCGTTCCCCGCGCGGGAACGCCAGCACCCAGAGGCGGAGCTAGGGTCAAAATGGGGGGGGCACCTGCCCCCCCCCCATTTTTTGGAGAATTTTTTTCGGGGATTATAGCCGATTATGGGCGAATCGGTCGCACCATGCCCATTTTTGAACTGCCGCCCCCCCCCCCCGCCTCTGCCAGCACCGCGTGAGTACTCTGCTCGGCCGCATGCAACTCCGCGTGATCCAGGAACTGCTTCGCGGTTCTGGTGTTATAATAATTTTCCGCAGTCATAGATGCGCACCTTGACCACCTACATGTGCTGCGCTGCCCCTCGTCACAGGACGGAGTGTGGTGCACAGGAAGACAACAAGCCCTTACTGTGGACCACAAAAGATTTGAAACGACTTTGAAGGGGACGGGGGGGGAGTTTGGAGGTCTCGCGAGGGAGTTGGAACCCACTCCAACGCACTCCAACCCAACCCACTGAGTTTCGAGTTGAGTACAAAGCGTTGACAGGCCTAGCTTTTGCATCCACAGGTTGCGCGTGTAACTCGTTGCTGCCCGTTGCTGCTGTCCACGAGCAGGTGCTGCAGGTCTCAGCTCAGATACAACACGGCAGTGGACAAGTCGCACGTGGCACAAGTCACATGCTGGTGGCAGGTGGCTATCGCCAGGAACAGGCCGCGCAGTCAGGTTTGAGACATTGACGGGACGGTTTTCCCACCTGGCCCCGCCCCTCGGCGTGCCAAAGCAGGGAAGCCATTCGCCCTTCCCCCCGTCCAGAGGAGATCAGCAGAGACCACAAGGGGCAGAGAGCAGCAGCAGCAGCAGCATCATGGCGTCCTGTGCCGGAAGAGAGGAGGAGGACCGCGAGTTCTGGGGGGACGACAGCTACGGCTACGACGACGAGGACGCACTTTTCGGCAGTCCGGACGGAGACCAAGAGCCCGGACACGACGACTTGTTCTCTCTAGCGACCCCCGTGCAGACCGGAGCAGTCATGCAGCTGGACCTGGTCGAGCGCCTTTCGTGGGATGCCACGAGCGACTGCTCCAGTGATGAAGAGGACGAGATGAAGCTGACGCTGCCCGTGCCGCTCTCCATCAACGTTGGTGGCACAGAACAAGGTGATGCCGGACTGCAGTGGAGCCTCATCTCGCCCTGCTCCGAGACGGGGTCGGTCACACCCACGTTGTCTCCGTTGACGCGGGTGTCGCTCTCGTCCCCCGTTCGGATGAGCTTCTTCGAGCTTGAGCTCGAGCCCTCAGACGAGCAGGTGAAGACTACGGAGGGGAGTTACGACCGTCAGGACATTCAGGAGGAAGACAAGCAGGAAGAGGACGACGAAGAGGTCCATCAGTTCGACCCGGAGACGTGCTGGTGTCCCGACGAGAACAACGTGCTGTCATTGTCGTCTCCAGCGGCCACCACGCCAGCAAATCCGTTCACGACGTACCAGCCGCCGGAACCTGCAGAGGAAGACATTGACAGGTCAGACGCAGGAGCTGCCAGCAGTGACAGCGAGAGTGATGGAGAGAACAACGCAGCGTCGGCGCTCCGACCGAGTTTGCTGCCTCGAGTGCCCTCCATGGCTCGCTGGAGACGACAGAAGGCTCGAACCTGCTCAGGGGCCGGCTCTGCAGGGATGCCGACGGCGCTGTCACTTGCTACATTCAGGGCACGCACACGTTCACTGTCCCGGTCACGGAACCAGAGCGTTGTCGACGATGAGGACGACGGGGACTTCTCCAGTGACGACGAGGGCTACACACCAGAGCTTCATTGCCGCCGTGGGTCTGAGACCGAGCCATTCGGTGCCAGCCAGTGGCGGCGAGCAAGAAACTCCAGCATGAGCTTCTCCAGCCACCGTCTGAGCATGAACGTGAGTGTGAGTCCGGCGATGATGACCAAGCGACTTCAGGAGGCAAAGAACAAGTTGGGCAGTGGACTGAACTTGCTGCGGTCAGGCTCGACTTCGTCCACCGTCATGAGCGACGAGAGCTTCCTGGACAGTCCAGCCTTCGACGAGATCAAGAGTGCTCCGGCACGAATCCATCGGGAACCAAGCATCTTCTCCGATGAAGCTACTTGTACAAGTCTCATCAGTGCTGCCAGTGCATACGACGTCGCCGGTGAGCAGCATCCAACTCGTCAACATCAACTACGTGCTGGGGTGTTCAAGGCTGCAGGAATTTTCAACGCTGCCTCAGCGAAGCTCAAGTCACGAGCTGGGAGCTTCCGGCCACCTCATCTACCCAAGCAGAAGACCGCGGCGAGCGAGACTGAAGAAGAGGACCCCGAGATGGTAACACCACAGCTACCTCCAGTCCCAGCACCCTAGATGACAAGCAAACTACGAATTGGCAGATATAAAATGTATGTTTATGTTTTGGTTCTTGACTGCGCACATGAGGTTGACTATTCTTCCTCGTCCTCCTCTTCCTCCTCTTCTGTGTCTTCGCCTTGGACAACAGTGATCTTGACCTCGTTCTCGAGATCGCACCCAGCGTAGCCATCGCAGATCACGTAGAGCTGGAAAGTGTGCGAGCCAATCTCGTCCGGAGCGGCAAACTGCAGCGCCACATTTGCCCGTGCACTGGCGAATGGCACGCGCTTGATGCTCAGCAGCGTGTTCTTCTTAGAGTCGCCAAGCACCACCCACCAGTTCTCGGCCTTTTTCGCAGGGTAGTGGCACGCGTTCACGAGACCCAGCTCCTTGGACTCGTCCTGCTCTTCCTCTTCATCCTCCTCGTCAGCACCCTCGCGCTCGAGCTGCACTTTGACGCTCACAGCAGAGCCCTGCGGAAGGTTCTTTCCATCCTGCTGCACCTTCGTCTGCACAGTGACGTCCGGGTAGGCGTTACAGAACTTGGCGACTGCCGACATCTTCTGCGTGTCCAGAGGCAGCAGGTTGCCACGAGCATCATCCTCCATACTCAGGATATCCACGGGCGTCTCCACCTCCTCATCCAGGTCCATTTCGCCCAACTTCTTGAGCATATCCCGAGTGAAGAACGGAATCTGCAGCAACGGCGAATCGCTGCTCCACTGAGCCTGCACAACCATCTGCGCGAGGTCCATGGCCGCCAGAGCGGGCTTGAGCCATCCGTTGGAACTGATCACATCCACCATTGCGTGAAGAAGGCGCACGGCGTGGCGTAGAATGAAGTCCAGGTCCTGTCGCAGCGCTGGGCTGAGACGGTCATGCTGCTTGCTGAAGTGAACCTGCAGCAGCACGTTTGTTTTCACGTGTGCCTGTCCATAGTCACCTCCAGCAGCCACCGAGAACTTGAGGTGCTTCGCGAGCCCCTCAAGTTTCTTGTCCTCACCGAAGCGGCTCGGCAGGTCGCTGAATTCGGTAGCGGACGACAGAATCGTGAGAAGCGCGCGCACCTTCGAGTCTGCTTTCAGACTGCACGCAAACAGCTCGATCGTCGTGTACTTGATGTAGTAGTAGGCAGCAATCATGCCAAGGTTCAGCGGGACGAGACGTTCCTCGCCTTCATTTTCTTCGTCTTCCTCTTCCTCAACAACCTGGATACAACGCGATTCCTCCAGTGCGTTGACAGTTGTTTCTACAAGCTCCGACAAGTGATCCGATAGGTGTACGTTGGTAGCGCCCTGCAAGTTGTAGTAGTTGGGGTTCTTCATGAATCGGCGGTACATGAATGTCCACGTGAGGTAATCCACGGCATCCTGCTTGCTCTCAATGGTCTTGGTCACGATCTCAGCGTTAATGTGATCGCTCAGGAAGTGCTCAAGCTGAGATTCCACTGGAAGAGGGTCGTACAAGAACTTTGCATAGAATTTAATCTTGGATGCGTGACAAAAGAGAACGCACTTCACAGCCGGAGACGCGGCGTGGTTGGCAAACTTAGTCATCTGGAACACGTCAGCAAGCTGGTAGTCCACATAACGGTGCTCCCGGCCGTCGTAGAACTGCGTTCCCATAATCACCACCATGAACGCATTAATCTGCGCGCTGCGAAGCTCCCACGCCATCGACTGAGGAACGATCAGCACCTGAATCTTGCCTGTTGCAAACCGATGCAAGACATACTCACGATTCCGGGAAGCCATGGTATCCGTGCAGTAGCCTACGCCATTTTCCAAGGTGTGTAGTAACGCAGCATCTTCCAGAGGTAGATCCACCTTGTCCTTTGCAGAATGGGAGACAAATTTCTGCGGGTCGTTTTCGGCCAGCGCGAAGGTGATTAAATCGATCGCACTCAGCTGAGCCTGTTTGGCCGATGGCACGAACACGACGACGGGTTTCTTCTCCGCTTGGTTCGCGACAGTATTATACAGTGGTTTGGCCATCGCAAGCATGCGAGACGAAAAATCGTTGATCTCAAAACCCTGCACGCGAATCTCCAACGGCTGCGGACGAACGTTCGGGTGGAAGTTGAAAATACCTTCCGACGCGCTTGCGCCGAGCCACTCGCCGACGTCACGCGCATTCGCAATGGAGTTGCTCATTGCTAGAATTCGCATCCGACCGCCACGCTCACCAGCTGCCTTTTTCTTTTTGTCCATGTCAGCAGCAATGAACCGCATCCTCGACATGACAATCTCAATCGTGGGGCCGTATTCACCGCCACCAACAAAGTGTGTCTCGTCCAAAAGCAGCAGGCTGACGTTCTGAATACGCTTGCGCTGCTTCCATCGTCGAGAAAGCACATCCCATTGCGTTGGCGTGGCAATCAATATGTTTGCGCTGGCAAGCAACCGCAAGTCTGCAGTTGAATCGCCAGTGAGCTCAACGACATTTTGCCGCCAGAAGCTCTCCTCACCAAACTTGGCATTCCAGTCCTCATACTTTTCATGACAGCTAGACTCCTTCGGAGTTAGATAGACCAGCAAATGTTCGCCGAATTCATCGCTCTTAAGATCGGGTTGGCCCAGAGAAAGCAACGTCTTCATGATGGCAAGCTCTGCCAGCACGCCCTTACCACTTCCAGGGGGCGATCCAATGAACAGGTTGCTATCGGACTCCAGCAGACGCGGTAGAACCTGCGTCTGAATGGGGTTGAACCGTTTGAAACGCCACGGGTTTGGTACCTGGCGAGCGTTCGACAGCGACTTGAGAACAGACTCGGCGGTCTTCTTCTTGCCGCCTACAAGTTTCAGCAGGATGTTGTTGACGAACAGGGGTTGAAGGTCCAGCAATTCGGTCGGCGGCGCATTCTTCTGAGGCAGGATGAGCTTGTGGAACGATATGGGCAGCGAGCTCTCGCAGTGGATCCACTTGTCCGATATAACCTTGACGTAGTACAGAGGTGCCAAAGGCTCGAACAGCGGCATCGTGAAGCTAAGATAAGTTTCTTGGGAGGCAAAGTGGCGCTTAATCAAAAGCCACTCGTGGTGCAGGATAGTCTCACCGTCAACATCCTCCACAAACACCCAAAAGCCCTCAGCATTGCCGTGAACTTCCCGCGTGAATTCGAAATCGGGGGTCACAACCAAGTCCACCTTCAGCATAGAGCGAGTGATAGGCTGCACATGAGCCGAGAGCTCAAGCTTCGGGAACTGGTGGATCATCTTGTAGAGCTGCTTGCCATACTGCGGGTTGTTGATCAGTTGACCGAGGTCCGCAGGTTCCAGGTCGTTATACTTATCCCACGAAATGTCCTTCTTCTCGATGCGCTTCAGAATCGTCTCCGAAATTCCCGGTGCAAATTGACGAAGAGGTGAGTGAGAGAGCCACATACGCTTGTCCACCATTTTGCAGAAGCTAAGCATCCGCTCAGCCAGCGAGGCCCAACCTCGGGTCAAGCAAATTTCGAACAATGCTCGGAAAATACGGGCCGCCGACTGATGAATGTGCGCCATGTCTGCTAGAAGTGCAAAACCATCCAGCCTCAGGCGCGAGATGTAAGCTTGCAGCAAGACATTCACCTTCGCCGAGCCGCTTCCAGCAGCAACACTGCCAAGAGCAGTAGACACCAACGACTCCTTCACCGGTACGGGAACACGCTCCAAAAGCTTTACAAGTTCCAGTTTCTCCTCCGAACGGACGATCACGTACTTGAACTCATTCGAGAGCGAGAACAACCGCAAAATCTCGATGTCAGACATGTGCGGCTTCAGGTACTCATTGTACGTGCTGATAGAATCATGTGCGATGTAGTAGTGACTAGCCACTCGGCCGAGAGCAGTCACTTGGAACAATCCCGAGCGGCGCTCGTACTTGATCAAGTTGTGTTTTGCCAGCAACGTCGCTGCCGAGTGCACCAAGTCAGTGCGGTACTGCAGCAGTGTCGGATCGGCCTTGCGGTCGGCGATGGAGATACCGTACAGCGTAGGGTTGCGCAGCATACGGATGAATAAATACGTATAGCCTAGCCACGTCGCCGCTTGAGCCACGTTCTGCACGCTATCCACCACAATTTCTGCATTCAAATTGTCAGCCAGCTTCCCCATCATTTGCGATTCCACCGGAAGCTGCTGGTTCATCAGCGACAAATAATAAGTCAACTGCGAGTGTTGCGTAATGATGATGCCTTCACCCTGCGTGTCGAACTGCACACGACCAGCACGACCCAGCATTTGCAAAATATCGAGCGGACTCAGCTCACACCAGTCACCCTTCTCAGCATTGTAGATCTGTGTGCCCTTGATAATCACCGTGTGAGCCGGCAAGTTTACACCCCACGCTAGCGTTGACGTGCTGACCAACACCTTCAAGTGTCCATCAGCAAACGCATTTTCAACGAGGGTACGGTCTTGGCGCTTCATGCCAGCGTGGTGAATACCAAACCCGTACGGAAGCAGGTCCTTCAAATCGTCGTTACGTTCGATTTTCTCAGCCTCTTGCAAAAGCACCTCGCTCGAGGCAGAGTTGGGTCGGATCAATCGAGCAAGAGTATCGTTTTCCACAAACAAATCCCGCAATGCCTGTGCAGTTGACGCAGTCTCCTTTCGCGAGTGCACGAAAATCAGCACTTGGTTGTCTAGCTCCGCCTGCTCCATAACCTTTTCGTAACAAATCTCGTTCATCAACGCAAAGCGCTTGACCGCCTTCTTCTCCATGATGCCAATGTACTGCTGTTGCAACGGCACTGGACGGTAACTAGAGTCGAAGTAAAACAGTCCCTGCGCGGGGTCTACGCGAAGGAATGCGGCCACGTCTTCGTAGTTTGGCAAAGTAGCCGACAGTCCCACCAAGCGCACCATTTGCTGTGTAGCTTCAACATTTCTGATAGTACGCGCGACGAGAGCTTCCAGCACCGGACCACGCGTATCGTGAAGCAAGTGAATTTCATCAATGATCACCAGACGCACGAGCTGCGTGTAAGTGCGGTCGTCTCCAGACTTTCGCGTGATAATATCCCACTTCTCGGGCGTCGTGACAATGATCTGTGTGTTAAACAACTGCTCCCGGGACAAGTTCTGGTCACCTGACAGCTCACGCACTTGAATGCCGTAGGCACTGGACAGTCTGGCGGAGAGGTTAAGCACCACTTCTTGTACCAGAGCCTTCATCGGAGCCACGTACACAATCTTAAACGAGTTCAGATCGATCTCACCAGTCTCCGGGTCACGAGCCTTCATCACCTCGTGCAAAATCGTCAGCATTGCGACGTTCGTTTTACCAGCACCCGTGGGGGCACAGAGAAGCAGGTTCTCGCTCGTTTCGAAAGCAGCGGGATACATTTTGGACTGCACACGGTTTAGCGACTCCATGTTCTTGAACGCGCCCTGCGCCCACTTAGGCAGCGTCGAGATCTTAATCCGTGCCTTCTCTTCAGCAACAGCCATTTTCGTGCGAACGGCTGGGACATGAACCTCTTCATACCCCTTCTTCTGCGCTCGCCAGGTGCCCTCAGGTAGGCGGCACTCACGGTTGCTCATCAGGTGCCCACCCTCCTGGAAAGCGAGCGACTCCACATCGACGTAATGCTGCGGTTTCTTCTTGGCCGCACCTTCTCCTTCTGCCTTGATATCTTTCATGTTCACGTCCTCCATGTCGACATCATCGTCTGATTCGTCGCCACGAGCTTGAGCGCGCTGTCCTCCCGACTTTTGCTGTAACTTGCGCAGCTTATTCGCCTCCGCACGGGACGTGGTCTCCATCGCGCCGATTCGATCCTGCATCCACGAGTCAGCGGACGCCGTCGAGCGCAACTGGTCCAAGATCGTCTTCCCTTCGCCGTCTTCCAGCGTCTCGTCCGCGACCATCTCCTCTTCGATGCTGCGTCGCTCGTCGTCGTTCTGCGCCTGCTTGAGCCTCGTGCAGTAGAGCACCTTGGCTCTGTTCTCCAGCAGCAGCTTGATGAAGTCGAACTTGTCGTAGTCCAGCAGCAGCACCAACCGGTTCTCGCAGGCGCTGAGGTCGCTGCCGGCCTCCTTCAGAATGGCCAGCACCTCCTCCGCCAGCTTGGCGCTGCTCTCCGCGTCCTTGTAGAACTTGGACAGCTCGCGCTGCAGCCAGAAGGCGTCGATCGCGTGCACGTCCAGTCTGTACCTGGCGTCGACGTCGTCCTCGTCCTCGTACCCGTCCTTCATCTTCATGGCTTCACGTCCAGCAGTTGCCCTCCCTTCTCCTCCTTCTTCTTCTTCCTCCTCTTCCTCCTCCTCGTCCCTCACCTCGTCCAGATCGGACTCCTCCTCCTCGTCCTCCTCATCAAAGACCACGGCCACGCCCATCTCCTTGTCCACGTCCTCGTCTCCGTCCGCCGTCTTCTGGTCCTCCCCATCATCCTCCGCCTTATTGTCCCCGCTCTCCACGTAAAAGTCCGTCACTCTCTTGCCCGCCGCCACCAAGTGACTGAACGTGTGTGCGGGCAGCGTCTTGAGCAGCTTCTGCGTCTCCTTGAGCTTCTCGTCGTCCCTGTACGCGTCGCTCTTGAGGATGCTCAGCACTTCCTCCGCCGCGCCCGCCAGGATCTCGCCCGGCTGCGCGCCCAGCTGCTGCGCCACGACGCCCAGGATCGTCTCGTACGCGTCCTGGCTGGCGGCGCTCTTGGGGCGGTACGCGGCCGCCTCGAAGGCCGAACTCTCCCTCAGAATGTCGCTCCTGGTGGCGGCCGTGAAGCGCAGCGCCGCGTCGTCCTCGCGCCGCTTCTGTGTCGTCTTCTTGTGTCTCTTGGCGTTTGTATCGGCGGCGTCTGTATCGTCTTTGCCGTCGCGGCGCTTGCGGCTGCTCTGGGGCGTGGCCTTCTGCGCGCGGTCGCCCATGCGGTAGCTGATCCGGCCCGCCAGAGACTCCACCTCGCCCGTGGGCTCGTCGGGCCGCCGCCGCGACTCGCTGTCCGCCTGCAGCACCAGGTTCGAGTTCTGCTGGTACGCATACTGCCGCGAGCGCGCCACCTCCTCCGCCATGGTCTTCTACGATCCACCCGCAACGAGTGAGGGCGGTTTTGGTGTGCGGCACACACACAGGACACGAGGGGACTATTATTATGGGGTTTGGTTTTTGGGGCGGACTATAATTTTGGGTACATGTAAGAAACGATTTGGGTCCGCTCTCAGTTGGGATTTTGACCAGCAAGAGAGAGACTTGAGGATGCCGAACGTGCAGGTGACGAGCAACGTGTCGGCGAGTGGCGTGGACGCGAGCAAGGCCATGGCCGCCATCTCCAAGGGCGTGGCTACAGCGCTGGGCAAGTCGGAGCAGGTGGTGATGGTGCACCTGAACCTGGACACGCCCATGATGTTCCAGGCCTCGGACGCCGTAAGTGCAGAGCCGCCCTACATCCCTCTCCCTCCCCGTGCAATACTCACTCTGTTGCTATTCGTTGCTGTCTGTAGCCGTGCGCCATGATCCAGCTCAAAAGCATCGGCAAGGTGGACGCCCAGCACAACCCGACGGTGCGTGGATCTAAGTGGGAGGAGTCTTCACTGAGATATTCGGCTGATGAGAAGCTGGGCTGCTGCTGTTGTTGCTGTTGCTGCTGCAGACGGCGTCGATCCTGACGGGGACCGTGAGCCAGGAGCTGAACGTGCCCAAGGACCGCATCTTCATGAACATCGACGACGTGCAGCGCTCCAACTGGGCCAAGGGCGGCGTGCTCATCCCGGAGCCCAAGCAGTAGATAGCTCTGAAAGCAACTGCCGGTACTGGCGACTATTGTGACGTGGCCGAACTCCATTTTCAGCCGGAATCTCTCGGCCTTTAACCCTAGCGTTGGGGTCTGCTCTTTTGCTCCACCACCGACGAGGAATAAGGTATCCGACCAGTCGTCCGCAGATTCTTCAAAGGATGACTTTAGAATTTTATAGCTCGGCAACCACAGATCGCCAGACGAAAAGCAGCACACCCCCATCAAGCTGGGAATCTCAGCTGTAATGTCGATTTTTTATACGCGCAACAGAGTCGTTTATGGGCACCAAAATGCGAGCCGGACGCTCCGTACCATTTTGGGGTGGCAACCAGTTGTCCGCAGATCCGGCAAAACATATAGGAATTTGTATAGACTGCTCTCCCTCAAGATCGTTTCGGCTGTTTGGCACTAACCAGCTGAACAATGGCACTGGAGCCAATAGCGGTGTCGCAGGGCTACTGATTGGTAGGAAAGCTTCTTGCAGAGGAGATGGCAGCTTCCCTGCACTACCTAATGCACATCACAACCTGACATCACGCCAAAACCGTTGATGCGGTTCTCACCACCTAGCAATTTCCCTCCATCATGGCAAAGCACAAGTCATACACACCGAAGCAACTCGACGACGCCGTAGCCTGCGTGTTAACCGGACAGAAAATACCAGCAGCGGCTACTGAACATGACATTCCATATCGGACACTATTCGACCATGTCAAACTTGCCAAAGCCGGTGAGAGAAAAGCGCCGGCACGACCGGGACGCGCCCATTGCTACCAGAAGAGGCTGAGGCCAACATCTTTGAATGGATTATTGCTCGTCAACAAGTCGGTCATCCAGTCGACCGCAGCCAAATTATTCGCCGGGCTAGTGAAATAGCATCGCTAATGTACGACAAAGTGCTCTCTGATGGCTGGTACACGCGTTTTATGGATCGACATCCAGCCCTCTCTGTGAGAGTGGCTCAAACAATTAACAAGGCCCGGAACAATGTTGATGAAGCTCAAGTAGATGCGCTATTTCAGACTCTAGAAAAATTACTGACAAGCAAATAACTGGACGCGACTCGAATTTTAAACGTTGACGAACCTGCGTTTCAGTCTCGCAACAAAAGTTCTTCTGTGGTGGCAGTGCGGGGATCGACTAATGTGTGGAAAACGGAAGTAACGACTGGTTTTCACATGTCGGTTGTCGCTTGCGGTAGTGCCTCTGGCTTGGTGGTTCCTCCAACATTCATATTTCCCGACAAGTCTGTCGATGTCACGATTTTAGAGAAGGACACTTCGGGTGCCCGAGTAACAACGACAGATTCTGGATTTATGAATAAGTGGTTATTTATTCGTTGGTTGAAGTTTTTTTCTGAGGTGGTGCCTGCTTCAATTCAACGACCGGTAGTTCTTATCCTGGATGGATGCAGCTCGCATATATCTACCGAAGTCATTGATATGGCTGCTGAACAAGAAATTCTCCCGGTGTGTCTTCCCGCGAACGCAACTCATCTCTTTCAGCCGTTGGATGTGGCAGTATTTGGGGCATTCAAGACTAAATTGAGAAAAGCCATCGAAAATTTTATCGACGACGATGACAATTATTCAATTGATAAGAAGACTGCGGTGGAAATTGCTAGTTTCGCATGGAATCACTGCAACTTTTCAAAGAACATTATTGCAGGATTCAAAGGTTGCGGTCTCTTTCCGCTGTCATACGAAAAAATGAAGGAGTGTCTTGCTGAGTTTAAGAGGAACGGTTTGCCAAAGGATGTAGTGCAGCCAACTTGGTTGCAAGTGAAGAGCGTCGTGCAAGATTCAATCCTGGTTCTACCCCCTCCTCGACGGCAGCCAAAGCGACTCAAAAGGGTTTCACCGGGTGGACGTCTTCTGGATCGTCAATATCTTGACGAGGTAGCTGCTGCTGAGGCTGCCAAGAAGGCAGAGAAAAAACAAACCAATAAACGACAAAGAGCACAACCGACTCAAGCTCGCCTGTCAAAGTGCAAAAAGAGAGCGTCAACAGTGGAATGTAGTACTCGCGAAAGAGATGTTGCCGGAGCCGCTGCCACTACTGCAACATGCACCGCCGTATCTGCGAGCTCGTGCCCCGCCGCAGATACGAGTTCTAGAGTAGCTCCGTATATCGTCGAAGAGGCGCTTGTGTAACATTCATCTTTTAATAAACTCTACTTTTTAATGCTATCTCCGACAATAAGCACCCCAGAGGTGCAATACTTCCCTAGCCCCCGCACTTATACGAAACACGGAGGTAATATGACCTTCATACAAACTCTAAGATAACTAGATCTGCGGACAACTGGTTGCCACCCCAAAATGGTGCGGGACGTCCGGCTTGCGTTTTAGTGCCCATAAACGACTCTGTTGCGCGTATAAAAAATCGTGATTACAGCTGAGATTCCCAGCTTGATGGGGGTGTGCTGCTTTTCGTCTGGCGATCTGTGGTTACCGAGCTATAAAATTCTAAAGTCATCCTTTGAAGAATCTGCGGACGACTGGTCGGATACCTTAGATAAACAAAATCAGAATAAAGCATGCCGCGCTAAGCTCGCTGTGGCTCACAAGCATCAGTCCTCACGCAGTTTCATAACGTCGGATGCATGTGTCATACGTGCGTGAGTATGAGTACTCATGGACTCCATGGAGCACAATCTTTTGGCCAGGGGGTTGCAGTAATCCGCCAACTTAGCCAGTAAAAATGATACTACGTAGACTACGTCGTAGTACTACGTATGTACTGTAGTACCAGTACTAAGGCGCGTTCTTAAGTTCCCGGGAGCACTCCCAGGAGCAAAATAAACAGTTTTCATTGGCTTACAGGGTGCGACCAAGGATTTGCTTGGGACGCAAAATTTCCCGCTCCCAAATCATTTTCGCGTCGCCGGGAGCTGGGAGATCAAGTATAGCTACTTCATTTCTTCATGAACTTACGCCTAGTGAGCTAGTTTTGATTCCTTTGCGCAAGAGCTACACCGACCACCCTTATTAGTCGGACCCTGACTAATTCTGGTGTAAGGATTTTGGGTCGATTTTTTCGATTTTTGATTGGCCATAGCGTTGGTACTGTTACTATAGTAGCCAGTAGTACTGTACCCTAATACTACTGCTATTTTACTGCCGGGAATGGTAGAATTGCCGTGCACTTACGTGGAGGTGGCTTCCAGCCTTGTGTCCTCGCTTCGCGTCGTCTTCCTAGCACGTAGGACCCGCTGGACCTTGGCAGCTCTGCAGACCGCACCCCAGGCACTCGGCAAACTTAATTCTTGGACAAGCATTGCGTTATGGTTAGCTAAGCTTACCATCTTGGTGGGGAGAACGCGCGCTAACTTGGCGCCCGGATGTTGACAGCTCACTCCGCAATTTACTATGCCGCTCCCAGATCATCTGCAAGCTCCCTGAACACGAGAACCGACCTCGCATGAAGTGCACGATTTCCGATTGTGAGTCGGCCGCCTGTGCGCTTTATGCGAGCGCGGGGGTTCAGTTGGTTGTATTGATGTCGACGCTTGGTAAGATAAGCTATTTAGCTAAACTACTGGAGTAGCAGTACTATAGTGCTGACAAATACAGGGTTTATTAATATGCGTCATTCTTCCGGCGGACCTCCGTTGTGCTTCAACAGAAATTGTATTTAAAAATAAAAGAAATTGTATTTAAAAATACAATTTCTGTTGAAGCACAGCGGAGGTGAGGTCCGCCGGAAGAATGACGCATATTAATAAACCCTGTATTTGTCAGCACTATAGTACTGCTACTCCAGTAGTTTAGCTAAATTACTAATTACTACCGTAGTTTAGGATGCTGAAATGGTTCCTGGCTCACTTCGAAATTTCGCCATTAGGACAAGATGCCGTTCGTGCACGTGACCAGCAACATCCCCAAGGCCAGTGTGGACGTGCCCGCCGCTCTGCGCGCGCTGTCCAAGGCGCTCTCAGCCGCGTTGGGCAAGCCGGAGGCTTACC
This sequence comes from Phytophthora fragariae, assembly GCA_009729435.1. Taxonomy (NCBI): domain Eukaryota; phylum Oomycota; class Peronosporomycetes; order Peronosporales; family Peronosporaceae; genus Phytophthora; species Phytophthora fragariae. Next base: position 382,893 of record QQOI01000002.1, on the reverse strand, counting down.
TCATGGTGCAGCTGGACCTGGACACGCGCATGCTCTTCCAGGCCTCGGACGCGGTGCGTGTCTGCTGTCGTAGTCTGCCGACTGATTATTCTTCCTAACCTTAATCTTGTCGCTGCTACAGCCGTGCGCCTTCATCCACATCCGCAGCATCGGCCGCATTGGCCCCGACCTCAACCCCAAGACGGCGGCGTCCCTGACCGCCACGGCGGCGGAGGCGCTCAAGCTGCCGGCCGACCGCATTTTCCTCAACTTGGACGACGTGGACGCCGGCAACTGGGCCATGGCCGGCAACACCTTTGGCTAAGAAACACTCGCCTACGACTGACTGTAGCTGACTAGCTGTGGTCTTGATCAATTGTGGTGGAACATCAAATACACCGTATTCCTAGTACTGTAGTAGTATAACATCTAGCTCCACTGATTAATGGCAAGTACATGGGCCGTCAAACATGCTGTGGCACTGGGTTATCCAGCTGGAGCATGATTCGCAGCATCAATTCAACTTTGTTTGCATGCAAGCGCGAATCCATGTGCTATGCACTCGCTGTTCTGGATATAACATCCAAAGAACAGGTCCCATGAGAAACTCACCATTGAAAATGCGCCTCGGTAAACTTCTCCAGTCGACGTTGTAGCGCGTAGCATCGTTGTGTTGTCTCCGTCAAAGCCACCAGACTGCTTGACGTGGCTTTCAGGTTCTTTGTGCTCTCATCCGCTTCAGCAACTAGCAGGCAGAATGCTTCAAGTCCAGCGGAGCTGAGGGTGTTATCGATCTGGAGGTAAACTTGCTCGAGATGATCCCACAGAGACACGTACAACGATAATACCGCCGATTCAGTCTCAGCGCCTTGTCGTCGGGCTAGGCGCTTTTGAGTCGTTGTGATCACTTCCAATACACGCGTAGGATCTGTGGAATCAGTCAGCGATGTCTCGATGGGGCTATTATCCTGTATGTTTGCCATCGTCGCCAGCTCATCTACCACAGTCGAGATCATGAGCCGCTTCGTCGGCTCGAACACACACATCCGCTGCACCAGCTTCCATTGGTCGTCCGTGCATAGCGGAGGTTTCTCTGGCAATTGTCCCTGAGTTGCATGGCATCTTGCAACGAAGTTGTCGAGAGCACCCCATGGTAGGCAAGGCTTCGATTTGTCTTCACCTGCCGCTACGACGCGCAGTGCCTCCACGATACACATACCAAGAGCGTAAATATCGGACTCGAAGTTGGGTCGCGCAAGCTCATTAATGAAGCATTCCGGGGCCACCCAATGCGATGCACCAGAGATTCGTGGGTCTACGCCGTCGTTAGTGATCGCGCTGAGACCAAAATCCGTCACCTTCGCCTTCTTGTCGCTCCCGATCACGATGTTGTTTCCTTTGAGGTCGCCATGTACGACATTGCGAGCGTGGAGGTACTGGACGCCCAACGCAGCCTCGTGCAATTTTGCCCAGGGTTCGTCGGGGTGCTTTCTCAGGTAGCTCACCAACGTCCCGTTCGTGGCGAATTCACACACGAAGAAAGGTCGGCCAACATGGCAGGCGCCAAAGAGCCGAACGACATGCGGATGGCTGAGTCTAAACCAAATGTCGACTTCACGTCGGAACACCGCCATGGTCTCCTCCCGTTTCTTGGCGTTCGCTGTAGTGGCTGCTGACTGGCAGACCGACGAACTGCTACAAGTATATGACAAGGATGTGCAAGACACGTCAAATGCTGCACCAGATTTAATCAAGACTTTGACCACCACTTCCGAATCCAGCCACTTCGCTCGGAATACACTCCCGAAGCCGCCACTGCCGAGCTGGTCGTACTTGTCGATAATCAGCTCAAACCATGGGATGAACCAGTCTGGCGTCAACGATGAGTGATCATCCGCTTCCAGCCTGCTTGCGATATCGTTGTATGCTTCCTTCAATAAATCGAGCTGGCGACGGGTGTATTTGGATAGTGGGTTCTCCATCTCTGCCTTTAAGGAAGCGAGAAACATCAATCGTTCTTCTGGCGACGTGAGTTCTTCTAGGAGGAGATAGGTCTTGGATGCCTCGGAGACGAAAATCTCAATCTGCTTGTTGTGCTGTTGCTCCCAGCGCGCTTCTCGTTCTTGTACCGCACTATCCGCCTCACCTAATGCCGTACGAAGGGACTGAAGTCTCCGACGAAACGCGGTCATACTCGAATTGGTGGCTCGAGTTGCTGAAAGTTGCAAAATTCGAGCTCGCTCACTTGACGAAGTGATTATCGTACGAAAGTCACGGACGAGTGTGTGAAAGCGTTGAAACATTGTTAGGGTGTGTGGGCATTTCTGCAAACACTCCCGAACCTTCTCCAGCTCCATATACGCGAGGCGATATAGGTCGTTGTCGCAATTTTGAATACACTCCTGCACATCCATCCACACTTCTTTTCTCGCTGGGTAGTTGTAGTCGTCATAAGTTGCTGGAGGCTCCTGCTCTGGCTGAAAAGAACGAGAAGTATCACGGAGGGCCAACCGCTCTAGCTTGTGCACAACCGAAGAGAGGCTAGCGCGTTTTTTCGGATCCTGGCAACACATTAGCCAGACTAAATCACGGGCATTTGCAGATAAGCATTTGGGGGCCCACTTGCCGTCTTCGTCCGCGTTTTCTGGACTCCACCTCAACTTACAATCTCTCACCATGTAGTCTGTACCTATATCCTTCCATGGCACCCCCTTGGTCACGGCTTCCAATATGCACATGCCCAGAGAATAGACATCCGACGCGAAGGACAACGCCTCCGTCTTCAGAACCTCTGGAGGTTGCCAGCGTACCGAACCCACCCGAGACAAGGTCGCACCATGACGAATTTGATGCATGGAATTACTGCGAGCGAAGTTGGCCAGCTTCGCCAAGCCGTCACTGCCGATCAGAATATTGCTACACCGCAGGTCTCCGTGAATTATTTCGCGTTCATGAAGATATTCAAGCCTCAGTGCTGCTTGATGCAAGAATGTCCACACCCGCTGTTCTTCAGGTGGGGTGAGCTTTGTATACTCCAGCAGCGACCCATTGCTGGCATACTCGCACACGAAAAACTGCAAAGGCAGCGGACTTGCATCACAGGCGCCATACATCTTGATCACATTGGGGTGGCGCAATCGATGCCAAAAATGCACTTCGTGCTCGAACCCAACGTGCGATGAAGCGTCTGGAACAAACAACTTCACAGCAGCATCAGCGTCGAGCCACTTCGCCTGGTATTCACCTCCAATGTTGCCGGTCTCCACGAAGGACACGAGTGATATTTCAGATGGGGGGATGAACCAGCTTGGGGTATTGTTTACTGTTGCGTCAGAGGGAACAGAACGCGCTGTCCTCGTCTCGGGGCCACCAGCTTGATGAACGACGAGGAAGCGGGTGAGAAACCGCTGGATTTCTTCATGACCGCGCTCCGCAGCAAAACGAATTGCAGTATATCCGTCCGCATTTGCAGCGTTTACATCAGGGTTTGGAATTTTCCAATACCAGTAACCGTAATTGGCAATTCAGTAACTGCAATTATTTATTGACCCTCTGACCTCAATAACACTCAATATTTTTAGGACCCCAGAACAGTAGATTTCAGTGTCCTTGACACGGTTGGCGTTGAGTGAGGCTATGTAGATCGAGTGGCTCTCGCTCTCGCTTTGAATCTGTGGATCGCAGTAGGTTGCTGCTACTCGAAACAGTGCGCTCATCAGCTCACTTTTCGTCTGCACTCACCCCGTCGTCTACAGCTCGAACCACGCATGTCCGACCGCGCCTCGAACCGCGACATCGTACTATACGCCCGAGGGCTTCGACTACTTTATGTGTCGTATATGCTTCGTTAGGCGCAAGCAAGGCGCAGCATGGGCATGTCGAACCTCGTGGAACACGTTCATCGCTTAGATTGCGGTAAATGCCCTTATCTAACAAAATATCAATACATTTTCTTGTACATGTGGTTATTCGCGGTGACTGGGTCGCGCCTGTTGGGATGTGGATACTATTCGCTGAAGTCTGTGTGCGCGGCGGAAAGGTTCTTGAGGTAAACCCCTCCTGATTCCAATGAACGCACTGTGGACAAACTCCAACATTTTCACATGCGTGTACTCCCATACGATGGAGCGAACACCACGTCTCATGCTGTTACTGGAAATCGATTAGCAATTAGGCCAATTATTTATTGGTCTCGATTCGGAGACCCAATAAATATGACATTGCATTGTTCCAAACCCTGGTTTACATTAGCCCTGTACTGCGTAGCTAAATGTCGAACGACATCCATGTTTCCGTACTGAGCTGCTATCATTAAGGCTGTTGTTCTCGTACTGTTGGTAGCGTTGGCATCAGCGCCACGATCTCCAGCTAGATAGTGAACGACGCCAATGTGCCCATACTGGGCTGCTATCATCAAAGCATTTGTCCCGGAAATGTCAGCGGCATTCACATCGACCGCGTGTTCTCCAGCTAGATAGCGAACAATGTCAACGTGTCCATGTTGAGCGGCTAGCATTAACGGTGTCGTTCCAGTGTTGTTTGTGGTGCTGACATCAGCTCCGTATTCACGTACCAGTGCTCGAACAACATCGAAGTGCCCATTAGCACTAGCCTTCGTTAGGGGAGTATCTCCGTACTTGTCCGCAACATTGACATCACCTTTGCATGTCACAACTAGATAGCGAACGATGTGGATATGTCCGTGTTGAGCTGCTGTCATCAGTACCGTAGCTCCGGAAATGTCAGTAGCGCTTGTATCCACCCTGCGCTCTTCTACTAGAAATCGCACAGCATAAAAACATCCTCTCGCAGCAGCCTTCGTCAACGCCGTGACGTCCAGATCCGCTTCGCAATTTCCAGCTAGGAACCGGGCCGTATCGAAATGCCCTTGTAATGCGGCGCCCAGCAGCGCTGTGTCCCCATTTTTATCGGTGGCATTTACATTGGCCCTGCACTCCACTGCTAGATACCGGACGACGTGCAATTGTCCGGACTGGGCTGCTAGCATCACAGCTGAAGTACCCGAACCATTAACCACGTCCACGCTGGCCCTGCATTCTTCAGCTAAACAACGAACGACGTCAATACTTCCTTTGGAAGCAGCCTCCATTAACGCTGTGACCTCCCTGGAGCTGATGGTGTTCACGTCTGCCCCGCATTTTACAGCAAGGTACCGAACGACATCGAGATGTCTTTCACCAGCAGCCTTCAGTAGTGCTGTCTCTCCATACCAATCAATAGCATTGACTCTAGCTCCGCAGTCTTCAACTAGACACTGAACAACAGCAAGGCGTCCCTTAGCAGCTACCCTCATAAGTATTGTGGCTTCGCCGCTGTCCGTGGCATTGACATCAGCCCCACATTCTCTAGTCAGATATCGGACAATGTCAAGATGCTCTTCAGTGTCAGCTCTCATCAGTGCTGTGATTCCCCTGTAGTTAGCAATGTTCACGTCAGCCCCGCACTCCGCCACCAAGTACCGGACGACAGCAAGGTGTCCTAAGCCAGCGGCCTTCATTAGCGCGGTGTCTCCATCGTGAACGGTGGCGTTCACGTTCACGTTCACCCTGGAGCTCCCAACGATACGCCGAAGACCGTACACGTTTCCGTCGACAGCCGCCTGCGCAAGCGCTGAGGACCATGCATCCATACTAGGGGCAGACCTTCGGTCTTGAGCAACACGGCTAACCATGTTAGGATGCTCTCCACCAATAGCAAAATTGGCATTGGAAGCATTCACGCGACTAGCGCCACCTTCAGCGAGATACCGAGCAACGTCGTCGCGTCTGTCGACTGCTGCCCGCAGCTTCGTGGTGTCCAGAACTGCCTGGCATTCCACAACTAGATACTGAGCGAGGTCTGTATGTCCGTATTGAGCTGCTAGTGCTGCTGCGGAGTCTCCGAACATGGTGGTGGCGTTCACGTCAGTCCCGAACACTTGAGTAAGATACCGGACGACATCTGTGTGGCCTCCTGCAGCAGCCTTTATCAATGCTGTGAAACCCTCACGGTTGGTCAAGTTAACGTCACCACCAGCCGAATCGACCAGAAACTTAACGATGATGGCGCGACCCCAAGCAGCGGCCTCCATGAGTGCAGTGTTCCCATTTTCATCTTTGGCATTCACGTTAGCACCCGCCTCCAACATGGCGCGTGTATGGCGTATATCCCCCCGCCGCGCACCCTCAAAAAGCGATTGAAGCGTCTCCATTTGGTATTCCACGTCTTGTGTGTCGAAACCTTGAATGGACTGATCTTTCGGCGGGCTCTAAAATAAATTTCAGAAAACTGCTAGATAATGCGACAGAGGAAGATATTGCTCGGGGTCTACAGTACTGTAGCTAGACCAAACCAACTGTGCTGCAATTTATGACCACATTGCAATTTATGACCTCACTCCTAAAAAGTAGCGCTAAAATGAAGTTTTTGCATTTGTACCCCTCAGTCCACATTCCCGATCTTTCACAATGCCGTTGGCCGCCGGCAAGTACGAGCGCTACGTCCGCGCCGCCACGTTCCTGCTGGACTGGCTGCTGCGTGCGCACGAACACAGTCGCCCCTCCACCACCGACGTCCCGCAGCTCAAGGCACTGAGCGGCGTCGTCCAGCAGGTCGCACGGGATCCGTCGTCCCTCAGCCCCCAACTTCTGCATGAACTGCCCAAAGTTCTCAAAGCTTTCCACTGCGCCGTCGAGTTACGCGAAAATTACGCATCTCGTCTTTTGGCTAATCCCAAGTCTCAATTCGCAGTTCTACTCAAAATTTGGTCCAGTTTGTTGCAAAGGGTCCCAAATAAAAGTCATGAACCCATGACCCCCGAGTGGGAGGAAGAGGAGGACGGCTACTGTCCCGGAGAAGAGACTTTCGTCGTGGACACTAATTCGCCCAAAGAAAAGCTCAAAACAATCTGTGAAGAGGCTTTTAAGGACGATTTGGGTCTGGATGTGGTGTTTTTCGTCTCGGACTTGGAGCAATTGGTGCGAGGCGTGTACCATTGCTACTATTTCGTCAAGGTGCAGACGTCCACGCTGGTTGAGGCGACGGTGGCGGTGAAATTGGCGATGGACACTGTCAGTGACTTGACGACCAAGTTGCAGAGCCGCCACCCGGAGATTCGAACGACCCAGGACTTGTTTGATGTGGTGTACGAGCAAGCGCCGAGTCTGATTGCACTGTCACGAAAAGTGAGCAGAGACCTTCAGGACAAGTTCGAAAGGGGTGAGCCGTACAAACCTTGGCCTTTCGAGCTGCTGGGCAGTTTCCAGATGATTCTGTCCACTTTGGACACTTTTGCGTCCGCTCTTCCGTCGCAGCGCAAGACGGACGGGATGTTCTTGACGAACGAGGTGGAGAGATATGGAGAGGAGCGGACGCCGCAGTACATGTTTCCAGATCCATTCAACGTCTCGGCCTTCCTGATGCAGCAATTGCCGCTGGTCTATAACTCGATCAGGGAGAAAGAAAAGAATGAGGGCTCGGGATTTGAGCGGTCCAAGTTGGAAGGATCCTTTCCTGGACTGCTGGACGATTTCTTCACGTCGCGCCAAGTCACGATTCCGCTGGTTTTTGCGTGCACTTGTTGGATGAAATCGATCGTTGCGCTGCAAGGAAACGGAGCATTGGGCCGCAATGTGGCTGTGTTGTTCAAGCACGCGATGAATTTGACGGAGCGCATGGAGGAGATTATGGCGAGGCCAAGCGTTCTGACCACTACTCAAGAGCCTCTCGGCGTCAAACTGCAACAAGACCGAGCGCATATTGTTGAGCGATTCAATCCGGTGCTGGCAGGCTTGAAGGTGCTGGACCTCCATTTCGATTACCTGCACTGCGGCAGTGAGGTGTTGCCGACTGCGTCGATTTTTCGCGCCTTCGGACATCTGTACAATGCTCTCGTGTCGGAAGGATTTCTTGAGCAGATTCCATTTTTTGAAGATGTCTTGGAGATCTACGACAAGATCATTTTCACATCGTCACGTTCTGCTGCGATTCGCGGTGCCTATGATAGCTCATATCTTCTTCACCCTGCCGATAACTCTGCTTCTGGCCAAAGTGAGACTTCAATTGACATTGAACAGCCTGAAAAACAGAAGGGGCTTTATTTGCGCGATGCGTCCCTGACCTGGCGGCTCCTTGTTGAAGGCGATACATCCGCTCTTGGAAATACGAGCTTGGTGAAGATGATGTATTCGGCGGGTGCCGATTGTGTGGCAGATTTATTCGAGACGCGCGTTCTGTCGCGTGACATGCTGGCCCTCATTTACGACATTGTCGACGTGTTCTCTAAGTTGTGTGAGGAACTGGGTCAGCAGCAATACTACGATGACTATATCAACAAGCAACTACTGCTACCTGGTAAATCGCGAGAGGATTGTATCGCTGATGCGTTGGAGAGTGCCGTTATGCGTCCTCTTCTTCCTCTGTTGGACGCATTGCGGCCAAATGGGTCCCTGAAGTTGGACACACTCCCCGATGGTATTTCTTCTCGTTGGGAAGGCAAGATGAATGGAGAACGGGTTCGAGATATGGGCAAGAAAGCTGGGGCTATTCTCTCAGCCAAATTTGCGTCGCCATATTCCGCAAGCTGCGAGCAAAGGTATTTTACGTTCCCGTTGAAACCGGACCTTGCCAACCAAGAGTATGGCACAGTGTCGTTCCGAGCGAAGACGAAACATGCAGGTCGCGAACGAGTGTTTTCCGAGCTGATGCAATTGCTGGGGCAAAGTACCGGGCGCCTTTATGAAGATGATCTCGACCATCTCAAGACTGAAATCAGGAAAGATCCGCAGCTACTGGGGATGATCACGCCACGCACCAAGGACAACCGGGATGATCTTTGTACGCTGTTTCACCAGGCAGCGGCTGGTCCGGCTCATGGTCCTGATCTCGTCGAGTGGATGATCCATGTTGGAGCCCTATTTCTTCAGCCGACCGTCCACTGTCGGAAAGAGCCGAAGACAAAGGATCTGGCGTGTCCTCGAGAGTGTCTACCGAATGTCATGGCAGTCCACGGTGCTGCGATGAAGGGCTACACGGATATTGTCATGATCATTCTAGCAGCGGATAACTTGCTGGACCTGAACACGCCAACGTTTCACACGAAGGAAACGATCGCGCACCTGACTGTCAAGAATGGGCACCGTGACTTGTACAAGATGCTCTGTTCAGTTGGAGCCGACTTGACAATTCAGGACAAGGCTGGAAATCCTGTGTGGGCAGTGACAACTAATCGTGCTTGGTCGCGCAAAATTGAGGCGGAGGCTGGGAGTACGGAAAAAGTTGAAGCTACTGATCAGAGCACGGCAGGGTATAGGGACATTCGGCAGCATGCACCTCGTCCTGGTCCAGTGCAACGCTCTGCGTTTGGAGAAGAGAACCCTCCTGCACTTGAGAATATCGACACGAATTTGGGGAGTTCCACGAAGAAGAAAACGAAGAAGAAGAAAAGCAAAAGCAAAAGCAAGCAATAAGGTCACTGCGGTCAACTGTGAATACCAGCAATAGTCTGACATGGATGCAAGTTGGTTGGTACAATCGACAGACCACACGTTTCGGGCTTGCCTGGTGAGCTCCTGTTTTAGGGTTAACCAAGCATGTCGGTTGCAGGACTTTGCTGTCACGTTTTACTTGGTATGAACGAACTATCAAAAAACAGTATTCGAGCTCGACTGCAAATACTTTTTGTGCTTTTTAAGAGCGTGGCCATTCCAACATTGTTGTTTCGAACATGCAGCATTCTAGTCGAGACGTGAGATGTAGTCGCTCAAATAGTGAGGTTGCCGGCCTGTGGAGTGCAAGGCTCTCACCTCCCAAACGGCGAGTGTGGTGGTTTGCTTTCGTCGGTCTTCATTGCATCTGCATGGGCTATTATGCGACCATAACACGGTGCTACTCGAATTTACCCGGAAGTATGCTGGATAATTGGCTGAGCTTCTATCGTCTTGGGCTGGGTTCTCAGCACTACCATGTTGTCGTGATTGTACACGGTTGTTTTGCCGGTATACACTTTTTCTACTTCGTTTGGATGGTTGGCTGGTCACTCAAGAAGCGAAAGTTAGTTTTCAGTATTGTGGGGCGTTCTACCAAAACCGAGCATTTGAGTCACGGCGTAATCGGTAGATTCCGTGCGTTCTACTCCAAATTCAGTGTGGGTGGCCCGTTCTTCGATGTCCTTCTGTTGGTTCGAGAAGCTGTAGAAACTGCGCTACAGACAAGTCAAGCGTACCGGATGAGTTTTCTGCTCTCCCGAAGGTGGATAAACCACGGTTACGTTGCGTTATTGGTTCTCAACTGTTGGTCGACAACGTTAGTCCATCATGTTTTCCACATCCATACCGCAAGTCGGCGGTTCTGGGCACTAACTTGTGACTGTGTGCTCGACCTTGTGACTTCTGTTGGCATAACAACGGCGCTACTGCTCATTTACTCGTCTGAATTCAATTTTGAAAAAGGTGGTTACCCGACCTACAACTGGTATGAGGACGTTTGGGGCGTGCAAGTCATGAGCGAGTTTCAGATTTTGATGGTGGCCTCATGGGGGGACTTTGCCATGCGTGTGTTTTTCGCTTTGGGTTTGATAGCCAACATGGACAACATTAAGAAGCTCCTCAACGCAAGGACTTTAAGTCCAACGAAAACGCTGAGAACCTCCAGATCCAAAGCCAATTTTGGTATTGTAACTATCATGCCTCTCAATCCAAATCGACCTGACGTAAAGTCTGCCTTTAATAACAATCGGGCAAAAGTTTGGCCGCGGTGGGAGTCTTGGTTCACACGAATACTATTTTTCGCATGGGGAACTTTGATTCTACTTGTTCATCTGTACGCTGGGTCTATGCCAACATACCCTCAGTGCGAGATGCCTATTAAGCCCTGGTTCAGTTCCCGGCCAGCGTGCTCTCTCCTGTATCTCGACTGCTACGCGTTCGAACTCAGTGGCACTAAGAATGAGGTTATTGCCCACTGGGGCCTCTTTGACCCAGCAACTGTCGCTTCTCTGGTGATCCGCCACTGTCCAGCGCTTGAGATGCCCTCGACGCTGACCGAGTTTTCGCGTCTGAGAGCTCTAAAACTATATAATTCAACGATCACGAGCTGGCAGGAAGATGCTGCCATCTCGCAAAGACACCACCCGAACCTCTTGATGCTGTTCCTCGCGCGTGTCAACATGACGAATGGAGATCTCCCTGCTGGTCTGTATCGAGAACTGCTGCCTCAGACGCTACGAGATATCGAGTTTTGTGTCACAAATTTGCGCAGCTTGCCTGAGGACTTGGACTTGACTTGGCCTCATTTTGCCACGATTTACCTCGAGGCCGGCAATTTAACTGAAATTCCACAGTCTTTGGTGCGGTTAGCGTCGTTTGATCTCTCGCTCGCGCTCAACCCCATAGCAACTATCTCCACGTCGATACTGGAGGGAAACGACGGCTACTTGCACATTGGCGGGACGCTCATATCCGAACTCCCAGAGATTGTCGACAACGTATCACCAACCTTGAAAATTCGCCTCGACAACACGAACATTTCGTTCTTCTGGAACTGGACCGACCCAATGGTGGCAAACGCCAACGGAGGGGATGGAGATGGCATCCCCACTCTTCTAGCCCCCAATACGCCGTACTGCACGGATCTTGAACGGATTTATGGTGGAGAGCAGACCAGCTTCTCTGCGCCGCAGCATGAAGGCCAGTCGCTGTTGCTGTCTGACGCGTCGGTGGAGAACTGGCCGACACTGGAGAGGACCGTGTCGTGCGAGCAGTGGCCAGCGACGTACTTCCCGATCGAGTCTGAAAACGAACACAGCAGGATCAAGTCCGACTGACTGCAATGCTGTTGACACAATGTTCGTCCAGCATCTTGCAACTTGAAGCCCCCGACCGGATGGCATAACACTATGACTGTACATGTAGTAGTCGAGCTGGGCGGGTGCCATTGCCACCTAGAAAGCCACCGAGGTGTTCTCAGCGGCCAATAGTGACGACCCCACCGCGCGTCCTTACCACTTCAACTTGCCGATTTATGCGACATGAAAGTCTAAAACGTGTTAGCCGGCCAATCGCTAAACCCAAGGGATCCAAAATTCTGAAAACCCATGCCCAAGTTGAAGCACATGCATCAACATGTACGCGTGTCTACCTACAGCACAGGGGTCGCTCTAGAACATTGCAGCAGTCGATCGCGCACTTCCAGCAGCCTCACTTCCACGTTTACCAAGCAAAAGCAACATACCAAAGCAAAAGCCCAGTCAAATATGCCGCTCCTCCGCAGCGTCATCAAGGCCACCATGGACACCCCCACGGCGCTCAACGCTCTGACCAAGTCGCTCTCGGCCAACCTTGGTGCGTTGCCACGAACTTCTCCACAAATAAAAACTAGTACCACAACTAACGCATTCCTCTATGAACTTCAGTCGCCAGCCTCCATCCGCACCAGCACCGCAGGCCCAAGGAGCAGCTTAAGGACCACCGTGTGCCAGAACCGACTCGCAGCGTCCCTACCAAGAGCACCGTGCGTCCTTAAACCTGTCCGCTAAACCTGTCAGGGACAAGATAACCGTCACCAGTGTATCCATACTTTCCAACCAAGTCAAGTTTAGTACAGCAGCACCCACAACACGGCTGCTATCGGTTCATTAGCAAAAAATAATAATGCAACGCAATACATGACACTACCCCTTTGAGTCCCAACCTACAGATCCACCTCGACGACACCTTTGTACTCGGACGCACCGGGCAATAGCCGGCATCGGTGCTCGAGTGACTGCAGTCGCGCGCGCGCGTCTTCGTAGTCCGGATTCAACGCCACCAGCTCTCGGATGTCCTTGAGCGCCATGTGGAAGTCGCGCTGCTGCTCGTAGGCATCTGCTCGACGTAGTCGTGCTAACACGTTCTTCGGACGACGGTCCAGCACGTACGAGCAGTCGGCGATCACGGCGGCGAACTCACCGCGGGTCTGGTGCGCGCGGGATCGGTACATGAAGCAGTGCATGACGACGTCGTCGTCGTCAGACTTGGACGCGTCGATGGCCTTGGTGTAGAACTTGATGGCGTCTTCGTACGAGCGCAGCTGAAACGCCCGATAGCCCTTCACCTTGAACCACTCGGACAGGGGCAGACCCGCCGCCTTCGCCTCCTCCGCTTCGAGTTGGCTTATAAAGCGGGTTATCCCCGCGTGCTGAGGGTCCACTTCCTGTCCGCGGTAGAGGGTGCTGAGCGCTTGGTCATGCTGGCCAGCAGCGTGCATGGCCAACGCGAGTCGGTAGTAGCCTTCGACCTGTCGATAGTTGATTCGAATGCACTTGGACGCGTCTTCGATCGCCTTCGCGTGGTCACCGCGCGCAGCGTAGGCAATACTGCGGTGCAAATACACCCAGTCGTTCTTGGGGTCCAGCTCGATAGCTTCCGAGTAGCACTCGACCGCAAGCGCGAAGTCCTTCTTACGGAGTGCGTCATCTCCGTCCTTCTTCTTGAGCTTCGCGGATTCAGCTGCCGTCATGCGGCGCAGAATGGTAGCACCATCGCCGCCTTTCAGCTTTGACTTGTGGAGAGCCTCGACCTCGGCCAACACGTCACGAATCTTGCCGAACTTGGGATCGACTTCCGTCCCCTTTCGTAGCGATGCCATTGCCTCTTTGTACTTGCCCATAGCCTTCAGAGCCAAGCCGTGGCGAAGGTATCCCGTCACGTCGTATGGGTTGTAGCGCATGCACCGATAGGCGTCATCCACTGCCTTCTTGAACATCGATGCCTCCAGGTATGCCGTACTGTTTTCAATGCAAAGAGCTAAGTGAGGATAACTAAAACAACAGAAAGACGTTAATGATGGCAGCTTACCTTCGGTCTCCATAGTACCCGGCTCGCTTGCGATCCAGTGCGATCGCGTCGGTGAACTTGTCGATTGCAAGGTGATACTCGCCGGCGTCAAGGCATTTTCTGCCCTCGCTGCGCTTGAACTTGGCCATAGTGGACTTGACCTCTTGCACAAGTCGCCGATCGATGACAAGACTATCTTCCATCACGCCGACACCGCGGCACTTCCACAGTTGCCTCTTAGCCTCGTCGTTGCTGGCAATGATCTCCAGGAGAAATGACGCAGCCGAATCGACTTGCTGCGGAGTTGATCGGTGTTTGACCACTGCAAGTAGAATTTTCACGATCTTGGATTCTACCAAAGCTTTCACGAAGTCAGCACTGAGGCCAGCGATAGACTGTAACAGCTCCAATGCGCGCAACGTGCAAGCCTCGGAAAAATCTCTCCAAACGAGCTCCATCAAAGTGAGGAGCCCCTCACGCTCCACGATTATCCACGCGGTCGACAACTCCAGGTCCTCCTTCATAGCTTCGAGTGTTTTGACAAAACGAGATCCATCAGGCTGCTCCGCTCTGAGGCTTTCCAGAAGATCAATCACTGGGTGGTGTGGCAATGCAGGGTCGAAATCATCCTCAAAGCTGCGCGCTGTCTGGAATTCAGCCGGCACTATCATCAACGCTTCTTCGTCCGTTAAGCTTCCACTGGCAGTTAATTCTTCAGAAACATCTTCTTCATCGCTGCTCAACAACACTGGACTGCCTTCCCCACTAGCAGCATCTTTGACACTCCCAGTGTCGTTGTCCATTTCTTGCTCGGGCTGTTCGTCGGCGGAGCGGTTGCTGTTGACCTCAGGAGCAGGTATTGTTGCCTCAGCACTGTCATACGTGCTGGTTGAATTGTGGTCACTGTGATTATCTGCCGAGCCGCTGCCTTCGTGTTCTTCAAGGAGCACGCCATGTATTGAGCGTACTACTTCGCGAGAGCGAGGTACCGTTGCCTTCGCCTCTTGTTCCGGAAGGTCCCAAATATTGCCGGATCCATCAGCATCGCCCTCCTTGTGCGGGTTTGAGTATCGTCGTCTGCGAGCTGAAACAGAATCTTTTACCCAGCGGCTAGTTTGCGCCACTGTCGAGGCGTCACTAGGGGCCGATTCGTCGGTCATATGCCTCTCGGTCTTCTTGACGGTGGTGGCTGCAGAACAATCTTCAATAGGTTTTACGCAACCGGGTGTCGGACCGTCAAGGATTTCTGCAGCAGGCGACAACGAGTGTCCATCATCTTGCAGAGGTTTCGTCGATGGGGACTCCTCGCTTCCAGCAGCAGACGAGCTGTTTGAACCACTACTGGAGAGTCTGCTAAGCTTGGCGAGTGTTTCTTGTGCCATTGTAACCAAGTCCAGCGTGCTGGTATCACGCGCGTTGTCGGCGGATTTGTCCCCCATGCCCAACCGCTTCAGCTCCAGAGATGCAATATTCAGCAGGCTTGACACACGCGCCAGCTTCTGTGTAGTTTCTTCCTCGCTGCCATTGCGCGATCGGTTGGATGTCACCTTAAGCTCTGGAGATACGTCTCCCAGTGATGTCGAAACATTCTCCACCTGAGCCATTGCGCCGGCTTCCAACACCCTTACGTCGGATGCGCTACTACTTCCACGTGAACGGTTCTCGCTTGATTCGAGCTGCTTGAGTTCTTGTGACACTTCATTCATTGCGCTAGCTACACGCTCCACCTTCGGTGCTGCATCAACCTCCAATTCCTCCAAGTCCTTGGTGCTGTTGTTGCGTGAGCGGTTGACTACACGGTCGCCGTATCCAAGCCGCTTGAGCTCCTGCGATGCCTCGCTCAGCGTAATTCTCTGTTCGGGATCGGCATCGCACATTTTCTCGATCAGCGCCCACGCCTGAGCCGAAATGCTCTTGGGTCGAGGCGGCAGCAAGCTCAGGTTGCCTTTCAGCGTGCGAATCTTGACGACATCGAGACCTGCCCAGGGCACCGTGCGCGTAAGTGCCTCCAAGATGCACATGCCAAATGCGTACACGTCGGTGGCGAACGACGTTGCAGATGCACTGGCCCCACTCGCTGCCAGTATCGACGCGTCCTCCGACCGAAGCGACTCTCGGTATGCCACGTGCTCTCGTAAACACTCCGGGGCTTGCCATCGAATGAGCTCCTCGGCATCGGCATCAAAGACGTCCAATTGGAAGTACTCCGTCAGTCCCGAGTCGCGCGCGTCACACGCCAGCGTGTACAGTCCGAAGTCCGCGATCACCGCTCGCCCCTTCTTGTCCACCAGGATGTTATTGCAGCGTAGACCGCCGTGCACGATGCCGTGCTGCTCGTGCAGATGCAGCAGCCCCCGACTGGCTCCGTAGAGCAGTTGCCACGTGAGAGCCTCCATCCTGCCCACGCTCTCGGGTCCAGCACATTGCTTGGCCCTGGTCTCCAGCGCTGCGAGGTAGGACGTGAGGCCCCCGTACGTCGTGAAGTCCCGCACCAGATACGGCGGCGTGGCGGCGTGTGACGCGCCTCGGACAGTCACCACGTTGGGGTGTCGGACGCGCGTCCACTTGGCCACGCCACTACGCGCGAAGAGCTGCTCCACGATCTGGTACTGCACGTCCGGCAGCGCCCACAGACACTTGACGGCGACTGTGGACGTGGCGCTGCTGGCCAGCGCTCCGTCACTGGTGTAGCTGTATCTGAAGGCCTCTCCGCGCTGCAGCGTCGAGCCGAAGGACCCGCGCGCGTGGCCGATGGCGTGTTCACTGAGGGAGAAGTCCACGTCGCAGCTGGCCACGAACCAGCGCGGCACGCGGCGCAGGTGCAAGTCGCAGAGGTTGGAGATGCGTCGGTGCGTCATCTTGAGCGTCTCCAGCAGCTGCGGCGAGTGGCCGCGCGGCGGGTCGAACTCGGCCACGAGCTCCAGCAGCACGAGCGCCTGGCGCCGGTCGCTGGCGAACTCGGTGGCCACGAACGTGGGCGTGGACAGCAGCGCCATGAGCGTCTCGTGCAGCGCCTTCTCGTCCTGCTGGCGGCTGGCCGCGAACTGCGGCCGCCAGTCCAGCAGGCGGCTGCTGCTGCTGGCCAGCGCGTGGCCCGTCAGCAGCTCGTTGAGCTCGTGGTGCACGCGCGCGAGCTCCGCGAGCAGCCGCCGACTGGCCGCCGCCTTGGCCACGACGTCGCGCAGCCGCAGGTGCCGCTTGAGCGCGGCCTTGAGCTGCTGCAGCACGGCCACGTAGTCTGCGAGTCGGAAGCCCGCGGCCAGCGAGCCGCGCTTGGCCGCGCTGGCGATGCGCAGGAACGCCTGGTGCAGACGCGCATGCGCCTGGAGGCAGGCGCGCGGCCGGTCGCGCACCTGCTGGCAGAGCGCGTAGACGCTGTGCAGAGCGGCCACCACGAGGTGCGCGTTGGGCAGCGCCGCCGGGTCCATCGAGTTGAGCGAAGATGCAGAAGTAGGCGCCTCGGGCGACGTCGAGGAGGCCGAAACGGCGCCGAGTGGCAGCGCCGACATGGCCGCGTCGTCCATCGCGGGCCGGTGGTTTCCTGGGGCGAAAACGCCAGACGCTCCGTTCGTTACGAGGCTTTTGACTAGCGAGGAACGCGCCTCTGCGTTGAGTTGGTTGCAGACGCGGTTGGGAAGTGCCGCCACATGGAGGCAGAGGGCTGCGGCCTGATTAGGACTCGGTGTCTCTGCCGCGATATGAGGAGGAACATGGCTTCAGGTGAGGAGAGGAGATCCAGATCCACACACACGCCATGGAGAATGCTTGGGGCGCCGTTAGTAGCCACAGGCGGTTTCGGACTGAATGGCAGCCATGTTATGCTACTACCTGCACCTGCTTCAGTTTCTGCGCGCGTGAGGATACGTGGTACGTGTATGTACAGTAAGCGACGACTTCAAGCGTTGGTTGGCAGGCGCCAACGTTACGACAGTTCGGGCTGGCGGCGTGGTCGGACAAAGTGCGACGGCGCGAGTGTGAGGGTTCCTCGAACAGCACCAGCGTTATCGCGGCAAGTGATATATCGGTAGAGTAGAAACCATTTTGTTGCACCGTTCGCGGTGTATGCGCTGGGAGCGCTCTGCGCGTGCTGGCTGGACATCCGCGCCCTTTTGGTCGGAAACGCTCTTCCCCGCACGTGAAGCTGACGCATTGCCCCGTGAGTTACGACGCTGTCTAGCTGAACATGTACATCAGACTGTGTTGTGCCTCTTGCTGACGTTCCCTGCCGGAAGGTTTGCGGTGCCATCTGCAGTCAACGCCAAACTTCAACAGGTGTCGGGCAGAGTGAGTCTCTAACCACCATTCGACTCCGTGGACCCCACATCCGCATTCATAGTGATTTCATAGTGATGATAAATAAATGTATTAAAATAAAAAAATAAAAAAATGTTGTCGACCACAGTAGTTGGCCACTAACAGCTTCAGTACCAGGTGCAGCGTTTCCTTCTACCCAGCCTGAATCACGCAGAGTGAGTTAGCTTTGACTTGCATGAAAGACGCGCATCTTTTCTGTCAAAGACATTCCTTCTTCACGAAAGTCCTCAAATTTATCTTCGTCGGGCTGACTCCACTCCACTTCCACGGCGACCTTCCGCGCTGCAACGGCTTGCAGACACAAGCAGCGCCTGTACGGACGCTGTAGGGTGGGCCCGAACAAAAGTGCTTGGCCATCCACGTCACCAAACGTCGTCTGAATACTGAACCCCGTTCCCGGTACGACCCACTCACCTCCATCTTCCCAATTCTGCGGCAACTTGTTGCGTCCAAGCAGAATTTCCCGCTGCTTGGAGCTCAACTTCTCAAACAACCGTTCTCCCAGCAACGACTTGTCGAGTACTTTCAGTCGGAACTGGTCGCTGTCCTTGTAGTAGATGAAGCTGACTCTGTTCCGATCGAACACATACATCAGCGGCTTGAACAGCAGTAGACCATTCCTCACATCGTCGACGTCGTCGAACCCCATGATTTTCTTGATGATTTCCGGTTTGTTTCGAAAAAACAAGTGGAAGGCGGCAACCAACTTCGACGGGAACACCGCGTTGAGCAGCATGCATCGCAGCCTTCCGCCTCCCATATCGCAGTGGTACGTCTTCGCGAGATTGGCCTTAAACTCACTGCTTGGGGCTATTGAAGTGCGCGCGCGCCAACGAGCGCCATAGTCAACGGCAACTACTTGCCGATCGTAAATCTGATATGTCGGCACCGTGACCAACACGTGGATCTGGGCCTCCGCCGGAGCCCGCTCCCCAGTCATCCCCAGTGCGTTGAGCCAGTACTTGATGGACTGCACCGGACTCAGTTCTCGATCCTCGCGACTCGTCATCTCGTTGACCTCGTCAGTGCGCTCCCCCCGTCCTAGTTGCAGCGCGATGTCGTCGTTGTCTGCCAGCCAGTGTCCGTCCTTGATGGCGGCGAAGAGCCCCATTAGCCGCACCGGGCAGTTGATGTCTGGGTTGTCCCTCCTCATCGCATCGAGCACGTCAGCTCCCCATCGCTTCACCGACACCGACACTTGGCAAGGCGCTCCCTCAACGCCGACCAGATTGCAAACAAGTGTTGGCATTGGTTGTTGCACCTACCGGTAGCCTTGCAGCTTACAGAGTGAGAGGAGTCAACAATCGGATAAAATGTCCGAACATTCTCAAATCGAGAATCTCAATGATGTCCTTTGACAACTTGTGAGTCACAAGTTGTGACTCACAAGTGAAGTGACGGCACTCTTTTATGTGCTCCAATTAATCTGAGAATTTCTCTCAGTGAGAATCTCATGATGGAGCCCAACCTTCTGCTCCAAACCGCGCGCGTAGCTACCCGCTATTGCCTCCCCAACGGTCACGGAGAGCTGCCACATGTGATGCAGCTACTCGATGCCTATTTGGACTCCTTCTCCGCTTCCTGGACGATCGTCACGGCCTACGAACGCACCAAAAGCCTCTGCTGTGTGCAATTCGTAGCTGCGCGCGAGTTAGCGGAGGTCCAGGACCCGTTTTACAAGCGGTGGCTGCTTAATCGCACGGCGGAGGATGCTGCAAGGGGTGGAGACCTGCCAGCAGTTCGGTGGATCATGGAGAGCTACCTGCCAGTTGAGACCGTGGACAACGTCACGGACGTTGCTGCTGCCAATGGCCATCTACAGATCCTGCAGTGGCTTTATGACCACCATCGACAGCGTGTGCGCTTCGGAGGCGTAGAGATGTGCGGAGCTCTGGAGTACAAGAACGAGCGCGTGGTCCGTTGGCTGCGATGTCATGCAGTGCCCAGAGTCGAGTGTCGGAATGACGTGCTGCGTTCTGCTGCCAAAGCTGGGAACCTGGACGTCGTCCAGTGGATGTGTGAAGAGTTTGGATTAGATGGAGCTGCTGTTCTCAAGGTTGCAGTCCGTTGCTGTCAGTGGGAGACTGCGCGCTGGATTATTGAGCGGTTCTCCAGTACTGGACCTTTGCTGGACATGTATTTCGCAGCGCACCACGGCGTGCTGTCGTTTATGAAGTACATGGCCGCGCGAGAGCTCGGGGGATTTTACACTGGTACTCTCGTGGTTGCAGCAGCATATGGACACCTCGATGTCAAGTGGCTGCATCAGGATCGAGGGCTGATGCTGACCGTCGATGTGATGAAAGAAGCAGCGCAGGATGGGCATTTGAACGTGGTGAAGTGGCTTTTTGAGACGAGTAGCGACTTGTGCGATTCCTCTGTACTGGTAAGCGCTGCAGAGCACTTCCCAATCTGCGGCCGAGCCCGCAGACCAGAGTCCGGACAGAGACGAAGACCTCCGAGAGCCAGTAAAACTGGCCCCCTTGCCTTGGGTGGGAAGTCCCTCATACTGAGGCCAAGGTAAAAAGGGGGGAGGCCTTCTCTCCACTGCGTGCGCCGCGGGGGCAGCGCAGTGGGCAACCCGAGAGGTGAAGCCTACCGTAAAGTTACGACCCGAGGGAAGGGGGCGTCGGCCGCCGGAGCGTGTCGACCCCCTGAACCATTGCGAATTAATTCCTGCTCTTCTTCGTCCAAGTCCAAGACGCCACCCCGTTCGCTGCGCCCAAGCCCAGTTCCATGGTAGTGAACTCCTCCGAGACCGTGATGCCCCGTTGAGATCCAGTACCGGACCGTATTTGTAGGAGCAAGCACGTCCAGACACCTCTCCGTCCAGTGATGACAAGGTTCCGCAAGCGCACGTTTTCTTCAAGACCGTCAAGGAGAGCAAGAATTTCCGTCCCATAAGGAGATGTCAGGATCAGTGTCAAGGCGCAAGCTAGATGGCGTAAACGCTCCGGTTGAGATCCGGTCGCCCGTGCCCGCCCAATGTCCCCTGTCCCAGTGCGATGCAGTGCCCCAACCAATGAGCTACCATCCGGATCGACCGTGCACGTATAACTAACCCCGGACTTGGTCAACGAGTCCACGGGACCTCTTTGGAGTGCCCCCCCGTGACGTCTGAAGTCCCAAGCCAGCAGAATGAGACAGCGAGGAGGATGCAAGCGAAGTCATGGTAGATGACAAGAATCTCTCAGCTTTCAAGCAACTAAGTTATTTGCTCGAGTAGGTAACTAGTTAAATTGAACCAGCTGACTCTCTCTCTCTCTCTCTCTCTCTCTGGTAAGCGCTGCAGAGTTTGGCCGACTTGCTGTACTACAGTGGCTTCAACCTCGCTGGTCCGGTACTCTTGGTACTGTTGCCATGGATTGGGCTGCTCGTAATGGTCACCTTGAAGTGGTGAAGTGGTTGCACACTAATGGCACGGACGGCTGCTCCGCAAAAGCCATGGACGAGGCTGCTGTGAACGGGCATTTGGACGTTGTGCAGTGGCTGCACGAACAACGACGGGAAGGCTGTACAAAGCGTGCCATGGATGGTGCTGCTGGTGCGGGCTATCTGGAAGTTGTACAATGGTTGCATGAGCACCGCACTGAAGGTTGCTCAACGATAGCGATGAATCAAGCGGCTTGCAATGGTCATCTCAACATAGTCAAGTGGTTGCACCACAATCGCAAGGAAGGATGCACGACACTAGCGATGGACGAAGCTGCGAAGAACGGTCATTTGAAGATAGTCAAGTGGCTTCATGGTCACCGTGGCTTGGTCTGCTCAACGCACGCCATGTACAAGGCAGCTTCATACGGTCATCTGGACGTCTTGAAGTGGATGGCCGGGAGATGCAGCGATGGCTGTTCTAGCGTCGCGATGACCCACGCTGTCATGTGCCGACACTTCGACGTGGTTCTCTTCCTACACTTGCACGGCAAGCGGTTTATTATACCACTCAACACGACGTTGCGCCTCCCGCCCGAGATGCAGCAGTGGGTACTAGCAAACTACGCTGATGAGCTCCAGGACTGCCAATTCGAGGTGCCGAAGGTGCCTTGGCGTTTACCGGTAAGCCACAGAGGCTTTCGCCGCGTTGAGCAGCCGCCAGTGGATATCAACTACAACTTCTCGTGGTGAGCCGAAACTTGCAGTAGGTGATCTCATAGTACACGTCGATGTCGATCGGGGATCTCGGACACCTTCCATGTTCGTGTCTATAGCGGGAGGACGCCTCCACATACAAACGCCTAGTGATCATTCCGCCGGCACCTTGAAGCAGAACCAGCTGGTCTTATTGACCAATCATACCCACCTCCATCCTATTTTCAACCAATAACCCACGCTCATAACGACCGAGCTGAAGTTGAAGCTGACCAATACGAGCGGCAGTGCAGTCCCATTTGCGGATCCTCCAAGTCGACGCAAGATGCGAAGCCTGCTCCCGACACTCACCAGCGTCCGCATCGTGACCAACTGCTGCCTGCCACATGGAGAACTGCCGCACGTGATGCTCCGTCTGAACGACTTCCTCGACGACTTCTAGGCGGACTGCACCATCGCCGACGCCTACAAGCGGACAAACAGCGTCAGACTCATGCAATACGTCGCTGCACGAGAAGACCCCGACGAGATGGACCCCTTCTACCGCCGCTGGCTGTTCAACAAGACCACGGAGATGGCGGCGGCTCGAGGCGACCTGAAGTCGCTGCGGTGGCTCGTGGAGAGCTACCTGCCAGACGAGTTCCTGACGAAGGCGGTGGCTGCAGCCGCTGCCAATGGACATATGTCAGTGCTGGAATGGCTGTTCGAGAGGCACCACGACAGAGGATACTGGGGCAACACGGAGATGTGTGGCGCACTGACCAATGGCCACGTGAAGGTGGTCGAGTGGCTGCGGACGCACGCAGCTCCGAGAGCGGAGTGCATGACGGAGGTGATGGATGCGGCGGCTGGAGCTGGCTTCTTGGATATTGTGACGTGGTTGTACGACGAGCACAAGGTGAGTGTGCGCAGTGCTCTGGCGAACGCCATGAGCAACCGGCAGTGGGAGACGAGTCAGTGGATCCTGGAGCACGGCGAGCTGCTGATGCCGTGGATCAACTGGGACCAGCCAGCGAAGGACGGCGCGCTGTCGTTTCTCAAGTTTCTATACGCTCACTCGATCGGCAGTCCGGGGTATTTCACGCTTCAGGCTGCTGCGTGGAATGGGCATTTAGATATCGTGAAGTGGCTGCACTGCGAACTGGGCGAGGTTTTGACTGCAGACGCGATGCGGAAGGCCGCCCAGAATGGCCACTTGGAGGTGGTGGAATGGTTTCACGAGAACGGGTGCGACGGGTGTGACGCTGCGACGATGATCACAGCGGCGGATCATGGCCACTTGGAGCTAGTGAAGTGGCTGTTCAAACACGGGGTCGAGGTGACGGAAACAATTGCAATGGATTGCGCTGCACGTAGCGGTCACTTGGATGTTGTCAAGTGGCTGCATGAAAACTGCGAGGCTGGGCGCTTGTGTCAGGGGCTGGATGATGTTGCCACGACGGGGAGACTTGATGTCTTACAGTACCTGCACGAAAATGTAGAAGTGATCTGCACGACGTCTCGATGGACGGCGCTGCTCGTGAAGGCCACCTCGACGTTGTGCAATGGCTCCATGAGAACCGCAGCGAGGGCTGCACAACGTCTGCGATGGATTGGGCGGCTCGCAATGGCCACCTGGATGTTGTGAAATGGCTCCATGCGAACCGAGCCGAAGGCTGCACAACTTGGGCGATGGATTGGGCCGCTCTGGAGGGCCATCTTGACACGGTGAAGTGGTTGCATGAGAACCGAAGCGAGGGCTGCATCGACAAAGCGATGGACAACGCAGCCAAGAACGGCCATCTCGACGTTGTCAAGTGGCTCCATGCCAACCGATCCGAAGGCTGCACTGTCGGCGCAATGAACGAGGCTGCGGCCAGTGGTCATCTCCACGTCGTGCGGTGGCTCCAGAAGAACCGGCGGGAAGGCTGTACGGCTATTGCAATGACCCGGGCTCTGATGCGAGCCCACTTCGACGTGGTGTTGTTCCTGCACGCCAACCGCCTCGAGGACTTCTCGTTCCTGGGCACCACATTCGTGCGGCACTCGTGCATCGAGCTGGCGCAGTGGCTGCTGTGCCACTACGCTGACAAGCTCGACGGCTGCGAGTTCGAGGTGCCGACCTCCAACTGGCGATTCAACGAGTGGTGCGCGAAGGTCAATCTGCATCGCGCGCGCGAGTACGACGCCAGCACGTGGTGGGTCTGCGAGTCGGCCGTGCTCCAGCTCGAGGAGCAGCCGTGACTTGTGTGTACGGACCCACGGAGTCACGACAGGATAGCCGCGGGATATGTCGCTGTATTATGCTCTGTATTGTGATATGGAAAGTGTGCGTTGTGCGTGCAGTGAAACTGCGCCTAGTAATTAATACACGCTACATGTACATGCCCATGCAAGCTTCGAGTGTGGTAGTGAAGTCTCGCTGAGTATCTTGTCTTGCCCAACAACTCTTATCAAAAACAATTTTCGAAGTGTATTTTTTCGATGCTGTATTTTGTTCGAGGAGCCCTTCTATTTCGAACGAGAGAGTACCGTTCCAGTCAAAATCTCCAGCTGCTTTGTCCAACCGATAGAACTAACACCTGCAGCGGTACAGCGTACAATCTCTTTTGTGGAGGTGTCACGCACGCCTCGAGAGCCCAAGGCTGTCGACGCATCGCCGCCTTTACCATTGCCAAACCTGCCAGCTTGTGCACGGTGAGCAGAGCAGAGCAGACAGGCCGCCCCCGGCGTAGACTCTGATCTCAGAATCCACGTCGGACTAGCAAAAGGCACCCGACCGACCGACACCTTCAGCAATGGCAGCGCCACCGCCGCTCTCGTCGGCCCACGTCGTGTGCTGCGCACAGCCTCGTCTCGCGCCGCTCAAGCACGTGACCGCCGCGGTGAGCAGCTTCCTCGACTACTCGGCGCGCTGGAGCATCGAGTCGGCCTGCGCACGCGCCGGCGGAGCTGACGGAGTCTCACTCCGTCTGCTGGAGCGCATCGCTGCGCATCGCGCCGCCGCCGACTCGCAGTCGTTCCGCGCCAAGCGGCAGCTCGACGTCTTCCACCGCCAATGGGAATTCACTCGCGCGGCTGCGGCAGCAGCCACCAGAGGCGACTTGGCGGCCTTCAAGTGGCTCGTCGCCATGTTCCCGGAGTGCCGCGTCACGGTCGCAGTCGAAGAAGCGGCCAAAGCCGGCCAGCTGCATGTGCTGCAGTGGCTGCTGGACAAGAGCCGGCGACGGGAGCTCACGGTGTTCTGGGGCGCCAAAGAGCTCTTCTTCGCGGGCAAGCACGGCCACCTGCACGTCGCGCAATGGCTGCACGAGCACACGTCTCCTCCGCCCACGCACATGTTCTTTGTGACGCTGGAGGAGGCGGCGAGAACGGAGACCTGGACATGGTCACGTGGCTGTGTGACGTGCGCGGGGAATGGTCCCCGTACGCGGCGGTGCTCGCGGCTGGAGGTGGCCACTTGCAGGTGCTGCAGTGGCTGCGGACGAACTTGTTCAGCTCGAGCTCGTCCTCCATCTCGATGGACGACGCGGCGGCTGGGGGACATCTGGACGTGCTGTGCTGGCTGCAGGACCACTCGGGGTACGCTACTCACGGCGCGATGAACAAGGCGGCGGCAAGAGGACACTTGGAGGTGGTGCAGTGGCTGCATGAACATCGCAGTGAAGGCTGCACGAGTGACGCGATGAACTTCGCGGCGGCTTCCGGCCACTTGGACGTCGTGCAGTGGCTTCATGACCACCGGGACGAAGGCTGCACAACTGATGCGATGGACGGCGCGGCGAAGCATGGCCACCTGGATGTCGTTCAGTGGCTCGAAGCAAATCGGACGGAGGGATGCACAGAGCGCGCGATGGATGGCGCCGCAGCGAATGGACACGTCGCGGTGGTGCGGTGGCTGCATGACCACCGGACTGAAGGCTGCACGACGGCTGCGATGGATGGAGCGGCGCGGTCGAACCACTTGGAGACTGTGCGGTGGCTGCACGACAATCGACCGGAAGGCTGCTCGTCAGCGGCGATGAGCTTGGCAGCGAGGAACGGCCACCTCGAAGTCGTCGAGTGGCTTCATGAACATCGCACCGAGGGCTGCACGACGGATGGTATTGACCTCGCTGCTGCAAAAGGGCACTTGGAAGTCGTCCAGTGGCTGAACACACACAGAACGGAAGGCTGCACTTCGGGTGCGATGGATAACGCTGCCACCGGTGGGCACCTTGACGTCGTGCGGTGGCTTCATGAACACGGGAAGGAAGTCTGCACCACTGCAGCTATGGACAATGCTGCTGCAGGCGGTCATCTAGACGTGGTGCAATGGATCCACAAAAATCGGAAGGAAGGCTGCACCATCGCCGCGATGGATCGAGCGGCCAGTGGCGGACATTTCGACGTGGTGTTTTTCCTTCAGTGCGAGCGCGCGGAGGGCTGCTCCGCCAAAGCGTTCGTCAACGCCACAGCATCGGGGGAACTCGAAATCCTCAAGTGGCTTTTCGCCAACCACCGCGAGCGGCTCGGGCGCGACCGTCTTCGAATCTACGCTCTTGGCAAGTTTTACATCCTCCAGTGGCTTAAGATGGAGGCCGGAGCCGACGAGCGGGAGGCCTTCATGGGCGAAGTAAACGCACTTGCGCAAGGCTAGAGACTTGTGTATAGTATCAAACCCATCCGCGTAGTCGCGGATAGACCGATCACCTGTAAACAATGAGTGTACATGTAGAGATCAACCAGCGTCTTCGACGTGCAGAGGGACAACGCCCCAGAGAACATTTGCTCATTGAAGGGGCATACCGCCGTGACTACGTTGAAGTCATTAGCCAATTGTCGTCGTTCTTCCATACTAAGTACGAATGTAGCCATGAGCCACCGACTTTGTTTTTCCTGACAAACATTCACACAAAGCGAGCTGCAAGAACCTAACGGTAAGCTTACGGACAGATCTGCATGAGTCGTTTCTGCTGTGCATGACGCTAGGGTGCTAGTAATCGACTAAACGGCACACTACAAACAAAAAACAAGTAACATGATCATCGGCTGGCAGGCGTCCTGGGACTCGAAGGAACCTGGCAACGATGAGCGGTGACTGCCCAGTACTCACCAGCGTCCGCGTCGTGACCAACTGCTGTCTGCCACATGGAGAACTGCCGCACGTGATGCTCCGTCTGAACGACTTCCTCGACGACTTCTCGGCGGACTGCACCATCGCCGACGCCTACAAGCGGACAAACAGCGTCAGACTCATGCAATACGTCGCTGCACGAGAAGACCCCGACGAGATGGACCCCTTCTACCGCCGCTGGCTGTTCAACAAGACCACGGAGATGGCGGCGGCTCGAGGCGACCTGAAGTCGCTGCGGTGGCTCGTGGAGAGCTACCTGCCAGACGAGTTCCTGACGAAGGCGGTGGCTGCAGCCGCTGCCAATGGACATATGTCAGTGCTGGAATGGCTGTTCGAGAGGCACCACGACAGAGGATACTGGGGCAACACGGAGATGTGTGGCGCACTGACCAATGGCCACGTGAAGGTGGTCGAGTGGCTGCGGACGCACGCAGCTCCGAGAGCGGAGTGCATGACGGAGGTGATGGATGCGGCGGCTGGAGCTGGCTTCTTGGATATTGTGACGTGGTTGTACGACGAGCACAAGGTGAGTGTGCGCAGTGCTCTGGCGAACGCCATGAGCAACCGGCAGTGGGAGACGAGTCAGTGGATCCTGGAGCACGGCGAGCTGCTGATGCCGTGGATCAACTGGGACCAGCCAGCGAAGGACGGCGCGCTGTCGTTTCTCAAGTTTCTATACGCTCACTCGATCGGCAGTCCGGGGTATTTCACGCTTCAGGCTGCTGCGTGGAATGGGCATTTAGATATCGTGAAGTGGCTGCACTGCGAGCTGGGCGAGGTTTTGTCTGAGGGCGCGATGCGGGCTGCCGCCCAAAATGGTCACTTGGAGGTCGTAGAATGGCTTTACGAGAACGGGTGTAACGCTGATACGATGGCCTTAGCGGCGGAATATGGCAATTTGGATATAGTGAGGTGGCTGTGCGAGCACGGCATAGAGGCAAGCGGCGCTAAAGTGATGGATTGGGCAGCTCGCAGTGGTCATTTGGATGTCGTGAAGTGGCTACACAAGCACCACAGAGATCGCTGCTTTACTGTCTTGTTGGACGACGCTGCTTCCAATGGACGACTTGATATCGTCCAGTACTTACACTATCAACTAAATGCAAATTGCACGACGGCTGCAATGAATGGCGCTGCGAGCGAGGGTCATCTTGAAGTGGTGCAGTGGCTTCATCAGCACCGTAGCGTTGGTTGCACAACGGATGCGATGGATTGGGCTGCTTTCAACGGACATCTCGACGTTGTGAAGTGGCTCCATGCAAACCGAACCGAGGGCTGTATGACGTCGGCAATGGATTGGGCAGCGTTACGCGGCTACCTCGAAGTCGTGCAATGGCTTCATGAGAATCGTACCGAGGGCTGCACTGACAAGGCGATGGACTACGCCGCCATGAACGGACAATTGCACGTTGTCAAGTGGCTGCATGTCAACCGCAGGGAAGGGTGCACTGTCGAAGCGATGAACAGAGCCGCCGAAAACGGCCACCTGCACATTGTGCGGTGGCTCCAGCAGAATTGTCGCGAAGGATCAGCAGCATTCGCGATGCCTTGGGCTATAAGAGAGGGCCACTTCGACGTCGTGCTGTTCCTTCACGCCCATCGCTCGGAAATTTTCTCCTTCCCAGGCACAAACTATCCGCAACAACCGTGTGGGGAGCTAACCCAGTGGGTGCTGCACAATTACAGCGATAAAGTGGACGGCCGCTCGCTCGAGGTGCCAAATTCTGACTGGAGATTCAACGAGTGGTGCGGGAAGGTCAATCTGCGACGAGCGCGCGGTAACATCGCGAATACGTGTTGGATCTGCGATTCGGCCTCATTACGCCTGGAGCAGATGTAGTTCCAACGAGTCGTTGGCAACGACACCTTCCAGAACGTTTTACTGGGTGCTGCAACATGGAGACAAACCACTGGTGTCCCAACCACAAAACTTCCACACGGCCACAATACCCAACGCTGTACTCGAGTCTTTTGCGAGTTCCTTAGGTCTGCTAGACTGTCGGGCATTTACAGCTTGAGCAGCGTAGGCGAAGATGACGTCAAAACGCGGAGGGGAAGTTTTTTTTCCACAAAGAGCACTGCATCTAAAGTGAGTAGAATATGGCTACACTCACTTCAACTTGTCTACCGGTAGTCGCGACCCGTCAAGAGGCCGTTTCAACGGACGAGTTAAACTTTACAGGGTGAGGCTGAGATGTCCCGTTCGCTCTCTTCTCTGGCTGGAGACGCAGTAGCGATCGACCCACAACGCAAAAGACCAGCTAGAGCTCAAGTCTAATGGTATCCGAAAGCCACGCTACGTGCGACTTGCCACTGCTCGAGAAAGTTCGAGTGGTGGGCCGCCACTGTCTCCGCGGCGAGATGCCGCACGTCTTGCTCGCTATCGACACAATGCTGGACGACTTCTCCGCTGGCAAGAAAGCTCACGAGGTCTACAAATGCACGGGCAGTCTCCGCTTGATGCAGTACGTCGCAGCGCGTGAACCGTTCGAGGAGATGGATCCGTTCTATCGACGGTCTCAGTTCAACCGAACGATGGAGATCGCGGCTGCTGCTGGAGATTTGAAGGCGGTCAAGTGGCTTGTGGAGAGCTACAAACCCCAGCAATACCTCACCAAGACGGTGGCTGCGGCTGCGGCCAATGGACATCTACACCTTCTGCAGTGGTTGTTCGAGAACCACTACGAGATCGGCTACTGGGGCTGCACGGAGATGTGTGGAGCTCTGCTGAACAACCACTCGGAGGTGGTCGAGTGGCTACGACAGCATGCCACGCCACATAA
Organism: Phytophthora fragariae; assembly: GCA_009729435.1. NCBI lineage: Eukaryota > Oomycota > Peronosporomycetes > Peronosporales > Peronosporaceae > Phytophthora > Phytophthora fragariae. The sequence goes on along the minus strand of QQOI01000002.1, from coordinate 352,822 downwards.
AGACAGTCTCAAGAAGGTGATGGAAGCTGCAGCGGCGGCGGGCAATGTGAAGGTCGTGGAGTGGCTGTTCAACGAGTGTCACGCGAGTGCGGAGGACGCTCTGTGGAGCGCACAAACCAACAAACAGTGGCAAACAGCGAAGTGGATCCTCGAGAACTGCGGGATCGTTGGCCCCTGGATCGACTGGGACTTGCCTGCCAAGCACGGAGCGTTGTCCTTCTTGCAGTACTTGCGCTCTCGCTCGATCGGCGGTCCGGGCTTCTACACGTTACAAGTTGCAGCGTGGAATGGGCATCTTGAAATCGTCGAGTGGCTCCACAGTGAACTGCGCGTGCCATTTTCACCGACCGTGTGGCATGCTGCGGATAATGGACACTTGGATGTGGTCAAGTGGCTGCACGAGAACGGATACAAGCACGGACGTGCTGCAGTGATGGACAGTGCCGCGATGCACGGGCGACTTGATGTCGTCAAGTGGCTGCACGAGCATCGCGCGGAGGGCTGTTCCGAGCAAGCGATGGATGGAGCAGCCCTCGAAGGACACCTTGAGGTTGTACAATGGCTGCACGAGCACAGGAGCGAAGGGTGCACAAACGCAGCAATGAATGCTGCTGCTAGTCGAGGTCACTTGGAAGTCGTCAAGTGGCTGCACACTCACAGACGCGAGGGATGCACGCATGTTGCCATGGATTCGGCTGCTGAAAACGGTCATTTGCATGTCGTTCAGTGGCTCCAGGTGAACAGAAGCGAAGGCTGCACGTCTGCAGCGATGGACTCGGCAGCAAGTAACGGACATCTCGAGGTGGTCAAGTGGCTCCACGAGAACAGACGTGAAGGCTGCACGACCAAGGCCCTGGACATGGCAGCTGAGAATGGGCACTTCGAGGTGGTCAAGTGGCTCCACGCCAACAGAAACGAAGGCTGCACTACCGATGCCATGGATATGGCCGCTGCGAATGGCCACTTTGCAGTCGTGAAGTGGCTCCACGAGAACCGCGAAGAGGGCTGTACGGTTGCCGCCATAACCCAAGCGGTATTGGGGGCTCACTTTGAAGTGGTGCTGTTCCTCGAGTCCCACCGCACGGAGGGCTGCGTCTTGCACCGGAACTCGATCATTCGACTTCCGCTGGAGCTCATGCAGTGGCTGATCGCGAAATACGCCGCCAACTTGAACGGCTGCGAGTTCGAGGTCGAGCGTTGTGACTGGCGCTTCAATGAATGGTGCCGCGAAATCAACTTGCGGATGGCGCATCAAAACGAGGAATCCGTGTGGTGGGAGTGCCACCCCAAGACAATTCAACTCGATGCGCCGTGATAATCTTCTCTGCGGTGGTAGAAAGCCATAAACATTTGTAGGATGCCCATAAATCCAGTCTATTTAGTCTTCTTTGTCTTCTTTTTAGGGAAATTCACCATTGGGCAATACATGCAAGCTTGGAAGAGTTGCTCAATGAGCAACTATTCGAATAAGCTTACTTTGAAAAACTATCCATAACATTTATGGGTCTGCGCGGATCGGAACCCAACGCCAAAACTTTTAAGGTGACTGGTCTGGTCTACGTGTCGCCAGCTGAACGAATCTGCGTATTCAACGAGGAATGAAGAGGAGGTTATGATTCCCAAGGAAAATTGAACTGTAGCTGAAGTACTTGCAGACCAACTTGAACGGTACTTGTTTAAGTTTGTCTATTTCAACAATGACCGCATTGGTTTCAATATATGGATAGTATATCGCGTCTCCATGCACCTGTAATAAAAAATAAATAGGGGTTTCAAAATTGCCATCAACCTGAAAATATAGTGGCTGTCGAGAGAGGCCCTCCCCTCACTTCTTCATCAGCCGGCACACCGACAGTCTCTCATGGGGAACACCAACTCGGCCGACCTTGAAAGTCCTTTGCAGGCCCCATCAGGCTCGATGCAGGCTTTCGACGGCAGCATCATCGCGCAATGCGAGACAAATCTCCAAGCCAACTCGTCGACGTTTCAAACTAGCGCAACAGTGAAGGACCTAGCGACCAACAACCCCATCATCCTCTTCAAGGGCAAGATGTTGAGCTCCCGCGTCATGCTGGAGACACCAGAAGGACAAATCATCGCCTGCATCAAGAACAATTCAATTTCCAGCAAGTACCACATCTTCCAAGGGGACCAGACTGACGAGGAGAGTTTCATCATCGACACCATCAGTGGCTTCTTCAGCACGATGGTGTTGGTGGCTGAGTTTACCGACCGACAGACTGGAACTCCGTGTCGTATTGTAGCCAAAGGGAATCCCAGTGACAAAGCGGTGCTGTGCTACTTGGAGCGTGGGAGCCCCACGCTCTCGCAGCTTAAACGCAGTGACGACTTCACCCAGAACCAAGACCGATACGAACGCGTTGGGCGCATTTGCAGGAAAAGCCATTTCACAACCGAGGACTACTTCATCGAAGCCCCTGCTGGCGTCGACTTGACTTTGTTACTGCTGATCTGGCACGTACGTCACGCGTGGCTGCTGGATGAACGTACGAGTGCTCCCTCGTAGGGGGTGCACCTGAAAGCTGAAATACGGAGGCCAGATACTTAGTCCAGACAGCAACGGTCTAAGTCAACATGAATAACCCTTTAAGCCTTAACACTGAAGAATTCACGGCATTTCAAGTCAATAACAACGTGATACGAGTAGATTTCGTTTGGTGCTGAAGGTCGCATGCTGCAATGAACTATGGAGATAGCTATGGCTGTGCTAACAATCGCCGGCTAGATCGGATTACGGCTTACCAAGACTCTGGATAGACCCCGGGATCTGTAGGGTACCGGTACAGTCCACCTGTGGTGATTATCTGTCCACAGCGTTTACGACACACTTCCCATCTCGAGCGGATCAGTAGCACACACTGAAGACCATGCGCACAAGCCTCATCCTGGTGGTTGCTGTGACGACGCTACTCGCAATCGGCTCATGCACAAGCGACCTGCAGTTGACCCCCCCCACGGTTGGAACCGATCAGAGGTTCTTGAGAAGCACCAAGGCAGCTGAGACTGAGGAAAACGGCGCGGGCGATGAGGAACGCGGCATCAAAATCACCGACCCGGCGATCCTCGAAAACCTTGCCAAGTTTGATGACTGGGTTGGTCAAGGCAAGACCGCCGAGAAAATCTACCAGGAGCTGGGACTCAAGTTCTCGTGGAAGATTGCGTATCAGACGAGCAGGTGAAAACAGTTCCTGTTCGATGAACCAGAGTATCTCTTGTTCCGCAAATACGTAAAGTATCTGAAGCTGATAGGCCGTGAAGACCCATGAATGAACGCGTTCTCACTGTTGAAAGTGATTTTTCACTGCTATTTTTCCTCATCTCAACCCATGGGGGACACACCACTTCAAAGGTAGAAACGTTTACTCTTCTTCGTCTTCCCGAGCAAAATTTGGATATTTTTCGTGGATCCACTCTTGAATGTCCGTCATCCCGAGTGCCAACTCCTCAGCAAGCTTCACCTTTATAGTCTTGTGTAGCAGCACCACCACTTCGAACTCTCCAGCTGAAGCTGCATTGGCCATTGCTGCCGCTGTGCACCCTTCGGATCGGTGCGTGTAGCCATCGGATGACTGGAATGTGGCCCTTTCGTGCAGCTTCGTCCATCGCTGAGGTCGTGCAGCCTTCAGGTCGGTTCTGGTTCAGCCACTTCACAACATCCAGCGCGCCACAAGCAGCCGCGCCATCCATTGCTCCAGTCGTGCATCCTTCCGACCGATTGTCATGCAACCACTTGACAATGTCGAGGTGACCACCAGACGCCGCACCATCCATCGCCTTCGTCGTGCAACCTTCATTTCTGTGCTCATGCAGCCATTGCAGAACGTCAAGATGACCGCCACTTGCCGTGCCATCCATGGCTTCGGTTGTGCATCTTTCGGAACGGTTGTGGTGCAGCCATTGAACCATTTCCAAGTGCCCATTACGCGATGCAAGATCCATTGCAGCGGTGCTGCAGCCTTCGGTTCGGTTCTCATGGAGCCAGCGAACAATGTCGAGATGCCCGTGAGCTGCTGCACCATCTATCGCTTCTGTTGTGCACTTTGGAGCGGTCGTCGTTGGCAATTTCTTGGGTTTATCATCCGCTGCAAAGAATTCGTACAAGGAATCGAAGGAGCGTTTGCGCGCTCGCTTGACGGTCACTTTGAAGGACTTCCCAAGCTCGTGGAGATACCGCAAAACCTCCAAGTGTCCGTTAGTCGCGGCTAGATCCATAGCAGTGTACATCTTGCCCTTCTCACTCTCGTCGCCCCAAAAGAGGTCAATGGACGGATCCACACTGAATTCCTCAACAAGCCACTGCACGACATCAAGATGGCCCCGTTTCGCAGCGAGCAGCATCGTATCCCCTGACACCTTTGCGGCGTTGTGGTTCTCCCCCAGCCGAATCGCTAGCGCCTTCAAATTATTCCCCAGCCGTTTGTCTTCTTTCTTCTCGTCCTCCTTGTTCAAAGGTGCGTCGACACGAGTGCGGATGTACTTGGCCACTTCAAGATGACCATTGACAGCCGCCGCGTGGATAGCCAAACACGCTTCGCCTCCCACATTGGTAGCATGGGTAGGACGTGTTCTCTCTCGACGGCGGCCTCCCCACCCGTAGCCACCCCCGAAGCCGTCCCAGTCGTCACTGTCACTGTCACTGCTGTCAAGGTCCTCGTCGTTCCAGTCTCGCTCAATGAGCCAGCGCACGGTGTCCAAATCACCCTTTTCAGCCGCTCTCACCAGCGATCCAATGATTTCGCCCGCGCTAACGACAAAGCGCTCGGTCATCCATTCCAAGAGCTCAGTGTGTCCGTGAGATGCCGCCGTGAAAAACTCGCGAGTTGACGGAATTTCCGTTATCCGCTCCACTAACTCCACCAAGTCAACGTCCCCATTGATGACAGCCGCTCTCATGACCGCGTCGTAGTCTCTCAAGTCTTGCACCTCCGTGCTCTGCAGCCACAGCAGCTCCCCCCTGTTCCCCGCTTCACTGAAATTTTCAGCTGCCTTCGCCATGTCCTGACCACCCCAACACACCACACGGAACCTTTCCAGCTCCTCATCAGGAATATCACTACTGGTAGCGTTGATGTCGTTCTCTTGGAAGTAGCGCAAGATGGCCATGTCCCCCGTCGCCACCGCCTCCTCCACGACGGCCTCCACGATCCAAAACTTGGGAAAATGGTCGAAAAGCCAGCGGATTATGACCAAATCACGACGCTTAACCGCCTCCACGAGGGAGTTAGTGAACTGGAATTGTTTGTAGTGACGCTCCGAGCGTAGAAGGCTGCGGATGGACCAGGAGGCATTGGATCCAGCCTCGAGGTCTAAAGTGCAGTCCCAGATGCGGTTTAAAAGTGCCAACGACCCAAATTTACTCGCTCTTGCGAGTGGCAATTGCACCGACGAGTCCAGGAAATTTGAGACGGATTGGATCACGTGGGAAAGGGAGCTCAAGCAGGACTTGGAGCGGAACAGCAGCACCACGACTAGCAGCGGAGGTGTCGCCATTTACACCTCTCTCCCCGGATCGCGACCCTCTGGTATTGAGTTTGACAGGGTTTTGCCCATGGGTTTGTGCGTAAACCCACGGGTTTAGATGAATCGATTGGCTTAAAATAGTATACCATGTGTCATTGGCTGAAAAGGGGAGGGCCGTCCTCCGCCAGTAAAACCTTTGCCCGATCGCACCGCTGTTTGCAGCGCTCGCTCATTCTCCGGAAGACTCCCTCAAGCAGAACCATGCCGGTAGGTGGAGTGTCTAACCGTGGCACGGCAACACTTAACTGCGACATGCAAGTCGATGTACTTACTTATTGTATGGTGTTAAACCCTGGCAACTCAACAGATCCGTCAGTTCCAAGTTGTTGGCCGCAAGGCCCCCACCGAGAAGGAGCCAAACCCGCCGGCCTACCGCATGAAGCTGTTCGCCCCCAACCAGGTGCTGGCTCAGTCGCGCTTCTGGTACTTCCTGCACCAGATGAAGAAGATGAAGAAGACCACGGGCGAGATCCTGGACATTAACGAGGTGCGTCTGCAGCCTCTTCGGTCAGGAGCGTGAAGGGTGTCATCTCAAGAGTGATACTTTTCCCCCTCGTCCCTAAACCACCCCTCCAAGCGTCTCTAAAGCTTAGAGACGGTTATGGGTGTGTTTATCCTCCTAGCGAACCTGCCACAAGCGCTTGCCTGCCACGAGAGTGGAGAGTTGCGGGGCCTCCCCTCATGCCCATCTCCACTCCAGCTTGCAAACCGCTTTTCGCTTAGTGAGATCGCGGTGTGATCCGTTGTTTAGCTCTCTTGGATTGGACCAAAATGAGGGGCCTCTATTGTAAGGCCCAACCTGAACAACTGACACAACTGCAAATTGGGCGACGGAGACCTCCTGACCAGGAATACCCCTCTCAAGAGTCATATCACTAACTTAACCTCGTATGTTGGCATTCACAGCTGACGGAGAAGAACCGTCGCGTCATCAACAACTACGGCATCTGGATCCGCTACAACTCGCGCAGCGGCACCCACAACATGTACAAGGAGTACCGTGACGTGACCCTGTGCAAGGCCGTGGAGCAGATGTACTCGGAGCTGGCTGGCCGCCACCGCGCCCGCCCTCGCTCGATCCAGATCATGCGCACCGCCATCGTGGCCGCCAAGGACACGCAGAAGACGAACGTGCAGCAGTTCCACGACTCCAAGATCTCGTTCCCGCTGTCGCACCGTCTCCCGCGTGCCGCCGAGAAGCACCACAAGACGGTCTTCAAGGCCTCGCGCCCCTGCACCTTCCGCGGTTAAGCAGTTGCTTGTTGCAATTGCTTGGCGGCTGTTGCCTCACTGTCTGTCGTGCAACTCGTTGCTTGCTTTAGCCAGTGAGAAACAGTAGTTTCGAAGGGTTTTTAATGCAAATCGAAAGATGGGAGTTTTTCGACATTGACTTTCACACCTTTTTGATGCCTTTTGCTTTGGTGCATTCCTCTTGTTAGTCATGTTGAAGTGATTCTTGTTCTTCATCTTTTACTTCTGAAGTTTGGTGCGTAAAGTTGCTAAAAGTTGCAGTTGCTGCAGCCGGAATTGTCGGATCGACAGCGTTCTGAAGTCGGATGTTGCCGTTTCCAGGCCTGAGGTTTGCAATTGACTCAGTCGGTCGTCCACGAGGCTCAAGGCGGAAGAAATCGCCTGTGGGGAAGCAGATTCGGTCGATGTTGCTGCGGTGCTGAGCAATTTCAAAGCCTCATTCGGATCCGAGACTACGAGTGCGATTCTGGTCAACTTGGCGACACTTTGGTCGTCGGATGGCGACACGCAGACGTCGGAGCTCCACGAGTAGATCTCGAGGCTGTGAAGCAGTGGTGCAAATTGGCGCTGACGAGCTGAAGGAGGGATCTCGAGGTGGAAGTGCGCGCAGTCGTGGCTGTTGGAGCCCAGCACGAAGCCGTGGTAGAGCAGGTAGATGTAGTTGGGCTGCGCGTAGTTCTCGACGACCTCCTGGCCAGCTGCAAAGTCCCATGACGCCTTCGTCACTGCGTGTCGACCGGTTGAGTCGAGCTTCGTGTGGTGTGGCTTGTGGTCCGAGCGAAGTTCTCGGCAGTTGACCATGTCGAGCAGCGGCACGAGGTGGCGCTGGCTGTTCCACCAGATACTGCGCGAGTCGAGCATGGCGTTGGCCCAACGGAAGCGTCTTTCGGTCAGCCACGCTAGAGTTTCATCATGGTTCGAGCGCTGGAGGGTGGCGGACAGAGCTGCGTAAGCCTGGCGGACTCGAGAGCGGTAATTCATCACGAGGGGCATCAGATCAGTGCCTTGGAGCGTCTCGAGCTGCTCTCCATTTTCTTCATAGAATAATGTTGAGCCAAGGGTGATGTTTGGGTCGTCCAGAACTGGTAGCATGTCCAGATACGGCTTCCAGCGCGACTGCAGGTGGTTGGGACCGAATTTTTCCTCCAAAAGGTGAAGGAGTAGCAGCATTTCATCTCTAGCAACACTCGCGCGCTGGCTTTGAAGTTCGAGCATGGTCTGCCGCACCCACGGAGACTTGAGAGCGGAGTGCACATTCATAACAACTTGCACAGGTACCTCCAAATACGTATCTCCAGTTGAGAGGGGCTTGGTGGCAAAAGTGCCGTAGCCCACAGCTTCGTTGACGTAACGCAACTCCAGATGATTCATCGGAATGTTTTGATGAGTTATCCACTGCTGGAACCTTTCGAGTTTGCTGCTTTCGTCGCCAATCTTGTTAAGTTCAAGCTCCAATGAATGTTTGCTGTCGGTGTCCTCAATTTCTTTCCCCATGAACTGCAATTGCTGCCCCAAAACTTCCTGAGCTTCACGTAGAATCTCCTTTCGACTCAAGCGAAAAGCCACAGCATGCTTAATGTCACTGGATTCAGCAACATCGTCGTCCTGGCCTAATACCCGACGGTCATCCTCAATAGTAGTCGGGTAATGTTCGAGTTGGCGGCGGATAGCGTTAACCATCAGTGTAATTTCTTGTCTTCCAGGTTCGGCATCCAAGTTCGACATTAGTTCCGGAGGAAAACACTCGGAAAATGCTTCGGCATCGTTGCACGCTGCTGCTTGTGCAGCATCCATATTATACAAGGCCGTATAAATGCCCACCAAGCCCGAGTCTTCCAGCTTCCCCGAACGAGAAATGCAAGCGAAAGGTGCGTCGTTGACTCTGATACGCGATAGCACTCGAGCTTTGGCTGCTAAAGTTTTTGCCTGCTCCATATCTTCTTCATTTTGCTCGTACGCCTCAGCAAGCAGAGGGAGATGAAATGCCGCACAGTCGAAGCCTCTGTCGCCCATGAGAAATCCGTGGTGCAAGAAATACACGTAGTTGCTGTTGTCTCCGTAGTCTTCGAAAAGTTGTTTCCCACCAGGGGTGCCTCGATCAGCTCGGACGGTCATGCCCATGGGCTGGAGGTCATGAAACTGTAGGAAGCGCTGTCCGTTGTCGTGCTTCCGGACTTGATCGTCCGGCTCCCCATTGAAAATATCGCCAAACGGCACCAGCACACGTTGGCCTTGGATCGAAAATGCTCGTGAATTAACGAGGAAGCGCGCCCAAAGATACCGTGACAGCTCCAAGGAATTGTCACCCAGCATGTGCCGAAAAAGACGCTTGAATCGACCGTGAGCCTTCTTCGCGCGTTGCCGCTCGGCTTTTGCCGCCTCGATTATGCGCTCGTCCTGCAAGGCTTCAACTGCGTCGTCACTAGAGAATAGCAGCGGCGACGCAACATCAGTCCTCGAAGAGAACGACGGCAACAAATTCAAATACGGAGCCCATTGTGATTCGTGGCCTTTAGCTTGTTCCAACAGCAAAAATGCCGTCAGCAGCTCTTCTTGATCTTGCTGCAACCTCTCCAACTTCCTTTTTAGTTTTGGTTGCGAGCTCCAATTCTGCGTGATGGTATCGTAACAACTGCACGTTCAACAGCAACACAATGAGTAAAAAAAACCTGTAACCTGCAACGTACAGGGTTCCAGCTCGTACATGATGATGCTCTTCGGTACGAAAAGCAACTCGTCGTTCTCCTCCACAGACTGCAACGCCACAACACCTGCTCGATGCACACACACACACCTTTAGTCCAAGGATATGTATCTTACAGTACTACACTCATGTGCCATCTCACCTCTCCCCATTCCGGGGAATGTTTGAATTGCAATTTTGCTGCTGACGTTGCCCCCAGCAGCACGGAACCAGTCCATAAAGACCGCGACTTTTTGCTCCTCAGTCAGCGGGGAATTGAACATGGGAAAACATCGCAGCAGAACACCAACCAACAGCATCACGAGGCCCCAAAAGACCGCGTTGGCCCGCGAGAAGCTCCTCACTGAGCGCTTTCTCTTGCCGATGGACGCGTTTTTCTTGAGGTGCGCTGCATCTTCGTGGTCGGTAGAAGAGACGGCGGCATCTGCAATACTCGAATACCGGCGCATGGCTCAAGTGGGCGAAAGACTTGGAATGACAAGCGAAAGATCCGACGTTTCGTGGAAGATCTGAGCTTTTGATTGGCATCATTATGTATTTGTAGAGGTTCTTGCATGGTAATTTTTTTTACGAGATAGAGTGCAAGGGAATTATTTCCTCGTGGCGACTGTCATTCGTCGCACTATGAGGTTAGCTTTGCAATGGGTTAGTGGTGCTTGTCTCCGTTCTTAGGTTCCGGTTTGCCCTTCGGGTGGTGATCGTGGGGCTGCTGCTGTTGCTGCTTGGCATCGTCCATAGTCCGCAGGGCACGGAGCGGAGCCCACGATGCTTTTTCGTCCGCCACAGGCTGCGACGTCGAGATCTGGTCGCCGTCCATTGCCTTGAGAGCGCGGAGTGGTGCCCAGGACGCCTTCTCATCCACCACCGGCTGCGACGTCGAGATGGAGTCATCGTCGCCAGTGGCCCACAGAGCGCGGAACATCGGCGCCCAGGTGCCTTTCTCCTCCACCTCCGGCTGCGAAGTGGCGGCGTCCTGGTCGGCGTGCACTCCGAGAGCTGCGACAGCGAGCAGAGCCGTGATAGCGAGGATCGAGGACGAAGTCTTCATGGTTTGGGAGAGGTAGTTGAAGTGGAGTGAGTTAGTGGTCGACGTGTAAATCGAAAGTGAGCAGGCAGGAGAGCGCCGTCCAAAGAAAGATATATATATAGAGAGTTATGTGTATGTGCGCAAGCAGCAGAGTCGATCAGGACCGTGGAACGTCATCCGAGGGCGCTTCGAAGGCTTTGGATTCTTCAATCTGTTATCGATGGCACCAGAGCCATCACTTGTAGAGCTCAAAAGGATCTATCAGAATTCTTTTGAGCTCTTAGAGCATCTCCAGCGGCAAGTCCTATTCCAAGGCTTAACGGTGACTGACAACGGCCATTGAGACCTGGATTAGAGAGTTAGATCTCGCGACACTCCGCTCACCACAGCGGTAAGACTTAACCCGAGTCTTAACCTAACATTTTGGCCAATCAACTCCATTCCTAAAAAGATTATCTTATAATAGCGAATATACGAGCTCCCCGAAGTGTGTGCACCACATAATCCATTAAATCTCATTGAGACTCCGAGCATCTCCACCGGTTGGTCTTAAAGGCAGTTTTATCTTAAAAGTAACGCCGTTGAGACTCGACCAAGACCTATGGCTCCCACCGGCAGGTCCTATTGCAGGTTTTAACTTCACCAGGACCTATAGGATGGCACTTGAGTCTTAAAATAAGTCTCGGATCTCAAGCGATTTGACTTGCTTTCAGTATAGTCAGTGTAACGCAAATAAAACGACGAGCACTTGTCATCTTCAACCATGGGAATTAAAACTCGGCGTGAGTTCCTCCCGGTGGGAGCACGCGCCCTTGACACAGACCTATCTTAAATTTTCAGGACTTAAGCGCCTGGTTAAGACTTCGGATAAGTCCAACCGGTGGAGATGCTCTCAGACGTCCTCGATAGGACCTCCTGAAGTTAAAACCCGCATTACGACCTGCCACTGGGAGCTTAAGACTTGGACCAAGGTTCTAATGCGCTACTTTTACATTAAAACCGCCGTTAGGACTTGCCGCTGGAGATGCTCTTAAGCTGCTGAGCTGGTTTGCCGTCACAGAGCCAATCGGAGTAGGTGGTGCAGTATGAGGTCCTGTACCCAGGCCTCTTGAGAACAGGTAGTGTGTCAAGAGAAAGTGCAAAAGGCCTATTCCTAGTTCTGGAGACCAATCGCGGTTGTATTTTGTACCTCATTTTGTATGGTCGCCACCTTGGTGCCGAGATGTCGCTCCCTAGAGCACATTAAGTCTGCTGTAGGCAAATGGCCAGCGTACGCAAATACCCCCTGGGAATCGCTTCATGACACATGCCACTTTTTGGCCAAACACCACCCTGGTTCGGCACCAAACTGAAAAACACCGCCCACACTATATGGATGAATATGTTGTTTTATCGTACCATACCTGAGTTTTGTATGATAGAACTACGCCAATCAGAACACAGCCATATTTTATGGCCAATCACTGTGAACATAAATGCTTAATTTAGCCAATCAAATTGCATAGGGGTAGGTGAGTCACCTAAACCATTCGATCGGACGTATCAAGTCCGATAAATCTGTAAAATATGTGTATGTCCATTCAATTCCCAAGTGTAAGACGTACCATTGTCATATTTTTCTTTATCGGACCATTGCGATGGGCTTGGAAGAGCTACAGCCGGGCAATACATTACGTGCCAAGGCGACTGCCGTTGCAGCGTTTTCAAAGTTTCTGAGAGGTGAGGAAGTAGAAGAGGAATACGTAAGAAAAGGTATCGAGGAAGATGAGAGCGGTAAGAGCTTTGTGCATGTCATGGATAAGTTTGGGATGTATCTTGCATTTGGTGAGGGCAAGAAGGGCAAATTGCTGGCTCGTAATACTGCAATGCAGTACTACCGGCAAGCAAAGATTTGGCTTCTGGACCAATTTCCCCAGCACCGCGCGTCACTAGAATCGCGGTTGCTTAAAATGGGGAAAACCCTCGATAAGTTTTGTCTGAAACGAGATGGTGGTGGATTTATATCAAAGGCCCCACCGTGTACCAAGGCTGACTTAAAAAAATGTTAGTATATTTGTATACAAATGCATGTTCAGGAAGTGACTACCAAGATGCTGCTCTCCTCTGTCTCCTCTGGTACTTGTTTGGGCGGGCTTCCGACTTGTCGATGATCCGTAAACGGAACATCTCCATCGATACCGCCGAGGTCTTCTTCCTCCGCTTGGTCCGTGTATAGACGTCGGAAGAGCAAGGGCTGTCGCTCTTCCCAGATGCTGACTTCGCCTCGTGCCCCTTGCTCGCCGTCGCCCTGGCCCTGATCGTCCAAGCCGCGCCAAGCTCAGCCCTCATCGACAACCTCCCTGACCAAGCTCAACAGACGGCTGTCACGCTGTGTAATGGGCTTACTTAGCCCAATACTTTAGCTTACACGTGAGCGCACGTGTATGAGGAAGCGTAAGGTGTATTTAACTTAGATTATGTATACTTGTATCCACAAGTATAATTAGATCTAAATAAAGGTACAAATAGTAGCTTTTGCGGTAAAATGAGAACTGAATTGAATGTTAACTGTGGCTTTCCTCCTAAAACTGATATCTATAAAGAGAGGTTCTGCCAACGAGTGGTTGGCAGAAACTCTGACCTAATGCTTGAGTATTACTGGCAGAAAGACCCTGCTTTCTGACCAATAAGACTGCTTCCTAATATGAATGGTGACCACACTGCAATGTGGCCCACCTGAATGTATCCACTTAGTGCGTGTTGCACTAAGGTGAGGTTAGCCGAATGTGTAACCCCGCTACACGCTGTCTCCTGATGTGCCCCTGGTTGAGCTCCTGAATGCACGGCCGGAGGCCACCGGCCTCGTTGCCCCAGCTGCCGCTCCCAGGGTTGACACCGCGCCGACGATTTACGCGCACGTCAACCGGGTTCTTGATCGAGTCGCGCCTGCTGCAGGTGTAGCTGTCGCCCTGACGTCGCACTCCTTCCGCCGCGGTGGCGCCCAGCACGCCAACGGCTGCGCGGATATGACCGCGCGCTGGATTTTCGATCGGGGAGCTTGGAACCTGACTACAACAAACATGGGGTTCAACTACATATTCAACACCAGCAAACAAGACCACATGATCGCCAAGGTGCTCAGCGGGTACAAACCCAAGGCTGCCGTCCCGCTTCAAGACCTCTCAAGCTTCGACAGCCAGACCCTCGAAGCGATCGACGAAGTCCAGCGCAACCTGTTCGCTGCCTGCTACCAGCTCGAAACGGAAATCTACAACGTCAACAAGAAGGTTATCGATGTGCTTACCGCATGCGTAGTCCGGCACTACCCGCTGTTGAAGAGCTTGAGCCCTCAGAGCCCAGCAGTGAAGCGCATCGAGATCTGTGTCACCCATGCTGGTCACACGTTGGCCGACCTTCTCGCTTGGTCCACGCATCTCGTCAAGGCTCCAGTTTCCTGTAAAGAAAGCGCACAAGACGACAAGCCACAAGTACACCACGATCCCAAGCCACGAGAGACAAGCTACGAGCAGAAAGCCATCGACCACCACGCTGCTGTCATTGAACACTTTATCGAGAACTCCAACCGACAAGAAGCTCGTATGGACAGGCTTGAGGCGAAGATGAACGGCAATCCTGTGTCGCCTACACGCAAGAGAGCCAAAGGGGACGAAGACGCGGACGATGTTAGCAAGCCAAAGAAGAAACAACGCAGAGGTTCTGCAACAGACCTGCACGCAACTTGGTTTACCTGGTACGCACAGGAGCCCCGTTGGCAAATAGGGGCGCCGAAGCAGCAGCGGTCGAAGTCCAAGATCCTCGTCGCCTTCATGACGCTGTTCCTCGCCGATGGCTTCGCTCTGGATCCAGCGGACACCAGCTATCGCGATCGAGTGCTTGAGCTGGGGAAGCGCGCCTAGGATGCTGTACTGATGTACCTGAAAACACAGCACGGCATCAACTCGCGTGGCTCGTCCGCTGTGCTGAAGCATCTGCAGGGGCTCCACAGCGCTGGAACTCTCAACGCCATCATTCAGTACCATCAGCGGCTGCTCCAGACAGAGGCAATCCAAGATCCGGCCCCTGGCTACACGCAAGATGTCCTGGACACGGTTAGCAAGTAAGTTAGCAAACTAGGTTCAAATACATACGTGCATGCCCACAGCGCGCAGACACCATCGCAGCCAGCTCGGACCTGCCACGGCATCCTTCGCAGCACGCAGCAGCCCCAATCACTCGAGTCTCAAATTAGAGATGCGCCGTCCGGCGTAGCGCAATGGTTGAACGCCGTCGGTGCATGAGATCCCCAACCCGTTTGTCGATGATAACTAAGGCCTGGATTGAACAGGCACCCCAGGGACGGAGCCCTGCGCTCTTCCAGTTGAGCTACATCGTTGATGGGGGGGGGGGGGGGGGGTCGGGGGCGCTCTGCCGTTGGTGTACGCGCCTTGGGGCCGTAGTGTTTGTGTGGCACAAACTGGTGATCTGCGTGGTAGCGGTGAAAAAGAGAGACTGAAAGCTGAGGCCCCACAGGCGGCGAAGACTTGGCTGAGATGAGAGGTGGCAAGTTCTTACTGGCTGGTAGGCAACCAATAGGAGTACACAGTGATGACTGGCTAATGGCATCCTTCACTTATCCGGACAAATGCCAATCTATCCGGACGATCGCAAAAGTCGAGCCTCATTGTTGAATTTACCGGCTCGTGGGCACATGGCTCTCGAGCCAATTTGCATACTAATTTATAAAAGAGCTGTTTTCTTGGCCCACAGGGCGTTTCAGACGATTTCCTGCCGCCTATAAACTAGGCGAAACAGGGTTTTTGGTCATTCCCATCACTGTTGGTCTCCCCAAAACGCAAGAACTCGAAAGTTATTGACAGACAAAAGTTTTGGCACTACCAATCCCGAGATAAATGTGTGTACAGCACACAGGTCCGATAAGGTCACCAGGTCCGATATTTTATGGTATGGTAGTTGTGGTCATTTATGGCTACCGACATATCTGAGCGCACTCATCACTGCTTCCGCTCCATGTAGTACAAGAATGTGCCTGCAAGGGCAGTACTAGGCATTTGCCGATCTAGTGGTTAAAATGGTTCAGCTGAAGTATGGGCTGGGAAGAGCCGATGGCAGGCCTGTACTTATTCTTTCTACAAGCTTGATGCCAATATAATGAGTGGGTTTTTTAGAGAGTGGCCTACTCCCAAAAACTACAACCACCCCGCCGACAGCGAGCAGCTTAGCATTTGTGAAGCGCGTCATTTTACTCACTGGGTTTGTTGCAAACCACGGAGTGCCCTCCGATCTACATGTATAAGCTGCGTGTCAACGCCAGATTTGTCGAATACAGACTATGGCATACCTGGGCTATTTTGTTAGGCAGTTGCGCCTGTTGTGACCGCATTAACTGCAGTTTGATAACTTGCTGGTTGGCTTCACTTTGCGTACTTTTATACCTATTAGACAATCTCCTCTCCTTATTCCCCATCACTTACGGTATGTTTCATGCATTTTAGTTCGGGGCGTGCGTACCCTTGGCGATGATACATTAGCCGCACGTGGTGAACACGGAGATGTCGTTCTGGGATCTTTATCAAAAAGGGCCACAAATCCATCACACATTATCAAAAAGGGCCACAAAGGCGTCAAGCGGCTTCGTTAGCGTGAAACTTAAGCAAGGTGAACAATGAAGTACTTTCATTATGGGTACGCACACTACACAGTCGACTTTTCCCTACATCACAGCAGATCCAGCGTCAAGCGGGACCCAAACCATGATTATTCTGGGCTTGGATGCTTGATCCTAAGTTACAACGCAAATTCCCCGGTACAATTGTGCGATGCATTTATCACTCACTTCTTTCAAAATCTTGGCAGATATGGCCTTGGCAGTCAGTGGCCCTCGATGACTGAGCTCGCAGAAGTAGAATTTTTCGATTTCGAACTGAGGTACATTAATGTCATTTAAGCTGCCCTAACGCCATCTAATGGCCGTAAGTGGTTACTGCCCTTATCTCAGCAACCCCTCGCAGAAGTAGAACCTAGCGCTAATGAACCAGGTAATTCTTGTGCTGGTCGTCAGACTGATGTAATACCAAGAAATAGGTTTGATGCCGGTCAACTTCATCTCCGCGTCTTTGGCGGCTCCGCGTTTTCATACTTATACACACATGCCAGTCACAGGCAGACCACTTCATAAAATTGCTCAGTTTAGTTTCCCGCTCCGCTTGTACTTCAGTGAAGACACCTCTGGGGGGGGGGGCTGGCACTCCCTGAACGCTTATGCCAGGTGTATTCCCCACAGCAAAAGGTAAACTGTCTACTCTTAGCACTACGCCCCTAGGGAGAGTAGCTGCTTCGATACATGTACATTCGTCTTACTCCAGGTGCTCCCAACTGCAGTGCTATGCTAAGCTTTCATGCTAACAACCTAGGTGCTACACCTCGTTTTTGTTGTGGTTGAATACGTTTCCTTTCAAGAATGCTGCTATTTTTTGGGGGCTTGGGATTCCCATGTTGGAAAGGAATCACGGAGGACGAGAATCCGTCGTTCGTGGAGCTTCGCTAGGTCCCGTTTACCTTGGGCCCCCATGCTGCGGGGTTCTTGTGGAGTCAAGCGTCGCGCTTGACGCCTTTGTGGCCCTTTTTGATAATGTGTGATAGATTTGTGGCCCTTTTTGATAAAGATCCGTCGTTCTGCACAGTGCCTCCCTGTGCTAGATGGGCCTTTTCGTACTGGGCGTGCACTTCACGTTTGCAACAATCAGTTGCTTAACAACATAGTGAGAACTCGCTTCTGTCATCGTGCTGACGGTGTTGCTTGAGCTGAGTTTGTGAAAGCTTAGACGGTGAGTGGAACTATGCGCTGATGTTCGCTTTAATCGCTGGTTTGGCAGCGATTTCACCTGGGATCCTCACTGTAGTCTAGCCTTCTGAAGCAGATAAAGAGCCCACGACGTTCTGCGCTCGCCAACTACGCGAAGGAAGATCAGCTGCAGGATAATCAATGCGATACAGTCTCTAAGGAGAGCAGTGGTTCGTCAGATTGACTTCGAAAATGTATGCAATTTGCGTGCCTATTTAGGATTCCCTATGGCTTTGGTACAATTATCACGGCATACCTATTTGGGATTTTACCAAGTGCCTATCTGACATCAAAATAGGCAGGTAGGCATTTTTGCCTATTCTCAAGAGGCCTGCCTGTACCTGAAGCGAGAGGTGGTGTGGGTCTGAGATATCAAAAGGGGGTAAAGCTGCCTCGAACTAGCTTTTGGGGTTTGTGCACCTGGTGTTGCAACTATATTCGCAGTTCGAAGAACTGTCGTTAGAGCAACGCCAACGGTGCTCCTATATTCGCTTCTAAGCCAACATTTGGCACTGAAAATAGAATCGTGTTTGCCAACGGCATTCCAAAAGTGTCCGCTATATTTGGGATCGTCGTTGAATCCTAAATTCTAGGCTAAATATGGGGGTGAAAATAGCCGCCGCTTTCGGGAGATAACAAGCATTTCCTTCAACTCAACAGACGTCAAGATTGATCATGTCGGGCAAGCGTGGCGCAAACTACAAGGCCCCCGAGTGCAGTACTGATTCAGCAGAGGTGATAATCTTACCTTTGTACAAGTAGATGCCTTGTATTTTAAGGGTTAACCCTTTAATACGCTTTCTTCAGAGGACTTAAGAAGATGGAAGTGCCTACGTTACACCAGCGTTTTTGCTGCGAGAAAGGCCAGGTACAGTTACCGGTACTGGTGATACCGCAGTAAGAATGTATATTTTTGCTATTTAGACATCTTGGGCTTTTTCAGCCACTCACTATCAACCCCCCTCCATTTTCCCGCAGCTTCCAGGTACGCGATGTCGCCGCGGAAGGGAAAGAAGCGCGCCCCTGCCATCGACAGCGAAGTTACCTGCGAGACCGTCGAAACCACCGACGAGGCCTCCCTAGACACCAGCGATACCTCCCAAGCCATCAGTGTCTCGTTTCGACAGTTTAGCGGGGAGTTTCCATCCTGGGCCACGTTCCACGAGGGCCTGACGAAGTATGTGTCTTGTAGGCAGGGTTTACCAGTAACTTGAGTTTTGCCTAAATTGCTACAGTACTATCCAGTAGCTCCAACTAAATTACTGCTAGAGTAGTAGTAGTAATATCGGCGAGCTGGATTAGGACAGTAGTAGTACTATAGTAACTTCCAGTAATTTCCAGTAATTTCCAGTGGTCGACCTCCTAAATGGCTACATCGCCGTCAACTTCCCCGTTGTGCTTGAGCAGTGTGGAGAAGCAAGATCGAGGAAAACGGAGATCGAAGTTGACTGGCAATTGAGAGATTGGGACCCGGTCGGTCACTAATCCAAGACACTGACCTAACGGGATCTACGCGAAGGAAGGAGCGGCGTGCTACAGGGAGATAGCCTACGAGCACCGCAAGGCTAGGACAAGTGAAGGTCAAGCGGTCGCAGTCCGGATTAAGAGGCCTGGGAGGATTGGAGAGATTTGGATCTGGAGCCCAGATCGGGATCAGATCTGATACCATGGATCTGGATCCAGATCCGACATTGCGGATCTGGCGATTACGACACGCCCAAGGCCTGGGTGACGCCATGGTGGAGGTAAAGGGAAGCTACAGAACCGGTAGGTAGGGATGGGATGATAGCTGGATAGAAGGATAGGAAGATAGGATGGGATCGGACTTAAGCATAAATCAGTATCGAATTTGCCTTGGACATCGCAACCGCCTTCGCCTTCGCTTGGAAACGGGAACTACATTGGCCCTACAAGAAGAAGAAGAGGTAGCGGTAAGAGATCTAGTGTTGGTTAAGTCTGGATAATATAAGGCCAGATCTAGACCCTCCTAGTGATCTACCCTCAAGTGCGGATCCCAGATCCACCGGAGTTCACAGCTTGGCCGGGCGGGTCTTCGACGCTCAACAACCACAGATCCCGCTATAGGAAGCGGCAAGCATCACAAGGAAAGGAGCGTAAAGGACGAGAGCCCCGCAAAGGCAACCCCACGTCCGGATCCAGATCCAGACCGCCAGATCCAAGTGCAAGACCACTCGATCTGGGAGTACAACTATGAGCTGTGTGAAGATTTCCACGCCGCTCCACCCCATCCCCGCGTCTCGCCAAGACTGTCTCGACTTCAAGGCGTTGACACTTCGGAAGACACCAGAAGAGCAAGATCCAGCCCTACAGACGGGTACACAAGGTGACCCAGTTCAGCACACGTCACGGCAGATCGGAGTACCCCCTCCGTTAGTCGGTGTTCGGGAGCAGTTGGTAAGCCGGACTAGCGATCTCGCAGATTTTTCTGATCCCGCTACACCACAATGGTGCGCGTGCCCGGATCTTCTGGTGACTCGGGATTTCACCGTGAGTCCCAAGAAGAAGTCAAAGTGAAGATAGAGCAAGGGGACCAGGCGTCATCGGACCTCGGATCGACGACGACGCCGCTGAATGAAGCAAGTCCCGCAGATCGACAGAGTTCTGGGAGGAACTCTATCGACGAAAAGGAGGCAGATCCGGATCCGGATCTGGAAGATAAACCTCAACCTCCTCCCCAGGTCCCTTCGGGGACCCCAGTGAGCCTCGATTCACATCGAGACTCACTAACAAAACAAACTAAGGCCGGACAGAACCGGTATGCGTTCGCTGACTCGCCCGTCAAGCTGCTGACACGGGATCCCACCCCCTTATTGAAGCCCAGTTGGGAGTGGGAAGGCAAGATGCCCGCCAAATGGACGGCGCTCAAGGCCCCTGATCCGGAAGATGAGCCCAAGGACAGACTAGTTCCAGCCGGGATCAAGACGGAGACGTCAAACCCGACATGGAATGAGGCAGATCTGGAGTCCAGATACCACCCGAAGGAGCTCCAGGACTTCATGACCCACGACCCGATCATGCAGATCCTTCGACCGACGCAGATCGGCTCCACAGGTGACCGGACTTCCTCACCTTTCGTGTCAGCAGCTGAAGCGGATTCGGATGCGTCGTCAGAACCACGACGGATGTCGCTGGGCCCCACTGGTGCCGCCATGCTACAAGCCAGATCCAAGGTGTCACGACCGAAGCCTACCCGAGCCAATACTAAGAAGACTTCAGGGGCGGCGAACAAGCCGACGACCCTCCCCATCTCGTGATTACGAGCGACAACGCTACGACCTCGACGGACAAGATGGAATCTTACTTCCAAGCGGCCATGAGTGGTTTTCTTCGCGAACAGCAGATCTCCATGCCAAACCTGGCAGCCAGGACTCTCTCGAATCCAGGAACCAGAGATGTAGAGATGGAGTCCGCCGGAACGGACGATTTGGAGAGGCTACAGTGGGAATACGACCCAGATGACTTAGATCTTCCCACGGCGGCACCAGCAGCAGTCGCAACAGCAGCAGACGGATCCTCGGAGTCAACACTGATCCAACGAGTCCGGATCTCTGCCATATCAGATCTGAAAGAATTTACTGGGAAGGATCAGGATAAGGATCGAGCGAGGGCTTGGATCAGCAACGTGAAGTCTTCCTTTATGCGAGACCAAGCTTCCGATGAAGAGAAGTGCCTGACCCTCGCAGATCTGCTATCAGCACCGGCGAAGAACTGGTACCGGCAGCTGCCGAGATCCACACGCAACAAGTGGACCGAACTTCTCAAGAGCTTCCAAGTCCAGTATTGCGGGTTTGGGATCTCAGTGGCTCGCCAATATTACCAGGCGCGGAAACGCTCGGATGAGTCTGCGCTAGAGTATCTGCACAGGCTCAACGTGGCGGGTTTACGAGCGCGACTGAAAGTCAAGGACGGTGGTGCCAAGGAACGGAAAGAACATGTGGACCATTGCATTGAAACATTGGGAGACCCTGAGCTGGCCGACAAGCTGACGTTGCTACGACTGTCGGACGCAGATGATTTGGAGGAAGTGCTGCGGGCCCTAGACCGGGCGAAGAGTCGCCAGAAGAAGACGACCGCTGGATCCAGCCGGTACCGGCAGAAAGCAGCCCCATCGCCGGCGCCAGCTGCATCAGCCAAGCAAGTACGTGCGATACAGATCCAAGCACCGGACTCAGAGTCAGACTCTAATTCAGACGGATCGGACTCGGACCGGGATGAGCATCGCCGGATCTAGCTTGCCGCATGTGACGAAGCCCCGCCGCCCGGAGAAGAGTCGAAGACGTTGGATCGCGAACAGTCGGATCGCCGTGCTCCAGATCCCCAACCCGGAGATCCGAGGGCACGATATCAAACGGACAGCGCAGACCGGGGGCGATGCTCTCACTGTGGCTCCAAGAAGCACACCGATCTGGGATGCTGGAGACGTCTGACGTGCAAGAAGTGTGGAAAGAGAGGCCACCCGGCGGATCACTGCCTATTCATGTGCCGAGGATGTGGAGAACTGCACGACATGGGGAAGTGCCCGGTGGAGGAGTTCTACAGCCAGATCCGCCAGTGGTTTGATCCAGTTAAACATGCTGGGATGCTGCCAGAGATGGCGGAGAAGATGTTAAACTAGGACGCTCGCCGGGATGGAATCCGGTACGAGCCGAGCGCTCTAGGTATTGCATATATGCATACGTGAACAAGCCATCGATAGATCAAGCTAGCAGAAGGCCTGATCTATGCGATAATACATTCGATCTACATGGGAAACGCACTGCCGTCATATCCAGTCTTTGCCCAGCTGACGACTTCGACAGATCGGATGCCGCCGAGGTGATCAATCTCAACTCTGGTACATCGCGGGGTTATTGGAAACAACAAGACCCAGATCTCTGGTTCTCGCCTACTGAAGGGGAAAGCATTCCCCCGGATCATCAGCCTAGTCTCGTGGCTGAATGTAAGCGAACTGGAAACCCGAGTACAGATCTGTTGCCCGGAGAATCGAGAGGATACTGGAAGCATCATGCACCAGGGAAGTGGCAGGCTAAGATCACAGGGAAGATCAATAATGAGAAGGCGATCGTGCTTCTCGACACTGGCGCTGAGGTGTCTATCATAGACACTACGTTCGCCCAGCGAATGGGGTGTTACGTAGATAGGAGTCAGAGTCAAGACTGTGTGGGTATCGGAGATACGGTGTATTCGACCGCCGGAAGGATGCGGATCAAGATCACGTTGGCCGGATACCTGGTGTATCTGTTCGACATCTGGGTTGGCGATCTATCTGGCCAAGAAGCGATCTTGGGGATGGACTTCATGGTGCCCGCAGGGATCCGCCCGGATCTAGCGGATGGGTCACTGTGTCTCCCAGACGAGGTGCGGATCCAGCTCAGCGGCAGACGCCAGCTGTATAACGACAAGGCAAGGATCATTAGGTTGGATCAACACCTGCAGATCGACGTCGGAGACTCAATGAAAGTACCCATGCGGAGGCAAACCACAGATCAAGACTCATTGTGGGTGACCCGGGGGAACCGATGGGTACCGACGGTAAGCAGAGGACCAGGTAAAACGCTGTACTTGACGATTACGAACATTGGAGAGAAGAAACTGATCCTGCAGGGAGATGAACGGATAGCGATGTGGTTGGCTGGAGATCGGGTGCCTCGACTACAAGGTTTTGTGACGGTCGGATCTCGCCGCTACTTGGAGTGGCAGAATCTGGCTCTACAGGCCACCACAGATGCCAAAATATCAGAGAAGTACCAGCATCCAGAACAGCCCGACTTACCTGCGGTAGAGCAACCGACCTATCCAACCCCGCGAGCTATACTGCGCAAGTCCAACCCAGGTAGCGACCGACGACTACGATCGGGAGGGCAGAGATTTGTCCTGCCCGTCCAAGTAGCCGTGGGCTTACCGGATCCAGAAGCAGAAGTAGGCGACTCAACGCCAACCCCCCAGAATGGGGATCTGGAGTCAACCACTAGCCCAGATCTGGGTGGACAGCGTGTAGACGGAGCAGTAGACGAGTCGGAGAGCCAGAGTATGATGGGAGCAACGAGCGACTCGGAAGAAGGTCGGGAAGAAGAGGAAGAGCCGACTCCTGAAGCGGTACCGTCGGATCCGACCCCTGGGGGAACGACAGCTGAGGTCGTCATCCAGGTGGAAGATGAACAGGTGTGCTATCGTGAAGGAGGCGATCTCAGAGCCGAAGAACTGGAGTCAGGAATGGCTGTGCTGCCTGAAGTCACGCAATCGACAGAGGATGTGACGATAGAAGACATCCAAGTGGGAGATCCGACCGTCAACTCAGCCGAGGAAATAAATCGACTACGACAGTTGACCTGGAGGCGCCGGCACCTGCTCATCGGAAAGGGCAGTGCACTTCCCCCTGCCGCGAGAGGAATCGTATGCGACATCGATGTAGGAGGCGCTAAGCCTATCGCACAGCGGGTGCGCAAAGTGGCCCCTCAGTTTCGGGAGAAGCTCTCAGATCTGATCAAAGGACTGCTTGGAGCTCGGATCATAAATATGTCGACTTCACCCTGGGCCTCGCCGATCGTGGTAATTATCAAGAAGAATGGAGTGGATATCAGGCTCTGTATTGACTACCGGTTGGTCAACAGCCTGACGAGGCTCATGATCTACCCGATGCCTCTGATCAACGACTTACTGGAAGATCTGGATAAAGTGCGATGGTACTTTTCGCTAGACATGGCGAGCGGGTTTTGGGTAGTGACCATGACGGACCGCGCACGCGCGATCTCAGCTTTCATCACCCCCTTCGGACTGTTCGAGTGGAACCGAATGCCCTTCAGCCTGAAGAATGCCCCCCAGATTTATCAGCGGATGCTTGACAACGCGCTGTACGGCTTCACGCGGATCCCACGATTGGAAGGAGATCCAGCACTTAAGCAGCCGGATCCAGAGACAAGCCCGGATCTGATACCCTCCGAACCTAAGGACGACGGCAAGAAGTCGGTGCTGGGGCGCAGATCCTACATTGACGACATCCTGACCACCGCAGAATCCTGGGATCACCTCTGCAACAGGGTCGAAGGTCTGTTGGATGTGTGCGATGAGTGGAACCTGTCGATTAGTGTGGTGAAGAGTTTCTGGAGTAAGGATCGAGTGGAGTATCTCGGACATAAAGTGTCGAGCCATGGACTGGAGGCGAATCCGAAGGATCTGTCGGCCTTGACAGATCTGCCTTTCCCAGGCTCTCTCCGAGCAATGCAATCCTTTTTGGGGAGCCTCAACTACTACAGTAAGTTTATTGAGGATTACGCGATCTACGCCGCAGTGTTGTACGAATTGCGAGAGGTGGACTTTGCTGCTATGAGTAAGCCGGTGACTAGATCCCGGATCCAGAATCTAGCAGCAGCCGTGGGTGACGATATGGAGGAGACAGGGAAGTCTGCCGAAGCCGATCTACGCTGGATCCGAGCTCAGAAGTCGTTCTCCAAGCTGAAGGAGAAGGTGGCGTCTACGCCAATCTTGCGCCACTTCAAGCCAGAGCTGCAACCAGTGGTGGTCGTCTATGCTAACGATTGGGCGATCTCTGCGGCCCTGATGCAAGAGCACGACGACGTGTTCCACCCGGTTATGTTCGCGAGCCGTACATTGAAATCGAATGAGTTGAATTACGGGATCGTAGAGAAGGAGGTGCTAGCCTTGCTCCGTGTTTTGGATCTGGGACACAATCTGTTGGTGGGACGCGAGATCAAGGTGCTGGCCCGCTACTCGACCCTAGCCTGGTTGTTCAGATCCTCTGGTCTACAGGACAGGCTCGGACAGTGGGCAGCTCTGCTATCCCCTTGGACCCTCGAAATCGTGAAGTGCACGAAAGGAGAGGACGAGATCTTGGGGGCGATAGTCGCTACCATTACTCCCAGAGCCGAAGTAGACCAAGAATTGATCGCCATCGCGCCACGAAAGGAGCCTCGACGTAAGATCCAGGCCCCGATCCCTACGGTGCACCCCGGAGAGAGCCTGTCTGTAGTCAGTTTTGACAGATCTGCCCGCGTCAAGCGTGGTGGAGGCGCTTATAGCGCGATTCTGTGGAAGTTGCCCGAATGGACTGTGGTAAGGGCCCGATCGGAGTACGCGGACGGCCTGACGGTCAACGAAGCCGAATACCGAGGTCTATTACTGTGTATGGATTTGCTGGAGGGAGAAAACCAGCAACGTCTGGTGGTCTGCGGCGATTCTAATCTAGTGATTCGACAAGTACGAGGGGAAATCGACTGCAAGGCCCCTGGTGTGACGGGGGTCACACGCACCGTAGCTTAGAGGAAGCGTAACACGCTAACCACAACAGACGCCTGGCGTCTCTGTTGCTCTTAGTACAAAAGGCCCTGCCTTATCGGTCTCCTTTTAATACCGAGTATTAAAGAGACTTGTACACTTGGAGGTCAGAGTTAAACTCTCTTGTATTAATAACACTCATAAAGTTCTATCTACTGCTTTCTATCTGTATACTGAACCCCTGTCTAAATTGCGATCTTCCTCAGCAGTTGGCTTTCGTGCATCGTGGTCCTTAAGTACGACCGACCTAACTTAACTCAGTACGTTGGTCTCCCGTGAATACTCTATATAAGGACCACTGGTACACAGTACCCATCGTGGTGTGTGACACTCAGTTCTTGTGGGACACACCGGTCGGTGTGGTCCACATCAGAGAACATCCCTTTTCCTTGACAAGGACACTGGCCAATCCTGGCCCCATTACACCCTCCCTCACCCAAACGGGGAGCACCTTTCCCAAGGGGGAATCCAGCGGAAACACGAGCACAGCCTCATTCGGCAATTCACGCTCTTCCGAGCACACGCGCACACGGCAAGGCCCACTGGGCATGACGACGGAGACCCGGATCATCGTGCGACCTGCCCCAGACGCCCTTCGGGCTGTAGGCCCCATCAAGACCCACGCCGACGCGCCCACTCCAAGCGACATGGAGGAGAAGCCTCCGGCGCCTGCTTCCAAGAAGCACTCGGGCGATCCGGAGGTGGCGAAGGCCGCGTCGGCTTCCAAGAAGCCCGCGAATGACACGGAGGAGGCGAAGAAGACGCCCGCCTCGCCGAAGGCCACGCGGAAGGCGAAGAAGGTGACTGCTTCTTCGAAGCCCGTGGTGAAGAAGCCCGCTGCCAAGCCCGCTGCCAAGCAGCTTCCGAAGACGAAGGGCGTATCGAAGGAGGGCCCGAAGACCCTGAAGCTGCCGCCCAAGCGCACTGATGTGCTGCTGCCCGGCCCTCACGAGGACGTGAGCAGCGACTCGTCCGACACGGACACCCCGAACCCCGGGTATGTCAGTGGCGCCGACTCGCCTGCTCCTCGAGCTCGGACGTCCACGAAGGACGATGCGGCTTCCGCGAAGGACGCGCCCACTTCCCCTTCGGGGCGTAGTCTGTTGCCGCATCCATCCTTGGAGGTGGACTACGAAGAGTCGGAGCCCGACGTGGACCACGAGGACGGCGAGGTCGAGTGGTCGCCCAAGCGGATCACTGATGCTCAGCGGGTCATCCATCCGAGAAGCCCCATGTCTCCCAAGACTGTGGTGGCGGTGGAACGCGCCCGACTCTTGGAGGAGTCCCTGTCTCGTCGAGACAACCCGCCCACTGCGGTGTCGGAGCCCCAGGTCATCGCCAATGCCGGTGTCGACGAGGGAGTCCCTCCTGAGCTGCTTCAGCCCGAGAATCGGCAACACCTGGCCGACCGTACTCATCAGGAGGCCTCTCAGGCGGTGGGAACCAAGCGGGATCGCGAGACCCACGCCCCACGCACCCAAGACCAGCTACTCGCACTGCGATACTGGACTCGGGACGAGTACCGCGAACACCTTCGTCAGAGTCGCATGCCTGGCCCAGGCGCGCCGCAGTGCGACAAGTGTCCGGTCGTGCTCCTGGTGGACACCGGTTTCTCCCGCCAATGGAACGAGACTGAGTTCGAGGGGTGGTTGGACCACTTGGGCTATCCCAGGCCCGAGTTCTTGAACTCTCCTTATCGGATCGATTGGCTGGCTCAGCGTCGTCTTCGATTTCGCATGGCGAAGATGATCGCTGACAACACGTGGTCGAACCGATTCTTTGATCGCCACAAGCCCATGCCGGGCGTCATCCTCGAGGAGGTTCTTCAAAAGATTCAGAAGTCTTGGCAGTCGCAGCCGATAGAGCCAAAGAGTGTTCTCGGCCCTGTCAGCGCCGACCAGGTCCGTGGGCACTCTCAAAAGAGGCCACGAGGTCGGCGCAGTCCTCCTCGAGTCGAGCCCCAGGCTCCCACGAATTTCGACTACTCGGGTAGCCACGCCACTTCACCAGGTACTGGTACTGACCGCTACGCCCGCGGCGCTTCAGTAGCTTCTCGACATGGTAATAGAGGACGCCCTCATTACCAAGCAGAGGCGGCGGAGCCCGCGGCTGCAGTGGTATCTGACCAAGACGCTCACCGTCGTTCGACGGGCTCTCGTCCTGACCTGGAGGGCCTTCTCTCCGGTGTGGAGTCTTGTCAGCGACTGCTGGATGGTCAGCGGACCGAGATGGTGGCGCTTCGCGCTCGCGTCCAAGATGCGGAAGCCCGCCTGGAGAACCTCCAGGGTGTCCGAGAGGACTGGGACTGCTTGCGGAACCGCGTCTGGGATCTGCCTCGGCAGTTGGGTGGTGACGTTGACCGCCTGCGTGGGCGATGTTCGCGAGGCGAGGAGAACGACGAGCAGGTGCGCCAGAGCCTGGAGAGGCACCTCGCCTGGTTCCGTGACCTGTACGACCGGATGGGTTACTTGGAGGCGCAAGAGGCTCGCCGCGTAGCGGCTCGTGCTCGTGCTCCTGATCCGGCTCCGGCTCCTGCGCCTGCCCAGCTTGCCTCGGAAGATCTCGTTCGGATGATGGCGAGTGCCTTTCAGCAGTATTCTGCGACGCAGTCGGCTCCTCAGTCTCAGCAGCCCCCGCCGGGCGATAGGGCTTGAGCAGGCCAACGTAGAACGTCGGGTGCGTGGCCATGGACGATGGCAGATCCAACGTGTAGGCGTGGCCGTGGACCCCGATGACCGTGAACGGCCCCACGAAGCGAGGTCGCAGCTTGGTGCTGCCCACAGCAGAGACCGCCTGAGTAGGAAGGTTCTTGGCATTTCATAAGACTTGGTCTCCTAATTCAAACAAAAGCGTGTTCTTACGCCCTTGGCGATCACTGTGTTCCTTGTGAGTGTCTTGAGCGGCCGCCATGGCGTCACGGACGCGCTGTCTGACAGCTTCACCGGTCTCGATAAACGAGAGTAGGTTCCGTTTGACGGACGTTCTGAGGCCTTTAAGACCCCTTGGGTCTTCGGCGTTAGCCTCCCCCCCACCCAAATTCGAGGCCGGGGGCAACGTCAGTGGCGTACGCGGGTGCCGCAGCCCGTTCACATAGAACGGGGTGAAGCCTGTGGACGAATGCACGGCATTGTTGAGCGCAAACTCCACTTGTGGAAGAAGCACGCTCCACTTCGTGGGCTCTGCTGCGCAGACACTGCGAAGAATGTCCTCTAGAACTCTGTTCACCCGCTCGGTCTGACCATCGGTCTGAGGATGGTCCGCTGTGGACATGTCCAACCTCGTGCCTACGATACGAAAGAGGTGTTGCCAGAAGTGGGACACGAACCTTGGGTCTCTGTCACTCACGAAAGTCTCGGGGAGGCCGTGGTTACGAAAGACATTGTCCACAAAGAGCTGAGCTGCCTGAGGCGCGGTCACGCTCTTCCGCACAGCGGCCAGCCGCACCATCTTACTAAGGCGGCAGACAAACACCAAGATGCCAGTGTGGCCACGCGCATCGGCCGGAAGCTCGAAGATGAAGTCCATGCTCACAGAGCGCCAGCAGTCCGCCGGCACCGGCAAGCTCATCAAAGGAGCGGACGCCGAGGGCGCAGGCTTGACGCGCTGACACGCCTCACATGTCTGTACGTACTTACGTACCCATTTGTACATGTGGGGCCACCAGAAGTTGCGGGCCACTGACGTGTACGTCTTCTCCCGCCCCAGATGACCGCTAAGCGGCGTATCATGGGCCTCATAGAGGACACGATGACGCAGGTCCTCGTCGTTCGGAACGACAATGCGAGGCTCGTCGCCCCCGTCTACTTGGTAGTAGAGCAAACCCTCCACTACCGAGTAGCGGTGCAGACGTGACCGTTGTCGCGCCGTGAGCTCGACGGCCTTGTGTGGAGCGCTCAGCGCCCCCACTAGACCTGCAAGGTCGTCGTCTTCGGCATACGCTTCGCGGATAAGCTCATAGAGCGGTGGCTCAAGGTAGGCCAGATGTGCCAACTCGTAGTCTGGCCGCCGAGAGAGCACGTCCGCTAGGACATTCTGCTTGCCCGGTTTGTACTCCACCGTGAAGTTGTACTCCGCGAAGAAGGAGAGACACCGCGCCATGCGCTGCGAGAGGTGAGGCGACGACGTCGCCGTCCTCAACGAGGCATGATCTGTGTAGATCACAAAGGGTTTTTGACCTAACAGGTGTACCCGGAACTTAACCAAGGCGTATTTCATCGCCAAGAGCTCCTTGTCGTGGACAGGGTAGTTCTTTTCCGCCGCCTTCAATTGGCGAGATTGGAAAGACACTACCCTTTCCCTGCCTTCGGCATCCACCTGCAGCAGGGCACAGCCGATGGCAAAGTCAGATGCATCGCATACCACGCTGAAGGGACGCTCCTCATCGGGTAACGCCAGGATAGGAGCGCTCTGAAGGCTGCTCTTGATAGCTTCAAAAGCCTGTCGAGCCTCAGAGGTCCATGACCACACGGCATCCTTCTTGAGAAGATTCGTTAGTGGCCTTGCCATCTCGGCGTAATTGGCGCTATACTTGTGCAAGTAGTTGGCCAGGCCGAGCCATTTCCGCAGGTCCTTCTGCGAGACGGGCACCGGCCACTGTACAATGGCACACACCTTTTCCGGGTCTGCACGGACACCGTCCTTCCCCAGGAAGCAGCCCAGAAAGGGGATTTCTTCGGCTCCGAAGATACACTTGTTGATGTTCGCGTAGAGGCGATTCTCGCGCATGCACAAGAGAACCTCACGGAGGTGGCCAAGATGGGCTTCGACGGCCGTGTTCCCTTCGGACGCACGACTGTGCACGAAGATGTCGTCGAAGTACGTCTGTACGAACTGCCGCATCGGCCTGAAGAGCTGCGTAACGAGCCTGTTGAACGTGGCGGGTGCGTTGGACAGCCCCTGGGGCATGACCAACCATTCCCACAACATCCCGCTGGGAGTGCTCACTGCAGTGAGTGGGATGTCCGATTCCCGCATCAGCAACTGATAGTAGCCGTCGACCATGTCGAGTGCACTAAAGACCGTGCAACCAGCCATGTTGTTCTGCAACACATCCTTCCGAGGAATAGGCGTCGACGCCGGGATGGTTGCCGCGTTCAACTTGTTGAAGGCGTGCACCATGCGCCACTTCCCATTGGGCTTGCGCACACAGAACGTCGGTGACGAATCTGGCGACTTGGACTCGCGCACCATGCCAGCAGCGTGCTTTGCCGCAAAGAAGGCGTTGATTACGTCGACCTGCTCCTTCGGAAGCGGCCACTGCCGCGTGGTACAGTACTTAGTACCGGGTACGAGATCAATCTCATGCCTCACGCCCCGATCCGGGGGAAGGACCGAAGGAGGGTCGTCGCTAACGACATCCGAAAACTCCTTCAGAAGGGCGTAATACGGATCCGAAGGGTCCTTCAAGATGGCAGCGCCATACCGCGTCTGCCTCTTAGAGGTTCGTTCGTCTTCCAACACCTCGGGGTCCATGACCGACGAGGAGTTGAGCTCCAGTGAGCTGCCTTCCGGGCGAAGGAGAACCACTTCTGCCAACTCTCCCGCATTGAGAGAGTCCATAAACTCGACATACGAAAGTTCCTCGAGCTCCAGTAGCTCTGCTACTGTGGGTAACGGAGTCAGCACCTCCCCCACCTTGGGTTCGCCTGTGAAGACGTCGACTTCTTGAGGGACCTTGTCCCCAACCGCGGAATCCGCATCGCGGCTAGACGCCTCGGCCTTGGGCGTGCTCGTGACCTTGTCACCCTTGCTGTCCTTGAAAGTGGGATCCCCTGCTCGACCACTCGTGGTTGCGCGAGCACCAGCTCTAGCGTCTTCTGTCGCGCGAGCTGAACCAGCTACAACGCCTTGCGTAGTGGGAGTTCTGACTCGACCACTCTTGTTTGCGCGAGCAACAACTCCAGCGCCTTTCTCGACGTGAGCTGAACCAGCCTCCACGCCTTGCATAGGGGGAGCTCGGACGCTACCACCCCTTCCTGCGCGAGCTCGTACAGCGTCCGCGCCTTGAGTCTCCACTGCCCCTTGGGCAAGTACAACTCGGTTGCCAACTGCAGAATCCTGTCCTCTACCCGGAGAGGTGCTAGGATCCTGCGGATCTTCTCCACCACCTACCTCATGCTCCCGCGCTCGTGGAGGCAATGCCATGGGCAGTTCCAACACTTCCGAAGTGGCGGCAAACTGCCGTTCGCCACGTGGCACACGGTGCTCATGCACAAACCCGTCTCGGGAAGAGGAGGGGACATAACCCGCCAGGGCTCTGTCCGCGAGGGGGTTGTGGCTGGCACCAATGGTGCGACTACGCCAGTCTATCCACGGCTCGTGCTTAGCAAGCCAAGGCATGCCGAGGATAAGATCGTACCGATCATCCATGTCCAAGACAATGAACGGTTCGACCGAATTGAAGTCGTCAAACTTCACGCTCAGGGGTACCGTAACCTTGCGTGTAGACACGATGGAACCAGTCGCTAAGCGAACAGATACATTGTTATTACTCTTAGAAGCTTCTAAAGCACTAGCATACAATGTACTGTTCCTAGCCACACTGGCTTTCGTCGCAAAGTTAAACGACGCTCCTGAATCGATGAGGACCGTCATCGGTTCGTTGTACCCTTTCACGCTGGCAGTGACAACCACGAGGTTAGACCGCGCAGCGGCCACGGAGAGACACAGAAGTGTCGTCCCAGGGACTTGCTCCTTTGGAGAGGCTGGTGAGAGATTCACCTTCCTCGACGAGGAGCGAAGTCTCCCAGTAGGGGCGGGACGCCCCTACTGGGAGTCGCCGTTTTCCGACTCTATCGACTCGAGGCTGTTGAGAGCCGGACGCGCTGCGTACTTCTTATCGCGTGGCGCCTTCCATGGGTTGGTGGGGCAGTTCCGACGGAAGTGACCAGGTTGGTTACAACCGAAACAGCGACCACTCGCCCGTTGCGTCTTCTGAGAGCGTGCCGACTCGGCAAGGGAGATCTCCATCGGAGTGGGACCTTCACTGGCCTCAAGATGAGGCGTGTGCCCTTGCGCTGAGCGCACGCAGTGGTCCTCCAGCATAGCGATGTGGACCGCCTCGTTAAAGGTCTTCGGCTGACGCCGGAAAAGCTCCGTCCGAACCGGACCCGTGCGAACGCCGTCCATGAAGACAGTCACCTTGACGTCCTCAGAGAGGGGTGCGCCGGCCATAGCGGCTTCGAGGTTATGGAACTCCATGACGTAGTCTTGAAGCGACCGCTTGCCTTGCTTGCATCGCAAGAAACTGGAGCGGTGGCGGTATGCCACATTGGCAAGGGAGGAAGGTGGAGCGTAGCTCCTGTTCCATGAACGACCACGAGGTGAAGTACCCCGGCGTCGCCGTTACACGGGCCATGGCCCATGCGCGTGCGCGCCCTCCAAGGTTGGACAGCGCAAACGCCACCTGAGCTCGCGCGTCGTAGATCTGACCAGCGCTTAGCGCGATCTCGATCTCGCGAACCCAGAATACAAGACTATCTGAGTCTTTGCCGTCGAACGTCGGTACCGACATCTTGACGGGCTTCGTCGTGGTTGGACGCGCAGCGAATGAGGCCGTATTCGTGGCGGACGCTTGTGCCGCACTCTGTGCCTCCGCTCGCATCGTCGCACGAGTGGCTTCCTGCGCAGCAGCGCTCACGTGAGCAATCAGCGACGACTCGTACTTGTCGAAGCGTTCCACGCGCGCCCTTTGCTGCTCAGCAGGAAGGTTGGGGAATCCAGCGAAGGCTGCCTCGCCCAGGAGGCTGACCATCTTCTCCAGCGTAGCCCAGTCGGCATCGGAGAGGTGAGGAAAGTCCTGCCGCGCCGGCAGCCGACTCCCTGAGTCTTCCATACTCAAAGAGACCCTGATTGTAGAGATCCGCGTCGGTCGCGGGATTGACTACGAGTGCTACCAGGTGTGACGGGGGTCACACGCACCGTAGCTTAGAGGAAGCGTAACACGCTAACCACAACAGACGCCTGGCGTCTCTGTTGCTCTTAGTACAAAAGGCCCTGCCTTATCGGTCTCCTTTTAATACCGAGTATTAAAGAGACTTGTACACTTGGAGGTTAGAGTTAAACTCTCTTGTATTAGTACCACCGGTGGTACAAATGTACCACGCGTGGTACAGATTTTAAGTCTCTCTAAGTTAGTTGCCAGCCAGAGTTTTAAACCACAAACAGACTCGCGGCGTTCTCCTCATCACTGGCTTTCCTCCGCTTATCGAACCACTCACATCGGCCACGTAGCGATGACAGTACACCACCCCGGCGCCCCGGTTGTCGGTAAGACGAAGAAGACAAGGCTCAAGCACGGAACTGTCGTCGCTGTGTTCAAAAACTCCAGGCACCACACGTACGACATCCGCTGGGGTAATGGCGTTGTGGAGCGCGTTTCTGCGCGGTCTATTGCAGCTCATGAGGCTACCGAGGTGGTGTCATCGAGCGCAAACGCCCCGGAAAGCTCCGAATATGGTCTCCCGGCTAGGGGTTTTGCCACCTCCCCAACAGGGACTGAGTGCCCCCTGTGTGATTGTGAAGACCCGGAGAACGACGCAGAGAGTGCAATAGTGGATGAAGAGAATGTGGAGAATCTAGAGAGTGGAGAACTTGCCGATGGATACGTGATTGCGAATGAACGTCTATGGTCTCCATGTTCTGATGTACTGAAAGATGTTGTCGATCATGTTACGCGTAGAGCAGCAATACATTGGCCTGAGGTACTTCAGCTCGGTGTTCATGGCGCTGTCCAATATTTTTATTTGTTCTACCCCATGCAGACTCTACAAGCAGCGGTTGCATACACGAATCACAACCTTCAAAGTCGCCGCAAGCGTTCGATTTGGGAGGGCGATCTTTTACGTTGGATTAGCTTACCATGGCAATTGAGCCCCGTGAAGGGCCTCTACGTGTTTACTGGGAACGTGATACAACTGAGGGCGAGATTGGAACACCTGCGAACTTTGGAGAAAAATATGGCATGGGTCGGCATGCATTCGAGGAGATCAGCACGGCATTCTCGTTGGTCGAGAGCACTGTTGTGTCGGATGACACATGGTTCCCTATAAGAGGGTTTTTAGACGCATTTACGGAACGTAGGAGGCGTGTCATTTCTCCTGGGTAGATGCTGGTGGTAGACGAGTGTATGTCGGGTTGGGATGGTCTCGAATACAAGCACTATCACAACGGAATCCCGCACAAAACTAAAATCCCCCGAAAGCCAATTAGTCAGGGTGCTGAGATAAAAGCCATTGCTGATGGTGAAACTGGAATCTTGTTGGGCTTGGAGTTGATGGAGGGCGCTCAACAGCAGCGAAATAAGCGTTATCACCGTCAGTTTGGGGAAGGCACTGCTATTACACTAAGATTAGCCGAGCACTACAAGGGTACAGGACGTACTGTAGTCGCCGATAGCGCGTTCGCATCGGTTAAGACGCTTATCCAGTTGCAAGAACTACTGGGCCTACACTTCATGGGCATGGTTAAGACGGCGACAAAAGAATTCCGAAACGAGCATTAGAAGCATGGTATCATAATGCGCCAGTGCGTGGCAGTTTTAGAGTCTACGTCAGCAGAACGCCCAAGCAGCAAGACATGTACGCTCTTTGTTGGGCAGATAGAAAACCCAAGATGATTATATACAGCAGGGGAACAACACTCCCCGGCAACGATAGCATTAGATCAAGACACCGCAAGATAGTCGTCGACGGAAAAGAGAGGACCGAGAAACTCGACCTGCACATTCCTCGACCGCATATGATCGAGTTATTTTTCTCGCGGTTTTCCGCAATTGATGTGCATGATCACTACCGACAGGGATCACTGCGACTAGAGCGTGAATGGAGTACCCGAACGCGGTGGCATCGCTTGTTTTCTACGTTAATTGGAATGGTGGTGACGGACGCATACTTAGCCTACAGACACCTCGAGATGCACCGTGGTCAATCTGTCGTGTGTGATTTCAGCACTTTCAAGCGAAAGCTCGCTTACGAGCCCATTTTCAATGACTTCTTGAAGGGTCGATCAACGCGGGACCTCGTTTTCAACGAAGTTGGGGAGGTTGTAGACGACGGCTCGAGACACAAGCTCTTGGCCTTCGTAGATTTGCCTCAGTACACGAAGGTGAAGAACACAGCGTTGTTTGCGCAGCGACGCTGCAAAATGTGCCAGAAGCGTTGCTCTTACTACTGTGGCTGCTGTTCGCAGCCTACTCAGGACACATTTGTCGCCTTGTGTGGACTCGGAACGAAGAGGAACTGCCACGCCCAACATGTGCATCTCGCTTCCAGTTGATCAATATATCTTAGTTTTGTATGGTCGATTAATATTTTCCTGTATCACGCGTGGGACGACCACGTGGTACAACTACTATGGGGGTAGAGATTAATAACACTCATAAAGTTCTATCTACTGCTTTCTATCTGTATACTGAACCCCTGTCTAAATTGCGATCATCCTCAGCGGTTGGCTCTCGTCCATCGTGGTCCTTAAGTACGACCGACCTAACTTAACTCAGTACGTTGGTCTACCGTGAATACTCTATATAAGGACCACTGGTACACAGTACCCATCGTGGTGTGTGACACTCAGTTCTTGTGGGACACACCGGTCGGTGTGGTCCACATCAGAGAACATTCCTTTTCCTTGAAAAGGACACTGGCCAATCCTGGCCCCATTACACCTGGCGTTACGCTATTAAGGCAGAAAGCGCTGGATCGGTTGCTGGCGTGGCCAGATCACGAGCTGCTCCATGTCAAACGAGACTGGAACGGGAGTGCAGATAGCTTGGCGGGTGCGGCCTTACAGAGCCAAGCTGGAGTCGAGGTAGAAGACGATTCCGACTTTGAGAATCTGGTGACGCTGAATCGCCTTGAGGAAATTCTGGTGGCGAGGGAAGCAGAAGAGCACCCCTCAGCTAAGATCAGCCCAGTGGCTACGAGATCAACCGGCGACTCCAGATCCCGCCCCACGGTGCTCCAGGAGGAAGTTGTACGGGATCTGCGGATCGGGCGGATCAAGCAGGCCCAAGACGAGGAAGTGTGGATCGCAGGGCTGAAGAAGCATCTGTTGGGAGCCGTGCACGACTTGTCCCCTGAAGATATCAGGTCCTACAATACTGTCGGATCCGACTATGAGGTGGATCTGGACGTACTACTGTTCTATTGTCCGCCAGCCAAACGGACGACGGAAGAACGTGATGCGGCTGGTGGTCCCTGAAACGCTGCAGCAGGATGTGTTACATCACTACCACTCTAGTCTCGAAGGGGGACACCAGGGGATCGGGCGAACGTATCAGCGGATCCGAGATCATTTCCATTGGAGAGGGCTTTACCGCAGCGTACAGCGTTACGTGGGAGAGTGCGTGGACTGCGAGACGGGAAAGGGGTGGC
Source organism: Phytophthora fragariae (assembly GCA_009729435.1). Lineage (NCBI taxonomy): Eukaryota > Oomycota > Peronosporomycetes > Peronosporales > Peronosporaceae > Phytophthora > Phytophthora fragariae. The sequence goes on along the minus strand of QQOI01000002.1, from coordinate 315,773 downwards.
CCACACTCCAAGGAGAGTGGCCAGGCAACATCCAAGCCACCTACCCATTCCTGATCATCGCGATGGACCATATTCCCTCGCTGCCGAAGTCACACAAAGGTAACACCGAGTTACTAATCTGGGTGGATCTGTTCACGGGGTACGTGATTGCGAAGGCGAGCGCGTCGAGGACCGCACAAACGATCGCAGAGTCCTACGAGAAATGCGTATTCAGGAGATTTGGAGCCAGCGAAGTGATCCGACACGATCGGGAGCCTCGGTTTATGGCTGACTTTGTAATGGCTTACTTAGCCCAATACTTTAGCTTACACGTGAGCGCAGGTGAATGAGGAAGCGTAAGGTGTATTTAACTTAGATTAAGTATACTTGTATCCACAAGTATAATTAGATCTAAATAAAGGTACAAATAGTAGCTTTTGCGGTAAAATGAGAACTGAATTGAATGTTAACTGTGGCTTTCCTCCTAAAACTGATATCTATAAAGAGAGGTTTTGCCAACGAGTGGTTGGCAGAAACTCTGACCTAATGCTTGAGTATTACTGTCAGAAAGACCCTGCTTTCTGACCAATAGGACTGCTTCCTAATATGAATGGTGACCACACTGCAATGTGGCCCACCTGAATGTATCCACTTAGTGCGTGTTGCACTAAGGTGATATTAGCCGAATGTGTAGCCCCGCTACACCATCCCCCCGTTAGGACTTGATGTGCCGGTCTCGACACATCAATCCAAAGTCTTCTTCGGAGAGAACTTCGTGCTCATTTCGAAATGAGCACGCCAACGACGCAGACTTCCGACGAGCTTGCTGCACCTGCAGCAAGCAACGCGGTCGTCGCTAACACAGCGACGACTGCCACATCTTCAGCCTCTTCGGCGTCCGTCGTCACTTCCACGGTGACGACGTCAAGCTCCCCCAAGCGTACCATCTCGGTTGGGGAGTACCACGAGGGGGCGCGGAGCAAGCCGACCTATGCCAACGAGACCCTCTTTGATGGCATGGAGGATCTCGACAGGGAGGAGGGCGAGGAGGAGCAAGGCTCCTCGTCCTCAGGGCGCAATGAAGCAAGCGTGGGGACGCGTCGTCCCCGCCAGGACGACTCGGACGCTTCGAGTTCAAAGCGCTCGCGCAGCGGCAGCGATAGGCCGCTCGCTGATGCTGGAGCTCTGTCTACTCCGCGGGGTGGAGACGACGACGACTCCACTCCGTCTGCGGCTGTGACGTCGCGCACTAATCCGGTGCGCGACCCGTGGATGCCGTCTCCGAGCGAGATCCGATCTCGCTACGGCAACACATCGCCACTGGGGCCGTACGCGTTGTACTCCTGCAGCGCCATCACTGATGACGACGTCACTAAGGAGCTCGACTTTAATCCGGCGACTGATCAAAGACGTGATTATTACATCGGGCTCTCCACGAGCTCCGATTCTACGGGAACAAGAAGCATTCCCGTAAGAGTAAGGTGACAGAGTGGGAGGCACTCTGTCAAAGCTGGGGCGCGTTCGTTGATAACTTCAACCGCGACCCGGCTGGCTACCGCGAGCGAGTCCGCTCTGCGGGTGAGCGCTATGAGCGCTACTCGAAGCGGCCCAAGATCTTGCGGCTGCAAGATGGTGCAGTTGAGGCGGGGATTCCGTGCGCAGTGCCGTCTGGCGTTGCGTGCGAGCGCTGCCAAGCTGGGGCAGTGCGGCTGTCCGAACGGGACCTTAACGGGTACACTGGTATTAGTGTGCCTGTGGAGTTGAAGACACTGCGTGAGAAGTTAATCACGCAGTTGTCGTCTGAGAGTGCTGAGGGTGAGCGCAACACTCAGCCGAGGGCTGTAGGCGACTACAGCTCTCGCTCAAGTTTTAAGCCCTTCGGCGGAGCTGCTGGTGGCGGTATTCGTACTCCGTCACCATTTCCGGAACGTCGCTCATCAGGACGTTCCGCGGCTCCCACGTATCGTGGTCAGGAGAGTATCCTAACCAACGAATACGAAAATGAACCGGACCTTGGGTCCGGATCTGATGACCAACGATTCGCTGGACAATCCAGCGAGTTTCCCCGCGTGCGTCTCGCAACAGGGGCGGTGGCGGCGGGAAGACACCACGAGCCGTCGCCGGCCGAGGTCTGGGATCGTCTGGAGGCGGTTGAGAGCCTCCAGACGGCTGAGCTCGCCGAGATAAGGCAGGAGCTGAAGCTCTTGAAGGCCCGGGTCTGTCAGGCTGGACAGACCGCTTCGAATATCCAGGTCGACCTAGGGTCGATCGTTGCGCGTTTGGGGCAACGTGTCTCCGCGCTCGAGACGAGGGTCGCGCCGAGTCACCGGGAGTAGGTGACTCGTGTTGCGAGTAAGGCTTCAGCCGCCCAACGTAAAAGGTTGGGTGGAGGCGCATGCTGGACGGTATGTCTAGCATGTACGCGTTGCCATGCTTCGCCAACACGGTGAATGGCCCGATGAAGCGCGGGGCAAGCTTGCTTGCTCCGAAGTCGGAAACGGCATGTTTAGCTAGGTTCTGTGTAGCTAACAGAACTAATGAACCCACTTTGAATTCATTTGTGTTTCCTCTGCCATTGTTGTCAGCATTCAACTTCTGTCGATCGACAGAAGCTGCAATAGCATCTTGCACAAACCGTATTACGGCTTGGCGGCGCTGGACAAAGTCCATTGCCTTCGAGTTGAACTCCTTGTTCAACCCGTTGTTCTTGTTCACTACAGGCCCGGCCTGTGTATGGTTGTTGTTGTTGAGAGTGTCTACGCCCGGCGTAGACATTGCGCTCTCGTCGATTGGACTACGCGCAGTCCGTGCGCGTGTCGACACAGCTGATATGTTGCTCGTATCAGCGTGTTCATTCGGTTTGGTTGAAACCGGATACCCTCCCCCACTTAAAGAAGGAGCTACCGCACCGAGTACGCTCGGTACGCGTGGATGCCTCATGGCGTTCACGTAAAACGGTGTGTGTCCTGTCGAGACATGCACCGAGTTGTTGATGGCAAACTCTGCCATCGGCAAGCAGTCGCTCCAGTATTGGAACGAGTGAGCGTAGCTCTTCAGAGCGTCAACGAAGACCCGGTTGACGCGCTCAGTTTGTCCGTCGGTCTGCGGATGATCCGCAGTCGACATGGACAGCTGCGTGCCAAGAAGTTCAAACACTTCTTGCCAGAAACGCGCTGTGAAGCGCGGATCACGGTCAGACACGATGTCGATCGGCATGCCATGGTGTCTAAACACCATGTCAACAAACAGACGTGCCGTCTGCTTGGCTGTCACTTCGGCTGGTACTGCAGCAAGATGTACCATCTTGCTGAATCGGTCAACAAAGACCACAATACCAGTCCTCCGCTTGTTGTCAGGCGGAAGACCAAACACAAAGTCCATTGAGATGGACTGCCAACACTCCGACGGAGTCGGTAGTGACTGAAGTGGAGCCTGCGAGAAGGGCGCAGGCTTCACGCGCTGGCAAACCTCGCAAGCACGAACGTACTTGCGTACCCACTTGTACTGGTGACTCCAATAGAAGTCACGCGTGAGAAGCAAGTATGTCTTCTCACGACCCTGATGTCCCGACGTAGGGGCATCGTGATACTCGAAAGTGATCCTGAGCTTCAGCTCATGATCGTCCGGCACGACAATGCGATCAGCGTTGTCGTCGACTGCGCTGTAAAGCAGCAGACCATTGTGAACACGATAGCGGTGTACACGTGCACGGAGATGTTTCGCCAGCTTCTGACGAGACTTGTCAGAAGGCGCAGCGAAGTAGTCCAACAACTGCTTCGCATCCGCATCCTTCGTGTATGCGTACCGCACGTCGTCTAACCAAGACGACGAGGGAGTAGACGTCCGGACGACGCCAATTGCATTGGCGTCGGCTTTGTGCGCCGCGTAATCAGGTCGACGCGACAACGCGTCGGCCACAACATTCAACCTTCCAGGTTTGTACTCAACCTGGAAGTTGTACTCCGCAAAGAATGAGAGCCATCTCGCCATTCTTTTTGAGATGCGCGGCGACTTGATCGCCGTACGCAATGATGCGTGGTTGGTGTAGACCACAAATGGTCTACTCCCAAGTAGATACACTCGAAACTTCGCGAGTGCATACTTCATGGCAAGGAGTTCCTTGTCATGTACCGGGTAGTTGCGCTCAGCTGGCTTCAGCTGACGCGACTGATAGTAGACCACGCGATCACGTCCCTCGTGATCGTGTTGCATTAGAGCGCATCCGATTGCGAAATCGGACGCGTCACACACGACGTGGAATGGGCGATCTTGGTCGGCCACCGCCAAGATCGGCGCCTCAGTCAAGCCCTGCTTGACTGCATCAAAGGCCTGCTGACAATCAGCAGTCCAAACCCATGCAGCGTCCTTCTTTACGAGCTGCGACAGCGGGCGAATCTTGCCCGCGTAGTTGCTCACGTACTTGCATAAGTACGTAGCGAGTCGAAGGAACTGCCTCAGTTCCTTGACATTGGAAGGCGTGGGCCATTCATTGGTCACTCTGACCTTTCCCGAGTCAGGGCGTACGCCGTTCTTCCCTACGAGACACCCAAGGACGGGTATCTCGCTAGCCCCGAAGATACACTTCTTCAGGTTCGCGTAGAGCTTGTGTTTGCGCATGAGCGCAAACAACCTGCGGAGATGTTCCTTGTGCATCTCCACTTCCGACTTCCCGTCCACAGCCCGGCTGTGGATGAACACATCGTCGAAATAGCTCGGTGCGAAGTCGCGCACCGAGCGCAACAAGTGCGTGACGCACCTGTTGAACGTTGCAGGGGCATTCTTTAGTCCCTGCGGCATTACAAGCCACTCCCAGAGCATACCGCTCGGAGTGCTCACCGCCGTGAGAGGTATATCGCTCTCACGCATGAGGATCTGATAGAATCCGTCTCTCAGATCCAGAGCACTAAAGATAGTGCTCAAAGCCATCGAATCGATGATCACATCTTTTCGCGGTATCGGCGTCTGCGCCGGTACCGTTGCGTCGTTCAGCTTGTTATAGGCATGAACGATGCGCCACCCGCCCTGTGCCTTCTTGACACAGAACGTAGGCGCGCTGTGCGGGGACTTCGATTCCCGCACTTGCCCAGCCTTGCGACGACTTTCGAAGAAGTCGTCGATCGCCTTCACTTGCTCCCGCGGCAGTGGCCACTGCCGCGTCACGCAATACTTCGTTCCCGGCACGAGATCAATCTCGTGCTGAACACCCTTGTCCTGCGGCAACTCCGCAGGGATATCGTCCGGGAGTACGTCTCTGTACTCACGCAAGACCTCGTAGAAGGGGCTCGACTTCAGCGAGTCCCAGCTCTGCTCGTCGAAGCGTTCCTTCTTCGACTTGGCGCTGAGGGCGTCGACGCCCTCAGCGACGAGCTGTTTCAACTCTTCCGCTTCACACTTCATCCTCTCGACATCCGAGAGGATGCAAATCTGCTCGATGCGTCCATCGTGCAGGTCGCGGGCGAAGCGCCTCCAGCTCGTGACTGGAAGCGAAGTCAACTCCGACGCTAGCGTCGGAGGGTTCTCCAACTTCATCTTCTTATACTGGAGACCAGTATTTGTGCGCGTCAAGACACTCAGTGTCTCGACGGTCGTCTCCAGTGTCTGCCCGGCAGACACTGCGAGTAGCGCCTCGGTCCCTGACCGAGACTTGCGCAGCTTTGCTCGCTTGCGCCGTTCGCTTCTTGTGCGGAACCCAGTTCCGCGCGTCTTGTTTTGTCCGGGGCCGGCCGCGGACAGATCTTCCTTTTGATCGCCGGCGGGTTCAACCCGCCGGCGCACGCAATCAAGCCCTGCTTGGTCGCATACCGCTTCGTCTTGCAGCCCTGCTGCACGCGAGCACGCAAGCATTTCCGGTGCGGGACGTTTGCAACCGTCCGCACTGCCTGCAGCGTCGGCTCCCAGAGCCGGTGCGCTTTCTTTACCTCGACGCCTGATGGCGGAGCGTTTTTCGACGTTTGGGCCAATCGCATCAGCTCCCTGAGCTGACGCGCCCGAGTCACTGTCCTTATTAGTGACTGGCTCCTCTTGTTGAACTTGTGTATGTCGACACTAATAGTCGACACGACCGCGTCACTCTTGACGCTTCGAGAACCTCTCGAATCCGATCGAATCTGAGTCTTCTGATTCGACTCACATTTTCTCCCGACGACTCTCTCAGTCGTCGGTGTCCGCGTGGGGTGACCGGAGACAGCCGCGCGTCGCGCTGCCTCTCCTGGTGGGTCGCGTGCACCGCGAGGTGCACGTGCTGCGCCGACAGGGCCATCGCTCACTGTCGCGCCGCTACTCCCGAAGTGCACGATCGTGCGCTTCGTCCAGTCGATCACCGGATCATGCCGTGCAAGCCACGGCATGCTCAACACCATGTCGAACTTATCGTCTAAGTCAAGTACGATAAGCTCGTCCACGAACTTCTTCTCTCGATACGAGAAGCGTACGCGTACGACACGCTTCTCGGTTCTAACAACGACACCCGTTGCTAGTCTTACTTCCAATAGACTTCGAGGCATTACTACCTCCTCGAAGTCAAGCCTCGCTAGGCTCTGCAGTCGAACAAAGTTGTTCGACGAACCACAATCCACCAACGCACGAAGAGACGTCTCTCTCTTCGAGTTAACCTTCAGGATGACAAGGTTCGGCCTGTCATCCCGCTTCTTACAGTGAGAGTGACTCTCACTGGGGGCAGCAGTCTTCAATACGGCGTGTTCGATATCGACACGCTCGACTGCATCACCAGCAGGGCGCCCCGCGCCTGCTGGTTGTTCTAGTTTTTTTATTGCCCGTGGCGATACCCGGTATCGTCACGCCGGCCTTTGGCCGCCTGCACAGGTGCTGTGCGTTCACGGGCGTAGTGGCCGTTGTTTCCACACCGGAAACAGCGGACATTCGTTGGTCCACGACGCTGCTGAGACCCAGCAGCCGTCGCACTCGAGAGGTCCATTGGTTCGGGACCTCCCGTCGGCTTCACCATCGGTCGCGGCATCGGCCGGGGGACGTTCACATGGAGTTTAGCCTGTCGCAGGCTAAACTCTTCTTGCATGGCAAGTGTAATCGCAGACTCGAGAGTACTTGGGTACTCTCGGAAGAGATAGGTCTTCTCAGGCCCATCTTTCAGGCCCTTCATGAACGTGACGACCTTTGTCGCCTCGTCTATCGGGTTGGTCACGATGCTCGAGACCAAGTACCGCCCCCTTTGAGCGTAAGCATGCACGTCATGCTTGCCCTGTTGCAGGTCGAGGAACTCAGCCCTCGATCTGAACTCATTCTGCGGGGGCTCAAACGCTTGTCTGAGCTCCTCCTTGAACACCTCGTACGTGCTAAAGCACGTAGGGTCAGTGAGTCGGCGTCCGTACGCCCAACTACTTGCTCGCCCGCCAAGGCATGACATGGCGAACGCAACCTTCGACAACGGGTCGACGATACGTCGAGCCGTAATGGCAGTGTCAACTTCGACAAGCCATCGGAGGAGAGGCTCGCCCTCTCTTCCTACGTAGCTGTTCACGTGGAGTTTCAACGACTCCACGCGCGGTGTGGACGGAGTCGACACCGTAGCGCGAGCAGCGGTCTCGCGCTGTTCCTTCATGATGAAGCCTAGAGCAACACCGTGTTGCTCTGTCGGCGATAGCGTGCGTAGCATCGTCGCTACGGCCGCTTCTCCAATGACCGTCGACAGTCGTTGGAGCGCCTCCCACTCTGGATCCGCCAGATGGAGACAGTGTTCGCGTGCAACATGCGTTGCACTCGTGTTTGGGTTACCAGTGGACATACTCGCGTCCACAGGCAGGTCCTCAGCCCCCGTATCGAATTTCATACGATACGTAACTAGTCCGTCGTTGGACGGACTACAAAGTGCTACCAGGTGTAATGGGCTTACTTAGCCCAATACTTTAGCTTACACGTGAGCGCACGTGTATGAGGAAGCGTAAGGTGTATTTAACTTAGATTAAGTATACTTGTATCCACAAGTATAATTAGATCTAAATAAAGGTACAAATAGTAGCTTTTGCGGTAAAATGAGAACTGAATTGAATGTTAACTGTGGCTTTCCTCCTAAAACTGATATCTATAAAGAGAGGTTCTGCCAACGAGTGGTTGGCAGAAACTCTGACCTAATGCTTGAGTATTACTGTCAGAAAGACCCTGCTTTCTGACCAATAGGACTGCTTCCTAATATGAATGGTGACTACACTGCAATGTGGCCCACCTGAATGTATCCACATAGTGCGTGTTGCACTAAGGTGAGGTTAGCCGAATGTGTAGCCCCGCTACAGCTGCCGAGCGCAGCGAAGGCGGCCTTCATTGGCTAAAAAGCTGCCGAGCGCAGCGAAGGCGGCCCCATCGGTCGATATAGCGGGACCCCAGGGCCCGCCCTTCATCGGACTTACCAACATAGCACCGCGAGTAGTGCAGCGAGCCAACGAGGCGAGCGGAACGGGTAGCGCCACTGCCGTAGCGGAGCGTAGGCAGCCTGTACTTATTAGCGAAGCGAGCGTAGTGAGCTGAGCGGCTCCAACTAATAAAAACTACCGCTCGTAGCGACGGCGCTTGGCTAGTGACAGTTGTCAATGCACACAAGCTCACGTAAGTTACATAAATTGGAACGTGTTGAGAAATGCTGTGTATATATTAACCCTTTCGTGAACAGAGCTTATTATCTTTGATTTGTATGGTATACAAAGTTAGCGTAGTACCCTATCAAGTGGGGCAATTTGACCCCTTTCATAAATCACGGTACTCGCCCAAATCAGACACGTGATGCACATGTGGTAATTGGGAGGGATAGGGAAGTCAAGTGGGGCAATTTGACCCCTTTCATAACTCACTGTACTCCCTTCAATATTTTCGAGCAATAATTTCATAGGCTGATATTTCAGCTGTCGCGAGCAAAATCGACGGCGATTATTCTCATTGGTCAAGCTTGTTCACGAAATGCACGAAAAGCTGAGACAGATACGTGCGGATACATCATAACTTACGAGTCCCACTTCATTTTTTACGGCGCTAACTTCAATATCGTGTGCTGGCGTGTATGCCACACGCACCACCTCGCAGCCTCCACAACGTGAGCCAAGAGGAACATAACGGCCCAATTGATGTATGGGCTACACTACAGCTATACGATACATGTGCGATTGTCTGATTATCGCGACACAATAACCATCGCTACCAAAAGGGCACACGACTTCGCTCTTCAGCTCAGAACTTGGCGGAAAAGGCAGTTGTGCAAGTGTCTTGGTTTCATTATTGGAAGTCTTGGCGGAACAGGCAGTTGTGCAAGTGTCTTGGTTTCATTGTTGGAAGTCTTGGCGGAACAGGTAGTTGTGCAAGTGTCTTGGTTTCATTATTGGAAGTCATGTGGCAAATAACTTGATTTCATTATTGAAATGTTGTCTCTTCAAACACTATTACCTTGATATGTCAATGCTATAAAGTATTATGTTATTGTGCTATTATACCGGATTTGATCTTGTCATACGTTATACCGGTACTTGATCGACGGATGCAATCATTTCCATTTTCCGAAAACGCGTGGAAGCCGGCGCCGCTAGCAATGGCTACCCCTCCACAAGGAGCCGAGTCAAGGGAGGAAGGAGTCGAGCCAAGAGGAAAAGAGCCGAGGCAAAAGAGGAGCTGAACCGAGAGAGGAAGGAGAGGCCGCAATCAGAGCCTCCGGTGTTGCTGCTGCAGGTCTGGGTCGTGCCACAAGCGCGCTTGGAGCTCTGACAGGTGTGCAGACGGCGCTGGAGGTGCTGGTGGCGCTAAAGGTACTGGCGACGCGGAAGTCGCTGGAAGTGCTGGCTGCGCTGGACGTGCTGTGGGGGCGTGGGAGACGCAGGAGCCGCTGGAAGTGCTGGTGCCGCTGGCGTTTCTGGCAGCGCTGGAAGTGCTGGCGGCGCTGGAGTCGGGCGACGTGCGGCCGCGCGCCGTTGTCGCTGCGTAGCATCTTGGCGCAACTGGCGTGTCACCTCTGTTGGTCGACCCCGGGGTCGTTGCACCTGCGTGAAGAAGCTGAGAGGGAACAGCCGGATGTCCGTCCCCCACGTCTTCATCAGAGTCCTAAGGCGCTGCTGTAGCTCCCTGGCACTGTGGTCCGCGCGCCGCATCCGCTGAGCAACGTCTGCCCATGAGATTCGAGCCCCTGCATCTACGTGGGCGGACGCTAGCTGCACCAGCTCTTTGTCATCTTCGATAGTGAACGTGGTGCGCATGGCAAGCAGGCAATTGACTTAGTTTTTGTTACCAATTACGGAAGTAGGCATTTGACTTAGGTTTTGTATAGCAATTCGGTCGAAAATTGTATGAAGTAATGTGAGGAGACAGGCCTCTTGCTCTGAAAGCACCGCATTACGCGGGCGCGTCAGCAAAATTATCGTAAAGTATGCATTCTGCTGACGCAATCGCGATATATTTCGCACCTAAGCGCATATATTACGGGATGTTTGCCACATAAAGTAAGATATCGTGGCAGATCATCTACAGAAACGCGATCGCATTGGCTGTAATAGGAGACGGTGATGGGCTAGTTGAACTTCTGTGAAAGGAGTCAAAATGACCCCTTTCACAGCCATTTTGCTTCAAGGTTTCGAAACATGCATCAAAGGGGTCAAATTGCACCCTTTGACCACGAAAGGGTTAATACATGTATTGTGAAAACCGACGATTATGTCCTATTTTTTGCAAATCGATCGCTTTAAGCGCTTATTAAGCGGATGAACCCTTGTTTTGATATATATAAACAGGATGTCACTCCGATTTGGCGTCCCCCATCCCTGTTCATATATCGCGGATTGGCGTCGATATATACGCAAATCGCTCCGAATGCCCAGTATCAGCTGGACATTCTGAGGGCAGCTTGTATATATAAACGGCGTCCCAAGTCAACGTGGGCTGCGAACTCGACGCTGTAGCATATATAAATCCTAATGAGCACATATAATACTTATCTCTCCGTATATTATGCGTGGAGCTACTTTTGCGCGAGTACTAGCTGCATGTACTCGCACCCAGAGCTACTCTGGCTGCAGCACCTCTGCGGCTATTTAATAAGCCCAGGAGGCAGAGCGTTTATTAGCACTTGGCCGAGATTTGCATATGGACGCTCTATCTCCAATCCTACGATTTAGTATTTTCTGTACCCATGTTTATATGTTTTCTACCCCTCCTTATAAGCCTAACTGGGCTGGACATCTTTGTCGGTTTTCACAATACATGTAATGCGTTTGTCGTTTTCACTTAGCGCTTTGGTCGATTTATAAAATCTGGACCTCGATATAAATAAATTTAGTGAAAAAGACATTACAACTCGACCAGATTATTTCTCACAACCATGGGTTTGGTTCCTGATTTATGGTAACTGTGCTGGAATTGCCGGTTTGAAAACGCAATTCTGGCTGATTTATTATAACTCGACCTCTCCATCTGTCCGACACAATAGGCACACATCATTTAGGAAGAATGATCAAAACGTGACACCAGCACTCGGACAGAGAAATTGGTGGGTGCAGATCATCATCGAGCTACTGTAGTTGCATGGTGCCCAGTATCTTGTTTGTATGTTGTGTACTAGGTAGCGAGCCGTTTATCGTATTCATATGCATAATAGTTGTGTGCATACATTAGCTTTATATCTGTACGAGTGTTGCGGTGTAACTGGAGGTGTCGTAGAAGTCGGAAAGGATGGCCATGCGACGTAGTGGTTTAGTACGTAAAATGTATCCTACAAGCTACTTAGACTAAAAACTACAATAGGAGCAGCTAGTGCACCCACAGATGAAGCTAAAGCGCCATCACACACCACCAACGTAGCAGTATTAGAGCGTCAGTGGCCGGCGACATTTCGGTGCCACCGAGGTGATCGTTTTAGCAGGCAAGGAATAGCCGATACGACAAGTCTGTGGATAGGCACGATTGAGCAACCATCGCATTTTTATGTCCACGATTTGTTTGCTGGGACAAAATAGAGAGATTTCGCAACCGTCCTTATCCTAATCCGTTTCCGGAATCGTCTTGAGATTTGTTTCGGATTAGGACCAGCATATTTCTAGTTTCGCAAATTAATCCTAATCAGAATCCGAAAAATAGGAGTCAGTTCGAAATCAGCAAAACGGCGTGCCATGGCAACCAAGGAAATACCGACGAGCGCTGCTCTGTTGGCTTTGCCGACGCTAGGCTTGGCTATTGTAGCCATGTTGGCAGAACAAGATGGAGTTGAGATAGAGCGACCACTGATTCCAGCCATTCGGTTTGATGTTAGAGCGATTACCGACGCGGATGCCCTGATCGATTATCGCTTCACTGGTCCACAGATCATTCGCATCACCCAAGGTCTACGACTACCAGAATGCATCATCACGGACGCTCGTGATCGCGTCAGCTGCTACGAAGCGCTAGCCATGCTTCTAAAGCGCTTGGCATTTCCGTGCCGTTTGTCGTCTCTTCGCAAGTCGTTTGGACGGTCTGAAGGAGTTTGCTGCCGAGTAACGCTCTGTGTGGGTACGTTCACTAACTTTCTGTCTTGGTCAAGTTATAGAATGCTTTCTCACAAAGTTCAATGCTGCAAGCGTCTTTAATAATGGACAGGTGGAATGACCTCCTATTTTTTAGTGATTCGACGTTTGTACGTCGGCTGGAGCAGTACAAAAGTGCCGTCAAGGCTGCTTCGGGGTCAATCGTAGAAGGTGTGGCATTATTCATTGATGGGACAAAGCATTTCGTTTGTCGTCCAAGCCCTCGCCCCAACGGACCAAGAGGAGAAAATCTGCAGAAAGCAGTGTACAGTGGTCACAAACGGCGCCACTGCCTTTCGTACCAAGGCGTTATTGCACCTGACGGCCTCTTTATTTCCTTTTGGGGTCCGGTCGAGGGTCGCCGCCATGACACAACGCTGCTGCGTCAAATTGGTTTACAAGAATACATCCATTCACACCCGGTTCTACAGAATCTGGACTTCATCATTTATGGGGACCCAGCGTACGGTGTGTCGGATATTATATCCGTTCCCTACCAAGGTGCTTCAATCAGCCCAGATATGAGAGCCTGTAACGCGCTTCTAAGTTCTCTGCGCGTGTCTGTGGAGTTGGGTTTTAATCACGTCAAGCGCTATTTTGCCCACCTCGAGTACGCAAAAGCCCACAAGGTGCGGCTTTCTCCTGTTGCTGTTACGGTCAAGTGTGCTGTGCTTTTTGCAAATATTCACACTTGCATCAACAACGGGAACCAAATAAGCCAAATGTTTCTGCTGAAGCCACCCAAATTAGAAGAGTATCTTTGTTGATGTATTAACCTCCCAATACACCGGTGTTCTCCCCCTCACGTAGACTAGTACCTTCCTCAACTAGTTTTCTGTGCCTCATTCATCACTACCTTCTTTTGGTTGAGACGCTGACGCATGCTGGCTAAGAATTGCGATCATCATGCTAATCCGCTGTCTTTCAGCTTCCTTTTGAGCTTGTCGGAACTTGAACTCTTGCTCACGCTGCTCGCGGTGCTCCTGATACTCCTCTTCACGCTCGCGTTTACGCACCGCTAGCATCTCGTCGTGCTGCTGGCGACGTAATAGTATGTCTTCGCGCAGGACTTCTTGAAGTCCCTGCGCTTGCTCGACTTGCGACTCCATCAAAGGTACTAGAGAAGCAAGGATAGCGTGTTTCGCTTTTGTCGGGGTTTCCTTGCTTTGCGCTGTTGCAGAGGCATCGCACCGCAAGCCCTCGCCATTTCCGTCACCTTCTGATGCGCGTTTTGCATCTGCCAGACGCTGGTCCCTCAGACGCAGCATCGCCGAATCACGAACAACAGACCCCGCTGTCTCCTTTGCATCCGATTCCCTCACGTGTTGTTCCTTTGTACGCTGTCGTTCACTCTCCCATTCATCAAAGTCGCTAACGATGTCGTCCATCAAGCCTCGAAACTCGGTATATTCTTCATCCACACCGGAGGCCCTTACCGACTCTACCTCTTGCATGCGATGTCTCGTTAGTAACGTGCTGAACCGATTCTGACAGGACTTGCTATTCACTGAGCACATGTTGAACGTGGAGAGCTTGTTCAGTCGTTCAGCGATTCCTTGCCATGCTTTCATGACTTAATTTCGCCCTTGACGATACGGTAGGATCCAATTGACCTCTTTTATTAAAAGCAAGTCTTCATCTGGACCGAACCGCTTTCTTGTTTTGAGAGGCCGCGCAACTTCATCGTCTGCAGATGTGGTGATGTTGTTGCCCTGCAAAACCGCCACTTCCCGGGCATCATCCGGCTGCACGTCGATCCGTCCGGATGTGTATCCATCACACTGAGTATTAGTAGAGCTCATGTCGATCGCGGCTACAGTATAGTTATCATACCACACGGGATTCAGCTCAAAATATTAGAACAATGACATACTTGCACCAGAGCCCGCTGGAACCTACTTGTGCCTGGATGAACCTGTAGAACTAGCTGCTGGTCGTTCGATCTCTACAAGATCGATAGGCTCTCGCTTGTAAACACGTCGCCGCTGAGCGTTAGATGTAACCACACACATACGTTAGATTCAGTCACCTGGACGCGGCATGCACAGCTTGCAGTACCTATTGGCAGGCTGCTTCTGGTGCCGTATTGTACGGCAGGTCCGCGCAGCCAGCAGCTCGTCTTGTTCTTGGACTTCGTGCTGCGCGTATATCTACAACAATACACATTGTAACAACAAAGTTAGCCCAAGCAGCTGCTTATGCGGCATGTAGAAGCGGACAAGATGGTCTTCTTACTCACTGGCTTGCACCCAAACTCTCTTCTACTAAACCAGAGCACCCCCAGCAGAAATTTGAGATTGTTAGTCGCATGAACGACATCACTACGACTTATAGATACGTACCTCGAAGACAGGACGCGGGGCGACGCGCGGTGGAGCCCTCCGAGACGCGAGGCGTCGCGGGGCTGAGCCTGTGCGACGCGGGGTTGAGTCGAGAGTGTTTGGAGACTGCTGTGGGGCGGCCGCTCGAAAAGAAACCGCCATTATTTGTGTACAAAACATCACGCTCAGAGTCCGGAACCAGATCTTCGATTCCGGTCTTCCTCACTCAAAATCCGAATCGGCTTTCCAGAAAAAAGTCGGACGGCTATTTTTTGTAGTCATTACTGGACTGGATTCGGATTCAGACACTTGCGAAATCTCTCTAATACCAAAAACACCACTCAATGCATCATTAGCACCCTTACTAAAGGGTTAGGTCGACCATATTAGAAGGCGGTAGTGAGCGGGTGCGAGGAGCCCGCGAAGCAGGGCCGCGCGATATTTGCAGAGGCGGGCCCAGCGACGACTATTCCAGCGAACGGACCCGTTGCCCTGTCCAGTAGTTAGTTTTTCTAATGCGGGGGTCTGGGGGTGCAACCCCCAGTATTACCCCAAATAGAAGGACGCGATTTGCAGTGGTGTTTTTGGTACGTTGTCGTTTGCTGAATGGAGCGACAAAAAATCTGCAAAGCACAATAATACTTGTGGTATTTTAATACCACGAAGTATTAAAATACATGTATTAATACCGGTATTATACATGTGCTGTAGAGCCGGCACTATTTTAATAGTATATTGTGAGTTCTAGTCGAAGTTTCCAAACGCGATTGGTTGAATCGATCGAGCCCAATCGCCGGCCAATCGCCCAAGCGTATACAATTTGTATAGTTGACAGATTAAGGACGAATGTAGCCATGACATGCGGCTCTCGGCTGCCTCTGGCGATTCCAAATCTGACTTGGGAATTGTATTGGAGCGATTCTGGTGGAGTCCTGAAACCGATCCGGTTCGGCAAATTTGGACGGAATTCACAAATACCACGAAGTATTAAAATACATGTATTAATACCGGTATCATACATGTGCTGCAGAGCCGGCACTATTTTAATAGTATTAAAATACTACAGTGTATTTGCAGTTGATGATGTACCGGTACCGACAACGACACAAAAAGCCGGGCAAACTGAATAGCATCCCAATACTAAAATGATGTGACACAAAAAGTCGGATCAATTTTGTTAAATTGACTGATTGGCTAAAACAACTTCAATTGGCGCCTGCCACCAGCCGTGCACAGTACCGTGTGGGTACCCTAGGTGCTCAACGGCGGTAGGAAGCCCGACGATCTTGACGAGCCCTATGGCTGCCAGCTTGACCTTGACCGGGTAGCCCCGCTGTTTCCTCCCCATGGTGGCTTGAAAAATGAGCGGGGAGCAAGAGGAGCTCACATCGCGCTCTCGAATTGCTCCCTTCCAACCAAATTTTAGCAATAGCGATTGGTAATTTATTAAATGTTTTCTTCATTTTTATTGGCTGAAATATTACTATGGGGCGTTGGCAAATTCCCGAGTTTTGTGTACCCCGGCTTTTTGTGTCGTTGTCGGTACTGGTCCCATTTGTTTACTCCTATAAGAAATGGGTTGGGGGAGTTGATGAGTCAGCCTCACGACTCTTGATCACCACAATTCATGTGTATCCAGATTTTTTACATTGATTACCCTTTCGGTAAGGGCAACATCAAAATCTAATCACCCTGGGTGATTCACCCACATGTGCAGGCCACTTTAACGGTGCAAAACGAGCTTTCTATCCTTCGCAAAGCCTCATGAGGGTGCATTCGGGAGGATTCGCCGGCTACGCTATTACTTAGTAGTATCTCTACCTCCGTGGTGAATCACCGTGATACACGGCTCAGCAAATTTGAGTCAAATCGGATGAAAACTCACAAGGTTATAGCAAAAACAACCTCTCGATGCTGTCGTGGTCGCTGTTAAAAAAAGATGAGAGTGACTGCTGTCCCCGACTGGAGCATACGCCTTGTATACTTCTGTCCGGAGCGCATAACCGGTGCGTACAGCGAGCGCAGCGAGCCAAGCCCCGCTCCGAAGCGCGGTAGGGAAACCAGAGCGAGGGTAGCTACAGGTAGCCGATCCCCGCGCAAAGCGCGGTAGGGTTCATAATATGAAACATATTATGTCACAAGCCAGGGTTTCGGGGGTATAGTCAGGGGTGTCTAAAAATCTACAAATATCCGGACGCGTATAGACAGCTATATAAAAGGTGGGAGTCGGTTACAGTAGAGATGCTACTGCAACACCCAGCTGGGGACAGCATCACGTGCCAAAAAATATAGTTTTTCACTGCCGCCTGGCCAAAAGAGGTGAAGGCACAATAGACGAGGTCTATGGCAAGCGGTCACGAGCTCGCGTACCTAGCCAAAGTAAACCCGCGAGGTATTTGCGAAGGCGGGTCCAGCGCCGAGCATTCCAGCGATCCGCGCACTGTACTGGGCCGAACCATATAAAGCCCGAGTGAACATTGTACAGCTGGTATAAATTAAATGAGAGTGACTGCTGACCCCGACTGACAGAGGTCGACAGCATCGAGGACCCAGAAAACACCCCAGTCAAACTATATATTTTTAGATCCAGGATCAAAAACTTAAAAATAGTAAGACTCTTCCAGTGTCATACGACACGTAGAACACTCAGAAACCGCAAGCCATTTTCACCCCGTCTAAGAAGGCGCGTACCTATGATTTACACAACAAGGCTCAATAATCCGAGGATTGTAAAAATGCGATTATCCAATCAGATACCTTTATTTTTCCGCGCTTATCCAATCAGATACCTTTATTTTCCCGCCAGTTCCGGCATCATCGCCAGCACCTCTCCGTCGTCTCTCCATCGCCGACGCAGCCCCGCTTCGTGCTCCAACGCCAACACAGCGTCGATTTCCTCGAGCAGATCCATTTCTGCACAAGCGCTGGCCTGATCGAAGTACGCGCAGCCCCATGATCCCCAGTGCGGGTCGCCCTTGGCGCCGCCGCTGCAGCTCTCGGTCTCGGACGACCCGGCGGAGAACTCCAAGCAGGCTCTCAAGGCGCTCAAGTGCGTGGCCTTCTCCAGCAAACAGATGGGCACAATGCTGGGCCGCCGCCGCGAACTGCTCAAGGACCCGGTGGACGAGCTCAAGCTGCTACGCCGCGAGGACCAGCGCGAGCGCGTGCTGCTGACCAACATCAAGCGCACGCTGCGCTGCAGCAGCAGAAGGGCGCGGCCGACGAGGCCACGCTGGTCTTCAACTGCAAGCACAACCATGGTGGCTACGTGCACCAAGACCACATTCCTGTCGGCCTCCGAGCTCGGCTACGAGGTGGAGGGCTACGATGACGAGGACGCCAACGCCCAGTGCAGCAGCGCCGGCGAGAGCGACTACCTCCTCTCAGACTTTATGGACAACGACGAAGTCGAGATGGCGCAGCAGGACGGCGACTACCCGAAGCTGCAGGTGGCGCAGCCGGACGAGGAGCGCCCCGTTGAAGACGACAAGGACGAGGTCGGCGAACTCTCGAGCGTGAATGCCTGGTCCTTCGAGAGCGACTCGCAGACTAGCTAGTTGGTCAAGGACAGTCGCCGCCGCTCGGTATCACTCACTCACCCACCCGCGTTATTGGCGCACGAATGCTAGCCGACCTTCGATGCGGTAGTGCTGTTCACCACATGATGGCGCCAACGACCTCGAACAGGTTGCGCATCTTCCAGTCGTCGGTCAAGCTCGTGTTAGACCAAGTGTAGCTGGGCGAAGGCGATGAGCTCCTACTGTAATCACTGTACTTGCGGCACAACTATCAACTCCGTTTTAGGTTATACATGACGGCGATTTATTTTTAAAATCGATATTTTAAACAATATCATGTTGGGAAGGGTATTACTAGATACAGTCGCAATGGTGAACCATGATTCGCCAAAACTAGACATGGGGTAGGTCTATTTACCTTTCCCTCTGTTGTGAGTGGTGAAGAAGCCCATAATCCTCGTGGTTTTCAGCATAAATAAAGCGCGCTGAGATGCACATGCTGGCCAAATCTGACAAAAAATGACCAAAAAATGACTGAGCTGTGTTTTTTGGGGTCCTCGATGCTGTCGACCTCTGTGAAGTATACGCCCTATTTACTTCTGTCCGGAGGGCATAAACGGTGCGCATAGCGAGCGGAGCGAGCCGAGCCCCGCGCGAAGCGCGGTAGGGTAACACATAGCGAGCGTAGCGAGCCGATCCCCGCGCGGAGCGCGGTAGGGTTTAGGAGCCCCATGCCAGGGTTTTTGGGGTCTAGTCAGGGGTGTACTAAAAATCTATTTTTATCCGGACACGTATAGTCGGCTATATAAAAGGTGCGAGTCGGTTGCAGTAGAGAGGCTACTGCAACACCCAGTCGGGGACAGCATCACGTGCCAAATTAAATACCGTATAATACAGTTTTCGCAAGAGAGCAGATGCTCTCCGCTCTAAAATGCTTAAATGTATTACGCTTTCGCGGTTACCTACGTTCCGCCAGGGTACAAAGCCTATTGAAACTCAGGTTACGGTTCACCGGTACTGTACCGAAGTACGGTGTACCGGTGCTCCTTTCGCATGCGTCGGAACTGCTGGCTCTAAAATGCTTGTTAACTTGAAAATACCATGGAGCGGCAAGCAGTGCTTGAAGCACGGGGACGATGTACTTCACGGACACACACAATTGGTAAGCTTCCCCGACGGCACCTGTTCATGGTACAGCAACAGATGCATTACGTGTATCTGTAGCGTAGACTGTCCATCATGCACGCTGAACTGCGGCCTGCTAAAACATCACTCATCGTATCCGCTAGAGCAATTCTTTCTCACTCCGACTTTTGAGTCCTTGCCCTCAAGCCCGACAGCAACCCGCAGTGTAAACCCTCGCTCCAAGTCCACCATGCAACATCGTCTCGGCAGCTACGAACAAGGATCAGACCAAGCTCTCGCAGGTGACCTCGTACGATGCGGTTGAGCCGCTCGATGCTGCCCAGGTGAACGCCCCTGCCAAAAGGTCCCTGAGGAGCCACAGAGACGAGCAGGAGGAGGAGGATTCGGACGAAGACCCGCAGGATGAAGATCGCATGATGAATATCGGCATGGTCGATGATATGGTTACCAAGGCAAACGCGAAGACGATCACTGACCTGTTGGCTTCAGCCAAACGCGTCGAAAGGGAGGGTGGGTCGGTGAAGGGCTTAATGACTCCTGACATGCTTAAATACGCGCGGAATGACCGCGAATTTACGCTGTTCAAGAAGATGTACGACGGCGATGTCTCTTTGTCGACGTTCGCCAAGATGATGAAGTACAACCCGAACAGCAATTTGGCTCACAACTTCGATGACGTCTACACGTTGTACAGGTGGTACATCACGGTCCGCAACGGCCCAGCTAAACACTTCGTCGCTTAGTTCGCCATTACGCGTATCATCTAGGTAAAAGCCTTCATTTGGGATGTTCATACTTAGTAGCGCTAAAAGTCACACCTGGCTTACAATATGCAAGAACTCTTCACTTTGGCCAAATTGCTATGTTCACCTGCAAGTGACTTCAGCGTTTCTTGATATCTCAGACCCGCGTCACCTCTCGCTTCGGATGCAGGGCCTCAGACTGCACCACCTACTCCGACTGGCTCTGTGACGGCAAACCAGCTCAACGCTCAACAGCTCAAATAATTCTGATAGATCCTTTTGAGCTCTACAAGTAGTGGCTCTGGTGCCATCGATAACAGATTGAAGAATCCAAAGCGTTCGAAGCGCCCTCGGATGACGCTCATATGGTCCTGGTAGACTCTGCTGCCAGCGCGTACATACACAACTATGTATCTTTATCTCTCTTTGGACGGCGCTCTCCTGCCTGCTCACTTTCGATTTACCCGTCGACCACTAACTCACTCCACTTCAACTACCTCTCCCAAACCATGAAGACTTCGTCCTCGATCCTCGCTATCATGGCTCTACTCGCTGTCACAGCTCTGGGAGTGCACGCCGACCAGGACACCACCACTTCGCAGCCGGAGGTGGAGGAGAAAGGCACCTGGGCGCCGATGATCCCCGCTCTGTGGGCCACTGGCGACGACGACTCCATCTCGACGTCGCAGCCGGTGGTGGATGAGAAGGCGTCCTGGGCACCACTCTGCGCTCTCAAGGCGATGGACGGTGACCAGATCTCGACGTCGCAGCCTGTGGCGGACGAAAAAGCATCGTGGGCTCCGCTCCGTGCCCTGCGGACCATGGACGACGCCAAGCAGCAGCAGCAGAAGCCCCACGATCACCACCCCAAGGCACCTAAGAACGGAGGCAAGCACCACTAAGATCAAACTACGGACGACTGTCGACACGTTGGGATGACGACAAGGAAATGGAACAGTGGACCGATTCCCGTGGGCTATTTTCGTATAGATTTCGTGTCTTAAAAATCGTGTACAGATCTCGTACAGCCCGCAGACCGCTTGCTGTCTAAATGCATAGATTCGGTACAGATCTGATGTGCCACTTTCAAGTTGAAGTGACCCTCACCCACGCACGTCAATAGCACTCCCTGGCAAGCCCCACCACTCAGCAGCGATCATGGTGTCTGCAAGCAAGCGCTGCGGGCCCACAGGGACGCAAGGCTACAGCGATTCCGATACTATGGCGCTGCTAACTATCATCAATGAACCACGTGGCTCGAACGGGCCCGCCATTTGTTCAATGAGCGTCTTGCGGCAGTCGAGGGCCGTGACATTATCACGGCCTTCGACTGCGTAACTAATATACGTTCTAATGCCGGCGTCACCGAGTGGGAAGACTCGTCGCCCCGTCACCCGTGTTCTAGCGGTTGAAATGAGTCAAATACCACAACGTGACTGTGGAAGACGAGGCCAGCTTAAACACAGCGTCATTTCCTGGCAGGAGACAGAAGCAGTCTGGTGAGGGCGTATTTACGGGGATCTCGAGTTCCGTGGCAAATACACCCTCATCAGACTGCTTCTGTCTCGCTGACACCGCTTGCGGGTGGCCTCGCCCCTCGCCGGCATTGCGGTGGCAGCGCTCGTAGACGCGTCGATGAACTCGTCTTCGTCGTCCGCACTATGCTTGCCAGTGTCAACGGCCCCGGTGAGCAGTGCAAGAGTGAGAGAGCAATATTCACCATTCTAGCCATACCATCTACACATCTAGAAATCTGTCGGAGGGGGGGGTACCCTCCGACAGATTTCACTTCTGAGATTTCACTTCTGGGTACCCTCCGACAGATTTCACTTCTGAGATTTCACTTCTGTCGGAGGGTACCCCCCCCTCCGACAGATTTCTAGATGTGTAGATGGTATGGCTAGAATGGTGAATATTGCTCTCTCACTCTTGCACTGCTCACCGGGGCCGTTGACACTGGCAAGCATAGTGCGGACGACGAAGACGAGTTCATCGACGCGTCTACGAGCGCTGCCACCGCAATGCCGGCGAGGGGCGAGGCCACCCGCAAGCGGTGTCAGCGAGACAGAAGCAGTCTGATGAGGGTGTATTTGCCACGGAACTCGAGATCCCCGTAAATACGCCCTCACCAGACTGCTTCTGTCTCCTGCCAGGAAATGACGCTGTGTTTAAGCTGGCCTCGTCTTCCACAGTCACGTTGTGGTATTTGACTCATTTCAACCGCTAGAACACGGGTGACGGGGCGACGAGTCTTCCCACTCGGTGACGCCGGCATTAGAACGTATAATAGTTACGCAGTCGAAGGCCGTGATAATGTCACGGCCCTCGACTGCCGCAAGACGCTCATTGAACAAATGGCGGGCCCGTTCGAGCCACGTGGTTCATTGATGATAGTTAGCAGCGCCATAGTATCGGAATCGCTGTAGCCTTGCGTCCCTGTGGGCCCGCAGCGCTTGCTTGCAGACACCATGATCGCTGCTGAGTGGTGGGGCTTGCCAGGGAGTGCTATTGACGTGCGTGGGTGAGGGTCACTTCAACTTGAAAGTGGCACATCAGATCTGTACCGAATCTATGCATTTAGACAGCAAGCGGTCTGCGGGCTGTACGAGATCTGTACACGATTTTTAAGACACGAAATCTATACGAAAATAGCCCACGGGAATCGGTCCAGTAGCTGCTTATGGATTGCTAGCTTTGACTTGGCTGTGACGTTGTAAGAAGTTGAGTTCAATTTTCACTATTTCCCTAACACTTCCGTGACGTGATCCTTAGTTTTACCGTCCTCAACCATTTTATTCACATTCCTACATCAGAATAAACAAAGATTAAACGTAAGTTGAAGCAGCCAAAAAAATAATGTCACGATGTGTTCACTCACTCCACGAGTAACGTCGGAATACTACCTGGCAACCTTGCGTCGATCCGCAGAAGTATTGCCAAAATTTTGCGTGAATTATTCAGCAATTGCCCAGCTCCCATGGTGCGCTCGAGCCACTTATTTAGCACTGTCGCCATCTCGAACAACTTCAACTGGAGCTCCTGGATACGCGCGTACGCTGTCTTGGGGTTTAGTTCTTGCAAACTGACATCACAGGTATCGAGGAATTGCACAAACAACTGCCGCAGTGGCGTTTGTAGCTGTGTAGGATCCAAATCTGTGATTTCTCTCTCTGTATCATTAACGTGGTTGCGCATCGCCTGGAATTGATCGGCGTGGAATTCGTTCCAGTAAGCTTGCGCTCGCCTGTAGCTTGCTGCTAGATTCAAGTGTGTGTCGCTTTTAGTCGCGATTTTGATGATACCAGGCAGCTGCTTCACTAGCCCTTTTAGTTGCGCGTGACCCAAAGTCCCACACGGACAGAGCCAAATTAACTCCACTAGTATCCCCATAATTTCACAAAATGCCACTACGGATTCTTCATCTTGTGCAATGAATCGCGAGAAGTGTTTGCCGAGTTTTATTACTCGGTGAAGCAGGCACTGGATTTCTTTCGCGGCTTGGGAGAATGGAAGTACCAGTTCACCAACCTCAAGATCGCCTTTCAGCTGAGTTGCCATGTCCAGGCACCCCTTTACCTCAGCATAGACGCGTCTAGCGGCAGCATCATCACCATCGTGCAAATTTGTGGCTTGAGGACTTGTAGCGAGACGCTTTGCCTCTGGAAGATCATCTTCTGTGTCTTCCCGGGCTCTTTTGGCACCGACTACATCAGCGTGAATGTTACCAGCAGCGGGGATTAGCCCAGATGGCTTCACTTCGCTGCCAGACTCTTTGAAGTTAAGAGCGTTCGGGCTTGAGTCCACCACTTGACCATCCCTTTCAGTTTTAGTATCTCTGACACCACACAACCTAGAAAAAAGAAAACATTTTAACGCCCGACACACGATTAAACGTTAGGTCTATCAGCAAATTTGGGGTGTTGGAGGCGAGAATCTTACTCAAGAAGAAGCTTCGGAGACCTCCCGGGATACACTGCGTCGAATTTCTCAAGTGTTTCGCTCAGTTTGCTTACCCACCCTGGCAGCTTTTGCGTTTTATACGCGTATTTTGTGAGATTCGACAAGTGCTGTCCAAATTTCAGGAACAATTCCCACTGCTCCGATGTCCACGGCTTCATATCATCCACGTCATACCTTATTATGCAGTACTGACATATACTGTGAAACTTTTCGCCATACTTGAGCAAACTACTTCTTAGCTGTCTTAGCTTCTTCGAGGTCTCTGTCAGTTTACTCAAGTTTGAAGATGTTGTACCCAGAAATGTGGAAATGCGTTCATCCACAAATCTCACCAAGGTGTTCCGACATTCGAGCACAGGCAACATCGATTGAGTAAGTGGTGTGGCCCCCGTAAGGACATGGACTGCGTCAAAAGATACAATGGCAGACACAACCCAGGCCATGTTAAACCTTGTCTTGCCAAAAGTGATACGTGACACTGCAAGTTCCGAGGCTTCACAAAAAGATGCTACTAGCTTTCGGCTGGTACTTTGTCTCGACAGACGCTTGAGAAAGAGTCTGCTTGCCTCTTTAAAGTCCTGCTTCACAGCAGTGGTCCATCTATCCACAGCAAGGGCGTCTGCATTTTCGAAGACGTTGCTTGTCGAACCAGGATCTCGTAGTGGCAAGTTCGTGGTCGAGTTCTTCATAGAACGCGCAGCTGCGAGGTAACGTTGGAGTGCGTTCTTCAGGGTAGATGCTGATAAATGCCCCTCTCCATCGGGTTTAAAGCCCGCGGTTGTGGCGATGATAGCAACCTCATCGGTTGTGGAGTTTGTGGGGTTGGCAGTAAGTTGCTGACAGCTCTCCGAATCTCTGCGCACGGCAGCAGATCGAGTTGCTACATTTTCAGAATTGGTATCTTCATCAGACCCTCCGTTACGAATAAAAATTGAGCTTGCACTCAAAGGGGATGTCGATGACGATTTTTGATCTTGTTCCAATCCGATATCCTCCAGTGTGAAGTCGTTCAGTCTATTGTCTCCATCTCCGCACTCTCTGTTCTGAGCTTGCTCGTCCTTGTCGACTTGTGGAACTTCTTCCAGCTCATCGTCTGTCTCCGTCTCATCACCGTCAATGCTGCGCTGTTCTAATGCTGGGGTCAATGCAGGAAGGTGACGCTTGACGATCTCCACAAGGTGTTGCGTTACCATCACCAAGTCTGTTTGGGCACGCTCTACACTCTCCACCAAAAGCAAAACTTCAGAAATCGGAGTGATATCATCATGTTCACATTTGAGCGAGCGTTCAGTTAGCTCGAGATGCAGCTCGACAACTTTCGTCACTCGTAAAAGCTGCTGCTCCACGTCACGCAGCTTTGCAGTAAGCGCCATTGGGATTGAAGAATGAACGCCTGCTCACAAGGAGCCCCTCGCAATTTTTTTCTATACTTCGATGTGCATGTATATATATCTGGTGACTTCGCTACTCATTATAGATTTTGTAGCTGATTACAAATTACCACTTTCGACAAATTGAAGAGCTATCTATACGTATTCCATGATCGGTTTCACAACTTCTTGTGCCCCCCCCCATCCCCCATACACAAACTCCAATCATGACAGGTCCATCCAAATGATGGTTGTGAGTTTGTAAGTGCTGCATTGACAATCTGCATCCTAGAGGCGAGAATATCCTATATTTTGACGGCCGCTATGCAAACCACACCACTTTAGGTTATCACGTTGACTGCACCATCCGAGGTCCCAGGCCGCCAACCACAAATTACTGCGGCAAGATCAACGATCCAAAACTAAAATCAAGGCGCCAAATCGAGGTTAGATCCCTTGTACTCTGCAAGTGGTGACTCGGTTCCGGTGCAAACAATACCATGACTTTTGAGCTGTTCACTTTCGAATTAGTCTTCGACCCCTCTCTCCACTCAACCGGAACAACCCAAAGACCCACTCATCAACCATGAAGACCTCGACCTCCATCCTCGCAGCAATCGCAATGCTCGCTGTTGCAGCTCTCAGTGCGACTGGAGTGTACGCCGACGAAATCCCCGTCTCGGATGACGCTCACACCTCCAACCATTTGGTCACTTCGGAGCCCGTTGTCAGTGAGAAAACGTGGATGCCGTTCCGCGCACTACGCGCGATGGACTACCCGCAACTGGGACATCTCGACTACACCCACAAACCCATAAAGCCCACCAGCCTGGACAACCTGACTATCATCAAGAACGCCCACCGGGCTCTGAGCCAGGCTCAGGTGGCACCAGCTCCAAGCACTTCTACCACCAGGGCCACGCCCGCTCCGACCAGGATGAACACGCCCAAGGTCACTCCAGCAGCGACGACTACGAAGGCGACACCTTCCAGTCACAAGGGGGCTTCACCTTCTGCCAACAAGTATCCGAAGGCGGCTGTTGCTCCACCCACGAAGCAGGGAAAGACTGGAAAGACTGGTGTGAGCACGAATTCCAACGCCGCTCAGCAGAAGTCTCGCAATTTGGGCGGGGACGAAGCTAAGCATCAATTTCCTCATGACCACCACCACGACGCCAAGCAAAACTCGAAGAATGGACTGAAGCACCAATAAGTTCTGCCGATGTTACCAATTTATCAACAACACAACGGAATGGCGGCGATAAAACTGAACTCGGAGAGTATCGATATTGCAGCACTTAATCTTTTTCAACTTCAATTTCTGCTGTTATGTTTGTGTATTCCGCTGCACACGGATCCAGTGCAACATCCTGTTGAAATGCAAAAATTATACAGCACCAAAACGATAAAGGTGACACTTTTAAGTTTAAAAACTTTTTACCCGTGTGAAAACTAGTGTAGAGTTTTTTGTTTTTATTCACGTTGTCTACTTTTCACGGGTGCATTTGATCCGTGTCTTACGGTAGTTGAACGCACCCTCTCCACCAAGCATTTCCATTAATAATGTCGCTCACAGGCAGGCTTAGCGGTGCGGGGCAGCGCCTGTTCGATGCGAAGGAGTACATTCAAGACGTCATACAAGCCTCGCTAGAGATCGCAGATGACTCAGAGCAACTTGATCTTGTGCAGTATTTGGACGATTTGGAGCAGATACAGAGACAGTTGAACGCGACGACGAAGCGGTTGGTGTCAACTGTTCGAAGCTTGATCCTTGAGAAAGTAAGCAAAGAGCTGCGATGGGTGGAACTAACTGAGGCTGCTGTACAATTGACAATGTCTGGGTCGCTATTCGCAGGCTAGCGGTGGTAGCCACATGAAAACGGAACAGCAGTCAAAACTGACAATTGAAGTGGTGAAAAGTGAGAGTGATAGCGACGCAGAGACTGGCGCAGAAATGGAGTTGAAGCCATATATATCATTTGTTGAGTACACCGACGCTGCTCAGAAAGCGATGGATGCGGTCAACACGGATACGGACGACAAAGATGCCAGGAATGTGATCTCTCACATGAACGACGGACAACTTATGGAGTGGAGCAAGACTGTCGAAGAAAAGGCGCTTTTTGCGAACAGAGTTTTTCTTAAACGCCTGAAAGCTAAAGGCATTAAGAAGGACACGGCTGTAGCTTTCGTGATGGCTACGACGCTCGCGACTTCGCTGGTTGCCTCTCGTCGAGTGAAGCTTCCGAAGCGCGTTTGGCTAATCCAGTTCCACAGCAGCCTTTATGAAATTGCTACAGCAGCAGAGAGCTCAAGGCTCAAAGATGTATTACTTGCTCCAGTGGAGAAATGTCAGATTGACGTGGAGAATTTCATGCAACTTACAGCTTTGGATTCCATGTCGAGCATTGTGGCTTCGACTGAGAGTAAAGGGCGCATCGAAGCTCTGGAATTGCTTCGTGTCACTCAATCACTTTTGCGCGAACTCATGTATAACTGCGAGTCGTATTTCGAACACCCCCCGCGCACTGAATCGCAGTGGGCACAATTTGGTGAGATCGTAAAGTCACTGGCGAATTGGATGCGAATACTATCCGACGCAGACGTCCCGTATGATGGCACCCCCTACAATATTGACCCCTTGCTAAAGTTCAGTATCGTGTTTCCCGGTCGAGTTTCACCTAATCTGTTCAGGTGCGTCTGTGAGAAGAAACCCTCGATTTTGAAGCATTTCAGTGCCCATTATAAACTTTTTGCTGATTACTGCGTCGTTTTCCAGGAACTGGATGCTTATGACAAGCGAACAAGTGATGACAGCTCCTTCCAAGCGGGCGAGAACAGAGTAGCTCCGATGATTTCCAAAGGGAGTTAGGGGTAATCTATTTGGCTAAGAAGCAGACTGCAGGTAGATCGTGTATTGGAGGTTAGTGTTGGAACCGAAGAAAAGTGTTAAGCCAGGTACTTGCTCACGATGATCAGATTCAACGCCGACATTCCCATGTGCCGACAGTCGATTTGATATTGTCAGCATCTACTGGGGAATGCAGAGTTTACTGGTGCTTCAGTCCATTCTTCGAGTTCTGCTTGGCGTCGTGGTGGTGGTCGTGAGGAAGCTGCTGCTTGGCTTCGTCCCCGCCCAAATTGCGAGACTTCTGCTGAGCGGCGTTGGAAGTCGTGCTCACACCAGTCTTTCCCGTCTTTCCCGTCTTTCCCTGCTTCGTGGGTGGAGCAACACCCGCCTTCGGCTTCTTGTTGGCAGGTGAAGCCCCCCTTGTGAGCGGAAGCTGTCGCCTTCGTAGTCGTCGCTGCTGGGGTGGCCTTGGGCGTGCTGGTCCTGGTCGGAGCGGGCGTGGCCCTGGAGTTGGCGCCTCCAGTCTTGGTCGGAGCAGGGGTGGCCTCGGTGGTAGAAGTGCTAGTAGTGCTGGTCACGGGAGCCTGGCCCAGAGCACGACGCGCCTGCTTGTCATCCTTCTTGGAGTCGTAGTGGGAGTCGTGGGGCGGGTGCTTGCCGTCGTCGTGGGGTCCCTGCTTGGGAGAGTCCATCGACCGAAGAGCGCGGAAGGGCACCCAGGTCCTCTCATCACTCACAGGCTCCGAAGTGACCAAGTGGTTGGCATCGTCGGAGGGATGCGAGATGGGGTTTTCGTCGATGCGCACTCCAGTCGCTCCGAGAGCTGCAACAGCAAGCAGAGCCATGGCTGCGAGCATTGAGGACGAAATCTTCATACTTGAGGAGTGGAGGTTGGTTGTCCCGGTTGAGTGGAGAGAGTGGTCGAAGGCTAATTCGAAAGTGAACAGACCGGGGACATGCATCGGTAGGAAGGAAGAAACACTTGACGGCACCATGGTGTTCCAGTGGCAAACGGGTTAATCAATCTGTTATCGTTGGATAGATGAGTTTCGTGGGGCTGTGGAGCTAACACCAGTGGCTTACGGTGCCGTAGTCAAGTTCACCACCTAAAATGAGAAGTGGACCTACCGACAGCTGCTGACAGAACATCGAACTAGGAAATGTGGCTGTTCGAAGCGACGATAGCAGAGCACGGTGCGTTCGTGCAAACAAGTTTCCCTTGTTTGTAGTTGATACACATCCCGGCTCAAATCTGTTCACGCTCGCACCA
This sequence comes from Phytophthora fragariae, assembly GCA_009729435.1. NCBI lineage: Eukaryota > Oomycota > Peronosporomycetes > Peronosporales > Peronosporaceae > Phytophthora > Phytophthora fragariae. The sequence continues at coordinate 286,115 of QQOI01000002.1, read as the reverse complement.
ATGTCGCTGTACTGGAAATATGTGGCTCCTTGAAGTGTTTAACCCCATGAGAAAGCAGCATATAAGTGTCGGAGCTTGCCGGACAAAAGCCGATCTTGGGGAGGCACTTCAAGGAGCCACATATTTCCAGTACAGCGACATTGGTGCGAGCGTGAACAGATTTGAGCCGGGATGTGTATCAACTACAAACAAGGGAAACTTGTTTGCACGAACGCACCGTGCTCTGCTATCGTCGCTTCGAACAGCCACATTTCCTAGTTCGATGTTCTGTCAGCAGCTGTCGGTAGGTCCACTTCTCATTTTAGGTGGTGAACTTGACTACGGCACCGTAAGCCACTGGTGTTAGCTCCACAGCCCCACGAAACTCATCTATCCAACGATAACAGATTGATTAACCCGTTTGCCACTGGAACACCATGGTGCCGTCAAGTGTTTCTTCCTTCCTACCGATGCATGTCCCCGGTCTGTTCACTTTCGAATTAGCCTTCGACCACTCTCTCCACTCAACCGGGACAACCAACCTCCACTCCTCAAGTATGAAGATTTCGTCCTCAATGCTCGCAGCCATGGCTCTGCTTGCTGTTGCAGCTCTCGGAGCGACTGGAGTGCGCATCGACGAAAACCCCATCTCGCATCCCTCCGACGATGCCAACCACTTGGTCACTTCGGAGCCTGTGAGTGATGAGAGGACCTGGGTGCCCTTCCGCGCTCTTCGGTCGATGGACTCTCCCAAGCAGGGACCCCACGACGACGGCAAGCACCCGCCCCACGACTCCCACTACGACTCCAAGAAGGATGACAAGCAGGCGCGTCGTGCTCTGGGCCAGGCTCCCGTGACCAGCACTACTAGCACTTCTACCACCGAGGCCACCCCTGCTCCGACCAAGACTGGAGGCGCCAACTCCAGGGCCACGCCCGCTCCGACCAGGACCAGCACGCCCAAGGCCACCCCAGCAGCGACGACTACGAAGGCGACAGCTTCCGCTCACAAGGGGGCTTCACCTGCCAACAAGAAGCCGAAGGCGGGTGTTGCTCCACCCACGAAGCAGGGAAAGACGGGAAAGACGGGAAAGACTGGTGTGAGCACGACTTCCAACGCCGCTCAGCAGAAGTCTCGCAATTTGGGCGGGGACGAAGCCAAGCAGCAGCTTCCTCACGACCACCACCACGACGCCAAGCAGAACTCGAAGAATGGACTGAAGCACCAGTAAACTCTGCATTCCCCAGTAGATGCTCACGGAATCAAATCGACTATCGGCACATGGGAATGTCGGCGTTGAATCTCAGCAAGTAGCTGGTTAAACACTTTTCTTCGGTTTCAATACAAGAATCTCCAATACCCACTACTTACTGTACAGTAGTCACGTGAATTTGTTCGCAATGAGTCAATGGCAATGACAGAACCCTCGAATCAGTAGCCGCATAAGGCAGCATACTCTCATACGAAAAAAAATGGTCTGGTTAGTTTTCTGAATGATCTCTTTTGTATTACGTCCTCGTTTGAGCTATCTCGAGGACTATTGACGTTACGACCTCTCAACTTGACAAAAAAACTTGCACGATCAAGTCTATGGACGCGAAAAACGCATATCGAACCGTCCAACTTACGGGAAACTCACTTCACGCATCGAGATCTGACACGAATCGCAGCGATGTGAAAATCATTGACAGCCACATCTTATCCATAGTGTGAACAACAAGTGCACTTACTTCTCGGTTTAATTTTCGTCCTCGTGGCGTCGGAGGAGGCGGCACCCATTCCTCCTCATCTTCTTCTTCTGTCGCTTCTTCGGCTGCTAGCCATGCGTACTCTTCATCCGTCTCCGTTATATCGCCGTCTTCCCTCTGTTGCAAACATCATTGGATGTCAACTCAAGTTTCGTTTCTCCGGTTCAAGCGAAAAATACGGGATACGTACCACCGGTGTCTTCAACTCGTGCAAGCCCTTGTATGAAGGATGTACAGTCAACCGCTTAAAGTTAGCCAATTCATTGGCTTCATAGAGCAGATCATCCTGCAACTGAGCAATGCTTTGGACTCGCGCGTTCCAATCTTCTAGCAAGTGTGGTGCACCACACTGACTTTGGCCGGTTCCATCAAGAGTAAATGGACGTCGACGTCGTCGCACGGTGGCTACAAATTGCATCACGTGCAGGTTGACCTCACGTAGGAATCCCAGCTTCTCGTGGCTGCTGGGATGAAAACGCTGGGCACCCAATCGCTGCCTTTCGTCTGCGCCAAATACTGCTGTAGGGGCCATCAAATACCCAACCAATTGGTCGACTTCATAGGCAAGATCCTGTTGCGAGGCCTGAATGTCCGCCACAAGCTCAGCAGCGTCATCCATCGATCCTCCTGATATCTTTGCTTGAACTTCCACGCCACACAAAACTCGACGATGGCGGCTAACAGTCGCCACGAGCTGAAGCATATGCAGCTCAATGTCATGTAGCAGCTGCGTTCCATACTCAACGCACTCCAAGTAATTGGCGCCTTGCTCCGAGGACGTCGTGATACCATTTCCATCTGCGCTCTCCACTGCCTGCCCTAGAACCACTGCTTGTTGCGTCGGCTTTGACTGAACTCTCTCATCCTCCGCCCCACGATGCTTCTGCTTGCTTGTCTTCTGACGTGTCTCCACAGCGTCCGTCCTATAGTCCGCCATCTCTTGTTTCAGTTGCTTGAATGGCACAGCCTTCCGTTTCCTCTTCACCTTCTTTGAAGTCTTGGGCGTCTTCTTGGGCGTGGCAGCTCTGCCCTTCTTCTTCACCGGGGGACCTCCAACGGCTGGAGCAGTTTCAGCCGCAATTGCAGCCACCGGCACGATGACTGGAGGCTCTGCATGCTCTTGCACTTGAGTCTCACTGATACTCGGCGTCCAGATGTCTTCAGCTGACACCAGTCCTGCCACAAGAACAGCAACACCAACACATTGATTGCCGTTAGCTTTACTTAAGTGACACTGTCCTTGCAGTTGTTTAGTGCTGTCCGACCGGTCTCCAGTATGTAGTCGAGAAGTCTGTGGTCGTAGTCGTTGTAGAGGAAAAAGTCCTCTCCGGGCTGCGCAGTCTTGCGGCAGGCCTTCATGCCTGGCTTGTAGATGCGGCAGCCCACCTCCAAGTCCCTCGCCAGGCCGCTCTCCCAGCCCGCGGCCTCCAGTTTCGGCCAGATGAGGCGCCAGAAGACGCGGCCCGAGACCAAGGGACGATCGTTCTGCGTCATAGCAGGAAGGAAGGAGAAAGGCAACTTCACTTCACTTGCGCTTCAACGATACCTTTTCCAAAGTGACAAGCTTGGCAATCTGGCGTTTCAAATAGCTAACGTTGTATTGATTCTCACAGGGTTCAGTATTCTGGATGAAAGGTTTTAGTTTTACTTACATGGTAACCAATCAGATTCGTTAGAATATTTCTTGGCGGCGGTGAATGGTATGACGCTCGCTGCCAAGCTGCAGGACGTTGAGCTGCAGCTCCAACGCGTGACGCAAGTCGTTCAGCTGCATGTGAAGCTCACGGAGGCCTCAGTCAATGCGAAAGGTCCACCAGAGCTCGATGCCAGTGTTCTGGCGCTCGTAGACGGCGTGGAGAGGGCACAGAGCGACCTGCACGAGGCCACGACGCAGTTGTTGACACTGGCAAAGTGTGTCGGGGCGGGGAAAGCTGTAGAAGAAGAGGTAGAGGAACATATTTTCTTATTATTATTTTCTTAACTTTAATGTTATTTTTCTGGGGATTTTGTTATTTTTATCGCAGGGTGATGGTGGAGATACAGAAACAGAATATGAAATGGAAGACCAAGTGTGCGTTAGAGCTGAAGATTTGGAGGTGGAAGAGAACGCTGGGCAGTTTTTAGTGAAAACGGACGCGGATCGACGCTCGAGTTTGGAGAAATACACGTTTCTGGCCAAGAACGCGGTCAAAATAGTCATCGACCCTGAGGAGGCTGAGACGGTTGAAGCGTGGAGGAGAATTGTGGAAGTGAACGAACTGGATGCCAATAAGGAGTTTCTCGACCAATTGAGTGGCGGTAAAGTGGAGGAGGAAGTGGCTGTGGCGTATTCAAAAGCCACGACGTTCGCGGTGTCGGTGCTGACGTCGTATGAAGCCATGTCACAGAAACCGTCTTGGTTGATGCAACTTGTGGAGGACTTGACTGGCATTCAGAACGCTGCGAAGGATACGGATCTGGCCCGCGTGCTTGCGCCTGTGGAAAAGTGTCGCGATGATTTGATTACTTACTGCAGTCGCAACGACCGCGACGCATTGGACGACATGTCGAATTACGTGGTTTTGATCGAGCGGCATCGTGGAGTGCAGGCAAACAGATTGCTCCCGTACCTCCTTACATTGCTACGGAAATTTATCTGTGACTGCACCGACTACAGTCTCAGACAGGATGTTGTAGGAGAAGCACCACGCGCAGAATCCCAGTGGACCCAATTTTGTGAGATTGGCGTCACATTGGCAAACTGGATGCAAATTTTCCGGTCATCTCGGGCCCTGTGCAAGAAGCTAGATGCCCAGTTGGTTGACAGGTACTTCCAGGAGTTTGAGACTCGGTTTCCCGGCCGATTGCCAGCAGCACTGATCGAGTACGTACTTACACTGAAGTACTGAAATCAGAAAGACCCACTCATATCGAACTGCACGGTGTGTTTGTAGGAATTGGTCTGAGATGGTTGGCAACACGGATGCTGTACGCTCAAAAAGGGGGTCAGGGCAGCAGACGAAGCCCCTTCGGTATGTACTTGTACTTATGAATTAACTATCGATCCCGAGCTTCTTTCAGAGTTAGGCATTAACAAGTCAAGTTCATGACAGGGTTCGATTCGATGGGGAAGAGCTAGGCGGAGATAACGATCTGGCTTCCCGCACACGCGTAGCTGGTAAGAAAAGGGATCGAGCCAACCCCGATATTACCGAGCATCTTTCGAAGCGAGTCGCGACAGCATTCGGTCAAATGAAACCTTGTGAGGACCTCAATTCATGCACGTTTGAGATTAAGGTCAAAGAGCACCTCAAAGCGGTCAGAACGGTGCTGAAAATTCTGAACAAGTGTAAAGGTATGGGACCACTCTCCAAAGCAGTAAAGAGGGTTCAAAATCTCTTGGATCAAGCGCGGGAAATGAACGAGCACTTATTGATGCATCTATCGCAGGGGCAAATTCGCTCTAGCGCCGGAAGAGTGTTCGACGTTGCGACAAAGTATTTGGCTCAAGTTATTTTGCGCTCTCCATTCGAATGCATTACTTTCGATGTCATGAAAGGTTTGTTGGAACAATATGGCTGTGTGTTGCAGACCGTAACCATGAAGGATCGCGTCAAAATACACAAGGCTCTGGGAGAAAGTTACGCAACTTTGCAACAGTACTGGGATTCACACTTCGCACATGTGTTTCTATCTATGCGAACGTCCGTGGGAAAAACGAATGCAGAACTTGATCGGGGGTTGGATCCCAAGAAGCTTGGAGCCCGAGCATTGGAGCTGCTTATTCAATATCGCAACGCGTGCGATGTCTGTTTCAGCGAAGTCTGTGCAGTCGCATCATTCTCCCGGACAAATCGACTTCGAGAGGAGTTGATGGAGGTTGGAGTAGAGTTGAACAGCTGGATCGAACGTGTTTTAGCAAACCAATTGCGACTACAATGCTTGGTAAATTGCACCGAGTTTGACACGAAGATTAATCGAGTGAGTGAGGTGTTGCCTGGCAGTATTCCTGCGCCGCTAGCAGCGTAAGTTGGGGTGATTTTATTATATGCCAGGCCATCCGACTAACTACTCTGGTTTGATCAGGAACGTAAGGCGAGTGTTCGGAGTGCAGTAGTCAAACGATGCCCGATGTGATTCTGTGTTTGGTGCACAAAAAATCTTGACATTTTGTTCAATTCGAGGCATCGCCTGTTCCACAGGCCTGTGGAATTATGTATCGGTCTCGGTATAAGTTTAAGTAAGTGCCCGTGGCATGGTGTATGTATGCATCCCTTGAACTTGAAAGCCTGGGTCGTACACGTTACACGGGTGCATTTTATTGCCAACACTGGGAGCGGATTTCAGAAGCATGATGATAAACTGATTCCAGCTACTTTGAAGTATATGCTATGCTAGGTTTTTGTTGTGATCGAACCGACATAGCGTGGGTAAAAGCATTTTGTTCATTCTTGTTTATGGATGTCCTCGCGAAGTGACTGAGCGTTAAGAGCTTCGCTGCGAAAAGATGCGAGCGCCATATCTGTGCGTGACTGCAGTCTACTAGACACTTTTTCGTTCTTGAGCCAGTTGGTCTCAAGTGCCTCGCGCATAGTGAAGCGATCTCTCGGGTTTAACTGAAGGAGACCTTCAGCAAATTCCAAGAGCTCGTCCGATAGTTTGCAAATCGCTGATTGTTCGAGATACATGACTTTCAGGTACGAGCGCAGCCCCACGCGTGAGAACATAGCAAACCCGTTGTCGTCCGGTCTGGCAGCGTCGAAGAGCGGCTTTTTCGTGAGTAGCAAGATAAAAGATGATCCCCACAGACCATACATCGGTTTTTTCGAGGTCAATCCACTCTCCCGGCTTGAAGGCTAAGACCTCTGGCGCCATGTACGTCTTGAGCGGCGGTGATGGTAGTTTCGACAAGTGTTGGTTCTGGTTGTCGGATCCCACGAAGACCGCGTGCTCAAAATCGCCGATTTTTAAGAAGTTCTCACTGGTGACGAAGATATTTTCGAGTCCAAGATTGCAGTGCGCCACCCCGTGTTCGTGAAGGAATTGCAGACCCGAACAAATTTGAAACATGGCATCGCACACCTCGCCTTCCGTGGGTGAGAACGTGAGACGCAGACCCTGTTGGGGGCTTTCGATGTAGGCGTCCATCAAAGTGCCTAGTTCACAAAACTCGATAATCTGGTGAAGCCTGTCGCTGGCCGAGTAGTAACCAAGTAGATGAACTACGTTCCGGTGGATTGGCATCCTGAACGTCTCACAAAAGTTGGCAATGTAGCACATGATCTCCAGCTCATTCTGTGCCAGTGTCCTCGTGTCACAATGCACGTGCAGTCGGGTGTTTTTGTCAACAAAGAGACCTGCCTGGCGCTTGCGAAGGGGTTTATGGTCACTGACGACATCTACGCGTCGTGCAGGATCCACTTTATCGCACAGGTTCCATTCCACGTTCAGAGCTCGAGGACTTGTAAATATTTGCGGCACTTCATCAGGACCTGGAATCACCAAGCTCGTTCGAATGAACGACTTGTGCCGCACTGATGCAGCCACTTGGGGCTGGAGCTTTTCTTCAAAAAGCTGCTTCTTGGACTTCGAGCGCTTCATGGGCATTGAACGCAGTTGCGGCTTCTGCGGGACATACAGGAAGTCCATGAAGAAGTCGACAATCAACCCGATCCTGTTGCCCATGGCCACCGAATCCTTCAAAATGGCAAAGAGTGGGGAGTTGCGGACTCGTCGGTTGTCTCTATGGGTCAAGAATAGCGAATAGCAACGCGCGATCAAAACGCAACCACCAATGTACTTACATTGTCTCCATTACACTACGCTACGACATGCGTAAAGTATCTTGAACGACCCCATTGTCTTGCACGGTATCGCGACCCTACACGTTCGACGTGTCCTTCTCGTCGCTGTCACTGCTGGCTTCGTCAAAGTCGATCTTCTTGGTCACGTGCTCGAGTGTCAGGTCAATGTCGACAGCAGGGACAGCGGTCGTCTGCTTTTCAACCTCGGCCGCCTCAGCAAGCACCACCTGCACATCTGTGGCAATGAGTTCTTCAACCGATGCCTCGAAGGCAGCAACCGGCTCTTCAGCTGGCAACGCATCCTTCTCTACAATGATCTCTTCGGCTGAAGCGGCTACTTCGACCGCTGTGTCTGAATCTGGTGCAGCCGATTCCACCGCAAGCACTGCGACAATCTTCTCTTCTACAGACGACACTGATGACTTCTTGGACGGGCGCGAAGGAACTCCATTCGATGATGACGCACCCACACTGGAGGTAGTTGAAGATCCTCGGGTGTGGGTACGCCCAGAACGCTCTCGCTGTTTTTCCTTCCGCAGTGTTTTCTGCACTTCCAGCTCACTCTCCTTTGCTAGCCTTGAAAACTCATGAGCTTCCAAGCCCCGGCGAACTTCCTCAGCACTAAGCTTGAGTGCCTTCTGTTGTCGTTCAGAGAAAAACACGCGCAGTTCCTTCTGCCGTCTCTCTGACTTAGCGGCGTTTTCCTCTTCCAGGCGTTTGCGGCGTTCGTACTGCTTTTGGGCTCGCTCAGCGTAACCAGGTGCGTTTTCGTAGTTCAAGTATCTAGGAACCGTCGAGTTCAGCTTCTTTCGAGAAAGTGCTGACCGCATAAATGGCTCTGGGGGGTTATCAATTGTCACTCGAGCAGTGAGGGAAGCGCGGCGATCAAACGAATCCAGCACGCTTCTCACTCCAGCGGAACCGAGGCTCTTTCGCCGCTCCGCAGCGATAAACTCTTCTTTTGTGATTGTCTTGTGGGTAGCAACGTGCATCGACCCAGACTGAATGCCTTGCATGACTTTGCTCTTGACGTTAGAGTACCGCTTGTTTCGAGATGGAATCGAGGACTCCGCTACGTTGACATCGTCGGCTTGCTCAACCGCCTTCTTTGCGATGTAAGAGGCAGTTGGCGCCATGATCGAGGCTCGCTTCGGTGCCACGGGAACTGTAGGGCCAAACGCACCCTTGGACTTGGTGGACTGGATTTTAGCAGTAGAATGAGACTCGCTTGCCTCAGGAACGTTCCTCGCCTGCCACGAAGCCGTCGGTGCTGTGATGGACGCTCTCTTCATTGGGACGGGGGTAGTAGTCGCCGCTGCTGGAGGCTTGAATCCAGTTGAACCAGCTGTGGTTTTTTGTTTTGAAGCCGGGCGGGTCTGCTTCGGTGTAGGAGACGCTCGGTGAGCTTTCTCCGCTTCAGCAGCCTTTCTCGCCATGTAAGATGCAGTTGGTGCTGTGATTGAGGCTCTCTTCATGGGAACAGGGACAGTTGGAGCAGCAGATGGGGGCTTGATAAACCCAGTTTCACTCACCGTCCCATTGAGCTTAGACGCTGAGCCTTGCTTCTTCAGACGTTGCGACGCCTTGTGGAGCTCTTCCGCTTCGGCTGCTTTTTTGGCCATGTATGATGCGGTCGGTGCTGTGATCGAGGCACGCTTCATTGGGACAGGCACTGTAGTTCTAGCCGACGAAGACTTCGATGATCCCACAGATCCAGCAGACACCTTGCGCGTCAGCTTCGGGGATGTTTTCGAAGCATTAGCCACACTTTTGCTTGTAGAACTCACTCCTAGCTTCGTTTCCGAAGTAGTAACTCCAGTTATGAGCTCAGGTGCTTTGATCGATGACTGAGGCTCAAACTCATCTTCACCGTCAGTCGTTGGACGCTCGCCAACCACGACAGTATCCTCAGTCTCGATTGCGTCAACCCCCACCACAAATGATCGCTCCGTCGTTAGCATTGGACGGGACTTGGATTTCGATTTCTGTTCGGATTCCTCTAGTTCATTTTCGGCTCCCACAGCGTCCTTCGCAATATCTGGTTGACGTTCTTGGACTACTTCTTGGGTCTTCGCGGAATATTGGATGCCATCATCAATAGGAGCGACTGGTTGGTCAACTTGTTGACCCATTTCAGGCTCGTTCGTCTTCGCGGAATATTGGATGTCATCTTCGACAGGAGCGACTGGTTGGTCAACTTGTTGACCCAATTCAGGCTCGTTGAGGTCTAACTCAACCAAACCGTCACTTGGATCCACTTGTTCAACTACTTCACCAGATTTTTGGATCGTATTAGCTTCAACATCAGGACTAGCGGGCTTTTCATTAGTACGAGTAGCGCTTGCCTCGGCTTCCACAGCCCCAGCATGCCCAACGACGTCCAACTCGACCTGGGCATTATCAACTTGCTCTCCAACCGCTTTGACGGTTTCTGACAGATTGGTTGTACCATTAACTACATCAGTGCTACCTTTGCCAGCAAGTTCAGCATCATCAACCACAGACTCTCCATGATCGAGATTAGTTTCATTGCAGGCCCTTGGCATGTCTATCTCGACCTCATGCACAACGGCTGTTTCATTCCACTCGTTTTCGCCAATGTCCAGCGTCACAGATCCATTGTCAGCGCTTGGAGCATCCTTCTCGACCTCGTGCTCAACAACAGTCTCATCAACTAATATTTCGTTCTCCTCGGGTTGGAGAGACCCGCCGAGATACAGCTCACTCGAATTGCTAGCAGTGCTTGGCACTTCCTTCACAATCTCGTGCTCGAAATTAGCCTCATCAACTAGTGCATGCTTCGCCTCGGGTTGAGCAAGGTCGCCAACATCCAGCTCAGCAGATGCATCGACTTCATTCTCGACCTCCTGCTCAGTGGTAGCCTCGTCAGCTAGAGCTTGGTTGTCCTCGGATTTAACTGACTCTCCGACATCCAGCTCAGCAGCTTCATTGTCAATGGTTGGAATGTTCTTCTCAAGCTCCGGCACAAGGGTAGTCCCATTAATTGGTGTTTGGTTCTCCTCAGATTGGACAGGCTCGATGAGAACCAGCTCTGCAGGCCCGAGTTCAGCACTTGGGACCTCTTTCTTGACTTCCTGCTCAATGGTAGCTTCGTCGACTGATGTTCGATTCTCATCAGGCTGATCAACTTCTACATCAGTACTCACCATATTCGCGTCGTTTTCATCGTCTGCATTTCCAGTATTTGTGACATCCTCCCCTTGATCCTGAACATCAGTAACGGGAGAAATGTCTGCTTGGCAGTCCTTCTGGTCGACAGTAAGACCATCACTACATGGCCCAGATAGGTAGTCACCTTTATCTTCCGCCTTCGCCAAGGAAATATCCAAAGAATCCAACGGTTGGTTAGCTGCTATCCCATGGAGGCTGCTGTCCAATTCAACGTCAGTGTCAGCGTTTTCTTCGGGCGGTTCGACAGTAGCACTATCCTTCGGCACAGATGAATCTACACCAGCATCAACCTGCTTGTCTTCGAGTACTGGAGAGGATCCAACGTCATCGCGGGCACTCGGTGATTCTTCAGAGCTCTTCAAATTTGTTGAAGTGGGATTTGGTGACGGCGCAGCATGCTTAAGCTTGACATGCTCCGCAGCCTTTGCTGCTTCCCCCTGCTGTTTCGTAAGGGCCTCAAACTTTGCCTTCTCAGCACCGACGTGGATACTGCGTTTTCCATCATCGGGGAAAAACTCGCGAACGGTACGAAATTTCAAGTTGTCAAGAGATTTGTCCTGTTTTGCCTGCGCCTCGAACTTCTGCTTTTCAGATCCAACGCGGACGCTGCGCTCCTCGGGGAAGAATTCACGTACAGTGCGGAACTTAAGATTGTCGAGGGATTGTTCGCGTTTGCCCTCGAAACGACTGGCGATGCTCTTCACGGGTGTCAGAGCCTCTGGAGCGCCTTCACTGGACTTGCCAGGGGAATCGCTAGCAACATGCCCCTCATCAAAGCTGAACTTTTTCCTATTAACAGCAGCATCAGGGGTGCTGATATTGAAGTGCTCAACAGCAACTCCAGACTCTTTCGCAGTAGTAGCCCTGAGTTCGGGCGAAGCAGCTGGCGACACACCATCCTTGCCGGGAGATTTAAAACTGGATCCAATCTTGTACTTCGACTTTGCTTCTTCTTCAGCCTTCGCTTTCAGCTTCTGTTGTTGTGCTTGAGCCTCGTACTTTTGTTTTTCAGCACCCACGCGAATACTGCGCTCCTCGGAGAAAAACTCACGCACAGTGCGGAACTTTAGATTGTCGAGAGATTGTTCGCGCTTGCCTTCAAAGCGACTGGCGAGACTCTTAACAGGCGACATCCTTTCAGGCTTGGCTGCTTCAGTGGTCTCCGATGGGAGTTCTGATGTCGGTGGGGCAATCTTGACCTGTAGTAGTTCAGTTTCTTCGATCTGTGCATCTTTAGCCACCTCAGAAGCAGTATCCTGCAAATCCGTCGACGGTGGTGCCGCCACTTCCTCCTGATCTACTTTGGCTTCAACTGTTTGTCCAGCAGGCTCAAGATCGAGCTCGAGCTCGAGTGAAACGGGCTGGGGCTCTTCTGCAGCAGTAACTTCAGCATCTTCCTGCAGTTTTGCCACTGTAGCAGGCATTTCCGTAGCATCCGTAACATCCACCTCCGTCGTTGCTGCTTCGGCAATTGTCACCTCAAATGGCACTTGATTTGGAGCAAGCACTTCTTCAGTAGATTCTTCCTCTGCTTTGTCCACCTTGTCCAACGACACCGGCATTTCTTCACTCGACAGCAGAGAATCCGCAGCAGGATCCTCATGCTCCTTCACTCCCGCAGCCAGCGGTTCTTGGTTCTCCACAGCGCCCAAAGACTGCGATGTCAGAGTTTCCGAGGTCACGTCAGCCTGCTCCTTGGCCCCTACCGCAGCTTCTCCCTCCGAGGCTTCATCTTGTACCTGAACCTGTTCGCTCGCCCTCGTACTGGACGGGGGCGAGAGTCTGGCCGCCTCCTTCTCGGCCGTCCTCTGCCTCTCCAGAGCGTCGTACTTGTCCCTCTCAGCACTCACATGGACGCTCTGCTCTCCGTCCGCGATAAAGTCCCTCTTGGTGCGCATCGGCAGGTCGTCCAGACTCGTCTCCTCCTGCACCTCCAGCCGCTTGACCGCCGTCTTGACGGGCGACGGACTCACGAGCTCCAGCTTGGCCGCCGACTCGGTGCGGCTCGGCAGCGGCTTCTTGCGCCCCACCTTGAACCGCGAGAAGAGCGACCCGACCGCGCGCGTGCCCGTGGCCTTCATCGAGTCCAGCGACGACGTGTGCTCGAGCTCAGGCGGCGCCAGCTCATGGTCCGCCTGATTGTCCTCCTCCTCCACCGTCTTCTCCTCAACAGAGGGCTCTGCCTCCTCAATAGAGGGCTCCTTCTCCTCCTTCTCCTCCTTCTTCTCCTCCTCCTTCTCGTCTTGCTCCGGCACTTGCGGCGCGTCCTCCTCGAGCTCGGACTGCGTCCTCTCGAGGCTCTTGCGGCGGCTTTTGTTCTTCTTCTTCTTCTTCTTCTTCTTGCTCTTGGCGGCGTCGGCGTCCGTGGGGCTGGCGGCGGCCTCGAGCTGCGGCTCCGGCTCAGTCTCCGCCTTCACGTCCACGGCGGGCGGCGCGTCGACCAGCGGCTGCGTCTCCTCCATGGGGCGAGAGTGAATGTGTGTGCGTCGTGGCGCGCAATTTGGCGTCTGGCTCGGCCTTCTGCTGCCTCGCGGATATGTTTTGAAACTGCGTGTTGCAGGGCCGTGAAAAACCTGCGAAATATTTTAAATGCGGTGTGTAGGTTTATGCTGGTAGGGAGTCCATAACAATAGGGAGCTTTCGATCGAGTGGTATGGTGGAGGAGAGGTGCATGATGCAAGATAGGATGACGTGCGCCAGCAAAAAACTGGTCGGCATAGAGCGCTCTTGTGATTTTTTCTCGTTCTTGAGATGAGGTGGCTCTGGCCGTCTTCTATCCCGGAGAACGCCGTTTGCCGCATTTCCCGCCAACTGAGCTATCTATAGCATGTAAATCGCAATGATGACAGTGACGGTCGGCGAGGAGCGGGATACTTCCGTCGAATGCAATACAACTTCACCTTCAAGCTTGATGCACACGTAGACATTGCATCTACCAATGTTAATGATTCTTCTCACTCAGTTGTTCTGCAGTTTGAAAACTGACAATATGGTGTCGGGGGGGATGTGGTTAATCAAGTCGCGGGTTGCTTCGCTATGGACGCCTACCTGGTCAAGGCCACAATCGGTGAACCGTACAGTACTTAAGTATATATCCTAAGTATTTTCCCTGCTGAGTGGCTCGCTCACGACGATCCTGAATGTGGGTGAACTTGAAGAAGGAGAGATTTCCGACAGCATTCCTACTTTTGCCGAGTACGTTAGTCAGCAGACCGGAGATGAACGGCGCACGCTGTCTAGGAATCAAGGAAAGAGGAAAGAAAAAAAATTACGTGCTCACCAATTCCTAAGCTTACCAGCACCAGTACAAACTACTGAATCGACAAAGAGAATTCGCCAACAGAATATGATCAATGCCCCTATCGAAGTTGCAAGGCTTGGAATGTTATTGAAGCAATCTCGGGTGATATTTGCTGGGTCCCTGCGACCGATATGGGCGATACAATCGAATTAGTTTCCAAAATTTGGAAACATTTAATGGAGCTCCCCAACCAGGCAAAAGCGGATGGTACTGGTATTACTACTACATCGCCGTTGTTCCTGGCGCTGAAACGAGTCTTAGCGGGACTTGGCCCCTGTGCAGTTCACAACACCAAAATCGTGAAACATACTACTGCTACCATCCCTCAAGATGTTGCTCATTGATGGCAACGAGTCTGAGGTACAACTGGACATTAGAATATTGGGCAAAAACATCCATGAGAACATTGAGATGAACTACGTCGATAATTTACGTGAATTACAATTGCTGCAACTGTACACAAATCTCTGCAAGCACCACCAGCTCACAGATCTAAGACCATATCGGCGAACCCGTCGGCATCGTCCGCCATGAAGTCGTTGATAAAGAGACTTTCCCAGCGGAGGACCACCGACGAAAACGCCTTGGCCAATTCCTCCAACAGCACGCTGCATTCCAAGCCGCCGCTCTCGAACTGACCCACACCCTGAGCCAAACAGCCCTCGATGCACGTGCCGTCCGGCAACTCCTGCACCGTGTCCTCAAACACGTAGCCATTGCACTCGTTCTCCAGCGCGTACTCGCCGTCCGTCGGCTCATCGATCGTGCGGTCGGCGTACACCCAGCGGCTGGTAGAGCCAGTGGGTGGTGCGGCAGCCGCGAGGAACCGAGCGTTCACAGCTTGGGTGAAGGTTTTTCCAGGCAGGGCCTTCACCAACCTCATCACCAAGACGTTGTCGTCGAATACCTGAAGAATCTCCATCTTCTTGACCTCGGGGAAGGTGTCCATGTACTGTTGCGGGTCCACAGTTTGCATGCGCTTGCCCAGCTCCAATGCAGTGACGCCGGGGAAGAACTTGCGGTTGCGTCCGTAGTATTTGTCGCCTTGGCTCCAGAAGTCGAACTGCCAGCCAAAGATGACGGGGGACTTGACGGGCTCCACATCCGACTCCAGCATGGTCACCAGTTGCCGTGTCGTGTCTTCCACTGCGTGATACACAAACTCCTGACTCCACGGTGTTGGAACATCATCTGCGATGCAGTGCACGAGGTCGTCGGGCAGCGTGTTGTCTTCCAACTTGACGGGCGTGCCCAAGGGCACAGGCTCGATGTCTTCAACACGAACTGTGGCTGCACTCGCCGCCGCTGCGAGTTGCTGAGCCAGCAGTTGGTTCTCGTGCTGCAGCGCCTGGACGCGCTCCTGCTGCTGGCGCATCTCCCACTCGTGGGACTGCATCGTGTGCGCAATGAACTCTTCCAGCTGGAAGACCTTGGTGCGCAGGTCCTCCGTCTCCTTCCGCTGGCGGTCGCGACATCGCCGAGACGCCGCGCGCACCTGATCCCTCCGGCGCTGGGCCTTGTGCTGCTTGATGGCTTCGGCGCTCATGCCGTCGGTTGAGAGCGCGTGCTGCTTGGACGCAGCTGGAGCCTTGCTCTTCTTCTGCTCGACGTTGGTGACGCACTTAAGATCCAGCAGCAGCTCGTTGGGCTCCTCGTCGGACGGCCAGCTCGCGTCCGTGCGCGGCGAGGCCGAGTCCAGGTCGTTCTCGACGGACGGCGGGGGCGTGAGCATGCGCTTCTTGTTGGCTGGTGCGGGGTCGCAGTCTCCGCCGCTGCGCTTGGATGCGGAGCTGCGGCTTGCGCGGATGGCTGCGAGAGGGACACTGAAGCCCAGCGACCCGCTGGCCGAGTCTCCGCTCTCCATGGCTGCGTCTGCGAGGTGGCGGCCGATTTGCGGAATGACGAGAGGATGAGGTGGGCGGCTCCGCTTGAAGCGCGCAACACGTTCGACAACTTGTGTCGACGACAAGAGCTCCGATATGCGGCGGACCGGCTCTGTCTGGGCAGACATCAGTCTGGTGTGATGCGCCCATCACCCCCGGGATGTCGACGAACACTTGGCTATTGTATGCGGACGAGTACTGTGCTCTAGACTCAGAAGTTCCTCTATGTCAGTACATTCATGTGCGTCTAGCTGCAGAACTAGAGTTGAGGTGAAGCATCGGAGCATCGGAGAATAATGTGCTTCATGATACTGTATGATTTTTTGAACAACCGATTCATTACGAATATTTGTGAGTGGCAAACTATGGTCAAGCTCCTAATCTACTCATCTAGTTTAGCTCCACCCATCGATTCCCACTCTTGCAGGGTGCCAAGTCAGTACATGGGAGGCACCAAGCTCGACACAGCGTGTCACCGACATTTGATTGGGGCTCGCTGGCCCGTGACGAGCACTCTATTTTGCCTGCCGTGGACCTGCTCGACCTCGAATCGAGGTCACAAGGCTCGACAGGGACTGCAGCGATCAAGGCCGCGGAGCGATGCAATTGTGCGCGAAGGCAGAGTTAGTTTAGGCTGGAACCGACTCCGTTGACAGTGATCTTGCGGCTGACAACCCCTCCTCGTCGATCTTCCAGCACCGCCCGTCAAGCTTTGCACGCAGCGCAGCTTCAATGTAAAACGGCGGCTGCGGCTGATGCCGACTTAACGGAATCAGGGCCACGAAGCAAATGATGCCGGGCACGCCGCCCGTAGTCGAAACACGGGTTCAACTCTCTTTCTTGTCGCCCCGCACGGCCTTACCGACGGTAAGGCGCAACCCAGCCCAGCGAATGCGCTGTCTGCCTGGGTGAGGCGATGGCATCTACAGTACGCACATTACCAACTTGGTAATACCAAGTGTGAGGAACCCGATGGTATCGCTGCATGCGCATTTTCGAGCAAGGGCTAGCCGGTTCGGACGGCGTGGTATGGTCTGATTCAAGTGAGATGGGTCTGTCGACGAATGGATCACGAGAAAACTCCAAAAAGCGCATACTGCAAGTTATTTTTCTCAAAAGACGCATACCGCCTCAAAACACGCATACCAGATTGTGATTCCAACTTGTAGACTTGCCTTCGTGTTGGTTTTGACTCTTTTTTTTTTGGTAAGCGACGGTGGTTCTGGTCTTCCAGCCAAACGCTGTCCACTAGACCGTCTAGACAGAGCAGTGCCTGACATCAACACCAGCATCCACCCAGAAGACCGCAAACTGGAGGATAAAGCGGTCCAGGGATAGCAAACTTCCTCTTGTGGACGCATCGGGTAGCAATCAGATCGTCATGGACTGCATGATCGCAGCGCTCGAGTCACTGCAAATGGGGCTAGAGGCGGTCAGCCTAAACGTAGAGGTCGAGGGTTTAGCGACCCCGTTTCCTGAACGGCTATGGCCTGAACCACTATAATAAGTTGCTCGCGTCGATCCGCAGAGCAGTTGGAGAGCTACTACTCCTTCCTCCACGATCTTTTTCCTTAGACTACTTCTCGTTGAGCGTTGGTTGGTATTGGAAATGGTCCCAGGGGCAAAGTATGGATTCAGAATCTGGTATGCGTGTTTTGACGCGGTATGCGTCTTTTGAGAAAAATAACTCGCAGTATGCGCTTTTTGGAGTTTTCTCATGGATCACTTGACGCCGAAGGCATCGACGGCGGATTATCTGCCCAATTTGTGGTTGTTGTGATGCCAGTGAGAGACTATAGTGTTTGTTGCCGGGCTGCTCCCTCCAGGTGTCCGCGCACTAGGTGCCACCAACTCCCTCAATTTGCTTGCAAGTTGGCTGCCAGCCACTGAAAGCCTACAAGAAGGCACTTCGTTGATTTGTTGTCGATGACGGGACTTAACACCCCGCGTTGGAATTTAATTTTCACGCGGTAGTGTGGTTAGACGAACACGGCTTCCTTTGCGCTGCTGGGACGTAATATGACGACACCTTCAGTTCTAATAATGAGACCCTCATTGATTCGCACTGCCTAGCTCGTCCATTGCATCGGACTTGTCGAGGGAAAAGTGGGTTGCCCCGACCTGAGGCGAGCAGTCGACAGTCTGGCTTGGAAGCTAGTTTTCACCAAGCGGATCCATTAGCATGGTTGAGTATCCAGGTTGAAAGGGGGCACTAAAGTTGGTAGAAAGACCGGTCATGATTTTCTCCAGGTCAGGGGGGGGCACTTCAGCAATCAGGGCTGTCTGGGGGAATTCGCGAATGAGGATGTTCCCAAAGATAGATTGTATGTATGTCCCTCTTGGGAAGCTCAGGCGGGATCTTAGCGATTTTCCTTGTGCAGAACACTTTTCAGTCAAACTTTACAATCGCATTTTCGGGTTGGGTAATCTCCTGGTGAAGGTATACCGGAGCAACCAGCGGCACGCGGTGTCAACCGAGGCTTCTAAGCGTATGGACAATCGCACACGTGTGAGCCATGGCCAAGTACTTGGTATCCCATCGAATTTGAAGATGCATACAGCGGACTATATTAACCCCGTTCCTATTAACCCCGTTCCTATAGTCCGCTGTATGCATCTTCAAATTCGATGGGATACCAAGTACTTGGCCATGGCTCACACGACACGGTGGCTTTCAATACTGGCCAGTTTTCCAAGGAAGCATTTAGTAGAATAACAGAGTCCGTTTTGTGCCTTGAAGCTGAGAAGCTGGTTTGCTGGCCATCATAGATTCGCTCAAGGTCGGTGCAGTACGGAGAGTTGGCAGCTAGGATGGGATACGCGTCTATAACCAACGTGCGAGCATTTTCAAGTGAAGGGTCAATCCAATCCCAGAAGAATGTTATGTTCGTGTTATCCACGCGAAGAACAAGCGAGGGTGACATTTCAGGCACACTTTCGGGTAATTCAGTGAAGAGGGTCCCACCAATGTGAAGAAACCCGACCTGACCTTCAAACACCGAGGCAGGAATAATCGAAATCGGGTTCATTGCAAGCGAAAGATCGAACGGAGCAAGCCGCGCTAACGGAGCGGGGACCTCGGTAAAATCACTTGCCTCAAAGTAAATGCTAGCTACCTGCGGCCATTTCAAGTCAAAATCGTCGGGCAAGGTGCACAAGTTCGTAGAGCAGAACTCGATGTCCAGTAGCTTCTGCGGGAAATCATCACTCAGAAGGCCTGCAGGGAGTTCACCATTCGTCATATTAACACGAACGAGGTACAGCATCATAAGGTTGGGGTGGTGTTTCTGCGAGAGAGCAGCGCTTTCACTCCAGTGCATCACCGTAGAGTTGTAGATCTTCAAAACTTTGACACGTGAGAACTTGGTCAGCATATCTGGTACCTCAAGACGGGGGCAGTGCCGTACCACCATTCGCATAGTAGTCGTTGGATTGAAGGCGCTCCACTGAGAAATAACTTCGTTCACTTCGCCGCTGAGATTCAACTCATAACAGTCAAGTATAAGCAGAGAACATGATGGTTCGGATGTAACCCAGGGTTTCACCTGCATTTTACACTGTGGCAGTCCCGAAACAGATTCGGCATACAAATGCAGAACGAGAATTGTCATACCCCACACGAAAAAAAGTATCTGCGCGAAGCGAGACTCCGATGCCACAACTACATATCCAATTTGCTTTGTGTTCGCGTCGCACTTGTGTCACTCATGCTTAGATAAAGGGGCATTACTGCCGTCACTTGACGGGTAGACTTCGACTGCCTCCTCTTCGGCAACTTTCCGCACAAAATCTTCTTCATGTTGTTCATGTTGCTCACCATGCTTAGGGCAAATAGTACTCGTAAGGTCAAATCCCACCATGAGCTGACTAGCAGAAGTTGAAACTCGCTCAAGACGTGCACAACCCAGACATCTTCATACCACTTGTTCGATGGGAATCCACTAAGATGGAAGTCGAAATCTGGATAATAAATGGCTAGAAGGCCTGAAGTGATCCCAACTGAAGTCACCAGGTCAAGAATACAGTCGCACACGACAGCTAAAAGGCGTCGCTTAGCTGCATCTGTATGGAAAAATGAATGCACGAGTGCTGTGCTCCAGCAATTGAGAACCAATAGCGCAGAATAACCCCTATTGAATTGACTACGCGGTAGTAGCACACTCATTCGGTAGGCTTGTTGTGTTTGAAGTGCGGTCTCAATTACTTCTCGGCACAATAACACCAAGTCGAAGTATGGTCCATCCACTCCGAGAAGCCCGCCTTTTGAAAGAGCTCCAGAGTAGGCACTACGAATACTGGAAGCCCACCGAGTTTCGCTCCTGCGATTTTCTGTAGTTCGCCGAGTAAACACCTTGTAGACAGCGAAAACAAGGCGCCCCTTCTTGAGTGGCCAGCTCATCATCCACAGTAGGTAGCCCACATGTAGTATAGCCAAACACCCGTGGACAACGGCGATGGTACGATCGTACTTGCTGCCGATTCCGAGGTTGTAAAAGAACAACCATGCATCCAAGAGAGTTTCTGGCAAGTTCCAGTAGCACCAAGCAAATACCGCGAAGTAAACAAAACAGAAGGCATGAATAGCTACGAAACCAATCCAGCAGGCTCGGAGTGTGACCGGTGAAAATGACCCGTCAGGACGTCTGGGGATTCCTCCATCCGCCGGGCCTACACCACGGTAGCTACCAGGAACAAATCCACCAAGGCGGCCCATGCTCGAAGTCTCGAAAAGTGTTGTTGGTTTTTGTTACCCTTGAGTTCATTTATAGCCACATCACCATAGTACATGATAAAATTAGAGGACAAGAAGCACAAACCAGCAATACGTAAGTATTGTGCAAGATGGTCACATGGACATTCAATCACGAAAGATGAGTACCACTTTATGCCTTAGAACTCTGATTCAGCCAGAACTAACGCGAAGCGTACCGTGCTTTTCTTGAAAGCAGCATACATGCGGCATACAACGAGCGGGCTTTCCTCCAACTCTTCATCTGGTTGCATGTAAGCCGCCTCGCCATTCTGCCCGTCAAATGCTGAATCACCGTAATATTCTCGCAGAAACGGACGTGGACAGATGCATCGAAGCACGTACTCACGCTGGACGGGGACCGTCATCGGCCCCGCTTCTGCGAGCGTTGGATTCGTGAGCAAAATGGCAGCAACTTGCTGACGTAAGCACGCTTGCTTCAAGAGTTCCGAGATTTCTAACTGCTTGCGATGTGAAAGTGAAGGTAAGAGTAACAAATTCACAAGTTCCAACGCTCCATGGTCCTCCTTTGGTGCAGGAAAATAGCGGAGCAAGGCCAGAGCCTTTGTAATGAGAGCTTCCACAGATTCCAGTGAGCGCACAAGCTTCCAGCAAGCGTCCAATGCCATCTCAAATGCAACTTGAAGCTGCTGTCCTTGATGTGCAGCTGCAATCGACTGCTCGTGGCTAGCACCGCACTGCTTGCTCCTGCCAGCAGCTGGAAAAGCCACTTGTGACTCTGCTAGAGCCTCGTCCAACAGCGCAATTGCACGGTTCCCATGTGAACGAAGGTTCTGCATAGCACGATGAACCACCGGTAGCGTCTGGGTTGACACGCGTACCGGCAATGCTGTCTCCACCACGAAAACACTGCTAGAGATAGCCCCCGCTAGCATTTGGTGAAACAGTTCGTGCGGGGATAGTGTCTCCATATAATGGTACACTTTTTCTGACTCTTGGACTGGATCAAACAATCGTTTTTGGCGACTTGCGGGCACTGGAGAACTAGACTCCCACATTTGCTGCCACAAATGTTCGTGCCCTGGCCCAAAACGCATCCGCTCCGAGAGCATGCCGTGCTGTTCGAACCACCATACCCCTCGACCCTCGGATGGCAGCTCGGATTGCGATGGGTCAAGTGGCGTTTCGAATGGAATCCAATCTTTTGGTGAATACCAACGAATGAAATCCGCGAGACAGGTTCGTGGGTTGGCAGCTTTAAATGACTGCATATCCGAAATCAATGCCGTACTCTGGATCTGTTGCCGCAATTTATCCGACTCCACACTCACGCCCAGACGAGTAAGAAGATCCTGTTGTTGTTTTGCGACATCTTCCGTCATGGGTACCGCTGTTTGGGTGACAGGTTCTAGTAGAGGTTCGTTTGTCTGCAGGCAAACAATACCAGTTGCCTCTCGAAGAACGCCTTCCGAGCGCCTCGCCGCACGTGGAGGCGACGGCAAAGGAGTGTCTTGCTCAACAGAGTCGAAGAATTCGTCTTCACTTGGACTGCCGTCTTCGTAGTCACCACCCAAGGATGTTGTGTTTTGAATATCGACCTCTTTCACCTTCTTAGGTTGTTGCCCGTTGTTTGCCTTGATTTTATCGCCACTATTTGAAGCTGGCTTCGACTCCTGGGCCTCCCTGAACCATTAGAATGCAATAAAAACGTTTAATAATCAGATAGTATGGAGCGGTATTGCGATTCGAGAGCTTTTAGAAAACACCTTAGAATGCAGCGATTGAGCAATTGAAGCTTTTGATGCAGAAGACAATGGCGGAAGTCTGGTTGAGGTAACTGCATCGCATCAGAGTCCAGTAAAAACAGCGCGTCCAAAGAGTGTGAGCTGGTGTTATGGTCAACACCGTTCTCTTTTATGCTGGTACTCTGTAAAATACAAAACGGTTGGCAACGCATGTGCGGTGCCAATGCAAAAGGTGCGTAAGCTAACTAAATTCAACACGTTACGAGAATTTCTTTTACGTACCATGAACGGAAGCAGTTGCTGCTGAAACCACCGCTCCCTCAACGCTTTCACAAACTCGACCCAAAGCAGCGACATGGAGTTGATTCCATCTAGATATCAAATATGCCACGAACAAGTTAGCGACCCGATAATTATTTGCCATGCGTGAGTTACATCACCGTGAACGTACGTAATTGACCCATCCTCGTAGCGAGAATGGACACAAGCTCCCCTAAAGGCGCACCATGCTCCACAGAACTTGGCACACTCACCAAAGGCAGCCTTGGACTGCCTTTTAGCTCTTCGTTTTCTCGGCTTTCATTGCCTTCTTCTTCGTCGAATAGCTCCGAAACAATACGCCTGATTTCTTCTGCATCAGACCCTTTCCATGTGGCAGCCGACACTAAACTCGAGATGGCATTCCCTAAAACACCTACTGCACGTGCAGCGGGTATTGTGGATTCCGGGATACTTTGTAGTGGTTGTGATACAGACGCTTCGTCGGAACCGCTTGAGCTCGTAGCAGCATGAGCAGACGATGACTTCGCTGACGATGGTGCCACGGGCATGGGCGGCGCAAGCTCGGACACCAAAATATCCTTGCTGAGCTCCCTGGAGTTCGAATAAACCTGAACGAGGTTCGCGATCTGCTTGCCTAGTGGGAGATGAGGTTTGCGCTGGTTTTCCGAGATAAGATCTTGAAAGCGCGTGGTGAGCATCCACTCAGGTGCCGAGCTAGGATCCAAAGTTGAGTGCACAACGTTGTCTACATACGTTCCTTCGCGCAACTGGGGCCAGCTAACTGTGAGATCCATTCCGCACAAAGGAGAAGTAGATGCACCAAGCAACGGAGTGGGGTGATTTTCACCGAAAAGCTTAGCTGTAATCTGGCGTATTCGATGTTGATCCTTTGTTGGCAGCTGGGATTCCAATGTTCGCCAAGCCAGAGGATCCTGTGGTGTCGCCGCTTCCCGAGGATCATCGGAGCGATTCCATGAATACCCGAACGAGGCTGACACCATCATACCAATCGCGAGCTCACCCGATTCGTCCGCCTCGACACGACACTTTTCTTCGATATGCGGAGGCAACTGCAGCTTCACCTTGAAAAAGTCTAGCAGACCGCTAATGCAACTTTGGTTCGGGTTCAGCTCCGGAACTGAGTCCGTATCAAACGACATGGAGACGTTGCCCGTCGCACCAGGCACCGCTGATCCAATCCACGTCCCTCTCGAAGGTTCAAACACTGGGACGAACGCAGGAATGGTGCAGTTGCAGTTATTCAGCGCCATCGTGAGTGCCGACAGCAGCATGGCGGCTTCGTTCTGGTCCACGTGGATATCTGCCATAGCATCCTCATCTTCCTCACCCGCTCCACTCTCCTTGCCACAGTCTGGCCCCTGCTCCACCTCGGTCTGCTGCTCTGCAGCGTCTCCTGTACTCGATTTCTCCTCCTCGTCCTCCCTGCTTCTACCACTCTCGACCTGCTGCTTCTTCTCGTGAGGCGACGATCTACTCAGCAGCAGGAACTCGTCCACCCCGAACCACTTCTGAACGTTCTTGAAGGCCGCTCTCCGGCTGAACGCGGGCTCGCCGTCGTCCTCGAACACCGACGTGTAGTAGGACGGCCTGTTCTCGGCTCTGCCCTGCTCAGGGTCCTCAGTCTCCTCACTGTCCTCGATCTTCTCACCCTCCACGCCCCACTGGAAGTCCCTGCTGGCGTCCGCCACCGACAGCATCGTGGGCGTGAAGTGCTCGAGTCCCTCCTGCCATCGCTTGCCCTTGAGCGACTTGCTCTGCGTCTCGGCCGGCGGCTTGACGTTCGACTCGGCATGCGCTGCCACGAAGAGTGTCAGAGTGTAGGTCTTTGCGTCTTTTTGGCCAATAGGAGCGAGGAACTGCAGCTCCTTCGTCCAGATCGCGGCGTCCGAGTGTTTGGGGGTGGGGCCTTGCCGCTGCGAAGACGCGCTGAGCGACGCTAGCGACGCGTGGCCCTTGTTGGCCAGCTGCCAGCCGATCAGCGCCTGCTCCACGTCCGACACGAACTGCTCCGAGGCCGTGGCGTTCGTGAAGTCGACGAATTGGCTGCTCGGGTCCTCTTCCACCTGCATCGTCACGGGTTCTTCCAGGCTTGAAGTGCGAGTGAAGGCCAGAATAGGCTGCGATTGGTTCAAAATCAGTGTTTGGTGTGGAGGACGTAGTACTAGTGTGGTTTACACCAATGTAGCCACATTTTGACATGCATTCTGGAAACACTTGTGCATTCTGGAAACACATGCACATCAGTGGTCTCGACGAAATGCGCACTCTGGCAAGGCTGCCAACGCCAGAATCTCAACCGTCGACTGGCTCAGTTCGTTCTGCACCTGCTCGATGCGTCCGCACACGATTGCTAGCGCTGCGATCTCCGCCCAGCCGATGTGCTCGCGCTCACCCTCCAGACCGCGCAGTGCAGCGGCAGCTCTGCAGCGGCTGTGCAGCAGTGCAGCTGCATCTGCGCGGTCTGGAGGGTGAGCGCGAGCACATCGGCTGGGCGGAGATCGCAGCGCTAGCAATCGTGTGCGGACGCATCGAGCAGGTGCAGAACGAACTGAGCCAGTCGACGGTTGAGATTCTGGCGTTGGCCAGGAAGAGCGTGGCTGGAGGAGGCTCAACGGACACGGGAGAAGAGACGGAGACGGAGGATGAGAATGAAGATGTGGAGCTGGAGGACGCGCAGAGGCTGAAGGACGAACCCAGCCAAGCAGAGGAGGCTGAGGCTCAGGTGGAACACATTGGAGAGCAGGATGGGGCCTCTAAAATGGAGGAGGAAATGCAGGATGAGGTGATTATTAAGGTGGAACAGGGGACGATGGCAGAAAATGCTGCTTGGGTTGGAGTTGTGGAGGAGGAGACCAAGGAGAACGACGATATGAGCTCGACGCACGTTGGCACTGCGGTGGACGAGGTGGAGAGCAGCGAAGCAAATAGGATATGCGAGTCTGATGTCGAGGTGAAGCGTGAGATGATTGCCGGAAATGGATTTGTGGAAGCGCTGGAGCTGTCCGGTTTGAATGAGGAGGGACAGCTTTGTGACGCTGCTGTGGAAACGGAGAAGGCGGAACTGAATGTGGAGGAAATTAGTAGGAGGAACGAGAACGAAATACTGGATGCTGGCGTGGAGATAACGGAGACTGGGTGTACGCTTGATGGCTTGGAAAATGTTGAGGAGTCGAAGCAAAGTGAGACAACAGAAGTAAAACATGAACTAACTATGGAAGCTGAAGGCGGCGCTGTAGAAGTTGCACGTTATTCGAGGGTGGTGTCAAACGAGGCGAAATGCGAAGAAAAGCAGGTTGAGATTGAAGTGCGCACTGCTGACGTGATAGATTCTGAACTACTTGCTGCAGCAGAACCAAATACAACAACGGAGCCCGAGAGCGTTAAAGAAATACCTGTGGAGTTACTTGAGTAAGTAATCACATGCGACAATGGTATATACTGTACAGTCTCCTATTCGACTAACGAAGCTGTTGCAACCGTAGGAATATGATCTTTATGGTGCAGAATACGAAAACAATTGGTACGACAACCGTCGTGAGCGAAGCTAACACTTCGTCTGTTGAAGCGGATGATCATGGAAATCCCGTGAACGGACTTCTCGAGATAGAGAATAAGCGAACAAGTGTAGCAGTGATACCTGGGGAATATGAGGATACTCAACAGGCTACTGTGACGATAGTGAAACCTGTCCAAGGTGAAGAATTGATTACGCAAAAGACCGAGTTCAGCAACGGCGAAACTTCTGAGTCACCAGAGGCTAACGTGCGCGAAAAGGAGCTGGAACATGTAAAAGCTGCTCGGCACAGGGCGGCGGACGCCATCAATAATTTTCACCGCTCTTTGAAGAGTGGAAATTGCACTGTCGACGCAGCCGTAAACTTCACTGGAATTGTCAGAGACACGGCGTCTGTTGTTACGAGCCACGATAGCAAATATAGTCGACGTATCTGGATTGAAAAAGTGGTGGTCATATGCAACTCGATTCTTCAAGACGTCCAGGAGACAGAGCTAGCTCAGGCCCTTTCACCACTGACAGAGAGTTGTAGTCATCTGCAGCGGTATATCAGCTCCCATTTCCCGGACTACCTGCAGGACATACTGAACGGTATTGACACGCTACAAAACTCGGGAGGACTGAACGCACGTCAGCTGGCATTTTGGCTTCCACGGCTTCTCAAACAACTTCGAAAGGACTGTGGCGTTTACTAGAAGAAGATCAAAGGCAACTCTGGCGAGCTTCGAAGCGATGAAAAATGGGACAAACTAACGCTAATTTGCGAGCGACTAACTAAGTGGATAAAACAGCTTTCACCAGGTGATACGAACAAATTGGGAAACGACCAACAGCAGACTGTGGAGACTTTAACCGCGTTTAACGAATATTTTCCAAACAGAATCCCTACGGAACTACTAGAGTAAGTTGGGTGCACTGGTGAAGTTTATGGGGTGGTGGTTAACGTGCATTCCACTCATTATCTGTGTAGGGCCATGCGTCGTGCAGCGGAGCTGTTTGATGTATCCATAAACATGAACGATTCGACAAGCAAGAAGCGTCTGCGAGATGATTCAGAATGTGCTGGCCCAGAACTAAAGAGGACTGCCCACCAATCATCGAATGATAAAGTCAATCCTATCGCTAGGCGATACCTACAAATTGCGACCGATGCCAAAAGTGGCGGGTCATCATGCACCACTGAAACCATTTCTAACTTGAAGACGATAGCAACCATGGCGATTACCGAGCTATTCAAGATATTTAAAGATGATGACATTCCGAGCGTGAAGACGACAGAATGCTTCCGTGTCGCCACACAATTGATGACCCATACAATATCCGTCCTTCCTGGAAATGCTGTCGAGTATGGTTGGCTCAGGAAAACAATAGTCGCTCTTCGGCAGCTATTCCATTTGGGGGCTTCGACAATCTTAAGGAACGAGCGTGACTCACTGTCAGAGAGTATATCCGTGCTAGAAATGTACCTGGGAGGAACGTATGTAGTGGAAGGTGATTTCGTGCCCACCCTCGACGAGATTGAAAAGCGTGTTCGTCGTTTCCAGACCCTGAAGTGGAACTGCAATACAGTGATGCGCCCCATTGAGTCGATTTCAAGCGGCCTTCTTACCGATCTGAGAAAAAACAACACGGCATGTCTACATGTAGTGCGGAGTGAACAAAACTGGTTACGCTTTACTTCAGTGGTAAACGCGCTCTTGGACTGGATAACGCGTGCCCTGAAGTTAGCAGTGCCGCGATCCGGGAGGCTTCAGAAATTGCTCGGGGAGCTGCAGGAATTCGACGTTAAATATCCCGGCAGATTGCCACATTCCTTGATAAGGTACATGTATTAATACGTGCTCGTCTCCAATCGGAAAATGCTGATAAATTCTGTTCTCGTGTTCCATCTGCAGCAAATGTGAAGCGCTAGCTCGGTTCGACTCCAAAATAAGCCGGATTAAAATAAATGCTGGATCGTCGCACCCAGCGCGACGGCGAAAGCCAAAGAAGCAACCAACGCCGCCCAAGGTATTAGGATATATCAACACAATGGCCAAGTAGTCATACTTCCTGCAGAAGAAGAACCATAGCTCATATGATAATGCATGCCACTGTGCTGTACTTGCTAATTCACGACAAGTCCGTACTCTACTTCTGCCGAACGTTGGCAAAGCCGATGAATCAATGGTTTTTCCAGCAACCAATACAATGTTTTTCATGTGTCGTTCATACAGAATTCATTTACTTCGAAGCATGTACCTATACAGTACTGTACTTCGAAGTATACATGTACTTCAAAGTACGTCATAGAACGTCGTGGTGTGACAACAATTGCGTCTTGTTTCATGCGTTTATCTGTTATCGCCATCGGCCGCAACTTTCGAGCATTTACATCGAAGTATGCGAGTTCACCGAAGTCCCCCCGTCGTTGGCGAGACCCGCTGGCGATAAATCTGATCACAGCTAAGTTTTTCCTCAAGTAGTGACTCTGTCAATAGTTGCCCTGAAATTCCGAGCCATCGCAGCCGGGGATGGGTGAACAAAATGGGAGGGAGGATGACCCACGGAGCGACAGAAATTCCGCGCTGAAGGGGTTGATGTTGGAGACGTATCGTGTAAGCCTGCAGTGATGTTTGTATTAGTCGTAGGCGCTTCAAACGTTCTTCACAAAGTCCCCCACGCCAGTGGTGAGGGTGGAACAGCATTTCTAAACTATCCAGATTGATTATGGCGTTTATGTGAAGTAAACAAAAATTTCAGGAGAAATGTCGATAAAGAGCTTACTTTGGCGTTACCAAACTGCTGTGTGAACGTTTGTTTTGCAGTCATATGAATTAGAGCTTGCTGTCACTGAGATTTAAAATGTTGCGTCAGTGACGAAACTTCAAACAACGATTTTCTGGCATCACGATTCACTACACAATGGTCTTCTTCATCACCTCCAACTTCTTCGCCTCCTACGCCATCTCCCACACATACTGCGGAATTTTCTGCAACATCGTTCCAATCGACTCCTGGCGCCGATCGAACTTGCTGAGAATGGTTTTGTACGGCTTCAACTTGTGCGTTGTGAAAGATTCCCATTGCTTTGGCGTCTGGGGATGGACAACCTTGCGTAGATCCCCCACCGTCCTAATCTCGATAGTTTCCAGCTTACGCCTTTGCACGTCTCCAACACCTGGGACTGTATCGACGCTTTCGGCATTCGCCTCTGTATCCCATGGGATATTTTGCGTATGCTCGAGCCTGCTTTCTTCTTCCTGTGGTGTGACAAAAATCAACACCACGCTTGATGGGTGTCTGACTGCGTTCTCCAACAATTCGAGACTTTTAAGCACAGCCACGATACCTTTCCCGCTCACTGGGTTGCCTGGAAGCCACAGTCATCTGGAACAGCAGGAGGCGCGTTCGTTTAAACGAGAATAACCCCCCTCCCCTGTAGGGATAATAAAACGAATCGACCGACTCGAAGTTGGACACACCAGGGATATGGTATGGCCCTGATGACAGCGTAGCCTTCGACAGCGTCTTCGGTTCAAAGAAGTTGAAGTCGTTACTCTTCTCGCAATGGAATGTTATCTGCCGTATTGGTTGATGATCACCCCTGCCGTCCCTGAGAAGAATAGTGTCGATAGAAATGCCGCGTACGAGCAACTCATGCACCTTCAACTCAAATAAATAACCACGAGATGCTGCTTCCTCCGAAATACCACGAAGGCACCGGATCAGTTTGCTGCGATCTTCAAACTCTGCGGTGCTAATCTTTTCCAGCAGCTTCAGGGAAATACCTTCTGACGCGATTTGAACTTCGAAGTGCCATGGATCATCACGAACTGGCACAAGATGGCATAGGCGGGGACGGCCGATATATGCCGAATCTCCTTTCAGCATTATCGTAGCCACTTCGGGGACATTTCTTTAATAACAGCCTCAAACAGTTCCAGTCGAGTTTGGACGACCTCTTCAGTTAGTTCAAGACACTCCCGAGCCACACCACCAAAGTTCGTGAACCGATCGTCAATCATTGCTCGCGTCAACGGTGGGCTCAGTGAGTTGTAACCGAGACGCGTGGCTGCTCTCCACAGCTCATCTGGAGTCCACACCGGCATGCACAGCGTCCGCACAGTCGTATCCTTAACAAACCTGTAGAGCCAGTTTTCCTTCGGGCTTGTAAAACAAACCATCTTCAGCGGGTATGGCGTTTCAACGAAGGGAGGTCCGTCGTACAGGCGAATGGTGTTGGCTCCATCAACTTGCCAAATCGACTCGTTAAATTCGGATGAAAGTGGCCATTCGCTGGTCCCGATCGGCTCGTTTTGTTTCCCTTTAAACGCAACGACTATAGTCAACTTTGATTCAGAGGTGAATGCCGCCGTCACAATGGTGAAGTTTTGTCTCTCCTCTTCTTGGCGAAAGCGCTCGAAGAAGTATGCGTAGAAGAGCGATTTGCCCGTCCCTGCGGATCCAAGTGAGAAGAGATTCAGTTACAACAATTCCCGCGTCAAGGAGGCATAAATGTACAAGTAGCCGTACCTGGAGCACCAGTAATTACGACGCAGCGCTTGTCTTTCGTGTACAGCTTGTCCATGATCAAATCGTAGTAAATTGGGTAGCACTCGCGGACGAAGAACTTTTCCCTCTCATACGGATGCTGCATCGGCAAAAACGCAGGGAACCTTTGTGTCTCTCCGGGGGCTACCATCTTGATACCCCCAGCTGGAACTGAGAGATCAGTAGCGAGCTGGGCCGCTGGCTTCTCTTCGAGTTCTTTAACCTCCATCACGACGATGACGTTGAGCTGCAAATTGTCAACTGCCCCGAAAAAACATTTTTCAGACGTTCAAAAACTGAAAATTCAGATCATTCTTTTCGTATATTTTGGTCAACTGTTGTTTCAAATGGCGGATGGAAAGCTGGTGACAAGTCTGCGAGATATGGAGCTTCAGCTTCAGCGGGCGGCTCTGGCCGTCAAACTTCACTTGGAGATGCTGCAGAAGGACTCCCAGCAGACCGTCGTGCAGTCGAGAGAGACCAAGGCTCAGGTCATGGCGCTGAGCACCAACATCGACGCGATGCAGAGCGAACTGAACAGTGGCACAACTGAAATTCTCGCGCTAATCACCAAGTCGCTGGCTGTGGGTGCCACTGAGATGGACCCTTCAGGAGAAGAGACGGAGACTGAGGACGAAATGGAGTTGGACGGTTCCAATTAAGAATGAACCAACTATATTACTGGAGGGGGGATCTGTACATCAAGAAGCAACGACTTATTCGGTTCAACATGGTGAGTGTGTGGTGAAAGTGGAGACACAAAATGCTGCGAATGAAGATGCGAACGAGCAATTGACCAGCCATGGGTCGAACTCACATGCAGACCCAGACAGTAAAAAGAGACGCCGACTAGGCCTCGAATGTGATGACCGTGAGGTGAAACGGCATGCTAGAGGTGGCGTGACTGGTATCGTAGAGCGATACGCCAACCTCGCATCATTTGTTGTGCAGCAACACAAAACCAATCCCTCCGCATTCCTACCGGAGTTTTCTCTCTTGAAACAGACTGGTACGGAAACGAACGTG
This sequence comes from Phytophthora fragariae, assembly GCA_009729435.1. Classification (NCBI taxonomy): domain Eukaryota; phylum Oomycota; class Peronosporomycetes; order Peronosporales; family Peronosporaceae; genus Phytophthora; species Phytophthora fragariae. The sequence goes on along the minus strand of QQOI01000002.1, from coordinate 254,396 downwards.
ACTGTGTTGGAGTTTTTGAAGGAGGGGTAGCCGATTGATGAAGCTACGAGCTCGAATCTCTGTGCGGCCACGAAACATCTAACTCATGTTATTTGTAGTAAATCAAAAGATTTGGTGGAGTCTTCTTGGATCGAAGAAACAATCGGCCGGATCACAGAAATCGCGCGACTTTTAATTGGTGACGCAATGTTGGAGCACCACGACGAATTGCTGAAAGGTGCATCACGGCTGAGAAGGCACCTGATTAAGAATTATGGGTATGCAAGTTATGAAGACGACGATGCGAGTCTTGACGCAATTGAAGAACGTGTTGAATGGTACAAGCGAGACGCTCGACTACTGAAACCAAAAGTGGTTGCACGGCCGATTTGCTCCATCGCAACCCGACTCGTCAATGATCTGGAAAAATTAGATTTGAAGAGTTTTTTTCGGACCGAAGAAAACTGGGAGCGTTTTACAGCTCTAGGAAACGTTGTTGCTGGGTGGATGGTGGCCACAGAGGGGTCTAACAAGGCGAAGACACACAGGAAGTACTTCCGGGGCTTATCAACGAAGCTGGCCAAGCTTGACGAGCAGTATCCTGGAAGATTGCCGCCGGCGCTGCTGAGGTACGTACATGTAGTAAAGGCGTCCAGTGAAGACTTACTATTGTACTAACCTCTGTGTTGCGTTGTTGTTGTATCTTGAAGCTATACCAAGCGTCTAAGTTAATCAAGCGAACACGTGTCATATAGCTGCGCATATGATGCTTTACCCGATAGCCTTACCTGGTGGTTGACTTTTGATACTACTACGGGATCGTTATCGCTCAAGTTGACGTAACGACCTGAACACCATAAAGCTGTGAAAATTAACAAATGGAGGCTGCGCGACACGACAGTCATAGATTGCTCGCGCGCTAGTGGCCCTTAATTTCACCCTTATCTACCAGTGGTAAACTAACACAAAGATTTTGCTTCCAAGTATTGAGATTTTTAACATGGTACCAAGGGTGTCTGCAACTTGTAGAGTCATGACAGCAAACTTCCTGGATTAGCTGGTAAATGTATTTGTTCTCGTTGTTTAAGTTAAGTACTGCGCTATTAATGAACTCACGCAAATTGCAGGTTTCCTCATCTCACAGAGCTCTAGCAGGCAAGCATGCGCAAGTGCATTCAAGCCGTCAAATCTAGTGCTCAAGTTCACCCCGATAGCCAGACCCTCCAGATTTCTACCAGCACCTTTTCACCCAACACGACACGCTTGTGCTGGGTCGTTTTCATTGTGCTCCACGCTTACTGCTGGGTCTACTTCACAGCGATGGCGTGCTTCTATTGGAGTTTGCCGGGTACAACTTTCGATGTTTGGTTGTATTTCTATGAACTGAGTCTAGGAAGTGCTTACGATCGAGTCATCGTCGTCGTGTTGGGCTCCGTGGCTGCAATTCATTTCAGCTATTTATTGTGGATTATCTTTTGGTCACTGAAAACACGGGGGATGGTCTTCGCTGTTTACGACGTTTTCGAATCTTCAGGACTATGCTCGTCATTCTCAGAAGAATCAATAATGGAGCACTATGTATGCCGTGCTTACCGTGCCGTTCTCGTAGGTACTGGACTCATTGGTATTGATGGACCGTACTTCGACCTATTGCTGCTATGCCGAGAGATTGTAGAGGCCGCGCTTCAGACCAACCAAGCATACCGAATGAGCTTGTTGCTCCCGCGCACTCAGTTGAACCGATTCTATATCGTACTTTTAGTACTCAATTGCTGGTCCACCGCCCTGGTTCACTCCGCTTTCCACAAAAGCTCCGTTAAGAGGAGGTTTTACGTTATCGTTTGCGATTGTGTACTCGATTTGGTGACAAGTGTGGGTATACCTACAGTGCTACTAGGTATAAACTCAAGAGACTTCGATTTCAAGACGAACCAGTTTCCGGTGTACAAGTGGTATGAAGATGTATGGTTGGTACACATCCTAAGTGAATTCCGGATCATACTCGTGACTTCATGGGGCGATTTGGCCATGCGAGTCGTGTTTGCGCTAAGCGTGATTGGAAATATGGACAACATGAAAAAACTCTTGAGCACTACTGTCGAGCGTCCAGCAAGCACCGGGGAAAAGCGGTACCCCAGTGCGAACCACCGCATGACATCCGTGCAGTCTTTTCAACGTCAACCCCAAATGAAAGATGTGAAAAACGCGTACAGACAACACAGACTACAACACTTTCTCGCAATGGAATCTCGAGTGACGCAGCTACTCTTCTTCCTGTGGGGTATTCTTCTTATCATCTGTCACTTGTATGCCGAGTCGATCCCCGGTTTACCTCAGTGCGCGATGCAGGTGAAGCCTTGGTTCATCTCGACACCGTCATGTTCTCTGCTTATTCTGGACTGTTATAAATCCGATATCGCTGGGAAAACAAACGAAATTATTCCCGAGTGGCAGGCATTCGACCCGTCAACTCCAGCTGGAGTAGTGATCAAACACTGCCCGAGCTTTGAAGTTCCAGATATGATAACCAAGCTTTCGCGATTGAGAGTGCTCAAGTTTTACAACACCACTATTGCCAGCTGGACCGAAAGTGCTGCTATCTCCCAGACGCACCACCCAAGTCTAGTCATGCTATTCCTCGTAAGAGTGAATATGACCGACGGGCAACTCCCTGAAGGTCCCCAGTCAAACGATTTCCCACGAGCGCTAATGGATATCGAGTTCTGTGTTACTAGCCTACGAACGTTACCCAACGACTTTGATTTAAAATGGCCGAAGTTTGCAACAATCTACTTCGAGGCGTGTAACATGACGGAAGTACCAGACTCTCTGGCTCGATTGGCTCCGTTCGCACTATCACTTGCGCTGAATCCGATTCGACGTATCCCGCCTGCAGTGTTAGAAGGAAATGTTGGCTTCCTCCATGTAGGGGGTACCCTCATATCTGAATTACCTAAAGACCCAGTGAACGTGTCTCCCTTTATTAAACTTCGTGTTGATAACACTAACGTATCGTTCTTTTGGAATTGGGTGGATCCCATCGTGCTGCACGCAGGAGCTGTATACGATAACCTCCCGACCATTTTAGCCACAAATTCTCCATACTGCCGTGATCTCGAGCGCATCTACAGTGGAGAGCAGAATGGATTTTCAGCACCAAACCACACGCAGCAATTGGTAATTCTGTCCGACGCATCTACGAAGAACGGGCCGACTCTGAGAAATACCGTCGTTTGTGAACCTTGGACGGAAACGTTGTATCCGATCGAGCATGAAGACATACAGAACATGATCGAGAAGAAATAAGAAATAATACAACTTGTTGTCTATATTGACTAGCTTGCTCAACATTTGAGCATTAAGTCGACCGCGGGTTCGTTTGTGATCCTCTCGCTGCTTAATGACGACAGGATTTCTAGTAGGCAGGCGCGGTGGGGTTTGACGGGATGACTAGTATTTGGCGTCGTGATCTTGTCACCGCTAGAGTGAACAGCACAACGAAAACCATTTTCCAACTTGTGAAAGCTCGTTGCTGAGTGCCGCAAAATGCCGTGAAATACCCGATAACAGCTGTTTTCCGCTGGATGCTCTCTAGAATTGTGCGGTGGACCCCGATGGCATGTGCCGAGAGAAGCGGAGACAGCGACGATATCACCGACAGCGTTGAAAGAGCCAAGAGTGCACGGGACATCGTTCACAATTGCAGACCGGGTAGATAATGAAGCACGTTGAAAAAGACGCCGAGGAGTTGTAGTTGTAGCCACACCTCGAGTCGTTTCGCCACGTTCGGCACCTCGATTCGAATCTATTCACATTGACTATTGCGTTTTCAAAGGGATGAACTACATTTCATTTTTTCAGCCAGAAATAATGTAGTTCTGCTAAAAAAACGGGTACTGCAAGTCCATTATCTTCACTAAACATGCTGGTACTGCAAGTCCATTATCTTCACTAAACATGCTTGATCCCGCTGTTTAGGTCTTCTGACGCGATAGGATACAAAATGGTAGGCCACTCGGCGCATGAGACGGCTTGCCTCAACGTGGGCCAGTTCTCTGCAGAGGCGTCGGATAAATATCGCGATTGGTCGATGTGCTGTGGAGCTGAAAATGAATTCTGGTCTCCGTCAAATATCCGCTGCAGGTCTGCGCAATACGGCGTGTTTGATGCTACAACGGTGGTTGGCACATCCGCGATCACGGCACCAGCACTTTCAACCACCGGATCAATCCAATCCCAGAAGAATGACACTTGCGTGTTGTCAACGCGTATTTGCTCTAACGATGATGCATCGGTCACGTTTTCAGGTAGTTCGTTGATAGGGGTAGCGCCGATGTGAAGAAACACAAGCCCGCCCTCCAGCAATCGAGCAGGAATACTTGTGATCGGATTCATAGCCAGCGACAAATCATACGGAGCTAGTCTTGCCAACGAAGGGGGGACTTCGGTAAACTCACATGCTTCGATGTAAATGCTGGAAAGCTGCGGCCACTTGGTGTCCAAATCTTCCGGCAACGAGCGTAAATTGGTGTGACATATTTCAATATCGGCCAGTCCATGGGGGAAGTCATCAGCCAGCATCCCAGTAGGGAGTTGACCATCGGGTAATGTTACCCGCACGAGGAATAACATGATCAGATGAGAATGGTGGGCCTGAGTCACAGCGGCACTTTCGTTCCACCGTGCGATAGTGGAGTTGTAGAACTTTAGCAGTTTTAGGTTTGAAAACTCGTGTAAGATGTCGGGCATCTCGAAGTTTGTGCAGTGGTGGATCACAACCCCAGACGTACTGGTTGGGTCAAACGAGCTCCACTGAGCAGTAACTTCGCTTTCCATGCCAGTTAACTTGGATTCATAGCAATCGAGAACCATGAGAGAACACGCAGGCTCCGAGATGAACCAAGGCTTGACTTGCATCCTACACTGATGTGGGCCAGAAATGGACTCGGCATACACGTGAAGGCACAGAATGACTATCCCCCAGGCGAGAAACACAGTCTGAGTCAGTCGCGACTCTAATCGCAGCACTGTTCGTAGTTTGCTGGGCTTGCTTGAACCATGTAGATCCCTCACGCTTGGGTGGAGGGGATGCACAGCTGACATCCGACGGTTTGCACTGGCACGCCTCGATTCAGATGACACGGATGATGTCTGCAGTGTTGTTGTACTCAGCAGCTTCTTCATGTTGTTCATGTTCAAGATCATGCTGAGCGCAAATACCACCCGCATCGCTAAATCGCCCCACGAGGTCACCAGAAGTATTTGGAATTCACTGATCACATGCATCACCCAGGCGTCTTCATACCACTTGTGCACAGGAAAATCGCGGATCGTCATGTCAAATTCTGGTGCGTATAAGGCAAGAAGGGCTAGTGAGATTCCCACAGACGTCACTAAGTCCAGAATGCAATCGCTCGCTATGGCATAAAATCGTTTTTTAGTGTAGCTCCCATGGAAAACTGTGTGCACGACAGTCGTAGACCAGCAGTTGAGCACCAACAAGCCAATGTAGCCCCTATTCAGCTCGCTACGTGGAATTAGTAGACTCATTCGATAAGCTTGACTTGTTTGAAGCGAGGTCTCCAGCACCTCTCGACAAAATAAAACCAGATCGTAGTATGGTCCGTCAACTCCATACAGCCCCAGCTTGTAGAGAAACGAGCGATAGGAATCCCAAAGTCTGTGAGCGAGTCGCTCTTCAGTTCCAATTTTCGTCGGTGGAGGGGTGCCAAAGAGGTTGTAGACCGCAAACACGAGGCTTCTCCTTTGAATAGACCAACCCAGCATCCACACCAAATACCCGCCGTGAATTGCAGCAATACAGCCGTTCACGATGGAGATGGTTCCGTCGTTCTCGGGGTCTAGGCCAAGGTTGTAAAAGTAGAGCCATCGACCAAAGGTAGTTCCTGGCAACACCCAGTACATAAATGACATGGAAGCGAAGTACAAGCCGCAAAATCCGTGTAGAGTGACGAAAACAAACCAGCATAAACGCAAGACCAAAGGTGAAAACTCCCCGGTGTCAGGATCTTCTACTGCCGCTGACGAGACACGATTCAGGGACGGTCCTGGCTGGCCGCGTTGCTTCTGGCGGACAAAGCGCGACATGGTAGGAGGTTGGAACAGCAGGAAATGGCTCTCTAAACCATGAAAAACTTGACTACCGTTTTACAGATATAGCCGAAATGTGCTGGTGATGTAAATAGGCTTAGTTTTCGTTGTGGCGCTGTGCGGTTAAGTCACGTTACGTATCCGCAGTAGTGTCAATTAATTTTACTGTATTCATCCTCAAAGTTTAGCGGGGAGTACGTGCTGTCCTCGACTTCACACGATACAGCATTTCTTAGAGTCGCCCAATTGTTGACTGAACTATCTAACAGCACCGATGTGCTATCTGTCCCATTATCTAAAGCTGAGGCAGGTATGTAGAAATTCGGCTGCTGTTTCTCTAAAATTCGCTGGACTTCGTCGCAGTAGGGCGTGTTTCCAGCAGTTATTGGGGGGTTGGCCGCTGGGATTACGGCCAGTGAGTCAATCCACGGCCAAAAGAAGGATATGTTGGTGTCACTCAGATTTACATCGTACACAGTCGAAGCCATCTCAGAGACATTTTCTGGTAGCTCCGAGATTAACGTCCCGCCAAAGCTAAGATATGCCACTGATTCACTCTCGAACAGTTCTTTCGGGATGGTTGAAATCGGATTCAACGATAGTGATAGATCGTAAGGCGCTAGACGCACCAATGACGGCGGAACTTCATCGAACTCGCCCGCCTCGAGATAGATACTTGCATATTGCGGCCACTTCAAGTCGATGTCGTCTGGCAGAGTACGCAGATTGGTGACACAAAACTCGATATCCTGCAAGGCCTCCGGAAAAACATCCGCATGAAGACCAATCGGAAGCTCCCCGTTGGTCAAATTGACACGCACAAGGAACAACGTTGTAAGCTGTGGGTGGACAATGTGAGAGATGGCTGCACTTTCATCCCATTTGTCAATCGTCGAATTGTAAATCTTAAGCTCCTTCAACTGAGTGAAGTCGGTTAATATTGCGGGTACTTCCAGACCAGAGCAGTGTCGAACAACAACGCGAACCACAGTTATCGGGTCAAACGCACTCCATTGTGGAATAATTTCAACTTCTCTGCCGATAATTCCGGATTCGTAGCAGTCGAGCTCGAGCAAGGAGCAGGATGGTTGGGACGTGCACCACGGCATGACTTGCATCTTACATTGTTTCAGCTCTGGAATCGACTCTGCATATAAGTGGAGGATCAATACTACGAGCCCCCAAATGAAAAACCCGATCTCCGTGGTTTATCCCACCCAGAAATGCATAGCCTCAGGGTCCATTCCATCAAAGTGAGGCATAGTTTTTCTCAGATTCGCCAAGCTTGAGTGAAACGGAGCCACGACTGTGGCACGCCTTGGATGAATTTTGTCACGCAAAGGCTTCGATGGTCTCGCTCGCATGAGTTTTTTCATGTTGTTTAGATTGCCCAGCATGTTCATGGCGAAAATGAATCGCATTGCCAAGTCGCCCCAAGAGCTCACTAGTATCATTTGAAACTCACTCATAGCATAAACTCGCCAGACGTCCTCATACCATTTCAGAAATGGAAACCCGTACGGATCGAAGTCGAAATCGGGAAGATAAATCCCCACGAGCACTGTCGTAATCCCCACAGACGACACTAGGTCCAACACGCAGTCACAAACAAGCGCTAACAAGCGCCTCCTGGTAGCATGATAATGGAAAACCGAATGTACCAGAGCAGTGCTCCAGCAGTTCAACACAAGCAACGCTACATATCCTCGATTGAGCCCCCTGCGTGGTAATAGAAGGCTCATACGGTAGGCTTGCTGTGTCTGAAGTGCGGTCTCCACAATCTCTCGACATAGCAACACGATATCGAAGTTTGGTCCGTCGACTCCTAGAAGTCCGTCACGAGTGAACAAAGGTCGATAAACACAGTAAACGCCGGTTTTAGAGGAGAAACTAGGGGCCAATCCTCGCCACGACCTTCCAGGTTGATGGGGAGCTTGAAGACGTTGTAGATAGCGAAGACCAAGTCCTTTTTCCGATAAGACCACCCGATCATCCAAACAATATACGCAGCATGGACCACGGCTACAGAAGCATGGAGTACGCCAATCATCCGATGGTACTCCGTGCCCATTCCGATGTTGTCACGTTCTTAACAGAACACTCCGTTGTACACGGCTTGAGTCTTGCTGGCTAAGCTGGAAATTGCTGTACTTCGTATTGAAGAGGCGAATTTAAGACTGAAAGATGCTCTGGCTACCTCGTAGGAATGCAGTAGCTAACTATAGGGAACTTGCACAATGCGAAGGTGCTTCAGGTTCTGATGCGATCCTGACATGAGATGGCGAGAACGGTTCCGTTGAGCTGAATCGAGTGCACGATTGGTCTCACACGAGCTGTACTCGTGACACTCCCTCCCTTAGAAACGCTGTATTGTAGTCAGTAGGGAATGCATCCAAAACTTGATGCAGCAGCGCCGCAATGCGGCGTAAAGTAGAAAATGATCTCCACTGGGGTGCAATGGCGGAAGCAAGCGACTTAAAATGAGACTTCGAAAAGCTGTCGCTAGCAAGCACCGGAGAATTGAATGGCGCCGCACAAATATCAATATCGGGGGCCAACAGGAGAAATGGGTCGCGGCCATAGCCACAACAGGGCTTGCTGAAATCACCACAATTGTCTGGACGATTCGGTCCATAGTAAGGCTGGTTGAAGTAGTGAGTAGTCTCTGAGTCGTCAATATGCGATGAACTCGATGGTGACGACACATGTCGATCATTGGAACGTGGTCGGGAAGACGATGTCACTGAGCCGCCGACGCTGGTAGCAGATGTGCATCTGATCGACTGCGAATTGTCGAGGGTCCCAGAATGAATTATTGGGGCTTCCAGCAGGGGCTCACACGACTCTGAATATTCCACGTTGAGAAGCTTGTAATTAGTCAGAGGCACCGAGCTTGGCCCAAATGTGGTAGGGAACTTATTGCAAACTCGAGATGACCCAACTGGAGCGATATCGACACACTGCTGTACCTCTATTGGCTGCTTGGGCTCTGTGACGGGCAAATGGCAATTAGTCGTAGATTGTAGCGAACTTGTGCTGACTGATCTGACACAATTCGCTTCAATATGGGTAGCGCTGAACGGCGACCCCATGTCAGACGGGATAGAATTGTCGCCAACAGATATCCCCGACGAGCAACGCTCGATACCAACGCAGACCTTGTCCACACTCTCGTCGTTGTGTTGGGGAGAATAGGAAACAATCTCAGTATCACCAATACCTGGCAGGTTTAGGCGGTCTGGCAGGCACGAGGTTGCCGGCACACAACTTGTGACCCGGCAAGAAGAATTGCTTCCAGAGCCGTCAACGGCACAATTGCGTTTGTTCGGCAATGAAATTTCGTGATTTTCGTTATAAATCCAGGGGCGAGCAGGACGTCACGCGACTTTGATTCTTCCAGATCAAACTGGGAAGTAGTCGGGAAACCTGACAATGCTGATGAAATGTTGCCGACTCGCTGATGCCTGACGAGATCATACCCGTCATCAAGCAGCATTTCCAATGAATGCGTTGGCTCAAAACCAGGCAATCCAACTGGAGCGGCAGTAAGTAGAGAAACTGCGTTGGCCATAGCACCGCAGCTCTCGATGGAGTTGGCGTTCTTCGTCGGGTAATCCGCCCGAAACTCGTGTGCAAACGTTGAACACTGGAAGGTCGCCTGAGCGATCAATTCCGACTGGAATGATGCTTGTTGAATCATGAGAGCCTGTATATTGCATGTTCTCTCCTGCATCATGGCTTGGTGGACCTCTATCATCTGGATAAACTGTGCCAGGACTTGATCGGTCGCCATGGTCGATGGAGAGAAAGTCGGTGAAGAGACGTTGGCCGCAGCAGGTATTGCCGACGGCGCGTCACACGGCCTCGAGACACTCGGGCCTTCACCAGGGCGCATTGTAGGTTCTTGACCATCGCAGCCGTCGTCTAGCTGTGCCGCCTTCACACAGGGAAACTGGATTGCTGAGCGCGGCATCTTCGCGAGATCTTGAACTTGTAGCCGAAGTCGGTAGACAGAGTGACTCCTTGAGTAACTCGAATTTCGAAATTGTCACGTTCTTAACAGAACACTCCGTTGTACACGGCTTGAGTCTTGCTGGCTAAGCTGGAAATTGCTGTACTTCGTATTGAAGAGGCGAATTTAAGACTGAAAGATGCTCTGGCTACCTCGTAGGAATGCAGTAGCTAACTATAGGGAACTTGCACAATGCGAAGGTGCTTCAGGTTCTGATGCGATCCTGACATGAGATGGCGAGAACGGTTCCGTTGAGCTGAATCGAGTGCACGATTGGTCTCACACGAGCTGTACTCGTGACACTCCCTCCCTTAGAAACGCTGTATTGTAGTCGGTAGGGAATGCATCCAAAACTTGATGCAGCAGCGCCGCAATGCGGCGTAAAGTAGAAAATGATCTCCACTGGGGTGCAATGGCGGAAGCAAGCGACTTAAAATGAGACTTCGAAAAGCTGTCGCTAGCAAGCACCGGAGAATTGAATGGCGCCGCACAAATATCAATATCGGGGGCCAACAGGAGAAATGGGTCGCGGCCATAGCCACAACAGGGCTTGCTGAAATCACCACAATTGTCTGGACGATTCGGTCCATAGTAAGGCTGGTTGAAGTAGTGAGTAGTCTCTGAGTCGTCAATATGCGATGAACTCGATGGTGACGACACATGTCGATCATTGGAACGTGGTCGGGAAGACGATGTCACTGAGCCGCCGACGCTGGTAGCAGATGTGCATCTGATCGACTGCGAATTGTCGAGGGTCCCAGAATGAATTATTGGGGCTTCCAGCAGGGGCTCACACGACTCTGAATATTCCACGTTGAGAAGCTTGTAATTAGTCAGAGGCACCGAGCTTGGCCCAAATGTGGTAGGGAACTTATTGCAAACTCGAGATGACCCAACTGGAGCGATATCGACACACTGCTGTACCTCTATTGGCTGCTTGGGCTCTGTGACGGGCAAATGGCAATTAGTCGTAGATTGTAGCGAACTTGTGCTGACTGATCTGACACAATTCGCTTCAATATGGGTAGCGCTGAACGGCGACCCCATGTCAGACGGGATAGAATTGTCGCCAACAGATATCCCCGACGAGCAACGCTCGATACCAACGCAGACCTTGTCCACACTCTCGTCGTTGTGTTGGGGAGAATAGGAAACAATCTCAGTATCACCAATACCTGGCAGGTTTAGGCGGTCTGGCAGGCACGAGGTTGCCGGCACACAACTTGTGACCCGGCAAGAAGAATTGCTTCCAGAGCCGTCAACGGCACAATTGCGTTTGTTCGGCAATGAAATTTCGTGATTTTCGTTATAAATCCAGGGGCGAGCAGGACGTCACGCGACTTTGATTCTTCCAGATCAAACTGGGAAGTAGTCGGGAAACCTGACAATGCTGATGAAATGTTGCCGACTCGCTGATGCCTGACGAGATCATACCCGTCATCAAGCAGCATTTCCAATGAATGCGTTGGCTCAAAACCAGGCAATCCAACTGGAGCGGCAGTAAGTAGAGAAACTGCGTTGGCCATAGCACCGCAGCTCTCGATGGAGTTGGCGTTCTTCGTCGGGTAATCCGCCCGAAACTCGTGTGCAAACGTTGAACACTGGAAGGTCGCCTGAGCGATCAATTCCGACTGGAATGATGCTTGTTGAATCATGAGAGCCTGTATATTGCATGTTCTCTCCTGCATCATGGCTTGGTGGACCTCTATCATCTGGATAAACTGTGCCAGGACTTGATCGGTCGCCATGGTCGATGGAGAGAAAGTCGGTGAAGAGACGTTGGCCGCAGCAGGTATTGCCGACGGCGCGTCACACGGCCTCGAGACACTCGGGCCTTCACCAGGGCGCATTGTAGGTTCTTGACCATCGCAGCCGTCGTCTAGCTGTGCCGCCTTCACACAGGGAAACTGGATTGCTGAGCGCGGCATCTTCGCGAGATCTTGAACTTGTAGCCGAAGTCGGTAGACAGAGTGACTCCTTGAGTAACTCGAATTTCGAAATTGTCACGTTCTTAACAGAACACTCCGTTGTACACGGCTTGAGTCTTGCTGGCTAAGCTGGAAATTGCTGTACTTCGTATTGAAGAGGCGAATTTAAGACTGAAAGATGCTCTGGCTACCTCGTAGGAATGCAGTAGCTAACTATAGGGAACTTGCACAATGCGAAGGTGCTTCAGGTTCTGATGCGATCCTGACATGAGATGGCGAGAACGGTTCCGTTGAGCTGAATCAAGTGCACGATTGGTCTCACACGAGCTGTACTCGTGACAGATGTACAACATGGAGAGCCAAACATCCAGGTGAGTTTTGGGCAAGTTCCAGTACCACCAACCAGCCATAGCGAAATAGAGGAAACACACGAAATGCAGCAACACGAAGGTAGCCCAAGCAAGTTTCATCACTGTCGGAGAGAATTTGTCGGTCCGTAAGCGGGCGATGCGCTCGTGGGCTCGGATTTGGGCGAGGCCTGGGGCCCTCATCGGCCCAACACGACGCGGCATGAGAAGGTTTATAGGTGCTCTAGAACTCCTCGCCCATAACTTTGCATTTATAGCTGTATCGCCGTTCGCGGAGCAGCTATTTTCGCGAGCTTTGGTAACATTTACTTCAGTTTTTGGTATATATAGTTTGAATCCCCCATCAGAACGATGAATGGGCTGACACTGTGCAAATGATTTTTTTTATAATTGCATCCTACATCCTGCTACATGTACTTGTAGATATTTGTCGGCACGAAAGTGGTGTTTCGATAAAAAAAACGGGTTTCGTGAGTATTGTCGGCATATTTTTCGAGTAAGGCCGCAGAGTAGTTACTTAGTGTAAAAGGTTCATGATATATATAGAAAGAGCCTCGCTTACATGTCATTATGTGTGCAGCCTAGCTAAAAACAACACTGTACTTAGGTTGTTGTTGGTTATCGCTGCGATTCGCACTTCGACGATGGACAAGCTGCTCGACATCCAGCTGCAGCTCTCCCGAATTGCAACCGATGTCGCCGATCCATCGCATCTTAAAAGTGCTTCCCTTTCCCCGGTAGCCGTGATGACCCCCGTTCTCATCGTCATTGAGCAACTTCTAGACGAGATTCGTGTCTCCACTCGCGCCATCGTCGCGAAAGCCTTAGAGCACCGACAACTGGAGCCGAGACCAACAAAACGCTTGAGAACTGATGACTTCCGCGTCGAATTGCAATCGGAAGACGTGGTTGATGACGAATCCGAGACGGAGACGCAGGATGAAGCAACTGGTTATCAAGTGGCAGAGGCAGAAGAAATGAAACAAGAAGAGAATGAAGATGATGCCAATGAGGTCGACACTGTCACTGGTGAAGCTCACTGCAAGCCTCGAGAATCGACGCTGGACCCGAATGCAGCTGCTGAGCTCGAGAAGCAGATCAAGAAATGTGTGAAAAGTTACACCAACATCACAAGAAAAGCTGCAGAATTAAACGACAAGGCAGATGCAAATCAAGTCGGTCGAGCGATGTCTACAATTGCTCGCTGGAGCAGTGTTTCAATGACCAAACTATTGAAGCTGATAGAGGGTGGAGGTGTCCCCAGTGTGGAAGTTGCCAACGATTTCTGTGACGCTACAGTGATGCTACCGGCAATTACCGATCGTCATCGTTCGGAGCGAAGTATGAATCATAAATGGTATTCAACTGTGATACAGATGATTGAACAGATTACCGCCATTGCGAAGATCAATACTCAGCTTCCCAGGTGTTTGTCGGATTTAAAGTTGGATACTACACTACAGCAGCTAAAAGAGCAGTGGGCTACCATTGAACCGGATTTGCTGCACAAAATGGAAGGGTACATTTCACGGGTGAAGTCTCAACCGGGTGCTTTGGAGTCGGACCGGATTGGCAAGACCGTGGGGAAACTTGCCAGTTTATTTCGCCACGACTGTAGACTGAGTTCTCGGGGTCGCAAGCCTAGTACGATTCCTCGAACTGAGGAGTGCTGGACACGTTTTGCTCATATCGGTGAAGTACTGGCGGAGTGGATCCTCCTGTGCGAACAAGCGACATCAAAGTCCAAACTACCGGCACAATTGCCATGCTTCGAGAGAAAACTGCGGGGCTTTGCGAAAAGCAACCCTGGTCGGGTTCCCGCCTCACTACTCCAGTAAGTACATGTATGATACAAGTGTATGGTTGTTTTTGTCGCCTAAACCACAGTGCCACGCCATGTGCTTCGTGTGGTATTTTGTTCAGGCTTCTGCGGTCCTGAGAAAGTTTGTTCAAGTTAATAATCGACACAAGCATGGAGTTGGCGGGTCGAGTGAAAAAGACGCTGTGTAATAAATTAGTACTATCTTCCGTTCCTAGTTAGCGTGCTGAAGTTCAACAATATTTTAGCAATCTCAGCTTCAAACAACCATGTCCTTGAATTCAAGCTCATCCAATGGGTCAGAACGAGTTTTTTACGAACCATTCTCAGGTTGTCTACAAAAATAGCGCTCGGCGTTGTGCTGGTAATACGGGTCCATGCAGTTCGAAGTATTCATGTGTATTTGTGTTGACTCCTGGATTCGGCAAGAGCTGTTCACGAGATGACATGGTTCGCCCAGAGGGCATCGATGCTTCGCTTTATACTGAGTATGTGAATCTTTCCTTTTGGAGTTTTACCTTCTGGTGGGTAGTTATCTTGGCTGTCCATTTGTTGACTAGTGCGTACAACGCGAGCTTCGCCAAATTCTACTGGGACTTCGATGCCACTTTCTTGAGCTACATCCTGGAACCATATTCAATCGGGATGCCCCGAGAAAACTTTCGCACCATTGCGTACGTGCATATTTTGCTGGCTTCCGTGCACGGACTGTGCGTTCTGCATCAACTGGTTTGCTCGTTCTGGGCGCGCACGATATCATTCACCGTGAAGCCTCAGGATTTCAGTAGAAGCAGCAAGGGAGTCGCGAAGGTCATCCGACAGCCTTCCAGTTATCAGCTTGAATTGGAACAGGACCGAACTGCAAGCCTTGCAACTCGAAGCTTCACTCAGGCATATATGAACATTGCTGATCGCCGTGGGCTTTTCGGTGTAAACGGAAGGTACTTCCACGGCATCCTGATCTGCCGGGAATTTCTAGAAACTACGCTTCAAACTATCCAAGCCGTACGAATAAGCAAGTATTTACCACGTCCTGAGCTGAACCACTTCTACGTGGGGCTATTGGTGGTGAATTGTTGGTCCGCTGTCATAATCTACTCGAGCTGGTTCTGGCGCGATGAAGCACGCCGTCGCTTTGCGCTGGTAGTTTGCGACTGCATGTTGGACATGATGACGACTGTGGGCGTTTCAGCAATGGTAGTGGTGACCTACGTCAGCCAATATGACGTTGCGTTGGCTGGCTTCAACGTTGATTCCCTCTCTGACGACGACTGGATGGCCCAAATGCTTAACGAGGCCCAAATGGTTTTGGTAGTGTCGTGGTCAGACTTGGCCATGCGTATCGTTTTCTCGCTTGGCCTTATTCTCACCACAGCAAACATGAAAAATTTACTACGTCGGTCGCCGATACAAAAGCGTCATATAGGGCACACTCTCGAACCGCATTTCAATGTACGAATGACTTCAGCGGGAATCCGGCACATCAATTGGAGTACACAGCTGCTAAAGAAAGATTTTCAGTCAAGAACACGAAAGGTTACGTCAAAACAAAGCCAAGGTGGGCTCACATGGTGCATTTTGTATTTTTGCTGTGGGGTGTTGTTGTTATTGCCCTGCACGTCCACGCTAACATAAAGACCCCATTAGTGGGATGTATACCGAGAGTTCACCCCATGGCTGGAACACTGCCAACTTGCTTTGCTGTGGATTTCAATTGCCATGCGATAGGTATATCGGGTAGAAAAGATGAGGTGCTTCTCGAATGGGGAAAGATTGAGCGCAATAAGGTTGTGAAACTTCGCATTTTGCACTGCCCAACGTTTGAAATGCCGACAACGTTACAAGACTTTCATCTGCTGCAAGAATTTCGAGTATACAACTCCACAATTGGTGATTGGTCGGAGGATGCTGCTATTACGAACACCCATCATCCAAGCCTGACTACACTGTCTGTGGTCCGTACGAACATGAACGCTGGGGTGCTTCCTTTGGGCTTGCAAGCATTGGATTTCCCGTCCAGTCTGTTTGAGATATACTTCTGCGAGACAAACCTTCAAGAGATTCCTGACGATATTGACTCCAAATGGCATATCGGTTCCAGTGTTTACCTAGAGAATGGCCGGTTGCGTTCGGTGCCACCCGCGCTCATTCGATTGCAGTTGTACTACCTCGTCTTGGCGGGTAACCCTATTTCAGAGGTTCCTCCCGAGCTTTTCGAGAGCACCAGTATGCTGTACCTCTTGTTAGGACGGACCAACATTAGTTCGCTGCCTCGAACTATTCCTTTCCCGACCCAGAGTCCACCTTATGTCGATATCACCAATACTGCTATCTCATTTTTTTGGTCTTGGATTGATCCGTTCGTGGAATCAGTGCTAGTCTTTGGTTCGCCGATGATACTTGCTAGTGGTTCCACGTACTGCTCCGACCTCGAGAAAATTATGGATGGAGTTTCGGATGCTTTCAGCGCCCCATCTGAAGCTGATTTTTCACTACTTCTCATGGATCCTTCCACACAAAATTGGAATTTCCTCCGCCTGGCAGTTGACTGCTCACCGCCTCCATATTCTACAGCGTTCCCTCTCGGTGGCTGGGGTAAAATGTACAGCCTCGAGTGATCATAGTGATCTTGGGCGCAGACGTAACGTAGTTGCTTGGCGGGTTGAACCTTGACACACTCCGTGTACTTTTCTGTAGTATGTATAGTTCTCACTTACCGTAAGCGTCACCTGCCAAACACACTAAAACACTAGCAGTTTTGGGAGGTAAAATGAGTGGGCAGCAGCAAGTACATGTAGGTCCATGGCCGACGGATCTACTTGCTGCGGCCCGGAGTGGCAACGTACGCGCACAACATGCAGTCACATTGGGCAGTGTCGTGCGTATACGTCGCCTGTGGTCCCAGCTACTGGCTACGCCGTCGTGCAGCCCCATCTCCATGAGCAGCAGCTGCAACCGGTGCGGCACCAAGTGTTGCCATGTCGTCGGCCATTGAGCTCGCCCTGCCGGGTCGATGCAGCAAATTCGCGAGGGTCTGGGCGGCGACGGACGCTCGGAATGCGGGGTTGGCGGCGCTGGGGATCGGAGGTTGCTTGCGTTCTTTAGTATGTCAGATACTGTGTTGCGGGCTGGGGCTTTGCGCAAGCGGAATGCTCGCTTGGACCACCGCTCTAGGTCTGAATGGGTCATGCCAGGCTCCGCTGCGCTCTTGTCAATCATCTCGCGCTTGTTCTCGATCGTCAGCCAGCGTCCCATTGCTCCCTCAGAAGGGGGCCACAGCGCTCAGAAGCCAGTCTGCGGCGAGTGGTGGACGCGCGCTAAGCATCCCTGTTTAAGCTGATAACGTATTATTAAGGATATTTTTTCTAGGAGGTGTCGGAAGTGGGAGTACAAGCTGTACGGCCAGTGACCAGACGCAGTTGTCGCGCGGCCGCCAGGCTGGACCGCGCCGAAGCATGTCTAAAGCTGGTGGGGCTCGCCAGGACTATCAAGAAACCAGAGTACGGTGAGGGCAAACGGCGTAACCCGCTAAAGGTAAAGGCGCCTACCTTAGAAAAGAATTTAGAGGAGTGGGTGGGTAGCGTAAAAGCGAGGGGGCTGTGTCTTAACCGCAAAGCTATCACTAGGAAGGCCGAGCAGATTCGAGAAGATGTAGGCGGGCCTGCGCTCGATGTCGAACTCTCCGTTGGCTGGCTGACCGGGTTTCTCAAGCGGCACAAGCTACGCTACAGACCGCGACACGGCGAGGCTGGCTCTGCTGACGCCGACGTAGTGAGAGAAGGACGCCATGCCATCCACGAGATCACCGACTGCTACGACGCCCACGACACCTACAACATGGACGAGGCCGGGCTGTACTACGCAGCCGCGTCTGGGCGGAGTATTTGCACGGCAATAACAAAAGGCGTCAAGAAAACAAGACTCGGCTAACGCTAGCGCTGACTACCAATGCAGACGGGAGCGACTCGCTCCCCGTTTTGTTTATTGGCAAGGCCCAAAAGCCGCGGTGCTTTGGTAAGAAGACGGCTGAACAGCTCGGCTACCTGTATCGCAAGAGTACCAAGGCCTGGATGAACTCGAAGATCTACCAGAACTGGTTGCTGCAGTTGGACAAGGAGATGCGTGCTGCGAAGCGGCATATCCTGCTGCTGGTTGATAACGTGTCCTCCCATGCTCTCGGCGACATGGTGCTGACGAACATCAAAGTTCAGAAGCTGCCGGCCAATACTACCACCTATCTGCAGCCTCTGGACGCCGGTGTTATTGCGTCCTTCAAGGCACGCTTTAGGTCGTTACAGATTGACCACGGGATCGAAAGGTTTGAGGCTGATGCAAATGTTAATGGGCAGTCTGCATACAAAATAGACCAACTTCAGGCGATGCAATGGAGCTCGCTGCTGTGGTCGTCTACGGAGGCCAAGACGGTGGCGCACTGATGGCAAAATACTGGTTTTGCGACTCCCCTTCGTGGAAACGACGAGCCGGACGAAGACAGCGAGGACGAGGGCGTTGAAGAGGGCGATACCGACGGCGAGATTGTTGATCTGATGCTCAAAGTGGCGTCAATTAGTCTGTAGTGGATAAATCCTGCAATAATTTTTCATGTACATGAAAAATACACAACAGCTGGTGTCGGAAGTGGTAGTACTAACTGTATTGTTGGATTGAGCGTTGGAAAAGAGTGGCTATTGTCACAGTACCGTACTTGTTCGTATAAGTTCGTGTATTTCACTGTTTATGAATAGAGGTCGAAATCCCTACCCCATTTGCATATCGGGTGACGCTTCTGACAGGGGGAATACGGTATGTGCCAATCTCCACGCCACGAAAGTGAAACTTTGTTCCAATTCCCCAAATTTGCCGCTGTGAAGATTTGGATCGTGCAAGGCACGTGGCGGTCGTAAGCTCACGATTGAGTGTGTGAGAAGAAAAAAACTGTTTGGAGCTCATTAAATGGGTTCCAAGCCTCCTTAAAACTGGGAGTTCCCGCTTTTCCCATAAAGTAGCTTATAACGGGAGATTTTTGGATTTCGATATGGGGATTGTGGGACACATACAAACTTCAAGTAAAATGGTTCACTCGCTTAGAGCATCTCCAGCGGCAAGTCCTATTCCAAGGCTTAACAGTGACCGACAACGGCCATTGAGACCTGGATCAGAGAGTTAGATCTCGCGACACTCCACAAACTCGAAGACATATGAAAATAAGCTTCATAGTGATTGGCTAAAACTAGCTGACGCTTGTGACAAAGCGACGCTTCTGACAGGGGGGATACGGTACACGTATTCGATGTGTAGCGAATGTTGCTTGTAGCACTAACGTTTTATTTTCGATGCAATAATTTGGTATATGCTGGTCGATTAAGTACGAGTGTAGCCATGACTTGGCAAATTTGGACGGAAATCACAATTCCAATTGCACCGCGATGGACAATTTGCACCAAGCCGAGCAGGAGCTTTCGCGAGTTGCAACCAGAGTTGAGCTTGAGCTGCAATTTCCTAATGCCGCTGGTCGTTCTAAGGGTTACTCAGCGTCGTTGATGCGAATTAAGCACTTGTTGGACCAAATCGGGTTTGCCAAAGCGAGCTCTCGCTGCTTGGACTCGCGCTACCAGTAACGGGTTCTTCCGATTAATGTACCATCTCCAAATATTATACCCTTCCGAATACAAAACCCCAACGACTGGTGTAATAATAGTTAAAATACCCTCCAAATATTATACCCAACGTGTAGCACGATATTTACGGCGATGCATTTTGTGCAGAATAACTGCGCAGTCTGGACGAAACAAGGTTGACGATATACATGCCGACGAAGACGGCGAGTTGATCTGCGAGCTGTAAACCCTCCAAATAAAACACCCTCCGAGTAGAATATCCGTTGTCAATGGTGCACTATTGCTATTACACCGGTACACTATTCGGAAGAACCCGTTAGAAGCTGATGAATGGGGAGATGACGACATGGCACTAATATTACTGGCAAAAAACGCGCTCAAGATCAAGTCGAGACGCAACAACCGCAGCCCATGACTCTTCGAGTGGACTGCAGAGTCGACAAGGAGCACAAAATCCAGCTACAGCACACGATGCAATTGCATTCCGAGTGTGTGAACGCGGTCGACATGTTGGACAGGAGAGAGGAGCGTAATGTCGTCCGGAATGCGATCAGCAAAATGCTCAACTTGGGCAGCAGAACGATGGGGAGATGCTACGGTTTCTGGTCGGTGGTGGGGTCCCGTGGTGGAGTCCCCATGCATGAAGTCGCAGCGTCTTTCTGTGAGTCTACAGCCAAAGTTCGTGTTGTTCTGGAGCGTCGTATGACCAACAAGAATGCCAGTCAGCAGTAGCTGACGACGGCAGTCGACACTATCGGCCAGGTTGTAGCGATCGCACCGAGTAACTCCAGTCTGCCAGCGGCCCTGATGGACCCCCGACTGATATCGGCTCGAGTAGCGTTGCAGGAGGAGCGTGACCGAGATGATTCAGCGTATCTATCCAAAATGAAAGAACTAGTGACCCAAGTCATATCACAGGAGGGCCCACAAGACGTCGGCGAGGCACTTGTGCAACTAGCTGGTTATTACATGCGCGACTTTAGATTATGTACGCGACTCAAAGAGATTGGCGCTGCGCCGCCAAGGAGTGAGGATCAATGGGCCATTTTCTCGGAATGCGGCAAAGTCCTAGACGAGTGGACGCGGAAGGCGTTTAAAACCTTTCCACGACCCGAGATACCCACGCATTTGTCGAAGTTCCAGAGACAGCTTTTGGTGCTTTCGAAACAGTACCGTGGACGAGTATCAAAAGCATTACGTTGACTGCTCTCCTGTTTCTGTTGTGGAGGGTTCTGATGGGAATGAAATCTATGGCAGGGCCTCCACAAGAATAACCACACTAATTGCAAAAGCTAGCGCTAAAAAGCAGAGGTACTTGAAGTCAACGGACAAGCGTTAAATGATCCCTTTGATCGATGAACCAGGGCGCCGACAAGTGGAAAGGTGGCATGCTGCTGATTGCCCACGTGGTCGTAATAAACGTTGTTGAAGGTCGAGAATCAACCCCAAAGTCTCTTAGAGCATCTCCAGCGGCAAGTCCTAATGGCGGTTTTAATGTAAAAGTAGCGCATTAGAACCTTGGTCCAACGTTACGAATCTGCTCGACGTGGCGGAATTATCCATGAGATGGTGGCATGGTGACATTTTGTTCATTCGGCACTGCGAAGCTCACAAGTGAGCACGGTCAAATTCTAAATTCTGGTAGATAGGCATACATGTACCGGTATACTGGGTGGTGATGTGTGTGTATGGAGGAACCAATACAAGTTTTAAGGTTAGCACAACATTTCAGTGTTGTACAGACTGTATCAGCTCAACAATTAGTGTTGAAATTTCAGCGTGGAAATTTGCCACTGGCAAATTGTTTACAGTACCGTAATCTTATCCCACAAACATGCTTGGACTTGTAGGATACATGTACAGATACCGCCCACTAAGTTGTACACACAGTCAGTCTATACACCCTCAAAATCGGTAGTGGTATTTCCGGCGAAGACGGAAATTAAGTTTTCCGGATGGAAGGAGAGAACCACGTTTGTCAAGACTCCAGGACCGTGCGGGTCAGCTGGCAGCTGGACGGGTTCGGCCCAAAAGAACCCCCCGGTTCTGACCCATCGGTTGTAGGATAGAAATAGGCAGTCGTTCTTGGAGGGGTTTTCCTGGCCATTCGCGTTCTCGCGTCGTCGGACTCAAGCAGCTCAAGCAGCTCAACCACGGCCAGGACACCCGGCACTCGCCAGGCTCGATGCCGCTAGCGTAGCAATTTTAAACCCACCCACCACTTCCCTGGGCTGCCTCAGCTCGACTCACTACGTGAGACTCACCGAGGCTTGCCTTTGATAACCAAGAACGAACTGCTTTTCCCCCAAACTGGTTCTCGCATGAAAAGGATGGTGTAATGGGCCCTCTCCATTTACATAAGTAGGTAGATCTCTTACAGATATTACATAAGTAGTCACAGTCGGCACACGGCTAGCGTGTGCTGACATGTCATCATCTGATTGGCTGAAAGTGGGGGAGCCAGACCCCATTCCAGCCAATCAGCTGTCGACCTGCATTTGAGTGGTTCACATTAGACCACGGGCTCCCGCCCTGGTCTCAATAATAAAACAGAGTTGATTTTACTTCGGACTTAATACTTGGTCTCAGTATTACTGAGCATTGCACGCTTCCTCACCGCTACGTGTAAGCTAGTGACGGGTATTCACTAGGCCCGTTTCACCTGGTAGCACTTTGTAGTCCTTCCCATGACCAAGTTCGAGATGAGTGAAGACCAGCCCGCCGGACCCCCAGCCATGACGCTGGAGCACGCGGCCTTCCCCCATCTGACGTCCATCGAGTGGCAGGCACTCCACCGCCTCGCGGCGGTGTCCGGAGAAGTTGTCGTCACGTCGCTTCTGAGCTCAGCGACGCCCGACCAACAGCGCCAAGCCATCCAAGAGTTCATGGATCGCGAGCTCGCCGAAGCACAGCGGCGAGTGTCAACTCCCTCACACGCGTCCAGGAACAACGCCGTGAAGATGGAGACGTCTTCGTACTCTGGGACTGGCCCAGATCGTCTCCCTCTGAATCGCAGGTTCAGGGAGATTGACATCGCGATCGCCTCGAGGTTGATCGAGGCGCCGTCAGCGAAGGTGAACTTCCTGCTGTCCCGTCTCTCCGGCAAGGCCAAGGAATGGGCCCTCGGCAAGCTCGTCGTCGACCAACTCGCGTTCCCGACTCTGGAGGCACTCCAGAGTGACCTGCGCCTCGCCTTCGAGCCTCCTCAAGATGAGTCGCGCGTCCGCGCGACATTCTTCGCGCTCAAGCAAGGCAAGATGTCCATGCGCGACTACGTTCAGAAGACGCGCCACCTCGCTTCGTGTATTGTCACGAAGCCGATCGACATGGCGTCTCAAGTCCACGTCTTTGTGTTCGGCATGCGCGAGGGCATGACGCGGTATTGTCTCACGCGAGCTGAGCCCGCCACTCTGGAAGAAGCATTTGCCCTCGCGCTACGCGGGACTACGTGGTGACGTCGTCGTACGCACGGCAGATGCCTGCGGAGGTTCCCTCGTCGGGGCCCGAGCCCATGGAGATCGACGCCGTTGAGGCGTCGCAGCGCCAACAGTGGTCGTCCTCGGGGCGAGGACGAGGTGGTCGTGAACCACGTGCGCTGGTCTGCTTCCGATGCCGGAAGTCTGGACATCGCGCGGCAGTGTGCCGCGCGCCGGCTCCGGTCATTGCGCACATGGAGCATGTCGCGTCCGACGGGAAGACCCCGGCCGCACAACCAAAAAACGGCCGGGACCAGTAGGGGCGGGGCGTCCTACTGGTTGGAATGGAGGTCCGGGTCCCCCGGTGGCAGCCCGACCATCTAGCCCCCCCGTGCTTCATGCACATTTTAATGCCACCACTGCCAGTGGCGACTCGAGGCTGATCATCGTCAGCCTCTTTGTCGCCTGTGCTCGGCGACCTCTCCGCGCGCTCCTGGACTCAGGAGCGACAAACAACTTCTTCAGGGCATCCTGTCTGTCGATCCCCCCCGCGGGCGTTCCCGTGGGAGATCTTCCTGGAGATGTGATTGTCAAGCTTGCGGATGGGAAGCCTCGTCGTGTCGCACGGCGAGAGTTGTCGTTGCCGTATACGTTCGATGGCTTCAACAGCAACGACAACTTCATCGTCTTCGATATGAATTACGCGTTCGACTGTATCCTGGGCATCCCATGGTTGGTTCGGTACCAGCCCCAGATCGACTGGTTGGCTCGGTCGGTGAAGCGGCGCCAAGACTTCGACGTGACCGAAGTCTTCACGCATCTCTTGGTCGCGCCAAGCGATTGGCCCCATGTCACAGTCGTGGACGGGGCGTCCACGACGCACGTTGTGCGCAGAGCGAGCGATGGCCCTCTCTGCACGACATGCGCAGTGCTGCTGACTGGTGACGAAGATGAAGATGAAGAACCCGCGCGTGGGCGCGGGAGTGAGAGGCGAGCGGTTGAGCACCCGTGGCTCCCGCGGATGAAGAACGAGACGGTTGAGCAGCGGCTCCCGTATGTGAAGGAAGCGGTCGAGCAGTGGTTCCCGCCTTCCAACGAGGCGGTCGAGCAGCGGTTCCCGTCCACCAACGAGGCGGTCGAGCAGTGGTTCCCGCATGCCAACGAGGCGGTCGAGCAGCGGCTCCCGCATGCTAATGAGGCGGTCGAGCAGGGGCTCCCGCATGACGATGCTGCGGGCGAGCAGGAGCTGCCACCGCGCGTGAACGGCACGGTCGAGAACGAGCTCTC
Organism: Phytophthora fragariae; assembly: GCA_009729435.1. Lineage (NCBI taxonomy): Eukaryota > Oomycota > Peronosporomycetes > Peronosporales > Peronosporaceae > Phytophthora > Phytophthora fragariae. The sequence continues at coordinate 229,858 of QQOI01000002.1, read as the reverse complement.
GCGCCTAGAGGAGGGTGCAGCCTCGTCCAGCGAGAGCGACACCTTAGTCTCGAGCAGGGGCTCGAGACGCACGAAGACGTCCCGTCGATCGCAGAGGCGATTGAAGCCTCGCCGTGCGGCAGATCCACCCTCTGCCCCGACTGAGTCGGTCTGCACGGTCGAGTATGTGGACGGAGCCCCGAACCGCACTCGTGTCATCGAGGTCGCGAGTCCGCCTCGCGACGCCAAGTCCATCACGAGTCTCCCAGGCCTCTCCTGGAAGAAATTCCTCCGAGACCTCAAGGCCGGAGACATCGAGCAAGTGTGCTTGATCACCGATGGTGACTCGGTGTCTCATACGATCAATTTCGTGGGCGCGGACGACATGTCGTCACGACCGAAGAGCGCTTCGCTGCGCAATCCTGGGAGTCGTTGAAGGCGTCGGGCAACCCGATCTACGAGACGGCTCGCGAGTTCGCCGACGTCTTCCCCGACAAGATCCCAGCGGAGCTGCCAGCAGATCGTGGCGTGCGCCACGAGATTGACCTCGCGCCTGGCTCGAAGTACTGTGTGATACGGCAGTGGCCACTGCCGCGCGACCAGGTCAAGGCCATTGACGACTTCTCCGAGGGTCGCCGGCAAGCCGGCCACGTCCGCGAGAGTATCTCGCCGCACTCGAGTCCGACCTTCTGTGTGAAGAAGGCCACCGGCGGGTGGCGCATCGTCCACGCCTTCAACAAGCTGAACGACGCCACCATCCCGGCGCAGACGCCGATCCCCCGCAAGGACATGGTACTGGACTCCTTGTCGGGCAGTGTCATCTACAGCGCCATCGACCTGACCGATGGCTTCTACCAGATCCTGATGCGAGAGAGCGACATTCCTCTCACGGCAGTCAGTACTCCCAGCGGCATGCTCTGGGAGTGGCTTGTCATGCCCCAAGGTCTGAAGAATGCACCTGCGACGTTCAATCGCATGGTGTCCCATGTGCTTCGCCCGCTCCGTGACTTTGCACCGAGCTACTTTGACGACATCTTCGTCCACAGTCGCGCTGAAGGAGATCTCAGCGCGGTCGAAGTCCATGTGCGGCACTTGAGGCAAGTCTTTCAAGTGATGAGAGAGAACAAACTCTACGCCAACCTCAAGAAGTGCGTCTTTTGCGCGCCGGAGATTCCGGTGCTTGGCTGTTACGTGAGCAAGAATGGAGTACGCGCTGACCCAGAGAAGATTTCGTCTATTTGTTCATGGCCTACGCCTACAAGCCCCACTGAACTTCGTCAGTGGCTGGGTCTGGCGAACTACTTGCACAAGTACACGAAGGACTACGCTGGACTGATCCAGCCTCTCTCGTCTTTGCTGAAGAAAGACGCCACGTGGTTGTGGCGTCCGGAGCACCAAGCCGCGTTCGACTCGGTGAAGAAGAGCTTGGCGTCAGCGCCAATCTTGATGCTTCCAGATGACTCGAAGCCCTTCCACGTCGTGTGTGACGCTAGCGACTTCGCTATCGGATGTGCGCTCATGCAGTTCGACGACGAAGGTCGTGAGCGAGTCGTGAGCTACCAGTCACGACAGATGAAGCCGGCGGAGCGCAATTACCCCGTCCACGACAAGGAGCTCCTTGCGATCCGCTACGCTCTGATCAAGTTCAGAGTGTATCTGCTAGGCGAGCAGACGTTCGCTGTGTGCATCGCGTCAGGCATCAACCTGACGAACGTGTCTCCGGAGATGGATCTTCGCGACGAGATCGTCGCAGACGACGCGGTCTACGCCGGCATTGTGTCGTATCTCCGCGCCCCCAGCGACGAGACACCGGGGGCTCTGTCGCGCAACACGCGCAACCAGATCGACCGCTACCACCTTGACGGTGATCTGTTGTGCTACAACATCGACAAGTTCGATGCTCCTCGAGTCGTCGTGCCCAACGACGACGACTTGCGGGCTCGGATCATCCACGAGTTTCATGACAGCCCCATGGGCGCACATCTGGGCCGCGAGAAGACATTCGCGACTGTTTCACGCGACTTCTTCTGGCCCCACATGTACAAGTGGGTGCGCAAGTGGGTCCGCACTTGCGAGACCTGTCAGCGAGTGAAGCCATCGAAGTCGTCGCAGGCTCCCCTGCGACCATTGCCGATTGCGACTGAGGCCTGGCGCTCAGTTTCCATGGACTTCATCTTCGGGCTCCCACCCGACGCCAAAGGTCGGACCGGCGTCTTGGTCTTCGTGGATCGATTCACGAAGATGGTGCATCTCATCCCCGTGAGTGACACGGTCACCGCGGCTGAGACCGCGGCGCACTTCATCGACTGCGTCTTCCGTCATCATGGCCTGCCAGAGTCGATCGTCTCTGACCGTGACCCGCGGTTCACGTCCGCGTTCTGGTCCAGCCTCTTCCAGCTTCTGGGTACGAAGCTGTCGATGTCGACGGCAGCACATCCGGAGACGGATGGCCAGACGGAACGAGTCAACCGGGTCCTCGAAGACGTGCTTTGAAGCTACGCGACGTCGTTCGCGAGTTGGAGCTCCTTCCTGCCCCTTGCTGAGTTTGCACTCAACAACACTGAGCACGCGTCAACGGGTCTGACGCCATTCGTCGCCAACAACGCGCGCCATCCGCGCGTGCCTGATCTCATCGCCGTGGGCCACCCCACGGCGCCTCGTGGCTCCACTCTGGGTGGGGATGAAGATGATGTACATGACTTGACGAGTGCAGCCCACGAGGACGCGACGCTGAATGCGGTCACCCGCTCCACGACGAAGAAGGCCCTCGCGACGCCGGACATCGCGGCGTCTCCCCTTGCTACATGGACAGCCCGCACATTGATCAACCCAGGCAACGCTGGGGTTCCACTTGCTGCAAACTACGCGCCGAAGACTCCGGCGCGTCCTGTCGACAACGCCGCCGTTTCGGAGTTCGTCATGCAACGGCAATCAATTGCCCGTTTTGTGCGCGACGCACTGCAGGACGCAGTGGACAAGCAGAAAGATAATGCTGACAAGCGTGGGCGCAAGAACATGGCTACGTTTGCGACAGGAGATCAAGTGCTCCTGTCAACTGACGGCATTCGGTCATCAGCCGTGACTAATCTTGGCGCGAGCAAGCTCGCGCCTCGATTCATTGGACCTTTCAAAGTTACGAAGGTAAATGGAGAAGCCTACACGTTGGATATTCCTACGTCGTTACGGCTGCACCCGACGTTTTACGTCGGGCGCCTCAAGAAGTATCACGCTGCCACTATCCCGTCGACGACGAACCCTCCGGCACCGGAGCGTAGAGAGAGCGACCCTCGCGACGCGCAGTCCTTACCGCCGACTGGCGAGGTTGAGCTGCCGCCTGCGGCGCCCCGAAGACACGCCTCTCCAGCTCGCGAGTCCGCGCCAGCAGCTCTCGGTTCGACTGGCGCGCCGCCTCAAGCTCCGTCCGAGCCTGCGCCATTTGGGTCGTCGCCACCTCAGCCTCCGCCTGAGCGTCCCACGCCCGATTCGCAGCTTCCTCCAGGTCACCTTGGGCTACCCAAGCGTACGAGCTACCGCCGCAAGCCGCCCCCGCCGATTGTTGATTCGGCTGGTGATACGCGCTGGATCGTGGATCATATTGTTGCGCACGAGGACCCGCCTCGTGCCACGCCTCGTACCCGTGTCCGTACGAGTAGTCCGGCCACGCTCGGGATTCCTGCCGCGCGGCGTTACCGAGTGCGTTGGCTTGGATTTCCACCGGACGATGATACATGGGAGCCACGCTCCACTCTCCTCCGGGATGTCCCGGACGTTGTTCGCGAGTACGAGGACGAGATCGCGAGCGAGAACGCGACTGCCGCCGACCTTGCGGCGACCGAGAACGCGAGCGACCACGCGCCGGCGGAGAAGAGCCCCACCGAGAGCGAGCGCGGCGGCCCCCGCCGCGACGAGAAGACATTGAGACGTCGGCAAGCGCACGCCGGTATTTCGCGAGCCAAGCTTGCTCCGCTTCACCGAGCGGCCGCTCGGCGACTTCGCGCTGCCAATCCGCCTCGGAGAGGTTCTCCGAGCTTCCACAGACGGCGCAGCCTTCACGCACTTGAACGTAGCAGATCCGATCGACATCCCACGCGTTGGAGCACACGCGCGCCCACAGATCCCGCAGCGAGTAGTTGCCGACGACTTCCTCGCGAGCCTCGAGCCACTCGACGAAGCTGGTGTTCGCACGAAGCATCCGGTTCCACCGGACGATCATGGCGCACCACGAGTGTTGGAGCGAGTCGTGTGCGACGCCTTCGACACCCTTCCCTCGCAGCGCACGGAACCGGCGGAAGTAGGCCTGCATCGTCGCCAGCGGCTCTGGCGACTCAGCGCCCGACAAGTCGTACAGGCCCCATGGCTTCAGCTCGCGATCCATCACGCTCAGCTGTGATGGAGCCTGCAGCGCGGGTGTGCCCGCGCTTGCCGCTGTCGCGGCCGTCGAGGTGTTCGTGTCCGTCGAGGTGTTCGTGTCCGTGGTCGTCGCCGTGTTGCTCGAGCTCGTGATCGTCGTCGAGGTCCCCGCGTCCGCTGTCGTCGCCGTGCAAGTTCGGTTGTGCTCCTGCGAAACGCAGGAGCTGCCGCCTGTGTCCGTTCCGATCATCCCGTTGGCGTAGCGCCACCGTCGTCTCCCAGTTTCTTCGATTTGTCTTTGCTTGCACTCACTGTGCGTGAGTGCTGCCTTGAGAGGAGGGTGATGTAATGGGCCCTCTCCATTTACATAAGTAGGTAGATCTCTTACAGATATTACATAAGTAGTCACAGTCGGCACACGGCTAGCGTGTGCTGACATGTCATCATCTGATTGGCTGAAAGTGGGGGAGCCAGACCCCATTCCAGCCAATCAGCTGTCGACCTGCATTTGAGTGGTTCACATTAGACCACGGGCTCCCGCCCTGGTCTCAATAATAAAACAGAGTTGATTTTACTTCGGACTTAATACTTGGTCTCAGTATTACTGAGCATTGCACGCTTCCTCACCGCTACGTGTAAGCTAGTGACGGGTATTCACTAGGCCCGTTTCAGATGGAAAATGAAGCCTTATCGCTTTTAGGAGGAAAAGTCCAGTTTTCCCGCCCATAGGGATCTTTCACAATTCAAACAGAGCCCTGCGAGACCCCCCCCCGCAGCCCGCCATGACCTGCACAACGAAGCAAACGAAGGGCAAGTGGCTCACGATCGCGCAAAAATGTCAAGTTATCGAGGAGCATGGACGCTCGCAGCCGTCGCCATTGCTCACCGAACGGCTTGCGTCGTACGTGGAGGCGTGCCTCTCGCAGCACACGTGTCTCTCGCGGCGGCTAATTACCTTCAAGGCGAGGCAGATTCTGGCGTCTATCACGAACCCCCTCCTCTCAAGCTGTCGGATGGGTGGCTGACGCGCTTTATGAAGTGCCACGACCTCCGCTTTCGCGAGACGCACGGCGAGGCAGGGTCCGTAGATCTTGCAGCCGTAGAAGAAGGGCGGCTGGCGATGCAAGACATCACGAGGCACTATGCCTTGCCCGACATCTGGAACATGGATGAGTCTGGCCTCTTCTATCGTGCAGCGAAGTCGCGGGGCATCTGCAAGCCCAACACCAAGGGCATCAAGAAGGACAAAACTCGGGTAACTATACGTAAACTTCAATGTCAACCATCTGTAATACCGTATATTCTGAACACATATAATATACTGTAGGAACTAAAAGAGTACCACTGTACAACTTAGTGGGCGGTATCTGTACCGGTATTGCGTCGAACGACAGCTCTCGGCCTTTTGACGACTGTACAGATTTGGACGGAAAGATGTGACGCGCGAGGTTTTTATATTGTATTGAGACCGAAGCGGACTCCAAAGAACGACACTTGGAGCCAAGACTGATATTTAACCAATCAGAACCCGAGGACTAAATTATATCCAAGCATAGCAAAATTGACTTTGGCGTCAATAAATCGTCGCTTTGGGGCTAACCCGGCTCGACACCACCTTTTTAATGAGGTGGCGAGGGTTCGATTCCCACGACTGCTGCAAAGTAAAACACACGACTGGTGACGTTGATGCCGGGGTTCCAAGGCAGTAGGACTTCCCCCGCTCTATCTGGTCAGTCTATTACTGTCCAGCCTTACTCCATGCCTTCTTTATGCTACTCTCACTGACCGCATCCCACGCAGCAACGACGCGCTCCACCAAGCGCTTCCGCTTCTCGGGTGCTGGTAGACGCTGCAGCTTCAGCAGACGTTCGCGAAGGGGCACTCCGTTGCTCTCTCTAATCGCTGATAGCTCATAGGACAGCGTGATGGCGCGCAACTTCTGCTTAAACGGGCCCATGACCCCCACGTCATGAGGTTGGAGCACCGAGGTGGTGTTCTTGGGCAGGGGCACCACCTCCGTACCCCAGGTAGCAAATGCGTCCTGCACCTTGGTCGAGACGTGGCACTTCAAGTTGTCCACATAGATCGCAAGCGGCCCGGGCTGGGTATCACACACAAAGCCACCCCAGGCATTTTCAATGAAGACGTCCCGCCACACCCGTGAATCCATCCAGGCATTCGTCTGCACGGTCGCCATAACTCGGTCGGAATGGCCCTGGACTTCTTCCTCCACCCGCCCTCCTGGCTGCCCTTTAAAGATGACGAGCGGGCGAAGCTTTTGTCCGGTAGCCGATACGATTAGCAGTACGCTTGCCCTCTCCGATCTCACCCGTCCTTTGATCTTGACTCCTTTCTTGGCGCCACGCTCGCTAATAATACGAGTGGGGGTGTCATCGTAGTAAACTGCGGTCTCGTCGGCGTTGAAAATGCACCATCGTGCGTATGTAGCGCTGATCTTGCTTCCTACCTCGTTAGCGAATTTGCGCTGCTCCGCTTCAAGATCTAGCGTTGAGAGCACAGACTTCGTAGGGCGCCGAAACGAGAACCCACGCTGGTAGACAATCCGCCGCATCATGCGGCCTAAGCTCTCCTCCTTGTTCTTCGCCAAGTACGCCGACGTGAACTCGCTGTACTCCTCCTTTACGAACACCAAAACATGGGACGTCTTCAGCGGAAAGTCGTCGCGTCTCATTTCCTTAATCCACTGTATGAGCTCGTCGCAGTGCGGGAATAGGTTCTTCCTGCCTTGCCCGCCGACGCTGCACTTAGATCGCATCTTGTTATTACATGCCTCTCTAATGATAGCTTCCCGACCTCTCCACGCATACACTGCAGTCCGCGACTTGATACCGTGAAGCGTCGCAGCTTTGGTGACGCTGACGCCAGCATTGATATCTTCTAGCACCTTGAGTTTCAGAGCGTTGGAATAGGCATTTTGTCGGTCCCTAACTACCACTTCAACAGCATTGCTTGCTGTGTCACCTTCATCATCCTCCAAGTCACTGCACAGGTTGTTCAAGTCGCTGCACAGGTTGTCCTCGTCGACCACCACCCAAGCTGGCAAGCGAGCAGTTGCTACGTCCTCCGGACACTGCATTTCCAACACTAATTCTGAGTGACGGACGGTGCGTTCACATAGCGATGATCTTATTGGTCAAAATGATGGTATGGTGCGGCCGATGTAAAACCTCATCTGTCATTGTTTTGTGTCCGTCACATCTTTCCGTCCAAATCTGTACGTTAGTTGCTCTCTGCTGCTCTGCTCTGTCGTTGTCGATGGTGTGATTCGTCGCACACTCTACAAGATTAACATCATCAGAACTCTTATTAATACATGTGAATGCCATTTAAACCTACAATTGGCAAGAGCTCTGGGGAGTTGATCTTCAGGATAGTATTCACGCCGTTATCGATTGTCTGAAGGTGTCAATAGCAACAACAAACCCACAGATTTACCTCAGCGTCAGTAACTAATATAATAAGCGCACGGCGTTTCCATTGCCAGCAACGGCCGTTCAATACGAGTCGTATCCACGGAAAGCCTTGAATGAAGCCGCCTAACGTTACAGTACCGGTACGAGACTTCAACTTCACCATCCGGTTCACAGGAGGAGTTCAGAAACGCAAACCATGTTTTCCTGTTCGTGGCCATAGAAAGGAAGGGCGCAACGACAGACAAACTGTCTATGGATTTTCACATGGGTTTGCAATCTGCAATGGCAGGCAGTCGTGCCCACCTCTACCATCCATGTGACGACTGCATTGCACTGGTCTCCGAGGGTGATGATCACTTCAGTTCTGAAATCTCCACCTCGAGCCAAGAGGTCCTCTCTCTCTCCGCAGCTTCATGCGTGTCCCGTCGTGGACCATTGCGTTGCTATCCTTCGGTGCCGCCAACTTCGGAGTCAACGCCCAACTCTACGATGCCATCGTAGTCGGCAGTGGCCCCGGCGGTCTCGTGGCTGCCGAGTATCTGTCACGCGACTCGAGTGTGTCCGTGCTCATCCTCGAAGCCGGCCCCAAGTCACTAGCTGCCACGGGGGGAACCGATGCCCCCAACTACGCTCAAGGCCGCGGACTCACGAAATTCGACATCCCCGGTGAGTATGACGGCACGACGTACAACTCGGCGAACGAGCAGTACCGAGTCGACTGGATCAGCGACGCCTACATGTGGCTCGGCAAACTCGTCGGCGGGTGTTCTTCGATCAACGCCGCGCTCTACTTCCGTCCGCCGGACTCGTATGTGACGACAATGCAGTGGCCATTTTCAGCGGCTCAGATGGTCGCCAAGATGGACGAGAACGAGAAGCTCCACGGCCACACGGACAAGCCGTCCCCGAACGGCGTCTGGTACACGCAAGAGGGCTATTCGATCGTGTCCAAGGCGCTGCTAGCGAGAGGGTACGCCGAACGTACCATCAATGACGCTGGAGCAAGAAACAGTAAGAGCAAGACGTTCGGTCACGCCCCGTTCACCTTCAAGAACGGCAAGCGTGACACGCCTGCCAATGCCTTCTGGGGCCCCATGAGCACACGCAGCAATGTGAAGCTCCTTACGGGTGCCAAGGTTGACTTCATTCTACGAGCTGCCGGTGGGAAAGCTACCGGTGTCATCTACAATGGGGGAACTCAAGCGACTCTTTCGGCTCGGGGAGCGGTGATCATGGCCGCCGGGGCTCTGAGTACGCCCAAGGTGCTGATCCAGAGCGGCATCGGTCCTTCGTCCCAGCTGAGTATGCTCAACGGACGCAATGGCTTCGCTGGTGTGTCCCAAGCTGCAGGTTGGGTCGTGAACGGCAACGTGGGGCGGAATCTCTTCGACACGAACGTGGTCTTCGCCTCCTTCTCGCACCCTCAGATGAGCTCGTTCCAATACAAAACCAAACCGAGCTGGGCCATCGACCAGTACATGAACCAAGGCTTCACGGGCCCCTTCGCAAGTTCCGGGCCGACCCTCATCAGCTACGAAAACTACGACGTCCAAGGACGCACGTACGAGTTCCAGTCCACAGCCCTCACCAACGGGTTCGGAGAGTTCAACACCCGCACCAACGCGTTGACGCTGGCCCTGTACGTGAACAACCCCGAGTCGAGGACGGCTTCCGGGTTCGACGGTAATGGCAACTGGAAGGTCTTCAACGAAGGCACGCCCTACTTCAGGACGAACCGTGACTTGGCCGCCATTCAGTCGTACGCACAACGCACTGTCAGCGCCATGGTGGCTCAAGGCGCCACGTTCCTTTCGGCCGGATCCGACGACACGTCGGTCGCCAACTGGGTGGCAGCAAACCGCGGGTATATCACGCACCACTTTGGCGGCAGTTGCTTTGCCTCGAAGAACTCGGCCGACAGCGCTCGTTGTGCTGATGAGAAGTTGCGAGTCATTGGCATGAGCAACGTCTTCGTTGCTGACGGTAGCGCCATGCGCGATGGTACGGTCAACCCTTACGGTTTTATCATGTACATCGGTCGTGAGGCCGCTGACCAGGTCAAGAGCTACATCGCTGCGAACAATGGCGGGTCCGGTGCCACCTGCTCCAGCCCAGAGAACAATGTCAACTACCAAGGCAACGATGTCGGCAGCCAGCAAAGCGCCTCAGCGAGCAGTTGCTGCTCCATCTGCGCTGCCAACTCGAACTGCAAAGTGTACACGTGGACAAACTACAACGGCGGCACCTGCTGGCTCAAGAGCGCAAAAGGAAGTGCAGTAACCCAAAGCGGGGCCGTATCGGCCACACTTGGTGGAAGCTCCACCTCGTCATGTTCTAGTATCGAAGAGAACACAAACTACGGGGGAGCAGATGTCGGCAACGCTCTCAGCAGTTCAGCCGAGGGTTGCTGTGCGATTTGCAAGGGCAGGACGGGATGCAACGCGTACACTTGGACGAACTACAACTCTGGAACGTGCTGGCTGAAGAGCGCCAAGGGCTCTGCTACGACGCAGACTGGAGCACGATCGGCTCAGATCAATTCATCATCATCCACGTGCACACTCGTGAACAACGTCGACTACGCCAGCAACGATGTTGGCAGCGCGCCTAGCTCGACGGCCTCGGGTTGCTGCGCTATTTGTCGGGCGAAGACGGGATGCAAGGTCTTCACGTGGACGAACTACAACGGAGGCACGTGCTGGCTCAAGTCGGCTCAAGGCACTGCTTCTACGAGTTCCGGCGCTGTGTCTGGATCCATTTGAGCTATCCTTACTGTGCATATAAGTACAATCCTTTGCAAATAAAGACTTGATTCACTTCGGACAACAAGTGGCAAGGCACTTGTCGGTTTATTCTTCTTTGTCCATGAACTACAACTTCGAAGCACCAACATTTTGTCACTATCAATTGGTACCAATTGGTACGTACATCATATTTTTTATTTTAGTGCGCTATTGGAATCCTCAAATTCTATCGGGTAAAATGGCGCTCCGTATTGAAGCTCGCAGTTGACAGTGTGCAGAATGACACCGCGGTTGGCTTCAGACGGATCCATCAGCGTTGCGGAGTAGTTGGGCGAGGGCAGAACACTGAAGCTGTTGGCTTTACCACCTGTGACCTTTTCAAGATCGGCACAGTAGGATGATCCGCCTAGAAGCAAAGAGTACGACGAGTCCAGCTTTCTCTCGACGAGCAGGTCGATCCACGGCCAAAAGAACGAGATGTTGGTGTTGGTGATGTAAATGTATGAAAGCAGCGGCGACAGATTCGTGACATTCTGCGGCAGTTCGCTGATCAATGTGCTGCCAATGCCCAGGTACAGCATATCGGTGACCTCGAAGATCTCCGATGGAAGCTCGGTGATGGGGTTCCCCGTCAGTGCCAGGTAGTACGGATCCAATCGTGTTAGCGCTGATGGCACGCTCGTAAGTTGGCTGTACTCGATGAAATCATCGTCCCGATCATCCATGTTGAATCCAGGTCATCCGGTAGTTCCCGTAAATTGGTATAACAAAGCTCGATATCGTACAGCTTAGAAGGGAAATCGTCGGAGTGGAGTCCAGCCGGGAGAAGGCCATCCGTCATATTGACGCGAACCAAGAAAAGGAACTTAAAGTCTGGGTGGTTGCTGTTGGTGATTGCTGCAGAGCCCTTCCAACTGGCGATGGTTGCATTGTACACCTTGATGCCAGTTAGCCTGTGAAACTCGCCTATGGTATCGGGCACTTCAATTGCAGGGCAGTGACGCATAACCAACGTGACTACGCTGGAGCTGTCAAATTCACTCCATTTGGCCTTCACTTCATCTATTCTACCGGTGATATCGAGTCGATTGCAGTCAAGCACCGCCAGGTAACACGCTGGTTGTGTCACAGCCCACGGGTGCACTTGTAGAGTACATTGCGGCAGCTCAGGCTGCAGTGATGCTTCGATGTGAAGACCGAGGACTACCACACCCCATACTCCAAAAAGAAAATGAGCGAAGTGTAGCATAATGCGACCGCCACGCGTCTGCACTCCAGTTTCGGCGTATCTGCCAGCGCCAACCTTGACGGGTTTGTCCTGCTGATGCGCTCCCATGATTCCATCGAGCGTAGGTCCATTTGCTTCAGATCGCCTGGGTTTGTCTGGTATTCGAACACTATCAGCAGCACAGGCAATACGCCTTTTACTCCCGCTAGGTGCTCGGCGCAGAAGCTCCTTCAAGCTTGAAGTCGTAGATATCAACCCAAACGAAAACACTGTTCGGCTGATCAAATCTGCCCATGAAGTTACCAGCACGATCTGGAACTCGTTCAAGACACGTGCGGACCATTGCTCATCGTACCATTTCTCCATATCGAAACCGGTGATGATAGGATTGTACTCGCCCACGTAGCTCAAGACAACAATCAGAGGTACCCCCATGCAAGACACCAGATCAAGAATGCAATCGCATAGCAGACACGCGAACCGTCTGCGGGCCTCGTTCTTCTTGAATAGCAGTGAATAGACGAAAATCGACGACCAGCAGTTGAGCACAAGCAAGACCAGGTAAAAGCGATTAAGTAGCCAACGGGGAAGGTACCAACTCATCCGGTACGCTTGCTGTGTCTGAAACCCTGTCTCAACGAGCTCTCGGATGACGAGGATTGCATGGAAATTGCCTCCGTTCACGCCTAGAACACCCTGGCGACCCCATATCTTGGAGAACATTCGCACTGTGTGAAGCTTGGCAGACATCAGTCGAGAGCCGTTTTTATCTTCTGCGTTCATCTCGCTCGCCGTCTTGGACGAACCTCTTCTGCTTGCAATCGGGGTGTATGACCCATCTCCCAGACGCCATGGAGTGAACGCCAACTCGCGCTGCCAAATAGATCCACCGACCATCAGTAAGATGCACACACCATGTAGAGCGGCCATCAAAGCGTTCACGCCGGCAATGACGTGGTGGTCTTTCGCCACCATGCCGATTCCAAAGTACTCGAACGTTTGATACATGTCGGTCTCCTGCAACGCAAAGTAGAACATCGCGTAGACTGTGTTGTACCCGAAAGTAATCAAATGCACCACGAGGATGATGAACCACCACAGTGCAAAGCTCCATGGTCCCAGGTCGACGAACTGCGACGGACTTTTCAACGGCTTAATTTTTCCCGGCATCGTGCAAGCTGTTCGACTTCTGGCAAGGTCGCGAGTCGAGGGACTGCAGGACGAGACCACGCCTAAAAGTAGCGTAGCTGAACAACTCCAAACATAGTTAATCAATACCGAGCTCACATTTAGATTTGCCTCGCTTCTTATCACCATCGGCAGGCATGGTTCAAAAATGGACAAGCTCCATCGGGATACAGCTCTCGTGTCTTTTATTGATTTACACGACTGGGTGGACGAACCAACACCAAAAATACGTTCATGATCTAAGGCCACGCTCCCTTGGATACCAGAGCACCAGATCAACGGGAAAAAAATGCTGGTGAGGTAATTTTGTTTTTTTAGAAAGGTGGAAAAATTGAATTCTCTTGAATTCGTTGGCATCCGACTTCCTTTTTTCTATGAAAAGTTTTGCGTTTCCTGTGCGCGTGTACGCACACGAATTTAGTTTGAAGAAATGCTAGCAGACCGAGAAATGCTAGTATCACGCGCTACCAACATATTGGTCGTAGAGTGAGCAGGGTGTTGGTATTTTAATTTAAGTTCAGCTGCACTATTTGGTGGTCAATCCTGCTTGCCGTGCATGTTGTAACGCGGATTCAACGCATCCTTGGCGCAGTTTATTGAGAACTAACTCCACAATACGTATTTGTATTTGTACCATGACAACTCAAGAATTGGCAAGCCAGCGAAAGATCAAGAGCTACATGGTGCCAGATCAACATGTACTACGATGATATTTTCAATCGCGTGAATTTTCCCGGCATCGTCCGGAGCTCTTACACTTTTTGTTTGACTGAGAGCCGAGGCAGTATGGCTAGGCCAAATCCTCGCCCAGAAGTTCATGTTCATGTGCCTATCTGAAACGTTTGGCGATAACCTGGGTTACCATCGTGCCCCGCCAGCTGGGAAAACTACCAGTAGTTCTGTCGGTATATCATTAGATCTGAGGCTGTTGAAGTGGTTGTCTCTGCGGCCGACGTCATCGCTATCACAGTAGCTGTGTGTGGTAGTCTAACTTGAGGCAGACGTCTGGTCCAGGTACTGGTCGGTGGATATCTAAGAAGGCTTCTGCGTCAAATTGAAAAACTGCAAGATAGAGGGCTGATTGGCTTTCAAGGGCGCTTTCTGCTTCTTGGGACGACCTGGTTTTCCCTTTTCCGGCCTTGGTTTTGGTCCCGGAGACACGGCCCTACTTGTTTTGGTGCTGAGTGTAGGGGCACTCATCGTGACGGCGGGGCATCTGAGCCAAGCTTTGGTTCTTCGGAAGTGATATGACAACTGCTCGATCAAAAATAAATAATCTCGCTCTTCATCAGTTTCGTTTCCGGTAACCCGGGTTACCGCCAAACGTTTCATCTATAGCTAACACCACCAAGTTCATGATGACTAGGTTGATTTGCGAACTCACAAAAAGTTACTCCGGAGCACTGCATCACATGACGAAAATTGGAGGTCTGCCCTTGTCGTCTCTCCAAGGAGAGACCACTAGTTCATAACTCCAAATTGACCCACCAACCATGAGCAGCAGCCATGATGGTATCGAAAAGTATCGATTAAAATGTCGAAAAGTTCCAGCTCGTCACGTTTCGTGTTTCATTGATAAATGAGTGGGCGAAATCGGTAAGTGGGACACTCAGCACGCAAAGGCCACGTGCAAATGACACCTTGTCGCCAACAGTTCCCTAAACTAACTAGCTAGGAAGATCTTTGCTTGTGCTCTTTTTGCGTTTCTTTCCTCGTGGTTTTCTTGGTTTGCGCGGGAACGCTCGAAGCTTCGCGTTCCTACAATAATAACAACATATAGTACGGACACACGTTAGCTGGCTGGTTGCTCGTAACAACACTACATGTAGTTTTGGCAATCACCCACTCGAGCAAGGTGAACGGGACTCTATCAGGAAACTTGTCCCCAAATATCTTGGCGGCTAGATACAACGGCTTCAGTTCTTTTGAAGGCGTCGCCGGCACGGCGGTGTGCTCAATCCAGTCCCCAAAACCACCTGCCACCACTTTGAAAATTTGCCACCGCTCTTCGGAGCGTTCGGGAAGTCCCATTTCTTGACAGATTTTGTACGTGGTAATTTCCTTTCGAAGGTCATAGGCAAGCCGCTTAATGGCGTTCCTAATACATGTAAGAGCATGATCTCCCGCGAGACGCTCCTTCTGCTGCTGCACATTCTCCACGAACGTGTGCATTCTCATCAGCATGTCATCCATATGCTCTTCCGAGTACTTCATCAGCTTGAGCCTGCTCGAGCGCAACTCAGCACTCTCGAGCGCAGCGGAGGTCCCCGACACTGCGCTCGCCAACTCCAAGATTCTCCCCAGATCAGCGGCCACCAGAACCACAAGCTTGATCGAAATCTTCTCGCTCGGTTGCAACCCCTCAACAGCTTCCGCGAGTCTCTCCAGTGTGTCCCGGAACAAACAGGCCGACGCGTCGTCGAGGCAGTTGTCACTCTCCATGAGCGCCACCATTCGCCTGGCCACAGCGCGACACATGGCCAGAGCGTTCGAACTCAGGCCTCTCTTCTTGTTGGGCAGGTCCGACAATGTGATCCGACCTGTGCTCTGCACGAAGTTCTGCAGTACTGATGGCAGGTCCGGCTTCGGTTTAGCGGTCCGTCCAGCTGTGGACTTGTGCTCCTGTGGCTCAATTTCTGGTCCATGATCCTCAGATTCTGTCTTGGCTTGAAGGTCGATGGTCTCGTCGGTGTGTTGGTCCACTGGGACTTCTGCAGCAGCAGCAGCAGCGACGATCTTGTGTCTCGACTGGGCCAGCACGCTACCTAGAACCGCCTGTAGCTGCGTCTGCAGACCCTCGATTTCACTGCTAAGGGCCGCAAATTCATCTGCGTCGTCTTGCGAGCATGACGCGGGGCTGTCGTGACCCGCCGCGACCTGGAGGTGGAACTGCGCAGCGTCCACCGTGAGCGCCAACTGCTGCCCCACAGCTCGCAGCGTGGCCAGCGTGGGCTGTGGCATCCTTTACCGGTATTGGTTAAGTCCATTTTAGTCCGACAAATTGTGATCACTCAATTTTTGTGCCGTCACTCGGTCGCCTCAAATGGGCATACTCGGGCACACTGGTTCGAAATGACACATCGAGGTCGACGTTTGGTTCCATCAGTACAGGTATAGCCTATACCGATACCTATACCGTATAGGTCATGAATCATGGAAATTTAGAGTGCCACCTACATGTATTAGAGCATCTCCAGCGGCAAGTCCTATTCCAAGGCTTAACGGTGACCGACAACGGCCATTGAGACCTGGATTAGAGAGTTAGATCTCGCGACACTCCGCTCACCACAGCGGTAAGACTTAACCCGAGTCTTAACCTAACATTTTGGCCAATCAACTCCATTCCTAAAAAACATTATCTTATAATAGCGAATGGACGAGCTCCCCGAAGTGTGTGCACCACATAATCCATTAAAGCTCAAGTCTTAAATTGAGAGGCGTCCTCGATAGGACCTCCTGAAGTTAAAACCCGCATTACGACCTGCCGCTGGGAGCTTAAGACTCGAACCAAGGTTCTAATGCGCTACTTTTACATTAAAACCGCCGTTAGGACTTGCCGCTGGATATGCTCTCATGACTCATGATACATGTCGGTGGCACTCTAAATTTCCCAGTCCCCACTTTCTCTACTTGTGACTTTCATGAGATTGCGAATGACCCTAGCCATCATGAAGTTCATGACATTAACTCAGTTTGTACCGGAAGTACTTACATGTAGTAGCAACTTGCTACATACTTAAGTACACGTAGAATGAGCCTCGACTCTCGATCTACGATAAGTGTAAGAGATTTGGACGATGCTGGGAAAATTTAAGCTGCTGCAAACGCATGAGGATCTAGTGGCAAGCAGCTAATCAAGCTTCTTATCAGCATCGGCAAGTATGGAGTCAAAAGCCAGCTCGTCAGTTCTCGCATAATATGATACTTCGTGGATATTTAGCTCTAAACTGTCACGTTCGATACTTTGCCTTCCCGAAACCAAATCCAGCTGGGGAGAGCTATTTCTTCGTGCTCTTTTTACTTTGTTTTTTTCGTGGTTTTCTTGGTTTGCGAGGGTACACTCGAAGCTTCGCGTTCCTACAATAATAATACCGGTAACAAAATATAGCACGGACACGTTAGATTGCCGGTTGCTCGTTACAACACTACATACAGTTTTGGCAATCACCCACTCGAGCAGGGTGGACGGAACCCTATCTGGAAACTTCTCCCGAAGTCTCTTGGCGGCTACATACATCGACTTCAGTTCTTTTGAAGGCGTCGCTAGTACGGCGGTGCGCCCAATCCAGTCCCCCAAAAACCCCGCCACCTCTGTGAAATATGCCCACCGCTCTTTTGATCGTTCAGAGAGGCCCAATTCTTGACAGCGATTGTACGTGGTAATATCCAGCTGAAGCCTTCACGTAAGCGTCTTCACAGCACGATCCAAGTTATCTCCTCTCGGGGGTTTCTTCTGCTTCTCCAAATTCTGCACGAATGTGTGCATGGTTATCAGCATGTCATCCATATGCTCTCCCGCGGACCTCTTCGGCTTGAGCCTACTCGAGCACAACTCAGCACTCGCGAGCGCAGCGGGTGTCCCCGACACCGCGTCCGCCAGCTCCAAGATTCTCCCCAGAAAAGTGACCACCTGAACCACATTCCTCACTGAAATCGTCTCGCTCGGTGGCAGCCCCTCAACAGCTTCCGCGAGTCTCTCCAGTGTGTCCCGGAACAAACAGGCCGACGCGTCGTCGAGGCAGTTGTCACTCTCCATGAGCGCCACCATTCGCCTGGCCACAGCGCGACACATGGCCAGAGCGTTCGAACTCAGGCCTCTCTTCTTGTTGGGCAGGTCCGACAATGTGATCCGACCTGTGCTCTGCACGAAGTTCTGCAGTACTGATGGCAGGTCCGGCTTCGGTTTAGCGGTCCGTCCAGCTGTGGACTTGTACTCCTGTGGCTCAATTTCTGGTCCATGATCCTCAGATTCTGTCTTGGCTTGAAGGTCGATGGTCTCGTCGGTGTGTTGGTCCGCTGGAGCTTCTGCAGCAGCAGCAGCAGCGACGATCTTGTGTCTCGACTGGGCCAGCACGCTACCTAGAACCGCATGTAGCTGCGTCTGTAGGCCCTCGATTTCACTGCTGATGGTCGCAAACTCATCTGCGTCGTCTTGCGAGCATGGCGTGGAGTTATCGATGTCCGCCGCGACCTGGAGGTGGAACTGCGCGGCGTCCACCGTGAGCGCCAACTGCTGCCCAATAGCTCGCAGCGTGGCCAGCGTGGGCAACGACATCCTTTTTGATTGGGTCCGAGTCAGTTTTTAGTCTGGCAAAATTGGTGGCAATTTGTGATCACTCAATTTTTGGGTTTTGCTTCATATGAGGACGATTTATTCAAAGGTATCATTAAGTATTTAACCTCAAAACCAAGCGAGCTATACTACGTTATAGAGAGGTCTTTTAGCTACATTTTGACGCTTTCAGGTCCCCAGAAAGTGAAGTTGGAGAAAAGTTGTGGCCATCGGCGTGAGGTGCCTCGGGAAAAATATTTTTTTCCAGAATTTTTTTTCTTAGTGTTCTGGGGTCTAAAAACGCGGATCTTTCGATTGCGCCTATCGAGAGCTTCAGGAGACGCCGAGAACTTAATTAAATCTGAAGATTTCTACGACACATCCATAATCTGCCAACACCTTTTTTAGTCAAAAGTATCATTAAGTATTCTGAACACTGCAGCGTAGCAAACAGCAACGCCTTTGCCTCCACGTTGCTCGTGAGCGCCCTGTAGTTTAGGAAATGCCCTATTAAGTTCCTCTTGCCACATAAGCATACCTTTATGCAGCAGATTTAGGCCCGCAACCTCAAAATCGACCTGGGGCCTCTCGATAGCTGGCGCGACCAAGTCATTCCCGTCACTCGGGCACGACGTCGGAACCACAGCGGCTCCGCCAGCGGCTTTCCCTTGCTGTGCTGCGTGTTTTCACGCGCCGTCCGGGGCAAGTATTCTGGCGAAGTCGTTTGACTTGCTCACCGCTACTCCTGCAGGGAAATTTTTTCTTTTGGCTTTTTCTCGGCTTCGTCAAAACGGCCACCAAACGGATGGTCCGACTTTAAACCCCTCTAGCAAAAAACCTCAAAAAACCCTTAATGATACTTTTGAAAAAATCGTCCTCATATTTCGTGCAGCGTGCGTGATGAAACCCTAAAACAATTGATATGTGCCAGCAATACCGCCTGCTGCGCACCGCGCTGTATGGAGCATGTAGGGCGCAAGAAGTGAACGATTTCGTATTCTGGTATCTACATTAGTCGGGATTCAGTTCTCATTCACTTTTGCTTCATCACAATGTCATTTATCACGTGCTCAGTATTCGCAAAAGTTGTCGAAAAAAGCGTCGTGAAGAGCCCGTGAATGTTTTTAGAAAATGTATATTCCTTGCTTTCATCACTTTATGCTGTGCTAGTATACACTACTGCAGCGCGTTGATGGTGTCCTCTGAATCGATCGGGTACACAATTCCAAATTGTGCCTCACAATTGACTGTGTGTTGGATCAATACTCCCGATGGGTCCATCAATGCTTTTGAAAAATCGGAAGCTGGCAATGTGCTGAAGGCTGTGGCGTCTCCACTCCGGATTTCGTTGACGTCGCTACAGTAAGGCGATTCGCCCAGAAACAGCGGGGGTGACAAATCTGATGTTCGATCCAGAATTAGGTCAATCCACGACCAAAAGAAGGAGACATTCGTGCCTGTGATGTAGATCGACGACAGCGACGGAGAGAAGGTTGTGACATTGCGGGGAAGCTCGTTAATTTGTGTGTTACCAATCCCCAGGTAAATCATGTCTTCAATCTCGAATAGCTCTGGTGGGACAGTAGTGATAGGATTTCCAGTAAGAACCAAACTGTACGGCTTTAATCGAATAAGGGATGACGGCACACTTGTCAGCTGCCCATATTCAATGTAAATCATCATTCCAGACCGCCATTTCGAGTCCAGATTGTCAGGTAACTCGCGAAGGTTTGTATAACATATTTTGATGTCGTACAAGTTTGACGGGAAGTCTATGCCCTGAAGGGAAAAAACTTCTTTTCATTCTTTCGCCGGCTACTTTCCATTCAGTGCGGATACATTGCATTCTGGTCAGATCAATTACATTCTCGATGGATTAATTTCATTTTCGGTATTTATACGAGTGAGGCCTCAGAGAGACCGTTTGCAACCGAAGCGAAGCGAAGGTCTGCAATGGTCGGCGCGTGGGCCGGAGTAGGTGCCCTAACAAGGAGTTAATATCTATTTACCGACGCCTTGCCCGCCATGAGCGAAGCGAAATTGGCGGTGCAAACGAGGAGCTCACGAGGCAGCGACATAAATGCAATTACACCTTACTAAATGAAACTTAGCCGATAAAAAATGAATACCAATCATTTTGACCATGAATGGAAAGTAGCCGCGAAAAGAATGAAAAAAAACCGCGCCGGGACTGAAGACCCATCGGTAGCTCACCGTTTTTCATATTCACGCGAAGTAGGTGCACCCATACAAGATTCGGGTGGAAGGAGCTTATCGCTGCCGCTGTTCCCCAGTCGTTGATGGTTGAATTGTAGATCTTGAAGCCAGTGATCAAGTGAAAATCGGTGATTGAATTTGGGATTTCTAGTGCAGGGCAATGACGTATCACCAACGTGGTGACTGTGGATCTGTCGAGATCTCCCCACGTCGCCTCAACCTCGTCTTTATTGCCAGAAATGCCGAGCTCGTGGCAGTCAATCATGGCCAAAGTGCATGATGGCTTCGACGCTTTCCATGAGTCAGCCTGTGACACGCACTGAAGCAGTTCGTGTTGCGACGACGCTTGGACTTGCAGGGCGAGTATCACCACGCCCCAAACGCCGAACAAGAGGTGGATCAGACGTAGCGCAAATCGCTGTCCATGAGTACAGAGGCCCGTTTCGCTGTAGCTATTAGCGACCTTGACAAGAGTTGAAGTTTGTTGGACTGCTCCAGGCACCGAGGGGGCATGTGCTGTCGTGTCGAGATTGCCTTCGTTTTCCTGTATTCTGACGCTATCCGCATCACACGCGATTCGCTTTGTCTTGGTGTGAAATCTGCGTAGCAAATCCTTCAAGTTTGAGGCTGTGATAAGCACACAAAGCGAGAAAATAATTCGGCAGGCGAAGTCGGTCCGGGAGACGATGACGACCATTTGAAATTCGTTGAGAGCATGAGCAGACCACTCATCGTTGTACCATTTTTCTAAGGCAAAGCCCGCGATCTCTGGATCATACTCGTTTGCATATTTCAAAGCAACAACTAACGGGGCAGCTATGCAGGACAGGACGTTCAGGATGCAGTCGCACGTGATGCAAGTAAACCGTCTACGCGCCTCGTTCACTCTGCGTAGTGCCGAGTATGTGACTACGGACGTCAAGCAGTTTAGCGTAAGCATGAGCACGTAGAACCAGCTTAGTGGAGTGCCAGACAAATACCAACTCATGCGCTTCACCATGATCATTTGAAGTGCCTTCTCCACGATTTCTCGAGTGATAAGAACTGGGTAGAAGTTGTTTCCGTTCACGCCTAACAAACCGCGGCGACCCCAGACGTTCCAGTGCAAACGGCCTAAGCCCCTAAGGCACGATCTATTCTCTGTTGTCGAATCATTTTTTGCGATCCCATAGGCGTCACCTTTTTCTTCTTTCCACAGTGAAAACACCAAGTCTTCACGCCAAATCGATGCCACAGTCATCTGGAATACCGCTGCACAATGCAATGCTGCCATGGTAGCGTTCATCCCTGCAATAACGCGATGGTCCTTCCCTGGCATACCAACTCCTGCACTATCAAGGCTTTCGTATAGGTAAGTACTCTTCAACTTGGAGTAGAATAGCGCGTAGAGCACGTTGTGAATGCCCGTCACCAAGTGCACTACAAGTAGAAAGATCCACCACATCCTGTAGCTCCAGTTTGACACGTCGACATACTGCGTAGTTGGCGCCGGCATTCGCTCCTTGTGTGCTTGCAGTTAAGCTCGTTTTCTATCAAGTGAGATGATAGCAGAATGGGAATTGTTGCATGTCTTGGTGGCCTAAATTTGTCCTCATGTTCAGGACTCGAGGCGTTACCCGTTTACGAGTAAATGTGGTTCAATCAGGAATAGCATCCTAAGGCAGCAAGGACGAAAGCCAGTGAGTACAACTAGGATATATTGTGAAAACCGACAAAGATGTCCAGTCCAGTTAAGCTGATTAGGAGGGATAGAAAACATATAAACAGGGGTGCAGAAAATACTAAATCGTAGGATTGGCGATAGAGCGTCCATATGCAAATCTCGGCCAAATGCTAATGAACGCTCTGCTCCATGGGCTTATTAAATAGCCGCAGAGGTGCAGCAGCCAGAACTACGAGTACAAGCAGCTACTACTCGTTCAAAAGTAGCTCCGCGCATAATATACGAAGATATAAGTACTATATGTGCTCATTAGGGTATATATATGCTACAGCTTCGAGTTCGCAGCCCACGTTGATTTGGGACGCCGTTTATTGGGGCGAAGCCCCCCGTATAATCACGTGACTCCGATTTAGTCTTTGATTACTCTCTTATTTACTCTCTGATTTACTTTTTACCAAGTGGATACATCAATTCTTGAAGAGGGTTAGGGTGACAATTTAGAATCGCGTGCACTGGGGCCAAAAAAGTGGGGGGGGAACCTGGGTTTAAAAACATTTTGATCATTAAGACGGTTACAAAAAAAGCACCTTCAACCCCATGTTGAAGCGACGCTTCAATCCAGTAAAGCCATAAAACTGAGGGCCCCGAATTAAGAAACAGGGAATTCCGGGTTCACTATCGCGAACCTAAGAAAAGAGCTAAAAAAGCGAATTTTGCTGGCGTTGTGGCTGTTCTATGGAGCCTTAGGTTCTCATATGAGCCCTTAAAATGAAGCAAAACCTGTCAGAGGCCACCGTGTGAGCCCGCACAGCCTTTTTACCGAGACTTCTTACGGAGAGACTTTTTACGATAAACTACCTAAACTACCACCGTCGGTGGCATCACGACCGCAGTTGTGAAGAGTCGGCACAGAAGGAAGCCGCCGCTGCGCCTCCGCGTGGACGACTCGCTCTACACGCCCCCCCTGCAGCTACCCGGCGAAGGCTGCTGCGCCTCCGGCGGACGACTCGCTCAATATGCCCCCCTGGAAGCTGCCCGGCGACTGCCGCTGGGTCCCCGCGCGGACGACTCGGTCTACACGCGCCACAGCAGCGCGCCTCCGGCGGACGACTCACTCTACACACGCCCCCTGCAGCTACCCGGCGGCGGCTGCTGCGCTTCCGCGTGTACGACGCGCTCTACACACGCCCTCTGCAGCAACCCGGCGACGGCTGCTGCGCCTCCGGCGGACGACTCGCTCTACACGCGCCAGCTTTATGTGTGGATGAAAGTGGAGCTCCTGACACTGCAATGTAATGTAATGAATGTTATTATAAATATTGGACCGCTAATACAAGCCCTGTTAGCGCTGGTAGCTAGTGTTGGCGGCATACTCGTGGAGGCATGTTCGAACTCCACCGGATTAGTATCGCAGGTACTGACCTACAATTCATTCAGAGCATGCAGGTTGCGGAAGCTTTTACGGTTTCGTCGTAGCTGGCGTCCGTGAAGCGGCCGTGGTGGCGTACTATGGAAGGCCGTCTCTTGCGAAAGTGGAGGGTGATATGAGGGGCGTTTTAGAAGATATGTGAACTTGCTAGAAAGATCAAAGTGTTTGGTTTGGCAATGTGCGTTGCTGTGCACTTTGTATATGGAGCTGCTAATAGATACACTGATCACGCTGATTGCTAGAGTGGAGTACTTACCGGTAGAGGCTCTACCCACCTGTATTTACCAAACAATGAACTTAGGAAGAAGGGTGCATTCACCCCAGAGTATGCTACAGAATCGTTTACGGTTTCGTCGTAGCACGCGGCCATGCAGTGGCAACGTGGATGCGTGCTACTGACGGCTCCACGACACAAACGGCAGTTGCCGCCGCGTGAGAAAGTGGAGGGTGAGACGAGGGGCGTTTTAGAAGATATGTGTAGTTGCTAGAAAGGTCGAAGAGTTTGGTTTGGCAATGTGCGTTGCCGTGCTCTTTGTTTATTGGGCTGCTAATACATGTATGGTTCGCGCTGGTTGCTACAGTTGAGGGCTTACTGGTGGAGGCATGCGCAGTCTTGACCGAATTACCTGTTTTGACCCTGAAACGAATTTGGGCTGTAGGGAGCATTCCCTGCAGTGGAAGCTACGGAATCTTTTACGGTTACGTCGTAGCAGGTGGCCACGTGGATGCGTGCTTCCGACGCCACTGCGATCTATAGGCTGTAGTCTTCGTGTGCAAAAGTAGCCAGTGAGCTAAGGGGCGGCCTGAAGATTTGCGAATTTGCTAGAAAGATCGTAGTTTTTGGTTTGTGTTGCTGTGTATTTTGCATATAGCTCCGCTAATATGTGCACTGTTCGAGCTGGTAGCTATTGCAATGCACTTACTGGCGACGATGCTTCGAATACACCGGATTACCTGTATTGACCCTGCAATGAAATGGAGGTGTTGGTGCATTCACAACCGTGGATGCTACGGTTTTTTGCGGTTTCGTAGTAGGAGACTGTCGTATAGTGGCAGTGTTGCAAACTGCGCCATGATCCAACGGCACTTGCCGTTATCTGTGATGGGACTGGGTGTGTTAGCCGCTGTAAAGTGTGCCTGCAATAATTGGTTGCTGGCAGGAGGACGGATGGATTTTTTTGCAATGATCATTTCTGCAATAGAGAACCATGACAAAGGCTAAGAAGCCTGCTACGAAAGCCCGTAGGTCGAAAGTTGCTACACGAGTGATAAAGAAGCTGAAGAAAGGCACAACCCGCCGCACTGCGACTACGACGGCTGTACCAGAAAGACCACTGGAAGCCATCGAATTTGCCGATCAAGATGCTCGCATTCAACGTGCGGAGGATACACGAAAGCGTAATACTAGCGCTCAAAACTGGCCTGATCATCGGAAGAAGCGAAGACGAGGTGTCGAATGTGAACAACAACAACGAGATGAAGATTCAGACATCCAGGGTAAGTCCATGTTCATAGCTGTGTATGCACGGATCGTGAAAAGTTCTGACATGTATGTGATATGTAGCATTCTTCGAACTGATTGATGATACTTTCTTACGTATATGTGGGAGCTGCGGAGAGCTTTCCAAAGCTGCCCGCATGATAAGAAAACGTTATGAGCCAAATCATCAGTATTTTGCTGCTTTAAAAAACTTCAGTGGTGTTTGTGAACCAATTATCGACGCTATCACACATCCAGACAACGATGGCATCTCCTTCATATGGATGTACAGTCGCTGTCATCTATCTTATTCTAAAAACGAGACCCCGAAGTTTTGTCGAGCAAGCGGATTCCGGATTGCACCAATTCCTCGAGAACTAGCAGTCCTGAATCGCATGGAGGCACGATTGATTGGACTTGGTGTGTCATTCACAACTTGCATGAATTTGTACCAAGATCAACAGGAGTTTACCAGAGGTAACGCAGTTAATTATTGGAATAACGTGAGTGAAGTGACCCTGTCCTTGCCTAGACCACTATCAAAGTCTGGAGTAGTTCTACTGAGGTCTAAGAGAAACGATGGTACAACTTTTATCAAGGTCCGACCCGACGTTATTCGAAGCGCATTGCACTGGCTAATTGTGAACAATCCACTTTACAAGAATGTTACAATTTCAGAGGAAAATCTTGACGAATTGGACAAGACGGATCTCGATGCAAACGTCCCAAGTATCACTCTAACTGATGAAGAAGCCACTGAGCTGGAAAACAGCTGTGCTTCAGAAGTTCGCGTCCCGGATGTGCTCGATGAGGACGATCCGTCCTCATCCCAAGCTTCCCGGCCTCAGTCTAACTTAGCTGTTGTTAGCTCAATGTCAAATTCAAATAGTACAATACAACCATGTGACTCATCTTACATTGAGGAATCGTTTGAGCTAGAAGCCGACCAAACAGACGACCAAACCGAAGCTGAAAAAATTGCTTGTGCAGTTAATACAGCGGCTGGAAAAACTATCTATCCTACGGGAGAGCTGAATCGTAGTGAAGATCTCATAAACGAGTACACTACTAAAATGCTTATGCAAAACTGTTTTCCTACGTTGTTTCCTACAGGAGAAGGTGGATTACATCCCTTGGTTGATGATGACGGCCAAGAACATGAACAGCGTGAACATGAATATAAGCTAGCAGAATACTGTGCGCATATCATAGAAGATTTGTTACTCACAGTAACTTTAAGTTTTTCTGTTTAAACTTAATTCAACGTAGACAGATTGACGGTCTCGTGCGTCGAGTTGGTACATCACCTAATAAACATAACATTGATCACCCCAACTTAGTCCAAGGATGTTCTGATGGCATTAAAAACGATAAAGGTGCTGCCATGGAAATGCTCGAGTCGCTAAAACCGTACTTTCGCGGTGTTCGCGGGAGCGGGTTGTACTGGTCCGATGTTAGAGATGATTTAATGAGGATGCTGGGCAACCGTGTACTCCCGTCACGATGGCCCACATTTTTTCTAACTCTAAGTGCAGCTGATACAGTGTGGCCTGATTTTTTTCGAGCGTGTAATCCTGCACTAACATTGTAACAAGCTCGACACCTAAGTAGCAAAGAGAGACGTAGATATCTGAATGAAAATCCTGACATTGCTGCCCGCCACTTCAACAGGCGATTTGACGCATTTTTTGCTTCAATACTTTGTGGCAAGGGTAAACCCCTTGGGGAAATCTCAGATTACTTCTGGCGTGTAGAATTCCAACAACGTGGATCCCCCCATATACATGCTCTTCTTTGGATAACCAATGCTCCTGATGTATTAAAGTTATCAGAAACCGAACTGGGTCGTACAAAGTTAGCTGCCTATATTGACAGCATAATTTCGGTTTCCTCAAAATCTTCTAGTGAACTTGATAAATGTACATGTTTGACGTGTACAAATGAACGAAGTGCCAAACTTGATATACTATCTACTAGACCCCCACGAACTAATACGCGCGAGTGGGAATGTGATTTGTCTCGTATAGTACAACGAGTCCAGCAGCACATTTGCACTTCAGCTTCCCGGTGCAGAAAATCTGGAAATGAATGTAGATTTGGTTATCCAAAAGATCTACAAAGACATACCGAAATCCTTGTTGATACAGCATCAGATGGTATTCCGTCAATTAAAATTCAATTGAAGAGGGACTGTCCAACAATAAACACTTACTCGCCTTTACTGCTTTCTGTCTGGAGGGCCAACATGGATATTCAGTTAATTGGCAATGCGTATGGAGCGGCTGAGTACACAGCTGCATATGTAAGCAAGGCAGAACCAGATACACTTAGGTTTAAAAAGACTATTGCAGCTGCTGTAAAACGGTGCGATAAAAATCTTCCTAGTCATGCCATCCTTAAGCGAGTAGCTAATGCAACTCTGTCTATTCGAGAGGTCAGTGCCCAGGAAGCAATTTATATTCTCCTTCGAGAACTGCCACTGTATGGCAAATCCAGACAGGTTACGCGATTAAAAGTGATGAGGCATAGTTTGAGATATTACAGAGTTGATGCAACTGATTTAGATCCAAATATCGTAAATGATCGTACTGAAGAAACAAGAATCGAAAAGGTTGAAGCGGTCTATATGGCTCGGCCACAGGAGCCCCCTTTCAACGAAATGAGTCTTGCAACGTTTGTAGAGAAGTACAAAATAGTCGAAACAGTATCATCGGTAAATACTGATACGTAATGAAAAAGAATAGATTCGAATGGGTATATTGAACTTCGTTCTAAGCCTCACGTCGTCCGCGGCTCCCCCTGGATAGCTCCGGATTCAATGAATCCACACTTTTGCTTTGCTGAAATATTTTTGCATAAATCTTGGCGAGATTTGTCCGATCTTCCTAGTACCGATGAGGATTGCATTGTACGTTTTCAAAGGGAGCAAGAACAGTCTTTGATTAGTGAGTTGAGACAGGAAGCGGAGCTGACCCTCTCGCGACAGCATAACATTGAAATATTAAAGCATTCAAAATCTCATGAGGTAGTTACTTCCTTGCCAGCATCAGAATATGTATTTGTAGATCAGGACAATGATGAGAATGTCCAACAACAGCAAATCCCGTCGGGAGAAGAACATACTAGCGTAACCAGCTGGGTATCCAAACAAGCATACACAGATGAGGATGTGAAAAAAGCTCGAGAATTCATAAAAAGCTATGTAAGACCATGGCTTAAACTGCAACATGAAACTACAAATGATCGTAACAGAATATCAAAGCATGGTAGGGCCAATGCACTTTACAAATATCCGATCGGTAGTCCCGATGATGATTTGATTTCGGAGACTATGCATGATTCGCAATGGACTCCGTTTGCGCTAGCCATGAACCAATCACGCAAACGTTATCATGCGTATATTAACAATAGCCCATGTGAGCCCATGAATATGATCATACATGGTGAGGGAGGGTCTGGAAAAAGCTGGCTCATCAAACACATAGTGAAAGATATACATAACGTATTCGGTGAACACTCGGCATCACGGAGGACATCAAAACGTGTACTGTTATTAGCTCACCAAGGCACTGCAGCTTTTAATATTAAGGTCAAAACAATATGTTCGGCTCTAGACATTTCAATGTTTGCCCGTAGTGCTTTTTCTGTTTCATACAGCCCATTATCTACCGTAAAAGGTGGACCCACTAGACTTAAACGCTTGCAAGACCAATATCAGGATGTCCATCTTGTCATTATAGATGAATTTAGTGTCATCTCATGTGGTATGCTATATTGGATCGATCAACGGATGAAGGAAATTTGGCCAAAATGCAGGCACTTACCATTCGGTCGGCGTGATGTTATATTTACAGGAGACTCAGCTCAGCTAGATCCAGTAATTCCTTATTCGCTATCTACACCTCTTTCTAAAATTCAAAACGCTATACAGCAACTCGGTCGTGAGATTTGGGAACACATTCCTTTAGTTTGCCGTTTAACGAGCCAAAACCGGGGGGAAAACGACCCTGAGTGGTTTGATGCATTAAGCAGGCTACGGCGCAAATGTGCTACACAAGAAAATATCAATTTGTTTAATACTCGGTACTTCAAACAGAACGAGATGCCATGTTGGTTTCCTATAGCCAAACACATTGCACACCTGAACGCTGATGTTGCCGCAGCTAATCATAGCAGCCTGCGCAAAAGTACATCTCCTATCCTAAATATCCGGTCCAAACACACCGTTCAGCTTAAGCGTCTTGCTAAACAACGGTCTGTTTCAGGCGATTCTGTACATGCTCTAATGGAGGAAGCTGTAGTAGCGAATTCAAATCGAGATAGAGTAGTTGGGATCGAGTTACACCTAGCTGTCGGTGCACCGGTAACATTAACCTATAACATGGAGCAAGCAGCAGGACTCTGCAACGGTACAAACGGGGTCATATACGACTTTATCTTTTGTAGTGATTCACCGTTGCCTATACTACTTGTCCAGATTACAGATCCGTACTTTGGTCCTTCATTTCTGCCTAACACTCCGAACATTGTGCCTATTCTTCCTAGAAAGCTGAGCTGGAGCAAAAAAACAAGTGATCTGACTGTATTTCGCGAAGGATTACCTCTGCGTCTGGCATACGCAATTACAGTTCATAATGTTCAAGGTCTCACGTGCGCGAAGATTGTTTTCCATTCAACATCTATTCCGAGTGCGTCTTTTGCTTACGTGGCGCTTTCTAGAGTACGTTGCCGTGAGGACATTGTCCTTACATCACCACTATCGCTCAACAAGTTGTCAACCTCACGCGATCAGTGCGCATTATTTACGTACGAGGAAGAGCGAATAGATCATGCTGTAAGTAGCACAAAAACCATAGCTCTCGATGTAGAAGACGTGATGAGGCAAGAGGCGCTAATCCATAACCAGTCACAACAACCACGATAAACCCTCGTTCTTTGATATCTGCTATTTTTGCTACCTTTTATAACAAGTGTACCTTAAATGACCCCTCAGGTGTCGCCTAGGATGATCGGCAAAGCATTTTTCATTTTGCTTTGTTGCAGGTAAACAACATGAAGCCACGGCGCGTTGGCAGCCTGACCCCAGAGAGTTCGATTGACAGTGATTCGCGTGCGTTCGCGACTCCTACACGAACCCGACATCCAACTCAGCTGTTCAAATGCGCGAGTCCTACCCCAGCCGAATCCAAGCGACGTAGTGGCAAGCGCCTACAAGTTTCTGAAGCGCATTCATCGCCTCGCAAGCCCAAACGATCACGCTCCGAGCGCGATGATGCGGGCGGGATTGCTGAGTCTGTCCCTTCACGTGCTGTTACCGACGTAGCCCATCTCTCAAAGCGTGAAAGCTGCCTACAGAGAATGCAGGCATATCGACGAGAACGTGCGAGGAGAAACAATGAAGCTCTGGAAGCGGAAAGACGTCGAAGCCGAGAGTTTCATGAGGTGCCGGAGCGCTTCTACATTGAACGCCTCGTGCAGATTAGAAAGGACGTTAGTGCTCAGATGTTGAACGAACATATCGCAGCAATGGAACTTGCCGCCGGCAACCCGCCACCAAGCACTGACACTGAATAGGTAACAATCAATATAACATTTCGTGGAATTTTTAACGTGGCTTGCACACCATGAATTCGTTTTGCGTCTATTCCGTTGGGGTTGTCTTGGTCGGGCTTTCACCGCGGGCTTCTCGTTGCTTTTAGTATAGAGCATCTCAGACAGGAGTTAGTAGTATTTTAGCTGAAATAGTTCACCGCAGAAATATTACTACCAGATTTGTTAGGGTTGTAGTACTACTACCGTAAAGTGCGGTAGTCAATACAAGTGCTACTTAGATATCATCAAGTCGATACTATAGTACTCTTCAAGTAATTCTTTGAACGACCCTTCTCGGTCCTCATCTTGTAAGCTGATATAGTTCACCGCTGGTATATTACTATCAGAGCATGAGTGTTGCAGCTATTCTGTTGAGGTTGTCCTGGTCGGGCTTTCACCGCACGCTTCTCGTTGCTCTTAGTATAGAGAATCTCAGTCAGGAGTTAGTAGTATTTTTGCTGAAATAGTTCACCGCAGAAATATTACTACCAGATTTGTTAGGGTTGTAGTACTACTACCGTAAAGTGGGGTAGTCAATATAAGTGCAACTTTAACATCATTATAGTACTCTTCAAGTAATGGTTTGAACGACCCTTCTCGGTCCTCATCTTGTAATTCTAGTTTGAGTGGATCTCAAGTAGGCCCTCATGTACGCCTGGGGGAAGATCACCATTCTTGAAACCGCGTCTAAGCACAGCAAACGATGCATGGATTCTGGAATGAGTGATTGTAAGGAAGGCGATGAGGCCAAGCGAGATCATTGTAGCGTGTGTGGAAACGCCAGTGTGTTATTGGCATTGAATACTACGTGTTAAGCCCGAGAATGATGATCATACAAAACGTTCTAGTGACATTTTATTTTTAATTTCTTTAGTTCGTTAGCGTATCAATAAAGTCACTACGTATTATACGACAAGCGCTGCGATTATTCAATGTGCAAGATGTTTTGGGTGCGGATCTATATCGTTGACCAATGTAGCTTGAGTAGTAGTGGGGTGGTATTACTAGAATTACTATTACTACTATTACCCAATTGTTGGTGCGTGGACGAACATCACTGTAAACATTTCAAGTCCAAAGAAGACCTGCATGTGCACGAAGACCGTCATCCTTGGAATGCAGTCGGACATGCCCGTCATGTAGGAATCGTTCCCGGCCGCCACGATGACATCATGTTTGGCGTCGCGAACTATCTCTACTAATTTTAGTATCTCTCCAATCTTAACGATCTGGTAGTTCCAATAATATTAGCACCCAGTTTTGGGGGCTACTATTAACCCCTGATCTCAGTCTTTTTGAGTTGCTATGATGCCGATCCCATAAAAAAGTGTGGGTCACCCAATTTATGGAGCGCGCGCTACGAAAGGTCAATAACTACATATCAAGACAAATCAATCAATCAAGACAAATCCAACTGTAACAGAGATGGCGAAGCCGAAGAAGACAACGGCAGCAGGCTTCAAACTGCGAGCTTTGAAAGGTACGCCGCAGCAACGACAGGGGCTGATATCTATGGCTCACGAGTAAATTTCTACTACTGCAGGGCGAGCTTCCGCGTGTGCTGCCGCTATCTCCCGATTCGAAGCAGCGCAAGGTAAGATGACAAGCTGAGCTAAACGTAATGAGGCGCGTATATTCATTCCACTTTATCAATGCATTGGACGCCTACCAAAAATAGAGAAATCACCCAACATAGATGCAGCAGATATGACAGGACATATCGCTAAGTATGTCGACATATCCTAAATTCTGTCCACCACAAATATATTACCGACGAATCTCTGATCGATTCAAACGGTCTCATATTAGAAAGATATCGCCTCAGTTTGCATAACATAGGACAGTTCGAACGGGACACTAGTGCAGCCGAATCTATCCAGTTCGGCTTGAAGTTTGGCTTGAAGGTCGCCATTTCCCTTCGAGATCCCTCCTACGCAGGCGCGACCCCCCCTGCAAGTTTCCTGCGAGCGCGATGCTCGAGGAAGACGAAGGCATGCTGCTGCTCCTGTGCGAGGCCTTCAAGGCGCACAATGAGCGCGTGCGCGACGCTCACCGCGACGTCCACCAGCTGATGCTTGAGGAGGAATGGCGCATTGCCATGCGCACGCGTCATTACCTGACTACACGGTGTCTCGACGCACCGTGTGAGTCCGCATGGATGACCCTCTACATGTGCGGCTCTGATGTGAATTTTCTGAACGCAACGAGTTTAACCAGGTAAAGTGTAATTATCACTTATGACACGGTTTCCTGCGCTAACACTATAGCCTCCATGTCTGTAGAGGAGCTTTTCATCAGTTGCTGTCTAGGTTTGCTAGCTTCTACGACCTCCCTCCTCCGTCATCACGAGGCCGCCCCCCAAAGCTGCGCTATCTACACCAGGTGCTGGGGCTCGTACTGAGCTTCTACGTAGGCTCTATGGAACAGAGCTCGCTGTGCATGATGTTCGGGGTGCCGCCGAGCACTCTATCACGAACGCTGCGCAGGGCAGAGGAAGCGCTGTCGCTAGCGCTGACTGGTTACGCTCCTGCACGCAGCTCCTGGCCCTCGCCCTCGCGTCAGGCGGAGCTGGCACGCATGGTGAACAAGCGCGAACCACTGCTGACCCACACGTTCGGGTTCATCGACGGTAAAAACTTACGTGTACGTGTACTGTATATGATATTGGTACCTACGGCTTTTAGGCTATCTCAACTAACTGAAGACAATTGTGATGTGAGTGCACAGGTCCAGCAGCCCTCTAACGCCGACCTTCAAAATGCCATGTACAATGGCTGGCTACACTCGGTCTTCGTGACCGGCACGATTTGTTTTGCGGCCGACGGCTGCATCATTTGGTCGAAGCACAACTGCCCGGGGTCGTGGAACGACTCGGACACGTCCTTGGAGTTCCGCAACAAGCTCACGAACCCCCAGTCGTGCCCCGACGAGCGCATGAACGTAGTGTCGGACTCTGCATTTCCATGCTCTACAGCCATGACAGGGAGGATCCTGACCCCCTTGAAGGACGGGGACATCGAGCGCATTGAGCCTTGCCTCCGCAGTGCCGCACGCACACTGCACAATGCGATCACCTCCATTCGACAGGCTGCCGAATGGGGAATGGGCAGCGTCCAGAAAATATATAGTCGCATCAACTTGCCGCTGCCCTATGACCCAGATCTACGAGGAATGCGACTCAACAACCTATTCAGGATGGCGAACTACAGAGTTCGCACGGTCGGCATCTCCGAGATCAAGACCACGTTCGCGGGCGTCATGGAGATGCCAAACCTAGACGTGTTCGAAGCTCTATGAGTGCTTTTGCGTAAAGCAGGTTCAATCCAAAGCTTCGTAGTTAATTTCATAGTTATCGTACTGCATAGCGATCGTTGGAGGCATCGGAGGGGCTGCTAACAAATACAGCACAGGATTCGCACTCGTAAATTCCTTTGATCATCGCTACTAAGGACGGTTTTGAGATGTTACGCTACTAAATGCACTTCCTTCCTCTTTATATCTTCCTCGCTGCTGTCTTCACCACGCATGGGTACTCGCAGCTCATTCCTTCTTCGTGAGCGCGCCCAGGATGAGCAGCAGCTCTTGCGTGCGCGCACGGGCGTCTTCCTTGTCACGGCGGGCGCGCTCCTCCGCCTCCTGCTTCTCCTGACGGCGCCGCTCCTCCGCCTCCTGCTTCTCGAGACGGCTGCGCTCTTCGGTCTCTGCCTTGTCAGCGAGGTAGCGTGCCTCGCGGGCCGCCAGCTCGTCACGACGACGCTGCTCTTCGTCAGTACGGCGAAGTTCCGCCTTGCGCTCGTTTTCCTCTCGCATCATGAGTAGCATCTCGAACATGGTGCCCCCCATGTTGCTAGAGCTGCTCTCCAGGTCAGACAAGCGCTTCTTCAGCTCTGTAGTTGCCCTCACAGCCTTCACGCGCTTTACTTTGGCATAGCTAGCCTCAGCCAGCTCTTCGTCCTCATCCGCAGCACACTTGCGTCCCACGGTATCGCGGAACTCAGCCAAGTTGATACCACCAAGCCTGTTGCAGGAAGTCGCGTAGGGCTTCTGCTTAGATGGTTTCTTGCCTTGCGAACGTCCAGCGGTGGCTGGTTGAGAGCCACTCGTAGCATTGGCACCGTCAGTGGTTGCTGTGGACGCGGCTGCCACCCCCGCCGCACTCGGGCCTTGACCCGTCTTCTTCGTTGCAGAAGATCGCAACTTTCTCTGCGTCGACTGCGCCGCCGGTGGAGACGGACGCGGCGTAGCAAAAGCCTCCAACCCCTCGTAAACACCGGCCGAGCGCAGCAACTCCGAGAAGTCGCCGCTGTTAACGTGGGTGTTGTCCCCGGCCGATGTCTGCGCCTCGCCAGAGTGCATGGAGTCACTCATGGAGGCTCTCTCGCTCGTGTCCGCGTCGTCGCCCACGGGCGAGTTGTGCCCGAGCCCCTCGTCGCCCTCGAAGTCGAAGCACAAGTCGGCTTCATACTCTTCCTCCTCCTCCTCATTCTCGCCCTCCTCCTCGACTTCATTGTCGACGTCAGCTCCATAGTCCATGTCGACCACGCTGGCCTTGGCGTCGATGGACTGTTTAAGCAGCTTCGCCTGCTTCACGTGCGGCGGCATTTCGGCCACACCGGTGGGCTTCCGTGCTCCGTAGAGCACCTTGAACTTACGGCACAGACTTTCATGGTCGCGCTCAGCGACGCCACGCCCACGGTTGGAGTTGTAAGCGACGGCAAGTCGCTCCCACTCGTCTTTGCCGAGCGGCAGGTAGTGCTCGACGAGCGCCAGGAGCCGACGCACTTCAGAGAGCTTGTAGTTAGTACTTCCGGTCTGCTTCGCCATCTATACAGAAACCACGAGCACGTAAGTTACAGTACGGAGAGAAGATGGTATTCACAGGCGTGTAGCGTACCAGGACTGATGTCGGAGGCGGGCTCGATGGTGCGGAGGAGGTGGCTTGCTGCAGTCTTGGTAAAACCAGGAATGAAAGCCACCGTAGGTTGGTCTCCGCTCTGGCGGGTGAGGCTCATACGAGGCCAGCTCAACTCGCCTCGAAACGGATGGTCGTGAGGACTAACCTGCAGGGGGAAATCGCGCGCAAACTCAGCGCGCTTGCAGTTGGTAGGGCGCGTTCATTTTGGCGCCAAGGTCTCTCCGCTGACACGTCAACAGCGGTATCAAAACAGACTAGCCCCAAGGTAACTTCAACGCAGTCAGCTTCAACAGCAGGATCAGATTAACATGAATGCAGCATACAAACACCAGACTTACCAATGCTGCAAAGCTCCCACTATCTCCCTCACGATTGCAAACTGCCCTCGACACGCGCGTCACGCCTACGGGTCCTGTTGATCTTGGATGTCGCGATGGCGACAAGTGGGGTGGCCACAGCGACACACGAACCACAGGTCGGGCCCGTAGTCGACGGTGATCTTGTCGCCCTCGTACACAGCGTGCGTCGTGGCAATCACGACAGTCGTCCTGCGTCCATTCCCCACTTCCAGGAACTGAGCCACCGGCGCGCACGAGTGGTTTACGAAGCGCATCAAGCCACCCATGTGCCGAGCGTTGATGGCGACGCGGACTGGGTGGCTCGGCCGCTCGGGACGTTGCGTCATGATCAAGCGGTAACCCTCGTTGCGCGGTCGAGTTGCGTGCGAGACGCTCACGTGCTCGAGCTCGCCCAGGTACTCACCCAGTACCTCGCCCGCATCGATGAACTCTTGCGCCACCACGGCCAATTCGCGCGTCGCCGCGTTCCTCACCAACGCGACCTTCGTCGACTCGTCGAGGCCGTTGCCACAGTTGCCGCCGTACAGGCAGCAATTGACGTTGCAGTACAGCTGCAGGAGCGAGTTACGGCAGCGCCCAACGCGACACGGCTCAACACAGTTGCACCAGCCAAAATGAGGAACTGCGGGAAAGATAACCCCTGTAGGGTTAAACTGCTCGCGAAGGTGCGCCACTGCAAATGGCCACCTTGCAGGAACGAAACGACCTTGCTGCTGGCGGCGAACAGCACGAGGTCGGGCAGCACGTAGCCCAACAGGAGCACGGGTTGCACGGGACCCACGGGTTGCACGCATGACAGCATTGGGCGACACCGTCGGCGATGTGGCCTCTTGACGCAGCGTAGAACGGCGTTGATACGGAGCGGAGACCGCTCGACGCTCCATCCGAGAACTGCAGCGCTCGCGAAGTGGCTGTCGAGGTGTTGGGGACGGAGTTCGTGGGCGTGGGGCAGCCGCTGCTTCAGGCTGGACCGGCGACGGAGACCGTGGGCGTGAAGCAGGCGGATCTTCGAGCAGGACAGGCGACGACGTAGTCGGATTGCGTGGGTTTCTCGTGGCCGGCGGGGTAGCAGGTGGGCGAGGATCCGTCGGCGGCGGCGTTGATGCCGCAGCAGCAGCCGTGGAAGGCTTCGCAGGCGGAGGGTTCGAAACCTCCTTTGGCACTCGAAGGCTGCGTCGCGGTGACATCCACGGCGGCGTCGAGGTTCCCGTGGAGCTCGTACTGGCGGGCGAAGAAGACTTGGCGCTCTCCGCCGGCGCTTGAACGCCGCCGCGCTGCAAGTTGGACGACACGTTCTCGTCGTCGCTCGACGTGTCCACTATGCAGCGCGAGCTCCAGTGCACGGCGGAGTGGACGAGATGAACCATGGTTGCTGTGCACGTTAGAGATGTTAGAATAGACTGGACTTGCTCGCTAATCAACGTATTAAGTAGACGCTTACCTGTCTTCGTTGTTGCTGCACGCAGCGATGTCGGACACTTGTCAGTCAGCGGCGATTTTTCGAAAGTGAGAGGTTGAAGCTGGTGGCGCACGGAATGAGTTATGTTGGTGATGTATGGCAGCGACATGTGCAGAGTGATGGTCTACATATTCTATACAAATTTCAACATTAACATTTAAGATGGCTACACGAAATAAACCTAATGGTAGGGTTGTTTATCGAGACGATTTTTATGTCTCGCAAGATTTATGTCTCTTTATGTCCTGTCATATCTGCTGCATCTATGTTGGGTGATTTCTCTATTTTTGGTAGGCGTCCATTATGATGGACTGAACATGCTTACAGACATTGCACGGGTTTCAAGCGAAGGACTTGGCCGGGATAGCAAGATGGCCGATAATCGCGATGCCACCCCGAGCCAGGCAGGCGGGGATGCCGCGATGGCTGGTGGTTCCGATGCCGCTCCGAGCAAGGCAGGCAATGCTGCGGATACTCCGCCTCGTACTGCAGCCGATCGCGCTGCTCATGCACGCGCGGCGAAGGCTGAGAAGCAAGCGCACCGTAAGTGTTTATTCCGCCTGTTTACTAGCTTATCTACCTACATGCGTGGTGTGCGATCTAATCTAACGATACGCCAATGTCCAGGCAAAGAAGTGCACGAGTTGCGTGTGCAGCAAGCTGCGCACGCGCGCGCTTTCAAGAAAGCAAAGCTGGGCAAACCAACTCAGCCAATAGACTCGGACAAGTAACTCGTGAAGGACGCCGCGTTCAAGGACTGCTCAGCAGACTCGGAAAACAACTGGTAAAAGACGCCGTGCTAGGACTGCTCACCACTCCATTTCAAAATTTCAATTTAATCTGTGAGCGTTGATATTGCTTTTCTAGCTTTCACATGAACAGGTTACTACTTGCCCTTGCTCTTAAAGGCACAAGTCCCACCCCAGCAGAATGTAAGCGACATAATTGTAATTGCCGCCGGCAAGCCGTCACCAAACACTGAGTGAATATGAAACAATCAATATAACATTTTGTCGAATTGCTTACGTGGCTTGCATACTATGCATGGATTTTGAGCCTATTCCGTTGAGGTTATCTTGGTCGGGCTTTTACTGCGCTTCTCGTTGCTCTTACAGCTTTTGAAAGTTCGAGCATGCGCCGCTTGCCTTATTCGTAGCGCCTTCACTTCATGGCCTTGGCAATAGAACATTGCATGCAAATGTCAACAGGTAGCTGTGATTCTGTCGATCCTAGCAAAGCATTATATCACGTACGGTGAGTCGTTTTAAGTGCCTTCGCAGCCCTTGCATAAGCGGCACGTGCTTGCTCCGCTGCAAGCTTACACTTGTCCTTTGTAGTGTCCTTCGGTGTCTCACGCTTTGGCGTATTCGAGGTTCTGGCAGTTGTGTCGTCCTTCTCAGACGCACCACTTCTACGACATGCACGAACTAGTCACACAATGTAGCGCGCTGCCGAGTTAGATTTGACAACACTTTTTTTTTATCCGCATTCATTTGCTCCTTACCGACGATTATCGCGGATAATTTCTCTCCTCCTCGTTCTACAGTCCAAGCAATCGGGGCATTAGATGACCATTGTTCGACAGTAGGCAGGCCAGAACAGACATACGCTACCTTTCACCGCTCTTTGCTTGCCGCCGGTGCCCGTGGTCGACTTCATCTTGGCCATGTTGCCTGATCTGTCGCGAGAGAGGGGGTGTCGCCCGAAATTGTGTGCACACACATAATTTCAGGGAGTCGCCCCTTAAGCAACCGCTCGCGGATGCTCCTCTAGTATATACAAGCTGTCCTCCGAATGCCCAGCTGATACTGGGCATTCGGAGCGATTTGCTTATACATCGACGCCAATCCGCGATATATGAACAGGGTTGGGGGACGCCAAATCGGACTGGCATCCTGTTTATATATATCAAAACAAGGGTTCATCCGCTTAATAAGCGCTTAAAGCGATCGATTTGCAAAAAAATAGGACATAATCGTCGGTTTTCACAGTAAGGTGGTCATAAAACAGTAAATTGATCATCAAAACTATTCGAGCTATGCCAGAGCACTGACGCTATCCTCGAAACCGATAGGGTAGACGGTTGCCAAAGGTTGATCATCGCAGTAAATGGCTTGAGATATGAGCTCCAGGTTTGCTTCAGAGGGATCCATCAAAATTGCTGAATAATCGGGTAATGTCGGTACGCTGAAACTTGCAGATTCTCCGCTCCTAATCTTTTCGAGCTCAGCGCAGTAGGAAGACCCACTAATGGTAATTGGAACTGCTTTCTCCACGAGCGGATCAGCCCATGACCAGAAGAAGGAGATGTTCGTGTCCACCATGTAGATATACCCCAGTTGTGGCGAGAGATTTACGACGCTGCGAGGTAGTTCTTGGATTGGTATTCCCCCCATATACATGTACACCATATCCGCGACCTCAAATATCTCTGGGGGAAGTTCAGTGATAGGGCTACCGATAAACGAAATGCTGTATGGCTCCAATCGTATGAGAGATGGTGGGATACTTTTCAGCTCGCTGTACTCAAAGTAAACTGTCGTTCCGATCAGCCACCTCGAGTCCAAGTCATCCGGCAGCTCACGAATATTCGTGAAGGTAAATTCGAGGTCGTACAATTTTCCCGGAAAGTCGGTGGACAACGCACCCTCCGGCAAGACGCCACCAGTCAAGTTGACACGAACCAAGTAAAACCATATCAGCTCCGGGTGGTTCGTGTTGGTGAGTGCTGCAGAGACTCCCCAGTCACTAATAGTTGAGTTGTACACTTTTATTCCGGTAGTGATGTGGAAATCGCCAATCGAATCGGGCACCTCCAGCGCTGGACAGTGGCGAATAACCAAGGTGACGACTGTGGATCGGTCAAATTCGTTCCACTTGGCCTCAACTTCGTCTTTCTTGCCTGCAATTGCAAGGTGATGGCAATCCAGAACGGCCAGGTAACAAGCAGGGTTTGATACAGCCCAGGGACGCACCTGCAAGACGCATTGTGGCTGTTCGGGTTGCACGGAAGCTTGTACGTGCAGCACAATTATTACCAATCCCCACAACGCGAAAATTGCGGACACAAATCTCAATATACCTCGTTCAGCCCGGGCATTCCGGTTTGTACCCTCGTGGAGCTGGTGAACATGCACCATTCCCGATAATGATTTGGGAACAACTCCAAGATTCTTGTCATTTTATAGTTCGACTTCGTTTGTATCAGATCTAATGATTGGACCAATGCGCCTTCGGCTGGCACCAGGAGCTTTGCGCAAGAGATCCTTAAGATTACTCGTCGTAAAGAACACGCCAACCGAGAAGATCGTTCGACTGACAAGGTCCTTCCACGAAACCACCACCACCATTTGGAACTCGTTCAGCACACGAGCAGACCACACATCATCATACCATTTCTCCAACGGAAAACCGGCGATTTCAGGGTCATATTCACCCACGTAGCTAAGTACCACAATCAGAGGCACGCCGATGCAGGATACAAGATTCAGCATGCAGTCACACATTAGATAAGCAAAACGTTTGTAGGCCTCGTTTCGTTTGAATAGCAGTAAATAAACCAACACAGACGACCAGCAATTCAGAACAATCAGTGTCAAATAGAAGCGATTGAGCAGCATACGGGGTAGTAAGCAGCTCATGCGGTAGGCTTGAATAGTTTGGAGAGTCGTCTCTACTAGCTCACGGAAAACCAAAATCTTGTGAAAGTTTCTTCCATTCACACCGATCAGACCTCGTCGGCCTAACACCTGCGAATAGAGTCGGGTCAACCTTGGCTTTTGGTGACTTGGTCCTCAGTCTTGAGTCCTTGTCGGTCGAGTGGAGCTTGCTTAACTTGAAGGTCTGGCCCTTGTCGTTTTTCCAAGGAGAAAAAAACTAGTTCACGACGCCAAATGGACCCGCCAACCATCAGCGATACACACCCGCCGTGCACCACAGCCATAGCAGCATTCACGAGGGAGATGACTTGATGATCTTTCGCTGGCATTCAAATCCCCGAGTAGTCAAGGCACAAGTACAAATATGTATTTTGGAGCTCTCGATAAAACAGCGCGAAGGACGCATTATATCCGCAGGTCACCAAATGTACCACAAGCACTATTGACCACCACATTGCGGAGTTCCACTGCGACAGGTCCACATACTGAGAAGAAATTGCAGATACCTTGAGCTTTCCAGACATATTGTCCACTGGTCGAACTCTTGGGCTTCAATGCGAGAAGTCCATTATATTTATCTTCAGAACGAACCGTTTCGCCACCTAATGATAGTGATAATGATAGTGGGCTGCATACTTTTCTTATCGCCGCCATTCGACTGTGATGGGTTAGCTTGCTAGCGCTGCACCTTATGGGGGGTCCCTTGCACTTGTGTGTTGTGCCTATTGGAAGATACCAGAC
This sequence comes from Phytophthora fragariae, assembly GCA_009729435.1. Lineage (NCBI taxonomy): Eukaryota > Oomycota > Peronosporomycetes > Peronosporales > Peronosporaceae > Phytophthora > Phytophthora fragariae. The sequence continues at coordinate 188,149 of QQOI01000002.1, read as the reverse complement.
CTGACCTGAGTGTGCCGACTCTTTTGGATTTCTATAAGCTCGAAATGAACTCGAAGCCCGATGGCGTGATCGCTGCGTTGCATGGCGTGTCAGTGCTGGCGATGGTGGCCAGATCGATTCGAAACAGGAGGCCTCCTTCCGTGGTAACTTCCGTACATGCTGCGAATCCAAAGTAACAAATGGGCATCGAGATCATGAAATCCTCTCGTCGGTATCAATATTGGGGTGCCAACATATCTTGGATCGACCCATGGCCCCAGCGAATGGCAACCTGCTTCTGGCGGCTTCTGGAACGCCATATAGCCTAGAACTCGAGCAGAGTCTTAGGGATTTTACTGGTGTGAGATCAAATGCGACCGGGGTATCCTGGATGGATCCATCACGCTCAAGCAAATAATTTCTCACTAGCGCTGTAAATTGCCAGCCTTCGTTCCTGTACTGCTGCGCGTTGGCATTCGAGGATCGAAATCAAGCGTTTTTGATTGCATGGGAGCAACAAAATCGTCTTTTGAATACCAAGTACTGTAGTTAGTAGGAGTCCTAACTCAGGGACTGTTATCGCAGCTAAAAACAAAAACTTGCACCCCAAGTGTATAAATGGAAATTATTATCAAACATACTGCGTGTCAGGCTTTCCGAATAAAAGATTGTATTGCAAATATACGGAAATATTAGTACGGAATAATTTATTGTGCGCCCAGCCTGAAAAAGTGGAATAACTTACGACCCCATTTTTTACAATATATTTTTACAGATATAAACAGTGTTTTTATGCGATTACACTTTTTGTAGTGAGCGCGATTTTGTGTGATATTGATCTCTACTTTGGTTTCTGAGCTTCACTTAGCGCCTTGCGCGCGCGCAAGAAGCAGCGCGTTGCTGTCCAGGTCTACCATGGTGTCCCCTACCTCGAATACCGTCGAGCGGCTTTTTAGCAGGGCACGTCATATTCTCTCGCTTCACCGCCACCGCATCCCCCAATTCGTTTGGAGATGATGTTGTTTCTCAAGGTGAGCACGCTTCTGGGGGGCAACTGCGACGGTCTCGAAGGCTGTCAACGCGTAATTTGACAGGTTTGCACTAACTACAATCACAGGTTGCCATCTTGTACTGGTACTTAAAATTGTTGCAATATACTGAATAATTCTTTTTTGCATTTCATGGCGATCCGCGGAATAATTTATTCTGCCGGTGCCCCAAAATGTTACTGCAACGTCATTTTCTGAAGGCCTGCTGCGTGTTGAGTAACACGCAGCGATGGATGATGCTCTTGCTGGAGTTCTGGAGGAACGGTTCTCTCCGATAGTAATTCGATTTTACTGGGTTTGTTTCGTGGTCCTTCATGTGGCTGGGTTTGTCTACTACGGATTCACCGCGTGGTGTTATTGGAATTTGCCTGGCACCCGCTTGGATGTGTGGCTGAGTTTGTACCATCTCGGCATGGAGGCGCACCATGATCGCGTAATTGCGGTTTTCATGGGCGTTGTCGCGGTGATTCACGGACTCTACGTCTTGTGGATGATTTTCTGGTCCTTGAAGAAGCGACAACTGGTGTTTGCTATCTACAATGTGGTGCAGATGCCAAAATGCATACTTCGATTCCTTCCAAGCACAAGAAGAGGCTCTCGTTCAGTTCACCCGAAGGGTATTTCCCACTATATGTATCGAGCGTTCTTCGCTCGGGATGGTTTGCTGGGTGTGGATGGACAGTATTTCGACAGCATTTTATTTTGCAGAGAAGTTGTGGGGACGGCGCTTCAAACGCACCAAGCATATCGTATGAGCATGCTGCTTCCTCGCGTGCAGATTAACCGAGTGTATGTTGCTCTTCTTGTTGCCAATTGCTGGACAACCGCCTTAGTTCACTCGGTGTTTCATGCGAATTCAGTGAAGAGACGTGTGTGGTCTCTAGTAAGTGACTGCATTCTTGATACGGTGACCGCAATGGGCATCTCGACAGTGTTGTTGGCGATGTACATTAATGACTTCGACTTCACAATATCAGGGTTTCCCTTTTACAAGTGGTACAAAGACATTTGGGTTGTTCACGCCATGAGTGAGTTCCAAATAATACTCGTGACATCTTGGAGAGACTTGTGTACTCGACTGGTTTTTGCGATAAGTCTGCTGAGCGACTTGGATAGCATGAAAATGGCAATGCGGGTGAGGCGAAGAAAGAGAACAAGCCCATGCACCAAGCATCGAGGTAACAGAGCAACACTGGTTGCGCCCTACTTTGCGAGTGTAAAATTGAAGAGTGGCCCTGGCGTCAATATTTTTCGAAGAAAGCGAACGAATGATATGCTGTCGAGGATTTCCCAGGTTGTTTTCTGTCTGTGGGGGCTCGCAGTTTTGATATTGCATTTATGCGCTGAGGCCTCGCCCGAGCTTTCTCAATGTTGGATGCAAGTGAGGCCGTGGATCACTTCGCAGTCTTCGTGTTCCTTACTGGTGCTTGATTACCACGACGACCAGCTTCAAGGGAGAACGAGTGAAGTGACGCAACAGTGGAGCGCGTTTGATCCAGCAAGCGTAACCCGCGTCGTGGTGAGGCACTGTCCAGCGCTTGAGATGCCTGTCACATTGACATCATTCTCGAATTTGAATGCGATCAAAGTATATAATTCGACGATTGTAACATGGAACGACAGTGCAGCACTGACGCAGTCAAATCATCCAAAGGTCATGACACTTGTTCTCGTCCGCGTCAATTTACCGGGTGGTAGTCTCCCGGCTGGGCTTCATTCAAGTGACTTTCCCCAATCACTTGGAGATATCGAGTTCTGCAGCACGAATCTACAATCGTTGCCTGACGATATCGATTTGAAGTGGCCCCAAGGCGGAAGTATCTATATCGAAGCAAGTCAGCTCACAGAAGTTCCGCCATCTCTCGCACGCCTAGCTCCATTCGATCTGTCCTTGTCAATGAACCCAATATCGGCACTGCCTGTTGAGCTGTTCGAGCAAGAATCGGTGGGCTACTTAAGTTTTGGCAGCACTCTTATCTCGCAGCTTCCTGAGAGCGTCACAAAGTTGTCTTCCCAACTACACGAGATCAACCTCAGCTACAACAATGTATCCTTCTTTTGGCCGTGGATTGATCCTATCGTCGATCAATCCGACGTTTCTCCCCTAAAGCTCGCAGGCACCCCTTACTGCCGCGATCTTGATCAGATCTTTTCTGGAGGACAATCAACTTTTACGACTGCTCCACCCATACGTGATGGCAATGGGGCAGTGTCGGTGTTAGCCGATGCCTCTGTGGGCAATTGGGCCACATTGAAGAAGAGTGTGTCCTGCGACGAGCAAGACATGACCTGGTACCCAATTGACTTGGAAGACGAATACAGCAGTGTATCGTACCCGAGGCAGTACTAAGAGCGTTCTCTCCATCTCAAAATCGGGTTGAGCTCATCCACTTTTCCCTGCACCGTCGTACAGTCCAAAGTACCAGCAACGACATATACCGTTGATTCTCGCAATGGCGAGTTATTATATGGGTGCCAGCGACACTACACTACAGACGAAAAGAAATTGTCCGAGTCTTGTACGTTTCCTCTCGTGCTCTTCAGATAGCAAACCCCACCTCCCGCATCTGACCACGAAAAGGCTCCGCAGCCCACCGTCTTCATGCACGCGGAGCAGCAGCCGTAAGGGCTATCGCTGGATACGTTGCCAATATCCTTGCCCGTGTACTCTACATAGAACTCCAACGCACAGCTCGGTGCTGCCGGATTGGAGAAAACCTGACCAGACTGGGCGCCAAGCTCCCAGCTCACTGCGTCCTTGCGGTTCTTGAACCAGCACGTGCCTCCTTGGTAGTCGCTCCACGTGAACGCTCGACAGCCGCCGAAAGCCTCGCACAGGGAGCAGCACTGCTTCGCTTCCGCCGCTCGAGCGCTTCCGATGTTGTTGCCCACATAGTCAATGTCGAATTCCAGGCCACACGTGGGCTGCTCGATGTAGGGCGACGATGAGATAACGGTGGGGTCCACCACCATGTTCCCCTTGCCGCTTTTGAGCCAGCAAGTGCCTCCGTTGTACGTCGTGAAGGTGAAGGCTCGACACCCCGGGAACTGCTCGCAGATGCTGCAGCAGTCACCAGCGTCGCTGGCTTTCATGTCGGCGAGGCCCCTCCCTTCGTGGTCGATTCCGTGCTCGAGGACGCACGTGTTGGTGAAGCGGAACGGGGCGATAGTGCCGGACTTTACGTTGACGTCGACTGCGACGGAGCCGCGCCCTCTCTTGAGCCAGCAGGTGCCTCCTTGATAGTCCGTCCAGGAGTACGCTCTGCAGCCAGCGTCCGCGTGCTTCTGGCATTGGTGGCAGCAGTCGGAGACGTCGACGGACGCGACCCCGAACAGGTCGTTGCCCACGTAGTCGAACCCGTCCTCGATCACGCACTCCTCGAGAGCTCCGAGTGCAGACGTTGCAATGGTTGATAGACTTAGCACCAACGCAGTGAAAAACTGCATGAGGATTTGATACTCAAGCGACGCTGGAAGATTTCGGAATGGAGACCTATGTGAGACTTTTGTCAAGATGTATAGATGGATACATTAATTTTTGACATACTCAAGGCGTGATAAGTGTGTTGAAATGATATTGTGAATTCCGGCTAAATTTAGCCACCCCGAGCGGTTTTCTGAATCGCCCACATACAATTCCCAAGTCGTTAGTTCAATCGCCCGAGCAAGACCAGCATCCACATGTCATGGCTACACTCGTACTTAGTTGAACTTGTTTACGCCAGAGTATACGCGGGGCGATTGGCGGGGCGATTGGGCTCGGTCGATTCAACCAATCGCCCCGGCCAGTTTGGTGTACAACACACAATAGCAATCGTGGATTGTGAATACAGTACAACTCTCTACTTAGTATGGGATTAGACGATGGCCGACTTGACCCCAGTGCTGGCCGCGGTGGCGCCCTTGGCGCTCTTGAACCAGCAAGTTCCGCCCAGGTGATCCGACCATGAGAAGGCGTGACAGCCGCTCTTGGTCATGCACTTGGAGCAACAGGCGTACGGGTCGGTGCTCGGCGCATTTCCGATATCGTTGCCAACGTAGTCGACGTTCTGCTCCAGCGCACAACTGGGAGACGCTGGGTTGGCCTTCACTTAGGCAGACGTGACGCCCTCCTTAGAAATGACGCCGTCCTTGCGGTTCTTGAGCCAGCAAGTGCCGCCGTTCTGCTTGGTCCACGAGAACGCGCGGCAGCCTGCCGTGGTCGAGCACACGTCGCAGCAGTCCCCCGGTTTGCTGGCAGGAGCACTGCCGATGTCGTTGCCGACATAGTCGACGCCCTGTTCGAGGCCGCACGAAGGCGCCTCGAGATACGGCTGAGCCGACCGTGCCGCCGGGTTCACGACGGTGGGGCCCTTGGCACTCTTTAGCCAGCAAGTTCCGTCGTTGTGAGTGGTGAAAGTGAAGGCGCGACACCCAGGGAAGTAGTAGCAAGCGCTGCAGCAGCTCAGTGGCTTGAGCATATGCACGCTGCCGATGTCGTTCCCTACGTAGTCGATGCCCTCATCCAGTTGGCAGCCTCCGAAGTTCCCGCTGTCGTCTAGAGGCTGCATGGTGGCGGACTGGACGGTGGCGTTCATGACGATGGTGCCACGGCCGCTCTTGCCAGCAGGTCCCCCCATTCATGTCGGTCCACGAGTAGGCTTTGCACCCGGTGGTCGCCTCGCATTTGGCACAGCATCCGTCGGCCGTGGACGAGGCCACGTAGCCGATGTCGTTGTCGATGTAGTCGAAGCCAGGCTCCACGTAGCACTGATGTGTGCTGGTGACCGCAGCTTGGGCGGCGAATGAACCCAGTGCTGCAGCCAACGCGACGAGGGCGGACACTTGCATGGTCGGTAGTGGAAGCTGTGGAGCGAGGATGGAGCTTGGTCTCTTGGACGGTGAAATGGAAAATGAGAAGCACTTGTGGAGCAGCCAAGCAACCAGCAGCTAGAACTGTGGAAAGACAAACGGACACCATAACGCGAATCGGTTTCGTCTACAGACGTGGCTAAGTCTTTGCACCCAACGCTTCGAACATTCTTGGTGCCGGTGTTGCGTTCACCAAGTAGCACTTCTTTCGCATGATTTCCTACCCTGATAATCTTCATTGTTGGGTTTCCATACTTTAGCCAAGGGAACTCTGTTTGAGGATTTTAACTGCCAAACTAGGATGTGGGCATCGAACGTGGACAACATCGGCAACGGCATCGGCGAGGAGTGGGGTGGGGTGGGCTGGGCTGGAGCTAACTTGAAGGCACGAACAGTAAAAATGTCGATCACACGAAACGCTTTCACGCTCGATTAAAACCCAGGTGAGCATCATTGTTATACCTTCACTGGAATGGCGGTCATGAGGTTTACTCACACGCGTGACATTCTCTTCAAGTCACAGTCAAGGCGGGCCGCTCGCTCGTCGCCAAGAGGAAGCCCGCCACGACAAGACCCGAGTACGACACGGAGCCGTAAAACTTCTTTCAATTTGGAGAGAGGATCCATTCGTTGGCGACCGTCCTGTCCTAGCAGTTTTATATTTGTTTAAATAGTCCCTGGCCTTAGACTCACACCCTCGACCAAGCTCTCTCGCCATTCCCTTCAACGCTGCATAAACATCGTCCGTTTACGTGAAGTGGTTTCCCGTGGAGGAGTCACAGGAGTTTTGTTCGTTACAGTCGAAGCTGTCTTGTTGTTCTGCTGAAGTCGCGTTTCATTGGGGCTTATATTTCATGGTAGAAGCTCCACGACGTCGCTCACAGAAATGCGCTCCTCTGGGTCATGACAGCACATGCGCTGGATGGGACTCCACTCAGAGTCGGAGAAGCAATTAGCAGGACGAGGAGGCAGCAATCCCTGACGAACTTCAGCTCGAATCGCAGCGTCGGTCATCTCACAACCCCATGGTATCTCACCACTTATGACTTCGATAGCACACATCGCAAACGAGTAGACGTTGGATGCATTCGTAGTGGCTTCTCCGGCTAGGCATTCGGGGCCAGCCAGCGTAGCCCGCCTCCGACGACGTTGCCATTGTCGATAGTAGGGGCATCCTGCTGCCTTGTGTTCTTACGGGCGCTGAATACGAAGTCTGTATGCTTGACGACGCCGCTAGCGTCCACAAGTATGTTGCTGCATTTCAGATCCGCATGCACGACATTGTGCTCATGTAAATAGAGCAATCCAAGTGCTGCCTCACGCAGCACACGTCGCGCGCAAACGCTACGTTCTTCGGTCGGTTGTGAAGAAACATAGCTATCGATAGAGCCATGAGCTGCGTATTCGCACAGGAAAAACTGGCGCGGCCCCACGTGGCAAGCGCCAAACAGCTTAAGCACATGTGTGTGCTCGAGTGAAGACCAGGTAGACATGTCATTCAGGAACTGCCTGTACGTTTCTTCTGTCGGCTCCATGGCGTTGGATTTGGCACCGCGTTGACTACGCAGAGGTATCACCACCCCATGTCTTCCCGGTGTGGGTATTTTCTTGACCACCACGTCCACGCTCCTCCACTTTCCACAGTGTACAGAGCCAAACGCTCCGCGACTGAACGCATCCAATTCATTAAATATGACCTCGTACGGCGGAACGAACCAAGGTGGTAAAGCCAGCATCGTCTTGGACTCGGTTGTTCGAAAGCCTGGCGTTGCTTCTGGTGTCATAACTTGGTACGTTTCCTCCAGTTTTACCAGCGTCGTTTGCAATAGCTCTACGTGGCGGGTGGAGAACTCGCATTTCGTTTCTTGACTTCAAATGCAAGCAACGCTCCCAACAAGGCTAACTCTTGCTCGCCGTCCAATTCACTGGACAGCGTTTGAGAATCCTTAGCCAATGACAGACGCACACACTTCCAGAGCTGTTCACGATGCGATGCTTGTTGGGAAGTCCATGAGTGAATAGAAGCACCAGAACGCTTAATCCTGAGCCGATCCATTAAAACATCGAGTTCCCCATGAAGCTTGAGATTTGTTTCAATGACCTGACGCGTCGCAGCCAGTCGTTGCAGCGGGTTCTCGTTCACATGCCTTTGAAGCATGTCACGGAAGCGAAGGATCAACGATGCCAGTGTGGGGAGGTGTCTAGCAATACGGCTTGCACCCATCACTTCTAACCGGGCTGCTATGTCGTCCATACGCTCGTACAGTTGGTAATTGAGAGCTGAGCTCTCAGAAGCTTCGTCGCACCACGCTTGAACCTCACTAAGCGCACACGCTATTGAAGCTGATGTTGCGCGCGGCTGTATTTGACGCAGTGAGGGGTTTCGCGATTTCTTCCTCCGCTTGGTCGAGGAAAAGTCTATGGTGTCCTTGTGTTCGTCCTCGGCAAATATTTGAAAGCTAGCCAGCACTTCTGTGAGTGATGGTCGATCCTTGGGGTCACAAGAGCACATGCGCTCGACTAAAGCCCACTGCCCTGAATTGGTCAGTGCTGACGGTCTTTGTGGCATTCGGCTAATCATGTCCCTGTATTCAGGGTCTGCATTGTTGTCCCAAATACCCCCACCTGAAAACGCCTCGACAACGCACATTCCTAACGCATAAATGTCGGAAGCTTCGGTTGGGCCTGATGAGCGCCCGCTTGAAAGTTCTGGAGCCTTCCAATACTTCTTCCTGCCGGTCGCGCAGGAATCTGCTCGCGATGTCTTCCCTTGGCGAATCACGTCAACGTCTTCGTAGCCAGCGTCGCTCTCATCATCTTCGTGAAGAGGGTCGTCCTGTTCTTCCCTATGTGTCTTCTTGCTTCCGAAGACTGCAGAAGATTCTAATGCGGATTTCATCTGCCTGAGATTAAATCCGGCCACCATCACGGTATCACGATCACCGCTTCGGAATAAAACTAGGTCGGTACATGACAGCGAATCCATCCCGACTCGCCGGTCATGAAGGTATCGTAGCGCTAACGCAGCCTCGTGCAGTGCTCTCCAAAGGGGAAACCCATCGTCTCCCAAGCACCGAGTTAGTGGTGTTCCTTCAGCGACCACGAAAAATCGCTTTCGACTCACGTGACAGGCACCAAACAGCTTCATTACGTGCGGGTGCTGCAGGCGCGACCACGTACTTGCCAGTTCAAGGCACTCATGTGAGGTCATACCTCTAGGTGCCTTCTGCACGGTGACCGCTGCACGCTGCCATTTGAACTGCTGCTTGGTTCTTTCGTACGGAGCAACAAACCACTCAGGTACCGACATCAAGCTCAACTGCGCATCGACGCTCGTGTTGGTGCCGCAACAACTTACCACGAACGCAAATGTGCGCTCCAGCAGCTCCGATTCGTCTGCAGTCAGCAATGTGTCGAACTTTTGCGCGTCATGCTTGAGTAACGTAAGCAACTCGATCTGGTCTGCATATTCACGGACTCGCGAGTTGGAGACCGCAACAACCTCTTGCTCCTCCAAATACGATCGAAAGAATACGAGACGCTCCGATCGCATTCGGCGCCAACGGGATTGCCAACGAGGCAGAGAGGGACCAGCTCCACTAGGTGCGACTACTGCTAGGCCGCACCTCGCCGTAATAGCGTCCAGTTTTCGGTGAAAGCTCTCAACTTGCTGCACCACTCGACCCGTCTGCGCGAGTCGCCATAGGGGGCGCTTCTCGGCCTCATAAATAATGAAAAAGCTGTGAATGTTGTCGAGCAGATCGTCAATGGCCTGCTGCGTCTGGAGATATAGTGCCGCCTGTTTGTCGAACTTGGAGGTCCTCTGCAAGTACCGAGCCAAGAGGTCCAACCGGTCCGAAATGTGGTGATCTAGGTGCGGCTCTCGTCGGCGCCGCCGGTGCAATCGGCGACGTGGTGGCTGTACGGATCGGAGCGTGGACGTCTTGGACGACATTTCGCGATATCCTGTCGACGACGTTGGGGACTCGAGTATCACGGGCGCTTCTGAATGTGGCGAGGACAACGACGGCGAACAAGGCGTCGCCTCCTCGAGATTGTCTAGTCGTGACGATGAGCGGCGAGCGCTGCTGCTCGTGCAGCCCATTGCCACTCGCAGAGCGACGCAAAAACAGTCGGCTGTGGGGAATACTCGTCGTCGAGCACGCAGTAAATCTTCAGTGCGCTCGCCGCGGTTGAGTGAAGGACCAATTAACTCGGTCTGGTCTCAGTAGCTGCGGTAAGAACTGCGCGCTTGTATCTGAACGCATGAGCTATTCCACCTCGCCTGTGGAAGAACCCTGCTCGCTCTTGAGCAGCAGCACCGGCCACGAGATTAGCGTTAGAGTTTGCACATGTCGTCAGCATGCGGCATGGTGTCCGTCGAGTTGAACTGTCAACATCGCCATACGGGCTGCTGTGCTCTATGTTACGTGTTACTTCGAAGTACTCATCGTGTGATTGAACGGGCGTCCTGGAAGTGGATATTTATCCCCAGGGCACCACAACGAAGGCGACATTTATCATTAGGGACCACAAATATTTTGATTGGCCAAAATACAGTAGTGCTGCTTCAACTTGGAACTAATCGACTTCATTGACGACGCATGGCGAGCCACCGCGGGCGTGATGGCGCTGCCCGCCGCGGCGGATGTGCTACCCGTGGGCGACTTCCAGATCTACCTTCTGGCCACGTGCATGCCGCTCTTCGGCGAGGGCGCTCACCGTGGACGGCTTCAAGGCGGACCTGGAGGCATCCGAGGCGATCTTCACTGGACCATGCTGCAGGTACACTGCCACCTCGCGCATGTGAACGAGGACAGCCTCATAAACGGCTATGTGCCCGGATCCCGCGTGCGTGTGAACCTGGTCATCGAGTATGTGGCCGGCAAGAAGAGCGGCCACGACGTGGTGTGCTCCATTAAGCACGTCAGCGCGCTCACTTCGCTCGTGAACGAGTACTCCAAGGTGGACATGCTTTAGCGAGGACACGAGAGGTCTGTCGGCCTTTCGACACAGGACGAAGAAGCTCGAGCTCGCTTTGCTCCAGGACCAGCAAAACATGAGCTGTACACTAACGAGCACTACCTGCGTGTGAGGTCGGTGGGAGCTGCACTGTGAGGTCAAGCGCCACGACGGAGGTGTGGTACGTGAGCGACAAGTTGCCGAGGTGGTGAGCATCAAGTGCAGCGTGATAGATCGACGGGTGCGCCCGTCTTGGAAGAAGGTGTCTTCGTTGTAGTGTATGCCACCGTGGGGCGTGTGGCCATCAAAACGTTCAGACACGGCAAGTCAAGGACGTTGTGAACTTCGCGGCCCTGCGCGACGTGAATCTGCAAGCGGGGCTTAAGGACGTGAACGTCACGGAACTGCCTGACATCTCCTTCTCGAGGATGCTCACGCCGACCACGTCAGCGATGAGCGTGCTGGTCGTGCAAACGCACGAGCTGCTAGGACACGATCACGAGGTAGAGGCCAGTCTTGCCGAGCACCCAATCCATAAACGTCTTGATCGACGCAAGGACCTCTAGTATGACCTTGGACAGCGCCGTAAGTAGCACTGCAGTCGTGATGTATGAACCGCGCGCGAAGTTGGAGGATATGGATAGCATGCCGCCGAAGAAGCACTCGCGCTGCGTCTCTGGTGTCATCCTAATGCATAGAGAAAGTGGTGTAGAACAATAATTTGTTCGCAGTTTCCGAGTTCATTGTTGCGTTTGTCGCTTTATTTTTATTTAATAGTTGAAGGCATACCCGCCTGACGAAAGAGCCTGCACGCTCAAGGTGTCGAAGAGCAGAGCTTTATAATAAATAACACGGGAGTGGCAGGGCAAATTATTTCGGCCAATCAAAATATTTGTGGTCCCTAATGATAAATGTCGCCTTCGTTGTGGTACCCTAGGGATAAATATCCCCTGGAAGTATGTGGCCCTCGGAGCCATCATCTGATATCGCGGAAAGCTACGAGACCGCATGCTGCATAATGTACTCGAGGACGTCCTGGTACAAGGGCTCTTCGCGGCTTTTGGCCTTGCAGATCGTCATGTGGTCCGAGTCCGGTAGAACGTAGAAGCGACCGACGCCTGGATCGGCCGACTCGGGCTTCACAACGACTGCGGAGAGCCCTAGCGCCACTGGTGCAGCACGCTCCTCGCCTACGCTGAAGCAGTCGATACCCAGCTGCTTGAAGCTGTCGTTGAGGTCCTTGAGACGGCCGTTTGGGTCCGCTCCGAGGTCTTCGATGGCCGGGTGTGTCTGGATCAGTTTCCTAATGGACTCCGACTGCACGCCCTTGGCTAGATCGGAACCAAAGTGAGGCACTGCGAGAAACACGACGCCTGTCGTGCTATCTGCAATACCAGACCGATCGCGTTGCTCGTGTTCGACTAGCAGCATCTTCTTCGTTAGCAGTCCACCCATCGAATGGGTGACCAACACAACGGGGCGAGCAGGTGCGTTCGGATGGCGTCGGTCGCGACCAATATTCGCAGCGTACAGAGCCGAAAGCATGACACGTGCACGCTCCTGCAAAGAGAGCGAGGGCCAAGGACTTGACCAACTCACCATGCCAGCCTCGTAGCCCAACGTCACCAAACGCGCAGGCACACCGTTGCGCCGTAAGTCCTTCGCAAGCAACACGTCCGGCCAAATATCGTTGTTTCCTTCCAGCTTGTTGCCCATATCTGTACGCCACGTACCAAATGGATGACCGCGTAGACCATGCACGAACACCACGTCGACTACTGGTGTAGCACTTTCATCACCCGTAACTTCCTCCACCTCGCCAATGTCACTTCGAGAAACAATTGGGTGTACGCCTTCACAGTATACGTCCTTTATGAGATGGCCAGTGGCCACCACTTCATCATACGCCCGAAGGTTTTGAACGACACGAAAGTAATTCGAGCGCTGCATCGGGTCCTCAATCTCGCGCCAGCCACGGATATCGCCAAGAAATTGCTTCCCCGACACCGTCTGCTCAAGCAGCTTAGCAATATCGACGTGATCGCTGGAAACAATAGCCTGATCAGGATCCGAGGAGAGAGCTGAGTTTCGTGGGTCGATATCTAGACAATAGGTAGCGACTAAGTTCGCTAATACCCGGGCGCACTGTGTATGCTGCGCAGGCGTGGCGGCACTGGTTGCCGACAGCAAAGCCACCAATGGCACAACACCCTGTTGGACTAGCTCTGTGTGATGATGCTGTGCTAGCACTGCTAAAGCTGAAGTGCCGGCATCAACCACGGCAGGGTTAAATAGAATGCGCTCATTTCCCGGGGTCAATTCTATCGAGATGTGGGCAATATCTTCCATTTGCTTCACAGCAAGCAATTCTCCGCCCGAAAGTAGACGCATTTGCTGGAGCATGTTCGTAAGCCAAGCCTGAAGGATATGCTCTTGCTTGTTGCGAATTTCCTTCTTTTCCTCCGCCATCAATTCTACGGCGGCCGGTTGCTTCTGCTCAGCAAGAAAAACGAGGCTCGCAACAGCGTTCTCACGCACTTGGTGGTCTGTACTAGCACTCCAAGCTGTCAAAATGTCGACCCAACCGAACTCGATACTGGCCTCATATTCTTCCGCGCCTATGATGGGCAAGTCGGTGAGGTCGTTCACTCCCCTGAAGAAGCTAGACATGGGCAGATCTCGACGAGACTGCAAGAGCGAGGCTGTCCAGGACGCGTCAAACAAGCAATTGAGAGCAATCGCACCGCTCTGGAATCCTGTGCAGATGTTGCGAAAGGTCCATGATAAATGGCGCTGAATGTCCATCATGTTTCTTGCGGCGTCCTCATCAACTGTATCTCCGATATCTTGCTTCCTTTCATGAATTTGGCGTGATAAACCGAAAAGCGCCGCTCTTGTCCTCGAAGACTCACAAACGTAACGCCGACTCTGCGGAGACGCCGTGAGCGTACGTACGCATCGTGAACTAATCAGTTGGAGTTCGAGTCGAAGTCTTTGGCTGCAGATCTTCATCTTTTCATCCTCAATTCGGCCAACTTGACCAGATCCCCGCCTAAACCAGACTGCTTTCTTATGTTTTATCTCGACTTCAGGTTGTTCCATCCCAGTCCAATAGCGAATTTGCTCCATCCAAAGTTCGTATGTATCACGTGACACGGCCGCCGGGTTCTGCCGGGCAACGTGCAGCAACCTGTCCAACACTGTAGCAGCCTGCAATTGTAAGTCCCCGTCGTCGCCAGATCGCGGCAGCTCCAGCAAGTTCGTTGCAAACTTTGGTCCTAATGCCGCTTCCAGTTGCTGTGCACGGAAAGCGCTCGAATCCTCTTGGTCCACAGCCTGCACCAACGCGCTCAGTGCCCACAGTCCGAACTTCTTCATAGAGTCAGGCATTTCTGGTGAGCACAGCTCCACCAGCGCAGTACAGCTTTCGGCTACACGCGAGGAGTCTGTATCCGTCAGCTCCGAGCGATACACCGCAAAAGCTCGAGGTGCGTCTTCCCCCTCCTCGAGCCTTTGGTGAGCCAATTGCTGCACCTTCGTCAGCGCGTCCCCCAGCTGCAGCATATCGACGTAGCTCACGGTATCGTCCTGCTGTTGCTTGAGGTGGGCGAGTGTCTGTGCTAGCGTCAACAGCGACAGTTGTAACTCAGTCTGCCCATTGCGAGCAGCTGCCTCCAGTAGCTTAATCAGACTCTGCACCAGTTCTACGGATAGTAAAACAGACAGTGGTGTCAGGTTGTCATCTACGACTTCAATTTGCAGATAAAGGATACTGTAAGCTCACGTCGCAGTCTTCTCGGGTCCGTAGGCTTGTTCCAGGCTGTGTACTGCACCAGCAGAGGCAGAACGCCTCGCTCGACCAGGAAGCGCAGCGTTTCTTGGCTCTGCTCGTCGCCCTCGAGATGCAGGACGCAGGACAGCAGACGCTGCACCAGCTCGTCCTGCGCCGCCTGCAGCCCGCCACGGCGCAGGATCTCGCCCCACTGAGTCACGAGCGCCATCTCGTCTTTAAGTGACGCCACCGTCTCGCTCTCGTGGAGGACCAACACTCCCATGCGCGCTGCGCTGCGCAGTCGCCGCGCGCTGTCAGGGGACGAAGTCAGCGCTAGCGCCGCCGCGCCGGCCCCCACCGCCACAGACAGAGGGGGCAGTGAGCGTGAGCGCTTAGCCGCAGAGAGGTATGAGCCTCCTGTCTGGCGAGAAGATGCCAGGCGTCGACTGGAATGCGCAGCCGTGGCTCGAGGGAGGAAGCGCTGGGGCCATTCCGCACGCGGAGGCATATTCGGGGAGATGAGCGTTGAAATGCCAGAGTGATGGTCTTGGTGCTCGGTGTACACAACCGTATCTTCACATATCCTCTTTAACTCGATCAGCACATATCCAATCGTTTCAAAAGTACCGGTAAAGAGTTTGGGTTTACCGGTACTTCGCCCTATCAATTACATGTAGACCTACCGTTGGATATGCTCTAAGTACGAGTGTAGCCATGAGGCATTTTCTGAAGTTTGCTGACTGTCACTTGCGTTTCCGAGGAGCCGAAAGGCGTCGTGAACGCCCGCCGACCGATGAGTCCTGTCGGCGGCGCGGAGGCGTTCGCTATGAATGCAGCGAGCGTCTCGCTTGCCAGCGCGCTGGAGTGCGGCTGGTGTCACTCAGAGGCTCGGGCCTCGTGCCGATGCTTACTAGCCGTCGTTTGGGCGCCGCTAATTTGCTGGTTTGGGTTCCGCGCTTCAGTTTTCCGCCGGGTTGAACTTGTTGATTGAAGTTGGAGGCATAGTGAAACCAAGACTGGGTCTCCGATACATTATATTGGGGATGCAGGTGAACTGCAGTTTTTTTATTTTGGGTTTCGAACTGCTCGTTTTCTGAACTTGCAGCACCGCAAGTCGCCCGGCTCTGTTTTGTCGGTAACTTCAACACGCCAATTTTACTTCAAGTACTGTCGATTTGTTCATATCGAAGAAAAAAATGTATACATGTAGCACGCAAATATGATTCCACTGACTGCATCGACAACGCTGTCACCTACTACATGAACATACATACAGGTGCCGCCCGCTTCTTCAGCAATGCGTTTGTGCTTGTTAAAAGCTCTGCTGCACGGCATGGCCTTCATTCGGTCCGTTGTTAAATACTGTCGCCGCCTCGCCGGCAGTCGCCGTCTGGCTAGTCGTCCCTGCGGAGACTGGTGGACCACTCGCTGTTCTGCTGCAACGACGTCCAGAAGACACGCTCGAGGTGGCTCAGCTGGTACAGCGCCTGGCGCTTGGCTTCCGGATCACACTTGCCGGCAGCGATGCGGTACCAATGATACTTCCGCACGTAGCCCACGAACTTCTTGCTGATGCGCATCGGGTGGCACACGAGCACTTCGGACAGGAACTTACGCAGAGAGACGTTGCCGTGTAGTGGCAGATAACCCGCTTTGAACGCCTCGATCATGGCCTTGGCGTAGTTTTCTTCCTCCACCGACCACCGACCACTGCGTACCCTGCCGTGCTGTGAGTAGTCGGACCGTTTAAGTACACGTTGGCTGGACTTCTTGCCACTTTTGTCGCTTGGGCTGTGTCTGATCAGGTTCGTGTTGGCGATTGTTTCCGCCACATTCAGCGCTTCGGCAGACAACACTGAGGCGCTAGACTCATTGTTCAAGATCGACTTGAGACTGAGCGGGTTGAACGACTCGTCGCGTGGGGTCAGGGGCTCCTCTTCCTGGTCAGAAGCGCCTCGAGGGCTTGATCCGAGGCTTCGGAACTTCTTGCTCACACGCATGGTCTTGCACTGCAAGTTGTCTGCAACAAATTTCCGCACCGACACGTTTGGCGGCAACACAAGCTCACCAGTATTCACCGCCTGAATGAGGGAGCTAGCGTACTGCTCTTCATCCGCTGTCCACCGACCATACTTTACTTCAGCGCTTGCCTTCCCGGAACACTCAGCAGCGTCTTCGCTGCTTGACCGGCTCTTGTTAAGGCTGAAGGGAGCGGTCGGTGATGCTGCGCCGGGACCATGTTCGCTTAAGCAAACATCCGTGGGGAACTTGCCTGAAGACAGCACTGTGTCCCAGACCGAGATACCTGTATAGGCAGGCAATCCACGTGTACTAGGCGAGCTTGATCCAGCACTGCTGGGGCTTTGAACTTCGATGGCAGGAGCGTAAGCTGTAGCTTGCTGATGGTAGTGCTGCTGTTGGGGAATGGATGGGTAGATCATGGCCTCGCGGGGCATGTGGCCCAGCAAGTTGTACGAGGCCTGCACGTCCAGACCGACATCTGAGCCGATGCGTGCTCTCTTGGGCATCGACGACGTCTCCAACGGGTAGCCGCCCATGGCGTGCATGATGGAGGGGAGCGCCTGGGGCTGCAGAAGCTCACGCTTGAGCGGGCTGGAACGACCGAAGAGCGGGGACGTCTCGGCCGTCGACGGGCGCACTTGCTCAGCGGCTTCGAGGAGCGGGGACAAGCCAAGCTGCAAATATCACAATACGTAGCAGGCATCGGATTAGGCTTCAAGGGAACGGATGCAACTACATGTACCATCTTTTGGTTGACTGCACATGGACATGCTGATCTTCGTCCACATGCAGCGATCTAAGCACGCGAGGCCTACCTTGGCGATTTCGGGCCGCGTGAAGAAGGAGGAGGGGGACGACGGTGAGCGCGTGCTGGGCCCGTGTTGCATGGTGGCGCTGGTTGGGGCCTCGGTCTTGACGGGGACTGGCGGCGCGGCGTGATACCCACCGGTGGCGACCCGCGTGTCGTCGCGGCCGCGCCCAGTTTCTTGACGTCCCGCTTCGATTGGGATCCTTAATTTGGGTAACTCCACTGAGGGCGGACCCGAGGCGAACGGCCGCACGGCTGTCGACGGGAATGTCGGCGAGGAGGAAAGCATGGAGATCAGTCACGAGCGGGCGAGCTGCTGGTCGTTGGAGCTGGTGTCGACTGACAAGGCGGACCGAGCTCCGCGGCGCTGAATCGAAAATGAAAGCGCCGGGACGCCCAGACGACGCGCGCAGACGGGTCCAGCCCAAAGCAACTTCAATTACCTGCAAGCTCGCATTCCAGGGAATATAACGTATCGGAGACCTAGTCTTGGTTTCACTATGCCTCCAACTTCAATCAACAAGTTCAACACAGAGCCCCGGCCATGCACCCCAGAAAACTGAAGCGCGGAACCCAAACCAGCAAATTAGCGGCGCCCAAACGACGGCTAGTAAGCATCGGCACGAGGCTGGAGCCTCCGAGTGACACCAGCATCACTCTAGCGCGCTGGCAAGCGAGACACTCACTGCGTTGATAGCGAAAGTCTCCACGCCGCCGCCGACAGTACATGTACTTGTCGGTCGGCGGGCGTTCACGCCTTTCGGCTCCTCGGGATTTGTTAAACGCAAGTGACAGTCAGCAAACTTCAGAAAATGCCTCAGCAGCGTTAAAATCGCGACATTGGCTGGCGTGGAGCCAACGGAGAAAACGCATCTGCATCGCCTGCAAAAGGAAGTAAAGCGGCAGTGGCGGCCGTCGCTCAGGTGGCAGTGGAGCCGTGCCAGCAGTGCAGCCGCTGTCTGTCTGCAGTGCACTCGGCTTCGACCTGGAAAAAGTGGCATCATCGGCAAGGTGTCGTGGTTGAGCCTCAACCAGACCTCAACTTGAGGTGCTGCCGACCGACTGCTTGCAGTTTGGCACGCCCCTCCCGTCGTCTTTCGCCATCGGGGCGGCAAGTTCAACGATGGGGGGCACCATGCTCTTCAGGCTGAAGACGCTCGCGGCTCGGCATGTGCTCCGGCAGTCTGCCGGCGGCAGATGGCCACGACGGCCTGACCGCGAGGGCTTGTCCGGTTTGGCAAACGTGCTCCACGCAGGCGCTGTTCCTCGTCAACGGTCTCCAGTGCCGTTCAACGGGCGCTCCGCAGATGGGTTTCGGTGCCGACCCCGCTGTTTACCCAACGCGGAGCTGCCACAGTTATCATCAGCATACACGCTGCGTGTGTCATGGCCGGCAAAGCTTTCTCGAGCGGAGCTTTGTTGAGTGAAGCTGTGTTGAGCAGTGCTGTGTTGAGCCGAGAACGAGAACCTGGCCTTGAATTGCCTTGCCCTGTGCAGCACACACAGTGTGCTCTCTGGCTCAACGCTGAATGTGCCCGATTGAAGCTGCCGTTGAAGCTGCGGCAACCCTCCCGGTAGTGGGCAGCATCCCGCTGGCTACTTCGAATAAACGACGAGCTGCTCGTCGGGTTTTGCGGTGCTCCGATTCTGAAGTGCGTACATATACATGTACCTACCGGTATGACATCTGTCGGTGACTTCTGAATCGCATCCCGGCTGTCGTCCAACCTGCCTTCACGCCAATGCAAGAAAAGAAGAAGAAAAAACTCGCTTGAAGCGCTGGGAGTGTAAGGTCGGAATGATCCCGGAGATGAATTCTTTGAGCAAACAGTTTTTTTCCCACTGTCGCCATGAGCGCCGTCGGTGCCAGCACAGCGTCCCGATGGACAGGCTGGTGCACAGCAACCTCGCAATCGCATTGAGATACATTGAGGTCGCTTAACGTGGTGTAGACTGATATACTTATATCTATCTATAAGGTTCATCGAGTATCAACAAACAAGGTGGTAGTATTAGCGAGCTTGTGAACGCTGTCTTTCACCGCGCAGAGCGAATGTGGTAAGAACGTGGAAGACGGAGATGACTCGCGCGGATCGTCTACCAGCAACACTGCTAACGAGTGAAGAGCTCGAGTGGGATGTGCGTAAATTTCCAGCTCCACAAAGATGCCCACTAACACAGTAGCATCTCCGAGATTGTGCTTGTGCGATAACCAAGGAGTACATCGCTGCTTAATAGCTACCAGTACTGGTACAAACAGAGCTACGCACGGCCCAGCTGATCAAAACTATACGTCGTGCATCTGGACAAGAAATAAGTGGTTGCCGCCAAGCTAGAGTTTTGTTTTTCAGTAAGGTACATTGGTATCACTTAGATCAAACTAACGATTGCCGATGCCGTTCTAGAGATCGCCCTAAGCTAGAGTTTTGTGTCGTTATGTGCGATCCTCCATCAATGGGAGCTGCGGCGGCAAAGTGGGCACGTCGTGCTGGTACTAAACCAATCAATGACGCAGTCTTCGTGGAAGTGGTGGTCACATGGTAGGCTGACCACTGGTCTTGCTTCGTCGGTTGCTGGGTCCTCGTTTAGGCATATGGAGCATAGCTCTCCGTGTGCATCTTCGTCTAACTCGTGGAAGTCTTTCAACGCCAGCACAGCGGACTGCCGTTGAATCTCTGCATCTTTCTGAGGTTGCGGGACCTCGAGGAACGTCTCAAGCTCAGAGAAGATCGTGCACAACTGGGCCCACGACGAGGCAAAGCCACCAGCTTGTAGTCGGATATTGGTCTTGTAAACTGCTAGATCCGTGTACACCCCAAGCAGCTCGCGCACAAAGTTCGGTAACCCCACGGCTCGCTCTTGGATAACCTCCGGTTTGTTGGGTCTGTAACAGGTTGGTGACAAGCAGTGACGGAGGCAGGCTGGATTGGCGCCAGAGGGGCGAGCAGCCGCTCGAAGGCGAAGAGGAGACGTCGGCAGCGGTGAGCGGTCGTTCGAATATGGGACGGATGAAGTACGACAGTGGGCCGAATGAGGTCTCAGAAGCCGGAGGGTGGGACAATTGTCGGCACGGCGAAGTGCAGTCAGCTG
The DNA here is from genome assembly GCA_009729435.1 of Phytophthora fragariae. Taxonomy (NCBI): domain Eukaryota; phylum Oomycota; class Peronosporomycetes; order Peronosporales; family Peronosporaceae; genus Phytophthora; species Phytophthora fragariae. The sequence goes on along the minus strand of QQOI01000002.1, from coordinate 167,616 downwards.
ATCGAATTAGTGGGCGGTTTGGGCGGCGGTACGAGCAGCCAGAAGCCGCTCAGTCGAGAATCTGCCACGAAGGGCACAGAGCAGAGCAGAGCGGACGTCGAGTCCGTCGAGTACGCCGAGTACTCGCTGACCAAGCGCTGACCGGACGACGAGTCCGGTAAGTACGCCGAGTACTTACCGACTCACGGAGCGGACGAAGAGCCCGGTGAGTGCGTAGAGCGCTCGTTGGCGACTCACGGAGCGGACGAAGAGCCCGGCGAGTGCGCAGAGCGCTCGTTGGCGACTCACGGAGCGGGCGAAGAGCCCGGCGGGTGCGTAGAGTGCTCGTTGGCGACTCACGGAGCGGACGACCTGGTGATCTGGACGAGCGATCGCACGGAGTTTCGAGGGGAGTTCGAGGCAAAGGACGGCAGTGACCGTCCAAGTCGACTGAGCAACCGCGTTGCAGTAGGACAGGCGTCCGAGGCGTACGTCCGAGTGGCCAAGTTCGGCGTCGGCCAGGAAGACTTCATTAGGAACCCGAGCGGCAGCTAGGTGTGGCAAACTAGGGACGGACAGTAAATAAAGTAGGTCGTGCTGCCAGATGGGCACACACCGGCGCGGAGGACAGCGGTTCTTCCTCCGACAGCCAACAGGACTTTGGACGCTATCAGCATTGGGCATACGACCAAGCCCGGCGTGCAGGGTTAAGAAGACACGTTATATGGTGGTCATACAGGGGCGAAGTGACGCTCACGACGGCGATAACACTATGGCGAGAACGAAGACAATCGTCCGAAGCTCACTGGGCGAAGTTGCGGCTGGTGACACTCCAAGAGCGAGCTCGAAAACCCACGAAGAAGAAGCGAAGACTGAAGAACGACCACCGATGGCGGAGGAAAACGCCGCAGCACCCAGCACCTCTCACGACGCAGGGCGATCCGACCAAGAACAAGCGTCTGGAATATCTCGGCCAGCTGACAGAGGCGGTGCGAGTAACTCATCGAACGTCGGAACTGAACCGGTCGCTGCATTGACTGCGGTGATTCAACAGCTATTGACTACGGTGAGCCGATTGGAAACAAGGATGGGACGACTGGAGACGCCGGCGCCACCAGAAACAAGCGCGCCGATGGAATCGATGACGACGAGAACGGCTGAACCAGCCGTGACGACGACTCCGGCGGCAGCACCGAGTGGCGTCGCAGCGACGTATCAGTCTCGAACGACATCAGCCACGACGCCAGCAGCAGCGCGGGCAGCAGCGACACCGAGACGACCATCTCGAGGCGGCCGGCATGTTGAAGCTGTCCACGGCGACGACGATCCGAGCGACAGCAGCGACTTCAGCACCGACAGCTATGACAGTGGGTCCGGCAGCTCAAGCAACGATGGACACGCACGGCGACACCGAGGTCGGCGGCAGCGATGACGACGACCGAGTCATCGGAAAACGCCTTCACGACGAGACCGGCGCCACCGGCGACGAGAGCGGAAGAACGCTAAGGAGCTTGACTTGCAGCCCTTCAAGCCCACGGCCGGCGGCGTGCGAGTCGAGACGTGGATCGCGAAGGTGGACTTGGCGGTGGAGGGCGCACGAATCTCGGGGCGCGGCGACTGGAACGACGAAGAGCTGTACTACGTGGTTGGAAACAAGTTGCAGGACGACACAGCTAAGTCCTGGGTCCAAATCAACAAGGAACTAGTCGGACATGAACGAACCTGGTCCAAGTTGAAAGAAGCCCTGGTGCGGAGGTTCGGAGAGCGACCTGACCTCGCCCAAGCAGAGTGGAGAGTGATGCAAAGGACGATGCAACCCGGTGAGACGTTCGCCGACTTCGCATCAGGTCTACGGGACGCGGCAGGACAGACTCGTGTCCGAGAAGAGACGCTACTGGGCCAGTTTTACCGCGGATTGGAGAAGACGACTCGGCAGCTGGTGAAGCTGGCGCCTACGCCAACGACAGTTGGCGAGGCTGTGGACAAGGCCACCAAGATTGATGATTCGAGCTACAACGTCGCGAGAGGCATGCGGAACATCGGTCAGCCCTGGGCAACGTCAACAACTCAGACGGCGATCCAGATGGATGGTACGACGGGCGCGATGCGTGTGATCCCAGGCATCGGCAGCATGCCGGCCGACATGATAGGCGACTTGACTGTCGGAGGCAACGAGGTGGGCGAATAACATGCGTACTTCACGAACCCACAGGGTGTCTTCGACAAGAACAGCAATGTATGGGTGGCACCGAGCGGCAGGACGTGGAACGGGAAGTTCTGGTGGCTGAATAAGAAGGAGCGTAAGGCGGCGACGTTCGACCAGCGGGCGACGAACAAGCGGCACGCGGGTAAACCCGAACGAAAGGTGAAAGTGATGATGGTGACGGCGGACCAGACTTCGAGCAGCGAGGAGTCAGATGCTCCGCCCCCGGCGAAGAAAAAGAAGCGCGGGGCTTCTGTTCGACAGACTAAGACTGCGGAGCGAGCAACCGACGCACCACCTGCTCGTCCAGCTGGGGCATCTGGCAAGCAACCCAACGAGATGAATCGCTGCTTTGCATGTGGCGGCGCAGGTCACTTTGCGAGGGAATGTCCGGACACGGCTGCGAAGGCGAGGAACGATGCGTATCTCGCCGAGCGGAAGTCGAAACTCGAGTCGGCGGAAAACGGAAATCGGGCGTAGTAAGGGGAGTACCGCGTCCGGTGCCGAGTGAGATTCCCCGACGAATGCAGGACGGTATGGAGACGAGTGAGGGCGAACAGCGGTTTTTGCCAGGCATATCGGCCGCGAGATTGGAAGAGAAGGCGACGTGTGACGATGTCGACAATCCCATGTTGACTGGGGCGATGATCAGAGTCGCACGTGCCGTGAACAAGCGGCTGGATGATGAACTGGGATGAGGATCGTGCGCGGCGCAGTGTGGCCACCGTGCGACCGGCAATGGCTGCACTGCGTTATGTTCGCCCAGATACGGACGACGGTAACCAGACTCAAGATCGACGGGCAGGACGAGAACATCAAACTGGGGAAGGCGGCAACGTGACAGAAGCCACCAACTCCGCAGCGGCGACCTTGTCTGGGCCTAGAGAGACAATGACTGGCGTGGGAACGGCGGATGTGACTGCGGGCGCGGACAACGAGGTGATGTTGACGTCGGTCGCGACGCGCGTCGAGTCGACGGCCACGGTGGATGCCGTATACACGGCGAGATCGGAGGCGAAGAAGACGCGAAAGGACGAGAAAGAGCGACGAGAGCAGCGAGCTCGGAAGAAACTGGAGGCAGTCGAGACTGGCGGTGATGAAGTCGACCAGGCAGTGGCAGCTCTGAAGAAGGAGCAACAGGACCGGCGGCAGCGAGAGGCGAATGGCGCTCGACTCGACCTGGCGGCCCGACAGCAGCGACAACAGAGCAGCTCTGAAGTAACTGCTGGAGAACGTGCGAAAGTGAGTCTGGTGCAGCGTGTGCATCACAGTGGCGGTGACGCGCGAGATGATCATGACGATAGTGTGAGCGACGGTGGTGGTCTGGACACTACGGCCAGTGATGGACTACCTACAGCTCTGATGGACGTGGATGGCGAGCGAGTGCACGTGAAGCTGGACAGTGGTGCGCGATACTCCGTCGCCGGAACCGACTGGATGCTGCGTGGAGAGAGGTGTCGACGGGCGGCTCCGGTTGAGTGCGTCGAGGGGATTGGCGGTTTCTTGCTGGACGTTCTGGGTGTCTGGACGTTCAGCATGAGGAATGCCTACGGGTGGTTGGTGCAAGTGGACGCGTGCATCATCGACGGCTGCACCGACGAATTTCTGATCGGAGTTGACTTCATGCGTCAACACCGAGCCATGCTAGACTTCGAAAGAAATGAAGTACGTTACTTCGAACGCAACACGCAAGTGGTGATCCCGTTTCGTACGAGTGAAGGCAACGGAAACCAAAGGTGGCGGCGGTGAGGCTAGTGAGGCAGACGCGTCTCACGAGAAGTTCCGTGACGCCCATGGAAGTGGTGGTGGCTGCTCCTGACGGTGAAGAGGGCGTGTTTGTGCCTACGCAGCGGTGCGGCACGGTGATGTTGGCGACGACGTTAACGAAGGCGAAGGACGGCAAGGTGTTGGTGCCGGCCATTAATGTGCAAGGTGGACGCGTCAAACTGCCGGCAAAGAAGGAGTTGGGCACATGGATACCAGTGGACGCCGACATGCAAGTACTGGCGCTGAACGGACAGATCGACCAGGAACGATTGAAGGAGTGGATCGAGTCGCTAGGAGACGGCACTACGCCATTGGAGAACGAGGAGGACGTGCGAATTGGAATGGAGGAGCCCGGTGCACGGGATAAGATTCTGAAGCTACTTCGGGCGTATCGTAAAGTGACTATTAGTGAGGGTGACTGCCCTCCGGTGACTACGTTCAGCATTACATTGACACGGGTAGTACGGCGCCGATATTGCTCAAACGGCGTCGGCAGGCTCAGAAGGAGGATGCGGTGATTGAAGACAATGTGGTTAAGATGCTACAGGCTGGTGTAATTGAAGAGAGTAATGGAGCATGGGGATTTCCGGTCGTGTTGGTTCGGAAAAAGGATGGTGAAGTGCGCTTTTGTGTAGATTACAGAGCACTGAACAAAGTTACGAAGAAGGATGTGTACCCCCTTCCTCGCATTGATGAAACCCTAGAAGCACTTGGAGGAGCTCGGCTGTTCACGACGCTGTATTTACGGGCTGGCTACTGGCAGATTGGCGTTGCACCCGGCGATCGTGACAAGACCACATTTACTACGAAGCGAGGACTGTACAGATTCGTGCGCATGCCGTTCGGGCTAATGAACGCACCTTCTACTTTCCAACGCATGATGAATGGAGTATTGCGTGGTCTTACGTGGACGACCTGCCTAGTTTACTTGGATGACATCATAGTGTACACGCGGGGCGGACTCGAAAGACATGTAGTGGAGCTAGCTACAGTACTGGAGCGACTCTCAGCAGCGGGCTTGACGCTGAAGTTGAAGAAATGCGTCTTCGCCACGAAATCCATGGAGTATCTCGGGCACGAGCTCAGCAGCGAAGGAGTTCGACCGGTGGAACGATTGGTGACGGCGGTGTCGGAGTTTCCCCGACCTGGCAACCCGGTGGAGGTGAAGCGCTTTGTACATCTCGCCGGATACTACAGGAAGTTCATCGAGGCGTTTGGCTCCATCATGGCCCCGCTGACTCGACTCCTGAAGAAAGACAGTGTTTGGGAATGGACGGAGGAACAGGAGTTCGCTTTTGAGAGGGTGAAGGCGGCCCTAACTACAAAACCCCTGCTCGCCTACCCGAATTTTGAGCTCCCATTCCGTCTAGTGACAGATGCCAGCAATGTTGGATTAGGCGCCTGCTTAATGCAAGATCAAGGACGTGGCTGGCCGCCGATTGCATTCGCGAGCAAAGTGAACAGCCGCGAGGAGGCTAACTACTCAATCACGGAACTGGAATGTCTGGCAGTGGTATGGGCGGTGAAATTGTTCAGGCTATATTTGTATGGGCGAGTCTTTACAATTATTACTGATCACTCAGCGCTGCGATGGCTGATGACGAGACCTAATTTGGCTGGGCGACTTCACAGATGGTCCCTGACCCTACAAGAGTATGAATTTGAGATCCTATATCGGCCAGGTGCGACGAACGTCGTGGCTGACGCTCTCTCGCGGGCCCCAGCAGCAGTATTGGCGGCGATTGGGCGGCGGGCGACGCGAGGACGGCGATCGGCTCGAGGACGGCGAACAGAACGGACGACACGAGCGGCTGAGGAGGCCGGCGACGACTCGAAAACGGAGGACGACGATCCGGATCACTCGCCGACACCGATCGAGAACACGGAGACGGTGGTGGAGACCTTGACGACGGACGATGGTGTGGAGACGGAAGACACGACTGCAACAGCGCCGGTACAGACACAGACTCTCGTGCTGGACGGTGACAGGAATACGGAGACGGCGGGCGGACGGGCGGAAGTCAACCGACCCTTGACCCGTGCTGCCAAGCGACGTTTAGAGGCGGAGGCAGCAGCCAGAGCTACGAGACAAGCGGCTGACGATGAGCGACGAGCAGGTTCAGCACCTGACGGGGACGAAAGCGACGCGCTGCTCTCGGCAACGAGGCCAACAGTGGACGATGCGAACTCGGCGAGCACGAGGGTGGACGACGCGGATGTGACGAGGCCGGCAGTGAACGACACGGACACGGCTAGCCCGAAGGCGGACGATGTGGACGCAATGAATGAGAGCAGCTCAGGCCCACGTGCAGGCGGCGGATACCGCAACTGGCGGACGAAGCGTAGTGACGACGTCGGGGACGATCGCGACGACTGACGGCACTGTGGAACGGGCTACGGCAGCGAGCATGACGCGCGATGATGGCACTGAGCCACCACTCCGGGTGACGGACACAACGACGACAGTGACCACGAGTGGCACGGCACCGTCACGACGGCGTGTGACGTGGGCCAAGCCAGAACGGGAGGTTACGAGCACCGACTCGGACGTGGAGTCGGAGACGAACGAACTCTCGGGCGTGACGTCGACCGGCAAGGCAAAGACCCAACGGCGGACGAAGGCCGCGACAGATGTACCGGTGGCGAAGCGACCGCCAGCGAAACGACGATCGACCTCGGGGAAGTCGCCAACAGCGGTGTCGACTCTGGCGACGGACGTAGCGGACGATGCACCAGAGACGGAGGAAGAGGAGACGGCGTTGCCTGAAGGCACCCTGCAGCTGAGTGACGACGAAATCGCCGCGGCGCAGAAAGCGAGTCAAATGGTGCAGAAGATATCAGCGGGGGGCAACTATCATGGCTTAAAGGTGGAGCAGATCTACGGACTCGTAGTGGTGAATACGAAGAACGGACGGCGGGTAGTGCTGCCACCAGCACTATGGGCCATCGTCTTCAAGGAAATGCACGGTTCAGTTTGGGCAGGCCGTTTGAGAGGACCACACACGTACGGACGAGTGGCACAGCTTTATTGGTGGTCAGGCTTACAGAGAGAAGTGAATCAGTGGGTTCGAGGATGTCAGGAGTGCGGTAGCCGCAAGGCGCGTCCGCGTGAGGTGATCCCTCCTCTGCGAAGCATTCGTGGAGGCGATGTCGGCGACAGATGGGCGCTTGACGTCGCAGGACCCTTCCCCGTAGCGGATGGTGGAGAACGTTACGTGATAGCGGCGCTGGAGTATGTTACTCGCTACGCGGTGGCGAAGTGCGTGACACGGCACACAGCGGAGAACGTGGCGACCTTCCTGATGGAAGACGTTGTGCTCAAGTTCGGAGTGTTTCGTGAGATCTTGACGGACGGAGCCCCGGAGCTCACAGGCAAGTCGATCGAGCAGCAGGTGCTCATGCTACAGTCGAAGCAGATAAACCCGGTGCCCTATCGGCCCCAGATCATTGGATTGGTAGAGCGCTTTCTCCGCTCTTGGAAAGATTGTGTGGCAATGTACATGGCCAACGAGCAGCAGAACGACTGGAACTTGTGGGTGAAGTTCGCCGTGTACGCATACAACTCGGTGCGACACTCGACGGTCGCACTCTCACCGAACGAACTCATGATGGGTAGACGGCTGCGACCGCTGAATGAACTGCTGCGACGAATGGAGACTACGGAGGCCAGCGAATTGATGGCGTATCACGAGAAACTATTGGCGGCAATGACTAAGAGCCACGAGTGCGCGGCGAAAGCCATGGAGAAAGAACAGAGACGCCAGGCACGCTATTACAATCGCAAAACTAAGCAGAAGCGGGAGTTTCGGCCTGGTGATCGTGTTTGGGTGTACAATCCTCCGAGGGGACCTAAAGCAACCAAGTTCGTACACAAATGGATGGGGCCCATGCGAGTGGTTGAGTCCGCAGGTTACGAGAATTTCCTGCTGCAACGTGAGGATAAAAGTGGAGCGCCGGAGACAGTAATAGCTCACGTTTCATTATTGGTTAGCTATCACCTTCCGACACTACTGCTACAACAGGCGGCAACCGACATCGAGGCGCAACTGGACTATGAAGATCAGAGCGGGGAAGAGACAGATGAACCGACGAACCGAGCGCCTATACGAGCAGCGACGGCAGGCCGCGCTTCAAGAAAGGATGGACGGCACCAGAAACGACGTAGAGGTACAATGGCGGACACGGGCGGAGTCTCGGCGGAGGACACTCGACTGGTGGAAGGACGACGTCGACGGAGACGTAACAAGGCTAGACAATACGTCCTCGAGTATGAACTACTGTCCGTCGGTGACGAGCGACACGGCAACGCAGTCGGCGAACGACTATGGCTTTCGGTTGCTGACTATGAACGACTGTGCCAGAGCGGGAGAGTCGTGGAAGACTCCCAGGTTGGGGAAGCCGTGTAACAGGTTGGTGACGAGCAGTGACGGAGGCAGGCTGGATTGGCGCCAGCGGGGCGAGCAGCCGCTCGAAGGCGAAGAGGAGACGTCGGCAGCGGTGAGCGGTCGTTCGAATATGGGACGGATGAAGTACGACAGTGGGCCGAATGAGGTCTCAGAAGCCGGAGGGTGGGACAATTGTCGGCACGGCGAAGTGCAGTCAGCTGATCGAATTAGTGGGCGGTTTGGGCGGCGGTACGAGCAGCCAGAAGCCGCTCAGTCGAGAATCTGCCACGAAGGGCACAGAGCAGAGCGGACGTCGAGTCCGTCGAGTACGCCGAGTACTCGCTGACCAAGCGCTGACCGGACGACGAGTCCGGTAAGTACGCCGAGTACTTACCGACTCACGGAGCGGACGAAGAGCCCGGTGAGTGCGTAGAGCGCTCGTTGGCGACTCACGGAGCGGACGAAGAGCCCGGCGAGTGCGCAGAGCGCTCGCTGGCGACTCACGGAGCGGACGAAGAGCCCGGCGGGTGCGTAGAGTGCTCGTTGGCGACTCACGGAGCGGACGACCTGGTGATCTGGACGAGCGATCGCACGGAGTTTCGAGGGGAGTTCGAGGCAAAGGACGGCAGTGACCGTCCAAGTCGACTGAGCAGCCGCGTTGCAGTAGGACAGGCGTCCGAGGCGTACGTCCGAGTGGCCAAGTTCGGCGTCGGCCAGGAAGACTTCATTAGGAACCCGAGCGGCAGCTAGGTGTGGCAAACTAGGGACGGACAGTAAATAAAGTAAGTCGTGCTGCCAGACGGGCACACACCGGCGCGGAGGACAGCGGTTCTTCTTCCGACGGCCAACAGGACTTTGGACGCTATCAGCATTGGGCATACGACCAAGCCCGGCGTGCAGGGTTAAGAAGACACGTTATAGGTCTAATGTGCTTGCTCGGGAAAGAAGGCGAAATGGCGCGTCGCATCGCATTGGAAACAACAGCAAACGCTTTGCGGCAATCGATGGTCGTCTTGCGAGTGAACTCCCTGCGAACAGTGTATTCCCAGTATGCGATGCGCTTGAGCAACAGTCTCCTGAAAACTTCGAGCTCCGAATACCGCTTCTTCAGCACCCACTGGTCGCCAGCATCTACTCGGGTATCGGCAACTCGACGGATATGCATGCAGTAGACAGTGAACCAAACATCGGCAGCGGCCTCGGAGGATAAGACGTGGGTCACGGTGGTGCGAATGTCCAGTTCGGTGCCGACTAGCGCCTCTCTCCGACGCGTCTGGAACTTGATCAGTCGACGAAAGTGCGGTTCGTCCAGAAGACCGCTAGAGGCCAGCAGCTTGTTCTCGATGGCGGACGTCGTCATGAGCCTCAGTCGCTTGGGTGGTTGGGTTTCTTTAGCGTTGTGAAATGGAGTTCTGAGGTTGCTTGGGTTCTCTGAAGTTCGTCAGGAATTCGTGTTGACGCCAATCGGCAGGCAAATCGCCGCCAATGCGCTGCCTGGATACTCTCCAGTCTGGAGTCCAGTATCCAGCCAAGTCTTGCACGGGCACTGCACAAGCTATTTAGTATTGGATCGGATGCCGTCAAGTGGCGGTCAAGATGGAAGGTGTGTTGCCTGTGATGCATTGTGGTTTATAGGTGTCGGCGACGGTAAGAGCACTTCAATATGCTTACATGTACACTTGATGCTTGGTAGGTTGGTGCGCGATTACGCGGCTGTGGAACGGCGACAAAGCGGACATGTCGTGCTGGCACTGAACCAGTCGATCACGCAGTCTTGGTGGAAGTGGTGGCGGCAGGGTAGCTGCACGAGCGGTGCGTTTTCGCTGGCGGTGGGGTCTTCCTCATTCAAGCAGATGCAGCACATAGGCTCCGCTTGGTCGAAATTCGGGTCGTGGTGATGTAAGCCCGGAAGCTCATCGAGGCTCTCGAGAGCCAACACAGCAGATTGCCGGCGCGTCTCCGCATCCTTTTGCAGCTGGGGCACCTCCAAGAACATCTCGATATTTGTCTGCATCTCGTGGAGTAACTCGTACGACGAGGCGAAGGCGTTGGAGTGTAGCTGCCTATTGCTCAGGTAGAGTCCGAGATCGGTGTACACACCCATGAGCTTGCGGACGAACTCCGTCAAACCGTGGACCCGCTCGGCGATGATCTTGGGGGTGTCCACACGGATGCGCTTCTTGGGGAACTGCGGGGAAATGGCGCGACGCAGAGAGTTTGAGACGACGGCAAAGGTGTTGCGCGTGTCACCGTGGTCCTTTATGGTCTTCTGGTGCGCGAACTCGTGGGTGACAAAGTTCTCCCAGTGCTCGATTTGTTTTAGGAGCTGCTTGCGGAACCTGTCAAACTCTGAGTAGCGCTTCTCCAGTACCCACCGCCCCCCTACGTTGGGGTCACGATCTCGCGCGACTGCTGTGTGGTGCAATACGTCGTCGGCGCTGCGGAGGCGCATGCGGTAGGCAGTGAAGGACAGACGTGGCTCGTCACACATGAGTACACGCACGGTCTCGATGACGATCTCCAGCTCGCTGCCACCAAGCCCTTCTCGGCGGCGCGACTGGAACTTGATGAGCCTGCGGAAGCGGGGTTCATCCAGCATGCCGCTCATGGCAAGCAGTTTGGCCTCCATCGCCGCGGTGATTCTGAAATTGGTGAAACGGAAAATGGCTTCGTGGAAGTCGGTGACGGCTCGCGCACGGCTACCAGCGGGATGCTCCATCCTCCGCCACTTTAATAAACAGATTCGCCGATGCTGTTGGCGCGAATCTCGTCCGGCAACTTCAAGCAGGTAGGTTTAATCTGCTGTGATTCCTGCCGGTACTGCGAAATACTACGTAGTAGATCGTCACAAGGAAGCGAGCACAAGCCTCTCTACTCGAATCTACCCCATCTCCTTACCCGCCGCAAAGAGCGCAGCGACTCGCTGGTAAGGATGCTCGCCGTCATACACTCAGTGATCCGAGTTTCCAGACCTGTGTTCGTAGCAGCAATACCCAAAACGCAAATGTGCGCTTCCGAGTTTCAAGTCTCTCCACCCTCGAATCTACTATCGCCATACACGCACAACTATAATACACGTGGTGCTCGAAGGTATTAATAGCGTCTTCACAGCCACTAGCCAAGTTGGCCTTTCATCTTCAAATAGTCAAGTCGCTTTCTCAAAGGCCATTTCGCAGTCGGGGTTGTTCCAGGTATGTAGTGTTAGCGGTGTTCGGACAAGCCGAGACCTATCCAATATGCTGTTACAGCATTGCTGTATATTTCCCTCCACGTTCCCAAAGCGTTAGATACAGGCTGTACATGTAGAGCGGGAAAGTGTGGCAAGTATCGCGCCGCTCGTCTTTCCCACCCACGTCGCGCCGCGGTGCGTTCACTGAGCGGGTCTTCAACCTGGCCGCGCTCAGAGGATGACTCAGACGATGACACGGTTAGGTAAGGACAATTCTCGCTTTTGATTGGTTAATTCCGCTGTTAATCCGGGCGGCTGAATATTCAGAATATATTGTGAAAACCGGTCAGAATGTCTACGAGGAATCGCCTGTAAATCAGGGATTTGCACGCATCGGATAATAGCTAAATCGCACTCAATATTATTTAAATATGGATATTAAAGGGGGTTCAGAGGTCTAAACCGGAGGGGCATCGTATCAAGCGATCAACTCTTATTAAGCCAGCTATTTGCGCGGCTGAGGGCAAGCAGCAGTCAGGGAGAGAATACCGGTAAATGCACAATTATTTCGAGTTTCGACGCCATGTCCGCAGCAGAGTTCCGTTGGCGTGCGGTAATTTGCACTATGCGAACGGCATACCGTGTGCGCGAGTAGGCCCGATTATTGGCATCAGCGCGCGTACTGTTCTCCGATAGATCAATTAAAGGACACGTAATGCCCGGAGGGCGCAAAAATGTGGTCATGCTACCTGTTCCCGTCCTACGGTTTATCGAGGGCTCCGTCAAGGGCCATCCGTGTTTCTATGTAGAAGAGCTCCAAGCGGAGTGTTCCCTGTCACGCGGGCGAGGGATTCCATTGTGTATTGGACAGCAGAATTATATATGAACAAGAGCCCGGAATGCCGACTTGCAAGTCGGCATTTCGGCCTAGTTAAATCGGCTGTGTATGCGATTGGCGCCTATCTTAATACTGTTCCAATTTGGAGTCCAACCGAGGGTAACTATAACTAAATACGACTGGTCCCGAAATAAATAAGAGTACACAAATCTAAATAAGACTCTAAAGCGGCCGATTTAGATTCGGATTAGACATTCTGGCCGGTTTTCACAATAATCACTCTCAAATATCATTTTAAGCCTGGTTTTTGTATGTATTTTCTGGATACTGTACTTGTTGATCGTTGTGATCGTGATGCTACAGTACCACGTTGCCGACACGCTAAATGCCGCCGCTATGAACTCGATTGGCATATTTCAGCGTGTCCCAACGTCCAGCTCGCTGACCCTCGGCCATACAACTGACGTACGCCCATGATACGGGCGCTCCCTGCTCGTGAGTCTGCAGCTCACCGAATATCCACCGAATCAAGTGCCACCATGATGGCGGATTCAGCTCCGCCTCAAGTCGGCGTCGTTCGTCACGAGCTTAAAACACTCTGCACGATTTCGATGCAGCGTACTTGTAGTCTGCACAGAGCTCACGGCCAGCGTATCAAAGGCCGTGACAATGAGTGCAATTTGCATTGCCAACTGCTGCAGAAGTCTTCTACAGCGAGTGCCGAGGCGTACTAGTCACGGTCAAATCCACCCAGGCGAAGTGGCACTGACGATCTCCATCTCGGGCGAGTTAGCGAAGGGATTCGATGGGGCCAGTCTCGTAAGCGTCTCGATTTGATTTTTGATTACCATTCGTGTACAAGGATTGGCAGGCGTACCGTGAACTATACAATGCCTGAAACCGACCATTCTCGTTTGTCAATTGCTTGGTGTGCCGCAGGTGACAATACGATTCGATTTGTCGCGCGTTCAATGGCTCCGTACTGAATGAACTTGTGTCAAAGGTGCCTTGACTTCTGGAGAACCTGCTCAAAAATCTCTCACTAGTCGAACATCCTGCTAGCAATAATATCCAATCAGGCCGCCGAACCTGGATTTTCAGCTGGAAACTTGCTTTTGTCCTGCCTTTGAAAATGGGCCCACGCCCGCTCTATGATGAGAATTGTCCCAAGCAATCAGCAACAATTGTGTGAACGGTCCATCGACCAGCCCAGCCGAGACCCGTCGTCCACGGCAGATATATCATTATTGCATTGTCACCTCCGAGTGAAATCACCGCACTGTACCAACTCGGTCCACCCCACGAATCGCCTCCTACCCCACCGACATGACCATCACGCCGCGCGTCCAGAGTCAGTACTTTCAAAGAGACCAAGAGCTCATTCGCTTGGCGCCCAACCAGGACCAGGCCCGCTCCCTGCCCACGAAACGTGCCGGTACACCTTGGACCCTCGAGGAGCACGAACTTTTCTTGGAAGCCCTCGAGTGCTATCCGTCAGGTCCGTGGAAAACAATTGCCGCGCATATCGGGACGCGAACCACCCGCCAGACCATGACGCATGCGCAAAAGTATCGCGAAAAGATTGCACGGAGGCGGAAAGCGGAAGCCGCTGCGAGTCCTACGAACAAATCAGAGAGCGAAGTCCTCGTCACAAGTGATCATCCGCGCGCCCCATACGAAGCACCGCAGGCGTACGCACTATCAATGAGCGCCCAGAACCAGTTGCCTCCCAAAACCAACCAAGCCATGCAGCACGAGGGGGAGTATCTCGATAGCCATGGCCAATTTGTCACGCAAGAAGGTGAACTGGAGCTGGACGACAGCGTTATCGCGCTTTTGGAGACGTTTGAGCCGCTTGAAATGATGTCTGCGCTGGGACCGTGAAATCGGCGCTTGTGTTTGTTGTCCAAGAACCCTGAAGTAACAACAGGATGCTGTGGTTAGTCTAGTTTTGATAGTCCGTTCCAGCAAATGCATACCTCCCATAGGTACGTACAATGAGATACGTCCTCGTAAGAATGAAAAAAGTATCAGCGATATCTCCATCCTCCTTTTTGATGATTGTGGTCGCTCTTCATCTGCAATTCGGGTATCTGCTCTGCTTCAATACATACTTTTTCATCAGCCCTGGTCAACCTACTTTCAATACGGAGGATCGAACTTACCATAAAATACCACCTGCCACAACAACAGCCATGGGTCGGAATGCAATTTACAGAGAAGCGTAGTTCTGCGTGATTTGGTCAATTCGGAGAAAAGCTTCTTGAAAGAACGCGCGATCGATGCCAAAGCGTTCATACTGGTGTAAATATGCGCCGTGCGAAAACATGTCGTAAGCTTTGTCCATCGTTACCGCCAATGTCTGCACCATTGCCTTGGAATTGCTGCAGGAAGTTGAAGGTTAGGATGTTTTTATCGAACAGCCAAGCGCATTTATAGTTGGCAGGTACCTGATCAGAGTCCCTGTTTTGTCGTAGGAGTTGAAGTTCGAGGCGGATGAATAGCGTTGAAACGAGTCCATACTCCATGGGGTGTACATCCTTGGGTCAGAAAATGCAGCTGCATCAGCTTGCTCGGAGTTTTTCCTCGTAAAATAAGTAAGTTACCGACGGAGCGGTTTAGCACTCTTCCTTGTTCAGACGACAAAGAAATATCCCAGTCGACACCTTCCTCAAAAGCCGCATTGGCAACTTGCATCTGGCCAGGGCAAAAATCGCGTTAGACTCAAACGAATTCACCTCGGCAGAAAAAAAGTCCGAACCTGGTGCAAATGCTTCACAACTCCTGTCCATGTGTGCGTGCTAAACTTCTTGGATCTATGGGGCATCAGTGGTACCATCTTGATATCAAGAAGCTTAAATCCCTGCAACCACCGCAGCCAATCCACAAAGTTTACACGTGAGTTTCTTGCAGTAGCTACACTCCATATCAAAGCGACCAAATATCCAATAAAGCGTACGGGATGCTGGCACAACCGGTCGCGAATTTCTCCGAGCAGATCAAAACTCCTGTCAGAATTGGAGCCCACCGGGAGAATCGAAGAGGCCAGGTGAGCTGCGAGAACTTCATTCATCGCGTCAAACGAGGGGTGCGGGATGCGCAGCAGCTTCTGGCAGATGAGGCTTGCGGCGTCGTTCTGCAGCATGAAAATGCCGTGTGCCGCGTCCGCGAGACTTGCCATCGTGAGCATCGCGTTGTAGTTTTGAACAATCACCTCCCCAGATTGGTATGGCCATACCACAGCATTCAGCAAGGACGTCGAGGGGTAGAAATCCGCCAGCTCCTCGGTAAGGAACGAGCCCAGACCAGACCCTGTGCCTCCTGCTGCGCTTTGAAGCGTAAGAAACCCACTCAGCAAGTCGCAGCGCTCGGCTTCCTTGTACCACAGACCGACACAAATCACAGTAAGCCTCTATAGCCACAGCAGGGCGTACACCAACGGAGAAGTATTAAAACTCCGGCGCAACAGCGCAATCCACGCACCGACTGCAGCAAGTCCAGCAGCTCGGTCTCCACCTGCGTGCCCTGCGTCCTGTACCCACTCGCCCAGTTGTTGCCCGAGCCGCTCTGCCTCGTGAACGCGCTCTTGGGCCCGTACTCCCACGCCGCAGCCGCGCTCTCCATCTTGTAGCACTGCTGGATCACTTTCGGCTCCATATCGACCAGCACTGCGCGAGCTCTTCGCCTGCTGCGCGCGTGCACCACTGAGCGGTCGCTGCGGAAGGCGTCGGCCGAGTGGAAGAAGGACGAGTCGCCCGTGTCCGCCTCCTGCTCTGCCGCCAGCTTATCGAACAGCGCGCGCCCCAACTGGTTCCCACACTGCCCGACCTGCAGCGTCAGCATTTCGTTGCAGAATATTGTACTACTGACTGCAACGTGCGAGCTCGATTTTTACTCCCTTTAAGTACGATTGCGTTGGGAGAATCCACTGGAGCGCCAAAAAGGGAGAAACAGGGACCGCATCATGTACAACGGCATCGGGCTGCGCACGGTGCGCGGCTCCGGCACCAATGGCTACGTGCAGCGCAACCTCAGCTACGTGAACGCGTCGCGCACGCGGCAGACGCTAGCGCGCAACCAGCGCGGGGGCTCGTCGGGGGACTTCGGCGCGCACAGAGGCGGCAAGAGCCGACCGCCGCCGAACGCGGACATTCTGCTGCACGAGCAGAAGCGCAAGGTGGAGCTGCAGCTGCTGGAGATGTCGCTGGAGATGGAGGAGCGCGGCTGCGACCCCGACGAGATCCAGGACAAGGTCAAGCGGGAGCGCGAGCGGCTGCTGGCGCGACTGGACGTGGCCGGCGACCGAGGGCGCGAGAAGGCGAAGGACGCGGAGAGCTCGCACGCTCGCCAGAAGAGGAAGGAGGAAGAGAACAGGAGGATCAAGGACGCGTTCCGCATCGCCACGGACTACGTGGCCGGAGAGAGCTTCGACCCGGAGGCGCAAGAGCGGCGGCGTCAGGAGCGGAAGGAACGGAGGGAGCAGGAGTGGAAGGAGAGAGAGGAGGGTCGGCAGCAGAGGCTGAAGGAGAGGGAGGAGCGCGAGGAGAAGATGAAGGCGAGGCGCGAGCGCTTCCGCTCCCCGCACTCCCGATCGAGGTCGCGCCCCCGTCGATCGAGATCTTCTGCGGAGCGTCACAGCCGCGACCGACGCAGTCGTGGCCGTGATGACCCCAAGACACGTCGTGAGTCCAAGTCCAAGTCGCACTCGCGCTCGCCGGTGGCTGAGCGACGCTCGCGTCGGATGTCTTCAGCCACGGAGAGAAAACGCCGCTCGGTCTCCTCGTCCAGTTCGGAGTCGTCGCGCAGCGGAAGCTCTCGTGCGTCCAGCCCTTCTCGCTCTCGCTCTCGCAGCAGGAAGGCGCGAAAGGACAAGCGCAGTGAGAAGGCGTCGGCGAAAACGAAGAGGGCGAAGCGCTCTCGCTCGCGGTCGTCCAGCAGGTCGGTGTCGAGCTCGGAGTCCAGCTCCGGGTCAGACTCTGACCGCAGTCGCAGCCCCAGCCGCGGTCGTAATGGATCCCGTCGTAAGAAGGCTCAAGGAAAGGTGAAGGAGGAGAAGTTGCCTGTCAGTGCGTCACCTGCGCGTTCCGCTGTTCTCAAGGGCGAGCACAAGGTGCTGAATCTGTCGGGCCGCTCGGCATCTGTCAGTGCAGTGGCGGATGAGTCGCCACGCCGCGAACCGGGCAATAAGAAGGAGGCCAGAGGCAGTGAAGCTTCTGTGAAAACGGAGCAAGACAGCAAGGAGGCGATCGTGGTGGCGAAGAACGAGGAGGTGAAGCAGGAGGCATCCCCGAAACTGAAAGCCGAGAAGGTGGAGGCGCCGCTCCCAGCTGCACTACCCGTTCAAGTGCGGACAGAGAAGAAGGCCGAGCCCCCACGTTCTCCTCGCCGCTCTCAATCTCCAGTAGCAGACTCACGGATGCAGTCGCGCAAGCGCAAGTTGCGTAGTGCGTCTCCAGAAGACCGCCATCGTGGAAGAAGCACGAGCACCGCATCCCCGAGGACCCTTCGCAGTCTGCATCGCCGGCGTGTGCACTCGCGCTCGCGCTCGCGTTCGGTGTCCTCGGGCATGTCCCGCTCACGTTCGCGGTCGGCGTCGTCGGCTTCTTCTCACTCTCGCTCGCGCTCTCGTTCGGAATCTCGTCCGCGTCGGCGCAGCAGCCCTCGGAGACGCCACCGCAGCCCGAGTCGCAGCCGCGACCGCAGCAGTCCACGCAGCCGCCGCCGCTAAGATGCGCGCAGCTGTAGGACCTGCACTTCACCGCTGCAGGATATGGATATGGTGGTCTTGGTCAGCTAACGACTGGAAGAAGTTCATGTAGCAACAACGAACAGCAAATGTGTTGCGTCCAGCATGCGCCATCCAGCTGGTGGCCTAAGGGGTGTAATCAAGTCCCGTTTTCTATACTTGTATTTTGTATTAGGCTCTGTGGCAGCGTTTCTTATCACTTGGGGACTCGCGAGAACGCGCTGCCACCATGTCTTCTTCGTCCAGCGCCTCCGCTGCAGCCGCCACAGCCCAGCCCAGCACGAGCATCAACATCGCAGATGACGGCCGCCCGTTCCTGTCCGAGTCCAGCGGCAGCTCCAGCTCTGGCGGGAACCCGTCGGGCTCTTCGGCCACGTCCGGCGGCTGCTCTCGCGCACTGCAGCGGCGCTTCCCACGAGTCCGTCGCTGCCTCACCCGCGTATCCCTGGGGCTTCCTACCAGCAGAGCAGCCAGCGGCCTGACGGTGATCGTGGCGCTGCTGATGGTGGGGATCGTGGGCACCTTCGCGCTGCACCAGATGATGAGCCCCGAGATCGAGGCGCTCACGCAGCAGCGCGAGAGACTGAAGGACGACGTGATGGTGCTGCGACTGCAGGTAAGAACAGTAGGTACTTAAGTGTCGAGTGCGCGTGTGTGACTGACGTCACTGCTGTCTATCAGGTAGAGAACATGACGCGCATTGCCGAGAGCCGCCTAGAGACCATCCACCTGCTGGAGACGGAGCTCGAGCGCCAGCACGTACAAGCGGCGGAGGCCGCGGCCACTGCCACGACAGACACAGACCACGAAGCCATCCCCAACGAGGCCAATGAGGAGCTGAAGAGGGGCGAGCTGCGACCGAGCGTGGTGCTGCCCACGATCTTCTACACTCTACTGCTGGGCTCCGTTCTGCTCGCGTCTGTGCTCTACCGCATCTTCCTCATCATCCGCAGCGAGATTGTCGCGCAGCACAAGCTGGGGAAGAAGCAGTACACTGGCGCTGGTGGCACTGGCGGACTGATGTTGCCGTCACTCTCGGAGTCGTCCATGAGCAGCAGGCGAAGTGGAAGGGGAACGCCGCCGCTGTCTCCGACACGAGGCCCCATCGTTGATGACTCGGCGTCGAGTGGCGGGCGAACTGCTGCGTCAGGCGGTGCCAACTCATCACTCAGTCCGAAAGCGAATGGCGAGCCTTCACCGCAGTGCTACAAGCGCGCACCGGGATCCTCGCCCACGATCGTTTAAGGCAGTCCGTGAGCATAGGAACTAACGTTTCAACACGCTCTTTAAATTTATTCTTGGTGGGGCCTCGGAGGGTCGGCGGAAACCTAAGATCACAATCTGATCAGTCGACTGAACGAAGCAGGATCGCTTTTGAGAGCTCGCTCTCATGGACACTACAAGCGGAAACCCCACGTTCTTCGTATCTCGTCACCACGAGCACCCGCCTGCTACACTTGAGGAGCTGCTGAAGGCATCAGCTAAGCGCAACGCCGCCGCGAAGACTGCAAACACGGGACAAGGGGAGCAGAGACTCGCAGACGACGACGACACCGATAGCTATTATCATGCCGAAGAGAGCGATGAAGATCTCGACAACAGTGAACCAGAAGTGGACGAGTGGCGGCTCCACGCGATAGAGCCCCGAGAGGATCTGTACCTGCAAGAAATGCGGCGCCAGCGTGGCCGCATGGGCGAGAAGGAGGCCCAGTGGGTGTGTAAGTACATTAAAGCCCAGCGCGCGTGGAAGGACCGGACGGGACACAGTATCGACGAGTTTCGTATTCCAAAGCGTATCACTCGCCGCAAGAAGAAAACTCGCTCACTCCAGAAGGGTCGACCAGACGAGACGCTGAAGGCGCTAGCACAAGACGAGGAGGACGAGGAGAATGTGTCGCTGCTCACCGGAGTCACACGTCTCGAGACACTGTTACTGCTGGCTGCAATCGTGTTTGTTTGCCTCTCACTTAGTGTTCAGCTGTACGTATCTATCACGAACAAGCAAGATGCGCTCGCCGAATAGATCAAACCCAGCTCCACGTGATCGATAGCTCTCTCATACCTGTGTTTGAAATTTTGCGTCCGAGTTATTTTTGGGGAACTTTTCCTAACTTTTGAGGACACGTTCCAAAGCCTACCGGTAACTTCTGAGATTTCTGCGTACCGAATTAGCTACCACCGGCAGTATGTTACCACCTTCTATACAAAGTCGTGCGGGGCACGAAGAAGCTCTGAAATTTAGGTAAGGTTTACAGGTATCCGTTGGCACGGCAGTGATCGCAAACGTGGCGAGGGTGCCAAAGGCGCAGGGCTCGCAAAGACAAGAATTACTTGACAAACTAACTGGAGGGTTGGGCTGGTATTGCTGGCCGCACGGCATAACGTTCTTGTAATGCTAAGGCAAAATGCCAATTTGATGTCCACTGCCAGTTTGATGGCCAGACTAGTTTCTACCAATCTTCGCGGTGTATCCATTTTACTATAGATTTGATTTGCCAAAAAGGAGACAGCTGGATTCAGGGTGAAAACCTGAAGCACTTGATATTCGCCGCGTGGCGACTTCCAAGTCCTCCCCAGTCAAGGGCGATGGGGCAACGCCGCGGCAAGTACAGTGACGACGAGCTAGAAGCTGCAGTTCAAGCCGTGCTGGCCGGGACAAGTGATCGTGGGCAAGGGATCTAAGAATGTGTGGCACAAGGAGTCCTTGAAGGACGTGAAGGCTCACTTTCATCAGAGCTTCGTTGCTTGCGGCAGCGCGAGAGGGTTCGTCGCCCCCGCCCCCCTCTCTTCATTTTCCCCGGCAAGAGTGTCGACGACGACATCGTCAACAAGTACGAGATTTTGGGTGCGAGTGTGACCACAACCGAGAAGGGGTTTATGACTGCACCTTTGTTTGCTCGATGGCTGCCATTTTTTTCGGACGCGGTTCCTACTCCTATTAAGCGTCCCCTGCTGCTGGCGATGGACGGATGTGCCTCGCGTATTTCCCTGCCCATTGTCGCTGCTGCGGAAAGCCTGGGCATCATTCCTGTCTGCCCTACCGGGCTGCCTAACTCGCACCGTGATTCAGCTTGGCTTCAAGTTTGCCGCATTGTGCGGCGGGAGATTTTAGTGCTGCCAGCGCGAGCCGCCCGTAAGACCAAGCGGAAGCGCATGAATACGAGCGGGCGCATCCTGACACGCAAGCTTCTTGAGGAGGACAGCAAAACTTCAAGCGAGCGCGCCAAGCAACCCAAAAGACTACCAGCGAGAAATAGATCAGCCGGAGATCATGACGGAAGCATGGGTGTAGGTTGTAGGACTTAATAAACTCAACTAAGTGGTGAGCATCTGTCAATATGACCAGCGAGAGGTTCGAGTTCCCCTAGCCCTGAATTTACCCATCGGCATCGGGCAAGTTCGTCTCGCATAGTGAAATCCAGTATAAAGATGGACATCAAACTGGCAAGAGCGTCAATCCGATGCATCACACTGTCAGCCTCCAAGAGCTGTCAAAACTGCATGACTTAATGCATAAAAACTCACAAAAATTCGCCTGTGTCTCCTCTTTTCAACGGTACCAATAGCTCAGCAAGACGACCGTTGCCCGCGAAGTTATAGACATCTTTGTGCGGGTCACTCAACATGGACATCAAATTGGCATTTTGCCTTACATATGCATGGCATTACTATATTTGCATGAAATTGTGCATCTACTGCACGCGACATACTGTATGCAGTGTATCGTATAATACTTTGAAGGTGTCGAGAAAAGATTACAGGCTAGTGTGAAACGGGTGACCACCGTGTATGTAAAAGAAACGGATGATCTTCTCCTGCGGCGCAGCAAGAGGGTGAATAAAGCGTGTATACGTCTGAGTGATTGTTGAGCTCTAAAGCAGTACGGATGAGCCACCAAGCAAACAAGGCGTGAACTTCTAATAATTGGAGAACCTTCACGCAACACCCATACTTTGCACTTAGCTGAGGTGGACGACACAGGCAACACGCAGGTAATTTATTAACTGTGCCGGGCATTAAATCGTGTGTCACAACTCGTGAAGGTTCTCTACCTGTACCTGCGTAATAGCATGGTTCTTTTATATCTAAATTACCAGGTTATTTGAAGCCGCAAAATCAGACGTCCACTGGGATCCATTCCTTAGCTCTGAAATAAATTTCAGAGAATAGCATACTATTATTGTGCTTTGCACACTTTTTGTCACTTTCAGTTGTATCGCGTACGAGTTGCTAGTGTCTAAATCGTGCTTGAGCACGAATTGCCACAATCGATGGGCTAGTTAGTGCAGGAACTGCTATAGTAAAATCGAGTATGGTCGGTGGTCCATGGCTAACGAATCCGACTTAGGTCTTCTTTGGCACTTTTCCAGTGTGCCATTCTCAACTTAACTTCTGCATCATGATATCGCAAGTGTCATATCCAGCGACTTGTTGTATCCGACACGTAAAATTAGCCAATAAGAATAGAGCAAATGTCGTACTTGAAAACAAATGTCATATCCGACACCAAATTGGTGGACAGCAAACCGGGACACTTTAGTTGGACGGAATGGCAAGCACCCTTCATACTTTGTTAGCTCGATCCCACTTCGCAATGGGCAAGGGAAGACAGAAGCATACTGAAAACGGCGGGCGTCGCCCTCGCGCGTACAAGTGGTCAGTGCCAACTCACCCATTCAGGCTCGATATTGTTCGGTATTTCGAGACCTACACCATGGAAGCAACCATGAGCGAGTTCTACAAGGGACTTACGGGATCGCAGCGCCAGACCAAGCGTACAAGTGTGTATCTATGGCGCAAGAACAAGGACAAGCTCGAGGAACTCTGCAAGACGACGGCGACCTCCCAGCTACGCAAGGTTCGTCTACGTGGAATGGCTACAACGCTGACTCGTGATACGGAGGTGCACATAGTGCAGTGGATTAACACATACCGTGTTCAGGGTCTGTCTGTCTCAAGTTTGATGCTGCACCGAAAGGCTCTGTCTATCGCTAAGGACATGGGCATTCCAAGGAACGTCTTCGCGGCGTCACGTGGCTGGGCGACTGGATTCCTGCGGAGGCATCACCTGGCTTTCCGCGCAAAAGACTCGACAAGGACAGACCAAGCCGGACAATGCCGATGCCGCCCTTCATGCCTTCAACGTCCAGGTCAAGCAGAAGATGGCCGAGCTAGGCGTGGACGTGGTCTACAATGCTGACCAGACACCTGTGTTCTTTGAGTACCTGCCCAAGTCTACCATCACGACGAAAGGGGCAAAGACAGTGTGGGTGCGATCGACAGGCAAAGACAAGGAACGCTTTACCTGTATGCTGCTCGGAGACTCGCTCGGGCGCAAGTATCCGCCGTATTTAGTGTTGAAAGTGACGCCCTCCAAGATTGCAGCTACACGTACCGAGAACTACGCCAAGCGCCACGGCTTTGACGGCTGCTGTGGAAGAAGCTTGGCCACCCTCCAAGCTCGCAACAACGTCATCATCTACGGTAACAATAGTGGCTGGTGGAATGAGCGGCTAACGATTGACTGGTTGCGTTTTAACTTCGGCTCGCGGCCTGATATGGACACCCCGATGTTGCTACTGCTCGATGAGTTTAGCGGGCATTGGACAGATTCGGTCCTCGCATGTGCCCGAGAGCTCAACGTTGAGCTGATGCCAGTTCCCGCGGGGTGTACAAGCGTCTGCCAACCCGCTGACGTTGCCTGGAACCGCCCGCTCAAGACTCGCCTTCGGACGCGCTGGATCGAGTATCTCGAGCAGCAGATGGCAGATCACGAGGCTTCTGTCGCGGATGGCAAGACGTTCAAGATGATAGCGCCTTCCCGAGACGATGTGGTGGAGTGGGTTGCCAGTGCGTGGGGCGACTTGACGGCTGACACGATTGCGAACGGCTTCAGGGGAGTGCTCAAGGAGACCAGCAACCGCTCGGCCAAGCTGTCCTAGCATCCTCGACACCAGCCCACACCGCGTCGCAAACTTGCAAACGCCCTCACCACCAAACCACGCATCCAACGCGACCGACGACCACTGGCCCGCCACCGCTCGCGTCTTGCCCACGCGCCCGACCCATCCGAGCCTCCGCCCACGCTGCCTGGTCTCGTAGGAAAGACCTCAAATGTCTGCCACTTGTTCCGGCCAACGACGCGCCCAGACGACTGGCCGGGGTCCGCAACAGCCGCCCGGACACCGCGCCGGCCTCCACACGGCGTAAAAGCGATGCGAACGAGCAGCGAGACATAAAGACATCGACAGCTGTGAGACTTGAACTCACGCGGGTTACCCCAATAGATATCGAGTCTATCGAGGTAGTCTTGCTGCAGATTGGCCGCGTCGTCGAACGCTTAGACAACCTGGGACTGCTAGATAAGGAGGTGGGTGAAGTGGCGGAGGACCAGGACTACGTTGACCGTGTTGTTAACAGCATTGTATACGCCGACGTTTAGATTGGTATCAACCCTGCCTAGCATTTGATGCCTCTCTACCCACACGGGCGCACACATGCGCATGGCTCGAGCATTAACTTGTTGGACTTCGATAGAATCCTTTTGCGCGCTGAGAGGGTTCACGGGGTAAACACCCCTCCTGAATTCAGTGGTGCCATCAGATTTAACTCAACTCGATCTTTTGTCCGGAAGCTTTGTCCCATTCTATGGCCGCCATATGTCGGATTATTCCTCAAATCCGTTTCAAATGGTTTTATCACATATGACATGATTATCCAGGCAAATTTCCGTGATTTTGGCTGCTGGATATGACACTTGCGATACGGTACTCGAAAACCTGCACTGCCACCCTGCAGCACGTCAGCCAGCAGGAAGTGAAGGTGGGAGTGCGCTAACTCGGCGGTGACTTGAGCGTGTAGCTGGCCACGGGCAACCATTGCCTCTAAAGTTGACGCATTGCGTGGTGGCAATCGGACATAAAAGAATTCCGTATCTAATTTTGGTAGAAAAGAAATAGGTATCCACGGTAGCCTCTTATCTTCAGAGGACAAACAACCCCGTACACCGTTCACCCTTATTAGTCGTACCACTTTATTAGTCGTGCATTGGCACTTTAGTGACGTCACAAAACTGGGTGTTTCTACAAAAGTATACTTTTCGCAGAAATAAGACCGGATTTGAAGAGATCTCGTCGCCCTGGTGAGGAATATCAACATATCATTGGATAAAAATAAAAACTGCCAACGCTATGGCCAATCGAAAATCGAAAAATTCGAGCCAAAATCCTTACACCAGAATTAGTCAGGGTCCGACTAATAAGGGTGGCCGGTGTATAGGCTCAGACCCCACTTTCACGTACGAGCAGCATTGCCAAACACAAGGGCATCTCGGTTAATTTGCCATGTTCCGGACGGAAGTGGCCGCTGCTCAATTGCTTCGATTCCAAGGTCATAGTTGGACATCCTAGCGGGAAGTGGTACACTTCGACCTCAAAGCCTAACTACCCCTTCAAAATCGGTATTACCCCCTCGCGTCTGGTAACGAAGCCGCTCACTTGTCGTAGTGCCACCGCCTGTGGGTCTGTGAAGCGGATTTTGTTGCGAATCGACTCCGGTTGCCACATTTGGTGCAACGGAGGCAGACGTCGCAGGTGGCGACAGCATGGTCGCATACCTGTCGAAGGCAGCGGAAGGCTGAGAGGCTGCGGAGATGCAGAAAGGTGTTGAAGTAGTGTGAGTGGCTGGCAGCGCTGCTGCTGCCGGCCCTGCATGAGTAGGAGCTCAGTCTGAATTTAGCAAGGTCAAGCGCAAAGGAAAGAGGAAGAAGACAAAGAGCAGAAACAAGTTGTGTATTTGCATTTATACTACTTGGCTTTTGTCTACCTATCTGGTGGCGGTGCGGCAAGAATCGACGGAGCCTCGAGGAAGCGCGCACACGGACAACAAGACCCGTTTTGTAACAGATTTCGCTGTGGGGGAGTGCGAGCCTGTCACGTGCGTGGCCGTGGAGTTCGTGTTTGTGGGGTTCGTGGTTATGGAGGTGCTACATTTGGAATTGGTATATAATGGAGACTCCTCCAGTGATATCGTGTGCTTGCAACGTTATGCGGTGCCCAGTCTGTCAAAGATGTAGTAGGTGCGGTTGCAGTCATGATGGGGTGTCAATATCTAGCAAAACGACAAGAAAGCAGGGACAGCCAAAACGCAATCATCGAAAGAAGCTACTTTTGACCGAGGAAGATATAATGACACCTCCACACGCAACTCGCGAAAATAACTTGACATTTTTCAGTCCGCCTCCGTTGACACCACAACTACTTTTGCCCCCCCCCATTTTGCCTGAAGTTTTGCAAATGATGCGGGATGTAGGCTTGAGTGGCTCAAAAATTACCGCTTACCGAAAGAACTGTGGCACACCAAACGAACGGGCGTCCTCATCTCTGTGGGATACAACTCGGACAGATTACTCCAAGCGGGAGAAAAAGATTCAATCAGTGGTGGTAAATGTTTACCTACATCTCCTTGAATGAATTTCAAGATCTGTGTGTGGAGAGGGCGCGAACCGCTCGCTCAATTTTTTAAGGCATGGCTTGGTGTTGACAAAGCCGCAACCACGGTTGCCGTTCACGAAGCAAGGGCAGAATCTATAATTCCTGCAGCACGCGCAATGGCTCAATCTAAGATAGGGTCACTGGATCACCGCGTCGTTCGCTCGATTTTGTGCAGTTCATATGCTGTGAAAGTAATAGCCGATGCAGCAAAGGACGTGTCCGGGTTCTCCCTCAGTCGGTCATCACACGCACGAGGAAAGGAAGAGTTCACAGTGTTGCTGCACGATGGAACTCTTGAAAGAGAAACAAGCAGCAGGTTAAAATACGATCCGATGGCTGTTGATGATGCTATAAAATCGATTCTGTCTCGCGACAATGTGTCCTATCTATCATGGGGAACCAAACGAATCAAGTATGATGGCAGGACTGTAGATGTTCCATTGATCAAGCGGCGAAGGCCAATTAACGTCATGTTTGATGTCTATATCAAGTCAAAGCCGCCAAGTAACGCCAGCACTTCCTTCTCGACGATATCGTATCGAAGTTCGTTGGGCTTGAGCGTGCGGCTCGTGAATTTCACCGGCATATACACGTTGTCGTGTTGCTGGGTGGGAACAGCCGAGACAGCCCACTCGCTTGCGTACACAATGATAAATGGCTCCAATTCCGGGTTGAAGTGGCGAAGTAGGGGAGTGTCAGCAATTTTCAGCTTCAGCCGTTCAAACGCGGTTTCGGCATGTTTCCACTTCTCGAGAGTCGATGAGTCATCTTTTGCGTGTCGACGTTCAAAATCCTCATCCGAAAGGCTGTACAGCACGGAAGCGTAAACTGCGAAGTCGGCAATGAATCAATGGTAGTAGTTAAGTCAAATATCTGGTCGAAGCTACTATCGAATTTGCAATGTAGTGACGCATGGAGAAGTTGAAAGGCTGTAGATTATGTGACTGGATTCCTGGTTAACGACAATTTTGATTTGTTATCGCGGATTGTTGCTGACTTCTTACCATCGGATAGCTCTTCTCTGCAAGCTCAGCTCCAAGTATTGATATACTGGCTCAAGCACGGTACATTTGGTGAAGCAACAGCGTCCTTGTTAGATCGTGATCATACAACAGTGGCTCTGTGTCCACGTCATGATTTGAAATTTGGACTGTCAACAGTTGATCCGGCCGAAGAGGAAAAACTTGCTATCACATGTGGTCCGTACCTGCAAATGCATAGGTTCCTCTCATATATAAGTGAACAACTCGAAGACAACATGTCGAACCTCAAACCTTGGCGGTCGTCAATGAATGCTATCACAAGCTGGATCTGTTTCTGGGGCATCGCGTTCGTGTTGCTAACCAACAACGTGCGATTGCGCAACTATTTCAGGAGATGAAAGAGCAATGCATTGTGAATGGCTACAGCAACGAAGCACTCGTAGTTATCGATTTCAAAATGAAAATGGACCCGATTTACTTATGTGAAAAAAACAGTTGACCATTATGGGAAGCGGGGGATGAGCTGGCACGGAGCTATGGTAAGATTTTGGTCGTTGGACGACACACAAGAAGGCAATAGGCTTGAGCCTTTCGAGACGAAATTGTACTTTGATCACATTACGTCTACCGATAACAAGCAAGACAAATATGCTGTACTTGCCGTCATCGAAGCAGTGATGTTATCTATAAAGCGTGACCTTCCTGTCGTAAGAGTTATAACGGTTCAAAGCGATAATGCAAGCGCCTACCAAAACGCGTTGGTAACGTTAATACTTCCACTAATTGGTGCCGCAAACGGAATCAAAGTATCTCGTTATCTTCACACGAGACACAAGACGGCAAATCCGTTCTTGATGCTGACTTTGCCAGATCAACCGAGAAAGTTCGCTCGTGGGTGAAGCAAGAACACAACGCTGCAACTCCGACGCAATTAGTTGCAGCAATAACGGCTGATGGTGGAATTCCGAATAGTGCTGTTCAGCTAGTTGACTACAACCGAGCCGCTGTCGAAGCAATTGGTCTCATGGCATCAAAAGTCGCGACCAAATTTACGAGAATAGTTGGAAGAGTTAATGACGTTTTGTATGATGTGCCACCTACACACTCTCAGCGGATGGATGAAATGCCATCGTACCGTGTAAGAGCTTTCCATTACTTGGGAATGAGCCCCTGTTTTGAAATGGATATCAACATTTCAGCTGGTATGTGCCGACGAGTAAATTCTCACTTGATAACCCTGGAAGAATCAGTCCTGGAGTGCAATGACGAAGAAGCTGTCGTTGCTTCAGAAGGGGAAGATGATCAAGATGATATCGACGCCTATAATGAATCGGTGGCTCTCGATAATTGTGGAGCAGAAGACAATAATACTGACGAACATGAGGAGAGAGATGATGATATAGATGAAGAAGACGAAATGATTAACGAGTTGATTTTCCCCGATCACACAACAGGCCCCATTACAGGTATCCTGATTACGGCTGCTGCACAAATGTCGACGTCAGCGCAAATGGGTAGCTTGAGGTGTCAATTTAACGACACTGCCAAGTTCAAACACAACTGTTCATCATTCAATACGAAAGGATATAGTATCGCGTGCGAGAAGGCACTCATTGACATGCACGCCGCTGACCAACTAGAAGTTTTTGCTTCCTCCACGTTGCCAGATCAGATGATGACGATTTGCACAGATCTCTCACCGATGCTTGTTCGAGCACCTATTCCAAAGGTTTGTTCTGGATGGGCTCAGCGTCAACAGCGAGGTGAGACGTATGGTGCTCGGCACATCAATTCTTACCGTAAAGTTGTAAAAGAAATGCTCGAGCAAGGAGAAAACAACGAGTCAGCAAAGATGGGTCCGGCTAAAATGCTAGAATCACTTCGAGCACGATATCCAAGACGATATAATCTACCAAGCGAAAACGACATTCGGGCTGAAATATCAAAGCTGGTAAGATGTAAACACCCCCAACCAGCTACCACTTCAACTGGTCAATCAGCAAGAAGCATGCAAACTAACGAAGCACACTCTGAACCTTCCGCTAAAAGACAAAAGACCAGGATCGCACCCGTCCACTCGGCATTTATCGAAAACCTGGTAGTTCAAAACCCGTCATCGAAACCAAAATCGTTACTGAAAACTGTTCGACAAGAGTTTCCTGAGCCCGAACTTACCGATTCATCAATCTACAACAGAATCCAATACTTGAGGCGGAAGCACAAAAATCACCCCCATTAAGCCGTTCCATACGTACGTGTGGGGTACAAACCGGGCCAGTGGCAATGTGATGAGCACCACGAATGCGTCAGTGTCATCACTGGTCTTACGTATGGTAGGCAAGTCCGGCGGGCGTTTTGGTGGAATATGGTACTGGTGTCCCGTGGAATGTGGATGCGCGCACGTGGTTCGGTCCTGACTAACAGTTACTGGAAAACTCGATTGAAGAGAGCAAGACGAAAGTCGTCTCCGTTGTGCGTGCTCGCATCAGTTTATCCAATGAGCCCGATGGTCGTCGTGAGATTGATTCGTTTATTTAATTGCTTTGAAAGTGCTAGACGAGATGGCGAAATCTGAAGAAGACGCCTTCGATTAAGATCGGAATTCCATGATGTTGCTCGTGAGCGTACACGTCTTGTTGTCGAAGACGTACTCGACCTGCCTGAGCTCTTCGTTGAGCTCCGGGGTGCGCGCCACGGCGTGGGTCCCTATATACACCATATTCGCATCCGGCGTGATGCGATTCGCCTGCAGCATCTTGATGATGTTGAGCGAGACGCAGAGCAAAATGGGCACGAGGTTGTTGTAGAGGATGAGGAAGGTGAAGAAGTTGATTATGAAGTCGTCCGCGCCGTCCCCTTCCTTGATGAAAGACACGTACCACGTGTGACTGGCGGTGCGTCTGCTCCAGGACGCCACTGTGATTGCACTCGCCACGCAGAGCCCAAACCTGGTCATAAGATCAACAGCATGCATTTGTTTGCTGCGCCGTCAAAACAGATCAAATTCTGTTTTGCTACCGCACAGCTAACAAATACATGCTGTTGTGCGCCCGACGATAAGCGCGCAACTTCGTAGGCTACACCCTCGTAGAAGCAGATTCTCATGACCCAGCGGCACGGCGGTCCGCCCTTGATCGCCCTCATTGAGTACAGTAGCAGGCGCCCCGTGAAGGCGAAAAGTTGATTGTTGGGCGGATCAGTGGAGCACGAGCCACTGATCCGCGTAGTCGGGCAACCCCCACTGAGTCACCGCGTGTAATGATCTCGGATCTACGTGGACAAGTGCCAACCGCGACATCAGTCTTGTCAGAACTTCACGTGTCGACGTGGTGCCAATCCGAGATCGCCACAAGATTTATCACCTTGCTGCAGAGACGTGGACCAGTCCTCGTTCGAATCCGTTACTTCGAGTCATCACTGCAGGTTCAACTTGACTATTCGTGTTTGCATTAGCTGCGTCTCCACCTGGAGACGCCCTCTTCAGAGCTAGCTACCGGTACTTGTTGCTAGAAGCTAACCTCAATCTATCTCATTCTGTCTTTTACTCCGTCAAGTGCAAGTGGTTCACTCCATTTGGTAGCACTTCTTCGTTGTGGGGAGGGTGCGACACATCTGTTTCTTCTTCGGTGTCGGCTCTTTACGCACAAGCTTCAGGAACCACTCGCCTCATCCGAGCCATTCTACAATCGACCTCTCCACGGGCAAGCTTCAATTGACCGCTGGTTCCGTCAGCTGTCAACTCTACAACGCGCGGACCAGCCGGCCGCTGGAGGCGCCGTCCCGAGTCCGTTCGACCAATTCCTCCAGGCGATCGGCCGTATTGCTGTCGGCCTCGGCCAGCAGAATGCCCAGATGTACCAAGATTTCCAGACTCAGCCGCACGTCTATCAGCAACAGCTGCAGCAACATGTGTCCGCTCCGCAACCGGCTCGCGAGTATCGGCTGGAAGGCGTTAGCATGCCGACCTTCTATAGGAAACCGACTGAGTCGGTTGATGAGTTCATTTTCCGAGCGGTGCTATTCATGGAGGGCAAGTGTATCGATTACACAGTAGCCCTCTAGCCAGTAGCGCGTGATCGCCATCCTTGCTGCCAATCTGAGGGAGGGAGCTGCGTCGTGGTACCATGCCCAAGTCGTGATCGACCACATCCGCTTCAACGACGTTGACTCCTTTGCCAACGCGCTACCCCCCCCGACCAATAATTTCGTATGCGCGCAGAGCTAAAAGCTTGTCGCCAGCGCAGTTCTGTTGAGGAATATGTACGTGATTTTCGTCGAATTATGGCTCAAATACGGCACATGAGCGCTATGGACCAAGTTGACCGGTTCTCTGACGGATCGAAGTCGGAGACACGCAAGGAGGTGATGTACCTACGATGGAGCACGCTAGCTGAAGCCATCTCGGCTGCTCAGGCGTTTGATCGCAATAGGGCCTCCAACAACTCGAGGCACCAGGGGAATTCGCATCGCGCAGCCACGGATGGTCCAACCCCAAAGGACGTCTCCGCGGTGGGCACTCGTTCGATCTCCAAGGAGCAATGCCGGCGTCAAAATTTGTGTTACTGCTGCAAGGTCAGTGGCCATCGCATCGGCCAGTGTCCTCATCGCAAACCGGGTCGTGGACAACAGCAGCAGGGAAACGACTCAGATCGGCGGATGTAAGTGGAGTATCCGTCGAGCGTGTAGTGAGTCCCGAATCTCCTACTGTCCCCATGGACACTACCGTCATTGAGATGGCGGAAATGTCGACGACTGAAATGTCGGTCACTTCCTAGCAGTGACGTCGACAAGTCCTTTCCTAGTGAAAGTGATGATCCAAGACCGAGAATGTTCTATGCTAATCGACTCCGGGGCGTCACATTGTGTGTTGTCGGGTCGTGGCTTTGACACCTCGAGAATGGAGACGTTGAATCTAGCGGCACGCGGGTTCAATGGCCGCACGCACCAGCGCACTGTTTCAATGGCTGACCTCGAGGTGCGGCGCAGCAGCTCAGTTGTGACTGTACCCTTCGTTTTCTGGCGGCTGAACCATGACTACGACGGGATCCTCGGCCGCCCCTGGCTCGAAGCCAGCAACTCGAAGATTAGCTGGCCAACTCGCACACTAACTTGGCCTGCGGACAGCCAGGACCCGCATTCGCCTCCAGACGATGAGGACGAGCTCATTCATCCTGTAAACTGGAACAGCGAAAAGGTTCTAGCGCCCGTCGAAGTTTCACTGCAGTCTTTCCGAGAGCGTCTGATCAATCACGAGTATCTGGAGATTTTTCGACTGGTGCTGGAGTCAGGCGTGTTGCCGAAACCAACGCCACGGGACGTCGTCATTCTTTTAAACGAGTTTGATGACGTGTTTTCACCCTCTCTTCCTAATGAGCTTCCGCCCGAACGAGAAATTCAGCATGATATCGTGCTGAAACCTGGCACAACACCCTCTGCTCGATCTCCGTTCCGCCATGCTCGCGTTGAAGAGCGAGAATTAGCTATGTTCGTCGGCAAGAACAACATTGAGGAGTCCAACTCGGCCTGGTCGTCTAATATCTTCGCGATCCCGAAGAAAGTGGCGGTGACCGGCGAAGCTCCGACGCGTGCAGAGTGGTTGCGCAGCGGTGATGCAGATGCACCCATTCGCTGGGTCATCGATTATCGTCATGCCAACTCTCAAAGTGGGATTCCCAAGATTCCTTTGCCCCGCGTGGACGACCTTTTTGACAAGCTCAGTGGTGCGGCGTATTTCTCTACGCTGGATTTGATGTCAGGCTATCACCAGATGCTGCTCGAACCTCGTGTGCGTGAGCTGACCGCTTTCCAAGCAAACGGCGAGCTCTACCAGTGGGTGGTCGCACCCATGGGACTTGCGGGTATACCTGGATCATGGTCCAGGCTAATGCGTCATCTACTCGGACGACCAAAGTTCCAAGCATTCTGTGTGGTCTACTTGGACGACATATGTGTGTTCTCGTCGACACTGGAGGATCACATTGTGCACCTGCGCGAGGTCCTGTTTGTCCTTCGTGAGGCCAAGTTGTACGCCGCAAGGACAAATGCAAGCAATCGATTGTGTTTCTAGGTCACGAGATCTCTGCGTCGACAATTTCTCTGGACCCATCAAAGACGAAGGCAATCAGCAAGATGCAACCACCTCGGAATCGCAAGGATCTGCAGCGCTTCTTAGGATTACCTGGATGTTACCGTCGCTTTATCCCGCAGTACCCGGCTCTGGTGTACCCACTCACGGAATTGGTGAAAACTACAACGGGTGGGCGATGGGGCACAGAAGAGATCAAAGCGTTTGATGATGTGCGCGCGCTGCTAAAGCGCTCTCCTGTTCTACGACTCCCATTTTTTTCGCTGACATTTTTCGTCACAACGGATGCTTCGGATGTGGCTGTCGGCGGCGTGCTCAGCCAGGTTTTCGATGGTGTGGAACACCCACTGGCATTCCTTAGCCGTAAGCTGAGCGATGTCGAGAAGCGCTGGCCGACACACGAAAAGGAACTGTTTGGTAGCAGGTTCTGCCTCGAGAAATGGCGCGTCAACCTACTGGGTACTGTCTTCACCGTCTACACAGACAATTCGGCCTGTGTCTGGTTCTTTACCGAACCGTCACCGTCGCCCAAGCTGCTCCTATGGCTGGATTTCTTCAACTAGTTTATGTTTAAGCTTTGTCACAAACCGGGACGCGCGAATGCTGTCGCCGATGCTCTGTCTCGGCCAGTCGAGTTTAGTGCAGTGGCCATCACTGGACCCGATCCGACGCTCGCGAATAGAACCAAGCCGCTGTATGCAGACGACGAATTCTGCTCAACCCTGCTCGAGCAACTTCGCGCGAGGGAGAAAAGTGCAACAGACTAGTATGGTCTCCAGGACGGCTTGATAATTCTGCGCGAAGGCAACAGAGTAGTGCTGCCTCGAGATGACCGGCTGCTGCTGGACATGTTGGTGCACTATCACGACAATGCCGTTGTGGCTCACGCCGGTGCGGTGCGAACGTTTCTAGTCTTGCGGCAGCATTTCCTGTGGCGAGGTATGCGCTCGACGGTAGAAAAGTACATTCGTGCGTGCGAGACTTGCGCGCGGAACAAATCTGGTGATCAGCGGCGTGGATTGTAACAGTCCCTGTCTATACCTACAGCTAGCTGGACGGATATCTCGATGGACTTCGTGACTGGTTTGCCGCTTTCGAAAGGGTTTTGACGCGATATATGTGATTGTCTGCCGTCTCAGCGAGCAAGGTGTTTACCTACAGGGAAGGATGCCCCAGCGGACGACGTCGCTCAACTTTTCTTTAACAACAGCGTCGTGGTCCACGTTGCGCCGCGCTCCATCGTGTACGACAGAGATTCGAAGTTTCTCAGTGACCTATGGACTGCGATGGCAAAGATAATGCAGATTAAGCTGTATATGACAGTGTCTCACCGCGCCCAAGCTGATGGTCAAAGCGAGCGGCAGATCTGGACGCTGGAAGACGTGTTGCGCTGTTCGGTCTCTCACTATGGCGATGATTGGGCCGATTGGCCCCCGTGTATCGAGTTTGCTCACGCCACCGGCATCAACACCTCAACAGGTCGCAGTCCGTTGGAAGTTGATACCGGACGCCGCCCGATTCCTGCGCTTTGGGTGGTCGAAGACCAGGCTTCGTTCGTCAACACCAGGTCGGAAGCAATTGAATCAGCCCGCCGCCATCTGGTTCAAGCGCAAGAACGCCAGCGATGGTACTATTGTGGTGGAGCGGGAGTCACGAAAATCGATGACGTGCTCCGGCTTACCAACGGCTGCCCAGACTGCCGACTAACGGAGGGGGTACTCCGATTGTCCGTGGGACGCTGAGCGTGGGGTCACCTTGTGTACCCGTCGGCTTAGGCTGGTTGCGCTCTTCTTGGTGCTCTCAAAGAGACTTTGAGGTCTTGATCGGGTCCGTGCTGACGGCACTCGAGATCGGGGTTGTTTGACACACGCGCGGGAATCTTCACGCGGCGTCGGGTCTTGAGATTGAGCTTCGCAAGAAGTCGATCGGGGCGGTCGTTCTTGACCGCGGTTGTCCTTTGGGGTTGCCTTGTCCTTTCCTTTTCGTTGCTTGCTGCCTCATATGACGGTTGAGTTGAGTCGTTGAGAAGAGAAGAAGTGCGACGCTGGCCAAGCTTTCCAGGTGCCTCCGCGTAGATTATTGTTAACTGTAGTGTCGGTTGTGGGTGGGCCAATACAATTCCCTCCCCGAATGCCGAAGTCACTTGTGTCTTTCAAAGAAAATTTCTCTCTGATTAAGTACCTTAGATCTGCTATCTGTCTCTAAACCACACAGTTTCTCTCCCGCTCTTACCGATCACTTGCGTACCTCTTGCGCATCCGGTGATTGCGTCCCCTGTCCGCTGGCTCTTGGCTGTGCACCAACCGTTCGCTGCGATTGTGGGTGTTGTTGCTTGTGCCAAAATGTTGGTACCCGATAACCCTCGATCGGATCGTGTATCGAAATGTTTGTGCCGGGTCGATCTCGATCTGATCGTGTACCGAAATGTCTGCACCAAGTCGATCCGATCGTGGACCATCATCATTCCGGTCGCCATCATTCCGGTCACCATCATTCCGACCAGTCTGATCTGCAGCCCTGATCCCTCCCAATCCACCAATCACCGTCGATCCAGAGTCGTTCCCGATCGATCTGCGTCGATTTCCATCTCCGCTTTTCCACACTATGATCAAGGTCGAAGGGATGTGCACTCTCACGTTGGCGACGTTGTGTTCGTCAAGGTCCGACTCCTAAATACCAACCGCATGGCCCGGCCAGACTATGACCCTGAGCGAGACCCCACCGTGAACAAGCTGCTTCTAAGGCGGTTGGGTCCGTTTCCCATCGAAAAGGTCCTGGGGCCTGCGACATATCGTCTCGTGTTGCCCGAGGTTTTGCGGTCGCACCGGTCCTTCAACATCGACCAGATCAAGCTGTCAGTGAGGTGTCCACCTCAGTTCATCGTCCGATTCGCCGTACCGCGCCGGTTCTCTTTGACGACAACGGAAATCGGATTTACGTGGTCGCAGCATTGCTGCAAAAACGCCGACGCCGTGGTCGGGTACAGTATCTCGTGCAGTGGGCGGACCTTCCGACTAGTGAAAACTCTTGGGAGTTCGCCACCGATATTGATCACGTGTCCCACTGGCAAGCGCTCCTCGATGCATTCCGCCGTCGAATAGCAAATTAAGTTGCGGGGGATGTAATGGTCTCGGATCTACGTGGACAAGTGCCAACCGCGACTTCAGGCTTGTCAGAACGTCACGTGTCGACGTGGTGCCAATCCGAGATCGCCACAAGATTTGTCACCTTGCTGCAGAGACGTGGACCAGCCCTCGTTCGAATCCGTTACTTCGAGTCATCACTGCAGGTTCAACTTGACTATTCGTGTTTGCATTAGCTGCGTCTCTCCCTGGAGATGCCCTCTTCAGAGCTAGCTACCGGTACTTGTTGCTAGAAGCTAACCTCAATCTATCTCATTCTGTCTTTTACTCCATTAAGTGCAAGTGGTTCACTCCATCGCGACCCTGTTCGAGCCGTGTAATTCAGCCACGCTCGCGAACTGAACCTTCATTGTCTGCCAGTCAAATCCCTCATTGCGGCGGAGTGATGGCCCGCGACAACATCAACGGCGCGATTATTGCCATCCACAATCTTTCCGAGAATACCAGCAGCCTCGGCTCGGTCTACTTCCCGCTACCAACTATACCGGTAGTACCAGTAGCCTCGGCTGGGTCTACTGCTTTCAGCCCCCGGCTTCAGTTACCACGACGAATTAATCCGATTTGGGCTGTCCCTAGCCTTCCAGGCTATCCCAGTAAAAATCTACGGAGCTCAGTGGGGCTCGAGGTACCCACAAACAAACTAAAATAGGATTTTTTTGATACGTGTTGTGCAGACCTAAAATTAATCCAGCAAGCTGAAGTTGTTGTATTGTAGACCTAAAAATAGACCTTCAAGTTGAGCTGTTGTTGTCCGTGCTTAACCCTATGTCTCCAGCTCAATCGCGTACGGGTAGCATGGGCTCAATCCTGCCCGTACGCGCAGCCAGCGATAGTTTAATACATGTATGAAGATTTGTAATAGGAAGCATATAGAGCAGCATAAAATGGTCAACTTGGAGCAAATCGATGCGATCAGTCTGCAGTTGAGGGGTGGGTGTGGTAACAACTTCGTTGAGATCTTGGTCCGCTGACGCCGAAGTAGGCTTGCATCGCGAGATTTGAGCATGCTCTACAGTAGTAAGACGGGTTTTTTTTCAGATGCCACACTGTAGCTGCACGCGCTTGCCACTTTGGTGACTTGCAGTGTGATCACCAACCGGAATTTTATCACTTTGTGGCGGTCAGCTGGGTGTGCTTTACTTACATTTGCACTTTGCTTACCCGCCCTCGCTTTCGGGGCCGATCTTCCTGACGGTACATTTCATGCCAGCGAGTCGATACCCGACCCGTGAAAAGCCTGAGAGAAAAACAAAATTTTGGTTGTCCGTCGGTGACAGCATCACACAATCTGGTAACACAGTGCATAAATTTCTCCTTATGCAAAAAGCGTGATGAACGCATAGTGGCCAAAGAAAACGCGTTCAGACGAAAGCTGATCAAGAGATATCGCTGCTTCGTTTTCAAGAATAGACAAGAAATGCTGACCGTATACGTGCGTTACGGCGTGAGCTACAGCAAGATGAAGATCCCGAGATTATATCAGACATCACAGCTGACATCGAGCGGTTGAAACGTAAGAAGGATGCTGTCAATCTCATTTAGGTACAGACGATGACATCTATGATCATGCATTTCACCCACATTTCATTTTTTTCTAGTTACTACGTTTTCGCTTGTTCCTTGAAGGGTTGTAGTGAGTTCAAGTCTCACAGCTGTCGATGTCTTTATGTCTCGCTGCTCGTTCGCATCGCTTTTACGTCTTGAGGAGGCCGGCGCGGTGTCCGGGCGGCTGTTGCGGCCCCCGGCCAGTCGTCTGGGCGCGTCGTTGGCCGGAACCAGGCTCAGACATTTGAGGTCTTTCCTACGAGTCGAGGCAGCGTGGGCGGAGGCTCGGATGGGTCGGGCGCGTGGGCAAGACGCGAGCGGAGGCGGGCCAGTGGTCGGCGGTCGCGTTGGATGCGTGGTTTGGTGGTGAGGGCGTTTGCAAGTTTGCGACGCGGTGTGGGGTGGTGTCGAGGATGCTAGGACAGCTTGGCCGAGCGGTTAAGGCGATAGACTCGAAATCTATTGGGGTAACCCGCGTGAGTTCAAGTCTCACAGCTGTCGATGTCTTTATGTCTCGCTGCTCGTTCGCATCGCTTTTACGTCTTGAGGAGGCCGGCGCGGTGTCCGGGCGGCTGTTGCGGCCCCCGGCCAGTCGTCTGGGCGCGTCGTTGGCCGGAACCAGGCGCAGACATTTGAGGTCTTTCCTACGAGTCCAGGCAGCGTGGGCGGAGGCTCGGATGGGTCGGGCGCGTGGGCAAGACGCGAGCGGTGGCGGGCCAGTGGTCGGCGGTCGCGTTGGATGCGTGGTTTGGTGGTGAGGGCGTTTGCAAGTTTGCGACGCGGTGTGGGCTGGTGTCAAGGATGCTAGGACAGCTTGGCCGAGCGGTTAAGGCGATAGACTCGAAATCTATTGGGGTAACCCGCGTGAGTTCAAGTCTCACAGCTGTCGATGTCTTTATGTCTCGCTGCTCGTTCGCATCGCTTTTACGCCGTGTGGAGGCCGGCGCGGTGTCCGGGCGGCTGTTGCGGCCCCCGGCCAGTCGTCTGGGCGCGTCGTTGGCCGGAACCAGGCGCAGACATTTGAGGTCTTTCCTACGAGTCGAGGCAGCGTGGGCGGAGGCTCGGATGGGTCGGGCGCGTGGGCAAGACGCGAGCGGTGGCGGGCCAGTGGTCGGCGGTCGCGTTGGATGCGTGGTTTGGTGGTGAGGGCGTTTGCAAGTTTGCGACGCGGTGTGGGGTGGTGTCGAGGATGCTAGGACAGCTTGGCCGAGCGGTTAAGGCGATAGACTCGAAATCTATTGGGGTAACCCGCGTGAGTTCAAGTCTCACAGCTGTCGATGTCTTTATGTCTCGCTGCTCGTTCGCATCGCTTTTACGCCGTGTGGAGGCCGGCGCGGTGTCCGGGCGGCTGTTGCGGCCCCCGGCCAGTCGTCTGGGCGCGTCGTTGGCCGGAACCAGGCGCAGACATTTGAGGTCTTTCCTACGAGTCGAGGCAGCGTGGGCGGAGGCTCGGATGGGTCGGGCGCGTGGGCAAGACGCGAGCGGTGGCGGGCCAGTGGTCGGCGGTCGCGTTGGATGCGTGGTTTGGTGGTGAGGGCGTTTGCAAGTTTGCGACGCGGTGTGGGGTGGTGTCGAGGATGCTAGGACAGCTTGGCCGAGCGGTTAAGGCGATAGACTCGAAATCTATTGGGGTAACCCGCGTGAGTTCAAGTCTCACAGCTGTCGATGTCTTTATGTCTCGCTGCTCGTTCGCATCGCTTTTACGCCGTGTGGAGGCCGGCGCGGTGTCCGGGCGGCTGTTGCGGCCCCCGGCCAGTCGTCTGGGCGCGTCGTTGGCCGGAACCAGGCGCAGACATTTGAGGTCTTTCCTACGAGTCGAGGCAGCGTGGGCGGAGGCTCGGATGGGTCGGGCGCGTGGGCAAGACGCGAGCGGTGGCGGGCCAGTGGTCGGCGGTCGCGTTGGATGCGTGGTTTGGTGGTGAGGGCGTTTGCAAGTTTGCGACGCGGTGTGGGGTGGTGTCGAGGATGCTAGGACAGCTTGGCCGAGCGGTTAAGGCGATAGACTCGAAATCTATTGGGGTAACCCGCGTGAGTTCAAGTCTCACAGCTGTCGATGTCTTTATGTCTCGCTGCTCGTTCGCATCGCTTTTACGCCGTGTGGAGGCCGGCGCGGTGTCCGGGCGGCTGTTGCGGCCCCCGGCCAGTCGTCTGGGCGCGTCGTTGGCCGGAACCAGGCGCAGACATTTGAGGTCTTTCCTACGAGTCGAGGCAGCGTGGGCGGAGGCTCGGATGGGTCGGGCGCGTGGGCAAGACGCGAGCGGTGGCGGGCCAGTGGTCGGCGGTCGCGTTGGATGCGTGGTTTGGTGGTGAGGGCGTTTGCAAGTTTGCGACGCGGTGTGGGGTGGTGTCGAGGATGCTAGGACAGCTTGGCCGAGCGGTTAAGGCGATAGACTCGAAATCTATTGGGGTAACCCGCGTGAGTTCAAGTCTCACAGCTGTCGATGTCTTTATGTCTCGCTGCTCGTTCGCATCGCTTTTACGCCGTGTGGAGGCCGGCGCGGTGTCCGGGCGGCTGTTGCGGCCCCCGGCCAGTCGTCTGGGCGCGTCGTTGGCCGGAACCAGGCGCAGACATTTGAGGTCTTTCCTACGAGTCGAGGCAGCGTGGGCGGAGGCTCGGATGGGTCGGGCGCGTGGGCAAGACGCGAGCGGAGGCGGGCCAGTGGTCGGCGGTCGCGTTGGATGCGTGGTTTGGTGGTGAGGGCGTTTGCAAGTTTGCGACGCGGTGTGGGGTGGTGTCGAGGATGCTAGGACAGCTTGGCCGAGCGGTTAAGGCGATAGACTCGAAATCTATTGGGGTAACCCGCGTGAGTTCAAGTCTCACAGCTGTCGATGTCTTTATGTCTCGCTGCTCGTTCGCATCGCTTTTACGCCGTGTGGAGGCCGGCGCGGTGTCCGGGCGGCTGTTGCGGCCCCCGGCCAGTCGTCTGGGCGCGTCGTTGGCCGGAACCAGGCGCAGACATTTGAGGTCTTTCCTACGAGTCGAGGCAGCGTGGGCGGAGGCTCGGATGGGTCGGGCGCGTGGGCAAGACGCGAGCGGTGGCGGGCCAGTGGTCGGCGGTCGCGTTGGATGCGTGGTTTGGTGGTGAGGGCGTTTGCAAGTTTGCGACGCGGTGTGGGCTGGTGTCGAGGATGCTAGGACAGCTTGGCCGAGCGGTTAAGGCGATAGACTCGAAATCTATTGGGGTAACCCGCGTGAGTTCAAGTCTCACAGCTGTCGATGTCTTTATGTCTCGCTGCTCGTTCGCATCGCTTTTACGCCGTGTGGAGGCCGGCGCGGTGTCCGGGCGGCTGTTGCGGCCCCCGGCCAGTCGTCTGGGCGCGTCGTTGGCCGGAACCAGGCGCAGACATTTGAGGTCTTTCCTACGAGTCGAGGCAGCGTGGGCGGAGGCTCGGATGGGTCGGGCGCGTGGGCAAGACGCGAGCGGTGGCGGGCCAGTGGTCGGCGGTCGCGTTGGATGCGTGGTTTGGTGGTGAGGGCGTTTGCAAGTTTGCGACGCGGTGTGGGGTGGTGTCGAGGATGCTAGGACAGCTTGGCCGAGCGGTTAAGGCGATAGACTCGAAATCTATTGGGGTAACCCGCGTGAGTTCAAGTCTCACAGCTGTCGATGTCTTTATGTCTCGCTGCTCGTTCGCATCGCTTTTACGCCGTGTGGAGGCCGGCGCGGTGTCCGGGCGGCTGTTGCGGCCCCCGGCCAGTCGTCTGGGCGCGTCGTTGGCCGGAACCAGGCGCAGACATTTGAGGTCTTTCC
Organism: Phytophthora fragariae; assembly: GCA_009729435.1. Classification (NCBI taxonomy): domain Eukaryota; phylum Oomycota; class Peronosporomycetes; order Peronosporales; family Peronosporaceae; genus Phytophthora; species Phytophthora fragariae. Next base: position 125,532 of record QQOI01000002.1, on the reverse strand, counting down.
TACGAGTCGAGGCAGCGTGGGCGGAGGCTCGGATGGGTCGGGCGCGTGGGCAAGACGCGAGCGGAGGCGGGCCAGTGGTCGGCGGTCGCGTTGGATGCGTGGTTTGGTGGTGAGGGCGTTTGCAAGTTTGCGACGCGGTGTGGGGTGGTGTCGAGGATGCTAGGACAGCTTGGCCGAGCGGTTAAGGCGATAGACTCGAAATCTATTGGGGTAACCCGCGTGAGTTCAAGTCTCACAGCTGTCGATGTCTTTATGTCTCGCTGCTCGTTCGCATCGCTTTTACGCCGTGTGGAGGCCGGCGCGGTGTCCGGGCGGCTGTTGCGGCCCCGGCCAGTCGTCTGGGCGCGTCGTTGGCCGGAACCAGGCGCAGACATTTGAGGTCTTTCCTACGAGTCGAGGCAGCGTGGGCGGAGGCTCGGATGGGTCGGGCGCGTGGGCAAGACGCGAGCGGAGGCGGGCCAGTGGTCGGCGGTCGCGTTGGATGCGTGGTTTGGTGGTGAGGGCGTTTGCAAGTTTGCGACGCGGTGTGGGGTGGTGTCGAGGATGCTAGGACAGCTTGGCCGAGCGGTTAAGGCGATAGACTCGAAATCTATTGGGGTAACCCGCGTGAGTTCAAGTCTCACAGCTGTCGATGTCTTTATGTCTCGCTGCTCGTTCGCATCGCTTTTACGTCTTGAGGAGGCCGGCGCGGTGTCCGGGCGGCTGTTGCGGCCCCCGGCCAGTCGTCTGGGCGCGTCGTTGGCCGGAACCAGGCGCAGACATTTGAGGTCTTTCCTACGAGTCGAGGCAGCGTGGGCGGAGGCTCGGATGGGTCGGGCGCGTGGGCAAGACGCGAGCGGAGGCGGGCCAGTGGTCGGCGGTCGCGTTGGATGCGTGGTTTGGTGGTGAGGGCGTTTGCAAGTTTGCGACGCGGTGTGGGGTGGTGTCGAGGATGCTAGGACAGCTTGGCCGAGCGGTTAAGGCGATAGACTCGAAATCTATTGGGGTAACCCGCGTGAGTTCAAGTCTCACAGCTGTCGATGTCTTTATGTCTCGCTGCTCGTTCGCATCGCTTTTACGTCTTGAGGAGGCCGGCGCGGTGTCCGGGCGGCTGTTGCGGCCCCCGGCCAGTCGTCTGGGCGCGTCGTTGGCCGGAACCAGGCGCAGACATTTGAGGTCTTTCCTACGAGTCGAGGCAGCGTGGGCGGAGGCTCGGATGGGTCGGGCGCGTGGGCAAGACGCGAGCGGAGGCGGGCCAGTGGTCGGCGGTCGCGTTGGATGCGTGGTTTGGTGGTGAGGGCGTTTGCAAGTTTGCGACGCGGTGTGGGGTGGTGTCGAGGATGCTAGGACAGCTTGGCCGAGCGGTTAAGGCGATAGACTCGAAATCTATTGGGGTAACCCGCGTGAGTTCAAGTCTCACAGCTGTCGATGTCTTTATGTCTCGCTGCTCGTTCGCATCGCTTTTACGTCTTGAGGAGGCCGGCGCGGTGTCCGGGCGGCTGTTGCGGCCCCCGGCCAGTCGTCTGGGCGCGTCGTTGGCCGGAACCAGGCGCAGACATTTGAGGTCTTTCCTACGAGTCGAGGCAGCGTGGGCGGAGGCTCGGATGGGTCGGGCGCGTGGGCAAGACGCGAGCGGAGGCGGGCCAGTGGTCGGCGGTCGCGTTGGATGCGTGGTTTGGTGGTGAGGGCGTTTGCAAGTTTGCGACGCGGTGTGGGGTGGTGTCGAGGATGCTAGGACAGCTTGGCCGAGCGGTTAAGGCGATAGACTCGAAATCTATTGGGGTAACCCGCGTGAGTTCAAGTCTCACAGCTGTCGATGTCTTTATGTCTCGCTGCTCGTTCGCATCGCTTTTACGTCTTGAGGAGGCCGGCGCGGTGTCCGGGCGGCTGTTGCGGCCCCGGCCAGTCGTCTGGGCGCGTCGTTGGCCGGAACCAGGCGCAGACATTTGAGGTCTTTCCTACGAGTCGAGGCAGCGTGGGCGGAGGCTCGGATGGGTCGGGCGCGTGGGCAAGACGCGAGCGGAGGCGGGCCAGTGGTCGGCGGTCGCGTTGGATGCGTGGTTTGGTGGTGAGGGCGTTTGCAAGTTTGCGACGCGGTGTGGGGTGGTGTCGAGGATGCTAGGACAGCTTGGCCGAGCGGTTAAGGCGATAGACTCGAAATCTATTGGGGTAACCCGCGTGAGTTCAAGTCTCACAGCTGTCGATGTCTTTATGTCTCGCTGCTCGTTCGCATCGCTTTTACGTCTTGAGGAGGCCGGCGCGGTGTCCGGGCGGCTGTTGCGGCCCCCAGCCAGTCGTCTGGGCGCGTCGTTGGCCGGAACCAGGCGCAGACATTTGAGGTCTTTCCTACGAGTCGAGGCAGCGTGGGCGGAGGCTCGGATGGGTCGGGCGCGTGGGCAAGACGCGAGCGGAGGCGGGCCAGTGGTCGGCGGTCGCGTTGGATGCGTGGTTTGGTGGTGAGGGCGTTTGCAAGTTTGCGACGCGGTGTGGGGTGGTGTCGAGGATGCTAGGACAGCTTGGCCGAGCGGTTAAGGCGATAGACTCGAAATCTATTGGGGTAACCCGCGTGAGTTCAAGTCTCACAGCTGTCGATGTCTTTATGTCTCGCTGCTCGTTCGCATCGCTTTTACGTCTTGAGGAGGCCGGCGCGGTGTCCGGGCGGCTGTTGCGGCCCCAGCCAGTCGTCTGGGCGCGTCGTTGGCCGGAACCAGGCGCAGACATTTGAGGTCTTTCCTACGAGTCGAGGCAGCGTGGGCGGAGGCTCGGATGGGTCGGGCGCGTGGGCAAGACGCGAGCGGAGGCGGGCCAGTGGTCGGCGGTCGCGTTGGATGCGTGGTTTGGTGGTGAGGGCGTTTGCAAGTTTGCGACGCGGTGTGGGGTGGTGTCGAGGATGCTAGGACAGCTTGGCCGAGCGGTTAAGGCGATAGACTCGAAATCTATTGGGGTAACCCGCGTGAGTTCAAGTCTCACAGCTGTCGATGTCTTTATGTCTCGCTGCTCGTTCGCATCGCTTTTACGTCTTGAGGAGGCCGGCGCGGTGTCCGGGCGGCTGTTGCGGCCCCCGGCCAGTCGTCTGGGCGCGTCGTTGGCCGGAACCAGGCGCAGACATTTGAGGTCTTTCCTACGAGTCGAGGCAGCGTGGGCGGAGGCTCGGATGGGTCGGGCGCGTGGGCAAGACGCGAGCGGAGGCGGGCCAGTGGTCGGCGGTCGCGTTGGATGCGTGGTTTGGTGGTGAGGGCGTTTGCAAGTTTGCGACGCGGTGTGGGGTGGTGTCGAGGATGCTAGGACAGCTTGGCCGAGCGGTTAAGGCGATAGACTCGAAATCTATTGGGGTAACCCGCGTGAGTTCAAGTCTCACAGCTGTCGATGTCTTTATGTCTCGCTGCTCGTTCGCATCGCTTTTACGCCGTGTGGAGGCCGGCGCGGTGTCCGGGCGGCTGTTGCGGCCCCCGGCCAGTCGTCTGGGCGCGTCGTTGGCCGGAACCAGGCGCAGACATTTGAGGTCTTTCCTACGAGTCGAGGCAGCGTGGGCGGAGGCTCGGGCGCGTGGGCAAGACGCGAGCGGAGGCGGGCCAGTGGTCGGCGGTCGCGTTGGATGCGTGGTTTGGTGGTGAGGGCGTTTGCAAGTTTGCGACGCGGTGTGGGGTGGTGTCGAGGATGCTAGGACAGCTTGGCCGAGCGGTTAAGGCGATAGACTCGAAATCTATTGGGGTAACCCGCGTGAGTTCAAGTCTCACAGCTGTCGATGTCTTTATGTCTCGCTGCTCGTTCGCATCGCTTTTACGCCGTGTGGAGGCCGGCGCGGTGTCCGGGCGGCTGTTGCGGCCCCCGGCCAGTCGTCTGGGCGCGTCGTTGGCCGGAACCAGGCGCAGACATTTGAGGTCTTTCCTACGAGTCGAGGCAGCGTGGGCGGAGGCTCGGGCGCGTGGGCAAGACGCGAGCGGAGGCGGGCCAGTGGTCGGCGGTCGCGTTGGATGCGTGGTTTGGTGGTGAGGGCGTTTGCAAGTTTGCGACGCGGTGTGGGGTGGTGTCGAGGATGCTAGGACAGCTTGGCCGAGCGGTTAAGGCGATAGACTCGAAATCTATTGGGGTAACCCGCGTGAGTTCAAGTCTCACAGCTGTCGATGTCTTTATGTCTCGCTGCTCGTTCGCATCGCTTTTACGTCTTGAGGAGGCCGGCGCGGTGTCCGGGCGGCTGTTGCGGCCCCCGGCCAGTCGTCTGGGCGCGTCGTTGGCCGGAACCAGGCGCAGACATTTGAGGTCTTTCCTACGAGTCGAGGCAGCGTGGGCGGAGGCTCGGATGGGTCGGGCGCGTGGGCAAGACGCGAGCGGAGGCGGGCCAGTGGTCGGCGGTCGCGTTGGATGCGTGGTTTGGTGGTGAGGGCGTTTGCAAGTTTGCGACGCGGTGTGGGGTGGTGTCGAGGATGCTAGGACAGCTTGGCCGAGCGGTTAAGGCGATAGACTCGAAATCTATTGGGGTAACCCGCGTGAGTTCAAGTCTCACAGCTGTCGATGTCTTTATGTCTCGCTGCTCGTTCGCATCGCTTTTACGCCGTGTGAGGAGGCCGGCGCGGTGTCCGGGCGGCTGTTGCGGCCCCCGGCCAGTCGTCTGGGCGCGTCGTTGGCCGGAACCAGGCGCAGACATTTGAGGTCTTTCCTACGAGTCCAGGCAGCGTGGACGGAGGCTCGGATGGGTCGGGCGCGTGGGCAAGACGCGAGCGGTGGCGGGCCAGTGGTCGGCGGTCGCGTTGGATGCGTGGTTTGGTGGTGAGGGCGTTTGCAAGTTTGCGACGCGGTGTGGGCTGCTGTCGAGGATGCTAGGACAGCTTGGCCGAGCGGTTAAGGCGATAGACTCGAAATTCTTTCAGCTAAAGGCTGAAAGCCTACAGACCCGATCACGTTGAAGTACCGAAAAATTAGCCGCTATATCGCGTTTTGAGGAGAATATGGCTTGAAGTTGCCATTTCAGAGGGGTCTGTTGCCAGTTAAAGGGGTGTGGCGCAGCCAGGTCAGCAGCCGTGACTGCGTTTCACTAAGGGGCGCCCCCCTTACGGGACACGTACGGGGCTGCTACTTAACCAAATTTCATATTAGACTTACCCAATTGTGTTTACGTTTGTCTCTCGCGCTAAGTTAAGGTCTCGCCCATTGGCTCGGTACCGCCCCTTCGTATCGGTGTATCGGTTAGAACCGATACTTCTTCGACGGGATAGGGTGGTCGGAGCGACCCTTTGCACCGAAATCGTTACTCGCCAAAGTACTCAACGCTAAATATGGAAACGGCGCCGTGGGGCATGGGAGATAGCTTTGTGGAGGGTGCGCTCCCGGCTTATCGCCAATCAAACTGCGTGGCTGCAGTGTTTAGGCCAATGAAGGCGCTAGAACTGGCATGGGATGGCGACAGAGCGGTCCCGAATCAGATTTAACTGGAGACGTGGCCGTCACATGGCTTCATCAGCTCGGATACCGGGGTGCTACCAGTTCGAGGGCGCAGAACACCTCACAAATAGCTAGCAAGCCAGACAGCGAGAATGCCGCCCGCGCTTCTTCCACCGCCACCCGCACTTCCTCCGCCGCTGCCGGCTGCTTAGTACTCGTTGGTCGTGCCTCGCACGAGTCGCTTGCAAGGCGGCAGCAGTATGTATGGATGGCGGGCGCCGCCGCCTTCAAGATCTCCAAGTCCGTGCTGCAGAAGCTGCTCGCGGCGCTCAACGAGTGCAACGAGTGGGGCAGGTCTTCCTGCTGGACGCGCTCGCAGGCTACACGCCGTCCGACTCGAGGGCGAGGGCATCATCGAGCGCGTCACGCCAGACTGCAGCACGCCAACTCGACCGTCGTGCTCTCGGCGGTCAAAGTCATAATGAAGTTTTTCGAGAAGGTCTCGGACGCTGACACGGAGAGGAGCCTGTCCAGGAAGATGACCCCGCCCTTCGTGACGCTGGTGTCCGTCGAGCCCGAGATCCAGTACGTCGCGCTGCGCAACATCAACCTCATCGTGCAGAAGCGCCCCCCCAACGAGATCAAGGTCTTCTTCTGCAAGTCCAACGACCCGATCTACGTCAAGATGGACAACCTCGAGATCATCATCCGTCTCGTATCCGAGAGGAACATCGAGCAGGTGCTGCTCGAGTTCAAGGAGTCCGCCACCGAGGTGAACGTGGAGTTTGTGCGCCGGTCGGTGCGCGCCATCGGCCGCTGCGCTGTCAAGCTGGAGCGCGCCGCGGAGAAGTGCATTAACGTGCTGCTCGAGCTGATTCAGACCAAGATGAACTACATCGTGCAGGAGGCGATCAATGTGATTATACTTGCGAATGTACAGAATGTTTTCCTCAGCATGAAAGTGTATTGTCTATTATAGTGGAATGCTTGTTGAATTAAATGGTCAGTGAACGGTCTTTCCTGGTTAGCTGAAAGATCTCGCGCACGGCCAGGCCTTGGGCAAAGCCTTGAGCGCGCTACAGTCTATTGGGGTAACCCGCGTGAGTTCAAGTCTCACAGCTGTCGATGTCTTTATGTCTCGCTGCTCGTTCGCATCGCTTTTACGCCGTGTGGAGGCCGGCGCGCTGTCCGGGCGGCTGTTGCGGCCCCCGGCCAGTCGTCTGGGCGCGTCGTTGGCCGGAACCAGGCGCAGACATTTGAGGTCTTTCCTACGAGTCCAGGCAGCGTGGGCGGAGGCTCGGATGGGTCGGGCGCGTGGGCAAGACGCGAGCGGTGGCGGGCCAGTGGTCGGCTGTCGCGTTGGATGCGTGGTTTGGTGGTGAGGGCGTTTGCAAGTTTGCGACGCGGTGTGGGCTGGTGTCGAGGATGCTAGGACAGCTTGGCCGAGCGGTTAAGGCGATAGACTCGAAATCTATTGGGGTAACCCGCGTGAGTTCAAGTCTCACAGCTGTCGATGTCTTTATGTCTCGCTGCTCGTTCGCATCGCTTTTGCGTCTTGAGGAGGCCGGCGCGGTGTCCGGGCGGCTGTTGCGGCCCCCGGCCAGTCGTCTGGGCGCGTCGTTGGCCGGAACCAGGCGCAGACATTTGAGGTCTTTCCTACGAGTCCAGGCAGCGTGGGCGGAGGCTCGGGTGGGTCGGGCGCGTGGGCAAGACGCGAGCGGTGGCGGGCCAGTGGTCGGCGGTCGCGTTGGATGCGTGGTTTGGTAGTGAGGGCGTTTGCAAGTTTGCGACGCGGTGTGGGCTGGTGTCGAGGATGCTAGGACAGCTTGGCCGAGCGGTTAAGGCGATAGACTCGAAATCTATTGGGGTAACCCGCGTGAGTTCAAGTCTCACAGCTGTCGATGTCTTTATGTCTCGCTGCTCGTTCGCATCGCTTTTACGTCTTGAGGAGGCCGGCGCGCTGTCCGGGCGGCTGTTGCGGCCCCCGGCCAGTCGTCTGGGCGCGTCGTTGGCCGGAACCAGGCGCAGACATTTGAGGTCTTTCCTACGAGTCCAGGCAGCGTGGGCGGAGGCTCGGGTGGGTCGGGCGCGTGGGCAAGACGCGAGCGGTGGCGGGCCAGTGGTCGGCGGTCGCGTTGGATGCGTGGTTTGGTAGTGAGGGCGTTTGCAAGTTTGCGACGCGGTGTGGGCTGCTGTCGAGGATGCTAGGACAGCTTGGCCGAGCGGTTAAGGCGATAGACTCGAAATTCTTTCAGCTAAAGGCTGAAAGCCTACAGACCCGATCACGTTGAAGTACCGAAAAATTAGCCGCTATATCGCGTTTTGAGGAGAATATGGCTTGAAGTTGCCATTTCAGAGGGGTCTGTTGCCAGTTAAAAGGGGTGTGGCGCAGCCAGGTCAGCAGCCGTGACTGCGTTTCACTAAGGGGCGCCCCCTTACGGGACACGTACGGGGCTGCTACTTAACCAAATTTCATATTAGACTTACCCAATTGAGATTACGTTTGGCTCTCGTGCTAAGTTAAGGTCTCGCCCATTGGCTCGGTACCGCCCCTTCGTATCGGTGTATCGGTTAGAACCGATACTTCTTCGACGGGATAGGGTGGTCGGAGCGACCCTTTGCACCGAAATCGTTACTCGCCAAAGTACTCAACGCTAAATATGGAAACGGCGCCGTGGGGCATGGGAGATAGCTTTGTGGAGGGTGCGCTCCCGGCTTATCGCCAATCAAACTGCGTGGCTGCAGTGTTTAGGCCAATGAAGGCGCTAGAACTGGCATGGGATGGCGACAGAGCGGTCCCGAATCAGATTTAACTGGAGACGTGGCCGTCACATGGCTTCATCAGCTCGGATACCGGGGTGCTACCAGTTCGAGGGCGCAGAACACCTCACAAATAGCTAGCAAGCCAGACAGCGAGAATGCCGCCCGCGCTTCTTCCACCGCCACCCGCACTTCCTCCGCCGCTGCCGGCTGCTTAGTACTCGTTGGTCGTGCCTCGCACGAGTCGCTTGCAAGGCGGCAGCAGTATGTATGGATGGCGGGCGCCGCCGCCTTCAAGATCTCCAAGTCCGTGCTGCAGAAGCTGCTCGCGGCGCTCAACGAGTGCAACGAGTGGGGGCAGGTCTTCCTGCTGGACGCGCTCGCAGGCTACACGCCGTCCGACTCGAGGGCGAGGGCATCATCGAGCGCGTCACGCCAGACTGCAGCACGCCAACTCGACCGTCGTGCTCTCGGCGGTCAAAGTCATAATGAAGTTTTTCGAGAAGGTCTCGGACGCTGACACGGAGAGGAGCCTGTCCAGGAAGATGACCCCGCCCTTCGTGACGCTGGTGTCCGTCGAGCCCGAGATCCAGTACGTCGCGCTGCGCAACATCAACCTCATCGTGCAGAAGCGCCCCCCCAACGAGATCAAGGTCTTCTTCTGCAAGTCCAACGACCCGATCTACGTCAAGATGGACAACCTCGAGATCATCATCCGTCTCGTATCCGAGAGGAACATCGAGCAGGTGCTGCTCGAGTTCAAGGAGTCCGCCACCGAGGTGAACGTGGAGTTTGTGCGCCGGTCGGTGCGCGCCATTGGCCGCTGCGCTGTCAAGCTGGAGCGCGCCGCGGAGAAGTGCATTAACGTGCTGCTCGAGCTGATTCAGACCAAGATGAACTACATCGTGCAGGAGGCGATCAATGTGATTATACTTGCGAATGTACAGAATGTTTTCCTCAGCATGAAAGTGTATTGTCTATTATAGTGGAATGCTTGTTGAATTAAATGGTCAGTGAACGGTCTTTCCTGGTTAGCTGAAAGATCTCGCGCACGGCCAGGCCTTGGGCAAAGCCTTGAGCGCGCTACAGTCTATTGGGGTAACCCGCGTGAGTTCAAGTCTCACAGCTGTCGATGTCTTTATGTCTCGCTGCTCGTTCGCATCGCTTTTACGCCGTGTGGAGGCCGGCGCGGTGTCCGGGCGGCTGTTGCGGCCCCCGGCCAGTCGTCTGGGCGCGTCGTTGGCCGGAACCAGGCGCAGACATTTGAGGTCTTTCCTACGAGTCCAGGCAGCGTGGACGGAGGCTCGGATGGGTCGGGCGCGTGGGCAAGACGCGAGCGGTGGCGGGCCAGTGGTCGGCGGTCGCGTTGGATGCGTGGTTTGGTGGTGAGGGCGTTTGCAAGTTTGCGACGCGGTGTGGGCTGCTGTCGAGGATGCTAGGACAGCTTGGCCGAGCGGTTAAGGCGATAGACTCGAAATTCTTTCAGCTAAAGGCTGAAAGCCTACAGACCCGATCACGTTGAAGTACCGAAAAATTAGCCGCTATATCGCGTTTTGAGGAGAATATGGCTTGAAGTTGCCATTTCAGAGGGGTCTGTTGCCAGTTAAAAGGGGTGTGGCGCAGCCAGGTCAGCAGCCGTGACTGCGTTTCACTAAGGGGCGCCCCCCTTACGGGACACGTACGGGGCTGCTACTTAACCAAATTTCATATTAGACTTACCCAATTGTGTTTACGTTTGTCTCTCGCGCTAAGTTAAGGTCTCGCCCATTGGCTCGGTACCGCCCCTTCGTATCGGTGTATCGGTTAGAACCGATACTTCTTCGACGGGATAGGGTGGTCGGAGCGACCCTTTGCACCGAAATCGTTACTCGCCAAAGTACTCAACGCTAAATATGGAAACGGCGCCGTGGGGCATGGGAGATAGCTTTGTGGAGGGTGCGCTCCCGGCTTATCGCCAATCAAACTGCGTGGCTGCAGTGTTTAGGCCAATGAAGGCGCTAGAACTGGCATGGGATGGCGACAGAGCGGTCCCGAATCAGATTTAACTGGAGACGTGGCCGTCACATGGCTTCATCAGCTCGGATACCGGGGTGCTACCAGTTCGAGGGCGCAGAACACCTCACAAATAGCTAGCAAGCCAGACAGCGAGAATGCCGCCCGCGCTTCTTCCACCGCCACCCGCACTTCCTCCGCCGCTGCCGGCTGCTTAGTACTCGTTGGTCGTGCCTCGCACGAGTCGCTTGCAAGGCGGCAGCAGTATGTATGGATGGCGGGCGCCGCCGCCTTCAAGATCTCCAAGTCCGTGCTGCAGAAGCTGCTCGCGGCGCTCAACGAGTGCAACGAGTGGGGGCAGGTCTTCCTGCTGGACGCGCTCGCAGGCTACACGCCGTCCGACTCGAGGGCGAGGGCATCATCGAGCGCGTCACGCCAGACTGCAGCACGCCAACTCGACCGTCGTGCTCTCGGCGGTCAAAGTCATAATGAAGTTTTTCGAGAAGGTCTCGGACGCTGACACGGAGAGGAGCCTGTCCAGGAAGATGACCCCGCCCTTCGTGACGCTGGTGTCCGTCGAGCCCGAGATCCAGTACGTCGCGCTGCGCAACATCAACCTCATCGTGCAGAAGCGCCCCCCCAACGAGATCAAGGTCTTCTTCTGCAAGTCCAACGACCCGATCTACGTCAAGATGGACAACCTCGAGATCATCATCCGTCTCGTATCCGAGAGGAACATCGAGCAGGTGCTGCTCGAGTTCAAGGAGTCCGCCACCGAGGTGAACGTGGAGTTTGTGCGCCGGTCGGTGCGCGCCATCGGCCGCTGCGCTGTCAAGCTGGAGCGCGCCGCGGAGAAGTGCATTAACGTGCTGCTCGAGCTGATTCAGACCAAGATGAACTACATCATGCAGGAGGCGATCAATGTGATTATACTTGCGAATGTACAGAATGTTTTCCTCAGCATGAAAGTGTATTGTCTATTATAGTGGAATGCTTGTTGAATTAAATGGTCAGTGAACGGTCTTTCCTGGTTAGCTGAAAGATCTCGCGCACGGCCAGGCCTTGGGCAAAGCCTTGAGCGCGCTACAGTCTATTGGGGTAACCCGCGTGAGTTCAAGTCTCACAGCTGTCGATGTCTTTATGTCTCGCTGCTCGTTCGCATCGCTTTTACGCCGTGTGGAGGCCGGCGCGCTGTCCGGGCGGCTGTTGCGGCCCCCGGCCAGTCGTCTGGGCGCGTCGTTGGCCGGAACCAGGCGCAGACATTTGAGGTCTTTCCTACGAGTCCAGGCAGCGTGGGCGGAGGCTCGGATGGGTCGGGCGCGTGGGCAAGACGCGAGCGGTGGCGGGCCAGTGGTCGGCTGTCGCGTTGGATGCGTGGTTTGGTGGTGAGGGCGTTTGCAAGTTTGCGACGCGGTGTGGGCTGGTGTCGAGGATGCTAGGACAGCTTGGCCGAGCGGTTAAGGCGATAGACTCGAAATCTATTGGGGTAACCCGCGTGAGTTCAAGTCTCACAGCTGTCGATGTCTTTATGTCTCGCTGCTCGTTCGCATCGCTTTTGCGTCTTGAGGAGGCCGGCGCGGTGTCCGGGCGGCTGTTGCGGCCCCCGGCCAGTCGTCTGGGCGCGTCGTTGGCCGGAACCAGGCGCAGACATTTGAGGTCTTTCCTACGAGTCCAGCCAGCGTGGGCGGAGGCTCGGGTGGGTCGGGCGCGTGGGCAAGACGCGAGCGGTGGCGGGCCAGTGGTCGGCGGTCGCGTTGGATGCGTGGTTTGGTAGTGAGGGCGTTTGCAAGTTTGCGACGCGGTGTGGGCTGGTGTCGAGGATGCTAGGACAGCTTGGCCGAGCGGTTAAGGCGATAGACTCGAAATCTATTGGGGTAACCCGCGTGAGTTCAAGTCTCACAGCTGTCGATGTCTTTATGTCTCGCTGCTCGTTCGCATCGCTTTTACGTCTTGAGGAGGCCGGCGCGGTGTCCGGGCGGCTGTTGCGGCCCCCGGCCAGTCGTCTGGGCGCGTCGTTGGCCGGAACCAGGCGCAGACATTTGAGGTCTTTCCTACGAGTCCAGGCAGCGTGGGCGGAGGCTCGGGTGGGTCGGGCGCGTGGGCAAGACGCGAGCGGTGGCGGGCCAGTGGTCGGCGGTCGCGTTGGATGCGTGGTTTGGTAGTGAGGGCGTTTGCAAGTTTGCGACGCGGTGTGGGCTGGTGTCGAGGATGCTAGGACAGCTTGGCCGAGCGGTTAAGGCGATAGACTCGAAATCTATTGGGGTAACCCGCGTGAGTTCAAGTCTCACAGCTGTCGATGTCTTTATGTCTCGCTGCTCGTTCGCATCGCTTTAACGCTGTGTGGAGGCCGGCGCGGTGTCCGGGCGGCTGTTGCGGCCCCCGGCCAGTCGTCTGGGCGCGTCGTTGGCCGGAACCAGGCGCAGACATTTGAGGTCTTTCCTACGAGTCGAGGCAGCGTGGGCGGAGGCTCGGATGGGTCGGGCGCGTGGGCAAGACGCGAGCGGTGGCGGGCCAGTGGTCGGCGGTCGCGTTGGATGCGTGGTTTGGTAGTGAGGGCGTTTGCAAGTTTGCGACGCGGTGTGGGCTGGTGTCGAGGATGCTAGGACAGCTTGGCCGAGCGGTTAAGGCGATAGACTCGAAATCTATTGGGGTAACCCGCGTGAGTTCAAGTCTCACAGCTGTCGATGTCTTTATGTCTCGCTGCTCGTTCGCATCGCTTTTACGCCGTGTGGAGGCCGGCGCGGTGTCCGGGCGGCTGTTGCGGCCCCCGGCCAGTCGTCTGGGCGCGTCGTTGGCCGGAACCAGGCGCAGACATTTGAGGTCTTTCCTACGAGTCCAGGCAGCGTGGACGGAGGCTCGGATGGGTCGGGCGCGTGGGCAAGACGCGAGCGGTGGCGGGCCAGTGGTCGGCGGTCGCGTTGGATGCGTGGTTTGGTGGTGAGGGCGTTTGCAAGTTTGCGACGCGGTGTGGGCTGGTGTCGAGGATGCTAGGACAGCTTGGCCGAGCGGTTAAGGCGATAGACTCGAAATCTATTGGGGTAACCCGCGTGAGTTCAAGTCTCACAGCTGTCGATGTCTTTATGTCTCGCTGCTCGTTCGCATCGCTTTAACGCTGTGTGGAGGCCGGCGCGGTGTCCGGGCGGCTGTTGCGGCCCCCGGCCAGTCGTCTGGGCGCGTCGTTGGCCGGAACCAGGCGCAGACATTTGAGGTCTTTCCTACGAGTCGAGGCAGCGTGGGCGGAGGCTCGGATGGGTCGGGCGCGTGGGCAAGACGCGAGCGGTGGCGGGCCAGTGGTCGGCGGTCGCGTTGGATGCGTGGTTTGGTAGTGAGGGCGTTTGCAAGTTTGCGACGCGGTGTGGGCTGGTGTCGAGGATGCTAGGACAGCTTGGCCGAGCGGTTAAGGCGATAGACTCGAAATCTATTGGGGTAACCCGCGTGAGTTCAAGTCTCACAGCTGTCGATGTCTTTATGTCTCGCTGCTCGTTCGCATCGCTTTTACGCCGTGTGGAGGCCGGCGCGGTGTCCGGGCGGCTGTTGCGGCCCCCGGCCAGTCGTCTGGGCGCGTCGTTGGCCGGAACCAGGCGCAGACATTTGAGGTCTTTCCTACGAGTCCAGGCAGCGTGGACGGAGGCTCGGATGGGTCGGGCGCGTGGGCAAGACGCGAGCGGTGGCGGGCCAGTGGTCGGCGGTCGCGTTGGATGCGTGGTTTGGTGGTGAGGGCGTTTGCAAGTTTGCGACGCGGTGTGGGCTGGTGTCGAGGATGCTAGGACAGCTTGGCCGAGGGATATGAGCGGTGCTATGCGAGAGAGGGCTTGCTTCGCGTCTGTAAGCAAACGAGCACCTAGGAGAACGGGTCGGTGATGGAATAGGCTGTGTCAGAGACGGAGAAATACCAGACATCTTTCGGCTTCAACTCTGAATCCTTGATGCCGTCAACGATGTATTCGTCGAGAGGAGATGCGTTGTGATTTATTGGGTACTTCTTCCTGCCCCCGCTCACACCAGTTACGGAGGCCACTCAGCGGCTTCATCCATGCACTAAACAACCGACATTGCGTCTTCAATCCGCATGATCTTGTCCCGAGTGAAATCAGTCGGTACCGTTCCGCTCGGGTTAACTACCGTCCTCGTTCGGGCATTGCTGACAATCAGATGTTTGAGACGCTGCGTTGCGAAGCGGCGCGGACCGGTCAGTAAGCGGTGGGTGACGGAGTCGCCGTGATGCTGCCGTGCACAGCGTTCGACTATATGGAGCTGTCACAGCGGGCGCGGTGGTGGTACTCGGCCACCCATCCACCCATTCTGTAAAACACAGATCTGGGGGCGCGAGGGAGCGAAGGAGGGAAGGCGCGGACGCTGGTGGCTGGCGGCGCGGTACCTTGCAGTCGTCGGGCAAGGAGGGGTGAACGGGGAAGAGCACGGTGGGCATGCCGGGCGTCCGGAGATGGGCAAGGATGGATGGCACGAGGCCTGAGCGACTCTGAGAGAGTGGCGAAGGTACGGAAGGACGAGGCGGGGTGTCGCCAAGGCGCTAGACGATGGCGCGAGTGTGGCGTGCGACGCGAACCCAAGGGCGCAAGGAACGGAAGAAGGAGAACGCAGATAGAATCCGGCCAGTTGTGAATTTACCTTTAAAGCTAACAAGCTGCATCTTTTTGTGTGTGCGGTCTTGTTGGTGCTCACTTACAGCTTTTGCTAGCAACCTTCGCCTCCGTTTCCATACAGCGCAGGACGGTCCCTCCCAAAGGACGGTTCGCGACAATCTCGTTCCCTCCCCATCTGCGCCGAGTGGTTTAAATCCATTGAACTGATATGCTAGTGATGGCGCCGAGTGCGTTGGAGCCTGCGGTGCAGCAGCTGCTTAGCATCCATGAGTTCCTATAGGTGTTGAAGTCCGGTGAGGGCGACAGCAAGAGCATGCGCGTCAATTGCAGCCTGACGCAGTACGAGGTGCTGCCGCGCGTAGACGCGATCGAGATGCATTTAAGCCTAATAAGTTCGTCAAGGCGCGCGACTGGTACTACCACGACTATGCGCAGTACGAGATGTACATCATGCACACCGGCGGTTGCCCAAGAGTTTGTTCTGCAACGTCACGGTCACCATCCTCAACCGCATCCCGTCCGAGCTGGGGAAGCACGTGCTGGGTAAGCGCTTCAAGCGCCTGAAGCAGCACGTCAAGATCAAGGCCTGTGGATATCGACACACCGCACTCATTACGGCCGATCGACACTTGTGCACCTTCAGCCATGGCGACTGTGGTCGATTGGGCCATGACAACCAGGAGGATTACACGAGCCCGGTGCCAATGGGGTATTTCGCAAGCCTTATGGAAGGGAAAGACGTCAGCGTTGGTGGAGGTGTCGATGTGTCATGCAGCCGCGAGCACATCATGGCGATGACTGCGAGTGGAGATCTGGTCGGTGTGGCTGGAGCGAAGCTGGTCGTCTTGGATCTGGCGAGACTGGCAGCAGTTTGTACCCGACTCAAGTGACGGATCCCCACAACATCGCTGCTGTAGTTTGCGGATGGGGGGACACGCTTGCGCTGAGGAGGATAGGCCAAGTGTTCGCTTTTGGCGCTGGGTTCTGAGGGCGTCTTGGGATTTGCGCCGAGAAGGACGAGGTGCTGCCGTTTGCTGTACAAGACTCGGAAAACTACATGATTGCAGTGATCGATGCGGGAGAGTGCCACTCGTGCGCACTGAGCAACGAAGGAGCCATGCTTACATGGGGGGGCTTCGGTAGCTCTGGAGGGCTAGGCCACGTTGTGACGGGCACACTGCAATCAAAACACCCGTCACCTCGACGGCAGCCCCCTGAGCAGCCGGGTAGTTCAATAGCTTCACCAAGTTGCACCACTGAGTCATAGTGCGGCATCGTTCTGCTTTGAATGTCCTGTTTAGAGGGGAATTGGGGCAATAGATAACATCGTAGCTTGGCTGTGTCAAAAACGTTTACTTGCCGTCCGCCGCTCACTACTCAAAACACAACTACGTACGACTACATTAGACTACTGTACTGCTGTTGATGGCCATCGATGCCCCGCATTGCAAAAAGATCACCGAGTATGCGCGCGTTTTAGCGCACGTTTATCTCTCATGGCCTTCTGTATCGCCACCCTGTCTTCTCGGCGAGGCAACCCAAATGGAATCTCGGACGGGCGCCATTTGGCTGTTCCAAATGGCAGCCCATTGTCACCATAGTTCAAGTCATTGAAAGCACATTCATACTCTCCATCTGAAAGTTCAGCTCTGTGAATATCTGAGCTTGTGAAGTCGTTGGACTGAGAATCCGATTGCCCCCCCTCGTCTTCATTTGACGTTTCATCATCGTTGCGCTAATTCTCGTCGCTTGCATTCGACTCCAATTCACCTTCAGCATCACTATCATCGCTACTCCCCCGAGTTCAACGTGGCATCCAAGTATACTGAAAACCAGTTATCCGAGAGGAGCGCATTCGATTCGAGCAGAGGAGACGACCAGAAGTCCAGATACCATGAAAGAAAGAAAGAATTGATAGCCAAGAGAGAGATAGAAGTGAGAGAAGTGATAATCAGAGTTTTTGTTGCGTTCAAGAGCCCATGTGGACTTTGTCTTTACTTTGAGTGGTTCGAGGACGTATATTCGCCGAGGACGACGATGTCAAGGAGAAGCCACCCAAAGAACGATTCGGAAGGAAGGTCCGAGGATCTCTGGGTGTACCAACGGGCGTTCAAGGCCGCGCAACCGCGTCCCGTCGGCAGCCCCCCTGCCGACTTAGTCACGCCCGTGGGCGCTTACCCACCAGGCTCCGCTGCCTCCGCGTTCTCGTGCGACTGCATCGCCTCGAACCGGTAGCGTTCTGTGCGCTCGCGCAGGAAATCGTACAGCAGCCCGCCGCAGTTCAGATCGAGCTCGTCGACCCACGTCGTGTCCGGGTAGCCCTTCCATTTCACCTCGAACTCGCGTCGCGTGCGTCCATATCGAGTAGCCCGCCCTTCGCGCGCGCTCAAGATCTTCTCGACCTCGAAGACGTCGTTCTCTAGCTCACGTGTGGCTTCCCAGCTGTCCTCGGGCAAGAGCTCCTCGTCGAAGTCGAGGCGCTCCTCGACCGGCATCGTCAGCTGCGTCGCGGGCCGCGACGGGAATTCCCGGACGGGTTTCAGCTTGGAGATGTGGACGACGGGATACAACTGATAGGGTGTACCCGCCGTCCCGAGACGCACCGCGAACGCGCTGACCAGCTCGGCGACACGGAAGGGTCCGTGCCACATGTGCGCGAGTTTGCGCGCATACCCTGGCTTCACCCGATCCAGGTACAGCCAAACTTGCGAGCCCGCCGCGATCTCGTGTTGCGTTGCTCTTTCGGTTTGTCGACGCGCTCTCTCTTCGACGGCCTCTCGGACTAACTCCAATGCTTGTTCTCTTGCCATCTTGTAGTGTCGCTGGATATGGAGCCTCCACCGCCTCGCCTCGGCGTCCCGGGTCGACGTGTTTCCGACGGCTAGCGTTGTTTCCAGGGTCGACCGAGGATCCCAGCCATGCACCAAAAAGAACGGTCGTGCGACGTGTTTAGCGCGAAGGTAAGACGTTCGGCGTACTCGTCCCAATCGCGTTGCTCGACGTCCGCGATATACATCTTAATCGCTCTTGTAACCGTCTGCACCATCCGTTCTGCAGCGCCGGTGGCTTGTGGACGATAAGCAAGCGTCGCTCGCTGTCTCTGACCCATGAGTTTGCTGAACGCCTTGAAGAAGTCCGACATGAAGCCCGGCTCACGGTCGTGGCGGATAGCTTCGCTCGCGCCGAAGCGTCTGAATACCGCTTCCTCGTACGCCTCGGCCACCGTCTGCGCGGTTCGTGACGCGTTTGCTTTGACCACGACGAACCCCGTGAAGAGGTCGACATAGACTAACAGCTCTGTTGTAGCGGGGCTACACATTCGGCTAACCTCACCTTAGTGCAACACGCACTAAGTGGATACATTCAGGTGGGCCACATTGCAGTGTGGTCACCATTCATATTAGGAAACAGTCTTATTGGTCAGAAAGCAGGGTCTTTCTGCCAGGAATACTCAAGCATTAGGTCAGAGTTTCTGCCAACCACTCGTTGGCAGAACCTCTCTTTATATATATCAGTTTTAGGAGGAAAGCCACAGTTAACATTCAATCCAGTTCTCATTTTACCGCAAAAGCTACTATTTGTACCTTTATTTAGATCTAATTATACTTGTGGATACAAGTATACTTAATCTAAGTTAAATACACCTTACGCTTCCTCATACACGTGCGCTCACGTGTAAGCTAAAGTATTGGGCTAAGTAAGCCCATTACACCTGGTAGCACTTTGTAGTCCGTCCAACGACCGACTAGTTACGTATCGTATGAAATTCGATACGGGTGCTGAGGACCTGCCTGTGGACGCGAGTATGTCCACTGGTAACCCAAACACGAGTGCAACGCATGTTGCACGCGAAGACTGTCTCCATCTGGCGGATCCAGAGTGGGAGGCGCTCCAACGACTGTCGACGGTCATTGGAGAAGCGGCCGTAGCGACGATGCTACGCACGCTATCGCCGACAGAGCAACACGGTGTTGCTCTAGGCTTCATCATGAAGGAACAGCGCGAGGCCGCTGCTCGCGCTACGGTGTCGACTCCGTCCACACCGCGCGTGGAGTCGTTGAAACTCCACGTGAACAGCTACGTAGGAAGAGAGGGCGAGCCTCTCCTCCGATGGCTTGTCGAAGTTGACATTGCCATTACGGCTCGACGTATCGTCGACCCGTTGTCGAAGGTTGCGTTCGCCATGTCATGCCTTGGCGGGCGAGCAAGGAGTTGGGCGTACGGACGCCGACTCACTGACCCTACGTGCTTTAGCACGTACGAGGTGTTCAAGGAGGAGCTCAGACAAGCGTTTGAGCCCCCGCAGAATGAGTTCAGATCGAGGGCTGAGTTCCTCGACCTGCAACAGGGCAAGCATGACGTGCATGCTTACGCTCAAAGGGCGCGGTACTTGGTCTCGAACATCGTGACCAACCCGATAGACGAGGCGACAAAGGTCGTCACGTTCATGAAGGGCCTGAAAGATGGGCCTGTGAAGACCTATCTCTTCCGAGAGTACCCAAGTACTCTCGAGTCTGCGATTACACTTGCCATGCAAGAAGAGTTTAGCCTGCGACAGGCTAAACTCCATGTGAACGTCCCGCGGCCGATGCCGCGACCGACGGTGAAGCCGACGGGAGGTCCCGAACCAATGGACCTCTCGAGTGCGACGGCTGCTGGGTCTCAGCAGCGTCGTGGACCAACGAATGTCCGCTGTTTCCGGTGTGGAAACAACGGCCACTACGCCCGTGAATGCACAGCACCTGTGCAGGCGGCCAAGGGCCGGCGTGACGATACCGAGTATCGCCACGGGCAATAAAAAAACTAGAACAACCAGCAGGCGCGGGGCGCCCTGCTGGTGATGCAGTCGAGCGTGTCGATATCGGACACGCCGTATTGAAGACTGCTGCCCCCAGTGAGAGTCACTCTCACTGTAAGAAGCGGGATGACAGGCCGAACCTTGTCATCCTGAAGGTTAACTCGAAGAGAGAGAAGTCTCTTCGTGCGTTGGTGGATTGTGGTGCGTCGAACAACTTTGTTCGACTGCAGAGCCTAGCGAGGCTTGACTTCGAGGAGGTAGTAATGCCTCGAAGTCTATTGGAAGTAAGACTAGCAACGGGTGTCGTTGTTAGAACCGAGAAGCGTGTCGTACGCGTACGCCTTCTCGTATCGAGAGAAGAAGTTCGTGGACGAGCTTATCGTACTTGACTTAGACGATAAGTTCGACATGGTGTTGGGCATGCCGTGGCTTGCACGGCATGATCCGGTGATCGACTGGACGAAGCGCACGATCGTGCACTTCGGGAGTAGCGGCGCGACAGTGAGCGATGGCCCTGTCGGCGCAGCACGTGCACCTCGCGGTGCACGCGACCCACCAGGAGAGGCAGCGCGACGCGCGGCTGTCTCCGGTCACCCCACGCGGACACCGACGACTGAGAGAGTCGTCGGGAGAAAATGTGAGTCGAATCAGAAGACTCAGATTCGATCGGATTCGAGAGGTTCTCGAAGCGTCAAGAGTGACGCGGTCGTGTCGACTATTAGTGTCGACACACAAGTTCAACAAGAGGAGCCAGTCACTAATAAGGACAGTGGCTCGGGCGCGTCAGCTCAGGGAGCTGATGCGATTGGCCCAAACGTCGAAAGACGCTCCGCCATCAGGCGTCGAGGTAAAGAAAGCGCACCGGCTCTGGGAGCCGACGCTGCAGGCAGTGCGGACGGTTGCAAACGTCCCGCACCGGAAATGCTTGCGTGCTCGCGTGCAGCCGGGCTGCACGACGAAGCAGCACGCGACCAAGCAGGGCTTGATTGCGTGCGCCCGCGGGTTGAACCCGCCGGCGATCAAAAGGAAAATCTGTCCGCGGCCGGGCCCGGACAAAACAAGACGCGCAGAACCGGGTTCCGCGCACGTAGCGAACGGCGCAAGCGAGCCAAGCTGCGCATGTCTCGGTCAGGGACCGAGACGCTACAAGCAGTGTCTGCCGGGCAGACACAGGAGCTGGAGACGACCGTCGAGACTCTGAGTGTTTTGACGCGTACTAATACTGGTCTCCAGTATAAGAAGATGAAGTTGGAGAACCCTCCGACGCTAGCGTCGGAGTATACTTCGCTTCCAGTCACGAGCTGGAGGCGCTTCGCCCGCGACCTGCACGATGGACGCATCGAGCAGATTTGCATCCTCTCGGATGTCGAGAGGATGAAGTGTGAAGCGGAAGAGTTGAAACAGCTCGTCGCTGAGGGCGTCGACGCCCTCAGCGCCAAGTCGAAGAAGGAACGCTTCGACGAGCAGAGCTGGGACTCGCTGAAGTCGAGCCCCTTCTACGAGGTCTTGCGTGAGTACAGAGACGTACTCCCGGACGATATCCCTGCGGAGTTGCCGCAGGACAAGGGTGTTCAGCACGAGATTGATCTCGTGCCGGGAACGAAGTATTGCGTGACGCGGCAGTGGCCACTGCCGCGGGAGCAAGTGAAGGCGATCGACGACTTCTTCGAAAGTCGTCGCAAGGCTGGGCAAGTGCGGGAATCGAAGTCCCCGCACAGCGCGCCTACGTTCTGTGTCAAGAAGGCACAGGGCGGGTGGCGCATCGTTCATGCTTATAACAAGCTGAACGACGCAACGGTACCGGCGCAGACGCCGATACCGCGAAAAGATGTGATCATCGATTCGATGGCTTTGAGCACTATCTTTAGTGCTCTGGATCTGAGAGACGGATTCTATCAGATCCTCATGCGTGAGAGCGATATACCTCTCACGGCGGTGAGCACTCCGAGCGGTATGCTCTGGGAGTGGCTTGTAATGCCGCAGGGACTAAAGAATGCCCCTGCAACGTTCAACAGGTGCGTCACGCACTTGTTGCGCTCGGTGCGCGACTTCGCACCGAGCTATTTCGACGATGTGTTCATCCACAGCCGGGCTGTGGACGGGAAGTCGGAAGTGGAGATGCGCAAGGAACATCTCCGCATGTTGTTTGCGCTCATGCGCAAACACAAGCTCTACGCGAACCTGAAGAAGTGTATCTTCGGGGCTAGCGAGATACCCGTCCTTGGGTGTCTCGTAGGGAAGAACGGCGTACGCCCTGACCCGGGAAAGGTCAGAGTGATCAATGAATGGCCTACGCCTTCCAATGTCAAGGAACTGAGGCAGTTCCTTTGTAGCGGGGCTACACATTCGGCTAACCTCACCTTAGTGCAACACGCACTAAGTGGATACATTCAGGTGGGCCACATTGCAGTGTGGTCACCATTCATATTAGGAAGCAGTCTTATTGGTCAGAAAGCAGGGTCTTTCTGCCAGTAATACTCAAGCATTAGGTCAGAGTTTCTGCCAACCACTCGTTGGCAGAACCTCTCTTTATATATATCAGTTTTAGGAGGAAAGCCACAGTGTTCAGCACGATATTGATCTCGTGCCGGGAACGAAGTATTGCGTGACGCGGCAGTGGCCACTGCCGCGGGAGCAAGTGAAGGCGATCGACGACTTCTTCGAAAGTCGTCGCAAGGCTGGGCAAGTGCGGGAATCGAAGTCCCCGCACAGCGCGCCTACGTTCTGTGTCAAGAAGGCACAGGGCGGGTGGCGCATCGTTCATGCTTATAGGCGCAACGGTACCGGCGCAGACGCCGATACCGCGAAAAGATGTGATCATCGATTCGATGGCTTTGAGCACTATCTTTAGTGCTCTGGATCTGAGAGACGGATTCTATCAGATCCTCATGCGTGAGAGCGATATACCTCTCACGGCGGTGAGCACTCCGAGCGGTATGCTCTGGGAGTGGCTTGTAATGCCGCAGGGACTAAAGAATGCCCCTGCAACGTTCAACAGGTGCGTCACGCACTTGTTGCGCTCGGTGCGCGACTTCGCACCGAGCTATTTCGACGATGTGTTCATCCACAGCCGGGCTGTGGACGGGAAGTCGGAAGTGGAGATGCACAAGGAACATCTCCGCAGGTTGTTTGCGCTCATGCGCAAACACAAGCTCTACGCGAACCTGAAGAAGTGTATCTTCGGGGCTAGCGAGATACCCGTCCTTGGGTGTCTCGTAGGGAAGAACGGCGTACGCCCTGACCCGGGAAAGGTCAGAGTGATCAATGAATGGCCTACGCCTTCCAATGTCAAGGAACTGAGGCAGTTCCTTGGACTCACTACGTACTTATGCAAGTACGGGAGCAACTACGCGGGCAAGATTCGCCCGCTGTCGCAGCTCCTAAAGAAGGACGCTGCATGGGTTTGGACTGCTGATTGTCAGCAGGCCTTTGATGCAGTCAAGCAGGGCTTGACTGAGGCGCCGATCTTGGCGGTGGCCGACCAAGATCGCCCATTCCACGTCGTGTGTGACGCGTCCGATTTCGCAATCGGATGCGCTCTAATGCAACACGATCACGAGGGACGTGATCGCGTGGTCTACTATCAGTCGCGTCAGCTGAAGTCAGCTGAGCGCAACTACCCGGTACATGACAAGGAACTCCTTGCCATGAAGTATGCACTCGCGAAGTTTCGAGTGTATCTACTTGGGAGTAGACCATTTGTGGTCTACACCGACCACGCATCATTGCGTACGGCGATCAAGTCGCCGCACATCTCACAAAAAATGGCGAGATGGCTCTCATTCTTTGCGGAGTACAACTTCCAGGTTGAGTACAAACCTGGAAGGTTGAATGTTGTGGCCGACGCGTTGTCGCGTCGACCTGATTACGCGGTGCACAAAGCCGACGCCAATGCAATTGGCGTCGTCCGGACGTCTACTCCCTCGTCGTCTTTGTTAGACGACGTGCGGTCCGCATACACGAAGGATGCGGATGCGAAGCAGTTGTTGGACTACTTCGCTGCGCCTTCTGACAAGTCTCGTCAGAAGCTGGCGAAACATCTCCGTGCACGTGTACACCGCTATCGTGTACACAATGGTCTGCTGCTTTACAGCGCAGTTGACGACAACGCTGATCGCATTGTCGTGCCGGACGATCATGAGCTGAAGCTCAGGATCACTTACGAGTATCACGATGCCCCTACGTCGGGACATCAGGGTCGTGAGAAGACATATTTGCTTCTCACGCGTGACTTCTATTGGAGTCACCAGTACAAGTGGGTACGCAAGTACGTTCGTGCTTGCGAAGTTTGCCAGCGCGTGAAGCCTGCGCCCTTCTCGCAGGCTCCACTTCAGTCACTACCGACTCCGTCGGAGTGTTGGCAGTCCATCTCAATGGACTTTGTGTTTGGTCTTCCGCCTGACAACAAGCGGAGGACTGGTATTGTGGTCTTTGTTGACCGATTCAGCAAGATGGTACATCTTGCTGCAGTACCAGCCGAAGTGACAGCCAAGCAGACGGCACGTCTGTTTGTTGACATGGTGTTTAGACACCATGGCATGCCGATCGACATCGTGTCTGACCGTGATCCGCGCTTCACAGCGCGTTTCTGGCAAGAAGTGTTTGAACTTCTTGACACGCAGCTGTCCATGTCGACTGCGGATCATCCGCAGACCGACGGACAAACTGAGCGCGTCAACCGGGTCTTGGTTGACGCTCTGAAGAGCTACGCTCACTCGTTCCAATACTGGAGCGACTGCTTGCCGATGGCAGAGTTTGCCATCAACAACTCGGTGCATGTCTCGACAGGACACACACCGTTTTACGTGAACGCCATGAGGCATCCACACGTACCGAGCGTACTCGGTGCGGTAGCTCCTTCTTTAAGTGGGGGAGGGTATCCGGTTTCAACCAAACCGAATGAACACGCTGATACGAGCAACATATCAGCTGTGTCGACACGCGCACGGACTGCGTGTAGTCCAATCGACGAGAGCGCAATGTCTACGCCGGGCGTAGACACTCAACAACAACAACCACACACAGGCCGGGCCTGTAGTGAACAAGAACAACGGGTTGAACAAGGAGTTCAACTCGAAGGCAATGGACTTTGTCCAGCGCCGCCAAGCCGTAATACGGTTTGTGCAAGATGCTATTGCAGCTTCTGTCGATCGACAGAAGTTGAATGCTGACAACAATGGCAGAGGAAACACAAATGAATTCAAAGTGGGTTCATTAGTTCTGTTAGCTACACAGAACCTAGCTAAACATGCAGTTTCCGACTTCGGAGCAAGCAAGCTTGCCCCGCGCTTCATCGGGCCATTCACCGTGTTGGCGAAGCATGGCAACGCGTACACGCTAGACATACCGTTCAGCATGCGCCTCCACCCAACCTTTTACGTTGGGTGGCTGAAGCCTTACTCGCAACACGAGTCACCTACTCCCGGTGACTCGGCGCGACCCTCGTCTCGAGCGCGGAGACACGTTGCCCCAAACGCGCAACGATCGACCCTAGGTCGACCTGGATATTCGAAGCGGTCTGTAAACCGACTCCAGACGATCCCAGACCTCGGCCGGCGACGGCTCGTGGTGTCTTCCCGCCGCCACCGCCCCCGTTGCGAGACGCACGCGGGGAAACTCGCTGGATTGTCCAGCGAATCGTTGGTCATCAGATCCGGACCCAAGGTCCGGTTCATTTTCGTATTCGTTGGTTAGGATACTCTCCTGACCACGATACGTGGGAGCCGCGGAACGTCCTGATGAGCGACGTTCCGGAAATGGTGACGGAGTACGAATCCCGCCACCAGCAGCTCCGCCGAAGGGCGTAAAACTTGAGCGAGAGCTGTAGTCGCCTACAGCCCTCGGCTGAGTGTTGAGCTCACCCTCAGCACACTCAGACGACAACTGCGTGATTAACTTCTCACGCAGTGTCTTCAACTCCACAGGCACACTAATACCAGTGTACCCGTTAAGGTCCCGTTCGGACAGCCGCACTGCCCCAGCTTGGCAGCGCTCGCACGCAACGCCAGACGGCACTGCGCACGGAATCCCCGCCTCGACTGCACCATCGTGCAGCCGCAAGATCTTGGGCCGCTTCGAGTAGCGCTCATAGCGCTCACCCGCAGAGCGGACGCGCTCGCGGTAGCCAGCCGGGTCGCGGTTGAAGTTATCAACGAACGCGCCCCAGCTTTGACAGAGTGCCTCCCACTCTGTCACCTTACTCTTACGGGAATACTTCTTGTTCCCGTAGAATCGGAGCTCGTGGAAGAGCCCGATGTAATAATCACGTCTTTGATCCGTCGCCGGATCAAAGTCGAGCTCCTTAGTGACGTCGTCATCAGTGATGGCGCTGCAGGAGTACAACGCGTACGGCCCCAGTGGCGATGTGTTGCCGTAGCGAGATCGGATCTCGCTCGGAGACGGCATCCACGGGTCGCGCACCGGATTAGTGCGCGACGTCACAGCCGCAGACGGAGTGGAGTCGTCGTCGTCTCCACCCCGCGGAGTAGACAGAGCTCCGGCATCAGTGAGCGGCCTATCGCTGCCGCTGCGCGAGCGCTTTGAACTCGAAGCGTCCGAGTCGTCCTCGCGGGGACGACGCGTCCCCACGCTTGCTTCATTGCGCCCTGAAGACGAGGAGCCTTGCTCCTGGTCGCCCTCCTCCATGTCGAGATCCTCCATGCCATCAAAGAGGGTCTCGTTGGCATAGGTCGGCTTGCTCCGCGCCCTCTCGTGGTACTCCCCAACCGAGATGGTACGCTTGGGGGAGCTTGACGTCGTCACCGTGGAAGTGACGACGGACGCCGAAGAGGCAGAAGATGCGGCAGTCGTCGCTGTGTTAGCGACGACCGCGTTGCTTGCTGCAGGTGCAGCAAGCTCGTCGGAAGTCTGCGTCGTTGGCGTGCTCATTTCGAAATGAGCACGAAGTTCTCTCCGAAGAAGACTTTGGATTGATGTGTCGAGACCGGCACATCAAGTCCTAACGGGGGGATGGTGTAGCGGGGCTACACATTCGGCTAACCTCACCTTAGTGCAACACGCACTAAGTGGATACATTCAGGTGGGCCACATTGCAGTGTGGTCACCATTCATATTAGGAAGCAGTCTTATTGGTCAGAAAGCAGGGTCTTTCTGCCAGTAATACTCAAGCATTAGGTCAGAGTTTCTGCCAACCACTCGTTGGCAGAACCTCTCTTTATATATATCAGTTTTAGGAGGAAAGCCACAGTTAACATTCAATCCAGTTCTCATTTTACCGCAAAAGCTACTATTTGTACCTTTATTTAGATCTAATTATACTTGTGGATACAAGTATACTTAATCTAAGTTAAATACACCTTACGCTTCCTCATACACGTGCGCTCACGTGTAAGCTAAAGTATTGGGCTAAGTAAGCCCATTACATCTGTGTTGCCTTTGTAGGACGCCGGCAACGACGGAATATGGTCCATGGCAATGACCTGGAACGGGTACGTTGCGACGATGTTGCCTGGCGACTCGCCCTGGATGGTCGGCCGACCTTTTCCCGTCTCGCAGTCGGTGCATTCACCGACGTAGCGCTGGACGCTTCTGAAGATCCCTGGCCAATGGAAGTGGCGCCTCACGCATTGGTATGTCCGGCCAATACCCTGGTGTCCGCCTTCCAGACTCGTGTGATAGTGATGGAGTACATCCTCCCGAAGAGTCTCTGGGATCACCAGCTTCATCGTCTCATCGCGCCCCTCGGCGGAATCGTCGTTTCTCGACTGGTAGTAGAGCAGTCCGCTTTCGCCCTCTTCGTACTGAGGCGCAAGCTTCTGGCAGTTCTTCACCTCGTAGAGACAGATCTCCGACGTCGCCTCAGAGATAATTCTTGAGGTTGACGATCCAGACCTCCTCGTTCTGGGCGACGCGGATGCGGTCCAGGCGCAGTCGTTGTACCACCAGCTCCTCCAGAACTTTGGGAGATCGGCCCCTACGTGTTGTCGTGCGTACGACAGCCGAGCGCGTCGTCACCGCGAGGACTTGTGCCGTCCCGCGTCCATTGCATTTCCGACGGGGTCATCTGTGCCGCGCCCGCGTCGCAATTTTCCGCGTCGAGATTTTTCGCGTCGAGACTGGCTGGAGACGTCATCCCGGGACTCGATGCCCGTGGTCGGATGACTTCTTCCAAGCGGTTCATCGTCTTCAGATCTTGAATCTCCTCGGGACTGTGCACGTTGCGGCCTCCTGGACGTTGCAGAGCTTGTCCAGCCAGCACTAGCGTTCCAGTCTCGTCGAACGTGGAAGAGTTCACAGAGCCGGCACTAGCGTTCCAGTCTCGTCGAACGTGGAAGAGTTCACAGTGCGGCCATGCCTGGAGGGCGTTCCGCGTCTTTTGTCGCAGCAGCTTCAGCCCGGGTGACTTGCAGTCCATCTCGTCCCGCATCTGCCTGATAACAAGGTTGGAGTCTCCGCATACGACGAGTCGAGTGACGTCGTCGAGCTCCTCTAGAAGAGAACATCCGAGTAGCAGCCCGCGGTATTCCGCCTCGTTGACCGTGAGGTCCGTCGCATATCCCGACGCGGCGTGCGCGATCTCCCAGTTCAGCAGCTGCCAAATGATGGCACTGTATGCTCCGCCTTCTCGCTTCACCTTAGCCGATCCGTCGAAGCTCAAGACGTGCAAGACCTCGTCGTGCGCCACGTTGGGGACTGGAATGACTACAATCCTGGACGCCCGTTTCCTTGGAGCGATCTCTTCTAGTGCCGCGTCTACGAAGGCTCGCGGTGTAATGCTCGCGGCCAGCGTGCCGAGGAGTTCCTCTTCTCCCCTCATGGATCGGCAGATTTCCAACTTCCACGGCGAGAGGATCGCGGCCCACTGTGACAGTCGCCCCTGTAATCCCTTGGACCGGAACAATCAGGCGAGCGTCGTGTGACGTGTCAAGACGCGGACCGGTCTCCCTGCTAGCATCGTGTAGCAATCATTCAAGACACGCAACACGGCCAAGATCTCCTTTTCGACGATGTCGTAGTTCAGTTCATTGGGCTTCAGCGTGCGACTGTTGAACTTCACAGGCATGTACACATCGTCGTGGACCTGCGTGAGCACCCCTGAGATGGCACAGTCGCTAGCGTACACGATCACGATGGATTCTCGGTTCTCGTCGAAGTGTTTTAGCATTGTGGTCTCGGCGAGTTTCGTCTTGAGCACGTCGAAGGCACGCGTCGCGTGGGTCCACTTATCTTGTTCGCGGAACTTTGGACGCGTGACTTACTCGTCGAAATCGGTCTCCGTCAACGAATACAGCGTGGTCGCGTACACCGCAAAGTCTGCAATGAACCGGTGGTAGTAATTGAGACTACTCAAGAACGATTGCAGACCCTTGAGCGTGCGCGGGAACTCGAGTGCCGTCAGCGACTCCAGATTCTTTGACTTCGCCTCGAGACCGAGTCCTGAGACTCCATGGCCTAGGTAGTCGACCTTGGACATGCCCCACTCGCTCTTCTCGACGCTGATGGACAAGTGCCACTGCTCGCAGACATCCAGCAAGCGTTCGACCTTCTCACACAGGTCGTCCCACGACGTGCCCCCGACAAGGATGTCGTCGATGTACGACCTCCGTTCCAGAACCGAGTGAATACCTGGCTTCGCCGGTTCGCCGTTTTCGAATACGTCTCGAGTGCTGTCATCCGGGGACAGCTTTAGAAACCCGTAGAGCGCGTTGTCGATCAAACGTTGGTAAATCTGTGGCGCGTTGCACAGGCCGAACGGCATACGCAGCCACTCGAACAGGCCAATCGGCGTGATGAAGGCTGAGATGAGCCGGGCCCGATCTGTCATGGGGACGACCCAAAAACCGCTCGCCATGTCGAGGGAGCAGTACCACAGGTACTTGTCCAAGTCTTCGAGCAAGTTGTTGACGAGCGGCATGGGGTAAACCATCAGCTGCGTCAACCCGTTGATGAGCCTATAGTCAATGCAGAGCCGAATGTCGACGCCGTTCTTCTTTATAATCACGACAATGGGCGACGCCCACGTTGACGTCGACTTCTGGATCATCCTCGCGCTCAGCAGACCCTTGACCAAGTCGGCAACCTTCTCTCTGAACTGTGGCGGGATTTTCCGGACGCGTTGCGCGACGGGTTTTGCGTCGCCCACGTCGATGTCGCAGACCACCCCCAGGGCGGCTGGCGGCAAGGCGTTTCCCTTGCCGATCAACCACTTCCGTCGCCTCCAGATGATTTGGCGTAGCCGCGTTTCTTGTCTCGCGGCTTCCTCGGGTGGGAGTCCCGTCGGCATCCCGACCTTCAAGTCCTCGATCTTCACCTCGGCGGTCAGCGAGAGGTCTGGCAGCACTGCCATCTTCGACTCGAGATCCTCTGCGAAGAGGTCGGACCCCTCGTGAATGAGGACTGTGTCGTCTTCCTCCTGCCCATCAAGTTTCGGCTCGTCGTATTTTGGTTCGTCGAGTTTTGGCTTGGCGAATTCTGGCTCCAGCGATTCCTTCACTGCGGCGCTTCCCGCCACAGCCGGAGGCATATCGGGTTCGCCTTCCACCGTCTCTTCGTCCGCATCCAGCTTGTGGTCGTCGGGCGGCACCTCTACCCCGCTTACGTTCGGCGTTCCCGCGACCGTCGCCAACACTGGGGTCACAGCGCGTCGCGTCCCGCGTTGCCTCGGTTCCGGGCGCAAAAATGGCTTTAGGCGTCGGATATGAGGGGCGATTCGTCATCGGCCCGTCGAGCTCGGCTGGGATCCAGTTTTCCTCCGCGTCGCGTGTCGCGCCGTACGCCACATTCTGCCACTGCTGGTACCGAGGGGAGCCCAGTCGAACAAACCCACGGCTCCGCGGCTGGCCGTCAGACGGCGTCCACCACCCTAGGGTCTCATGCGCGTCGAGGGTTATCGCCGCGTCTCCGATGTTCGTGACACGCAGGTAAGTCTTTCATCCGACTCTCCCTTGGCCAAAGGTCGTCACCCACGATTCTGCCCGCGTTACCCACAGGAACGGCGCGTTTCGATCCGGCCTCAGCAGGAATTCGTGTATGTCCCCTGGCTCGAGTCTTACAGGCGCCTTGACGTTGACCGGGTTCATCCGTGTGCCATATGACGGTCTTCGTCCGATCATCTGGATGTGCACCTCGTCGGGGAGGCACGCCGTGCCGTCCGCCGTGTCGATACGTACCCCAGCTGGTACCATGAAGTTCATTCCCAGGATTGCGTGTTGGCCGACCAAGTCGCTGACCCACAGGTGCATGTAGTATACCAAGTTCCCAGCCGAGGTAATCTTGACTCTGGTTCTCCCCACCGTGTAATATGTCTCATCACGAATTCCCACACACTCTTGCGTGATTTCCGTGTCGATCAGGCAGCCTACCTCACGAGCAAAGGTGGTGTCCAGGATGGACACCTCGGCACCTGTGTCGAGAATAACACAGCACGGTGGTTGTTCAGCTTTCCATTAATCTTGTCCTTTTCCACAATCTTTGGGGGTCAAACACAGGTTACATTAATGGGGCTTATGCAGTGACCATCAGCTCAATCCGATAAGGGACGAGGAGAGGCGGGTCTTTCTTGGTCTTGGTCTTGTCGGTCTGAAGTGAGAATGAGGGAGCTCCGAACGCGTGGCCTGAAGAGGCCTGTCTCGGGCTCGGACCGGTATGTATCGGTATACCGGTATTGCAATTTCATGTGGAAAACATAATTCCCTTGGCCTTGCCCATGGAATACACCTTTCCACAATCTTTGAGGGTCAAACACAGGTTACATTAATGGAGCTTATGCAGTGACCATCAGCTCAATCCGATAAGGGACGAGGAGAGCGGTGCCCCCAAATGGTCATGCAATCAGCCCCACTAATGCAGCGTTGAGTCCCCCAGAGAACCGGACACCATGGCGGCGGATAGCGCGGCGACTGACTCCTTGCATAGCCTTGTGTAGGTCTTGAAGGCATCTGAGATCCATCGGCCGTGAAACTGGATCGTGAGGGCGTCGGCGCCTGAGCGATACATGTGCGTTGCGCCGCCGGCGCGAAGAGAGTGTGAACTGAAACGCCGAGGGTCCTTGCCGGTCTTGATGGCTGCACGCTTGATCGCCTCCGTTACATCGGCAGTCGATATGCACGCTGGGATCCCTTGTCGTGACATGTATACTGCAGCTGGAATGTTGAGAGGTAGGCTCTTCCTGGCTTGAAGTAGGATGAGGGCGCCGAACACGGGACACAGGTAGGGATGCCCTGAGCGAGATAGCACTCTTGACGTCGCGACACCGCTTTGATTGGTCTTGGAACCGGTCAGCCGCAAGCACACGGACTGTGCCAGCGTGGGGGAGGATGTAGGTCTACCGGTTGTGTCCACAACCGCGATGTCCTGGGCTCGGAGCGCGAACCATTTGAAAGTGCGGCTGGTGATCGCCACGATCTCCGATCGTCTCAACATAAAAAGAACGCCAAGCACAGAACCCCCCATAAGGCTTGCTCGAAGGGGTCGGCGAACGCCATGCTGTGGAAGCAGGCTTCCAGCATATCCAGCGAGACAGGCGCTTTGCGGCGCCGCGGGGTGTCGAGGCGGCTGATTCCTTTGAGCAGCATGCGAATGTGCGGGTGTGCCAGAGGAAACTCGAAACCAGATGCAGCGAAGAAATGACGCACGCCTTGAAGGACCGACATGATCGAATCGCTGCGGATAGGCCCTCCGGAGCCGAAACCAAACTGGAAGCCATGCAGGATGAAGTCCGAGATGTGTTGTACTTGAACGGCGCTCGGGACGCCGATATACCAGGCAGGAACTCCCTGCCGAGACGCCCAGACCGTCCACTTGTTCATAGCTCGGCTGTACTGGTCGAACGTGGAATCGGCAACGGAGTGAGCGCGGAGATACGTTGCCAGATATTGGCCAGGCCCTGGGAATCCACCGACGGCGTGACCTGCGTCCAGCCCGGCGTTAGTGACGCAAACAGCTGAGTGAAATATGGGTTAGCAGAGATGCGGGAGCCGGCGTCAGCGCGAATATTGTCCGCACCGGGGACGTGCGAGGCGGAGAACCGTAGGTGAAACGATGTTTTCCACCAACTGAGGAGTCGGATAATCACTTGGGCGCGTGGGTTACGGGACGCGAGCTTGTTTTGCCAGGCAACGGCCGACGTGTTGTCGATGCGAAAGTGCACGTGGTAGGGACGACCACCATTAGGAGCGTTCGCGGCCCAGCGCGCACCCCATGCGTGGACGGCGAACGCGCAGGATAGAAGCTCGCGGAAGTTGATGTCAAATCCGTTGGTACCGTCGTTCTTGAACGCCGAGATCAGGGACCGCTCGTGCAAGGAAAACGGATACGTGACCGCTGCTTTGGCAGCAGGATCGAGGGCGCACAGTCCAAAATCAGAGGCGTCCATCTCGATCACAGCGTCCGGGGCCGGTAATGTGTTGAAGTATTCCAGGGACACGCCGTTTAGATGAGGCGAGTGCAACACCATCCACCACCACAACAGATATTCCTTCATGGAGGCCGTGACAGCTACGCGCTGGAACCGATTGAGTTGGCGCTCGCATACACGCAGGCGTTGGAGGAACGGGCGAGCAGCGCGGATGCACGTAGCCACGTGACGGAGACTTCCCATCAAGGATCGGTACTCCTTACGTGGGAGCGCAGTGGTGTTGTATGTGGCGGCGACAATGCGGCGAAACTTGTCGACCTTAGCGACCGGCATGGAGACAAGCCCTGCGACCGTGTCGAAGTCGAGCCCGAGGACTCGTTGGCGCGTGTTCCAGCTCGTGAACTTCTTGTCATTGATAGCCTCAGCACCGAGAATAGCGGTCATAGCGAAACGGAGTGACCGATCCATGTCGCTACACGACGTCCCGATATCGACCGCGACGTTGATATGGACATCGACCCAATGATAGTTGAAAACCCCCGCTGGGTAGATAGCGTTCGTGTGGGAGCCGTGAACCTGGGAAATCGCCCCGCCGAAAATCTCGTAGAAACCTGGCGAACCTGTCCACCCGAAAGGTGCCGCAAGCTCGATCACGAGTGCGTTGTCCTCCTCGATCAGCCCCGCGAACAGATAGACGCTGTTGGTGTGGATACTGACATTGCGGAAAGCAGAGGCGACATCGCCGGCCATGATCTTGACTGTGGCATTCGGTTGCTCGCGTTTCACTTTGAGGATCTCGACCGCCACGGCGTCGCAGTGACTGTAGTCCGGTTTGGTGATGCTAGTTTGATCCGTAATGTCGTTAATAGACGCACCCTCTGGGAATGACAGATCGTGGATCGTGCGGCCGGAGATACTAGCGTCATCGTCTCCCTTGTTGACCACCCCAAACGGGCTGATAATAATCTCAGGCCTTGCTCCAGGAGATCCAGGTCCAGGACTAGGCATCGCCATGCATCTTGCTCGTTGCGGATGTTCTTGCGGAGGACATTGACCCGATCTTGGGCAGAGCCGTGGTTCGAAGGGCGATTCACCTGCCGTGGAGGCGTAGCCTTCAGAGTGACTTCAACTCCCACCCGGGCAATATCCTGGAGTTGGTCGAGATGTTTGTAGCCCGCGCAAAGTTCCTTGAGCACAGCTGGGGCCAGACTCTTGTTCGGCCGGTAATCGGCCTCGGTTTGGCCTCGGATAAGCTCCACGAACGCCGGAAGAGATGTCCGCGACCGCCGCGCAAATTCGGATAGTGCTGACTTCAAGGGCAAGTTCAGCAGGAACTCGGGGCCGCCTGCGTCATCGCGAGACACCGGAAACGCACTACCCGGTAGTGTTAAACCATGTGCTGTCATAGCCTTGTTGAGCACCGCTAGTCGTGTCTGCTGAACCAGGTGTTGGCGCATGTCGGCATTGGCATTGGCAGACATCTTCGTGGCGATACGCTGACTCACGACCGGGCGGAACAGCAGTGGAGCTGATGAGCCACTGTCGACTGTGTGCTTGCTCGGGCACTCCGTAGCTAGCCCCCTCGAACCGGTGGAGTATCTCGCAGCGGCCGTCTTTGATGGTACCGCGGGAGTTGCGAGCGCGCTAGTTTCTGGGGTATCCTTGCTTGTAATAACAGCACGTTGTACTGGACACGCAGGGTCAATCTTCGTGTTTCGCAGACCGACTCTCCGATGGGCGCCCGGGACAGTGGAGGCTGTACTCGGAGTCATCAAAGGTACATTAGAAACTGGCTGTATGGCCGTGGTTGAGTGTATACTCGATTCGGACTGTATGGTCAATGGGGGCTGTATGGCCAATGGTGAGTGTAAACTCGATTCGGACTGTATGGTCAATGGGGGCTGTATGGCCAATAGAGAGTGTACACTCGATCCGGACTGTATAGTCAATGGGAGCTGTATGGCCAATGCAGAGTGTATGCTCGATCCTGACTGTATAGTCAATGGGGGCTGTATAGCCGATGCAGAGTGTATACTCGATCCGGACTTGGTGTCCTGCTCACCGTCCGATGCCGCGGCGGCGTCCGGTATACGCGATTGAGGAGGGCGCGTTTCTGCTGACGGAGGCGCCATCTGAGGGCGAAACAGGTGTCCCCGTGAAATTTTGAGCGCTCGCGCGACGTGTGCTCACTAAACGCCTCTCGCGACTTCTTGGTCACATATGCATAGACGGAAACAGGTCGCTCGTCTCGTACTGGTTTCCAAGCCAGCGAGCGCCCTAGTTTAATATCTTCTCGGCGGCCGGCGGCAGCATTCCCGCGTGTTTATTCGGGTCAAACCACTGGCGCAATTGGCTGAAGAACTCCTCCATTGGGCATTCTCCGGCTTCGTGCATGTCACCGCAGGCCTTACACACCCTGAAGCATCGCTCCGTCGGGTGCTGGCCGCCGCACTTCTGACATGTCAGTATTTTCCAGCAGTCTCCTTCAGCGTGGCGACTTGAACCACAGTGGCGGCACCGCGGGCGGTCGCGTCCCGAGTCATCGGGATCGAAGTTGCGACGCGCCTGCTCTCCCGGCGGGGCCTGTCCCGCGACGAACAACTTGGCGCGTTCCTCGTCCTCTTCGTCCTGGTCGTACTGGCGGTCGTCGCTGTCGCGACTTTCGCGTTCCGAGTCGTACTCGTCCGGTGCGACGTGAATCGCATGTACAGCGCGCGCCGGCTGAGTCGGCGGGGTCGGCGCCTTTTGGCGGAACTTGTTCGAGCCGAAGAGGGTCTTCTTCGGGTGAGCCAATCCACGTTGTCGGGCACGCAGCTTCTTCTCCAGCGCCTCAGAGTCGGTGACCTCCATCAGTGTGAGACGCGAGGCCAGTTCGGCCTCCTGCGTGTTCAGCGTCCAGATGAAGTGCTCGACGTGTTCACGTTTCTCATCAGTCCTGCCATCGGCGTATGGGATGTTGGCCCTCAAACCCGCGACGTTGAGCCGGTACAAGTAATCCAAGGGGGTCTCGTCGGGGCGTTGAGCCGCATGGTAGTAGCGGCTGGCCATTGACACGCCCTTGCCGCAGTACTGCACGCGGAATTGTTCCATTAGCTCGGTCCATGATTTCTTGACCTTCTTGGGCAACTGAAGATACCATTGACGTGCCGGGCCGTTCACCAAGTCGCTGAACTGCCCGCACACTTCTTCACCCGTCATCCCGTCGGATTTCAGACGGTTGAGCCACAGTCTGGCTTTTTCTTCGCTGGCGTCCCGTCCCGAGAACTCTTTCAGCTCGGAAGATGCTGAGAGGCGTACGCGGGCGAGACCTACGCCGCCGGCTGTCACCGTCGAGATGGTGGTTCTCGGTGTCCGGATGTCCAAGTCAAACATGTCGTCGGGGTCCTCGTCCGCGCGTCGAGTTCCGGAACTCGTCGAAGTGTGCGAACTGACCGACTCCATGGCGACATCCGCTGTTTCATGGGACCGAGCCATCGTGGGTGCGGGATTCGCGGGTGGCTGCGACCCCGTCGGAATTGCAGCTGTGTCGGCACGCGGGGTGCTCATCACTGTCGTCTGCATCAGCTTAATGATGGAGTCTCTCAAGGCTTTGAGGAGCACCTCCTCGGTGGGTTTCGGCACCTCTGGGCGCGTAGGCGCCGCGGATAGCTGCATGGCGCGCGGCGGCCGGATCATGGGCATGCGCTTGGGCGACTCGAGACTGCTGTCGGAGTCTACGCTCGATTGGTATCGAGGTGGAGGCGATGGCGTGGTCGTCGAAGTCTGGGCTGGGCCCGCCGAGGGGCCCGGCGCATCTTGGCCCGTCGCGGAACTCGTCGCGTCTTGTTTGACGGATCCAGCGAGAATCGTCAAGGACTCTTGTACGACGGGAATCGCTTGCAACCAAGACTTGAGGTCCCAGTCGCACAGCTTTTCCATCTCGAAAGCTCCCAGCACGAACCCTGAGTCACGCAGCATCTGGAAGAGGGCCGGCGCGGCGTGGGCGACGTTAGTGAGACTATCGAAGTCCGGCACCACGAAAGGGCCTGTGAAGTTGCTCATCAGCATGGACTTGAGGGACCGAGATTGGGTCTTGCTGTAGCAGACGGAAGAGCTCCGTGCGCGCCACGACGTACTGTACCTCTTCGGCGGTGTACTGGCGTCCCGCGTCCTTGCCTTGCGGCTTGGACACCGACTCCACCGCCGAGTCCGGCACGCGCAGCTTCTTCTTCTTCTTCTTGGACGACTTGCGCTTCGTGTCTGCCTTGGCGGCGGGTGGTTGTTGGTTGTCGGCCTTTGCAGGCTTCCGACCGGTAGGATCGCGATTTGCGTCGCGGCCCTTCGCGGGCCACTCGTCGGGAGCCGTATCGGGAACGGCAAACTGTTCTTCGTAGCCCTCCTGGTCGTCGCTGGCTCCGTGGCCTGTCGTGAAGGTTCCATCAGAGCTCCACGACGCGACAGGTCTCTCACTGTGCTCTCTTGCGGTCGGCGACCTTTCCGCCGACTGCGCACCTGCCTCCGATGCCTCTTGGATCGTTAGACCGTCATTCGAAGTAGTACTCCCGGGTCGCGGCACCATTGTGGACTAGCGCCCTTACCGAAAACAAGAGTCTTCCGAAAGTTCGTCCTCGCACAAACTCGTCGCGTCGGTTTCGCGGGCGCGTCGAGTATTTTCCCGGTACTTGAGTAGCGTATCTTCGAAGTGTAGGCCCAAGTCTTTGCAGGCTTCAGAGTTGGGGGTTGAGTGGACGCTTGTTCCTTGTCGTAGGGCGTCAATTCCTTGGGCGTGCGGCGTTTCCTCGGCGATCCCGTCGGGCGTGCGGCGTTATCGGGCCGGCGTTTCCT
Source organism: Phytophthora fragariae (assembly GCA_009729435.1). Classification (NCBI taxonomy): domain Eukaryota; phylum Oomycota; class Peronosporomycetes; order Peronosporales; family Peronosporaceae; genus Phytophthora; species Phytophthora fragariae. The sequence goes on along the minus strand of QQOI01000002.1, from coordinate 87,881 downwards.
GGGGCTTGTTGCGCGGCGTTATCGGGCCGACGCGGGGGTCTTGTGCACGGCGGTTATCAGGCCAGTGCGGTCCTTCGCCTAGGCAGCGCGTTATCGGGCGCCCTCCTAAACGGTATACGCTTAACGTGCTTTTGTCCGGCACGGGTCTGTGGGGGGGGTGAGCACCCGAACCAGCAAACGACGGGGGGGGGCGCGATATCGAGGCGGCTCTACTTGCCGGCGCTTGGTGGTTCCCCTGGAACCTCGGAGAAGACGGGAGGTCTTTGTGGTTCAGAGAAATTTCGGGACTGAGTCCTTACCCTATCCTATGTCCTTGCTACTGGCTACTCTGTACTACTGCTTGCTAAGCCTACCGGTCTGTGCCTGTCCTTACTTCTGTCGTGCTTGCACTACCGTCCTTCAACCTGATTTACGTGGCGTAATCAAAATCTTACCTCGGCGCGTTTTGGTCGGTGGGGTTTAGGGTCGGCGCGTTTTGCTCGGCGGGGTTTAGGGTCGGCACGTTTCGCCGAAACGGGCGTGTTGGTCGACTCGTCGGATGATTACGCGTTGCACTGGATTATGGCACCGTGTCTCACGGCTCATCACCCATGTCGCATTTCCCGTCGAGCTGTTGCGCCCATCAAACCGCGTCGCGTTTCCTCAGCCGCGTCGAAGTCCATCACTCACGTCCGTCGACATCCATCTCGGCGCCTTCTTCCTCCGGCGCCCGGCGTGCCCACTTCTTCCGCGGGGTACTACACCACAAACACTAAAGTCGCGTTTTCTAGATACTTCACATAAGTACGAAAACACGTGTCCAATCTTTGAGGGCGTTTTCTCAAAACGAATAAAATGTATACAAGTATCATTTCGTCTGGCGCGGTCTCGTATAGGTTCGCAGGCACGGAGGCGCACCCGAAGCGGGCCCGTTTCGGGATAAAGTTATAACACTTTGTCCGGCAGCCGACTTACCCATTTGAAGGGACCAAATGCTTCCGTTGAACGTATCCCGGAGAGCGGCCTGCCTTGACGCGCCGAACTATCTTTCAAGTGCGTCAAGATCAGGTGAACCCGAGTGATGTTACCACAACCTGAAGAACTACCACCACAAAGAAGACCGAAGTTCTAAGTATGAGATGCCCGAGTCACGATGGCGTATGGAGTATGACTGGAGAACGGAGCATGAAGAGCAAACCAAGTTAACCATGCTTTGTGTATCCTGAATGGCAAGAGTGCACTCCAAATGACGAAGGTGCAACCCGAATGATCCGATGCTAATCCGGATGAAGAACAACCGAATGACAAATGTACCCAAGTATACCCCGACCAACCAGAAGTGAACAGGGACGTGCCAAGTCAGTCGCACGTGTAGACTTAAGAACAGTGCCACGCCTAAGCGTGAGATCTTCAGGACAAGCCAATCAGGCTCCGACAGCGCGCCGTGTGACTGCCAAGACTTTCGTCATCGCCTGATATGTGAGCGGGCAGGTTTTGGCGAGCTTCAACACCGTCGAGTCAGCAAGAGTGCCGAGGTTCTCTTCGAAGATTTGGCGCGCTTGAACGCCGTCGAGCCAGCAAGGTCCATCAAGGCAGAGTTTGGCGCGCTAGAATGCTGTAATGGGGCCAGGATTGGCCAGTGTCCTTTTCAAGGAAAGGGATGTTCTCTGGTGTGGACCACACCGGCCGGTGTGTTCCCCAAGAATGAGTGTCACACACCACGATGGGTACGGTGTACCAGGGCCTCTTAGATAGAATATTCCACAAAGACCTTCCCCAAGTAATATGTTAAGTTAGGGTCGGTCGTACTTAAAGGACGACGGTTCACGAGAGCCAACCGCTGAGGAAGATCGTCATTTAGGTAGGGATTCAGTATGCAGATAGAAAGCAGTAGATAGAACTTTATGAGTGTTATTAATACAAGACAGTTGTGTGTGTGCGTGTGAAGTTTGACGACTTCAACTCGGTCGAACCGCTCATTACCTTGGACATGGATGATCGGTACGATCTTATTCTCGGCATGCCTTGGCTTGCTAAGCACGAGCCGTAGATAGATTGGCGTAGTCGCACCATTGGTGCCAGCCACAACCCTCTCGCGGACAGAGCCCTGACGGGTCATGCCCCCTCCTCTTCCCGAGACGGGTTTGTGCATGAGCACCGTGTGCCACACGGTGAACGGCAGCTTGCTGGCACTTTAGAAGAGTTGGAACTGCCCATGGCATTGCCCCCCCCGAGCGCGGGAGCTCGAGGTAGGTGGTGGAGAAAATCCGCAGAATCCTAGTACCTCTTTGGTTGGAGGATGCAGTTTGCAACCGAGTTGCGCTTGCCCAAGGGGCAGTGGAGGCCCAAGGCGCGGACGCTGCAGCAGCTCGCGCTGGAAGGGGTGGTAGCGTTCGAGCTCCCCCTACGCAACGTGTGGTGGCTGGTTCAGCCCACGCAGGGAAAGGCGCTGGAGTTGTTGCTCGCGCAACCAAGAGTGGCCGAGTCGGTACTCCCACTACACAAGGCGTTGTAGCTGGGTCAGCACGCGCGACGGAAGGCGCTGGAGCTGGAGCTCGCGCAATCACGAGTGGTCGAGCAGGGGCTCTCGCTTGCGAAGACAAGACGAGTGACAAGGTCACAAGTGCGCCCAATGCAGAGGCGCCTAGCCACGATGCGGATTCCGCGACTGAGGAAAAGGTTCCTCAAGTGTTCGACGTCTTCACGGGCGAACCCAAAGTAGGGGAGGTGCTGACTCCCTTGGCCACGGTAGCGGAGCTACTTGAGCTCGAGGAGCTCTCGGATGTCGAGTTTATGGTCTCTCTCAAGGCGGGGGAGTTGGCAGAAGTGGTTCTCCTTTGCCAGGAACGCAGCTCGTTGGAGCTCAACTCTTCGTCGGTCACGGACCCCGAGGTGTTGGAAGACGAACGGACCTCTAAGAGAGATTTAAGCTACCGGAACCCGTACACCAGGGCTTAAGCCCACCTCTGGTGCAGGTGCTGGTAGCTATCCGACCCATTTCTGGGACCGGGTTCCGAACCCCGTCATTACACTTTGGGGATTTTCGGCACGTAGGGCCTCCAGCCCACCCAACTATCACATAGCACTTTTTATAGGTGCGGGTTGGAAGGGCGGCCACTCCTATGGGGGTGGTTGCTCGTCCACGAGATTGCCCATCTCAGGCTTAAGGTGACCTCTAGGAGGCAGACGCGATATGGCGTTGTCATTTTGAAGGACCCCTCGGATTCGTATTACGCCCTTCTAAAGGAGTTTTCGGATGTCGATAGCGACGACCCCCCCCCCCTCGGTCATTCCGCCGGATCGGGGCGTGCGGCATGAGATTGACCTAGTGCCTGGCACTAAGTACTGTACCATGCGGCAGTGGTCGCTTCCGAAGGAACAGGTCGACGTCATCGACGCCTTCTTCGCGGCGAAGCATGCCGCTGGCATGGTTCGTGAGTCCAAGTCGCCGCATTCTTCCCCGACGCTCTGGGTGCGCAAGCCCAACGGGAAGTGGCGCATGGTGCACGCCTTCAACAAGTTGAACGCGGCAACCATTCCGGCGTCGACGCCTATTCCTCGGAAGGATGTGTTGCAGAACAACATGGCAGGTTGCACGATCTTTAGTGCACTCGACATGGTCGATGGCTACTATCAGCTGCTGATGCGGGAGTCGGACATTCCACTGACTGCGGTGAGCACTCCCAGCGGGATGTTGTGGGAATGGTTGGTCATGCCCCAGGGGCTGTCCAACGCACCCGCCACATTCTACAGGCTCGTAACCCAGCTCTTCCGGCCGATGCGGCAGTTTGACAGACGTACTTCGACGACATCTTCGTGCACAGTCGTGCGTCGGAAGACAAGACGGCCGACGAAGCCCATCTTGGTCACCTCCGAGAGGTTCTGCTGTGCATGCGCGAGAATCGCCTATATGCGAACATCAACAAGTGTATTTTCGGGGCCGAAGAAATTCTCTTCCCGGGCTGCTTCCTTGGGAAGGACGGTGTCCGCGCGGATCCGAAGAAGGTGTGTGCCATAGCACAGTGCCCGGTGCCCGTCTCGCAGAAGGACCTGCGTAAATGGTTCGGCCTGGTCAACTACTTGCACAAATATAGTGCCAATTACGCCGAGATGGCAAGGCCACTGACGAGCCTTCTCAAGAAGGAGGCCGTGTGGTCATGGATGGACCTCGGAGGCTCAACAGGCTTTTGAAGCCATCAAGAACAGAGCGCCCCGATCCTAGCGCTGCCCGACAAGGATCGTCCCTTCAGCGTGGTATGCGATGCATCCGACTTTGCCATTGGCTGTGCCCTGTTACAAGTTGATGCCGAGGGTCGGGAAAGGGTAGTCTCTTTAAAGTCTAGCCAATTGAAGGCGGTGGAAAAGAACTACCCGTCCACGACAAGGAACTTCTGGCGATGAAGTACACCTTGGTCAAGTTTCGGGTGCACCTGTTAGGTCCGAAACCCTTTGTGATCTACACAGATCATGCCTCGTTGAGGACGGTGACGTCGTCGCCTCACCTCTCTCAGCGCATGGCGCGGTGGCTTTTCTTCTTCGCAGAGTACAACTTTACGGTGGAGTACAAGCCAGGAAAGCAGAATGTCCTCGCGGACGCACTCTCTCGGCGGCCAGACTACGAGTTGGCGCACCTGGTCTACCTTGAGTCACCGCTCTATGAGCTTATTCGCGAGGCATATGCCGAAGATGACGACCTGGCAGGTCTGGTGGAGGCACTGGGCGCTTTCAACAAGGCCGTCGAGCTCACGGCGCGACATCGCTCACGTCTGCACCGCTACTCGGAATGGAGGGTTTGCTCTACTACCAAGTAGAAGGAGGCGACGAGCCTCGAATAGTCGTTCCAAACGACGAGGATTTGCGTAATCGCGTCCTCTATGAGGCTCATGACACGCCGCTTAGCGGTCACCTGGGGCGGGAAAAGACGTACACGTCTGTGGCCCGCAATTTCTGGTGGTCCCATATGTACAAATGGGTACGTAAGTACGTACAGACATGTGAGACGTGTCAGCGTGTCACGCCTGCGCCCACGGCGTCCGCTCCCTTGATGTGCTTGCCGGTTCCGGCGGATTGCTGGCGCTCCGTGAGCATGGACTTCATCTTTGAACTTCCTGTCGACGCGCGTGGCCACACTGGCATCTTGGTGTTCGTTTGCCGCCTTTGCAAGATGATGCGGCTGGCCGCTGTGCGGAAGAGCGTGACTGCGCCGCAGGCGGCTCAGCTCTTTGTAGACAATGTCTTCCGTCACCACGGTCTCCCCGAGGCTTTCGTGAGTGACAGAGACCCAAGGTTCGTGTCCCACTTCTAGCATCACCTCTTCGGCCTTCTAGGCACGAGGTTGGACATGCCCACAGCGGACCATCCTTAGACCGATGGCCAGACGGAGAGGGTGAACCGGGTTCTGAAAGACATCCTTCGAAGTGTCTGCGCAGCAGAGCCCACCCAGTGGAGTACGCTCCTTCCACGAGTGGAGTTTGCGCTCAATAATGCAGTGCATTCGTCTACGGGCTTCACTCCGTTCTATGTGAACGGGCTGCAGCACCCGCGTACGCCACTGACGTTGCCGCCGGCTTCGGATTTGGGTGGGGGAGAGGCTAACGTCGAAGACCCAAGGGGCCTCAAAGGCCTAAGCACGTCCGTAAACGGAATTTGCTCTCGTTTATCGAGACCGGCGAGGCTGTCAGACATCGTGTACGAGACGCCATGGCCGCTGCTCAAGACACTCAGAAGGAACAAAGTGATCGCCAAGAGCGTAAGAACACGCAGGTGTTTAAACTGGGAAACCAAGTCTTACTAAATGCTAAGAATCTTCCTACTCAGACGGTCTCCGCTGTGGAAAGCGCGCATCTCCACGGATGAGATGCCACACGAACTCGAATGTCGGCTTCGTTACCCGGAGCGACTTCATGAACTCGTCATCGCGCAACGCGAAAACAAGATAGCGATGGGCCTTAGAGCGCTCAACATTCGACCGCGCCCCCAAGTAGCGATTCAGCTTCACCCCACAGTACAGATCATGAGCTTCATCCAGCCCAGTCTGCTCTGGATCTGACTCATCAAGCTCTTCTAGAAGAACTTCACAGAAGATCGCGCTGGACAGCGATCTCAGCAGCTTTGCTCGCTCTGACGCTGGCATAGCAGACTGTCTGGGGCAGCCAGTTGTGAGTAGTAGCAGCGTCGTGACAAGAAGCACGGTATCCGGGACGTGTTCGTTACCCACGCAGTGATCCTTCCGCCTTCACCCGCACGGAAGCCCCGAGCAAACAGCTCTCAAATCCGAAATGAATCCGATTTCTCGACTGATTTCTCGAGGCTATTTTTGGCGAGAAAACCGGCAACTGAAACCCCCGAATGTGTAGAGTTACAAGTTTAGTGTATAATGTGTAGAGTTAAGAGATTAGAGTTAAGAGTAGAAATTAAAGAGTGTATATGAGATGGAGGATAAGGTTTTTTGTATAATGTGTAGAGTTAAGAGATAAGAATTATTGTGCCTTTCACCTATTTTGGCGGGTAGACTGTTAATTCAGGCGGAATTAGATCCATAAAAGGGTGACCTACCTTTATTTAATGCTAATTCTGCCTATGACTGTGAACGCTTCCCCTACACCCGCGATCGGCCTTTGCAAGCTAATCGATAGAGATTCGGCGGGATAAACACAGAATGGCGGGCAGCGAGCCCACGAATCGCCCTGTTTCCTTCTAACTCGGGCTGGATTAGCTTAGTCCGCCTTAACTCGACTTCACCTCTCCACCTTAATTCGCCAACGTTTGGATTACCTGGAATTAACAATGGAATTAGCTAACCAAAGGCCTAATTAAGACCGCGATGGGATTTGAATTATGCCAAAATTATCACGGCAGAATTGGTGAAAGGCACAATAATAAGACAAAGTAAAGAGTGTATAGGAGGTAGAGTTACGAGATTAAAGTTAAGAGTAGGAATTAAAGAGTATATATGAGGTAGAGTTAAAGGTTTTGTGTGTAATGTGTAGAGTTAGGAGATTAGAGTTGAGAGTAAAAATTAAAGAGTGTATAGGAGGTATAGTAAAAGGTTTTGTGTATAATGTGTAGAGTTAACCCCTTGAACGCGAGGGGTTTCCAGCGCGGCCAGCTCGCCCAACCCTATTGGGCTTAACTTGAATCTCCGGGGAAGGGTTAGTATAATAAGATTAGTACAATTTTATATCCTGTATAGGGATAGCCTTAGGGAAACCCTATGCCTAAGATGGTGAAAAATGGTTATCGTGTATGCTCCAAGTTTGGATGATCACGTCAGACAGTATAAAAAATAAAGCTATATATTAGGGGTACAGAGACTGCGTCGTCTTGTGCAAAGGTAAGGCGAAGCAGTACAGAATTCTGTCAGAGTACAGACTTCAACTACAGCTGCTGTACAGGGCTATATTCCAATACTTAGACTAAGTCATCTCGAGTCGCCAAACCAGGTGCTTAGCTTGTTGTCTTCTCGCTACGCCGTCTCTTCGACTGGTGGCTGGAGTCATCACTTCCCTCGCCATTGTGGTTGGCCTCGTCAGTCGCAGCTACACGCGTCGTGTGTGCACGAATCTTCTTCTTTCGCTCTGACGGCGGCAGCAGGTACCATTGCGCCAGTACCTATGCAACATGTCGAAGCAGGTTACTGACTCACCATTGACCTTGTGCTTGTTCTTGATACACAGGTAGACGCGTGCAGCGGTCTTCGCCGTTCGCGAGTGCAGCTTGCACACGCTACAGTAAGCTGACATCTCGCCACCCTTTGATTCACCTTGCGCCTTCATGATTGAGCAGACTTTACAGGAACGCTGTCTGCGCTTCCGCCCCTACCCACCGTCACGCCATTCATCGACGAGAATCGGCTCATGCTTTCTCTGCATTGGCGCATTACGTGACTTCGTCGGTGTACTCTGCGTCCTTCGCAGATTATCCCAATCGTACTCTTGTAGCTCCACCAACTCCATGTGCAGTTGCTTGAGGAAATGGATGTGCTTGGCCTTGCGCTTTCCGTCTCCAAATCGGCGTGCATTGTAAACGATGAAAGCGTTTACAATTGCAAGGTCCAAGAAACCCAGGAATAAGCCCTTGTAATACTTTTTGTATTTCAGAGCCAGTTGCAGAGAGTACCTACACATAACGTGAATAATACAGGATTAGTCAATATTTACAGTGCCGATACACGCTAAGAAAACTTACCGCTGAAGGCGGAGTTGATCGTGCACATCAACTCCGCCCATGAAAGTCTGGTATTCTTTCAGGATTCTTGGGCACGCGACTTCTGCTTGTGTGCCGTCCTTTTCACGTCGAACCACTCGGTCTTGTTCGATGCTACCACCGGCTGCAAGTAGGTTGACAGGGCGATTATCCCACCACGACACCGCCTTGATGCATGGCACCAGTTTGTTCGCAGCAAATGTGTACGTCCCTCGGTCAACGTCACCGGGACTTTTCTTCTTTTTCTCCACAATCTCCTTGCACAACCCCCGACGATTCGTCATGACCGTTCCAATGCTGTAAAAGCCAAGTGTCAGTAGCAGCATGGACAGCGTAGGAGATGAGTAGAATCGATCGGTGACAATCAGGCGCATGTCACTCGATTCATGTGGTCCGAACACCTCTCGAATGTTACGAACTACTGCTGCCAGGCCAGATTTTGCATCCAATGTAGCCGCAGCACCGTCCGTTTGCCGCTTGCCATAATACACTTCAAACCTGTATCAGGCAAGTTAATAATATCAGTATACTTGATCATACAGCTTAAGCAAACTTTACAGCCAAAAAAAAACTTGAGTGTGCAAGGAAGCACACTCGACTCACCTTATGCAGTATGCGGACGCAGAGCAACACAGCATAAAAAGCTTGGCCCCCCACTTGTGGGGTTTGTCCTTCATATAGAATCGCATTCGGTTGAAAGAAGACCGGGACGGCAGCATCGCCTCATCGAACGCCATCACAGGTGGTGGCGTGTAGCCGGACTGGAAATAGCTTGTAGAGCGTCAATGACGGGCCTTAGCTTCCACGCTCGATCCTTCGTTGCCGGGGGTCGCTGATGCTGCTGAAGTGTAGATTGCGTGAGATGTGCATGAAGCGATCACGCGTCATGAACAGCCCGAACATACCTCGCGGAATTGCGCCCTCAATCGTTGTTTTCCAGTGATGCTCTAATTTCTCTTTGGTAGGGGCAATGGAGCGAGCGATCAACAGACCCACAAAAACTCACAGCTCTCGTGCTGTGACGTCCGGTGTTTCAATCAGCGCCGCCTTGATAGCCTCGCGTGTACTCTTCTTGTAGTTGGGTGTCTTCTTTTCACGCGCTACTTGCTTCGAATACCGCCCTCCAACTCTCTCATCAATCATTTCCTCGAAGTACTCGTTGCTAGCATCAGCAATGTCCTCCCAGAGACGAGGCTGGACAAAGTAGAAGAACGCTCCCGATACCGTCGTTGCCGCGTCCAACGCACGAGGTGTAGGTCCGTAGGATCCTTCATAGAGACGGGGATAGTCCTCACGCATACTCGCAAGGGAACGAGGTTCGTACGGTTGGTCGAGGTAAGGAAATGGCTTGTATGATACAGGTTTAGTCCAACCATTGGTAGCCATATCCTTCAAGATGTCAGGCGTTATCGTACCGCTCTCAACGTTACCAATTCCACCGACAGAGAATGGTCAAACATTGTCTTAATGAGATCATCGTCATCATCTGCTTCATTTTCATCGTCTTCATTGCCCTCTGAGTCGCCGTTAGCCAGCGTGCTATCGTCATCATCTGATGCACCATCATCATTTTCCACATCCGACTCCATCGCGCCGTATTCATTTGGGTCGTCATTGTCTTGCACAATGTTGATCTCGGCTGCACAGTTAAACATACCGGTTAATAATTGTTAACGTGCCCATCTAACTTGTACATACAAGTTTGACTGACCTGATGGCATGGCAATGCGAGCCGAACGCCTTGGTGCAGCAGCCACTTCTTCAGACCCTTGGTCTACCTCATCGAAGGCTTCATCTAGGTTGCGGCGTGGTGCAGAAGTAGCATCCGAAGTACTCGATTCATCTTCTGAGGGCGAGCTCTCTTGACAAGACACGTGCGGGACTCAGTCCGCAACGTGCTAGCGGAAAGTATTGTATTGCCAACTCGATCGTCTGCACACGCATAAGCACAAACACGATCGATTATTATACAGGATAACATGTACGCTAACATGTATGATACAGGTAGTCAACACATACCACTTGGGGTTGACGGAGCAGCCGCGTCACATTCAGGAGCCGTTGCACCGCCCTCGTTTGCGGAAGCCTCAGGCTCATGAGCTGTGCTGCTGGCATCCCCAGCAGAAACGACAACCTCGCGCTCGAGCACAGCAGCCGCATCACCTTCCCGGCCATCACACGCAGCAGCCTCACGATTGGATGCTTCGGTATCCCCGCCATTCGAAGTGGCAGCTTCGTGCTCAAGAACTGCACCGTCGAAGGAAACAGCAGGCTCGTCGGACGCCCCTAATACAATGCAATCAAGATACAAGATTACGAAACTCACTAATGTGCTTTATACAAGATACATACCAGCTTCCGCGATATTATCACCGCCATGACCCAAAGCGCCGCGCTGTGCCGCAGTATCATTTCTCGCTGCAGCTATTGAGCAAATATAAAAGTTAGAACAATCGAAATAAACAGCATCGTTTTTTTCTTACCTAATTCGATCTCGTCCAGGTATGCCATCAATTCTTCCGCTCCAACGAAGTAGTCGACGCCGCGAAGATCCTTCTTGGTCTTGCCGGGGCGCAAGTACGTGTGGTCATCCGACAAGCCCGTCGGGCGACGCGACTTCCAGCCTTGTTTCGTCAGCTCGGCCCAGCGCTTAGTAAACCCACTCATCTTGTCGAAATCCCGCGAATTATGGAATGAGGGGGAAACGTGTGGCGTTGGAGCGCCTCTCCTAACATTTTATATGTGTCGCTCACATCACATCAGGCCTCAAAACATTATATTTTGGAGCCGGTCTTGGATCACGTCTATCGCACACTGCAGGAAGATTTGATGGGACAATTCCGGCACCCCAATCCCTAGTTGACGTGCAATTTGTATACCTCTATACAAAAGCTCAGATAATTTTGCTTAACCTGTATAATACAGGTTAAGAAAAAGGGCTTAATGTGTATAATACAGGCTCTCGCGTTCAAGGGGTTAAGAGATTAGAATTGAAAGTAGAAATTAAAGGGTATATAAGCATAGAGTTTAAGGTTTGTATATAATGGGTAGAGTAATAAGATATGAGTTAAGAGTAAAAATTAAGGCTTGGACACCGACTCCACCGCCGAGTCCGGCACGCGCAGCTTCTTCTTCTTCTTCTTCTTGGATGACTTGCGCTTCGTGTCTGCCTTGGCGGCGGGTGGTTGTTGGTCGTCGGCCTTTGCAGGCTTCCGACCGGTAGGATCGCGACTTGCGTCGCGGCCCTTCGCGGGCCACTCGTCGGGAGCCGTATCGGGAACGGCAAACTGTTCTTCGTAGCCCTCCTGGTCGTCGCTGGCTCCGTGGCCTGTCGTGAAGGTTCCATCAGAGCTCCACGACGCGACAGGTCTCTCACTGTGCTCTCTTGCGGTCGGCGACCTTCCCGCCGACTGCGCACCTGCCTCCGATGCCTCTTGGATCGTTAGACCGTCATTCGAAGTAGTACTCCCGGGTCGCGGCACCATTGTGGACTAGCGCCCTTACCGAAAACAAGAGTCTTCCGTAAGTTCGTCCTCGCACAAACTCGTCGCGTCGGTTTCGCGGGCGCGTCGAGTATTTTCCCGGTACTTGAGTAGCGTATCTTCGAAGTGTAGGCCCAAGTCTTTGCAGGCTTCAGAGTTGGGGGGTTGAGTGGACGCTTGTTCCTTGTCGTAGGGCGTCAATTCCTTGGGCGTGCGGCGTTTCCTCGGCGATCCCGTCGGGCGTGCGGCGTTATCGGGCCGGCGTTTCCTGGGGCTTGTTGCGTGGCGTTATCGGGCCGACGCGGGGGTCTTGTGCACGGCGGTTATCGGGCCAGTGCGGTCCTTCGCCTAGGCAGCGCGTTATCGGGCGCCCTCCTAAACGGTATACGCTTAACGTGCTTTTATCCGGCACGGGTCTGTGGGGGGGGGTGAGCACCCGAACCAGCAAACGACGGGGGGGGGCGCGATATCGAGGCGGCTCTACTTGCCGGCGCTTGGTGGTTCCCCTGGAACCTCGGAGAAGACGGGAGGTCTTTGTGGTTCAGAGAAATTTCGGGACTGAGTCCTTACCCTATCCTATGTCCTTGCTACTGGCTACTCTGTACTACTGCTTGCTAAGCCTACCGGTCTGCGCCTGTCCTTACTTCTGTCGTGCTTGCACTACCGTCCTTCAACCTGATTTACGTGGCGTAATCAAGATCTTACCTCGGCGCGTTTTCGTCGGCGGGGTTTAGGGTCGGCGCGTTTTGCTCGGCGGGGTTTAGAGTCGGCACGTTTCACCGAAACGGGCGTGTTGGTCGACTCGTCGGATGATTACGCGTTGCACTGGATTATGGCACCGTGTCTCGCGGCTCATCACCCATGTCGCATTTCCCGTCGAGCTGTTGCGCCCATCAAACCGCGTCGCGTTTCCTCAGCCGCGTCGAAGTCCATCACTCACGTCCGTCGACATCCATCTCGGCGCCTTCTTCCTCCGGCGCCCGGCGTGCCCACTTCTTCCGCGGGGTACTACACCACAAACACTAAAGTCGCGTTTTCTAGATACTTCACATAAGTACGAAAACACGTGTCCAATCTTTGAGGGCGTTTTCTCAAAACGAATAAAATGTATACAAGTATCATTTCGTCTGGCGCGGTCTCGTATAGGTTCGCAGGCACGGAGGCGCACCCGAAGCGGGCCCGTTTCGGGATAAAGTTATAACACTTTGTCCGGCAGCCGACTTACCCATTTGAAGGGACCAAATGCTTCCGTTGAACGTATCCCGGAGAGCGGCCTGCCTTGACGCGCCGAACTATCTTTCAAGTGCGTCAAGATCAGGTGAACCCGAGTGATGTTACCACAACCTGAAGAACTACCACCACAAAGAAGACCGAAGTTCTAAGTATGAGATGCCCGAGTCACGATGGCGTATGGAGTATGACTGGAGAACGGAGCATGAAGAGCAAACCAAGTTAACCATGCTTTGTGTATCCTGAATGGCAAGAGTGCACTCCAAATGACGAAGGTGCAACCCGAATGATCCGATGCTAATCCGGATGAAGAACAACCGAATGACAAATGTACCCAAGTATACCCCGACCAACCAGAAGTGAACAGGGACGTGCCAAGTCAGTCGCACGTGTAGACTTAAGAACAGTGCCACGCCTAAGCGTGAGATCTTCAGGACAAGCCAATCAGGCTCCGACAGCGCGCCGTGTGACTGCCAAGACTTTCGTCATCGCCTGATATGTGAGCGGGCAGGTTTTGGCGAGCTTCAACACCGTCGAGTCAGCAAGAGTGCCGAGGTTCTCTTCGAAGATTTGGCGCGCTTGAACGCCGTCGAGCCAGCAAGGTCCATCAAGGCAGAGTTTGGCGCGCTAGAATGCTGTAATGGGGCCAGGATTGGCCAGTGTCCTTTTCAAGGAAAGGGATGTTCTCTGGTGTGGACCACACCGGCCGGTGTGTTCCCCAAGAATGAGTGTCACACACCACGATGGGTACGGTGTACCAGGGCCTCTTAGATAGAATATTCCACAAAGACCTTCCCCAAGTAATATGTTAAGTTAGGGTCGGTCGTACTTAAAGGACGACGGTTCACGAGAGCCAACCGCTGAGGAAGATCGTCATTTAGGTAGGGATTCAGTATGCAGATAGAAAGCAGTAGATAGAACTTTATGAGTGTTATTAATACAAGACAGTTGTGTGTGTGCGTGTGAAGTTTGACGACTTCAACTCGGTCGAACCGCTCATTACCTTGGACATGGATGATCGGTACGATCTTATTCTCGGCATGCCTTGGCTTGCTAAGCACGAGCCGTAGATAGATTGGCGTAGTCGCACCATTGGTGCCAGCCACAACCCTCTCGCGGACAGAGCCCTGACGGGTCATGCCCCCTCCTCTTCCCGAGACGGGTTTGTGCATGAGCACCGTGTGCCACACGGTGAACGGCAGCTTGCTGGCACTTTAGAAGAGTTGGAACTGCCCATGGCATTGCCCCCCCCCGAGCGCGGGAGCTCGAGGTAGGTGGTGGAGAAAATCCGCAGAATCCTAGTACCTCTTTGGTTGGAGGATGCAGTTTGCAACCGAGTTGCGCTTGCCCAAGGGGCAGTGGAGGCCCAAGGCGCGGACGCTGCAGCAGCTCGCGCTGGAAGGGGTGGTAGCGTTCGAGCTCCCCCTACGCAACGTGTGGTGGCTGGTTCAGCCCACGCAGGGAAAGGCGCTGGAGTTGTTGCTCGCGCAACCAAGAGTGGCCGAGTCGGTACTCCCACTACACAAGGCGTTGTAGCTGGGTCAGCACGCGCGACGGAAGGCGCTGGAGCTGGAGCTCGCGCAATCACGAGTGGTCGAGCAGGGGCTCTCGCTTGCGAAGACAAGACGAGTGACAAGGTCACAAGTGCGCCCAATGCAGAGGCGCCTAGCCACGATGCGGATTCCGCGACTGAGGAAAAGGTTCCTCAAGTGTTCGACGTCTTCACGGGCGAACCCAAAGTAGGGGAGGTGCTGACTCCCTTGGCCACGGTAGCGGAGCTACTTGAGCTCGAGGAGCTCTCGGATGTCGAGTTTATGGTCTCTCTCAAGGCGGGGGAGTTGGCAGAAGTGGTTCTCCTTTGCCAGGAACGCAGCTCGTTGGAGCTCAACTCTTCGTCGGTCACGGACCCCGAGGTGTTGGAAGACGAACGGACCTCTAAAAGAGAGATTTAAGCTACCGGAACCCGTACACCAGGGCTTAAGCCCACCTCTGGTGCAGGTGCTGGTAGCTATCCGACCCATTTCTGGGACCGGGTTCCGAACCTCGTCATTACACTTTGGGGATTTTCGGCACGTAGGGCCTCCAGCCCACCCAACTATCACACACCCTTTTTATGGGTGCGGGTTGGCAGGGCGGCCACTCCTATGGGGGTGGTTGCTCGTCCACGAGATTGCCTATCTCCGGCTTAAGGTGACCTCTAAGAGGCAGACGCGGTATGGCGCTGCCATTTTGAAGGACCCTTCGGATCCGTATTACGCCCTTCTGAAGGAGTTTTCGGATGTCGTTAGCGACGACCCCCCTTCGGTCCTTCCCCCGGATCGGGGCGTGAGGCATGAGATTGATCTCGTGCCAGGTACTAAGTATTGTACCACACGGCAGTGGCCGCTTCCGAAGGAACAGGTCGATGTAATCGACGCCTTCTTCGCGCAAAGCACGCCGCGGGCATGATGCGCGAGTCTAAGTCGCCGCATTCGTCCCCGACGCTCTGGGTGCGCAAGCCCAACGGGAAGTGGCGCATGGTGCACGCCTTCAACAAGTTGAACGCGGCAACCATTCCGGCGTCGACGCCTATTCCTCGGAAGGATGTGTTGCAGAACAACATGGCAGGTTGCACGATCTTTAGTGCACTCGACATGGTCGATGGCTACTATCAGCTGCTGATGCGGGAGTCGGACATTCCACTGACTGCGGTGAGCACTCCCAGCGGGATGTTGTGGGAATGGTTGGTCATGCCCCAGGGGCTGTCCAACGCACCCGCCACATTCTACAGGCTCGTAACCCAGCTCTTCCGGCCGATGCGGCAGTTTGACAGACGTACTTCGACGACATCTTCGTGCACAGTCGTGCGTCGGAAGACAAGACGGCCGACGAAGCCCATCTTGGTCACCTCCGAGAGGTTCTGCTGTGCATGCGCGAGAATCGCCTATATGCGAACATCAACAAGTGTATTTTCGGGGCCGAAGAAATTCTCTTCCCGGGCTGCTTCCTTGGGAAGGACGGTGTCCGCGCGGATCCGAAGAAGGTGTGTGCCATAGCACAGTGCCCGGTGCCCGTCTCGCAGAAGGACCTGCGTAAATGGTTCGGCCTGGTCAACTACTTGCACAAATATAGTGCCAATTACGCCGAGATGGCAAGGCCACTGACGAGCCTTCTCAAGAAGGAGGCCGTGTGGTCATGGATGGACCTCGGAGGCTCAACAGGCTTTTGAAGCCATCAAGAACAGAGCGCCCCGATCCTAGCGCTGCCCGACAAGGATCGTCCCTTCAGCGTGGTATGCGATGCATCCGACTTTGCCATTGGCTGTGCCCTGTTACAAGTTGATGCCGAGGGTCGGGAAAGGGTAGTCTCTTTAAAGTCTAGCCAATTGAAGGCGGTGGAAAAGAACTACCCGTCCACGACAAGGAACTTCTGGCGATGAAGTACACCTTGGTCAAGTTTCGGGTGCACCTGTTAGGTCCGAAACCCTTTGTGATCTACACAGATCATGCCTCGTTGAGGACGGTGACGTCGTCGCCTCACCTCTCTCAGCGCATGGCGCGGTGGCTTTTCTTCTTCGCAGAGTACAACTTTACGGTGGAGTACAAGCCAGGAAAGCAGAATGTCCTCGCGGACGCACTCTCTCGGCGGCCAGACTACGAGTTGGCGCACCTGGTCTACCTTGAGTCACCGCTCTATGAGCTTATTCGCGAGGCATATGCCGAAGATGACGACCTGGCAGGTCTGGTGGAGGCGCTGGGCGCTTTCAACAAGGCCGTCGAGCTCACGGCGCGACATCGCTCACGTCTGCACCGCTACTCGGAATGGAGGGTTTGCTCTACTACCAAGTAGAAGGAGGCGACGAGCCTCGAATAGTCGTTCCAAACGACGAGGATTTGCGTAATCGCGTCCTCTATGAGGCTCATGACACGCCGCTTAGCGGTCACCTGGGGCGGGAAAAGACGTACACGTCTGTGGCCCGCAATTTCTGGTGGTCCCATATGTACAAATGGGTACGTAAGTACGTACAGACATGTGAGACGTGTCAGCGTGTCACGCCTGCGCCCACGGCGTCCGCTCCCTTGATGTGCTTGCCGGTTCCGGCGGATTGCTGGCGCTCCGTGAGCATGGACTTCATCTTTGAACTTCCTGTCGACGCGCGTGGCCACACTGGCATCTTGGTGTTCGTTTGCCGCCTTTGCAAGATGATGCGGCTGGCCGCTGTGCGGAAGAGCGTGACTGCGCCGCAGGCGGCTCAGCTCTTTGTAGACAATGTCTTCCGTCACCACGGTCTCCCCGAGGCTTTCGTGAGTGACAGAGACCCAAGGTTCGTGTCCCACTTCTAGCATCACCTCTTCGGCCTTCTAGGCACGAGGTTGGACATGCCCACAGCGGACCATCCTTAGACCGATGGCCAGACGGAGAGGGTGAACCGGGTTCTGAAAGACATCCTTCGAAGTGTCTGCGCAGCAGAGCCCACCCAGTGGAGTACGCTCCTTCCACGAGTGGAGTTTGCGCTCAATAATGCAGTGCATTCGTCTACGGGCTTCACTCCGTTCTATGTGAACGGGCTGCAGCACCCGCGTACGCCACTGACGTTGCCGCCGGCTTCGGATTTGGGTGGGGGGAGAGGCTAACGTCGAAGACCCAAGGGGCCTCAAAGGCCTAAGCACGTCCGTAAACGGAATTTGCTCTCGTTTATCGAGACCGGCGAGGCTGTCAGACATCGTGTACGAGACGCCATGGCCGCTGCTCAAGACACTCAGAAGGAACAAAGTGATCGCCAAGAGCGTAAGAACACGCAGGTGTTTAAACTGGGAAACCAAGTCTTACTAAATGCTAAGAATCTTCCTACTCAGACGGTCTCCGCTGTGGAAAGCGCGCATCTCCACGGATGAGATGCCACACGAACTCGAATGTCGGCTTCGTTACCCGGAGCGACTTCATGAACTCGTCATCGCGCAACGCGAAAACAAGATAGCGATGGGCCTTAGAGCGCTCAACATTCGACCGCGCCCCCAAGTAGCGATTCAGCTTCACCCCACAGTACAGATCATGAGCTTCATCCAGCCCAGTCTGCTCTGGATCTGACTCATCAAGCTCTTCTAGAAGAACTTCACAGAAGATCGCGCTGGACAGCGATCTCAGCAGCTTTGCTCGCTCTGACGCTGGCATAGCAGACTGTCTGGGGCAGCCAGTTGTGAGTAGTAGCAGCGTCGTGACAAGAAGCACGGTATCCGGGACGTGTTCGTTACCCACGCAGTGATCCTTCCGCCTTCACCCGCACGGAAGCCCCGAGCAAACAGCTCTCAAATCCGAAATGAATCCGATTTCTCGACTGATTTCTCGAGGCTATTTTTGGCGAGAAAACCGGCAACTGAAACCCCCGAATGTGTAGAGTTACAAGTTTAGTGTATAATGTGTAGAGTTAAGAGATTAGAGTTAAGAGTAGAAATTAAAGAGTGTATATGAGATGGAGGATAAGGTTTTTTGTATAATGTGTAGAGTTAAGAGATAAGAATTATTGTGCCTTTCACCTATTTTGGCGGGTAGACTGTTAATTCAGGCGGAATTAGATCCATAAAAGGGTGACCTACCTTTATTTAATGCTAATTCTGCCTATGACTGTGAACGCTTCCCCTACACCCGCGATCGGCCTTTGCAAGCTAATCGATAGAGATTCGGCGGGATAAACACAGAATGGCGGGCAGCGAGCCCACGAATCGCCCTGTTTCCTTCTAACTCGGGCTGGATTAGCTTAGTCCGCCTTAACTCGACTTCACCTCTCCACCTTAATTCGCCAACGTTTGGATTACCTGGAATTAACAATGGAATTAGCTAACCAAAGGCCTAATTAAGACCGCGATGGGATTTGAATTATGCCAAAATTATCACGGCAGAATTGGTGAAAGGCACAATAATAAGACAAAGTAAAGAGTGTATAGGAGGTAGAGTTACGAGATTAAAGTTAAGAGTAGGAATTAAAGAGTATATATGAGGTAGAGTTAAAGGTTTTGTGTGTAATGTGTAGAGTTAGGAGATTAGAGTTGAGAGTAAAAATTAAAGAGTGTATAGGAGGTATAGTAAAAGGTTTTGTGTATAATGTGTAGAGTTAACCCCTTGAACGCGAGGGGTTTCCAGCGCGGCCAGCTCGCCCAACCCTATTGGGCTTAACTTGAATCTCCGGGGAAGGGTTAGTATAATAAGATTAGTACAATTTTATATCCTGTATAGGGATAGCCTTAGGGAAACCCTATGCCTAAGATGGTGAAAAATGGTTATCGTGTATGCTCCAAGTTTGGATGATCACGTCAGACAGTATAAAAAATAAAGCTATATATTAGGGGTACAGAGACTGCGTCGTCTTGTGCAAAGGTAAGGCGAAGCAGTACAGAATTCTGTCAGAGTACAGACTTCAACTACAGCTGCTGTACAGGGCTATATTCCAATACTTAGACTAAGTCATCTCGAGTCGCCAAACCAGGTGCTTAGCTTGTTGTCTTCTCGCTACGCCGTCTCTTCGACTGGTGGCTGGAGTCATCACTTCCCTCGCCATTGTGGTTGGCCTCGTCAGTCGCAGCTACACGCGTCGTGTGTGCACGAATCTTCTTCTTTCGCTCTGACGGCGGCAGCAAGGTACCATTGCGCCAGTACCTATGCAACATGTCGAAGCAGGTTACTGACTCACCATTGACCTTGTGCTTGTTCTTGATACACAGGTAGACGCGTGCAGCGGTCTTCGCCGTTCGCGAGTGCAGCTTGCACACGCTACAGTAAGCTGACATCTCGCCACCCTTTGATTCACCTTGCGCCTTCATGATTGAGCAGACTTTACAGGAACGCTGTCTGCGCTTCCGCCCCTACCCACCGTCACGCCATTCATCGACGAGAATCGGCTCATGCTTTCTCTGCATTGGCGCATTACGTGACTTCGTCGGTGTACTATGCGTCCTTCGCAGATTATCCCAATCGCACTCTTGTAGCTGCACCAACTCCATGTGCAGTTGCTTGAGGAAATGGATGTGCTTGGCCTTGCGCTTTCCGTCTCCAAATCGGCGTGCATTGTAAACGATGAAAGCGTTTACAATTGCAAGGTCCAAGAAACCCAGGAATAAGCCCTTGTAATACTTTTTGTATTTCAGAGCCAGTTGCAGAGAGTACCTACACATAACGTGAATAATACAGGATTAGTCAATATTTACAGTGCCGATACACGCTAAGAAAACTTACCGCTGAAGGCGGAGTTGATCGTGCACATCAACTCCGCCCATGAAAGTCTGGTATTCTTTCAGGATTCTTGGGCACGCGACTTCTGCTTGTGTGCCGTCCTTTTCACGTCGAACCACTCGGTCTTGTTCGATGCTACCACCGGCTGCAAGTAGGTTGACAGGGCGATTATCCCACCACGACACCGCCTTGATGCATGGCACCAGTTTGTTCGCAGCAAATGTGTACGTCCCTCGGTCAACGTCACCGGGACTTTTCTTCTTTTTCTCCACAATCTCCTTGCACAACCCCCGACGATTCGTCATGACCGTTCCAATGCTGTAAAAGCCAAGTGTCAGTAGCAGCATGGACAGCGTAGGAGATGAGTAGAATCGATCGGTGACAATCAGGCGCATGTCACTCGATTCATGTGGTCCGAACACCTCTCGAATGTTACGAACTACTGCTGCCAGGCCAGATTTTGCATCCAATGTAGCCGCAGCACCGTCCGTTTGCCGCTTGCCATAATACACTTCAAACCTGTATCAGGCAAGTTAATAATATCAGTATACTTGATCATACAGCTTAAGCAAACTTTACAGCCAAAAAAAAACTTGAGTGTGCAAGGAAGCACACTCGACTCACCTTATGCAGTATGCGGACGCAGAGCAACACAGCATAAAAAAGCTTGGCCCCCCACTTGTGGGGTTTGTCCTTCATATAGAATCGCATTCGGTTGAAAGAAGACCGGGACGGCAGCATCGCCTCATCGAACGCCATCACAGGTGGTGGCGTGTAGCCGGACTGGAAATAGCTTGTAGAGCGTCAATGACGGGCCTTAGCTTCCACGCTCGATCCTTCGTTGCCGGGGGTCGCTGATGCTGCTGAAGTGTAGATTGCGTGAGATGTGCATGAAACGATCACGCGTCATGAACAGCCCGAACATACCTCGCGGAATTGCGCCCTCAATCGTTGTTTTCCAGTGATGCTCTAATTTCTCTTTGGTAGGGGCAATGGAGCGAGCGATCAACAGACCCACAAAAACTCACAGCTCTCGTGCTGTGACGTCCGGTGTTTCAATCAGCGCCGCCTTGATAGCCTCGCGTGTACTCTTCTTGTAGTTGGGTGTCTTCTTTTCACGCGCTACTTGCTTCGAATACCGCCCTCCAACTCTCTCATCAATCATTTCCTCGAAGTACTCGTTGCTAGCATCAGCAATGTCCTCCCAGAGACGAGGTTGGACAAAGTAGAAGAACGCTCCCGATACCGTCGTTGCCGCGTCCAACGCACGAGGTGTAGGTCCGTAGGATCCTTCATAGAGACGGGGATAGTCCTCACGCATACTCGCAAGGGAACGAGGTTCGTACGGTTGGTCGAGGTAAGGAAATGGCTTGTATGATACAGGTTTAGTCCAACCATTGGTAGCCATATCCTTCAAGATGTCAGGCGTTATCGTACCGCTCTCAACGTTACCAATTCCACCGACAGAGAATGGTCAAACATTGGCTTAATGAGATCATCGTCATCATCTGCTTCATTTTCATCGTCTGCATTGCCCTCTGAGTCGCCGTTAGCCAGCGTGCTATCGTCATCATCTGATGCACCATCATCATTTTCCACATCCGACTCCATCGCGCCGTATTCATTTGGGTCGTCATTGTCTTGTACAATGTTGATCTCGGCTGCACAGTTAAACATACCGGTTAATAATTGTTAACGTGCCCATCTAACTTGTACATACAAGTTTGACTGACCTGATGGCATGGCAATGCGAGCCGAACGCCTTGGTGCAGCAGCCACTTCTTCAGACCCTCGGTCTACCTCATCGAAGGCTTCATCTAGGTTGCGGCGTGGTGCAGAAGTAGCATCCGAAGTACTCGATTCATCTTCTGAGGGCGAGCTCTCTTGACAAGACACGTGCGGGACTCAGTCCGCAACGTGCTAGCGGAAAGTATTGTATTGCCAACTCGATCGTCTGCACACGCATAAGCACAAACACGATCGATTATTATACAGGATAACATGTACGCTAACATGTATGATACAGGTAGTCAACACATACCACTTGGGGTTGACGGAGCAGCCGCGTCACATTCAGGAGCCGTTGCACCGCCCTCGTTTGCGGAAGCCTCAGGCTCATGAGCTGTGCTGCTGGCATCCCCAGCAGAAACGACAACCTCGCGCTCGAGCACAGCAGCCGCATCACCTTCCCGGCCATCACACGCAGCAGCCTCACGATTGGATGCTTCGGTATCCCCGCCATTCGAAGTGGCAGCTTCGTGCTCAAGAACTGCACCGTCGAAGGAAACAGCAGGCTCGTCGGACGCCCCTAATACAATGCAATCAAGATACAAGATTAGGAAACTCACTAATTTGCTTTATACAAGATACGTACCAGCTTCCGCGATATTATCACCGCCATGACCCAAAGCGCCGCGCTGTGCCGCAGTATCATTTCTCGCTGCAGCTATTGAGCAAATATAAAAGTTAGAACAATCGAAATAAACAGCATCGTTTTTTTCTTACCTAATTCGATCTCGTCCAGGTATGCCATCAATTCTTCCGCTCCAACGAAGTAGTCGACGCCGCGAAGATCCTTCTTGGTCTTGCCGGGGCGCAAGTACGTGTGGTCATCCGACAAGCCCGTCGGGCGACGCGACTTCCAGCCTTGTTTCGTCAGCTCGGCCCAGCGCTTAGTAAACCCACTCATCTTGTCGAAATCCCGCGAATTATGGAATGAGGGGGAAACGTGTGGCGTTGGAGCGCCTCTCCTAACATTTTATATGTGTCGCTCACATCACATCAGGCCTCAAAACATTATATTTTGGAGCCGGTCTTGGATCACGTCTATCGCACACTGCAGGAAGATTTGATGGGACAATTCCGGCACCCCAATCCCTAGTTGACTTGCAATTTGTATACCTCTATACAAAAGCTCAGATAATTTTGCTTAACCTGTATAATACAGGTTAAGAAAAGGGGCTTAATGTGTATAATACAGGCTCTCGCGTTCAAGGGGTTAAGAGATTAGAATTGAGAGTAGAAATTAAAGGGTATATAAGCATAGAGTTTAAGGTTTGTATATAATGGGTAGAGTAATAAGATAAGAGTTCAGAGTAAAAATTAATTAAAGAGAATATAGGAGGTATAGTAAAAGGTTTTGTGTATAATGAGTAGAGTTATGAGATATGAGTTAAGAGTAGAAAGTTAAAGAGTGTATAGGAGGTAGAGGTTTAGTTTTGTGTTTGGGGTTTAGGATTATAATTAATAGTTAATGGTTTTGAATCGATAATGTAGGGTTTAATGTATGCTGTAGGTAAATGGAAAATTATTTGTTTAGTGGGTAGAGTTTAGAGATAAGAGTAAAAAAAAAAAGCATAGGAGATTGAGTAAATGGGTAAGGTTAGGGTTTAGGGTCCCTATACACCGGAGGACATTATAGTAAAATCAAGTCAAACCGGAGCACCACTAGCCGCTGCTCAGTGTCCTCCACATTTTGACTTGGTTTTACTATGAAATTGCTCCGTGGCTTCCTCGAGGTCAATGTCCTCCATGTTTTGGCTCGGGTTTTCTATATTAAGACTCCGGAACAATTTTGACCAGGTTTTACAGCTTTAGTGCTGAACACTGGAGTGATTATATGTTAGTTCGCGCGTAGATTCAGTGGTACAACTCCTGTTTAAAACACGCCCGTAGTTATAGAGATAGCTCAATTTTTGATTAGGGTACAGGGTCCCTATACACCGGAGGACATTATAGTGATGTCGTGTAGGAACACGCTGAAAATCTCGCTAACGTACGGTACGAGTCCCACCAACAACACACGTCTTCCCGAAAGGGTCAACGAAAGTTGGATCTAACCTGAGGTCCAGGAACGATCCCTTACACCGGGTTGGATATAAGCCTCTGTATACCAAGGTTGTCTTCGGTCAACCCAAAACCTGCACTAACTAGCCACGAACGAGGGCTAGAATGCAATATAGCGCTTTCGCGCAACCCTTTTGTAGTCCCTCAGATGGAAGGGTACCGGCTGTTTTGGCCTAATACAAAGGGGACCGAGGTAATCCTCGGTCGGTAGTAGAATATACTCTAGGGGACTTAACCCCCCCCCCACACACAGAACGACACTCTAAGTGCCACTCTAGCCTCTCGGCCACGCCTACTCTTGGCTTGGCCTCGGTGGACTATTAATTAATAAATCTCTAGTCCGCCAACAGCCATACCACTAAGCCAGGCGTATCCAGGCACTACAATAAGCTAGCTAACACTTACCGGAGTCGGACTTAACCTCTGAAGAGTTGGGGGGGAGACCGCTGATTTATTACTGAATATTCAGAGGCTTTGAGAGCCTCTGCAGATCATCCTATAGCTAATCCGAATCCTACATACAAATATCTAGTATAAAACGAATCTCGATGTGGCAACTTCTGTACATCAATAATGACGGTGATTACGCCAGAGGTACCTCGAGGTGCGACCGAGGCTTCGGTCGTCCGACCGAGGCTTCCACTTAAGTACGACCGAGGTTTTGGTCGTAAATATCACTGAGCCTGACGTATTTAGCCTCGGTTGGGTATTTATTAGGTCCCACCGAGGCCAAAGTCACTACCTGCCACTCTACCGAGGTAAATGAGAGTGAAAGCTTGTCACAACGGCAACTTCCTTTCTGTCAGCGAATCCGACAGAGTGCGCCTGCAGCGCGGCCCGGCCGAGGTCACTTTTCGGCCAGATCTCCACGCCACAACTGCCCCCGCCTCGTCGTGAACCTGGCACTGGCGAACGGCGCGGCGCAATGTCTCGCCCTCCGACTCGCCCCGAATCTCGGTCGCTAGCTTCAGCCACCGCGCGTGCCCTCCGGTCCTTGGGCTGCACCGGCGAGGTGAGCATCTCCTTGTTTCGCTCGTTCTTATCTTGATCATCTTGGTGCTAACGTGTTTCTCTTGTTCATCTTTTTTCAGAGCGCTCTGGACGTTCTCGCCGACGCCACACAGCCTCAGCCGCGCCTGCCCACTGGGGCGTCCTCGATTGAGTCTCATCCGCGTGGCGACGCGCCTCCGACTGATTCTCGACCCGGCCACGCGCCTCCTGCGGCTCCCAAATCCTCGGTCGAGCATCCACCACCTCCGGCGAGCATCTTGGGTCCGTCCGTACCCAGCGTCGACCGAGGCTCTCCAGTCTGTGTCGGCAGAGGTACCGGGCGATTCTCCGTATCGCTCGCCTCCAACTTCTCCGCTGCGCGTCAACCCCCCTCCGTCGCCAACTCCCGCGCCTTCGGCATCGTTGGCAACTCGCGGGGCGTCGGTCGGGGCTGTGGCTGCCGGAGCAGTGGTCGCTGCACCCGCAGCGGATGCGACCGAGCATCTCACGCCAGTATTGACGGCGTCCGACCGCCAGTTCCACCGTCTCGCCGAGCTGGTCGTCAGAGTCGCTCGTGCACCTCCCGCTCGGGTCGATCCAGTGTTGGATCGACGCCTTGAGCATGCCACGACCCTCGAAGAGGTGGCTACGGCTGCAGTGGCTCCTCGACGTGTTCCCGTCGCCGAGTCCGAGGAGATGATGACCATCCGTCAGGAGGTGGACCGGCTCCAGGCTCTAGCGAAGGATACGGAGGACAAACTCCACGTTGAGATGGATCTCCGTGTGAAGTCCGATGTCTTTTGTGTGCAGACGTCGACAGAGCTTCACGAGGCTCAGGATCGGATCGACGAGCTTCGAGCCGAACGGTTGATGCTCCTCGAGCGGTTGACTGAAGCGGAAGCCACCCTGGAGTCGCACCGGGAGGTGACTGCCTCGCTCGAGCGGCGCCTCGTCGACACCAACGCCGAGGCTACCACGGCTCGTCGACAGCTCGCGACGGATCGTGAGTGGTTGAAGGCAAGCCTCGTTGCTCACACCGCCCAGCTCGACCGCCTTCGCCGACAACTGGCCGACCAAGACCGAGGTCATTCTGGGGTCATACCCGCGCGCATCCAAGCTCTACAGGACGAGAACAACAGCTTGCGTCGGGCGAACTCGGTCCTGCGGCGCCACTCTGCGATGCATGAGTTGGACGTGGACACCCTTGTCCTGGAGTCGGCTGGCATTTCCGCTGACGAGATTGACTGGACGCTGCTGGGTCTCAACCCTCCAGACGTCATCGTCGGATCTCCGCAGAGCGGTGACGAGTCGTCGAGCCCAGACGAACCGTCCACCGAGACTTCCTCGACTCCCGCGGTCCCTCGCTCCAGTCCTCCGGCGTCACCCTCTTCCGCGTCATCTTCGTCGAAACGCAAGCGGGACTCGTCCCCTCGGTCGTCGACCGAGGGTGCGGCTGCGTCACAGCTGCCCCCCTCCAAGCGGCTTGGCCGTGCGTCTGTCGACCTTCGGGCGAGGGCTGCGGCCACTGCTGCACAACGTGCAAGCAGTTCTTCAGGTGATCAGCAAGCTTCGGTCACCCCACCTTCGCCTTCCGCTGCCTTCGGATCACCTGGTGGTGAGTCGGTCGAGGGTAGCGACGCTTCACTGATTCCAGCGTCGTCATCAGCATCCCCCAGCCCTCCGTCGCCTGCCGCTTCGGGGCCTCTTCTTGCGCCCTCGGACGATAGTACGGGCCAATCGAGCTCACCTCGTGGAGGTGGTTCTCCTGGCGATGAGGATCACCTGCCGGCGGTTCACCGCCAAGCAGCGGTGATGGTGGTAGTCCGCCGTCGCCAGATTCCGGCGAGGACGAGCACTCTGACGGATCTTCAGGAGGGTCTGGTGACTCGTCTGTCGCGTCGGACGCCGGTGGGTCCTCTCCGACAACACCGCTTCGCGCGCAGCAACCGGCGGCTTCGCCGAGGAACCTCGACGACTTGTCTCCGGACTCGCTCGAGCGGGTCATATTCGGCTCAGAGAGTGAAGAGGAAAGTCCGCCTGCCCCGAGTGGGGCCGCTTCCCAAGCCTCCTTCGTGCCTGCAGCGTCGTCGCCGGGGTCTTCTACATCCGACGCACCGTCGACCAAGGGTTCGTCTGCCGCTCCACGACAAGGGCGTCCTCGGGTCGAAGTGACAGCTCCTCTCTCGGTTGCCCCTGTCACCGTGCAGACCGGGTTCACGCCCGTCGTCACCAGTGTGTCTGACGTAGCAGGAGGTCCCGGAAGTTGTCCGAGCTTGGCAACCTGTTCCTCTTGCCGGGCTTCACTGCTCCGGGCGCACAAGAGTGCTGGTGTCTGCTGCAGAATCTCAGCGTTCCTGACATTCCGGCCGAGGACCCTGTGTCTCCGAGCTCCGAAGCCGGGATTGCCGCGTTCTCCGATTGGGCGAACCCCCTTCACCCGTGGCAACTGGTGAGGGTCAAATTCCCCGCCGAGCCGTGCACCTTTGGCATCGGTGAGTTTACCGACGGCGTGACGATCTCCGTTCGGGCCACTGGCCAAGCTCTCCTCGTTCGGCTCTGGCGGCAATTCCAGGGCACCTGTACCGACGCCACTGAGAAAGCGGATCTCGGTTTCGCTATGTGGGAACGCCGTCACTGGGTGAAGGCGTCAGCCATCGAAGCGTACTTCGACGAGTTGTCTACGAGACACGGCCGTCGCCATCCGGCCCTCCTCAAGCTTCGCCGACTCTGGCAAGAGTACGTCCGAGGTCGGAACCTCCGAGCTGACCGCCTCCGACAGCAGATGCTGAAGCGGTTGTGGACGGGTTGTATTGAATACGACCGCGAGCCTCGTCAGTTTCACACCGAGACTCTGCTGGAGCCTACTTATCTCCAGTACTCGTTCGAGTTCTTGGAGTGGGCTCCCCGAACGGCGGACTGGATTGCGGAGGTGAACGAGCTGAACGCTCGTCAGCCGTGGCGCAACTGCTGGATCGACGACCCCGCGAGCCACCCGTTCAACACGACGTTCGCCGCCTGCAACCCTGCAGTTCCGCTGTTCGTGCTGCGCGGAATGACCAGAGAAGAGGTGGCCGCCTCGGTGGTGGTGGAACCGTCGCTCCCAGCGTCTTCCGTATCCGCACCGTGGGTCACCCAATTTGGGGTTGGTCGTGATGATGGCGCTTCTGAAGAGGAGTCGAAAGACTCGCCAAATCTCGGCGCTGACACTCCCTAGGCGTTCTTGTCCTCGGTCGCCTGTCATTTCCTTTCTCCCGCACCAACTCTCGCTGCTCCAGTACCGACCGACGCTCTCTTTTTGCAGGCAGCTCGTAGGGTTGTAGTTCATTCTTCATTAATTCTCCATAATCACTTTAATTCCCTCGTAACTCTCTTTTGCTTCATCTCCGGTCGTTAGCTCGAAGCAATCCTCGTTCGGTGGTCTGCCATATCCGCCCTGACCCTGCGATTCTTCTGGTGCGCTAGTCTCGTGTTCTTGAGTCGTCAACTTAATTCTTCCACATGTGCATATGCATTGTTCGTTTGGTATCTTCTTTCATCTGCTACTGCGAGCCAATTGCTCCTCGCAGGCAGTTCAATCCTCGGTCGCCCCTGCAGTGGGTACTCCTCATTCCTCTCTGTCCCTTCCGCGGGCGACCGTGTTCCCAGTAGCTTATTTCGTCTGTATTTGCGAGCTGGTGCCCCTCGCAATCGGTTCATTCATCGATGGCGCCAACAACTACTCCTCGTCAGCAGTCTGAGCCATTTGTAGAGGTCGGTCGCTGCGTTTCTGACGTAAGTAATCGTAGAGTAGTCCTCCACACGACAAGTTGGTAGCTGGTTCCCACGTTGCCTCCTCGTAGCCGACCCATTTCACTTTGAACTCTCGAACCGCTCGATTAGTGCTCGTTGATAACGGTGTGCGGTCGTCCAGGATGGCTTCAACTTCAAACTCGCCCGACGGACGGTCCGGCTCCCAGCTATCCTCGGGTAGCAACTCTTCGTCGAAATCTACTCGTGACTCCTCGTCTACCTCTGGTGCCAGCCGAACTTTAGGCCGATCTCCGAACTCGCTCACCGCTTTTAACCGCGAGACATGTACGACTGGGTAGAAGCGGTAGCCGCTTCGATTCGGTAGCTCTAGCTCGTAAGCGAACTCCTCCACCTTCTTCTTGATGCGGAATGGTCCATGCCACCGATGCGTGAGTTTCTTCGTCAGACCGGGTTTTACTCGCTCCATATACAGCCACACGCGGCTTCCTGGCTCGAACAGCGACCTCGGTGGGGTCTCGTTTGGATCCGCCTCACCTGAGGGACTCTGTAGCGACTCTTTCTCCTTTCGTCCGAGTGTCTCGTTGTGCTCCTTAGCCCTCCGAGCCTTCTCCGTCGCTTGATACTCTTTGGCCATACTGAGTGCAATCTCCTACTGTCGGTTGACTTCGCGGCGCCACGCCAGGGCGTCGGACTGGCGTCCGGAGCCTCGTTTGAGGGACGATGACATCGCCTTGAGCGTCGACTGTGCATCCCAACCATGAACGAGGTAAAACGGGGTCTCCTTCCGGGTCCCATCTTGTGAGTTGTTGATAGCGAAGATCAGCTTCTCTGCAATCTCATCCCAGTCCTGTTGTAAGGGGTCTTCGGCATACACGCGCACGGACTGCATGACGGTTTTCACTGACCGTTCTTGCTGCCCATTCGACTGCGGCCGGTAACTCAGCGTGGCTCGCGACCGAGACTGCATCATCTCAGCGAAGGCTTGGAACACTTCGCTCATGAACCTCGGATCTCGGTCGTGACGAATCAGCGAGGGTGCACCGAACCTTCGGTAGACACACTCCTCGAAAGCCTGGGCAACGACGAGCGCAGTGGTATCCGACATAGCTTTACCCATCACAAATCCGGTGAACGAGCACTGGAACAGCAGTAGTGCCGTGCTTCCCCGTCCAGACTTCGGCAGCGGAATCACAAAGTCCATGGAGACCATCTGGAAAGGTCTCTCGGCCAATACGTTTCCTGGGGAGTAGCCTCTCAGTTGAGGCCGGCTCTTGCTCGAACAGCAGTCCGGGCAGGACCTGGCGTGCTTCTCTACGTCCGCGTACAGTCCGATCCAATAGTAGTCTGACTTCACTCGGTGGTAAGTGCGATTAATACCTTGGTGACCACCTTCCAACGAGTCGTGGCAGCTTTGCAGCACTTCTTGGACCGTCGTTGAGGGTACTACGAGACGCATCCACGTTCCGTGTTGCTCATCCGGGTCCGAACGACGGTTGGTTCCCACAAAGTAGAGGATTCCGACTTCGCTCAGAACGAACCGGTCTGCCATTTTCCACGCGTCACGTGCCGCCTTGTAACCCAGATGGGTGTCTTCGCTTCGGAGGACCGCTCTCAGGTTAGACCATCTCAGTTCCTCTTCTTGTGCAGCTGCGACTCTTCTCCGACGCTCTACCTGTACTGTCAGCGGGTCTACGTCCTCGGCGTCCGGCGGGGCTGGCGTGGCAGCCGTCAACGCCTCGGTGGCCGGTAGCGTTTCTTCCTGCACGTTCAGGGCCTCGTTCGGCACCGCGTTGGGTTCTGCAAGTCGAGCTGCGTCGTCCTGACCCATGACCGATACTTCGTTGGCAAACCTGACCCGCTTCGTCATCGCCTGTGCCTGGTGCCTCGTTGTAACCGTCACATGGCCTGAATCTCGGTCTTCGGCCCGCACGAAATCGAAAAAAGTCTTACTTCGGGGTTCTTTGCTGGTCATAGACGCCCGCAAGACACTCACCGAGGGTTTCTCTCCCGTCGTTTCGTCCACCGAGGTTTCATAGATGACTTCATTAATCCGGTTCAGAGCTCTCAGTTCTGCGATCCTCGCCTCGGACGTCGTCACTGCAGACGCTTTAAACTCCAACGTTTCGCTGGCCAGAGAATCTGCTGCTGCATTGAATCCTCGTATCGCATGCAGGTACTTGACCGAACGAAGCTTGGCTACGAGTTCCCGGTGGTGGTTGAGTTGTGCCATCAGCGTTTCCTTCCGGCACGCTATCACCCCTAGTGATAGCTGAATAGCGAGTCTCGAATCTCCGACGATGACAAGGTCCGTAAGAGCATCTCCAGCGGTAAGCTCTAACACCAGTTTTATCGTAAAAGTAACGCTGTTGAGACTTGAGATGGATTTAATTCTCCCACCGGTAGGTCGTATCGCGGGATTTAACATCACCAGGGTATATACTTTGACTCTTCGGTCTTAAAATAAGACTCGAATTCTAACCTTTCTGACTTGTTTTAACTAGGGGGGTCGGAGCTCGATAATCGAAGCTCCGACCCCCACGAAAATTCGTGGCCAAGGATTTAGTTAAGACGGCGAATACATCCTCCTGGTGGGGAGCTGTCCTCTCAACACCGACTTATTTTAATTTTCGTGGTCTTAAGGGGCTCGATAGGACCGAAAAATAAGTCCTACCGCTGGAGATGCTCTAATGGCCAGACCGAGCGCTGCCGAGACGCCATTGTTCATACCGGCATACTCGGCGAGGTTGACTGTAGTGGCTTCGAGATAAGCACTGGCAGCGATCACTATCGTCCATTCCGGAAGCTTCCATAAGATCCAGGAGCAACTCCCATAACCACCATGCTTCTCTGTTTTCGCGGAGCCGTCGAACGAGAGGACGTGGCCACTGTATGAGGTCGGTAGTCGAGCATATAGCAGATGCGGGTACAAACGACCGTGTACGGTGACCCTTTGGATGGAGGGGCGACCGAGGCGAGCGACTCGTCCAAATCGACGAAACTCGTCAGTCCGGCTTGGAGCAGCTGAGCGAAAGCACAGTCCTTTTCTTTCACTCGTTCGACCACCAGGTGCCACGGCGACAGCAAGACGGCAAACTGGGTGGCCCGACCGAAGAGTGTCTTGGACGTATGCACCCACACTCGAGTGTTGAAAACCGAGTGTAGACTCGAATAGACTTCCCAACGAGCTGAGTATAACATACCTTCAATACCAGCAGTAGAGCCAAAACTTCCTTCTCAGCCGGGTGGTAGTTCATCTTGGCATCCTTCAATACGCGGCCACAGAAGCGAACGGGGTGTTGTTTGCCCTCGTGTTCTTGCATAAGGGTGGAGCTGAGAGCCCACTCATTTGCGAACAGCGTGACGTGGACGTCCTTGCCTCTGTCGAAGTGGCGCAGTATCGGAGCGTCTCGGACGCGCTGTTGCAGCATTGCAAAGCTCTGTCTGGCAGCGGAGAGGTCACCCCCGGGCTCGAAATCGGCGTCCTTCAGCTGGTAGAGCGCCGCACCGTACACCGCAAAATCTTGGATAAAACGACTGTAATAGTTGAGTGCTCCGAGGAAAGACTGAACCCCCTTCTTAGACGCGGGGAACGAGAGCTCGGTCACCGCAGCTGCCTTCTTAGCGTCGGGTGGAATACCGGCTGCCGAGACGTCGTGAGACAGGAAGCCTACCCTCCGCTGAACGAACAGGCTCTTGGAGAAGCTAACACTGATCCGACACTCCCGGAAGCGACTTAGCAGACGGTCTAGCGTCGCCAAACATGCTTCAAACGTCTCGGAGCCAAAGCAGATATCGTCTACGAACGAACGCCGATTAAGCACAGGTACCAACGAGGACTCGTCCGGCTCTCCACTGGAGTACATGTCGGCCAAAGGGCTGTTTACGAGAGTTGCGACTGCACTTTCGGTGGTCGACAGGGCTCGGTCGGCCTCGAACTTGGTCCGAGGGGCCTCGGTCGGCCCGACCGCTCGCTCTGTCTTCTGCGTTGTCGGTCATCCGTTGGTAGATCATAGGCGTGTTCTTGAGTCCGAATGGCATGCGCAGCCACTCAAAGTGGCCCAACGCGCAGACGAAAGCCGAGATCTTCCGGGCTCGGCGGGTCATCATCACCGCCCAGAATCCGCTCGCAGCGTCCAAGGAACAAAACCACAGGTACGCTTTCATCTCTGTCAACAAATAGTCGACTCGTGGCATGGCATATTCCATAATTGCAGTGATCGCATTCACTCGTTTGTAGTCAATACACAAGCGTATGTCGATTCCATTCTTCTCCAGCACGATAACGATCGGAGATGCCCACGGGCTATCCGAGAACGAGACCAATCTCGCCGTCAGTAGACCCTTCAGCAGCTCATAGAGCTTCCCCAGAAACCGTAGAGGGGTCCTCCGAGCCTTTTGCTTGATCGGAGGGTGCCCCTGTACATCGATGTCACACACCACACCGTACGCCGGCGGGGGCAGAGCGTTGCCGCTCGCAATCATAATTTCTTCGCGTTGTTGGAGCACCGCTACGAGTTTCGCCTGCTGATCGGTCTGCAAGTCGATGTTCTGGACGTTCGGACCCGAGTAATCCAGCGTTGTCGATGACGGCTCTGTCAGATCCGGAAGGAACGCCAGCTCGTGTGCGTAGTCAGTCAACTCGATCTCATTCGGCAGGTGCTCCGCCGTGTCGTTGGTACCCCAGTCCGCATCAGCGACTGTTTCCGGACTGCCTCCAAGCCATGACCGAGACGTAGACAGCTTCCAAACGCTCCGCGTCAGACTTGACATGCCGTCCGTCAGTTGGGTCGGTGGTTGTCCGATCAGTCGTTATCTCCGCTTCGGGTCACCCCTGAGCTCGGTCGCTTCACAACCGCCTGCTTGATCACCGCGGGAGCCGCCACCCGTGGTCACCGAGGTCAGGATCTCTACCGATTCGCCTGGAGGGCGTGCTGAGTCGTCGATTCGGACGCCGATGACCGGATTACCCGACTCGGGTCGTTCTGTGATCTATTCGGTTGCGTAGTCCTCAAACGGCCCTGAATCCTGTCCTCCATCTCTCACCGGACAAGGTTCGGTGTCGACCGAGGGCGGCCGGCACTGGCATGTTTCGCCAGTACGTTCGGCTAGGTCGAGACAGTTGACCACCGTTACTCGATCATCATCAACTCGATCATCATCTTCTCCTGGGATCTCGGTGCACACCAAAGCCTCGGTGGGCCGTCGTAGCAGTGCCCGAGGTGTCGGGTACTCGCGTCGTTCCACGGCCGAGGGTTGTACGGCCAACCATTCTTGGTAGAGCTTGCCCTCGCGTCCAAACAGCGTTTCATCTCTGCTCTCCGCGTACGCCAGCACCTGCCATTCTCGATACTTGTCGGACTCCACCCGCACGTAACCCGTTTCCCGATGTAGTTCTTCTCTAGGCACCCATAACACGACAGGCTCGTGTGCCGAGCAACTCGCTCTCTTCGTTGTAACATTGGTTAGCCGTATCCAGATCGGCCGGCCTCGTTGGCTCTTTGCTACGGTCGGTACAAGCCTCGTTGACCTACGAATCCACATCTCGTTGGTCGTTCGAGACGGTTGTCGGCGAGGCAGGCGGAATTCCCGCCATTCCCTGCCAGGGATCGCCAACAGCTCGGTAGGACCTCCCACGATGTGATTTCCTGTTGTGCCAGGCAGGTGTAATGTGCAAGCGTGTGCTCCACGAGTGGAGCCGGTGCAGGATCCCGAGGGATTCGGAAAGAGACCTCCTGACCTCCTGAGGGAAGGTCCGAGCTGAGACTCGAGAGAGACGCGACCGAGGTCGCGCTAGCTAGAAACCACAAGTCAGTCCTAAATTTACTTTGTAAATAACAAGCCCCTCCTCGGATCTACAGGTTAACAGCCCGCTCTCCTCGCACGATGTCACGCCGTTCTCCTCGTCTCTCTGCAGCTGCCCCGCGTCGAGCTGCTGGGGCACAGCCTCCAACCGTCGCTCACGGTGGTCGTTCCCCTCGAACCCCGCGTCGAGCTGCCGGGGCACACGCTCATGCCGTCGCTCCAGATGAAGGCACCATGCCCAGCGTCTCGCAGCGCCATGTCGAGCCGGACGCAGAACCAACGCCCGTTGAACCTGACGTGGCCGACCTGAGCGATCCTCCTCATGCTGCCCCAACCGGCCCGTCGACGCTACCTGCTGGTCCGCTTGCTGGCCTCCCGTTCGATGGTAAACCAAAACGCAAGGACCTGCCGATCGCCTCGTTTAGTGGGCGTACACAGCCCCACGGCTTCGACTCTGGTGTTCATGCGTTCAGGAAACGCTTTCTCAAGGAACTGGTCACTGTGCAACTCCTCGACGGTCATCGGTTCACTGAACAGCAATGTCTCGCGCTGTTTATATTGTGTCTCGATGGAGACGCGTCGGTCTACATGAACAATGTACAACTTCGCCAACCCGATCTTACTCTGGACCAAGCCGGGGCTCTACTTGTCAACGATGCTTCCGACATCGACCATACTTGACATAATCCGCGCCTCGACAAAAGGCGCCACTGAGACCTACCAGCAGTTTGCGGCACGGCTTCTGGACATGGCGGAGGTGCTCCCTGGCGGCACAGAGGTCGAGACCAACGGCAGTGTGGTCCTCGAAACATTCGTTGAAAAAGCCTACTGGTGTTTCTCGGCTCAACTCGGAGGCTTCGTGCGTGCCCACCTTGCTCTCAAGGCCAGTCATTTGAATGCTCTGGATGCTGCGGTCCAAGAGTTGACCCAGATCGCCAAGTCCGACGGTTCTCAAGAATCCCTTTCCAGGCTCGCCTCCTCGGCCCCCAAGCGCAGGAAGACCAACGATGGTCAGCCGACAGCCGCCGCCAGCGGAGCCGCCATGGCAGCTGTTGTTGAGCGTAAGCAAAAACCCTCGGGCGGGCGCTGGGGTGGTCAAGGGCGTGGTCGAGGCCGCGGTCGCGGAGGCCGTGGTGGGCGCGGTCATCCAGCTGAAGGGAGAGGACACACGTCGCGAGCCGACGCCCCCGCTACGCCGAACACGACGTGTTTCCTATGCGGAGCCAAGGGCCACAAGTCGTTTGAGTGTCCTACCAACACTAACGCGGAGCACAAGCTCCAAGGCGCTGTGCTCGCCGCCGTTACGGATGTCGAGTGAAGATCCGGCGTCGGGTGGGCCAGAACCGTTCTCGATTCTGGAGCATCATTCCACCTGACGGGCCAACTCCATCGTCAGACGAACACGAAGTCCGTCTCTCGTGTTAAGGTCACCGTCGCCGACGGCAGGGTCGTTACGGTCACGACGGTAGGAGACCTTGCTATCCCTACAGTTGTGACCTTTGGCGGTCACACGCAACACAAGGAGCTTCTGCTAACGGAGGTCTACTACGTTCCTGGGCTTTCAGTCACCCTGCTCTCGCTGTGGCAGCTTGTCCAAGACGACTACCTTATCCGGTTCGATCAAAACGGCTTTAGCGGCACGCGCGGTAAGCAGCGCAAGCCTCTCTTCCAAGCTCCCGAGCACAATGGCGTCTACGAAGTCCCCACGCCGGAGTCGCAGTTCCAACAGTCTGTGGCCACTGCCTTCATAGCTCGCCAGACTCGTGCTGTACCACTCTCCGAACTCCATCGGAAACTCGGCCACCTTAGTGTTGACGCCTGCCGACGCCTCGCTTCAAGCAACGCGGTCGATGGCGTTGCGCTCGTGCCTGGACACCCACCGCCGGTATGCAAAGCATGCGCACTTGCTAAGGTCACCAAGGCGCCTGCTCCGCGTAAACGCAGCAGCCCCGACGAGCTGGCTGCGGGGGTTTGCCATATTGACGTAGCCAGCCCCATACGCGCGTCGTATCACGGCAGTACATTCTTCCTCGTCGCTGTCTGGCGCGACTACATCGTGGTCCACGGTATGAAGTCGAAGGATGAGGCGAAGCAGAAGACCTCCGACTTCCTCCACTTCATTGAGAGGCAGGCAGAAGTTCCCGTTTCTTCGCTCAAAGTGGTGCGCACGGACGGAGGCACCGAGTTTTTTAATGCTGATTTCCTCGCCCTCGTCGCTTGTGACGGGGGTCACACGCACCGTAGCTTAGAGGAAGCGTAACACGCTAACCACAACAGACGCCTGGCGTCTCTGTTGCTCTTAGTACAAAAGGCCCTGCCTTATCGGTCCTCGTTTAGTACCGAGTACTTAAAGAGACTTGCACACTTGTAGGTTAGAGTTAAACTGTCTTGTATTAATAACACCCATAAAGTTCTATCTACTGCTTTCTATCTGTACACTGAATCCCTGTCCAAATTGCGATCTTCCTCAGCGGTTGGCTCCGTGAATCGGATCCTCAAATACGACCGACCTAACTTAACTCAGTACGTTGGGGAGGTCTACCGTGAATACTCTATACAAGGACCACTGATTCACAGTACCCATCGTGGTGTGTGACACTCAGTTCTTGTGGGCCACACCGGCCGGTGTGGTCCACATCAGAGAACATCACTTTTCCTTGAAAAGGACACTGGCCAATCCTGGCCCCATTACACTCTCCCTCACCCAAACGGGAAGCACCTTACCCAGGGGGAATCCAGCGGAAACACGAGCACAGCCTCATTCGGCAATTCACGCTCTTCCGAGCACACGCGCACACGGCAAGGCCCACTGGGCATGACTACGGAGACCCGGATCATCGTGCGACCCGCCCGAGATGCCCTTCGGGCTGTAGGCCCCATGAAGACCCACGCCGACGCGCCCACTCCAAGCGACATGGAGGATAAGCCTCTGGCGCCTGCTTCCAAGAAGCACTCGGGCGATCCGGAGGTGGCGGAGGCCGCATCGGCTTCCAAGAAGCCCGCGAATGACACGGAGGAGGCGAAGAAGAACCCAGCTTCAAAGAAGCACGCGAAGGGCGCGGGCGAAGCGAAGAAGCCTGCTTCTAAGAAGCCCAAGGTCGCGGCGGCCAAGGCGAAGGCGAAGAAGACGCCCGCCTCGCCGAAGGCCACGCGGAAGGCGAAGAAGGTGACTGCTTCTTCGAAGCCCGCTCCAAAGAAGCCTGTGGTGAAGAAGCCCGCTGCCAAGCAGCTTCCAAAGACGAAGGGCGCATCGAAGGAGGGCCCGAAGACCCCGAAGCTGCCGCCCAAGCGCACTGATGTGCTGCTGCCCGGCCCTCACGAGGACGTGAGCAGCGACTCGTCCGACACGGATACCCCGACCCCCGGGTATGTCAGCGGCGCCGACTCGCCTGCTCCTCGAGCTTGGACGTCCATGAAGGACGATGCGGCTTCCGCGAAGGACGCGCCCACTTCCCCTCACGGGCGTAGTCCGTCGCCGCATCCATCCTAGGAGGTGGACTACGAGGAGTCGGAGCCCGACGTGGACCACGAGGACGGCGAGGTCGAGTGGTCTCCCTTGCGGATCACTGATGCCCAGCGGGTCCTCCATCCGGGAAGCCCCATGTCTCCCAAGACTGTGGTGGCGGTGGAACGCGCCCGACTCTTGGAGGAGTCCCTGTCTCGTCGAGACAACCTGCCCTCTGCGGTGTCGGAGCCTCAGGTCATCACCAATGCCGGTGTCGACGAGGGAGTCCCTCCTGAGCTGCTTCAGCACGAGAATCGGCAACACCTGGCCGATCGTACTCATCAGGAGGCCTCTCAGGCGGTGGGCACCAAGCGGGGTCGCGAGACCCACGCCCCACGTACACAAGACCAGCTACTCGCACTGCGATACTGGACTCGGGACGAGTACCGCGAACACCTTCATCAGAGTCGCATGCCTGGCCCAGGCGCACCGCAGTGCGACATGGGCTTGTGGCGATCAAAGAATCGGTTCGGCCACGTGTTGTAAGCGATCATCTTCGCCATGCGAAATCGAAGACGACGCTGAGCCAGCCAATCGATCCGATAAGGAGAGTTCAAGAACTTGGGCCTGGGATAGCCCAAGTGGTCCAACCACCCCTCGAACTCAGTCTCATTCCTTTGGCGGGAGAAACCGGTGTCCACCAGGAGCACGACCGGACACTTGCCGGGAGTCATCCTCGAGGAGGTTCTTCAGAAGATTCAGAAGTCTTGGCAGTCGCAGCCGATAGAGCCAAAGAGTGTTCTCGGCCCTGTCAGCGCCGACCAGGTCCGCGGGCACTCTCAAAAGAGGCCACGAGGTCGGCGCAGTCCTCCTCGAGGCGAGCCCCAGGCTCCCACGAGTTTCGACTACTCGGGTAGCCACGCCACATCACCAGGTACTGGTACTGACCGCTACGCCCGCGGCGCTTCAGTAGCTTCTCGACATGGTAGTAGAGGACGCCCTCATTACCAAGCAGAGGCGGCGGAGCCCGCGGCTGCAGTGGTATCTGACCAAGACGCTCAGCGTCGTTCGACTGGCTCTCGTCCTGACCTGGAGGACCTTCTCTCCGGTGTGGAGTCTTGTCAGCGACTGCTGGATGGTCAGCGGACCGAGATGGTGGCGCTTCGCGCTCGCGTCCAAGATGCGGAGGCCCGCCTGGCGAACCTCCAGGGTGTCTGAGAGGACTTGGACTGCTTGCGGAACCGCGTCTGGGATCTGCCTCGGCAGCTGAGTGGTGACGTTGACCGCTTGCGTGGCCGATGTTCTCGAGGCGAGGAGAACGACGAGCAGGTGCGCCAGAGCCTGGAGAGGCACCTCGTCTGGTTCCGTGATCTGTACGACCGGTTGGGTTACTTGGAGGCGAAAGAGGCTCGCCGCGTAGCGGCTCGTGCTCCTGATCCGGCTCCGGCTCCTGCCCAGCTTCCCTCGGAAGATCTCGTTCGGATGATGGCGAGTGCCTTTCAGCAGTATTCTGCGACGCAGTCGGCTTCTCAGGCTCAGCAGCTTCCGCCGGGCGATAGGGCTTGAGCAAGCCAACGTAGAACGTCGGGTGCGTGGCCATCGACGATGGCAGATCCAACGTGTAGGCGTGGCCGTGGACCCCGATGACCGTGAACGGCCCCACGAAGCGAGGTCGCAGCTTGGTGCTGCCCACAGCAGAGACCGCCTGAGTAGGAAGGTTCTTAGCATTTAATAAGACTTGGTCTCCTAATTTAAACACAAGCGTGTTCTTACGCCCTTGGCGATCACTGTGTTCCTTGACGGACGTTCTGAGGCCTTTAAGACCCCTTGAGTCTTCGGCGTTAGCCACTCCCCCACCCAAATTCGAGGTCGGGGCAACGTCAGTGGCGTACGCGGGTGCCGCAGCCCGTTCACATAGAACGGGGTGAAGCCTGTGGACGAATGCACGGCATTGTTGAGCGCAAACTCCACTTGTGGAAGAAGCACACTCCACTTCGTGGGCTCTGCTGCGCAGACACTGCGAAGAATGTCCTCTAGAACTCTGTTCACCCGCTCAGTCTGACCATCGGTCTGAGGATGGTCCGCTGTGGACATGTCCAACCTCGTGCCTAAGAGGCGAAAGAGGTGTTGCCACAAGTAGGACACGAACCTTGGGTCCCTGTCACTCACGAAAGACTCGGGGAGGCCGTGGTTACGAAAGACATTGTCCACAAACAGCTGAGCTGCCTGAGGCGCGGCCACGCTCTTCCGCACAGCGGCCAGCCGCACCATCTTACTAAGGCGGCAAACAAACACCAAGATACCATTGTGGCCCCTTGCATCAGCCGGAAGCTCAAAGATGAAGTCCATGCTCACAGAGCGCCAGTAGTCCGCCGGCACCGGCAAGCTCATCAAAGGAGCGGACGCCGAGGGCGCAGGCTTGACGCGCTGACACGTCTCACATGTCTGTACGTACTTACGTACCCATTTGTACATGTGGGGCCACCAGAAATTGCGGGCCACAGACATGTACGTCTTCTCCCGCCCCAGGTGACCGCTAAGCGATGTATCATGGGCCTCATAGAGGACACGATGACGCAGGTCCTCGTCGTTCCGAACGGCAATGCGAGGCTCGTCGCCCCCGTCTACTTGGTAGTAGAGCAAACCTTCCACTACCGAGTAGCGGTGCAGACGTGAGCGTTGTCGCGCCGTGAGCTCGACGGCCTTGTTTGAAGCGCTCAGCGCCTCCACTAGACCTGCAAGGTCGTCGTCGTCGGCATACGCTTCGCGGATAAGCTCATAGAGCGGCGACTCAAGGTAGGCCAGATGTGCCAACTCGTAGTCTGGCCGCCGAGAGAGCGCGTCCGCTAGGACATTCTGCTTGCCCGGTTTGTACTCCACCGTGAAGTTATACTCAGCGAAGAAGGAGAGCCACCGCGCCATGCGCTGAGAGAGGTGAGGCGACGACGTCGCCGTCCTCAACGAGGCATGATCTGTGTAGATCACAAAGGGTTTTTGACCTAATAGGTGCACCCGAAACTTGACCAAGGCGTACTTCATCGCCAAGAGCTCCTTGTCGTGGACGGGGTAGTTCTTTTCCGCCGCCTTCAATTGGCGAGATTGGAAAGACACTACCCTTTCCCTGCCTTCGGCATCCACCTGCAGCAGGGCACAGCCGATGGCAAAGTCAGATGCATCGCATATCACGCTGAAGGGGCGCTCCTCATCGGGCAACGCCAGGATTGGAGCGCTCTGAAGGCTGCTCTTGATAGCTTCAAAAGCCTGTTGAGCCTCAGAGGTCCATGACCACACGGCATCCTTCTTGAGAAGATTCGTTAGTGGCCTTGCCATCTCGGCGTAATTGGCGCTATACTTGTGCAAGTAGTTGGCCAGGCCGAGCCATTTCCGCAGGTCCTTCTGCGAGACGGGCACCGGCCACTGTGCAATGGCACACACCTTTTCCGGGTCTGCACGGACACCGTCCTTCCCAAGGAAGCAGCCCAGAAAGGGGATTTCTTCGGCTCCGAAGATACACTTGTTGATGTTCGCGTAGAGGCGATTCTCGCGCATGCACAAGAGAACCTCACGGAGGTGGCCAAGATGGGATTCGACGGCCGTCTTCCCTTCGGACGCACGACTGTGCACGAAGATGTCGTCGAAGTACGTCTGTACGAACTGCCGCATCGGCCTGAAGAGCTGCGTAACGAGCCTGTTGAACGTGGCGGGTGCGTTGGACAGCCCCTGGGGCATGACCAACCATTCCCACAACATCCCGCTGGGAGTGCTCACTGCAGTGAGTGGGATGTCCGATTCCCGCATCAGCAACTGATAGTAGCCGTCGACCATGTCGAGTCCACTAAAGACCGTGCAACCCTCCATGTTGTTCTGCAACACATCCTTCCGAGGAATAGGCGTCGACGCCGGTATGGTTGCCGCGTTCAACTTGTTGAAGGCGTGCACCATGCGCCACTTCCCATTGGGCTTGCGCACACAGAACGTCGGTGACGAATGTGGCGACTTGGACTCGCGCACCATGCCAGCGGCGTGCTTTGCCGCAAAGAAGGCGTCGATGACGTCGACCTGCTCCTTCGGAAGCGGCCACTGCCGCGTGGTACAGTACTTAGTGCCTGGCATTAAGTCAATCTCATGCCTCACGCCCCGATCCGGGGGAAAGACCGATGGAGGGTCGTCGCTAACGACATCCGAAAACTCCTTCAGAAGGGCGTAATACGGATCCGAAGGGTCCTTCAAGATGGCAGCGCCATACCGCGTCTGCCTCTTAGAGGTTCGTTCGTCTTCCAACACCTCGGGGTCCATGACCGACGAGGAGTTGAGCTCCAGTGAGCTGCCTTCCGGGTGGAGTAGAACCACTTCTGCCAACTCTCCCGCCTTGAGAGAGTCCACAAACTCGACATACGAAAGCTCCTCGAGCTCAAGTAACTTTGCTACTGCGGGTAACGGAGTCAACACCTCCCCCACCTTGGGTTCGCCCGTGAAGACGTCGACTACTTAAGGGACCTTGCCCCCAACCGCGGAATCCGCATCGTGGCTAGACGCCTCTGCCTTGGACGTGCTCGTGACCTTGTCACCCTTGCTGTCCTTGAAAGTGGGAGCCCCTGCTCGACCACTCGTGGTTGCGCGAGCACCAGCTCTAGCGTCTTCTGTCCCACTTGCTGAACCAGCTACAACGCCCTGCGTAGTGGGAGTTCCGACTCGACCACTCTTGTTTGCGCGAGCAACAACTCCAGCGCCTTTCTCGACGTGAGCTGAACCAGCCACCACGCATTGCATAGGGGGAGCTCGGACGCTACCACCCCTTCCTGCGCGAGCTCGTACAGTGCCTTGAGTGTTCACTGCCCCTTGGGCAAGTGCAACTCGGTTGCCAACTGCAGAACCATGTCCCCTAACCGGAGAGGTACCAGGATCCTGCGGATCTTCTCCACCACCTACCTCGAGCTGTCGCGCTCGTGGAGGCAATGCCATGGGCAATTCCAACACTTCCGAAGTGCCGGCAAACTGCCGTTCACCGCGTGGCACACGGTGCTCATGCACAAACCCGTATCGGGAAGAGGAGGGGACATGACCCGCCAGGGCTCTGTCCGCGAGGGGGTTGTGGCTGGCACCAATGGTGCGACTACGCCAGTCTATCCACGGCTCGTGCTTAGCAAGCCAAGGCATGCCGAGGATAAGATCGTACCGATCATCCATGTCCAAGACAATGAACGGTTCGACCGAATTGAAGTCATCAAACTTCACGCTTAAGGGTATGGTAACCTTGCGTGTAGACACGATGGAGCCAGTCGCTAAGCGAACAGATACATTGGTATTACTCTTAGAAGCTTCTAAAGCACTAGCATACAATGCACTGTTCCTAGCCACACTGGCATTCGTCGCAAAGTTAAACGACGCCCCTGAATCGATCAGTACCGTCATCGGTTCCGGATACCCTTTCACGCTGGCGGTGACGACCACGAGGTTAGACCGCGCGGCGGCCACGGAGAGACACAGAAGTGTCGTCCCAGGGACTTGCTCCTTTGGAGAGGCTGGTGAGGGACTCACTTTCCTCGACGAGGAGCGAAGTCTCCCAGCAGGGCGTCCCGCCCCTACTGGGAGTCGCCGTTTTCCGACTCTGTCGCCTCGAGGCTTTTAAGAGCCGGACGCGCCGCGTACTTCTTGTCGCGTGGCGCCTTCCATGGGTTGGTGGGGCAGTTTC
Organism: Phytophthora fragariae; assembly: GCA_009729435.1. NCBI lineage: Eukaryota > Oomycota > Peronosporomycetes > Peronosporales > Peronosporaceae > Phytophthora > Phytophthora fragariae. Next base: position 44,257 of record QQOI01000002.1, on the reverse strand, counting down.
GACGGAAGTGACCAGGTTGGTTACAACCAAACAGCGACCACTCGCCCGTTGCGTCTTCTGAGGACGTGCCGACTCGGCAAGAGAGATCTCCATCGGAGTGGGACCCTCATTTTAATTCAACATAAGGTGTGTGCCCTTGCGCGGAGCGCACGCAGTGGTCCTCCAACATGGCAATGTGGACCGCCTCATTAAAGGTCTTCGGCTAACGCCGGTGAGCTCCGTCCGAACCGTACCCGTGCGGACACCGTCCATGAAGACCGCCACCTTGACGTCCTCAGAGAGCGGTGCGCCGGCCATGACGGCTTCGAGGTTGTGGAGCTCCATGACGTAGTCTTGAAGCGACCGCTTTCCTTGCTTGCACCGCAAGAAACTGGAGCGGTGGCGGTACGCCACATTGGCAAGGAGGAAGGTGGAGCGTAGCTCCTGCTCCATGAATGACCACGAGGTGAAGTACCCTGGCGTCGCCGTTTCACGGGCCATAGCCCATGCGCGTGCGCGCCCTCCAAGGTTGGATAGCGCGAACGCAACTTGAGCCCGCGCGTCGTAGATCTGTCCAGCGCTCAGCGCGATTTCGATCTCGCGAACCCAGAAGACAAGACTATCTGAGTCTTTGCCGTCGAACGTAGGAACCGACATCTTGACGGGCTTCGTCGTGGTTGGACGCGTAGCAAATGAGGCCGTATTCGTGGCGGACACTTGTGCCGCACTCTGTGCCTCAGCTCGCATCGTCGCACGAGCGGCTTCCTGCGAAGCAGCGCTCACGTGAGCAATTAGCGACGACTCGTACTTGTCGAAGCGTTCGACGCGCGCCCTTTGCTGCTCAGCACGAAGGTTGGGGAATCCAGCACAGGCTGCCTCGCCCAGGAGGCTGACCATCTTCTCCAGCGTAGCCCAGTGGGCATCGGAGAGGTGAGGAAAGTCCTGCCGCGCCGGCAGCCGACTCCCTGAGTCTTCCATACTCAAAGAGACCCTGATTGTAGAGATCCGCGTCGGTCGCGGGATTGACTACAAGTGCTACCAGGTGTGACGGGGGTCACACGCACCGTAGCTTAGAGGAAGCGTAACACGCTAACCACAACAGACGCCTGGCGTCTCTGTTGCTCTTAGTACAAAAGGCCCTGCCTTATCGGTCTCCTTTTAATACCGAGTATTAAAGAGACTTGTACACTTGGAGGTTAGAGTTCAACTGTCTTGTATTAATAACACTCATAAAGTTCTATCTACTGCTTTCTATCTGTATACTGAACCCCTGTCTAAATTGCGATCTTCCTCAGCGGTTGGCTCTCGTGCATCTTGGTCCTTAAGTACGACCGACCTAACTTAACTCAGTACGTTGGGGAGGTCTACCGTGAATACTCTATATAAGGACCACTGGTCCACAGTACCCATCGTGGTGTGTGACACTCAGTTCTTGTGGGCCACACCGGCCGGTGTGGTCCACATCAGAGAACATCCCTTTTCCTTGAAAAGGACACCGGCCAATCCTGGCCCCATTACATCGCTGGCCAAGGCATTCGCCACCAACGCACTGCACGTTATCGCAGCAGCCAAAATGGTGTCGCCGAGCGCGCGATTCGGACGGTGACTGAGATGGCTGCAGCCATTCTCATCGACTCGAAGCTTCCCCACTACTTATGGGAGGATGCTATCATCCACGCGGCTTATATCCGCAATCGTGTGCCACAACGCAGTCAAACGATCACGCCGCACGAGCGCATCTTCAAGGTGCGACCGACGCTTCAAGATGTCCCTGTGTTCGGTCAATCGATCGTGGTCAGGACGCCCGAACCTCTTCGGCGAAAGTCCGTTCGTTTCCACGGTCGCGGTAGCATCGGCGCCTTCGTGGGCTTCGCCGAGGACGCCAAGGCCCACAAAGTGTACCTGCCAGAGGCTGGCAGGCCGCTCAAGATAACAACCGACATCATCCCCCTCTCCACCATGCTCTTTGAGGACATCGTTCTTCCGGATGACACCGTTGCAGCACCGCCTGAACACGGGGGAGGGGGCGAGAGCACACTGGAACATGAAGATGATGACGATCAGAACCCTCCGCATGTGGCCGCACCCACCCGCATCGACCCAGCACGAAGCGAGGCCGTTCAAGAAGCCCTGCGGGACACGAGCTGGAAGGCTGCCCAAGTCGAAGGGTACAACGGCAGCAGTGAACTAACACGGACGCGACAATCAGAGCGCATCTCAGCGCGCGCTCTTGACGCCGCCTTCCTGTGCCTGGCAGAAATCATACGAGAGCCGCTCAACATGGCAGAAGCACGATCGTCGGGGCAATGGTTAAAGTGGGAACGAGCCATCAAGACCGAGATCCAGGCGCTCGAAGCAAATTGCACCTTCATTCTCGTCGACCCACCGCCAGGGGCTCACATCCTCGCCAACACCGTCCAGTTCCGAGTGAAAACAGGCCCAAACGGTGAAATCGTGCAGTATAAAGCCCGTGTGTGCGCACGGGGCGATTTCCAGGTCTACCTACTCGACTTCATCGAAACGCATGCACCGGTCGCAGACGTGGTGTGCGTAAAGATCTTCCTCGTGTTGGCTGCTAAGATGAAGATGGTGATCAGGCAAGGTGACGTGCCGGCTGCTTATCTCAAAGCCGCAGTCAAAGAAACAATTTACGTCAAGCAGGTCAAGGGGTTCGAGAAGCCCGGTGAGGAAAATAAGGTGTGGCTACTGAAGAAGGCGCTATACGGTCTAAAGCAGGCCGGAAGGGAATGCAACAAGGAGATCGACAGCTACCTGAAGAGCTATGGTCTGAGAGCGACGACAGGAGAAGCATGCCTGTACTACATGCAAGTGGATGGCGGTCTTCTACTTGTCTGCCTCTACGTTGATGATATCCTGGTCGCGCACCCACAAGAAGAACCGGTGCTGCGTCTTCTGGCTGGACTCTTCGTCAAATACCAGGTTAAAGACCTGGGCATGCCCAGCCATTTCCTTGGTATGCGCCTTGACCGCTCTCCTGCCGGCGATTTCGAAGTATCCCAATGTGCCTACATCGATGAAGTGCTGCATCGATTCGCTATGGACCCCTTCCGGCCCACGAACACGCCAATGGTCCCAAACACGCGACTCGATGAGCTCACTGACGAGCCGGATGCATCTGAAGTTGAACTCATGAGGCGGATGCCTTATCGTCAGGTCGTGGGTAGTTTGCTATACCTCGCTCGGATTTCGCGGCCCGACATCGCCTTCGCCGTGAACCAGCTCGCGCGACACTGCGCCAAGCCCCGCAAAGTTGCTTGGGATGCTGCAGCTTATCTCCTTCGGTACCTGTATGGCACTCGCAACGTCAAGCTGCAACTGCATACTGGTGAAAAGTGGGAAATGCGCGTAGCAACCGACGCAGACTTTGCCAACGACAAGACGGACAGGAAATCCGTGTCTGGATTTGTGGTGTTCCTGTGCGGTGCGCCAATCGCGTAGAGCTCCCATAAGCAGACCGTCGTTGCCCAGTCCAGCACGACAGCGGAGTTCATCGCAGCAAATGATGCACTCGTGCAAGTGAAATGGATGCAGCTGATCATCCTCGAAATTCTCCGGTCCGCAATGACAAAAGTCTGTATGTCGTTTCACATCGACAATCAGCCGACCATCAAGAGGATTCAGCGAGACGGCTCCTCGGGGGCGCAAAAGGCCATCGACATCAGGTTCCATGCGCTAAAGGATACCTGGCGACAAGGCGTCATGACGCTCGAATACATTCCGACGACGCGGAACCCAGCCGACCTACTCACCAAGTCACTTGGTGCAACCGAACTCAACAACAAGCGGGGTCTATGTGGCCTAAGCTAACCGGGGGACGCCTCGGTGGAGCACCGCTTGCGGGGGAGGTGTTGTGCCAGGTAGGTGTAATGTGCAAGCGTGTCCTCCACGAGTGGAGCCGGTGCAGGATCCCGAGGGATTCGGAAAGAGACCTCCTGACCTCCTGAGGGAAGGTCCGAGCTGTGGCTCGAGAGAGACGCGACCGAGGTCGCGCTAGCTAGAAACCACAAGTCAGTCCAAAAATTACTTTGTAAATAACAAGCCCCTCCTCGGATCTACATTTCCGTATGACACCGGCTCCTCCGACTCCTTCGATTTCAAGAGAGGTACCATATCCTCGTCCGGAAGCCTGGCTGTACCGTGGAACAGGTCCAGCCGAATTCCGGCAGGTACCATGAAGTCCATGCCTAGGACTACGTCCACACCGGCACTGTGGTCCATGATCCACACCTCGAACTCATATGCGTGCTTCCACCCGAGCGTGACTTTCACTAAGGCTCGTCGTTGGGTTTCCATGATCCCCGGGTTGATGCCTCGCACTTCTAGGCTGCGACCGTGGTCAAATACCTCTCGCACTCGGAGCTTCTTTGCAAAACTCGCCGAGATCACACTCACATTAGCTCCGGTGTCGAGAAGGATCCGTATCCGGGTGTCATCCACTGCACCCTTGACCAGCGCGCGCATTCTCTTCCTCTTGTCGTATCGTTGGGACGACCACCACCCCATTCGTTCGCCGGATAGTAATTTTATTGCCCGACCGAGGGTTCGGTCGACCGACTCAACTTGAGCCATACTTGTGATGACAGCCTCGGTCGGGGCCAGCGCGCGTTCTCCATCACTTGCTTCATCAGTTCCATTCTCACCGAGGCTTAAGCCTCTATCACATCCATTTTCCATCGTATTCACTCGTTCGTTGTTCGATCGATCATCGGGCCATTTGCTTTTGCCTGAGAACGCAAACAAATAGTGTGCGTCGACAGCAGGCTCAGCTAACTGTGGCAGCCCGATTGGGACCAACCCAGTTTCAGTTGGCGGGCTGCCTAGTTTAAATGACCCCGAACACCAGGCTCTGCAGCTCTGGGGTGAGATCCTTCTTGTCGACCTTCGTTAGCAGCAGGCTTGTTAGCTCCCGGAGGGCGTCGCACTTGCCGGCATCGTGTACTTGTTTACACAACTTGCACCTTCGATTGCAGTAGTGCACCGAATGGTACGGGCTATTGCATGCCGCACACGGTCCGTACTGGCGACGTCCTTCTCGGTCGCGCTGGAATTGGTTGCTCCCGCCTGACCGACGATGATTGTCCGGCCGAGCGAAGGTCCCAGCCGCGGCTGCTCGACGCTCATTGTCATTCGTCGCGTCCACATGTCCGTGAGCGTCGGCCGAGACTTCGCTCGCATCCGATTCTGCGTCTGAGTACTCGTCGGCGTCTTACGACTTGTCGTGTTGGCCGCCGGCCTCGGTCACATCACGCCCGTATCCGGGAGCAGATTGAGAATCCTCGTGGTCTCCGTCCGAGGTTCTGATGTTCAAAGCGGTGACGACATCTGCCAAAGCCTCTACCAGGGTAATCCTCGACCGGTACGGGGACTGGTCGCGTCGTTCCCGGCGTCGACCATCATCTCGGTAACGTCGTTCGCGACCGAAACCGCTTCTCGTACCCTCGTTCGACCTGTTTTCGCGTTGCCGATCGTCGTCTTGCCCTCGGTGGCGTCTCACCAAGGGGTCGCGCGCCGTCTTCCGTTCTCTACTGCGCAGGATGTCGTTGATCATTTCCTCAAAATCGTGGATGTCCTTGACTCGTGTGTGGCACAACCGCTCTTCCAGGCCTCGGTCATCGCACGTATCGAGGAAGTGATCCACGTGGTCATCGCCTCGCGCCCTCCGTTCTCAAATTGCACGCCGGCGTTGCGAGCGTACCCATTCAAGCGATTGAGGTAGTCGCAGACATGCTCCTTGTCCTCTCGCTTCGCCGAGTAGTAGCGGGCCTTCGCCGACTGGGTGAACTTCGAGCAGTAATACTTGATGAAAGCATCACTCAGCAACTTCCACGTACGCTTCGTTTTACGAGGGAGCTGGCGGTACCAATGGAGTGCTCCGTCTTGGAGACCGAGTTCAAAGGCCATGCACCACTCGTTCGTCGGAGTGTGTGTTTCCTTCATCTCGTACATGAACTTCCAGAGCCACTGCATCGACCGCTCGCTCTTGTTGCGAGTACCGAGGAACGGCTTGATGTTGCCGAGAGGAAGGTGCGTAGCGATCTCAAGCCTCGGTTTGTTACTCCGGCCATTCGATGCACTCAGATCCATCAGGTGGCGTGCCCACTCACCCGTATGGTCTCCGTCATAGTAGTCCGGGTCAAAACGATCCTCGTCACTGTCTGACGACTCCTCTCGGGCTCGGGACCCGAACCGCCTCTCAGGAGGTTGGACGGTCGTCCGTCGAGTGTTCGGCGTGGTGAACGAGGCCTCGTTCTCCTTTGCCAGACGATCACTGCGATCGACAGACCTAGGTGTCACCATGTGCGGGTCTTGCATATACGGTGACGCTGGTCCTTTCGCGGCGAACGTTCCTCCCTTCACATCGGTGGTCCCCTTCTAGGGCGTCGGTGGCAGCGGCACTCGCGACGGATCTGCCTCGGTCTGGACCAGGTAGGTGGTCGAGCCAAACACTAGAGCGGCTACCCCTGCGCCAGTTGTGCCGAACGCGGAACGCAGCTTCCTTTTCCACTTCGAGAGGGCAGTGGCGGCCTCGGTCGGGCTCCAGTCGGCGAGCGCCATGGTCGACGGGTACATTTGGGATTCACACCCCATCGCACGGAGTAGACCTTCGGTCTCTCGAGCTACCGCTAAGATACTCGTTGAGTCGATCGGCGCGGCCAGCGCTCGTCCGAGGTCTGCCCATACAGCTTGACGTACCATCTTGGGCGAGAACTGTCGCATCCAGTTGCTCTTCGTCCGCATCAGTTCCACACACCGGCCTAGCACCTTGTTAGCCGCCGGCGTGTCCCCGTTGAGTGGTGGACGGATTCCCGTCGGCTGGGTTGTGACCTCTGTCGTCTTCGGGAAGTCCTTCGCACCATCTTCTCCATCGTCCTCGCCGAACGCTGGATCGGGTTTGGCGACGTCATCCAACTCGTCAACGCGGCTTCGGGCAAGCGGACGCACGCCGCTGCTTCGCCCTGCAGACACTACCGCAGCCTCGGTGGCCTCGGTCATGGTGCCCCTGACTTCCCAGTCGTCATCTTCGTCATCTCCCATGGCGTCCGAGTGTTCAAGCGCCGAATCGTAGGTCGCCGGATGCTCGTCGACCCTGTCCATCGCAACGGTCGCCAGAGACTCGAACGAGTTCCCGGAGTGGCCTGACACCTCGGAGCGTGGCCCACTCGACTTCATCGGCGTGGTTGGAGCCGCAGACTCGGTTCCTCGCGCCATCTTCTTCTTCTCTTCTTCTTCTCCTCTTTTGCTCGTAGGGGTTGAGACCTACAACAACCAGAATACACAGAAGGTTATTCCAATCCCGGGTCGCGGCACCAGTTGTCGTGTAGAAACACGCTGAAAATCTCGCTACTGTACGGTACGAGTCCCACCAACAACACACGTCTTCCCGAAAGGGTCAACGAAAGTTGGATCTAACCTGAGGTCCAGGAACGATCCCTTACACCGGGTTGAATATAAGCCTCTGTATACCAAGGTTGTCTTCGGTCAACCCAAAACCTGCACTAACTAGCCACGAACGAGGGCTAGAATGCAATATAGCGCTTTCGCGCAACCCTTTTGCAGTCCCTCAGATGGAAGGGTACCGGCTGTTTAGGCCTAATACAAAGGGGACCGAGGTAATCCTCGGTCGGTAGTAGAATATACTCTAGGGGACTTAACCCCCCCACACACACAGAACGACACTCTGAGTGACACTCTAGCCTCTCGGCCACGCCTACTCTTGGCTTGGCCTCGGTGGACTATTAATTAATAAATCTCTAGTCCGCCAACAGCCATACCACTAAGCCAGGCGTATCCAGGCACTACAATAAGCTAGCTAACACTTACCGGAGTCGGACTTAACCTCTGAAGACTTGGGGGGAAGACCGCTGATTTATTACTGAATATTCAGAGGCTTTGAGAGCCTCTGAAGATCATCCTATAGCTAATCCGAATCCTACATACAAATATCTAGTATAAAACGAATATCGATGTGGCGACTTCTGTACACTCATCAATAATGACGGTGATTACGCCAGAGGTACCTCGAGGTGCGACCGAGGCTTCGGTCATCTGACCGAGGCTTCCACTTAAGTACGACCGAGGTTTTGGTCGTAAATATCACTGAGCCTGATGTATTTAGCCTCGGTTGGGTATTTATTAGGTCCCGCCGAGGCCAAAGTCACTACCTGTCACTCTACCGAGGTAAATGAGAGTGAAAGCTTGTCACAACGGCAACTTCCTTTCTGTCAGCGAATCCGACAGAGTGCGCCTGCAGCGCGGCCCGGCCGAGGTCACTTTTCGGCCGGATCTCCACGCCACAGTGAAATCAAGTCAAACCGGAGCACCACTAGCCGCTGCTCCGTGTCCTCCACCTTTTGACTAGGTTTTACTATGAAATTGCTCCGTGTCTTCCTCGAGGTCAATGTCCTCCATGTTTTGGCTCGGGTTTTCTATATTAAGACTCCGGAACAATTTTGACCAGGTTTTCACGCTGTAAAGGGATTCAATCACCAAGTCAACTGTTCAACTTTAAGTCAGTCGGAGTCAGTACACAATACTATACGTTACCAGCTCTGAAGCTAAGTACCGCTCAGTACGGTTAATATGCGTCAATCTGCGTCGATCGGCGCTGAAAACTTGTGTTCCCTCGGTTTTAAGCACTGGGAATACAACACTACCAGCCCCATGCGTCATGTGCGATTTTTAGTCTGAAACAGGCGGAGTAGTAACGCTGAATCACATGAAAATTACTCAACAAAATGGAGTTGTTTGGAAACATTCGCGTCAAGACATCCTGGCGTGGCCTCCGTTCATTAGAGCGAATGCGCGGTTTCCATCAGTGTGTGCATACGTACACCCGCTTGAATGTATTGGATTATGACGTAGTTTTGACAACGTGTCTTTTATCTTTCAAATCAGAAGGCCCCCCACGCGGGTATTCAGCATCTCAGCATCTGCCAGTACAACCAAGTCATCTCGCTTGTACAAGTTAAGATATTTCTCGACTTTTTCCAGTTCTTGTGGTAATGCTTAAGCTCGGCCGGTACGCTTTTCCATGCCCTCCGTGGAGCAGCTCCATCGACGTAGGAGCACAAACATGTTAACTCAGCAATACCCACCCACTCAGTTCCACACATCCACCGTACATATACAAGAGATTTAGGCAATGCGCAATCGATGGAGCACCAACGCAGCGATACGAGGGACTCTATCAGTCGGGGGAAGTGGCTGGCACGCGTCCAGGATCTGGTGAAGGAGCGAGGCGTGTGTGGGTCGACCGTAGTACGCTCCGAGCTGCATCGGTGTGCTGCAAGGGGGCGGTGGAGGAGGCTTTTGATGCGTGGTAAAAATGGATGGATGGCTGTGGCTTTTACGGATGCAGAAACCGCTACAAATACGGGCTATAACATGATAAATATGCATGTATCGAAGTTAGGACTAAACCGCTGTTAAAAAAATCGAAAGTGGGGTTGATCACTGGAGGAAGTATAGTGATATCGACGTAGATAGAAATAGGGATTAATTATTATATAATGGCAAATAATCCAATAAGTAATTTTTAATATAATGATGTTATTATATAAGTTCAAGTGAATAAAAATAAAACAAAAAGAGATGTTAAGAAAACAAATAGGATAACAAAGAAATCAGAGACTAACAATATTATATGTGTAAAAGACATTTGTATTGAACTTTTTGATCGGTACATGTTTTGTTTGATGAAAAATTTCGAATGTTTGAATAACATATATGCCAATTTAGTATGTGAAACATCGTTAAAGTAAATGTCCGTTAAACCGCTAATATTATATTATTTTGTAGTCAGCATAAACCATCTGAACTTCAGTCGGTGGAGGTGATGGAGGCAGAAATACAGTTGAAGAGCATATTTGTAGAGTGGTCGATGGAGGCAGAACATTCAGTCGGTGGAGGCTGGAAGGTTTTGATTTGGTAAAAAGGATGACATACTCTGTGCTAACTGGCGGAAAATGTGATAAACGCTTTAGACAGCATAGCGCCACTCTTGTTATGACTCGCCTCCACTTCGCAGATGCTCTAGTGCAGCATTCTCTTCGTCTCCGCCAGCCAAGACATCGTTGTTCATGCATCGTAGTTGGCGTGGTTTTGGTGTGGAGGTTTTGAAGATGCAGAGTTCATGCCCCACCAGTGGAGATTGACCGTGGCCATGATGCCGGACACCCAGGATGTCACTGATGGTACTGATGGTGCTGCTGATCAGGGTCACGCCCATCGAGCTGGTAGTGCCGTGGATGCCAAATAAATGTAGTATGCGATGACCGTATTGTACTGCACACAGTGGCGGTGATGATGACGAGCAGCGTGCGCACCGTGTAGATGGATTACTGTGTGTTGCCGTGCATGTCGACCAATTTGTCTTGAACAACATCTGCCATGATACTACCGGCGCACACTTCCGGCATGGCTTACTTGAAGGCAGCAATGAACATGACGTACGTTGCACCTAAAACGCATCGACTACGACGAGATCACCTCGCCCCACCAAGCTTCCTCATTGCATTCACGCCTCAATCTTCTCGGACCTTCATCTTTTCTCGAAATTGGCACCGCTGCGCTCCTGTGCAGCCTACACTACGCCATTGCCGTATTCTCAGTCATACAACCAAATTCATCTCGTCTACCAAGCTGTCCTCCGCCCAACCTCCTCAAACTGATTCCGATATCTGAACCGGTAAAATTACATCACGTTAGTGCTACATCCTAGTGAACCGAACGAGATCTCCTCCCCCACTCAGCTTCCTCACGTTAGTGCTGCATTCCGAGATCACCTCGCCCCACTAAGCTTCCTCATTGCATTCACGCCTCAATCTTCTCGGACCTTCATATTTTCTCGAAATTGGCACCGCTGCGCTCCTGTGCAGCCTACACTACGCCAGTGCAGTATTCTCAGTCATACAACCAAATTCATCTCGTCTACTACGATGACCTCTGCACTACCTCCTCAAACTAATTCAGATATCTGAACCGGTAAAATTACGTCACGTTAGTGCTACATTCCAGTCAACCGAACGAGATCGCCTCCCCGCACTCTGCTTCCTCACGTTAGTGCTGCATTCACGCCTCAATCTTCTCGGACCCTCATATTTTCTCGAAATTGGCACCGCTGCGCTCTTTTGCAGCCTACACTACGCCAGTGCAGTATTCTCAGTCATACAACCAAATTCATCTAGTCTACCAAGCTGTCCTCCGCCCTACCTCCTTAAACTAATTCAGATATCTGAACCGGTAAAATTACGTCACGTTAGTGCTGCATTCCGAGATCACCTCGCCCCACCAAGCTTCCTCATTGCATGCACGCCTCAATCTTCTCGGACCTTCATATTTTCTCGAAATTGGCACCGCTACGCTCCTGTGCAGCCTACACTACGCCAGTGCAGTATTCTCAGTCATACAACCAAATTCATCTCGTCTACTACGATGACCTCTGCACTACCTCCTCAAACTAATTCAGATATCTGAACCGGTAAAATTACATCACGTTAGTGCTGCATTCCGAGATCACCTCGCCCCACCAAGCCTCCTCATTGCATGCACGCCTCAATCTTCTCGGACCTTCATATTTTCTCGAAATTGGCACCGCTGCGCTCCTGTGCAGCCTACACTTGTCACGAATTTGGCATCGCTGCGCTTCTGTGCAGCCTACACGACGTCTATGGCATATTTGCAGTTATACAACCAAATTCACCTCGCCTGAAGTTGAATGAGTCAGCTCAAAAGGCCAAAGAAAATAGTTATCGTAAGTATTCAGACTTCGCATGTGGCTCATTTTTTATCCGAGTCAACCGTAAACTTTGCTGAGCAGGCTTTAGTGAGGGACGAAGGGTGCGACCACAAGGAGAATATCATTTGAACGGGGACCATCAGCCACGAGTGACACAGGCTTACTTGGAAAAATACAGATAAACTGGAGAGTTGTGATTGACACCACTCTCCAGTTTATCCCACGTCTCTGTTGAACAAGCCATTCTAGCGATGGTTGCCTGCTGCTCATGGCGTGATGGTGTGATGAGTTGCTGTGAGTCCCCGTAAACATGTACGGTGCGGGCTGTCAAAATTTTCTTACCCACCAGACCGCGCTTTTTCACGAGCATTAGAGCATTGGAAACGTAGTTAGAGTTGAAAACAGCGTGTATATCCCAAAGTGGAGTGAGCGTGCTAGTTATCGCCAAAGTTCCCGCCGGCAGCCCAACGGAGATGGAGTTGCTGTGTCCACTACCGTAGTCTTGACGTTGTTAGACGCGCTGCGAGATACGACGATGTATACAATGCCGTTACTATCTCCTTGCATCTACATCAGAATTGCTACGACGGGCGCATCAATCAGTATTGCGCATCGCGGCTAGCCATCCAGCAAAAGATCACAGTGGAAGCACGATAGCAAGTAGAGAATTGCGTAAGGGGTCAACATGACTGCTGCAGTACGCTCAATGGAGGAGAACACCGACAATTCGCGAAAGTAAGATCATTTGCGAATCTCACGCACTATGACATGGGGACGACGGTAAGAACACCGGAGTGGAAGATGAACATTGCGTCTTCGTCGTCTCTCGCAGAAATCAGAGTTTTATGTGCCGGAGTCACGATCACTTCTAGCAGTCTCGTCATGATCACGATGCATTGGTCGCTGCAACCCTCAAAGATTGGAATCCGGACTAATACTGACTTGAGTAGCTCCACTTTGACATCGTTGGCCATCGACTGACAGCTGCTTTGCAGTCATTCACTCTGCTTTCGTGTTACAGCGCTTCTTCCATGCCAAAAACATACAATCATGTATGATTCGAGAACATGGACTACAATTGCAGAGCTGAAACAAAAGGTTCCCGCAAATACTCGACTGCATGGACTTGTCAGCTGTTGGGAACTTGGTGGGGGGAAAGAAGATGTACAACTTGGTTAACTCATGCTCCCACAATTTCTGAGGGACCGCTTTCGCACTTGAAGATAAAAAAATGGTGGCGATCAGTGTCGTGAACAAACCGATGTGACATGGTAGTTCTCTATTAAAGAGGCTTGTCATGATGCCGATACACCGCTCAGGTACTTGGTGTGCACTGGCGGGTGGCTTTCCTGTTTCGGTGTCCGCCGCAGCCGCAACTGTTGTGTATACAGGACGCCATAGACAACACTACCTTGAAGAGCTCGATCGTGACTGGCTTAGCGCTTGTCGAGGCTTGAAGCGAATTGTCCGAGTCGCAAGCAGCGGACAAACTTGAATAGTGTCGGTCGCGCTACCATGTCTTGTCGCTTGAGTAGACGAGCTGGACTAGCAGAATGGCAATCACGTCGGTCGCGAACTGGTTAGAGCAGAAGTATCGTCGCCGCGTGATTTTCCTGTCGTGCACGAGGTTTCTGCCCAAGTAGTACAGTATGCACTCTCACGTAGAAATTGAACTTAACGACAAAGTCGCAAACTAGCGCCATGTACAACTCGGCATTGGCTGTCGAGACAGCGTGAGGCTGGAAGGCCAAAACCATGGCAGCAGAATATATTCCCACGCCCTCAATACTCGATATTTGAGGTCAAATGCTTCGGTAACGTCGTTATCTTTGAACGATGTTCTGGAGCGAATGACTTGTCCAGAGACCACCGCCCCACCGAGAGGTCATACACTGCTATCCTCCACCCGCCGGACGGCGTACCCACTGATTATGCTCATTGTGGATTAGGCGGATGGTGCCGATCGGCCGTCCATGTGCTCGTGCTCGCTGATGATCGAGGTGGTGATGGTGTCAAACGAGCGTTTGTGTGTTGGCCGCGTTGGCTTCCAAAGCGCTACCGCCAAATTAAAACTCGGTGGCTCAACAATGAAACCAACTCGATTTGGTTCGCCTTGCTATCTCGGGCACCATCATATCCATTCCCAAAGCCAGAAGCGGCAATGATAAATTCATTTGGGGAGGATCCTTCACATTTTGAGCGTTTAGAAGTCCCACCTCAAGCCGAGACTGGCGGCCGAACAACAGCAGTGCGACGGGATATACTCGATGAGATCATCATTAGCCCTTCTAGACTCGCTCGAGACCCAGGGATAGCTAATTCTACAAGGACGTCAACCTGGTGAATAATACAAAGGCCCCGCGCATCGTCTACGTCAGACACTTCGAATTTCTTGAGCGGCGTCGTGCTGCTATCGCACTCCATCGCGTGTATCTGCTTCTCTTTTGGTTATAAAAAACATATCAAGCGTGGCCACCTTCCCCGCCCGAGCACACAGTCACAGCGCGGGTGTGGTATCTTATGTCCATGTCTGGGCGATCGGTCTTCTGACGGGCCTTTTCGAAGAACAGCTATCTCACAATATCAACGAGTTTTTCCTTCACGATCGCCGTTGTCATCTCCGTGTTTTCCGATTTCATCTACCTCTGCACCGCATCATCTATCTAGAGCGATAAACTGCGAGGTTTCGGAGGCGCGTATCACGCAACTCAAGCATATTTTAATGTTCCACCGCTTTTCTGATCACGCGAAGAGGTGAGAGTATGTGAGCTGCACCCACTCCTTCTATCCACCGTGATCGGGCCGAATGCAAAAATCAAGAAATCCGGAAGAGACTTTGTCGGCGGGCTTTCGTTAATCTCCAACTATTCTAGCTCTGCCATAGTGGTGACCAGCACGAACTACTTGCTCTACAAGTTCACCCTCAAGTTAGATCTCGACACGTATCCAGCTGCCGTTTACGGGATAAGGAAAGTAGTCGATGTGATGATCGAGCTCATGAGTAAGCTGGCGCCTGTGGAATCACGACGATTGATATACCCATGGAGAATGGGCAGAAAGCAGACCTGAAGAATCCTGTTCACTGGGATGATTTTGGTCCGAAATGACCCCCGCTCCAAAGTAGAAGACGCGGGTCGTGTTTTTATCTCTGCCATCGTTGTGGACAATTTTCAAAAACGGTTTACTGCCTCCAAGAAAAATAGTTTTTCCCCATTCGATCACAAATCTATGTTTTTCTGCACCACCAGGACGTACCTTTCGTCATTCACCATCGCGTCAACTTATTCCTGGATATTGGATGGGCTTCACAGTGTGAAGTTCACACTGACGCACATCTGTAAAGAAATGACAACTGATCTCCCTGTCACCTTCAAAGTGCAAGTGCAGCAATCTTGTCGACACTTTAGAAATAAATGCTGCCGTGATGCTCTTTGGTGAAGCAGAATAGATGGGACTATGCGTGGGGGTATTGCATTTTACTGGAAGGACATATAGTCTTAGAGAAGAGCGGTAGATGGACTAAGGCTTCACGTGGAGGGTACATCGGGACGGAAGTCTTGAGTTTTGTCGCCGTGCAAGAAGGGAAAACAAGACACGGTAGCTGAGAGCGGATGTGTTGTCATTTTTCTATCGAGAGATGCACTTCACACGCTTTACTCAGCTTTTGGCCGAGCTGCTACAACTTGCGAGTCGACTGACTTTGTGGGTCATCAATAAACTGAGCCATATAAAGTAGACTTTTTCCACCTCCAGTAGGCAAAACAATTAATCGATGTACAAGTGGATCCGACAAGATTAGCGCAAGAGCGATGCCTTGTTCCACATCACGAAATGGCGGTGCGGTGCTGTTCGTAAATATACCGACAACTTTTCTTGCGCGTTCAAATGCTGCATGGGTAACTGGTGGATGTAAAAAAGGCACAGGTGCTTGTGTTCGAGCAAGGCTTTGGACGTCTAGTTTAGCTTCTAGCTTTGAAATTGCAGAAATTACTCGATTGCATTCCGGAGGAGGCTTATCAGGCTCGGGTAATTCTACATACCCAATTGATGTTGGTGGAACAGGAGAAACTTCTTTCACTAAGTCTAGAAAGTGGTGCCACTTTAATGATCCCATCCAGAACGAGTGTAATTGGTCCCGAGAAAGTGCGGACGGATCATTGCTACCTCTAGCATAGATTGTAGACGCGGTTTCACGACTGTGCCCAGCTTGTTCGTCTAACAAATCGTCGGTAAATCGAACTTCTCTAAAATGTGGGTCGATAAATGCTACAGCAACATGGCGATAAGTAGATACGTCCAACTTAATGTCACTAAACCTTGCGAATCCTTTTGCAATGCTTCTTCGAATATGGTCCGCTTTCATTACTCTCCCGGATTTTTACGAAAAGGTAATCTAGGTAAGTATTCGCAGTCTGCTTGTGATCCGGAAAGGCGACGCTGAATAGATATGCTTGAACAGGTCGAATTAAGCTGAAATACAAAATGATATCTGTGTTCACAATGCTGGGGGCGAAACGAGCAATCGGCTTAAATTTTCCGGTCACGTTCATACTTTTGTGATACATTTGAACAGTCGAAAACCTATCCCTGATTGCATATACGGATCGAAATTCCAAATGCCCGTCACGAAGACGAAAGGTAGCGAGCTCCAATGCACGCGCAGGTTGACCAAATGTGAGGTGCATAAGAATGATCAAATCATCCACGAACTCATCGCATTCTAACAGCCATTTTCTTACACGGTCGATGTTCCATGCAGCTGGAACTACCGTGGTATCCCACAGTGCTCCATTACCGGTAGTGGACGACAAGAAAGCTAAAAGCTCTTCAGACTTGGTGAGGAATTGGTTCTCAGGTCGATTTAAAAATGATGTCCCAACTAATTTGGCATTTACATCATCAATGAAATGCATGGATTCAATTTGTTGCCGCGTACGCTCAGTGTTGAAACCTCGGAATAGGGACTCCTGTAATGAGCGTTTTACGTGAGACACTAGCATTTTAGCCATATTTTGGAGCTGCGCTGCAGTGACGGTGGAAGTTTTGCATACCAGTGATGCCATATCATTATCAATCCAGTGAACTAAAGGCTTTTGGCCTTCTCTGGGTCCCGATATATTTTTGCCAAGTTTCATAATTTCAAGCAAAGCGTTGAAACACGTAGGAACTCCGTCGCAAATAAAATGAAGGGATTCTTCAATCGAAGATACAGGTTTAGACGCGACACAAACGAGCGTATATAGTCGGGCCCAGTAAACTAGACCGGCACATATACTAGTAATGCTGCTCGGCTCTTTTGCCTTCAAACGGTGTATCTCTCCACCTAAAATACTGGAGCAAACTACATAGCGATAAGCAGTGCACATTATAAAATCGTCACGAGGATGAGTTGCTGCCTCTTTTGATTCCAAAACAAAGATTGCCTCCAAAACTTTAAGCACTCTGTCCTGCACTTGGTCTGACTCCGGATCAAACATATCATTTTCACATGCTTGTCGTAGATGTATAACTGCGGATTCTACGTATTCGCTGGTAGAAAAAAATTAAATTGGGGTTTGGGCCAAACTCTTTTCATAACACTCGGCTACCATATGAATAAGTTTTGTCATATGTTTTTGATACATTTCAGTGGCAACTTCGACGCGTGAAAATCCCTTGGAGTGGTTTATAACATCCAATCCCCCTGCAATGATATAGCGCCGAGTCAGGTAAGGGGTGTGGAAAAGCAAATCAAGACCCTTCGCGAAGAACGATGAAATCGCTGCGTGTACGTTGGCGTCTATATCTGACGCTTTCGGAAGTCGACACATACTAATCAGAGTTGTACAAGGGCAGTCTGTATATCTCGGTAGTTTTTTATGCCACCGAAATTGTCTAAAGATCGGTGGAATGAGTTTTTCTTCAAAATCTGAAGAACCCACTGTATCAACAAAAGTGTTGAATCTGTGGAGCTCGCCGTTCAGTTCGTCGGTAACAGACTGACCATTCGTCATGGAGGCGGGTTCGGATACACGAAAAAAACGTTTTTAGCACCTCTGAAAAATGTTTGCAACTTGGATGGCTGTGTGGGTGCATCTATGTGTAGCTTAAGGTGGCGCTGCATTGCGTCTTTTGAGCAAATCGAATAGCTGCAAACTCTGCAAGTCTGTCCATCATATATTGGAAGACCACTTATTGAAGTCACCGCCTCATCACTTTCGCTGACGTAGGACCACATCTGGTCTTCGGTAGCCAGATTCAGAGAAATTAACACAGGTCGTAACTGTTCATCACTTGGAATCACTGTTTTGTCATATGAATGGAGGCGTGTAATATGAGATCGTACTTGCTTAGGGTCAGTGCCAATACAGTACTGGCAAGAATTGCAAATCAAAATCTTCACTTGAGTATTGAAGAAGATGCCAGCCGCTCGAAGAAGGCTGGGTGTTTCTCGGTCGTCCGGTATAATTTTTAAAGGGGTATTTACTGTCGGTGTCGCGCAAGGCTGTGTGCATTTCGTTTTCCCATGCTTCTGAATTGCTTTAGGCCATTTGAAAGTAGCGTGACATACTGGACAACCAAACTCTCTAGTTTCAACGTTGCGCAGTACTTCCACCGTCCGTCCATCGGAAAATTTTACGACTGTACGCATCTGGTGTTCGCGTTGCTGATGCTGGTCCTTTTGGCTCTTTTTACCAAAACTTAAAGGGCAGGTGGGGCATTTAAATGAAGCCATCACGGATATGGTCGGAGTTTCGTAATAGGTAGATATAATACCAATGGGTACGTAATCAGCCGCAGTTTACCGCAATCGAATTGATCCAATTCCAATAGACCAACTGTCTTTCTAAACGTCAACGAAATGTTTTCCCAGGATAAATCGCACCAAGAATCGACAACCTGTCTAAGCTTGGCGTAAGCACTTGTCGTGCGTGTTGGTACCTAAAGTAATTGAACAAGCGATTCCGAATTTGAGTTAAATCACCGAGCTCAAACGATGCCAAAGAAGTGATTATTCGAACTGCCAACAATAAAACGTCAGGGTAGCAAGTATGACGACACCACAGTAGCACCGCAGATCTCACAACCGTAGACTAGCTCGGAGTGGAGGTCAGATAGAGCTCCCTCGAAATGTTGATGGCAGAATAAGGACAAAGTGGTAGTGAGGGTCAATCAAAATGTTGTATGCACAGCGATAAATATAGTTTTTTGCGGAAGTAACCTCTAGATAATAGACCTTGGGTAAACATGCATAGTTGATCCTGTTTAAAGACAACGATTAGTGAGCTATGATAACCATATATTGATCGATAAGTTATCTCTACATATCGTTCTGGAGGAGGCTTTGGTAGCATGATCGCTGATATACATGCATATTTCAGCTAAATCTGAGGTGGTATGATCTACACCCACCTGAACAAATCAAAATATTGGGGTCGCTCGGGATACATGTTTGATGACTTTCCTATGACACTTTTTATTGTGCTAAACTGTTGTAGACAGCTTAGACCTCAAATTTTACCCGGAAAATGATCAGTTACCATGTACGATATATATATCCTACATGGTATTTTAACACATATATATTAACGTTATTTTAGATATTAGGGACGATACGAGCGGAGAGCCACTAGAAATTCACTTGAAATGGTGTGCGTAATACGTTAAAGTGGAGAACCAAAAACTAGACAGGGTGGACAAATGATAAATTTGCGTGTAGACTTTAAATTGCCGGGAATCGTGATTAATTACATTGATGTTATCTGCACCTGGACTAGATGCAGGTGCGATAGCACATGATAAAGGTTTAAATCATAGAAATTACGGTCCTGTGGACCGATAATCCGTCGCTTAAGGACGGTTGCCAGCTACAGAACCATCATCAATCCGTATATTCAGCCGCCCACACGATATTAGCCCTCTGGAGTACGTCGTGGTCTAGATGAATCAAGTTGCACCTGATATCGACACCTCACTTATGTATCACTATGGCCGCCCGAAACCACCTCGTACGCCACCGACATGGTAAACTATGAAAGGGGTTGCGAGAGCGATTCTTTGGCCCAGACGGTCGTGTCGGATATAACTCTGGTCGACCTCGACCTGCTACTACGTCTACCCTAGAGTGGCTGACCGCACAGGCGGCCAAATATGCGGTTTGGTAACGGTCTGAGATGGCTGCCATTCCCGTGCAATGTCCTAGCAGATTCATGCGCTCCGACTTGACGTGTCCTCCCGCCCAAGCCGAGATACGTCGGTTTCGGGTCATGGGGTATATACAATACGAACGCCTCGGCCTCTCAAGACGCATACGACATATCTCCACTACTTTTTGCGCTTGGGAATCACATGTATGATCTAGGAAGGCCCTAAGTACCGCCATCATCGGTCCTTCCTACGGCGTCAAGGTCAGGGGCATGTTCGGCCGGCCCTGACCAGCCACCACGTCTGCCCCTGAGTAGCTGACCGTTCAAACGGCCGAATATGCTGCTTGTTAACGGTCGTTGAGCTCAGTGGCATACTCGGCCGTCTGCGCGGTCAGACACCCTGTGGTGGTCGTGTGGCAGGTCGAGGTTTGCCGATCATGTAGCTTACATAGCTGCCGTAGCAAGGTCGCACGATGGCGGAACTTGTGGCCTCGTCGACGTCCTCGTATATCGTACATATGATTCCCGAGCGTTGAAAGTTGTGAGGACGTGTCTTATCCGCCTTAAGAGGCCCCGACGGGCGTATCGGATATACCCCGTGACCCGATACCGGCTTTTCTCGGCCCGAGCGGGTTGTGTACGTCGATATGGAGCGCTCCGTACTGCTAGGACGTCGCTCTAATGTGGCTGCCAGGCCAACGACCGCCGCCGAGCGGCATATTCGGGCGTCTGCGCGGTCGGACGCTCTGGGGTAGATGTAGCGGCAGGTCGAGGATGGCCGGACATGTAAGTGACATCGACGCCGTAGCAAGGTCGCCCGACGGCGGTACTTGTGGCCTCGTAGACGTCCTCGCACATCGTTCATACGGTTCCTGAGCGTTGAAAGTAGCGGGGCGTGTCTTATGCGCCTTAAGAGTCCGAATCGGTCGTATCGGATATACCCCGTGACCCGATACCGGCTTTTCTCGGCCCGCGCAGGTCATGTACGTCGATATGGAGCGCTCCGTACTGCTAGGCCGTCGCTCTAATGTGGCTGCCAGGTCAACGACCGCCGCCGAGCGGCATATTCGGGCGTCTGCGCGGTCAGACGCTCTGGGGTAGATGTAGGGGCAGGTCGAGGATGGCCGGACATGTAAGTGACATCGACGCCGTAGCAAGGTCGCATGACGGCGGTACTTGTGGCCTCGTAGACGTCCTCTAACATCGTTCATATGGTTCCTGACCGTTGAAAGTAGCGGGGGCGTGTCTTATGCGCCTTAAGAGGCCGAATCGGTCGTATCGGATATACCCCGTGACCCGATACCGGCTTTTCTCGGCCCGAGCGGGTTGTGTACGTCGATATGGAGCGCTCCGTACTGCTAGGACGTCGCTCTAATGTGGCTGCCAGGCCAACGACCGCCGCCGAGCGGCATATTCGGGCGTCTGCGCGGTCGGACGCTCTGGGGTAGATGTAGGGGCAGGTCGAGGATGGCCGGACATGTAAGTGACATCGCCGCCGTAGCAAGGTCGCATGACGGCGGTACTTGTGGCCTCGTAGACGTCCTCGAACATCGTTCATGCGGTTCCTGAGCGTTGAAAGTAGCGTGAGTGTGTCCTATGCGCCTTACGAGGCCGAATCGGGCGTATCGGATATACCCCGTGACCCGATACCGGCTTTTCTCGGCCCGCGCAGGTCATGTACGTCGATATGGAGCGCTCCGTACTGCTAGGCCGTCGCTCTGAGGTGGCTGCCAGGTCAACGACCGCCGCCGAGCGGCATATTCGGGCGTCTGCGCGGTCAGACGCTCTGGGGTAGATGTAGGGGCAGGTCGAGGATGGCCGGACATGTAAGTGACATCGACGCCGTAGCAAGGTCGCATGACGGCGGTACTTGTGGCCTCGTAGACGTCCTCGCACATCGTTCATACGGTTCCTGACCGTTGAAAGTAGCGGGGGCGTGTCTTATGCGCCTTAAGAGTCCGAATCGGGCGTATCGGATATACCCCGTGACCCGATACCGGCTTTTCTCGGCCCGCGCAGGTCATGTACGTCGATATGGAGCGCTCCGTACTGCTAGGCCGTCGCTCTAATGTGGTTGCCAGGTCAACGACCGCCGCCGAGCGGCATATTCGGGCGTCTGCGCGGTCGGACGCTCTGGGGTAGATGTAGGGGCAGGTCGAGGATGGCCGGACATGTAAGTGACATCGACGCCGTAGCAAGGTCGCATGACGGCGGTACTTGTGGCCTCGTAGACGTCCTCGCACATCGTTCATATGGTTCCTGAGCGTTGAAAGTAGCGGGGCGTGTCTTATGCGCCTTAAGAGGCCGAATCGGGCGTATCGGATATACCCCGTGACCCGATACCGGCTTTTCTCGGCCCGCGCAGGTCATGTACGTCGATATGGAGCGCTCCGTACTGCTAGGCCGTCGCTCTGAGGTAGCTGCCAGGTCAACGACCGCCGCCGAGCGGCATATTCGGCCGTCGGCGCGGTCAGACGCTCTGGGGTAGATGTAGGGGCAGGTCGAGGATGGCCGGACATGTAAGTGACATCGACGCCGTAGCAAGGTCGCACGACGGCGGTACTTGTGGCCTCGTAGACGTCCTCGCACATCGTTCATATGGTTCCTGACCGTTGAAAGTAGCGGGGCGTGTCTTATGCGCCTTAAGAGTCCGAATCGGTCGTATCGGATATACCCCGTGACCCGATACCGGCTTTTCTCGGCCCGAGCGGGTCATGTACGTCGATATGGAGCGCTCCGTACTGCTAGGCCGTCGCTCTGAGGTGGCTGCCAGGTCAACGACCGCCGCCGAGCGGCATATTCGGCCGTCGGCGCGGTCAGACGCTCTGGGGTAGATGTAGGGGCAGGTCGAGGATGGCCGGACATGTAAGTGACATCGACGCCGTAGCAAGGTCGCACGACGGCGGTACTTGTGGCCTCGTAGACGTCCTCGCACATCGTTCATATGGTTCCTGACCGTTGAAAGTAGCGGGGCGTGTCTTATGCGCCTTAAGAGTCCGAATCGGGCGTATCGGATATACCCCGTGACCCGATACCGGCTTTTCTCGGCCCGAGCGGGTCATGTACGTCGATATGGAGCGCTCCGTACTGCTAGGCCGTCGCTCTAATGTGGCTGCCAGGTCAACGACCGCCGCCGAGCGGCATATTCGGCCGTCGGCGCGGTCAGACGCTCTGGGGTAGATGTAGGGGCAGGTCGAGGATGGCCGGACATGTAAGTGACATCGACGCCGTAGCAAGGTCGCCCGACGGCGGTACTTGTGGCCTCGTAGACGTCCTCGCACATCGTTCATATGGTTCCTGAGCGTTGAAAGTAGCGGGGGCGTGTCTTATGCGCCTTAAGAGGCCGAATCGGGCGTATCGGATATACCCCGTGACCCGATACCGGCTTTTCTCGGCCCGAGCGGACCGCGTACGTCGATATGGAGCGCTCCGTACTGCTAGGCCGTCGCTCTAATGTGGTTGCCAGGTCAACGACCGCCGCCGAGCGGCATATTCGGCCGTCGGCGCGGTCAGACGCTCTGGGGTAGATGTAGGGGCAGGTCGAGGATGGCCGGACATGTAAGTGACATCGCTGCCGTAGCAAGGTCGCACGACGGCGGTACTTGTGGCCTCGTAGACGTCCTCGCACATCGTTCATATGGTTCCTGACCGTTGAAAGTAGCGGGGGCGTGTCTTATGCGCCTTAAGAGGCCGAATCGGTCGTATCGGATATACCCCGTGACCCGATACCGGCTTTTCTCGGCCCGAGCGGGTCATGTACGTCGATATGGAGCGCTCCGTACTGCTAGGCCGTCGCTCTTAGGTAGCTGCCAGGTCAACGACCGCCGCCGAGCGGCATATTCGGCCGTCCGCGCGGTCAGCCGCTCTGGGGTAGATGTAGGGGCTGGTCGAGGATGGCCGGACATGTAAGTGACATCGCTGCCGTAGCAAGGTCGCACGACGGCGGTACTTGTGGCCTCGTAGACGTCCTCGCACATCGTTCATATGGTTCCTGAGCGTTGAAAGTAGCGGGGCGTGTCTTATGCGCCTTAAGAGTCCGAATCGGTCGTATCGGATATACCCCGTGACCCGATACCGGCTTTTCTCGGCCCGAGCGGGTCGTGTACGTCGATATGGAGCGCTCCGTACTGCTAGGCCGTCGCTCTAATGTGGCTGCCAGGTCAACGACCGCCGCCGAGCGGCATATTCGGCCGTCGGCGCGGTCAGACGCTCTGGGGTAGATGTAGGGGCAGGTCGAGGATGGCCGGACATGTAAGTGACATCGACGCCGTAGCAAGGTCGCCCGACGGCGGTACTTGTGGCCTCGTAGACGTCCTCTAACATCGTTCATACGGTTCCTGAGCGTTGAAAGTAGCGGGGGCGTGTCTTATGCGCCTTAAGAGGCCGAATCGGGCGTATCGGATATACCCCGTGACCCGATACCGGCTTTTCTCGGCCCGAGCGGACCGCGTATATCGATATGGAGCGCTCCGTACTGCTAGACCGTCGCTCTAATGTGGTTGCCAGGTCAACGACCGCCGCCGAGCGGCATATTCGGCCGTCGGCGCGGTCAGACGCTCTGGGGTAGATGTAGGGGCAGGTCGAGGATGGCCGGACATGTAAGTGACATCGACGCCGTAGCAAGGTCGCCCGACGGCGGTACTTGTGGCCTCGTAGACGTCCTCGCACATCGTTCATATGGTTCCTGACCGTTGAAAGTAGCGGGGGCGTGTCTTATGCGCCTTAAGAGTCCGAATCGGTCGTATCGGATATACCCCGTGACCCGATACCGGCTTTTCTCGGCCCGAGCGGACCGCGTATATCGATATGGAGCGCTCCGTACTGCTAGGCCGTCGCTCTAATGTGGTTGCCAGGTCAACGACCGCCGCCGAGCGGCATATTCGGCCGTCGGCGCGGTCAGACGCTCTGGGGTAGATGTAGCGGCAGGTCGAGGATGGCCGGACATGTAAGTGACATCGACGCCGTAGCAAGGTCGCATGACGGCGGTACTTGTGGCCTCGTAGACGTCCTCGAACATCGTTCATGCGGTTCCTGAGCGTTGAAAGTAGCGTGAGTGTGTCCTATGCGCCTTACGAGGCCGAATCGGGCGTATCGGATATACCCCGTGACCCGATACCGGCTTTTCTCGGCCCGAGCGGGTTGTGTACGTCGATATGGAGCGCTCCGTACTGCTAGGACGTCGCTCTGAGGTAGCTGCCAGGTCAACAACCGCCGCCGAGCGGCATATTCGGGCGTCCGCGCGGTCGGACGCTCTGGGGTAGATGTAGGGGCAGGTCGAGGATGGCCGGACATGTAAGTGACATCGCCGCCGTAGCAAGGTCGCACGACGGCGGTACTTGTGGCCTCGTAGACGTCCTCGCACATCGTTCATATGGTTCCTGAGCGTTGAAAGTAGCGTGAGCGTGTCTTATGCGCCTTAAGAGGCCGAATCGGGCGTATCGGATATACCCCGTGACCCGATACCGGCTTTTCTCGGCCCGAGCGGGTTGTGTACGTCGATATGGAGCGCTCCGTACTGCTAGGCCGTCGCTCTGAGGTGGCTGCCAGGTCAACGACCGCCGCCGAGCGGCATATTCGGGCGTCTGCGCGGTCGGACGCTCTGGGGTAGATGTAGGGGCAGGTCGAGGATGGCCGGACATGTAAGTGACATCGCCGCCGTAGCAAGGTCGCCCGACGGCGGTACTTGTGGCCTCGTAGACGTCCTCGCACATCGTTCATATGGTTCCTGACCGTTGAAAGTAGCGTGGGCGTGTCTTATGCGCCTTAAGAGGCCGAATCGGTCGTATCGGATATACCCCGTGACCCGATACCGGCTTTTCTCGGCCCGAGCGGGTCATGTACGTCGATATGGAGCGCTCCGTACTGCTAGGCCGTCGCTCTGAGGTAGCTGCCAGGTCAACGACCGCCGCCGAGCGGCATATTCGGGCGTCTGCGCGGTCGGACGCTCTGGGGTAGATGTAGGGGCAGGTCGAGGATGGCCGGACATGTAAGTGACATCGCCGCCGTAGCAAGGTCGCACGACGGCGGTACTTGTGGCCTCGTAGACGTCCTCGAACATCGTTCATACGGTTCCTGAGCGTTGAAAGTAGCGTGAGCGTGTCCTATGCGCCTTAAGAGGCCGAATCGGGCGTATCGGATATACCCCGTGACCCGATACCGGCTTTTCTCGGCCCGCGCGGGTCATGTACGTCGATATGGAGCGCTCCGTACTGCTAGGCCGTCGCTCTGAGGTAGCTGCCAGGTCAACGACCGCCGCCGAGCGGCATATTCGGGCGTCTGCGCGGTCGGACGCTCTGGGGTAGATGTAGGGGCAGGTCGAGGATGGCCGGACATGTAAGTGACATCGCCGCCGTAGCAAGGTCGCACGACGGCGGTACTTGTGGCCTCGTAGACGTCCTCGAACATCGTTCATATGGTTCCTGAGCGTTGAAAGTAGCGTGAGCGTGTCTTATGCGCCTTAAGAGGCCGAATCGGGCGTATCGGATATACCCCGTGACCCGATACCGGCTTTTCTCGGCCCGAGCGGGTCATGTACGTCGATATGGAGCGCTCCGTACTGCTAGGCCGTCGCTCTGAGGTAGCTGCCAGGTCAACGACCGCCGCCGAGCGGCATATTCGGGCGTCTGCGCGGTCGGACGCTCTGGGGTAGATGTAGGGGCAGGTCGAGGATGGCCGGACATGTAAGTGACATCGCCGCCGTAGCAAGGTCGCCCGACGGCGGTACTTGTGGCCTCGTAGACGTCCTCGCACATCGTTCATATGGTTCCTGAGCGTTGAAAGTAGCGTGAGCGTGTCTTATGCGCCTTAAGAGGCCGAATCGGTCGTATCGGATATACCCCGTGACCCGATACCGGCTTTTCTCGGCCCGAGCGGGTCATGTACGTCGATATGGAGCGCTCCGTACTGCTAGGCCGTCGCTCTGAGGTAGCTGCCAGGTCAACGACCGCCGCCGAGCGGCATATTCGGGCGTCTGCGCGGTCGGACGCTCTGGGGTAGATGTAGGGGCAGGTCGAGGATGGCCGGACATGTAAGTGACATCGACGCCGTAGCAAGGTCGCACGACGGCGGTACTTGTGGCCTCGTAGACGTCCTCGCACATCGTTCATATGGTTCCTGACCGTTGAAAGTAGCGTGAGCGTGTCTTATGCGCCTTAAGAGGCCGAATCGGTCGTATCGGATATACCCCGTGACCCGATACCGGCTTTTCTCGGCCCGAGCGGGTCATGTACGTCGATATGGAGCGCTCCGTACTGCTAGGCCGTCGCTCTGAGGTGGCTGCCAGGTCAACGACCGCCGCCGAGCGGCATATTCGGGCGTCTGCGCGGTCGGACGCTCTGGGGTAGATGTAGGGGCAGGTCGAGGATGGCCGGACATGTAAGTGACATCGACGCCGTAGCAAGGTCGCACGACGGCGGTACTTGTGGCCTCGTAGACGTCCTCGCACATCGTTCATATGGTTCCTGAGCGTTGAAAGTAGCGTGAGCGTGTCCTATGCGCCTTAAGAGGCCGAATCGGGCGTATCGGATATACCCCGTGACCCGATACCGGCTTTTCTCGGCCCGAGCGGGTCATGTACGTCGATATGGAGCGCTCCGTACTGCTAGGCCGTCGCTCTGAGGTAGCTGCCAGGTCAACGACCGCCGCCGAGCGGCATATTCGGGCGTCTGCGCGGTCGGACGCTCTGGGGTAGATGTAGGGGCAGGTCGAGGATGGCCGGACATGTAAGTGACATCGCCGCCGTAGCAAGGTCGCCCGACGGCGGTACTTGTGGCCTCGTAGACGTCCTCGAACATCGTTCATATGGTTCCTGAGCGTTGAAAGTAGCGTGAGCGTGTCTTATGCGCCTTAAGAGGCCGAATCGGTCGTATCGGATATACCCCGTGACCCGATACCGGCTTTTCTCGGCCCGAGCGGGTCATGTACGTCGATATGGAGCGCTCCGTACTGCTAGGCCGTCGCTCTGAGGTAGCTGCCAGGTCAACGACCGCCGCCGAGCGGCATATTCGGGCGTCTGCGCGGTCGGACGCTCTGGGGTAGATGTAGGGGCAGGTCGAGGATGGCCGGACATGTAAGTGACATCGCCGCCGTAGCAAGGTCGCCCGACGGCGGTACTTGTGGCCTCGTAGACGTCCTCGAACATCGTTCATATGGTTCCTGAGCGTTGAAAGTAGCGTGGGCGTGTCTTATGCGCCTTAAGAGGCCGAATCGGTCGTATCGGATATACCCCGTGACCCGATACCGGCTTTTCTCGGCCCGCGCAGGTCATGTACGTCGATATGGAGCGCTCCGTACTGCTAGGCCGTCGCTCTGAGGTAGCTGCCAGGTCAACGACCGCCGCCGAGCGGCATATTCGGGCGTCTGCGCGGTCGGACGCTCTGGGGTAGATGTAGGGGCAGGTCGAGGATGGCCGGACATGTAAGTGACATCGCCGCCGTAGCAAGGTCGCACGACGGCGGTACTTGTGGCCTCGTAGACGTCCTCGAACATCGTTCATATGGTTCCTGAGCGTTGAAAGTAGCGTGAGCGTGTCCTATGCGCCTTAAGAGGCCGAATCGGGCGTATCGGATATACCCCGTGACCCGATACCGGCTTTTCTCGGCCCGCGCAGGTCATGTACGTCGATATGGAGCGCTCCGTACTGCTAGGCCGTCGCTCTGAGGTGGCTGCCAGGTCAACGACCGCCGCCGAGCGGCATATTCGGGCGTCTGCGCGGTCGGACGCTCTGGGGTAGATGTAGGGGCAGGTCGAGGATGGCCGGACATGTAAGTGACATCGCCGCCGTAGCAAGGTCGCACGACGGCGGTACTTGTGGCCTCGTAGACGTCCTCGAACATCGTTCATATGGTTCCTGAGCGTTGAAAGTAGCGTGAGCGTGTCCTATGCGCCTTAAGAGGCCGAATCGGGCGTATCGGATATACCCCGTGACCCGATACCGGCTTTTCTCGGCCCGAGCGGGTCATGTACGTCGATATGGAGCGCTCCGTACTGCTAGGCCGTCGCTCTGAGGTAGCTGCCAGGTCAACGACCGCCGCCGAGCGGCATATTCGGGCGTCTGCGCGGTCGGACGCTCTGGGGTAGATGTAGGGGCAGGTCGAGGATGGCCGGACATGTAAGTGACATCGCCGCCGTAGCAAGGTCGCATGACGGCGGTACTTGTGGCCTCGTAGACGTCCTCGAACATCGTTCATATGATTCCTGAGCGTTGAAAGTAGCGTGAGCGTGTCTTATGCGCCTTAAGAGGCCGAATCGGTCGTATCGGATATACCCCGTGACCCGATACCGGCTTTTCTCGGCCCGAGCGGGTCATGTACGTCGATATGGAGCGCTCCGTACTGCTAGGCCGTCGCTCTGAGGTAGCTGCCAGGTCAACGACCGCCGCCGAGCGGCATATTCGGGCGTCTGCGCGGTCGGACGCTCTGGGGTAGATGTAGGGGCAGGTCGAGGATGGCCGGACATGTAAGTGACATCGCCGCCGTAGCAAGGTCGCACGACGGTGGTACTTGTGGCCTCGTAGATGTCCTCGCACATCGTTCATACGGTTCCTGAGCGTTGAAAGTAGCGTGAGCGTGTCCTATGCGCCTTAAGAGGCCGAATCGGGCGTATCGGATATACCCCGTGACCCGATACCGGTTTTTCTCGGCCCGAGCGGGTCATGTACGTCGATATGGAGCGCTCCGTACTGCTAGGCCGTCGCTCTGAGGTGGCTGCCAGGTCAACGACCGCCGCCGAGCGGCATATTCGGGCGTCTGCGCGGTCGGACGCTCTGGGGTAGATGTAGGGGCAGGTCGAGGATGGCCGGACATGTAAGTGACATCGCCGCCGTAGCAAGGTCGCATGACGGCGGTACTTGTGGCCTCGTAGACGTCCTCGCACATCGTTCATATGGTTCCTGAGCGTTGAAAGTAGCGTGAGCGTGTCTTATGCGCCTTAAGAGGCCGAATCGGGCGTATCGGATATACCCCGTGTGACGGGGGTCACACGCACCGTAGCTTAGAGGAAGCGTAACACGCTAACCACAACAGACGCCTGGCGTCTCTGTTGCTCTTAGTACAAAAGGCCCTGCCTTATCGGTCCTCGTTTAGTACCGAGTACTTAAAGAGACTTGCACACTTGTAGGTTAGAGTTAAACTGTCTTGTATTAATAACACCCATAAAGTTCTATCTACTGCTTTCTATCTGTACACTGAATCCCTGTCCAAATTGCGATCTTCCTCAGCGGTTGGCTCCGTGAATCGGATCCTCAAATACGACCGACCTAACTTAACTCAGTACGTTGTGAAGGTCTACCGTGAATACTCTATATAAGGACCACTGGTACACAGTACCCATAGTGGTGTGTGACACTCAGTTCTTGTGGGCCACACCGGCCGGTGTGGTCCACACCAGAGAACATCTCTTTTCCTTGAAAAGGTCACTGGCCAATCCTGGCCCCATTACACCCTCCCTCACCCAAACGGGAAGCACCTTTCCCAGGGGGAATCCAGCGGAAACACGAGCACAGCCTCATTCGGCAATTCACGCTCTTCCGAGCACACGCGCACACGGCAAGGACCACAGGGCATGACGACGGAGACCCGGATCATCGTGCCACCCGCCCCAGACGCCCTTCGGGCTGTAGGCCCCATGAAGACCCACGCCGACGCGCCCACTCCAAGCGACATGGAGGAGAAGCCTCCAGCGCCTGCTTCGATGAAGCACTCGGGCGATCCGGAGGTGGTGAAGGCCGCGTCGGCTTCCAAGAAGCCCGCGAATGACACGGAGAACGCGAAGGAGACCCTGGCTTCAACGAAGCACGCGAAGGAGGCGGGCGGAGCGAAGGCGCTGCCCGCTCCCAAGAAGCCCAAGGACGCGACGACCAAAGCGAAGGCGAAGGCGAAGGCTTCACCGAAGTCCACGCGGAAGACGAAGAAGGTGGCCGCTTCGTCGAAGCCTGCCTCGAAGAAGCCCGCAGTGAAGAAGCCCGCTGCCAAGCAGCTTCCGACGAAGAAGGGCTCCGCGAAGGAGGACCCCAAGACGCCGAAGCTGCCGCCCAAGCGCACGGATGTGCTGCTGCCCGGCCCCTATGAGGAGGTGTCCAGCGACTCGTCCGACACGGACACTCCGAACCCCGGGTTTGTCAGTGGCGGCCACTCGCCTGTGGCTGATGCCCCGCAGGCTCTTCGAGCTCCGGCGCCTGCAAAGGGGGCTGCGGCTTCCGCAAACTGCGCGGTCACTTCCCCTCAGGGGCGTAGCCCCTCGCCACACCCGTCTCTGGAAGTAGACTACGAGTCCTCGGGGTCGGAACCCGACATAGCCCATGAGGACGGCGAGGTTGTGGCGTCGCCAAAGCGGATCACGGATGCCCAACGGGTGATCCATCCGGGCAGCCCCATGTCTCCCAAGACTGTGGTGGCGGTAGAACGCGCCCGGCTCTTGGAGGCGTCCATGTCTCGTCGAGACGACCCGCCCGCTCCGGTGCCGGAACCCCAGGTCATCACCAACGCCAGCGTCGACGAGGGGGTCCCACCTGAGCTGCTCCAGCCCGAAAATCGGCAGCACCTGGCCGATCGTACTCATCAAGAGGCCTCTCAGGCGGTGGGCACCAAGCGGGATCGCGAGACCCACGCCCCTCGTACCCAAGACCAGCTACTCGCACTGCGATACTGGACTCGGGACGAGTACCGAGAGCACCTTCGACAAAGTCGCATGCCTGGCCCAGGCGCTCCGCAGTGCGACAAGTGTCCGGTCGTGCTCCTGGTGGACACCGGCTTCTCCCGCCAGCGGAATGAGACTGAGTTCGAAGGGTGGTTGGACCACTTGGGCTATCCCAGGCCCGAGTTCCTAAACTCACCATATCGGATCGATTGGCTGGCTCAGCGTCGTCTTCGATTTCGCATGGCGAAGATGATCGCTGACAACACGTGGCCGAACCGATTCTTTGATCGCCACAAGCCCATGCCGGGTGTCATCCTCGAGGAGGTTCTTCAGAAGATTCAGAAGTCTTGGCAGTCGCAGCCGATAGAGCCAAAGAGTGTTCTCGGCCCTGTCAGCGCCGACCAGGTCCGTGGGCACTCTCAAAAGAGGCCACGAGGTCGGCGCAGTCCTCCTCGAGGCGAGCCCCAGGCTCCCACGAGTTTCGACTACTCGGGTAGCCACGCCACTTCGCCAGGTACTGGTACTGACCGCTACGCCCGCGGCGCTTCAGTAGCTTCTCGACATGGTAATAGAGGACGCCCTCATTACCAAGCAGAGGCGGCGGAGCCCGCGGCTGCAGTGGTGTCTGACCAAGACGCTCAGCGTCGTTCGACTGGCTCTCGTCCTGACCTGGAGGGCCTTCTCTCCGGTGTGGAGTCTTGTCAGCGACTGCTGGATGGTCAGCGGACCGAGATGGTGGCGCTTCGCGCTCGCGTCCAAGATGCGGAGGCCCGCCTGGAGAACCTCCAGGGTGTCCGAGAGGACTTGGACTGCTTGCGGGACCGCGTCTGGGATCTGCCTCGGCAGTTGGGTGGTGACGTTGACCGCCTGCGTGGGCGATGTTCGCGAGGCGAGGAGAACGACGAGCAGGTGCGCCAGAGCCTGGAGAGGCACCTCGCCTGGTTCCGTGACCTGTACGACCGGATGGGTTACTTGGAGGCGCACGAGGCTCGCCGCGTAGCGGCTCGTGCTCCTGATCCGGCCCCGGCTCCTACGCCTGCCCAGCTTCCCTCGGAAGATCTCGTTCGGATGATGGCGAGTGCCTTTCAGCAGTATTCTGCGACGCAGTCGGCTCCTCAGTCTCAGCAGCCCCCGCCGGGCGATAGGGCTTGAGCAGCCCAACGTAGAACGTCGGGTGCGTGGCCATGGACGATGGCAGATCCAACGTGTAGGCGTGGCCGTGGACCCCGATGACCGTGAACGGCCCCACGAAGCGAGGTCGCAGCTTGGTGCTGCCCACAGCAGAGACCGCCTGAGTAGGAATGTTCTTGGCATTTAATAAGACTTGGTCTCCTAATTTAAACACAAGCGTGTTCTTACGCCCTTGGCGATCACTGTGTTCCTTCTGAGTGTCTTGAGCGGCCGCCATGGCGTCACGGACGCGCTGTCTGACAGCTTCACCGGTCTCGATAAACGAGAGTAGGTTCCGTTTGACGGACGTTCTGAGGCCTTTAAGACCCCTTGGGTCTTCGGCGTTAGCCTCTCCCCCACCCAAATTCGAGGCCGGGGGCAACGTCAGTGGCGTACGCGGGTGCCGCAGCCCGTTCACATAGAACGGGGTGAAGCCTGTGGACGAATGCACGGCATTGTTGAGCGCAAACTCCACTTGTGGAAGAAGCACACTCCACTTCGTGGGCTCTGCTGCGCAGACACTGCGAAGAATGTCCTCTAGAACTCTGTTCACCCGCTCAGTCTGACCATCGGTCTGAGGATGGTCTGCTGTGGACATGTCCAACCTCGTGCCTATGAGGCGAAAGAGGTGTTGCCAGAAGTGGGACACGAACCTTGGGTCTCTGTCACTCACGAAAGCCTCGGGGAGGCCGTGGTTACGAAAGACATTGTCCACAAAGAGCTGAGCTGCCTGAGGCGCGGTCACGCTCTTCCGCACAGCGGCCAGCCGCACCATCTTACTAAGGCGGCAGACAAACACCAAGATGCCAGTGTGGCCACGCGCATCGGCCGGAAGCTCGAAGATGAAGTCCATGCTCACAGAGCGCCAGCAGTCCGCCGGCACCGGCAAGCTCATCAAAGGAGCGGACGCCGAGGGCGCAGGCTTGACGCGCTGACACGTCTCACATGTCTGTACGTACTTACGTACCCATTTGTACATGTGGGGCCACCAGAAGTTGCGGGCCACTGACGTGTACGTCTTCTCCCGCCCCAGATGACCGCTAAGCGGCGTATCATGGGCCTCATAGAGGACACGATGACGCAGGTCCTCGTCGTTCGGAACGACAATGCGAGGCTCATCGCCCCCGTCTACTTGGTAGTAGAGCAAACCCTCCACTACCGAGTAGCGGTGCAGTCGTGAGCGTTGTCGCGCCGTGAGTTCGACGGCCTTGTCTGGAGCACTCAGCGCCTCCACCAGACCTGCAAGGTCGTCGTCGTCGGCATACGCCTCGCGGATAAGCTCATAGAGCGGTGACTCAAGGTAGGCCAGATGTGCCAACTCGTAATCTGGCCGCCGGGAGAGCGCGTCCGCTAGGACATTTTGCTTTCCCGGTTTGTACTCCACCGTGAAGTTGTATTCGGCGAAGAAGGAGAGCCACCGCGCCATGCGCTGAGAGAGGTGAGGCGACGACGTCGCCGTCCTCAACGAGGCATGATCTGTGTAGATCACAAAGGGTTTTTGACCTAATAGGTGCACCCGAAACTTGACCAAGGCGTACTTCATCGCCAAGAGCTCCTTGTCGTGGACAGGGTAGTTCTTTTCCGCCGCCTTCAATTGGCGAGATTGGAAAGACACTACCCTTTCCCTGCCTTCGGCATCCACCTGCAGCAGGGCACAGCCGATGGCAAAGTCAGATGCATCGCATACCACGCTGAAGGGGCGCTCCTCATCGGGCAACGCCAGGATTGGAGCGCTCTGAAGGCTGCTCTTGATAGCTTCAAAAGCCTGTTGAGCCTCAGAGGTCCATGACCACACGGCATCCTTCTTGAGAAGATTCGTTAGTGGCCTTGCCATCTCGGCGTAATTGGCGCTATACTTGTGCAAGTAGTTGGCCAGGCCGAGCCATTTCCGCAGGTCCTTCTGCGAGACGGGCACCGGCCACTGTGCAATGGCACACACCTTTTCCGGGTCTGCACGGACACCGTCCTTCCCAAGGAAGCAGCCCAGAAAGGGGATTTCTTCGGCTCCGAAGATACACTTGTTGATGTTCGCGTAGAGGCGATTCTCGCGCATGCACAAGAGAACCTCACGGAGGTGGCCAAGATGGGCTTCGACGGCCGTCTTCCCTTCGGACGCACGACTGTGCACGAAGATGTCGTCGAAGTACGTCTGTACGAACTGCCGCATCGGCCTGAAGAGCTGCGTAACGAGCCTGTTGAACGTGGCGGGTGCGTTGGACAGCCCCTGGGGCATGACCAACCATTCCCACAACATCCCGCTGTGAGTGCTCACTGCAGTGAGTGGGATGTCCGATTCCCGCATCAGCAACTGATAGTAGCCGTCGACCATGTCGAGTGCACTAAAGACCGTGCAACCAGCCATGTTGTTCTGCAACACATCCTTCCGAGGAATAGGCATCGACGCCGGGATGGTTGCCGCGTTCAACTTGTTGAAGGCGTGCACCATGCGCCACTTCCCATTGGGCTTGCGCACACAGAACGTCGGTGACGAATGTGGCGACTTGGACTCGCGCACCATGCCAGCGCCGTGCTTTGCCGCAAAGAAGGCGTCGATGACGTCGACCTGCTCCTTCGGATGCGGCCACTGCCGCGTGGTACAGTACTTGGTACCGGGTACGAGATCAATCTCATGCCTCACGCCCCGATCCGGGGGAAGGACCGAAGGAGGGTCGTCGCTAACGACATCCGAAAACTCCTTCAGAAGGGCCTAATACGGATCCGAAGGGTCCTTCAAGATGGCAGCGCCATACCGCGTCTGCCTCTTAGAGGTTCGTTCGTCTTCCAACACCTCGGGGTCCATGACCGACGAGGAGTTGAGCTCCAGTGAGCTGCCTTCCGGGCGAAGGAGAACCACTTCTGCCAACTCTCCCGCCTTGAGAGAGTCCATAAACTCGACATACGAAAGCTCCTCGAGCTCAAGTAGCTCTGCTACTGTGGGTAACGGAGTCAACACCTCCCCCACCTTGGGTTCGCCCGTGAAGACGTCGACTACTTGAGGAACCTTGTCCTCAACCGCGGAATCCGCATCGCGGTTAGACGCCTCTGCCTTGGGCGTGCTCGTGACCTTGTCACCCTTGTTGACCTTGAAA
This sequence comes from Phytophthora fragariae, assembly GCA_009729435.1. Classification (NCBI taxonomy): domain Eukaryota; phylum Oomycota; class Peronosporomycetes; order Peronosporales; family Peronosporaceae; genus Phytophthora; species Phytophthora fragariae. The sequence goes on along the minus strand of QQOI01000002.1, from coordinate 8,501 downwards.
GTGGGAGCCTCTGCTCGACCACTCGTGGTTGCGCGAGCACCAGCTCTAGCGCCTTCTGTCGCGCCAGCTGAACCAGCTACAACGCCTTGCGTAGTGGGAGTTCCGACTCGACCACTCTTGTTTGCGCGAGCAACAACTCCAGCGCCTTTCTCGACGTGAGCTGAACCAGCCACCACGCCGTGCATAGGGGGAGCTCGGACGCTACCACCCCTTCCTGCGCGAGCTCGTACAGCGTCCGCGCCTTGAGTCTCCACTGCCCCTTGGGCAAGTACAACTCGGTTGCCAACTGCAGAATCCTGCCCTCTACCCGGAGAGGTACTAGGATCCTGTGGACCTTCTCCACCACCTACCTCGAGCTCCCGCGCTCTTGGAGGCAATGCCATGGGCAATTCCAACACTTCCGAAGTGCCGGCAAACTGCCGTTCGCCGCGTGGCACACGGTGCTCATGCACAAACCCGTCTCGGGAAGAGGAGGGGACATGACCCGCCAGGGCTCTGTCCGCGAGGGGGTTGTGGCTGGCACCAATGGTGCGACTACGCCAGTCTATCCACGGCTCGTGCTTAGCAAGCCAAGGCATGCCGAGGATAAGATCGTACCGATCATCCATGTCCAAGACAATGAACGGTTCGACCGAATTGAAGTCGTCAAACTTCACGCTTAAGGGTACCGTAACCTTGCGTGTAGACACGATGGAGCCAGTCGCTAAGCGAACAGATACATTGGTATTACTCTTAGAGGCTTCTAAAGCACTAGCATACAATGCACTGTTCCTAGCCACACTGGCTTTCGTCGCAAAGTTAAACGACGCTCCTGAATCGATCAGGACCGTCATCGGTTCGGGGTACCCTTTCACGCTGGCAGTGACGACCACGAGGTTAGACCGCGCGGCGGCCACGGAGAGACACAGAAGTGTCGTCCCAGGGACTTGCTCCTTTGGAGAGGCTGGTGAGGGATTCACCTTCCTCGACGAGGAGCGAAGTCTCCCAGCAGGGCGTCCCGCCCCTACTGGGAGTCGCCGTTTTCCGACTCTGTCGCCTCGAAGCTGTTGAGAGCCGGACGCGCTGCGTACTTCTTGTCGCGTGGCGCCTTCCATGGGTTGGTGGGGCAGTTCCGACGGAAGTGACCAGTTTGGTTACGACCGAAACAGCGACCACTCGCCCGTTGCGTCTTCTGAGAGCGTGCCGACTCGGCAAGGGAGATCTCCATCGGAGTGGGACCTTCACTGGCCTCAGCATGAGGCGTGTGCCCTTGCGCTGAGCGCACGCAGTGGTCCTCCAGCATAGCGATGTGGACCGCCTCGTTAAAGGTCTTCGGCTGACGCCGGAAAAGCTCCGTCCGAACCGGACCCGTGCGAACGCCGTCCATGAAGACAGTCACCTTGACGTCCTCAGAGAGGGGTGCGCCGGCCATAGCGGCTTCGAGGTTATGGAGCTCCATGACGTAGTCTTGAAGCGACCGCTTGCCTTGCTTGCATCGCAAGAAACTGGAGCGGTGGCGGTATGCCACATTGGCAAGGAGGAAGGTGGAGCGTAGCTCCTGTTCCATGAACGACGACGAGGTGAAGTACCCCGGCGTCGCCGTTTCACGGGCCATGGCCCATGCGCGTGCACGCCCTCCAATCTTGGACAGCGCAAACGCCACCTGAGCTCGCGCGTCGTAGATCTGACCAGCGCTTAGCGCGATCTCGATCTCGCGAACCCAGAATACAAGACTATCTGAGTCTTTGCCGTCGAACGTCGGTACCGACATCTTGACGGGCTTCGTCGTGGTTGGACGCGCAGCGAATGAGGCCGACTTCGTGGCGGACGCTTGTGCCGCACTCTGTGCCTCAGCTCGCATCGTCGCACGAGCGGCTTCCTGCGCAGCAGCGCTCACGTGAGCAATCAGCGACGACTCGTAGTTGTCGAAGCGTTCCACGCGCGCCCTTTGCTGCTCAGCAGGAAGGTTGGGGAATCCAGCGAAGGCTGCCTCGCCCAGGAGGCTGACCATCTTCTCCAGCGTAGCCCAGTGGGCATCGGAGAGGTGAGGAAAGTCCTGCCGCGCCGGCAGCCGACTCCCTGAGTCTTCCATACTCAAAGAGACCCTGATTGTAGAGATCCGCGTCGGTCGCGGGATTGACTACAAGTGCTACCAGGTGTGACGGGGGTCACACGCACCGTAGCTTAGAGGAAGCGTAACACGCTAACCACAACAGACGCCTGGCGTCTCTGTTGCTCTTAGTACAAAAGGCCCTGCCTTATCGGTCTCCTTTTAATACCGAGTATTAAAGAGACTTGTACACTTGAAGGTTAGAGTTAAACTGTCTTGTATTAATAACACTCATAAAGTTCTATCTACTGCTTTCTATCTGTATACTGAACCCCTGTCTAAATTGCGATCTTCCTCAGCGGTTGGCTCTCGTGCATCGTGGTCCTTAAGTACGACCGACCTAACTTAACTCAGTACGTTGGGGAGGTCTACCGTGAATACTCTATATAAGGACCACTGGTTCACAGTACCCATCGTGGTGTGTGACACTCAGTTCTTGTGGGCCACACCGGCCGGTGTGGTCCACATCAGAGAACATCCCTTTTCCTTGAAAAGGACACTGGCCAATCCTGGCCCCATTACACCCCGTGACCCGATACCGGCTTTTCTCGGCCCGAGCGGACCGCCTACGTCGATTTGGAGCGCTCAGTACTGCTAGGACGTCGCTCGGAGGTGGCTGCCAGGTCAACGACCGCCGCCGAGCGGCATATTCGGCCGTCCGCGCGGTCAGACGCTCTGGGGTAGATGTAGGGGCAGGTCGAGGATGGCCGGACATGTAAGTGACATCGACGCCGTAGCAAGGTCGCCCGACGGCGGTACTTGTGGCCTCGTAGACGTCCTCGAACATCGTTCATATGATTTATGAGCGTTGAAAGTAGCGCGAGCGTGTCTTATCCGCCTTACGAGGCCGAATCGGTCGTATCGCATACACCCCGTGACCCGATACCGGCTTTTCTCGGCCCGAGCGGGTCATGTACGTCGATATGGAGCGCTCCGTACTGCTAGGCCGTCGGTCTAATGTTGCTGCCAGGTCAGCGACCGCCGCCGAGCGGCATATTCGGGCGTCTGCGGGGTCAGACGCTCTGGGGTAGATGTAGGGGCAGGTCGAGGATGGCCGGACATGTAAGTGACATCGCCGCCGTAGCAAGGTCGCCCGACGGCGGTACTTGTGGCCTCGTAGACATCCTCGAACATCGTTCATATGATTTATGAGCGTTGAAGTAGCGTGAGCGTGTCTTATGCGCATTACGAGGCCGAATTGGGCGTATCGCATATACCCCGTGACCCGATACCGGCTTTTCTCGGCCCGCGCGGGTCATGTACGTCGATATGGAGCGCTCCGTACTGCTAGGCCGTCGCGCCGAGGTGGCTGCCAGGTCAGCGACCGCCGCCGAGCGGCATATTCGGCCGTCTGCGCGGTCAGACGCTCTGGGGTAGATGTAGGGGCAGGTCGAGGATGGCCGGACATGTAAGTGACATCGACGCCGTAGCAAGGTCGCCCGACGGCGGTACTTGTGGCCTCGTAGACGTCCTCGAACATCGTTCATATGATTCCTGAGCGTTGAAAGTAGCGTGAGCGTGTCTTATGCGCCTTACGAGGCCGAATCGGTCGTATCGGATATACCCCGTGACCCGATACCGGCTTTTCTCGGCCCGAGCGGACCGCATACGTCGATTTGGAGCGCTCCGTACTGCTAGGCCGTCGCGCCGAGGTGGCTGCCAGGTCAGCGACCGCCGCCGAGCGGCATATTCGGCCGTCTGCGCGGTCAGACGCTCTGGGGTAGATGTAGGGGCAGGTCGAGGATGGCCGGACATGTAAGTGACATCGACGCCGTAGCAAGGTCGCCCGACGGCGGTACTTGTGGCCTCGTAGACGTCCTCGAACATCGTTCATATGATTCCTGAGCGTTGAAAGTAGCGTGAGCGTGTCTTATGCGCCTTACGAGGCCGAATCGGTCGTATCGGATATACCCCGTGACCCGATACCGGCTTTTCTCGGCCCGAGCGGGTCATGTACGTCGATATGGAGCGCTCCGTACTGCTAGGCCGTCGCGCCGAGGTGGCTGCCAGGTCAACGACCGCCGCCGAGCGGCATATTCGGCCGTCTGCGCGGTCAGACGCTCTGGGGTAGATGTAGGGGCAGGTCGAGGATGGCCGGACATGTAAGTGACATCGCCGCCGTAGCAAGGTCGCCCGACGGCGGTACTTGTGGCCTCGTAGACGTCCTCGAACATCGTTCATATGATTCCTGAGCGTTGAAAGTAGCGTGAGCGTGTCTTATGCGCCTTACGAGGCCGAATCGGTCGTATCGGATATACCCCGTGACCCGATACCGGCTTTTCTCGGCCCGAGCGGGTCATGTACGTCGATATGGAGCGCTCCGTACTGCTAGGCCGTCGCGTCGAGGTGGCTGCCAGGTCAGCGACCGCCGCCGAGCGGCATATTCGGCCGTCTGCGCGGTCAGACGCTCTGGGGTAGATGTAGGGGCAGGTCGAGGATGGCCGGACATGTAAGTGACATCGACGCCGTAGCAAGGTCGCCCGACGGCGGTACTTGTGGCCTCGTAGACGTCCTCGAACATCGTTCATATGATTCATGAGCGTTGAAGTAGCGTGAGCGTGTCTTATGCGCATTACGAGGCCGAATCGGTCGTATCGCATATACCCCGTGACCCGATACCGGCTTTTCTCGGCCCGCGCGGGTCATGTACGTCGATATGGAGCGCTCCGTACTGCTAGGCCGTCGCGTCGAGGTGGCTGCCAGGTCAGCGTCCGCCGCCGAGCGGCATATTCGGCCGTCTGCGTGGTCGGACGCTCTGGGGTAGATGTAGGGGCAGGTCGAGGATGGCCGGACATGTAAGTGACATCGACGCCGTAGCAAGGTCGCACGACGGCGGTACTTGTGGCCTCGTAGACATCCTCGAACATCGTTCATATGATTTATGAGCGTTGAAAGTAGCGCGAGCGTGTCTTATCCGCCTTACGAGGCCGAATCGGTCGTATCGCATATACCCCGTGACCCGATACCGGCTTTTCTCGGCCCGAGCGGGTCATGTACGTCGATATGGAGCGCTCCGTACTGCTAGGCCGTCGCGCCGAGGTGGCTGCCAGGTCAGCGACCGCCGCCGAGCGGCATATTCGGCCGTCTGCGCGGTCAGACGCTCTGGGGTAGATGTAGGGGCAGGTCGAGGATGGCCGGACATGTAAGTGACATCGACGCCGTAGCAAGGTCGCCCGACGGCGGTACTTGTGGCCTCGTAGACGTCCTCGAACATCGTTCATATGATTCCTGAGCGTTGAAAGTAGCGTGAGCGTGTCTTATGCGCCTTACGAGGCCGAATCGGACGTATCGGATATACCCCGTGACCCGATACCGGCTTTTCTCGGCCCGCGCGGGTCATGTACGTCGATATGGAGCGCTCCGTACTGCTAGGCCGTCGCGTCGAGGTGGCTGCCAGGTCAGCGACCGCCGCCGAGCGGCATATTCGGCCGTCCGCGCGGTCAGACGCTCTGGGGTAGATGTAGGGGCAGGTCGAGGATGGCCGGACATGTAAGTGACATCGACGCCGTAGCAAGGTCGCCCGACGGCGGTACTTGTGGCCTCGTAGACATCCTCGAACATCGTTCATATGATTTATGAGCGTTGAAAGTAGCGCGAGCGTGTCTTATCCGCCTTACGAGGCCGAATCGGTCGTATCGCATACACCCCGTGACCCGATACCGGCTTTTCTCGGCCCGAGCGGGTCATGTACGTCGATATGGAGCGCTCCGTACTGCTAGGCCGTCGCACCGAGGTGGCTGCCAGGTCAAAGACCGCCGCCGAGCGGCATATTCGGCCGTCTGCGCGGTCAGACGCTCTGGGGTAGATGTAGGGGCAGGTCGAGGATGGCCGGACATGTAAGTGACATCGACGCCGTAGCAAGGTCGCCCGACGGCGGTACTTGTGGCCTCGTAGACGTCCTCGAACATCGTTCATATGATTCCTGAGCGTTGAAAGTAGCGTGAGCGTGTCTTATGCGCCTTACGAGGCCGAATCGGTCGTATCGGATATACCCCGTGACCCGATACCGGCTTTTCTCGGCCCGAGCGGGTCATGTACGTCGATATGGAGCGCTCCGTACTGCTAGGCCGTCGCGCCGAGGTGGCTGCCAGGTCAACGACCGCCGCCGAGCGGCATATTCGGCCGTCCGCGCGGTCAGACGCTCTGGGGTAGATGTAGGGGCAGGTCGAGGATGGCCGGACATGTAAGTGACATCGACGCCGTAGCAAGGTCGCCCGACGGCGGTACTTGTGGCCTCGTAGACGTCCTCGAACATCGTTCATATGATTCCTGAGCGTTGAAAGTAGCGTGAGCGTGTCTTATGCGCCTTACGAGGCCGAATCGGTCGTATCGGATATACCCCGTGACCCGATACCGGCTTTTCTCGGCCCGAGCGGGTCATGTACGTCGATATGGAGCGCTCCGTACTGCTAGGCCGTCGCGCCGAGGTGGCTGCCAGGTCAACGACCGCCGCCGAGCGGCATATTCGGCCGTCCGCGCGGTCAGCCGCTCTGGGGTAGATGGAGGGGCAGGTCGAGGATGGCCGGACATGTAAGTGACATCGACGCCGTAGCAAGGTCGCCCGACGGCGGTACTTGTGGCCTCGTAGACGTCCTCGAACATCGTTCATATCATTCCTGAGCGTTGAAAGTAGCGTGAGCGTGTCTTATGCGCCTTACGAGGCCGAATCGGTCGTATCGGATATACCCCGTGACCCGATACCGGCTTTTCTTGGCCCGAGCGGGTCATGTACGTCGATATGGAGCGCTCCGTACTGCTAGGCCGTCGCGCCGAGGTGGCTGCCAGGTCAACGACCGCCGCCGAGCGGCATATTCGGCCGTCCGCGCGGTCAGACGCTCTGGGGTAGATGTAGGGGCAGGTCGAGGATGGCCGGACATGTAAGTGACATCGACGCCGTAGCAAGGTCGCCCGACGGCGGTACTTGTGGCCTCGTAGACGTCCTCGAACATCGTTCATATGATTCCTGAGCGTTGAAAGTAGCGTGAGCGTGTCTTATGCGCCTTACGAGGCCGAATCGGTCGTATCGGATATACCCCGTGACCCGATACCGGCTTTTCTCGGCCCGAGCGGGTCATGTACGTCGATATGGAGCGCTCCGTACTGCTAGGCCGTCGCTCGGAGGTGGCTGCCAGGTCAACGACCGCCGCCGAGCGGCATATTCGGCCGTCCGCGCGGTCAGACGCTCTGGGGTAGATGTAGGGGCAGGTCGAGGATGGCCGGACATGTAAGTGACATCGACGCCGTAGCAAGGTCGCCCGACGGCGGTACTTGTGGCCTCGTAGACGTCCTCGAACATCGTTCATATGATTCCTGAGCGTTGAAAGTAGCGTGAGCGTGTCTTATGCGCCTTACGAGGCCGAATCGGTCGTATCGGATATACCCCGTGACCCGATACCGGCTTTTCTCGGCCCGAGCGGGTCATGTACGTCGATATGGAGCGCTCCGTACTGCTAGGCCGTCGCGCCGAGGTGGCTGCCAGGTCAACGACCGCCGCCGAGCGGCATATTCGGCCGTCCGCGCGGTCAGACGCTCTGGGGTAGATGTAGGGGCAGGTCGAGGATGGCCGGACATGTAAGTGACATCGACGCCGTAGCAAGGTCGCCCGACGGCGGTACTTGTGGCCTCGTAGACGTCCTCGAACATCGTTCATATCATTCCTGAGCGTTGAAAGTAGCGTGAGCGTGTCTTATGCGCCTTACGAGGCCGAATCGGTCGTATCGGATATACCCCGTGACCCGATACCGGCTTTTCTTGGCCCGAGCGGGTCATGTACGTCGATATGGAGCGCTCCGTACTGCTAGGCCGTCGCGCCGAGGTGGCTGCCAGGTCAACGACCGCCGCCGAGCGGCATATTCGGCCGTCCGCGCGGTCAGCCGCTCTGGGGTAGATGGAGGGGCAGGTCGAGGATGGCCGGACATGTAAGTGACATCGACGCCGTAGCAAGGTCGCCCGACGGCGGTACTTGTGGCCTCGTAGACGTCCTCGAACATCGTTCATATGATTCCTGAGCGTTGAAAGTAGCGTGAGCGTGTCTTATGCGCCTTACGAGGCCGAATCGGTCGTATCGGATATACCCCGTGACCCGATACCGGCTTTTCTCGGCCCGAGCGGGTCATGTACGTCGATATGGAGCGCTCCGTACTGCTAGGCCGTCGCGCCGAGGTGGCTGCCAGGTCAACGACCGCCGCCGAGCGGCATATTCGGCCGTCTGCGCGGTCAGACGCTCTGGGGTAGATGTAGGGGCAGGTCGAGGATGGCCGGACATGTAAGTGACATCGACGCCGTAGCAAGGTCGCCCGACGGCGGTACTTGTGGCCTCGTAGACGTCCTCGAACATCGTTCATATGATTCCTGAGCGTTGAAAGTAGCGTGAGCGTGTCTTATGCGCCTTACGAGGCCGAATCGGTCGTAT